>OY982951.1:9872847-12372847 GCA_963890685.1 Plagodis pulveraria
ATGTTGTATGGTTATTGACATTATCTAAATATATTATATTTTCTATGTAAACTTGACATCATAAACCTGACAATAATCTAATATTTCACTGACATTAATTTAAAATGTATATTATAATTATCATTTACTACCTGTTTAAAATATTCTATGTTCGCTGTGGACAAAGCTGTTGACACTAATAATTATAATTTAAGAACCCAATGTAACACAGTTTAACAATAAATGAATCTGAATCTATTTGTGTCTATTGTAATAGTAATAGCAGAAAATGTAATAATAGCTAGTAAAATTATAGCGTTGCTGGAAGAGAGGTGTAGCCAATGTTACGTCACACAGCTGTTAAAAGTGAGTCGGTCAACCGTCCAAAGAACCTGGACTTGATACCAAGAGACAGGTTCCGTTCAGAGAAGGCAAGGTTCTGGGTGAAAACGTTGCATACAACCACTTGACGACTGCTTTTTAGTGACTCAGGCGCTGAGGAACCGGCAATGCAGGTACATATACCTCAAAAGAAACCTTGAAGAGGTACTAGGAGCACAAGTTAGGACTAGGACGGTGAGGAGGAGGTTTTAAGCGGCTGATATACGCAGTCGACGACCCGCTCATTCATCCAATTTACTCCGTGAGCACCGGATTGCTCACTTGAGGTTCGTTAGAAATTGTCTGTCTTGGACACTAGGTAACTGGAGTAGTGTACTCTTGACGATGAGGCTCGTATTTGTCTGCATGATGAGGAACGTCCAGGAGAACGCTATGTCGACGTGTGTTTTGAAGAAATCAGCCCTAATGGTGGAGGGTCCGTTATGTTTTGGGCGGACGTAACTTCCAGCGATCGAACCGACAGTATTCATTGAAAATGGCTCATGCTGAATGCACAACCCGCAGTGACTATAATTGCTGAACAAGCAACCTTCACAAAATGTACGTATGATCTCAGCTGAATGGGTAATAATTCCACAGGACAACATCAAAAGCCTGGTAGAAAGCATGCCGTGACGATTACATGCCATAATCGCTGCAAGGGGAGGTCATACTTGTTATTATTTTTTAATGTCTATTTTATTAAAATATAATAAAAATACTAGTAGTCTTAATTTCATTATACCCATAAAAATTACCATTTTAACACGGCTCTCTGTTTACATTGACCAAACACCGATTCCAGGATTTAATTGTTAAAAACTATATTATCATTGATGATAAGGAATTTCTAATCATCTAAGCTAATTACATACTCGTATGTACTAAAAATATTAATATTATGAATAGAAAAGCCAATGACTTTAAGTTGCCATTTTTTTTGCAAAGGAGTGTATATATTATACACCATTAGATATCTCTGGTGAGAAAGACCGATCATATTTTGTTGTATATATTTTATTGTATATATATATATATATAGAATGATTAAAGTTATACTCAAAGTTGATGAAATTCACCCCTAGCTGGTAGTAAGAATTTAATTAACCCGGTGTTTATTTTTTACCTTCAATTTTCCAAGATCCACTTGCACCCCATCCAGTGCGTACGCCCATATGGTCGATGGCATGAGGTGAAGGATCTTGATAAGATATAAAAGGGACGTCGGAGCCCTGTAGGCCTGCCGCTATACAACCACCGTACCATCGTATCCATAGGCTCACATACTCGTTTCCATCCAATATTCCAGGTGTTGATTCCTCGGCCTTATCAGGTTGAATCCTATTGCGTCTCACTACTGTCTTTGTGTTGCCCCAACCACCAATTTGAATCTGAAAAATCCTTAAACAATTAAGTTAATGGTAATTTTTTCCTCATCAACTGGCGGAAAGATGTCCTGCCGAAAGTTTAACACTCTCAACGCAGGGGTATTATGGCGTACAAAACACGGCGACAGAAAAATATAAAGGGTGCCACGATTCGAGAGCTCAGATGCATACACACACACACACACACACACTCTTAAATTAACTTGTGCATGAAACATATCTAGCTTTTCATAGCAACCTATCATGTGACGTTTACACCATAATATGGTGAAACATCGCGCCACGGATATATCCGTAAACTACATGTGACATCAAAATTTAGACCATGGATGAGTCCGTGAACCGCATAAGTAGTGTTTATTGTTGTTTCATTGCAAAAATTTTCAATCACGATGAACGGTGATAACCATTCATCGACTTTCCTACCATACCTACTGATTGTTATTACGTAGTTAATAGTTTTAAAACTGTTCATCTGTTTGAAAAGCAAAGTGAAATAAGGTTGTTGATCTTTGAAATTTAAAATTGAAATAACCAAAATTTGATTCAGAAAAAAATATTTACGTTTTTAACCATTGTGTCAGACGTCATGGTTTTTTTTATGGGATAGGAGTACAAAACGAGCAGGCGGCTCACCTGGTGGTAAGTGATCACCGTCGCCCACGAACATCCGCAACACCAGAGGTTTCGAGGATGCGTTGCCGGCCTTTGATAAGGGAAAATGCTCTCTTCTTGAAGGCCCCGAAGTCGTATCTGTTCGGAAATACTTCACCAGGCAGCTGGTTCCAAATTGTGGCAGTGCGAGGTAGGAAATGCCGAGAAAATCGCAAGGTTGTGGACTTCCAGACATCGACATGAAACTGATGAAACATCATGCTTTGTCGGGAAGTCCGGTGTAGAAATTGAGCTGCAGGTAGTAGATCGAACAGTTCCTCAGAACACTCCCTGTGATAGATACGGTAAAAGATGCAGTGGATCCAACACCTCACCACAGTGCCAAAGGGTCGAGCCGACCTGAGAAAACTTGATCGTCGAAGATTCGAGTCGTTCTGCGTTGGATGCGGTCAAATGGCAGAAGCTGGTACTGGAGAGCTTCCGCCCAGAGGTAAGAGCAGTACTCCATATGAGGTCGAACCTGAGCCTTATAAAGTTGCAGGCGATGGGCCGACGTGAAGTACCGTCTCGCCTTTCCGAGCACACCAAGCTTTTTAGAGGGTAATTTAGCCTTGTGTTCCAAGTGACAGCAAAATTGAACGACGTTCGATATGTCGACGCCAAGTACTCCGATACTAGTTGAGGTGGCAAGGGGAGTGTCTTCAAAACGGAGGGATACAACAAAGGGGGATAATATAGCGGTAAACGCACAAACTTGTGTGTTCTTGGGGTTCAATTGGACTAAGTTCAGTTGGCCCAACTTAAAACCCTTACCCGAAACAGTTGACAACATGGTCTCGATTTCAGATCCAAGTCTGTTCTGACTCTCGACAACGTTTTCCCGAGAATTTTTTGCATGGCCGGTGTAAGACGCATCTCCGGTATGATTCCAGTATTCCGCATAACAATGAAAATCGCAGAGCTGCAGCATGTCATTGATGTGTAAGAGGAATAGAGTCGGAGATAGCACACAGTCTTAGGAGGGAAGCTTCGATAAGAAGGGCTATATGCCACACCCGATCAAAGGCCTTCGCTATGTCCAAACTAGCCGCCAAAGTCTCACCCTTGGAATCCACCACCTCCGCCCATCGATGCGAAAGGTTTACTAAAAGATCACCAGCTGAGCGATAGCGACGAAAACCGTACTGCCGATCGCTAATCAGCTGGTGCTCCTCTAGATACTGCAAGAGCTGGTTATTGATAAATGCTTTCATTATCTTGGAGAACAGAGACGTTATGGCTATAGGGCGGTAATTGGACGGATCTGAGCGGTCACCTTTTTTAGGGATCGCGTGCACCAAAGCAGTCTTCCATGTTTTTGGGACAACGCCTGACGTATAGCAGAGCCGGAAAAGACCCGTTAGAACCGGTGTCACCTCTGGAGCACAAGTCCGGATGGCATTCCTCACTATAGGAGGAATGCCATCAGGCCCACTTGACTTATGAATGTCCAAGGAGAACAGTACTTTACGTACTGCACTTTGCCGGAAAATTATATCCGACATCGAGGTATCACACCGTGGTATGGTCGGTAGCCCTTGGTCATCAGTCGATTAAGACGCAAAGAGAGAGCCCAGTAGATCCGCCTTCTCCTTTGCGGTGTGGGCCAGTGTGTCATTCTCTCTGTGCAGGGACGGTAAAGGTGACTGACGAAAATTCACCTGGACAGCCCTAGCAAGAGACCAGAACGCACGTGTTCCCGAAGGAAGGCGGGCTAATCTCTCGCCAATTCTGCCGATATGCTCCGACTTCGCTCTTGCGATTACCCTATTGAAGGACCTCGAGGCAAAATGATATTCCTTTTTGAGATCGCTGGTATTTAAATCCTTAGATGCCACTGAGTCGGCCCAAGCTTGGTAACGCTCTCGTTTTTGGCCAGAGGCCATTTTACAAGTACGACCAAATCAGGGCTCTTTGGCTTTTGGGCCGGGTCTTCCACAAATAGATCGAAACGCAATGGCAAAGGCATTACTTCACGTCGATATCATGTGGGAGAGTGGTACTTCCCCGGTCATTACGGCCCATGCTGCTGTAACCCTTAGAGGTACAGCATGGCAGTACCACTAGGATTTCAAGGCTGTATTTTTTTAATGTCATGATGTCCTCACATAAGTCTGGTCTTAAAAAAATATTACCTCTGTCATTGGGTTGCACTCATCATCTCCTTTTGTGAGGGCAACTTGAGCATCATTCCTGGCTTTGACTTTAAACTTAATTGCACCTGCTGATACTGGGAAGAATATATACTGAAGATTATTTTGAGTTACTATATCTGTAAAGAAAAATTCAAGTTAATAATTTTTTTATAAACAATTATTATAAAAAGAATAATAACAATCTAGGTATGTGAAAGAGGGAGAAGGCAGAGTGACATCAAAATGAGACATCCACCATGTGGGTGCGATAGCATTGCAGAGGATGAGGGCCAAGTCACAGGTGTCTAGGACTCGCAACCCAGCGACTGGGGTTAAGAGGCCCCATTACGCAGTCATCTATGCTCCCTATCACCGCTCGAGCATCCCCTGCCTAACCAAATTTGGTAAAATCCTACTAATGCCGCCTTATACACGTTCTAGGATGGTATTTACGGTTGTTCTTGACAGGCCAAGGTCTTTTAGTAGGTTATATAGGGATTTCGCTGGCCCTTGCTCCGACTTCTACAGCATATAAATTAACCACATAACCGTTTTTGGTTAAATAATTTGTTGTCATAATATTTGTTAGTTTTTTATTGTGAGGCCACACAGTCCAATATGTTTGTTTGCACAATAAGTTCTATAAGTACATGGGTTTTAGATTTATTGAGTATAGACATTAGAAATATATCTGGTCTGGATGACGAACAACAACGTCGTCAGGAATTTTGTAGTGTATTTCATACGTGTCCATCAAAATACTCCAATCGGGAGCTGCGCCTAAGATGGAGTAAGGCTTGGATTTCGATTTAGTAGATGACCCTCCTTTTACAAAATCTTGATATACTATCTATTCTTCCGTATATTTCTCTGGTTGGACCTTAGATACTTTAATCGTAATAGGTATACGACTTTCTGTAAGTGGTTTTTTTTTAAAGCTGATTTCAAAGAATTTGTGCCTCTTTTGCGATGTCACATTGATATAATATTCTCTGACTCTCAAACAAATAAGCGAAACGGTCCTGCATGTTCAATATTTATTTTCTAGCATGACATATAGTTCATAAGTGTTTAGATTTTAGTGTTTTTGCATTGTACACATGAATAAAGAAAGGAACAGAAGCTTTCACTATACATCTTTGCCTGGTTACTGAGCTGGCTCAAACCGGTTCCAAACCCTAGCGGGCGCAGCTGACGGCGCTGTAACTCCTGCTTCTTGTCAGTGACTAGTTACGCGAAATTATATTTAAAACCGAAATTTAGATTATATTGAAAAACACTTTTTTGCAACCCAATAAAAGCTATTGTCTAGCTAGAACTCATTTTGTGGAGTACATACATATATTATACATTATTTATATCTCAAAATATAGTGTTCAAGTTGTCAATTTTAGACAACTTTAACAGCATGCCAATATGATAATAGGGTAAGGCCGAGTAATATTGCTGGTAACATATGATAACATACACCAATCAAAGAGACACAACATAATTGTAAAACGTAGTATAGAAAATTAAATATTTGGTCATTTGTAGCCCTACTACAAAATCAAAAATTAAGTCAGACATGAACTTGAACATTACACTTGAGGTATCTTTTTGCCTCAAGTGGATCTGACGCAGGAAGGGCGTCCGCAGACACCGGAATCAAGATTGGTTCCTTCCTTCCATAGGAGCAGGTTCCATGCTAGACCCCGCAGCAGCTCGCCAACGAGCTTACCACCACCTAGCCAACAGACTGAAGAAGCGCCATATAAAACACATGAGAAAATGGAGATTTCTCATAATCTACCGCAGCAAGTAGCTACACCACCAAATAACATAACCAACAAGCCAATCTGGCGAAAAGTCCCAATCCCAAGGACCAACAAGCGTTAGAGAATCTCGGACTCACCGCCTCAACAAGAAGCCCCAGAAACTAGTAACAAATTATCAAGATATATAAACCATGCTGGAAAAGAACGAATACACTCTCAAAATAATTACGAGAAATCAACTACATGTCAACTGCTCCTAGAGGCATACAAAAAAATCTCATGAACATCGTAAGGGAGACGGGACTCATTGGCCACACCTTCACAAGTACAATGCGATTAAAATAAGAATAGGATCGTCCTAGCGCCATGTTGTGACGTCAAAACTAGAATTTGGTACAGTGTGTAGAAAAAGAAATGATGAAACATGTATAAATTAATAAAGAAAATAAAAAACCCGACTGTAAATAATTTATTTTAGTGTTTTATCGTTCCATTGAAATACTGCCAATTAATATATTTATGGAATCGTTTTTAAAGCCAATTATTTTGATACCCAACACGATGGGTTTGGAAGAAAAAATAAATGGTTTTTCTCACTGTATGGCGTCTTAAATCCACCAGTTTAATTTTTATTACTTATGTACATAGTGTCACTTGAGCTACCAAGATAAATCTAACGATATCTCGTACATTAAAATCGGTTAACCCGTTTAGAAGTTATGGTGAAATAAAGAAACTCACAAACATACATACATGAAACTTGAAAACTTAACACACGTTTATGTGGGCAGTCGTGTAAAAAAACAAGTAGTCATATGTAGAGGTAAACGAAGTTGTAGGTGACTGTAGGTACAGCAAACACAGAAATATTTTGAACTGATTTTATTTGTTAGCAATTGTACTTAGGTATCTTAATTTGAATCGCTTAGCTCTTCGATGCCGCATGTCCTAATGGCCAATGAGTCAGACTCATCAATATCATCCTAACGGGTAACAAAAACAAAAATTAACAATTTCGGGTCACTCATTTAAAATTACGTATAAATATATGGCACTGCTCTATTTTAAGTTTGTTCTGTTGATCGTACTTATTAGAGTGAATATGAGTGAAGTTAGCCGAGAGCCCGTCCTATTCTTATTTTAATCGCATTGTAAAGGTGGAGATAAACGGCGCGGGCTAGCGCGAACCGGACGACGGTTCCTGTAGGCTCAGCTCGTCTTAGCCCAGACACGAGCCTGTGGTGATAAACGAGGCGTGATAGCCCAGACCGCGCCGTCCGTACAACAACACGAGCTACGCACCGCGCCACTCGCTTTTCGTTCAGTCAGTCACTACAATGCCACCAGATAAACGTAAACGCGTTGCTGCTGCAGCAGCAGCTGTTATTTTGCTCAGAGGCGACTAAAGAAAACAGGGAACAAAGAGCGCGGGGAAATATTAATCGCCAGAGGTACACCTTACAAATCGAATTACACCTTATTATGCTGATAACAGCTTACATACTATTTGATATTCAATGGAGTGCTTACTTTTAATCATGTATAATTACATATCTTCTCAGCAATTATTCTAAATGATCAATGTCATAAAAGTGACTGGGTCACCTCACACACAACAAACCGGGGCCACTCAACTGGGCCTCTAAGTCCAGAATGGAGCAGCAACGGGTAGGCTGTGGTGCTGTATGGGCAGTAACGTATCTGAGACGGGCTGTGGTGTTGTATGGGCGACACCACAGCTGATGGTGAGGGGCCACGGCGAGAGAGGAGTGCCGGTATTACGGTGCGCCTCTCTCCCTACCTTCCGTGGCCACCGTAGGATGGCGGACGCGGAGGGGCCGCAGGAGAGGAGGAGTGTCGGTATAGCGAGGCGCCTTTCTCCCTGTCCTCTGCAACCGATGTAGTAGGCGACTGGGCTACTCATCTGACCCGTCGCAGGGGGACCTTGGCGTCAGAAATGGGGTCGTCTGGCTACTATTTGCGAGCTTGGTCCTCGGGTAGTAGTGACGTGCCATGTGTTCTGGTGCGTCGTGAGGGGTAGCACCCCAGGAGGTGTCCGGCAACGTACAACCGTGGCGGGTTCATGGTTGTGTGCTACAGCGTACCCGCGGTTCCGCCGAGAAGCGGTAGAGGTGGAACACCGTGTTATTTAGTCGGTCACTTGCTGCTGTGGGAGTAGTTGGTGCCGAGTCCGACATATCCCGGCCATCTCCCCCGTGGATGGATGCGTAAAGGCATTTTTAACTTGGTTCACTAATCAATAAGTAAAAAAACGCACATAAATAACGTGGGGACCTAATAGAAACTTTCAAAATCCTAATGGATTATACAACCTCCCCGAAAAAAATTATCTGTGAAAGTAATCTGTGACAAAGAAGTCAGAGAGCACAATCAGCAAATTCAGCGTGTACATGCTACCACAAACACTGAACATTATATTCTCAGCAACAGAGTTGTACACAACTGGAACAGGATGCCTGAGGAGGTTGTCTCTGCTACATCTGTGAAGGCATTTAACAATCAGCTGGTTGCAAGTTCTGTAAAAGCAAAAAATTTCTTGCCAACTTAAAACCAGTGCTAATTAAAAAATGTGTGGAAACTACAAAAAAAAAATCGACACAGTATGATATAGGCACATCAGCATTACGTTACTTGCCTATAATCAAATAAATAAATAAAATGATTGCACTTAATACACTAAGCTACATGGAACATTAATGGACTCGCCCCAAATGTTCATGAGGCCGAGATTCTATAAGATACCCGCAAAATCGATATACTCCTAATATCTGAGACACACTTTACGAGCAGAAGCAGCATTACCATTAGAAGCTACTCAATATATGACACTAAACACCTAGATGGCAAAGCACATGGAGGACAGCAGTCATCATAAGATCATCGATAAAACACCACAAACTGCCATCTTACCAGACAGAAGACATCCAAGCTACAAAGATAGCAGAAGAAGGAAAAACAGCCAACATAAATGTGTTAGCAGTGTATCTTCCACCAAAACACAATCAAAGAGGAGTAAGTCTCACACTACTTTGACACCCTTGGACCTAAATATACTGCTGGAGGAGACAAGAATGCAAAACACCCTCATTGGCGCTCAAGACTGGCGACTACATGAGGGAAACAGCTAAAACTATCGATAGACAAAAATAAATTATCAACTCTCTCAACGGCTGAGCTAACTACCCGATGTAGATATAGATTTCTTCATCTGCAATAGGATGTTACAATCTTTCATTTGGCTATTTTATGTATTGATATAAAATATAATGTTTATATAAGAGATAGGGTAGCTGCACTAAAAGTAATTACTGATTACCTTACACACAGATAAAAACAGTTGTCATTGGTGAGCAAAAGAATTATATGTCTGAAGATAAATTGGTTAACCCATTGGCATCGGCGATAATGATAACAATAGAATCTCATTCATAAATAGACCATAGTGGTCCAGGACGATGCCAACTTATCTTAACTAATATAATAAAGAGGAAAGATTTGATTGTTTGTTTGTTTGCATTGAATAGGCTCTGAAACTACTGGACCGATTAGGATGAAATTTGGTATGGAAATAGTTTGAGACATGGAGAAGGACATAGGATAGTTTTTATCCAAGTGCGCAAAAAGAGGGTAATAGTTTTGCGCGATAACCGATCTACTGGACCGATTAGGATGAAATTTGGTATGGAAATGGTTTGAGACACGGGGAAGGACATAGGATAGTTTTTATCCAACTGCACAAAAAGAGGTTAATGATTTTGCGCGATAACCTATATACCCGCGAACGGAGCCGCGGCCGGTAAAGTTACATTATTACTAAAATAAAAGAAAAAATAAAAACTTAATAGAAAAAAAAACATAAGAACAAAAAAATATAATTAATATATTAATAAAATTTTATTTAAAAAATATTTTTAAATAAAAGTTCATTAAAACAATTACATTCAATCATTCTTTATTATTTTCTTTTATTAGTAACCTGACTCAAATAGAAGGGTTTATGAGTGTGTATAATAATTTATATTTTTTATTTTTTTTGTTAAATACCCGTGCGTAGCCGGGGCGGGCCGCTAGTTAATTAATAATAGCCTGCATGAAACATAACAGGTGACATTATTGAAAGGAAACTCAATCTCAGAGTGGCATTAAAGACACCTGAAGATATTGATGAGGCAGAAAAAAAGCAAAGCTTCAGCAGAACTGAAGGAAATAATAAGAGCTACAAAATCAACTAACTATTCCCTGTGGAAGGTAACGTCAGACTTAAACCAACCAAAGACTATCCAACCACCACTTAGACTAGGAAATTAATGAGCCAGAACAGCACAGGGAAGGGTAGATGCATTCGCAGATCACCTATCTAATGTGTTTAAACAAACTGAATGTGTATCCAAGGCAGCATTAGTAGGATCTTACCAAATTTGGTTGGGCAGGGGAGGAGGCTCGAGTGGTGAAAGGGAGCATTGATGTCATCATAAAGGGGCCCCTTAAACTTGGGCCTCTTCCACTGCAATGCAATGACACGGCGACATAGCCATAGCGGTAAATTTGTCTCTGTTGTGTTATTGCAGGTAGATATGACTGCCCCATCATCACCCATGCAGCTCAGCTCCATATTCTTATAGATAGGTAATTGTAAGTGAATGCTTCAAACTTTTTTATTATTATTAGCTGATAATAAATAAGCTTTATTTAATGTAAAACTATGGAGTTTACATTAAATAAAGCTTTATGTCTGAAATAAATGAATTGAATAATTTCTGATATATTTCCTAGAATAAATCTTTTAAATCTAAATTTAGCCAACAACAGTTAAGGCAAAACTAGATAGCATCAGCCAGATCAGTTATACTGATGCAAAGTTAGAGACATGGTCATTTACACAGCAACCACCAGTTACGTCAGCCTTGCCCTTACCCTACAAATAAATCTGAAATTTTGGTAAGGGTATTACTGTAATACTGAAATTATACGAAGAAGCAGCAAGTCTCTCAACAAACTACACATTGATTTAGTAAAAGAAGGGTCATCTACAAAATAGAAATCCAAGCCTTACTCCATCTTAGGTGCAGCTCCCGATTGAACTCTTTTGCGGGGGGATGGGTAGATATATATGTTTTATAATCTAAACCAAAGCCCCCAGGCACCTTGACTTGGGCCTCTCCCTCTGCAACACTATCGACCTGGCACCCACACAGTGAATTCATGGAATGCTACCTAATTCGTCTCATTCTATTGTACTAATATATACTTAGCTGCTAAAAAATATATATATTTAATTAGTTTGCAGTGATTAAAACTAACAATTTTGGTAATTGCATAAGTCCACCTGAATTGAGCTAGGCCCGACTCGCATTTGGCTGAATTATATCCTATATTAAATAAATGAGCCGTCTCACATTAGATCGTTTTGAAACTAAGGTATTCTTAAATAATGTGTCCAGGTCGGAAAACAGTGTAAATAGTGCGGTGTAATATGGTCGGTACATACCAATAACATCACACATTTTGTTGACACAATAGACTTAACCTTTAGTACAAATTTACATGTATGAGTTCGCCTTCAATTAAAGAGTTATACAATAATTAACGACGTATTCAACTCATACTGTATTGTTCTTTTTAAATTAGAATTTGTTTGTTATTTATCCGTTTTCTTCGTGAGCAAGTAATTTAATTTTCTTTTATTTTTATTTGATCTATGTTTTTAAAACATGCATGACAGAAAGACTTTAGCGTACTCCACTTGAACAAAATATAATTAATATATTAATAAAATTTTATTTAAAAAATATTTTTAAATAAAAGTTCATTAAAACAATTACATTCAATCATTCTTTATTATTTTCTTTTATTAGTAACCTGACTCAAATAGAAGGGTTTATGAGTGTGTATAATAATTTATATTTTTTATTTTTTTTGTTAAATACCCGTGCGTAGCCGGGGCGGGCCGCTAGTTAATTAATAATAGCCTGCATGAAACATAACAGGTGACATTATTGAAAGGAAACTCAATCTCAGAGTGGCATTAAAGACACCTGAAGATATTGATGAGGCAGAAAAAAAGCAAAGCTTCAGCAGAACTGAAGGAAATAATAAGAGCTACAAAATCAACTAACTATTCCCTGTGGAAGGTAACGTCAGACTTAAACCAACCAAAGACTATCCAACCACCACTTAGACTAGGAAATTAATGGGCCAGAACAGCACAGGGAAGGGTAGATGCATTCGCAGATCACCTATCTAATGTGTTTAAACAAACTGAATGTGTATCCAAGGCAGCATTAGTAGGATCTTACCAAATTTGGTTGGGCAGGGGAGGAGGCTCGAGTGGTGAAAGGGAGCATTGATGTCATCATAAAGGGGCCCCTTAAACTTGGGCCTCTTCCACTGCAATGCAATGACACGGCGACATAGCCATAGCGGTAAATTTGTCTCTGTTGTGTTATTGCAGGTAGATATGACTGCCCCATCATCACCCATGCAGCTCAGCTCCATATTCTTATAGATAGGTAATTGTAAGTGAATGCTTCAAACTTTTTTATTATTATTAGCTGATAATAAATAAGCTTTATTTAATGTAAAACTATGGAGTTTACATTAAATAAAGCTTTATGTCTGAAATAAATGAATTGAATAATTTCTGATATATTTCCTAGAATAAATCTTTTAAATCTAAATTTAGCCAACAACAGTTAAGGCAAAACTAGATAGCATCAGCCAGATCAGTTATACTGATGCAAAGTTAGAGACATGGTCATTTACACAGCAACCACCAGTTACGTCAGGCTTGCCCTTACCCTACAAATAAATCTGAAATTTTGGTAAGGGTATTACTGTAATACTGAAATTATACGAAGAAGCAGCAAGTCTCTCAACAAACTACACATTGATTTAGTAAAAGAAGGGTCATCTACAAAATAGAAATCCAAGCCTTACTCCATCTTAGGTGCAGCTCCCGATTGAACTCTTTTGCGGGGGGATGGGTAGATATATATGTTTTATAATCTAAACCAAAGCCCCCAGGCACCTTGACTTGGGCCTCTCCCTCTGCAACACTATCGACCTGGCACCCACACAGTGAATTCATGGAATGCTACCTAATTCGTCTCATTCTATTGTACTAATATATACTTAGCTGCTAAAAAATATATATATTTAATTAGTTTGCAGTGATTAAAACTAACAATTTTGGTAATTGCATAAGTCCACCTGAATTGAGCTAGGCCCGACTCGCATTTGGCTGAATTATATCCTATATTAAATAAATGAGCCGTCTCACATTAGATCGTTTTGAAACTAAGGTATTCTTAAATAATGTGTCCAGGTCGGAAAACAGTGTAAATAGTGCGGTGTAATATGGTCGGTACATACCAATAACATCACACATTTTGTTGACACAATAGACTTAACCTTTAGTACAAATTTACATGTATGAGTTCGCCTTCAATTAAAGAGTTATACAATAATTAACGACGTATTCAACTCATACTGTATTGTTCTTTTTAAATTAGAATTTGTTTGTTATTTATCCGTTTTCTTCGTGAGCAAGTAATTTAATTTTCTTTTATTTTTATTTGATCTATGTTTTTAAAACATGCATGACAGAAAGACTTTAGCGTACTCCACTTGAAGCTATTTTCGTTATTTTCAATTATTTTGACCACATTTTACGTCTATGGTTCCACATTTAATATTAACCATAGACACAACATGTGGTAAAATTTTTCGGCGTCAAGTGGAGTACGGCGTAGGAGTGGGCGTTATTTCACATAGATTAGATAGTTTTTAAAGGGTTTTGGGTAAAAGTGGCGTCTTTCTCAAGTTTAGCGGCCACTAATGGAAGTAGTATTATAAAAAAATAATTATTTAAGGTAAACAGATTTTGTTTTTACGACACCTGTCTAAACCATATCGGAGCCGAGATATTCGACTAATCGAACTATTAAAAATTAAAATAAATAACAACATGTTTTTCATTATATATAAAACAAGTCGTATAAAAGTGCATGTAATTCATTACTATTTGACAGCGACACAATTCCTCGCCCGCTCCGATCCACCCTAGTTCGTGCAACCTGTATAGACAGGGCTCACACTTTACCACTGTGTCGTGGCGTATTCAACTGGGCTCCTGGAATGTCACAGGAAGACACCAGCCGATATATGTGCTATTAGGCACGTCAGTATAAAACGGTGGGAACGACCTACCTTTGGACTACGTGCTAGGCGCTCCGTCGAAAGGGGATTATCGCTAAACACCCTAAAGCTAGATAATTGACCAATCAGCTAACAATACGGAATTATAATAGGATAAGTTCCCTGATCTCGATGGTGAAGTAGGGGCCCGCCGACCGCAATCCGTTGCTCGCACTAACAAAACGCCTGGCGTCACAAATAACAGTCCCTCACTTTGTTGCATAACGCACCAATTTCGTCACTAATAAACTAGAAATCCGTTGCTTTTAATCCGCCACGACCTCAATTTGTCTCACGCACACCCGAACAACGTGTGAGCCGGCCTCGGCTTGAACTCGTACTAACTTCAACCAAAATAATGCGGCTAGCGCCCGCGCTAGGCCGCACGCACACATTTACAAAATCCATCGCAGATAACACAAACAAGATTCGCGTCCGAGCGCGCTCAGAAACAGACTGCATTGTGTACCGAACACAACCAATCATATTGTCGGATTCGTATACCTGCGCCAATATAATAAAGAAAATGAAGTATACCTATATAAGTCATCATCATCATGCTGATGATGATGATAGCAGGGAAACGTCCACTGTTGAACAAACAACGCCACAAAGAAACTATTGGCTACCCGCGACTTTAACGATGTCGTCAGTCCACCTAGTGGGGGGGGGGCCTACCAGCTCTGTCTTCCAGTGTGAAGTTGTAACCTCTCGAGAACCTTTCTTCTCCATCGGTTATCAGTTTGTGGAGCAATGTGGCCCGCCCATTGCCACTTCAAATTGTAGTACTCCATAGCCAGTTGCACCACACTCGTTATACTGTATTCGCACAAACAGAGGGATCACCAGAAGAGAAGAAAACAGGCTGCCAAGGATAAGATGCCAAAAAAAACATCTCATCCCAATCGGCTTACTTGTAACGCCATATCCACCACCTTTTAGGCAAAGGTCGGGCGGTGAGTATACCAATACAGACTTCACCAGACAGTGGTCAGAGCTACCTAAAGGTGAAAAAACTGACACCGAGTATCGGTCTGGATCTGTTATCAGCAGAAGGTCCAAGCAGTTGGCTGTATGGCCGTCAACGTCAGGAACCCTTCTAGCGCCTTGGACCAGCTGGGTGAGATTTAACGTGAAGGCTACCTTATGCACCTCTCTCCCAGCGTGGTCAGTGTTCTGGTGTAGGAACAGCCAGTCCAGCCTGGCTAGCATGTGCAAATAATAAATATGTCACTCTCGACACGAGAGACAAGTGGCGGACGATAGCAGCGGCCGCACCACGCTAAGATCTGTTCAATGAGATTATCTATGGACGATTCTCCATTGCGCTGTTTGTTGGTTGAATTGCGAACAGTTTTAGGAAATAAGCAGTGATGGACCGTGAACCAATAAAATACCATACTTTTATGAACGATTAAGTTATTTTTCCCGTTCTCGACACTTCATTACACTTCATGACACTTCATAGCCATCATATGTTAGGTATGATGGCTATGAAGGCTATGATTAAAAAGTGTTCCCGTTGACTGTAATATTCAAACGAATTGCCGACTTTTATGCATCAAGTATTTTATTTTTATCTTATTTGACAATGGTTATGTTGCTATAAAATATTATCACATATATTGTTTAATAAATAATAAATAAATGGGACCCTAAAAACTAGTTAAGTAGCTGTGATTAAAACTTTTTTCTCCTAGATATTCGTCACCAAGAAAAACAGCTTATCTGTTTTTCTTTTTATTAAACAATATAAGTAGGTATCTATTAATATTTTATAGCAATATATTCGATACGGAACCCTAAAAGTAGTTATTCATTTAGATTACTTTAAATATTGACTGCTGCAAATTTCATTAAAATTTTAATATTTTTTTAATACCTACTGTTTTACTTACATTTAACTGTTTTTTTAGTAATCAGCAACATATAGTATATAATAATTAACAATTGTTGAAAACACTACCTACCGCTTTATGCAAAGAGAATTTAAGCTACGCACAAGAGTTCGTGGTTGTATTGATTACACACACTGCCTGCTAACACTGGACGGAAAGTAAATTTGTACTAAATCGTCGATCGCCCCCATTTTACTGGGACGCGCGAGATAGACTACAGATTTATCTCGTCCTCAAAAAGTAGGACGAGTAAATTCACGCAAATACTCGCAGATAAGTGTCAAAAATCGATTAAACTGAGGCGCGCATGTTAATGTTGGTCGACAAGTAGCCACGGGTAGCCAAAATACAGGTAAACAAGGACGAGTTCTTTGCCCTGCCATGTTAGCACTCGTAGACATAGCGCGATATGTCTATTTTACACGAAATAGAGTGTAGACAAAATTTACTCGTGGTGCGCATGCTAGCTGGGCTGGTGGTGGGCATTGAAATCCCCTAATAACACTAACTGAGCGGAAGGGTACTGATTTTGTGCCACATCTGCCGTCGCACTTAGATAGCCCATAAGCCTGGTCGTCTCCTGATCACCGCTATGCGTTCGGTAGACACTGGCATAGAGAATTTTCTTTGAGCTTATGTCCACCAAAATCCACAAGGCTGAGAAGTTGGAGTCGGAGACACCGAAAATAAATGTCATCGCGAGCATATACGCATACCCCAGCACATGGTCTGAATTTATGTTCCAGGACATAGCCAGGGTAGGAGAGGTATACCGCGTCAACCGGACATGCTATCTGCGTCTCCATGAGGAATAGAAGGAGTGGTTTTGCGGTCTCGAGGTGGCAGTGGACCGAGTTGATATTAAAGTGCAGGCCTCGAATATTTGAGAGGTGCACTTGGAGTGAGAAGAGACAGGCTTAAAAGTTAGGTACATACTCAGCGGTACTGTACAATCTGAATTGCTCTTTAATGCGTCGTAGCAGAGAAGGTTATTTATTGAAACGTCTCTGCGGAGTGATCCTTCTGGTCATTTTCATTCTGTGACTCCATGAAATGGATACTCCATTTTGTTGTTTTCTGTGGTCCTGTTACAACGAGTATATAGTGCTCTGTGGTTCTGTCAATCAGAACAGACAGACAGAAAGACAGTATAACTTCGTATATATTCTATTTGATCTATGATAAGTTCAGCAAAGAAAATACAAATACTACGTGATCTCAGTTAATGTGGGTAACATCACAAAGGGCGTATACCATTTGACGCTCAATTCGTTATTTTCGATAATATTGATCACATTTTGTGTCTTTTTTTTTTGAACGTATATATTTTTTACCGGCGGCATGCCTTTATCAACAAAATACTACGAACTATATACAACACTACAGCTACAACAATAAAAGCATTTACATCCTTATAAGCCATTGCAGACTCATAGGCAGTCCAAATGCTATAGCCCACTACCAGTTGGCAGCGTGCCCAGCATGCTGGCAGCATTGCCCCATCGAATTGCAATGCATATTCATTGAGCCAAATAGGTGCCAGCATTTTGATCACGCATCGCATCGTCCAAGCGTTCTGATAAGTTTTGGAAAATACGATGAGCTCCCGGTCCCCACGGACCCAACCACAGACCTAGGATTTTTTCGCTACGCTCAACAGACCTACGAAGTGTGTGAGTGAAAGGTCCTAAGCTGCTACAAACCGTCGCGAGAAAAAAAGAGATAGTGAAACAAGAAGACGGTATGTCATTTTTTACTCGAGTAAGAGGCCATAGCGTCCCGGCCTCTTCCAAGTCGGCACGAATTTTGTGTATTTGCTCAAATATCTTACGATTATAATATAAAATATGTATTCTGCAAGCATGGTATCTTGTTCAGTGAGTGAATGTGAGGTTACAAGACACAGTAACCCGAATATATACTCGTTTCACAGGTAATTTATGTTTATTTGTACTGCTTTTTGGATAATCATTATTTTGTCATTTTGTCTTAAAATTAGTTATATGAACTATGGAAATATTAGATAATAGGTTTCTGTTCATACTTATCATCAAATTACATTGCTAAATGAAGAATTGGTTGGTATTTTACGAAAAATACAAAAACATTTGTTTACGATAGGGCTTGACAAAGTCCTGACGTCACAAGTATCGATAAAGTCGATAGTTTATGTCTGACCTGTAGCTTCGACGTGAGTGCTCGGGTACATATTCGAACCTCAAAAATTACCGGTAGTTAGTTTATTCATAAATTTGTTTAAAAATAATATAATTACATAATAATTAGCGAGAAGTTGACAGATCAGTTTATAGCTTATTGAGTATTTACGAATAAGGGAGTAAATATTATCACAAGATATATTATTCAAAATTTATTATGATGTTTTCTGTGAAAAGTTCCCCTAACTCTCAATAAATAATTGGAAATATCTCTTACTTCTGTCATAAAATATTAGTATCTTTATACAAATGGCTATTTAACAGAATTTGAAATAACTATATGCACGCGTATAATAATGTTTGTGTTCTTACAGATTACCAACACATTTTCAGTATGTGATAAAAGGGTTCGGATTATAGACGCAATCTAAATAAAAACTACAGTTTGTAGTAAACTTTGAATCAAAATGCTTCATTGATATCTATGGCTATCCTGACACAAAATAATTTTTATTTTTCCTTTCAGATCAAATTGAAAATAAGACGGCCCTGACCTTACTTAAATAGAGATATATTACCACCGTTAGCCATTACCTGCCCTTCAAATCAAGTACTGTCTCCAAGGAAAAAAACTTATTAACTAATGTTCTAAATTGTGACAAAAATTACAGAAAAAAATTAGCTCTTAAGAAGTTTAAAAGCTGAAACAAAAATAATGATAAAACGGATTTTAGACTTAAAAGCAGACTTTAAAGAATTATATGTTTTGTATGCCAGTTAGTAAAGATCACGACGCATGCGCAATGGCTTAAAAGCGTCGCACAGCCGGCAATCGCTGTCCTCGTCTGACAAATGATGTTACGCGCTAACTCTCTTTCACTCTACCTTAAATATTAATTATCTTTAACAGCCAGTTACCCTTATTTGCGGCCAGATTTAATTAAGCAACTTTATATGATAATTAATAGAAAAAAATTAGCTTCAATTTGACATATAATTAATAAAAATAGGTTGTAAACGTATAAATTTATCGAAATCATACCTGTTTACACCTGGCTGCAAAGAGGTGCGGCCAGGTGCGCAACGGCAACCGTGATTTTTTAGAATCTTCATATTAATTACCGTGATGTAGACGTTATTTTATTTAAAAAATAAATAAACGAAATTTTTTACCAAAAATCAATTAAAAATAATTTAATTAAAAATAATGGCGGCCAAATTTTAATAGGCACCCTAGTAAATATATATACTCTTAACCATAAATAAACATAAAAATTTGGTTTTAAACAAAAAGTCGATGAGCACACCAATCCTGCAGCGGGATCTCGTACTATGTTGTTTACGATCATTACAATAGTCTCAATGAACTATATAGGGCATAATTTCAAACGAATATGTCCTAAGATTCAACAAGTAAAACTGTCGATAGTATTACGCTCGCGTCATTACAACACTATGTCACTCACACATTAACATTTCTTTTTTGTTACACCATTCATCCGTCACTGTTGGTCTTGTACATCCTAAGCCAATGGACCCAACAGTATATATTCTACTTGATCTATGGACCCAACGTCACTACACCAAACGGCTCAAATATGTAACCCATATCGAGGTTATAGTTGCGCCGCTGTTGTATCTATGGTTCATATTAAATGTGGATCCATAGACGCAAATGTGGTCAAAATTATCGAAAATAACTCAAATGGAGTACGGCCAAATTATATGTCTAATTCATAAAAGTTACTTTGTACAGTCCCACCAACTTATCTGTTCAGGCGGCAGAAAAAAGAACTACAACATTCCTTCAAATTGTGCACAGTTTGTAGTTGATTTCCTTGACCAGCAGCGCCCTCGCGAACTGCACAGTTAAGTTGGTGGTACTATATGTCTAATTGGGACTTAAACTTAACTTTTTGGGAGTGTGATCGTTTTTATCGTTTTTGGCGAATTTAACTCCAAATGGTACTTACCCTAAATGTGACATGACTGGGGCGTTCGTATAGCCTAGTAGTTCCAAAAATAACACTCACAAACGCTAAAAATGATCACACGGGCCGTTCGATTTGGGACTTCGTGAGCAAAAATATCGTTTTCGCTCACCGTTCGGATAGCTTTGAAAACGCTACGAATGACAGAGAAAAGTGTTATTTTTGACCCATGTCTTACCGTGGGATCGTTGTGATCGTTTTTTGACTACTGCTGGTTTGTCAGTTGTATTTGGAGAGATTGAAGAGTTTCACAAGTTTTTTTATATAGTATTTATATTTTATGTAGTAGGTACCTACTTGTTTTGTTAATTTTAGAGATTGATTCCATGTTTCGTACTGAGCAAAATTGTTAAAATATTGTCGGTTGTCAAAGTATGTTTTAAGCCGTTCGGATAGCATGCAGTAATTGGTGGTCAAAAATAGCAAAAGCTTCTATCCGAACGCTAATACACAAATGCCACTTTTGAAACTGCTACAAACGCAATCGAGCCAAAACGAACGCACCTGACATGTTTATAAATTGGAATATTTAAGATTTATATTTATTTTATATCTTAAATATCGTACATGTGTCTTGGATTTGTATAGTTATAATAATATTTTTTGTATCAGTTGATTAATAAGTACATAAAGTGGATGATGTCATGATTTCAAAGAGAATTATTACAACCGCCACGCAATAAACAAGGAAAAATAAAATAGTATCATAAAAAACAGTTAAAAAACGTAAGATGGGAGACAGAATCGGTAAGTAGGTAGAATAAATCTATAGCCGTAATGATCTTAGATTCAACGACGCTTCAATGAAAACTTAAGCTAGTTCCTTCCTGTAGATATGAATTGAAATGACTCATAATTTTTTTGGAACCTGTAATAAATTCGAGTGAAATAAATAATGTGATGTGGTAGGTACGTACATACACTGCTAGTAAAAGTTAGAAAACAATTTTCAAGTATTAAGATCGAAGCGCTTGAAGGCCTCATACTGGAGTTTGCCTAGTCATTCTTCACCTATTAACCATGTTAACCAATGTTCACTGTGATCAGTACTTGGATTTTTGACAGCATGTAGCATTGAGTGCCTCATTACCTCTGAGGAGCTATCAATTCTAGTTCTTGTCATATAATGGCAGTTGTAGCATAGTGGTGGGGCATTTAGCTGATGTCTGCACGGCCCCCTACCATCCTGTTGCTCAGCCCCTTACAGAGTGTACTGGCAGCTGCCCATGAGAGCTATTTCTCATTCAAGATTATGCCTGTTAACTACTTTTGATCAATTCTTCACCTACCATCAGATGAGATTGTGGTCAAAGGCTGACCTATCAGTAGTAAAAAAATAGGGCTAATAGTTCCTTCTAACATGTTTGTTTTTTTTTGGTAATTTTTGTTTGAAACATAATGCATCAGCTAATGTAGTCCTCTACCTCCATAGATTGGTAATTATTTATTTGTTTATATAGCATTATTAGCAGCATAATTGGTGATATGTATACATGTATATGTCACACAGTATAGAAAATCATTAATTTCACTTTGGATGTATATGGATTAGAGTAGGCATTTAAATCTTCTATGGGCCTCCAGTCGAACTAATAAGCTGGTTTTACTTTATGGTTAAAGTGTTCACAACAAATGCTTGTCAACAAATTATGCATTTTAGATTTCTAAACTTTGGTTGTAGTAAATTGAGAATTAACCCATTGAAATCTGCGATAATGATAACAATAGAATTTCATTCATAAATTGGCCATAGTGGGTCAGCCGATGGCAACGAGTTAAAATATAATAAACTTTAATATTCTGACATATGTTCTACTTCAGTTGTATCTGAAATCTAGGTGTCTTCCTTGGTTTTTGTTGGCATCTGTCAAGTATACAGTCCAGGATTTATTAACTCTGCAGGCCTTCTATTTTGAGTAGAAATATTCCACATGGTTTCCTTTAGGTATGAAGTGTTCTACATAGTAAGTGTTGTTCTTATCATAACTTTAATTAATTTCTTAAGGTGATTTTGTTAACAGAGCGGCATAATCGCAATAGCGATAAAGCTCTTTAAATAAAGAATAAAAAAAAACATAATTCACAGATTGGCCCCAATTTCTCTACATTAATTTGGAAGATACAGGGTCTGTTTCAAAATGTGCTGATAAAGATATGGGTTGTCCACACATATATAAATAAACTGTGAAATAAATAGGTTGGTTTACATGCAGCGCATTCCATAATCACCTTTCTAACAAATTTGCCTTCCAAATTACTTAGCCATAAGTTATTAAAAAATCAAGCTGGCTACTCTAACAGCCGACTCGTCCACTGCTGAACACAGCCTCCCCTATTAAGGGGGTATTTGCCGTAATCCCCACGCTTGGCAGGGGATTACGGCAAATACCCGCCGATCGCAGTGTTAAAGTGCAGTTCTTGAGAAGGCGCTGCTGCCCACCTTCCAGTATTTTTCCCTTAGTCGCCTCTTACGACACCCACGGGATGATATGGGGAGGTGCAATTCTAACCCGTCACCCCACAGGGGGCCACTGGCTACACCACTGTGATTTTATTGTTTTTATAGCTCACTATTTGTTAAAATAATTGTAATGTTGCTGAATATTTTCAAAATTATGTTATGTACAATTTTCTGTATTACCTTACATTTCATTGTTGATATTTTCAAATAGCATTTGATGAATGTTTAAAACATAACTAATTTATAGTTATAATTTTATGAAATTCCATGCTCTGTTAGCATTTTGAGTGTAACAAATGTTTCTGTTGGTGTCATTGAGCCGAGGTGGCTTAGGTACTTCACAAAACGTAAGGTAGCAAGAATGTTTGTAGCCAGTTAAGCAAGCAAAATTAACTAAAACTAAAATAAGAAAATTTGGTAACAATGCAATATTACAAACAAACAATATTGCAGGAATATCAAGATGCAATCATGTCAGGAATGCTGCATTTTGTAGCGAAACATTCATAATATTATAATTAAATCTATTACATAAACTGCAATATCATATATGGTTATATATCCTCTAGCTAGACACCTAATTTACGGAAACAGTAGTGTAATTGCATTGTAATAAAACACAATTATATTTTTTTACAGAAATAACAACACATGCTCGTCAACCAACTTCATTTTATAGAATCTCATCAAACGGTCTTTGCTTTGAGCTTAAAACTCACAGTGCAGCAATATTAGGACTTGCAAAGGAACCTGGCAGTACATGCCAATATTGGGTATGTAGTTGAGTCTTTTACAGTTATAATCCACATATAAAAAGAACAGTTACAATTTGGATTTAGTGATTACTCAGCTTCCTTTAAGTTGAATAATCCAATTATATGACAACAACAAAAAACTTGAATTAGCAATAAATAAAACCAAATGTGCCTGTGCGGAGTTTCTTTATATTATGGAAACCATGTTAAAATTGTGTTGTGTAAATTCGTATTTGGTGTCATATTTTATTGCCAATAAAAAGCTAAATTGTTGGCATGGACCAAGTCAGACCTCATTCTATTCACAATGAGGATAGTAGCTTATAAATAAGAATGATGTTTCCCTAAATATAATGCCTTTTATCAATAATATTATAAACAAGTAAAGTATGCAGTTTGTATGATAGTAGGCACTAATCTCTGAAATCACTGATCAGATTTGAAAAAATGATTTTGTTAGAAAGTTGCACTACTTCTTAGTGACAGGTAGTTTTATTTTGATTTCAGTTTAGTGTTTGTTTGAAATTGCAGGATTATAGTCTGTTTCAAATCCCCTGAGAAACTCGGCCTTTGAGCGGACTGCAGTGACTCAACCTTTTTTTGATTGGTACACTTTATATGTTAGCTTGACGTGAATAAAAAACCTGGAACATGGAAATCACTAGGTACATTATTGTATCAGGATAAAAGTTTTATAACGTATTTTTCGTTAGTTGAATAATAATAAGTTTTATAACATTCGATAGTATTGTGTAGCCATAAATGAATATCATGCACTAAAATTAATATACACAAGAAAGTAATGTGTGTGTGTGCTGCCATTAAAATATTAAATGTAATAAAACAGCCGAGACTTGCCCTATAGAAATATTATTTAATAGGGGATAATACGTACTAGGGATAGAAATAAAATTCTCGAACTCAATCTCTTGTATTCCCTTGTTTTCTCCTGTAAAACATAGACAATGTTTTTTTTTTCTCCTCTTGGTCATATTTTAGGTAATTACTATTTTACATCAATTAATTATTAACAAAGAAAATATGACTGAAAATCACAAAAATGCCATGTTTTACCTCCATATTCAGAGGAACTAATAAACAAAATTGAAGAGTTTTTAATATAAAAGGAAATTATACAAGCCTAGATATACCCTTTCTTAAAATGGTAATGCCAAAAAATAATTGACACGGCATATTATTAATTGAAAAATATTATTCATAATAATTGATATGATCATTACAAAATCAGAAATATACGATAGGAAAAATATGATCTGATCATATTATATTTATTGAAAGATGGACAAAACAGGAGAAAAAGAAACATTGATTTAGAACTTTTCTTTAGAAGTGTCCTTATTTGTCTTAGGTTTTCGCGATTATTACACATAGTAATTAAACAACTTTAAACGGTTTAAATAGCGAATATTAATCATTATCTTTGTCCCGACGTTTCAAACAACGGTAATATTATCTATACAGTATTCCAACTTCATAGAAACGGACGAAGCGCGAGCTATACCTACGCGCCTCGGCATGCAGACAGTCGCGATTGTGCCACAGCGACGAACCGTGAGTCACCCCGTGACCACGATCACTGCAAAGTGATACCTGGATGCGGTATTGACGAATTCATGCAACCAAAAACAGCACAATATATCCTATTCGTCATAATAAATATGTACTTGAACTTATTTTTAGTTCGTCGCTGCGGCACAATCGCGACTGTCTGCATGCCGAGGCGCGTAGGTATAGCTCGCGCTTCGTCCGTTTCTATGAAGTTGGAATACTGTATAGATAATATTACCGTGCTATGACCATTGTCACTATAGTCGGGACATGCTCTTCCGATTGAACTAGTAGAACTCCAATTATCCGAATTAATGGGGACCGGGACCCATTCGGATAATCAAATATTCGGATAATCGGATTTTTTAAAAAAAAAATTGCCATTGGAGAGAATAAAAGCTACGTTTTGATATTGCACTATTTTTTTATTGAATTAAATGAAAGAAACATGAAATTTTCACATGTTTTAAATATAAATAAAATGTACTTATGTACAAATTTAGAAATAAAAATCATTGTTTTTTAAACATCTCCGTCAATTTAAGCTGTTTTGCGGTATTCAACCGTTTTCGGGCAATTTTTTGTGATTCGGATAATCGGCGATTCGGATAGTCGGAGTTCGGATAATTGGAGTTCTACTGTATCATAGTTTAGTCATAGCTAAAATTTACCTTCTCTTTTCTATTGTTTAACCGTAAGGTAAGACGTAGCTCTTCACGGACGGGCTCGTATTTTTCCTTTCGTTGTAATTTTGTAAGCATTCTAATGTTGTAATATTGCAATAATGTTCATTAATTTGCATTCATGCAAATAAATTAACATTATATCATAACTATGAACAGT
The DNA here is from genome assembly GCA_963890685.1 of Plagodis pulveraria. Classification (NCBI taxonomy): domain Eukaryota; kingdom Metazoa; phylum Arthropoda; class Insecta; order Lepidoptera; family Geometridae; genus Plagodis; species Plagodis pulveraria. Next base: position 9,899,035 of record OY982951.1, read on the forward strand.
GTAAGAATAAGTATTTTTTGTTTCAAAGCTTCATTTACACTTATATTATACAGAGGAAACATTGGTATATTTGTATGTAACGAACAAACCAACAAATTATGAGACTGTTTTGGATGAAATATAATATACATATATAAATACGCGCGGGCGGAGCCGCGACCGGAAAGCTAGTGTAATATATGATGTAACAATTGTGCTTTAATTTGTTTCAGTGTGGTTTTATACAAGGCGGAAGAGTATGGATAAAGGGGCCCCAAGGCATAAAGACTGGCCATTTGGGAAATATCTCTCTGTCCCACAATCATTTCAAAAAGTTCTGGGTAGCGTGGGACCGTGGCCTTGTACGTATTGGTCAAGACGAGAAACCTGACAGCATTCTGTACTACAACCATGATGATATTGACCTGAACTGTATCACATTTACTACACACGATGTAAGATTTCCAGCCACTTGGAAATTTCAATGTAAGTATGACAAATAAATGACATGAATGTGTATTCCCATTAGCTGCCAGCTATGCTACCATTGCCCACCTCTAAAAAATCTCATTTGCCATCTCCAGCTGGTAGCCAATAGGAAATTAGTTTTGCTGTATGTCCAAAACTTGGCTATCCAGGTAAATCATTTGCAAGACTGGTTGGTATTGAGAATAATTGATTTTCTCATTGGCCACCCGCAGCAGTGGCTTACCAGATTTTATATTTTTACCCCCCTCTAAAAAGCTTAATTTATTCACTGAAAACAGTGAATTAAAAAGTTAAATTTAGCAACCGTCACTTGCTCGTGGTTCATATATGGCCCTCGCTATTAATCCGTCCTTAAACAGTAATTGCATACTATTTCATTATTTCACGTTTTTCACTGTGTTATTATAGCAGTCATATCACAAGGCAATTAAAGTAAACGCACGAACTTGAGTCTTCTTGGGGTTAAATTGGACTAAGTTCGGTTGGCCCCACTTCGAGACATTTGACAACATGGTTTTGAGTTCAGATACAAATTTGTTCCAACTGGACAACGTTTTCCCGAGAAATTTTAGCACGATCGGTATGTAAGGTATCTCGAGTACTGTACTGTTATTCGCATAGCAATCAATATCGCTGAGCTGCAACATGCCATTGTCGAGCAAGAGTAATACAGTCTAGGGTATAGAGCTACTTTTTTTTTTTATGTTATTGTGACGGAACAAGCCCGAGGCCCACCTGATGTTAAGTGGACTAACCTCTGCCTATAACAGATGCATTTCGTATGCATTTCGTCAACGACGAATTGCACTGTGCCCGTCACACTGAGACGTACAGTTGTTAGGTCTCATGTGCCTGTAATTTTACTGGCTCTCAAGGACTGCTGCCGGAACACACTTTTAAGTGCTTGGCGACAGATTTTCTACTTGAGGGTGGTCGCTAGCCAGGCGGGCATTCGCAAAATGCCCTTTCACCATGCGGTGAAGCTCAAGCCCGCGGCGGGATTCGAACCACGGACCTGCTGCACGGCAGTCCATAGCCAATGCCACTGAGCCATCATTGCTTCAAAAAACTACTTACTCTAAGCAATGTCTACATAAGACAACTCCCATTTTTCAGTACCACCCGCCTCGTTGATACATCTCAGAAACAAAGCGCCTTACATGAAATTAAATAGCGGAGAGCCCAAATGGTTATCAGTCGACGATCAGTTACCTGATGATGCTATTATTGGTGGCTATGAAGGCGAATGTGTTTACGTCATCCGTGGTGCCCATAGAGGTTCCGTGACACCTGGGAAGTTTGTGCCGTCAGAGGGCGTGGCCTATGTACCCTGGGGAGGAGCTGCCAATATTTGTACAGAGTTTGAGGTAAGTAACATCAAAAGTTTTTTTTTTAATTAGTGATGAACACATCGCCTTGCCTGATCATCGTCACGCTTGTCCATGACAGTTGCAGTGTCACAGTTCTTATGCTGCTCGACACTGCACTGCGCTCGTCATTCCCAGACATTTCTCATGTCTAGTTCGCCCAGTAGTTTGCACTTGCTACAGTGCCCTTAATGCCTAAGCACTGTAGTGTTTGCATTTCTGCTTCGAGGAAGAATATCTGACACTGTGGTGGTACCCACCAAGTTGGACGGTAGTATTCTATCAAATGGAGTAGATGTATTGTACTTATTAGAACCTACAGCAAATACGCAGCTTTAGGTGTGAATACAAGCGGGACAGTAGATACATATAGTATTTTCTAGTTTTTAGGGTTCCGTACCCAAAGGGTAAAACGGGACCCTATTACTGAGACTTCGCTGTCCGTCCGTCCGTCCGTCTGTCACCAGGCTGTATCTCAAGAACGGTGATAGCTAGACAGTTGAAATTTTCACAGATGATGTATTTCTATTGCCGCTGTAACAACAAATACTAAAAATAAAATAAATATTTAAGGGGGGCTCCCATACAACAAACTTGTTTTTTTTTAACGTTTCTTGCTCCATACTAATAACGGTGACAGGTAGACGCTTTAACTATTCACAGAATAAATTATTAACGGAACCCTTCGTGCGCGAGTCCCACTCGCACTTGGCCGGTTTTTTTTACTGCATAGTTGGACTAAAAATTATAATAAACAACCTGGTAATAAGTCTTAGGTGACTGAAATGACTGAAAATAATCTAGAATTAGGTTTAAGGGGTGTTTGCTGTCAAAGTGAAAGTGACGAATTTTCCATATTTGGGCTACAAATGACATAAAAATAACCTATAAATGGGCAGGTTTCAGAGTCACTTGTTAATTAGAACTGATAAATACCACATCAACAATCCCTTTGTTAGTAATATCTAACGCTTACTTTCAGGTAATTTTTATGATATTTGTAGCACAAATTAGAAATAAAAATGAATAATACGAAAAAATTTATTTTAAACTGCTTTCATACATTTTTTTTTTATTCCTAATAGGTTATGCTTTGACCACTATCTCAACTGATGGTAAGTGATGATGTGGTTGAAGATGTTGTTCAGACTAACCTAGAATTACTGGCTCTCAAGGTATTTCTGCCGGAACACACCGTTAGGTGTTTGGCGACAGATTTACTACTTGAGGGTGGTAGCTAGCCAGGCGGGCATTCGCAAATTGCCCTACCACCATGCTATAACGACTGCCATCCTTAGACAACAACCGGGACCGACGGCTTAACGTGCCCTCCGAAGCACGGAAGCGCTCAGTAGTAATATCACTAGCGGTCACCCATCCAACTCATGACCGCGGGCGACGTTGCTTAACTTTGCTGATCGGTTAAGAACAGCTAAGTAAACTTCGCTACGAGCTCTTCAATATGATTTTTGACTGTCATACTGAAGGTTTTTATGATGTCATGTTGCTTGAAACTATCCAGAGTAGTCAAGTATACGGTACTGTATCAACCGAATTGTCCACTGCTGAACACAGCCATTATGGGGGGGGGTTTGCCATAATCCCCACGCAGGCGTCTTGGGGATCGTAGTTTTAGATATCAGTTCCTCAGAAGGCGCTGCTGTCCACCTACCGGTATTTTACCTTTAATCGCCTCTTACGACATCCACATGTAGCAATGGTTGGGTGACATTCTAGCCCGGCATTGTTATTTATCAGGGATATTATTCCAGAATTTTGCATATCCGTATGACTCCTTCACTATATTACAACACACTACGCCACGTTTACAACGCAGAAACACATTGATAAATGTTGCTATTTTGGAGACTTACATTTTTTTGAAGCGCTCGTAGCGTAGTAGCCGTTCTTGACCGATCAGCCGTTAGCAACGTCCGCCGCGGTCATGAGTTGGATGGGTGACCGCTAGTGGCAGTACTACTGAGCGCTTCCGTGCTTCGGAGGGCACGTTTAGCCGTCGGTCCCGGTTGTTATCTTAAGATGGCAGTCGGTGTAGCATGGTGGTAGGGCATTTTGTGAATGCCCGCCTGGCTAGCTACCATCAAATAGAAAATCTGTCGCCAAGCACCTTACGGTGTGTTCCGGCAGTTGTCCTTGAGAGCCAGTAATTCTAGGCTGTTCACACCTTCGATTACATCATCACTTACCATCAGGTGAGATTGTGGTCAAAGGCTGACCTACCAGCAACCAGCTATATAAAACAAAAATTTACCTAAGTGTATTTGTAGCCGTGGGGGCTAGAATGTCACCCCCGCATCTCTAACCGTGGATGTCGTAAGAGGCGACTAAGGGTAACACATCAGAAGGTGGGCAGCAGCGCTTTCTGAGAAACTGATATCTCACACTGTGATTCCCATGACGCCTGCCAAGCGTGCGGATTATGCCATACCCCCCATAATGGGGGAGGGTGTGTTCAGCAGTTGATAATCCGGCTGATTCAAATACAGGTATTTGTAGCATTTGACCAAATATATGTCTGGTGAAACGACGAGACACTTTTGCCTATTCCTTCAGACGTCTAGCCTGGAGGAAGGAATAGGCGTGTCTAACAACAATCGACAGACCTTATGATATTTTTTAACAAAACTTAAAACTTGTTCTCCATCATTCGATTTCAGATCCTGTGTGGACACAATCACAGATGGGTGGCGACAAGTGATGACATTATACCAGTCAACGCATTCGTAGCTGGTTATTCTGAATCGAACGAGGAGAACTTGTACATTGGACGAGTTAACCATATGAACAGCCAAGTGCCCGGCAAGGTTCAGCCCTCACACAAAGTCTGCTACATCCCCTTTGGCGACCGAGAGCTTGCTTTTAAGGACTATGAAATACTTACCATCCCCGAATTTGATGTGTATTCAGCTAGGGAACACTTTGAAACGAATTTAGACTTGGGACTACACCAGCACACACTGAATCGTCATGTTCCAAATCGTGTACCACCTGCTCAGCCAGCTTTTGGTGCCCCAATTGATGCCTTAAATGTTGAACTAAATCCTGCTCCAAATGAGGATGAGGATGAGAATAGTGATGATGAGGGTGATGATGATAATGAAGATGACAATGAAGATGACGAAGAGGACAATAGGAATGATGAAGCTATTTTTAACTATGTTCCATAGCGGCCAGCATGAATATATAGATTTTATATCAAAAATCAATGTTATAATGGAAATCATCGATGTATATAAATGTGCATGTAATTATGCCTAGTTTCAGTGTATCAATTTTGCATAAAATCGAACTAAACAGATCTAATTCTTATTTTTTACTGACTTCCAAAAAATGTGGAGGTTCGAAGTCGACAGGTTTATTGTATGTATGACTACGCATACCTCTGCAGAGTAGTATGATTTTAATAATTATTGTTTAATGGAAAGGGACCGATACCGAGTTGGACCCATATAAATTTCATCAAAATCAGTTGAGTAGTTTATAACTGGATGATTTAATGGTATTCGCTGTTGTTGAAGATGAATACTTTAAATGATCAATTTGATGAACGTTAGGCAAGTTAATGATCTTGGAAGCAGTCTTTATCAAAATAAGTCAAAAATAAAAAAAAATTGAACTGACTTACAACACTGCAAAGTATGAAAAATCTTGTGGAAGTCGGACCATGCTAATGTGAGGTTGGTGTTTTAAATCAGCATCTTACCGACTTCCACAAGTTATTTCATACTTTCATTGTAGGAAGTCGGTTCCGTTTTTGAAAAACATATTTTATTGAGCTAAAAAGCTTTCACGAGTTTTGTCCATAATAATTATTTTGGTAACCGGCTAGGACTCGCGTAATATTTACCGGATATTGCTCCGAACAGTTTTGAACTTATTTGAACCATAGACTTAGAATTTTTGCGCTGTACATCATAAGCCTATGATTTGAACAATTACGTGCTGAGGCCCGCTAGGCGCTGTGCACAATCGTAACTCCCAGACGAAGACATTCAAATAAGTTCGAAACTGGTCTAGCAATATCCGGTAAATATTACGCGAGTCCTAGCCGGTTACTAAATAATAACATATCTTATGTTACTGATAGGTAAGCCTTTTATCACAATCTTACCTGATGGTGAGTGATGGTCGTGTGGTCCCCGTGGAACGTGCTTGATGATGTTAATAGGCTTAATCTAGAATAACTAGCTCTCAAGGACAGCTGTCAGTATATACAGCGTTAGGTGCTTATCGGCAGATTTTCTACTTGAGAGTGGTTTAAAAAGTGTACACCATGCTGCGCAATAACATCACCTTAACTTGACCAATCGGATGTATCATCTTTCGTAAGAGCCAAAACAAAAGAGGCCCACCTGTTGTTAAGTGGACTAACCTCTGCCTATAACAGACGCATTTCGTCAACGATGAATTGCACTGTGCCCGTCACACTGAGACGTACAGTTGTTAGGTCTCATGTTCCTGTAATTTTTCTGGCTCTCAAGGACTACTGCCGGAGCACACTGTTAGGTGCTTGGCGACACACTGTTAGGTGATTTGGAACATTGCGCCTTTTTTGTTAATTGTGGGTGATGAGTCCGAAATCAAAGTGCTGTAACTGTATGTGAGTTACACTACTTTACATTTATTATTTATTTCTTTATTCGTTCGTTGATTTCACAAAAGAAGTTACATCTATGTTATAAGTACATCATTATTTCTTACCACTTTCATATACTCTGTGATTATTTCTAGCTTAAAAAACCACAGATAGTGGCATAAAGTCAAAGTCAAAATCATTTATTCAATTTAGGCGTCTACAGCGCTCTTGTGAAGGTCAATTACAAATTTTAGTAGTGAAATATTCTACATTGTACTGCCAACGTTCAGCAAATAAATTGTATAGAGCCACTGCGAGAAGAACGGGCAAGAAACTCGGGACCATTCTTTTAAACATCTTTTAACAATGTGTTACATACTTACTATATAATAGAGTTATTACAATATTTGTTTAAATTATGTAGGTGATAATAGCTTGGCAGAGGCGGAATTGTCCAGGCATTTTTGTCGTTTAAGTAATCAGAAACTGTGTAGTAGGATTTTTTAATCAATATGTTTTTCACGTGCAACTTGAATTTCCCTTCTGTGAGCGTGGGATGATGTTTGGGAACTTTATTATAAAACCGTGCACAATTACCTAAGAAGTACCTTTTATTTGTCTTTGCTAATCTAAAACCTGGCACCGCTATATTATCTTTATTCCTAGTATTGTAATCGTGATTGTCACTGTTTATTTAAATTTACTCAATTTTTTAAGAACATGCATAATATTTTCAAGTATATACAGACTTGGTAAAGTTAAAATATAAATTTCTTTAAAAAGATCCCTCATAGATTCCCTGGGACCCATTTTATATATGCCTCGAATTGCACGCTTTTGTATGATAAAAATTGTCTCTATCACAGGAGCAGTTCCCCACAGCAATACACCATACGACATAATACTGTGGAAGTACGCGAAATAAACTAGGCGAGCAGTAGCTACGTCTGTTAACTGTCTTATCCTAAGAACTGCATATGCAGCAGAACTAAGTCTTCCGGAGAGATCATGTACATGTGGATCCCACTGTAAAGTGGAATCCATTTTGATTCCCAGGAAGACTGTCGCATTGTCAATAGGGAGTTTATCTGGGTCTAGCTTTATATTTGGTTCAACATAAGGAACATTTGGTAAAGAAAACTTTAAACATTTCGTCATTTTTGAATTTAAGAGAAGATTATTAGCGGCGAACCATTTACAGATCTTAGATAATACATTATTTACATGAGACAGTTCACTGTCTTTCCTATCTACTTTAAAAATCAGAGAGGTATCATCTGCGAATAAAACAATATCGCAGAAATCTTTGACCATGCAAGGCAGATCATTGATATACGTTAAAAACAGAAAAGGTCCCAAAATTTATCCCTGTGGTACTCCCATTTTTACCAATGACCCGGAAGAAGTATTGCCATTTATTCCAACCTTCTGTAGCCTGTCTGACAGATATGACTCTATAAGATTCAGAGCTTTTCCACGAATACCATAGTGGTAAAGTTTACGAATCAGAGTGCAGTGCTCTACACAGTCGAATGCCTTGGAAAGATCACAAAACACGCCAATAGCATCATGTGAACTCTCCCAGGCTTCCAGTATATGCGACATCAATTGAACACCTGCATCTGTTGTGGATTTGCTCTTGGTGAAACCAAACTGATTCTCATTTAATAAATTATGCTTGTTGAAATGGGATTGTGGTTGTTTGAGCATAATTTTTTCGAATACTTTACTCAGAACAGGTAAGATGGAAATAGGTCTATAATTGCAAGGGTCAGATGTAGACCCCGACTTTATAATTGGAGTGATTTTACTTTGTTTCATTAAGTCGGAGAAGTTTCCTTTATCGACACAAAGAATGAATATTGTTTCTAAATATGGTGCAATAATGTAAATTATAGACTCTACCACTTTTACTGACATACCCCACAAGTCTTCGGTACTCTTTATGTTCAAACTTTTAAATGTTTTTATAATTTCAAATCTTGTGGTGTGTCTGAAAGAATATTCCGGTGATTTGCTGGGAAAATTATATTTTAACAGAGTTTCTGCTACATTGGGACAAGAATCCAATGACTTAGTGGCTTCTAGGGGTAAGGTAGAAAAAAAAATCAAGTATATTCGCCACTAGTATTGAATCAGAGATTTGATTTTTATCAATAGTTAAGACATATGTTGAATTTCTAGGTTTATTTTTACTAGTTTCACTATTTATAGTCTTCCAAATGGTTTTTATTTTATTTTTAGACTTGCTAATTTTGTTTCTAATAAAAAGAGATTTAGCACACAAGGAAACAGACTTGAACATTTTTGAATACTTCCTAACATAATTATGAAACTTCTTGCAATATGTAAAATTTTTCATATAATACAGATCAAACAAATAATCTCTACTTTTTCGAATACCTGTTGTTGCCCAATCACGGAACTTCAAACTTAATACATAATAGAGACAGTTGCAGTTAAATTTTAATACATTCTACTCCCTATGCATTTGCACCAAAGACTTCTGTATAAACTGTCTTATATAGGAGAGTATTCCATTCAACACGAGCCTACGAGATATGTTTTGATTCACCGTCTAATATACGTGCATTTATTATTATATAAACCTAATTTACACATTGGTTTTGCGACAATTTGCTTTGTATTCCTGTCAAATAGAAGATAAAATATGTTTTTTTTAATATAAATAATATACCTTACCTACTAATAAAATATTTCTTTATAATATTATGGGTATCGTTATTATTTGTATATTTCTCGGAAATCGCGGATTAGATTTAAAAATATGCATATTTCTTCATAAAAAGCTGCCTAATATCTGTGAAATCGTTTTTTAAAATGTTTTTTTTATCTGTGCGCCCCAAGTTAGGCTGTATTTTGATGGTCTCAGCATCACATAGTAGGTACAGAGGTTTAAAGAGTCATGAACAATACAATTCACGGTATACGCACACATATTATACATATGGATGAGTCTAGCAGTGAGTTCAGAACAATGTAGAAATTTTTTTTTTATTCACATTATAATTAAACCAATAAAACCCTACGTGAATAGTGAGAGGATAAGTCTCATGTGCCTGTAATTTCAAAATTACTCACTGGCTCTCAAGCACTGCTACCGGATCACACTTTTGAGTGCTTGGGGATAGGTTTTCGCATATTGATTTAATTATTACGGTATTTGTTGTCAGCTGATTGCCAGTACGTCTAGTACATGTTTTCATATTTTACGTCTCTTGTTTCAGGAACTTAAATATGTTTGGGACAAAACGTTACGTAACTTAATTCGTGAAACAAAAGGCGCTAAATAAATAAATATGGGGGAAAGCGTAAACTTATATGTCCACGATAAAACGCATTTACCGTCTTCCTCGTAGGACTTCCAAGTCTCCCGATCAAGCTGTTTTCCATAAAATAGACCACGGCCATACGCATTGCCAGATTATACACATGACTGAGGAGCATTATGCAAATTCCCTGGCCTGGCTAGCTACCTCAAGTAGCCTCATTTATATGCATACCCATTTATTATACATACCCTCAAGTAGAAAATCTGTCGCCAAACACCTAAAGGAAAGTTGTGTTCTGGCAGCTATCCTTGAGAGCCATAAAATATAGGTTAGCCTGAACAATATCTTCGTCTACATCATCATCACTTACCATCTGGTGGGATAGTGGTCAAAGGCAAGCGCATAAAGTATAAAAATATCCATGTAGGCTTTTATGTCTAGCGTTTGTAGACTACGAGAAATTTGATTCTATATTGTCAAATCATAGTCGATTTGTCGAGGAATCACATGAAAAGAACGGTACAGAATGAAAGATTCACTTGTGCTTGTAGTGCACAGCTATGTGTAAAGATATAAAGAAGTTTTATTAGCTCGTTTGTAATTTTTTTACAGGCAAGTCAAGGTACATTTAATACATACTACTTAAATATATTAAATACGAATAACGTCTATGTAAATAATTGATTAAAATTTAATAATCATAATACACTCGAGAGCAATGAATCCGGGTCACTTAAAGAATCCTAAAAATCTCGGAAACTAAAAATGCTAGGTTAATGCAATAAATTGTATTTAATAGACAATGTAATACTCCTTAAATGAAGGTATTAAAACTTCTTAGTTATTGTAAAGTTATATCATAAAAAAATCAAATTTGAAAAAGGGCCACTTTCGAAGATGGAACTACGAAATTACAGCATTTGGTTTTGCTTTTGTTTGTAATCTGTCATTTATGTGGGTACATAAACCATGTTGATAGTGCTCTATATTCATTATTCAAGCTGAAATTATGTCGCTTACGCCTGAAGAATGCACCAGAATACTTACAATGCTGGAAACCGGCCGGAGTCAGCGCGATACAGCCAGGACTGTCGGTGTGTCGCTGTCAACAGTACAAAGAGTTCTCCGACGTTACGAAGAAACTGGTTCTAACCTACGCAGACCAGGAACGGGCAGAACCAGGTGTACCACAGCACGAGAAGACCGATACTTGGTGAACACCATGCTTCGAAATCGCTTTCTCACAGGAACTGAACTCACCAATCAGTTTCGACGCCTCGGAGGAAGTAACCCAAGTGCATGGACAGTAAGACGTCGGCTTGCTGAATCTAACTTAAAACCCCTTAGACCTGCAAACGGCCCTAAACTGGAGCGTGGGCATCGTATTTCGAGACTAAGATATGCCCAGAGCCACGTAAATTGGAGTATTGAAGATTGGTCAAAAGTTATGTTCTCCGACGAATCAAAATTTATGCTCTACAAGCACGATGGAAGACACAGAGTGTATCGAAGACCAGGGGAAAGATTCAAGCAAGCATGCATCGAAGAAAAAGTAGCCTACGGTGGTGGGTCTGTACTTGTGTGGGCCGGAATTTCTTCTGAAAGTCGCACAGAGCTGGTGATCATAGAAAACGGCTCTTTAACTAGCGTAAGATATGTGGAAGAAATCCTCAATGATCACGTTGGTCCATTTATGGTCAATTTAGGTGAGGATGCTATATTTATGCATGACAATGCCCGACCTCATACAGGTAGGATTGTGAATGACTACCTTCAAGAGATGAACATTACTCGTATGGAGTGGCCAGCGCGCAGCCTGGATATCAACCCGATCGAGCATGCTTGGGACGAGCTAGGCAGATGCGTAAAACAACGAAACCCTCCCCCAATCACGCTTCGTGAGCTCAAAATTGCTCTCACAGAGGAATGGGAGAATATTCCCCAAAATCGTATAAGGAACTTGGTGTACAGCATGCCAAACCGCGTAAACGCAGTAATGGAAGCACGAGGAGGCAATACGAAGTATTAAAATTCAAGAAAATCGTAATAAAGTTCAAAAATTTCATGTTTCCTATTTTTGTTTTAAGGAGAGATCAGCAGTTTTTTTCTTTATGTAGTTTTGTGTTAATAAAATGTATGGTGACTCATATTTTTTTTAATTTCATTTAAGGAGTATTACATTGTCTATTAAATACAATTTATTGCATTAACCTATCATTTTTAGTTTCCGAGATTTTTAACATTCTTTAAGTGACCCGGATTCATTGCTCTCGAGTGTATATTTATACATAATACAGTTAAATAAAATTTGCAGATATCACGTTTGCACTTGCCCTAAGAACAAAGATTTTAAAAGCTGCATTGACATGAATTTTTAATGTGTAGAAAGGATTGTTTTTTTTTTTAAGTGTTTAAGATTTAGTTTGAAAATACTATATTTTAAGGTGTTCAAGCTTTTTGGTAATTTATTAAACACCAGTATTTTCGAATAACGTACTTTAGCTAGTCTGATTTTTGGTACAACCCGAATTTCATTGTTTTATATTAAGCTTTTCATTATTACGCAGATTGTAAGGTAAAACTTTTTCCTGTTTTTGTGGAATATCCCTATCCTTATGAATTTCTAATAAACAATTATAGATGTAAAGAGTAACAACTGTCATAATTTTGTCTTTCTCCGCAAGGGAGCAATTTATCCCTTGCGGGGCTATGCTTTTTCAGCCCATTAATTGTTCTTATTGAACTTTTTTAACATTCGAGAACTCTTGTTACCTCTGTAGCATTACCCCAAACAGTAATGGAATATCTTGTTATTGAATGTATATATGCATAGTACACGGATATTAGCGATGTCTTGTCTAACAATAGTTTAAGTTTAAAGAGAGCGTAATTACCGCTCGCCATTTTCTTGCAAATTTTATCAATATGTGCTTTGTGACTAATTGTGTTGTCTATTGTGTGTGCATAACTGAAATGAAATAATAATTGAAATTTTTTGCAAGAATGTGAGTACGAATTCTTATAATACAGTAAAGTTATTCACTGTAAACAGACCTTCACATGCCACCATATTTGGAAAAGTTTAGGCCCAAGCCTTGCTTATAAACTAGATTATTTAGGTACTTACTTATACATACTACCTACCAACGCTCATACAAGGTATCTACATGAATTAAGTACATTATTAACTTGTTCTAAATATTCAAATAAATACCTCGATATCATATCATTAATCGATGAAATCCAGATATTTATTTGAATATATTTACTAAATTATCAAATCTCACAAAGATATCTACCCACAGTTAATGTCATTTAAAATTATTATATTAACCATTCATTTCGTTCAATTAAATGTCATATTAATCAAATGTCAAATTATATTAATCTAATAATAGATTCTAGCGTCAGCCATGATGAAGTGTTGCCAACTTCTTTGTATTAAGATAACAATAATATAAACTAATACGAATTAATTATGTATATTAGTAATTTAAATACTCTATACGTAATAATAGCATTGATAATATCAGTGAACTTGTGAAATTGCAAAACAATTTTAGTTGAAAAACCGGTTTGTGCCAGCTTAGAAAGCGGCCAAAGTTATCGTAGCTTTATTCTGTTCCTTTATTTAAGAATATCGATGCGTGGAAGTATTTCCTCGTCGCATCAAAGTCCGCGTGCTGTCCAAACTTTCCAATTTGATCTCTATATATCTAAACGTATTTTACTTGATAAGCGTATGGACTTGACACCAAGGCATTCGAATGCGTGGAGCACCGCTCTACGATTCGTAAAATTTAACACTATGGTATACCTACGTGGAAAAACTTTGCAACGAGTCCTATCTGTCAGATATAGAAGGTTGGAATAAATGGTAATACTTCCTCCGGGTCTTTGGTAAAAATAGTAGTAAGTAAGTTGCGGTACCGCTAGGACCAATTTTATGACCTTTTCTGTTTCTAGCGTATATTCTAGATATGACTTTTTTATGCTTGATAGGTTAGCCTTTGACCACTATCTCACCTGATTGTAAGTGATGATGTGGTCGAAGATGTTGTTTAGGCTAACCTAGAGTTACTGGCTCACAAGGACAGCTACCGGAACACACCGTTAGGTGCTTGGCGACAGATTTTCTACTTGAGGGTGGTAGCTAGCCAGACGGGCATTTGCAAAATGCCCTAGTACCATGCTATAACGACTGCCATCCTAAGACGACAACCGGGACCGACGCACAGAGGGGTATTTGAGACATCTAGCTGGCCAAAATTTATCGCTCTTAATCAATTAGAAATGGTTCAGTATCTCATAAAACCTTAAATACAAGTGTATAAATACTCTTAACCTTCAGTTACAGGACAAATTCATACATTAAATTTGAATAAAGAGACAAAAAGATGCGGTAGAAAAAAAAGCGTAGTTTTGTATAAGAAAATATATTTTATAACACAAAATAATGTATAAATATAATTATAATAAACAACTATCGCAAAACAAATTTAAAAACTTAAAATATAAATAATAATTAGGCATAACTTTCTTCACATATTAACATTTCTAATGTTTCCTTCATAAAATGATTTTGTTTTATTTTTTTAACAATTCTTCTTGATGCAAGTAGGGGATCTGATGTTAACAACAATCTATTCAAAACATCTGTATTACATTCTAATCTGCTGAATTTTCTTGCAAAGTTTTGCCTGTATAAACGAAAATGTTTATTTCTTGCTTCTGCTGCTTCTTCAGATAATTATCCTATTGGTAAAAGTGCATCTTCTATTACAGTAGCCCAATGCATTAAGATTTTATGCATAGTAGGCGTCATATTATGTCTACCATATAAACTAACATAAAGTGCGGCAGTCTCTGTAGTAAATTTTTTGAATTTTTCTGCGTCTATTTTGTACCCACATGAAATGCACTCAAGAATCACTTTGATTTTTTTGATAACACCTGTAATTTCAGCTGCCAACTCTGGATTTTCAAAAAATCTTCGACTGGTATTTCCGTCATTTGTATTGCCAAATCCAGCTTTAGGAAAATCTACCCGAAGACCTAGTTTATTTTTAAATTTGTTTTGAATTTTTTCTTTGTTTTTTTGTATTAGCAGTTTGTCTGCTTCAGATTTTGGTGGCAAATCTTGCACACCGAGCTTGTAGGCAATATGTAATAAATTTTCAAATAGCCGAATTCTGGCATGTAAAGTAGATAAGCCGAACTTCAATGTATCTGTATTAACTACATTTGTTTTATTCAAATCGTTAAAATCTTTTGATGTTGCTCCACATATGTAACATCTCATTGTAGATTTTGTCTCAGTTGCCGCGTTGCACACTTTTGCATCTATCATTGTTAGCATCATTTTGGTTTTAACAATATATGATCTTCCACCGATTGTTACTGATATAGGTTCTAATTTTTTAGCTGCGGCTTCCACATTGTTGATTTCGTCGTTCGTTATATCAACTGTTTCCTTTAAAAATCGTATACGGATAGGTCTACAGTAGCGGGGCGATGATGGAGTTGTGTTATGCCATAATATTTTATTTTTTTCCCCATACACTAAGCGTAGAGGCACAAATGAACTTTGAAAAATGTGCGAGTCGCATCCGCTATCATTTTCAAACTTTTGTTTGAACTGAGCCTGTTGTGAGCCATCACAACCCCATTTACAGATCATTTGAAGATCTCTCTCATTATCGCTAAGGGTTTTCAAAACGTCTTCTAAGTGAATAAGTAATCTTTCGGCAGTATGATTCATTATTCCTTGTAAATTCACTTCGGCACAGGTTTCGGTTACGCTAAAAAATTCATTGGAAGGATAACATTGTTTCTTATACAGCTGCAAAACTGAATAGCATGGAAGATTTCCTGTGGTTTGTCTGATCCTTTCATATTGGAACCTTGAAAGATTCGCATCTACAAACATTGCCAGCGCTTCTTCTGGATTGATATGCTTAACATGTGCCATGTCACGGTCTACTGACTTCCGGTATTCCTTAGCGCGGTCCCTATTTTCCGAAATCTCTTTCAAAATATTTGAAGCACTTCTATTGCCCTGGGCTCGCAATTCCATTTGAGCTGCATAAATTATTTTCTCAGGGCTATCCGACAAACGTATTGTCTCAGTTTTACGTCTTTCGCCTTGTTCACTAGTCTCTTCAAACGGTTTAGCGGGTCTACCTGCTCTTGTGGGTATTAGAGGTAATTCAAAAGTCCCATTCAGCCATTTTTCGTTGGTTTTTTTCAAATAGATCACTTCTATATTTTGCTGCTACCCATCGATGCTTCATTTCTGATTTCATGCGTGCCAAATTACGCTTTATGTCCTTTATTTGTTCTTCCGAGTACGACTTATGTGAAATCAAATAATTTTCAACATATTCTAATTGGTCGTTAAAATTGAGATCATTTTGTGATCTCATTAGACCAAATATCTCCTTGCGAGTCATTAAAGTACTTCCAGATGGTCCTGAAATAATAAAAACTAAATTAAATCAAAAATTTTTTTTTTTTACATTTTTAAGTACGATATCTAAAATCGCTCCAGATGACGGAGTAGGAATTAGTAGGAACCAATTTTTTCCTTTTTTAAAAGTAGAAAGTCTATATATTACGAATATATAAAAATTATAGCCGGGTAATGCCGGGAACTAAAACAAAAAGCCTCGTAAAACCAAATTTTCTTGAAAAAATTAGGGAATTAAACCGGTATTTTTTCAAATGACGAAAAATAATATAATCCCGTCACAAAATTAAATATTTTAAATATGTAAAATAAGTCACTTACCAGCAGTTTCAGAATCCATAGCCAATTTCGGATTATTCACAACCCAACATAAAATAAAAAATAGTTAAAATTGAGTTTTAAAGCACGAATATTGAAAATTAACAACCGCTTCGAGCAATGTCTCAGTTTCAACTGACTATATCTTGTTCAATTTGGGGTGGGTAAAAAAAATAACAATAGGGTTGGGTCGCCCAACTACCTGGCTCTTCTAGGAATGCATTTTTTTTTACCTGAGCGTAATTCTGAGAAATGTAATTTTGGCCGGCTAGATCATGTAAATACTCCTATGTGCGACGGCTTAACGTGCCCTCCGAAGCACGGAAGCGCTCAGTAGTAATGCCATTAGCGGTCACCCATCCAACTCATGACCGTGGCGGACGTTGCTGATGTTTAAATTTGCTGATCGGTTAAGAACATCTAAGCAAACTTTCCTACGAGCGCTTCCGTCGTCTTGTGTGACTTGCATAGGCAAAGATTTCTGCGATATTGTTTTATTCGCAGATGATACCAAAAAATAACGCATATATCTAGGTAGTATAGTCACAAGAATATATATACAGTTCTTTATTCATGTGCTATTTATTATAGTTCTGGTATAGTAGGTACCTACTATAAAACAGCCCTTCTTGTATAGATATATAAATACTACATACGTAATATTCTTCTTTTGAAGTTTTGTCACAGAGGAATAACAATAACATTAAAACGTCATTCTATAAAATGCAAGCACAACGGGAGCACCGATTATCCAAGTTTTAATTCCCTCAATATCCAACAGAAGTACAGGGACTGATTTTACTTCTAACAAATCATCATCATGACTGACACACAGCTTCCTCCCTCGGAGCCCGCTGCTAGCGAAATTCTCGGTGAAGGTAAGTAACAGAAATTGTATCCTAGCTCAGAGCAATGAATTAAGAAAAGTCCTTCTTAGTTTGTCAGAGTATCCTACCTGTATCGCGTAATGTGTCTACTACTAAATGCAGATCGCTTTTATGAGTTCTCGCCCAGGAGTACAGGGGTTTAGGGGTAGGACGGCAAAGGGCGCCGAGAGAGGTGCGGGCGGCGGGCGGGCGTAACGTGTTACACAAGAGGTGATATGTGCATTAAATAGTTCTTGAGATATGTGATATCATAGTGGTCAACGTGTTATTTTTTATTAGAATATAAATTCATGACGATTTTTGATTCACTGATTATGTAGATGACAAAATAAAATAAGAATGTAAGTAATTTAAGGTATATAAAAACGTGAAAGGGAGAAGTTGAAAACACGACATGACCACGACATAACAACTATATGACCACGACATGACCACATTACCGGGACATAGCTGCGACATTACTGTGACTTTATCACGACATGACCATATTATTTAATTTGTGAATCTCACATTAATTTTAAAATCTAAGATATCGGATGTAGCGCTTGTTTTCAAATATACGATATGGGTATCGTTCAATCGTTTTTGGGGGTGCTAAATGCTAATTGTAATTCTAATGAAACTAAAAATTTCTAATTTTTATAGTCATTATCGCTCTCAATATTTGAAATTAAAAAAAAATCCGACGATAGAAGAACCCCCTCATTTTTATGAAGTTGATTAAAAAGTGAGTTTATTATCCTTCAGTACAGTCAGTTTTTAAGGTTTTATCTACTAGTAAAAACACTGCAAAAATTTCAACACATGCCTCAACTTCGTTGACTTTTAGAACTGCAAGGCTTTTTTAACTAGGGAGTACTACGGAATTATAAAACCTTTTGAAGGTAACTAGTTTTTTAGTTACAGACCTTAAATCCAGGGTTACAGACATACGTATCGCGTTTCCTAAATGCTCCATCAAATGGTGTTTGTGATTTGATAAACTTCAAAAGATCTTTGTTTCATGCAATGTAAAGTCTGGACCCTATAATCTTTATAGATTTATATATGTACAAAATACCATTCATTATATATTCTACAGTCTTACGCCCTGTAATATCAGATCTACGATACGATAACTCTATATTATGCAGCATTAAAAATACAGGATGGGCTAAACTTACAAAAAATACATAGTGGCAATACAATTGGCGCACTTATCGCTAATGCATTCTCATATAGACAACAGTATGTTCTGGCAGCACTTCTTGAGAGCCAGTAAAATACAGGTACATGAGACCTAACAACTGAACGTCTCAGTGTGACGGGCACAGTGCAATTCGTCGTTGACGAAATGCATCAGTTATAGGCAGAGGTTAGTCCACTTAACATCCGGTGTGCCTCTGGCATGTACGTCACAATAATATAAAAAAAACCTTTAGTTGTGGTGAGAAGCTACTCAGACGGCTATTTGCAAAATGCCCTATCATGCTATAATAACGACTGTCATTCTAAAATAACACCGGGACCAACGGCTTAACGAGCCCTCAGAAGCGCGGAAATGCTCAGTAGGTACCTCTCAGTTGTATTGCCACTAGCGGTCACCAAGTCAATCTACCTAATGACAAATTCAGACCAAAATTCTGCTCGATATTTGTTGCCAAGAGGTTTGGCTCGGTTACAGATAACCCAACAAACACGTGGAATTCAGCGTAATACTTCAATCTCCTGTTTTACTGAGTACCTATACCGAATTATTGAACATTGTCTTGATTTAGCAACGCCAATGCCGGAGCCTATGGGTTTCCCCCCGTACCCTCCGTACGCTATGGAGCCTGTGCCTCCGTCGGTGGCGGAGACCATCATTGCCGGTCGCGACCTGCGCGTTCAGCACAAGTCCGTCTTACAGAGGAGGCCTATTCGACCTTTGCCCAAGCCGGCACGACCAAAGTAAGATCTTGTACAAGTCTATCAAATTTAACATATCTAACGTAGGTACTTATATACTAAGATATAGCACTTAATATATCTGTACCTATAAAGAGTCCTAGTTCCATAGGGATTGAGAGAGCATACCTGGTAGAGTGTTTCATACATTAACTGTACCTACGCTTATTGATTGTAGCTGAGTTAAGAACGAAAACGCCTCAATCGTGCGTATTTTGGGAGTATCGACTAGGTAAGGATGTGACGGGAACACACGTGCATTTTGTCCGTAGACTGGATAGATGAGAGATAGCAGGGCTACATCACTAGAGTCTAGACCCTACTACAGCGATAAGTGCTACACTTTCGGGCTGCGCAATGCGCATGCGTATCTCCCGCTTGCCAGTGTTGTCGGAAAATTTAAGTACCTACTCAGTAAAAAACATAAGTTTTATAGTTACCTATTATAAGCTTATTATATCTGAATAGATAATATATTTCGTTTTTATACGATACAGCATACGATAGTAGGTATAGTTACCTACACCTTACCTGGTATGTGATGTACTAAAATATTTTTGGTACATTCAAAGAATTAACCTACAATAAATACTTCTTAATTTATTGTAGGTTAATTCTTTGAATGTACCTACCAAAAATATTTTAGTTTCGTTAGATAGGACGAGGAACCAAGAGAATGTAATACCTACAAACATGTAGGTATTACATGTTTGTAGGTATTATATATATATATTATGAAAAACAGCCTGGAATAGCAAGTTAAATAATGCACAAAAAGACATAAATAAATCAATAGATTCAGGCGTTACTTTGCGGAAATCCATATTTAATAATAACAAATATTTTTAAAATATTTTATGATAACATGAAATTAATATTTTAATAATACACTTAAAAAATACAAAAATATATCTAGTGACAATTCCGCCTAATTTTCCTGTTAAGCCGACGTGACGTCACAAACGCCAAACCGGAAGAATTTTCGACGCATCCTCAGGAGGTCTTGATTCTACGAGCGCACGTTCGAGAAATCGATCGTGTAAACACTAACGCCTCGTAATGACGATCCCTGCAGTGCAGTCTCAAGCAGAAATAACTGTAACAGATAGGCGAGACAGTATAGTTGACCATTGATCAAGCGGCAACAAAATCAAAAAATTATAAAATAAAATAAAAATATTTTATCCAATGTTTTGATAAATATATCGCGCGGCTATGGCTTGCGGTTGACTAATCACATTTTTAATATAGTTGTTTGTTAAAAAATAATCTTTTATTTTCAATTCAGTAAGTCATATCGTGGGCATCGAAGTAAAAGTAGCTTTAAGTCAAATCTGTTAGACACGTTTTTGCGTGTATTGATCTGAGAGTATGAGTAAATGATTAAATGCGTAGGTATTTCTCTTTTATTGAAGGACAGTGGTGTATCTGTTAGTAGGTAATCTGTGTTGATCGATTGCACTTTCTACGAGAATAAATCTGTAAAACACTGGTTAGCCAGCAATTTGACGTAGTTGCTCGAGGCTCTTGTAGTTTAGCTTGAACTAAGTCAACATTTCCAAAGAGATTGACTAGTTATGTAGGGAATCCAAGGCTACTTCAATTTCAGGGGCCCAAAAGCCACCGACGTGAAGCAGTCGAAACGTGCGGCGCGTGCGCACGCCCGCTGCTTGCGGCGCCACAACGCCGTACTAACGGACCGGCTGGAGTACATGTCCAAGCCTGCCAAGCGCGCCATCATTTACCTTTGGAGGGAGCATGCTGATGTGCTGCCGGCTGACACGGTAGGTTCGGTACTTGACCGTGAAACAACTCGTAGAACACCTGGGTGTTCCACGGGTGAAAAAAATCTCCCGTGGAACATCTACGGTTTTCGGGTGTTCTACGTTCCATCAGATCAAAGAAGTTTTTTTTTTTTTTATGCCTGATATGTTAGCCTTTGACCACTATCTCACCTGATGGTAAGTGATGATGTGGTCGAAGATGTTGTTCAGGTTAACCTAGAAGTACTGGCTCTCAAGGACAGCTGCCGGAACACACCGTTAGGTGCTTGGCGACAGACTTTCTACTTGAGGGTGGTAGCTAGCCAGGCGGGCATTCGCAAAATGCCCTACCACCATGCTATAACGACTGCCATCCTAAGACGACAACCGGGACCGACGGCTTAACGTGCCCTCCGAAGCACGGAAACGCTCAGTAGTAATGTCACTAGCGGTTACCCATCCAACTCCTGACCGCGCGCGACGTTGCTTAACTTTGCTGACCGGTTGAGAACAGCTAAGTAAACTTCGCTACGAGCGCTTCAAAATATATTTACTATAGACGAGCTGGTATGTTTGTAACCTTACCCTACATGTTACCATTGCCAGTAGCCGACTGACAAGCAAAACTTATCATCTATGGGGAAAAGGATAGGCAATGATGGTATGAGTATATTTACATATCTACAGCTGATATTTTAGCCTGTGACCATCAATTCAACTGTTGATGCTTGTATGATTATTTCGTCGAGGTTAGAAAACAGGATTTTGTCTTAAGTTTCGCGATTATTACACACTGGTGAGCTTGCCAGGTGATCATTCGCAATATGCCTGCGTGATGGTAAGCCTTACGCATGTTTATTACAGTTGCAGTATTACAATTCTCGTCCTTGATACTGCACTGTGCTCTTCACTCCCGCGTTTTTATGTCTTGTTCGCTCAGTAATTTCACTTACTACAGGAGCTTTCACGCCTACACACTAGTGTATGCACACTTTTGCTTGGAGACAGAATATCTGACACTGTAATGGTACTAGCCAAACGGATTTGTTGAAAGAGACCTAACGCTTTGTTACTTGTGCAACCATTAGTTCGGTTATGTCCCAACGGAAATTAAGGCTCGATGAAATATTTACAGTGTCGGGGTGACGCCCATTCGGTAGTGTGCGTTGTAGTATGGAGTTCCATATAAAGAATACTGAACGGTTTGAGTTGAAGCGATGTCGATAAAGTACCGAGTGGATCTCTGAGCGTCGAGCATAATGTAGTTGCCGTAATTAATGTTAGGTTGAAAGATTGCCAAATTATTTATGATTTTATTTACCGCTGGAATACTCAGTAAAGTGCAAGACATAATTTTTACTTTAGGGTAGTGTAGGTATCGTATGGGGTAGTTGTAGGGTTGTATTAGATTTCAGATTCTTTATTCACCTTATTACTACAATGATCCGTTATATCAGGTATGTCATTTAACAAATTTATAAATAATTACAATCATATCACAAAAATAAGTAACATTTTTCATACTATTATAATTATTAAGTCCAGATACAAACTATATTATAGTTATTGCATACGCAAAATGTCCTACCACTATAAAAACTTACAAGCATAACTTTTATCTGTTTTATATATTTTGTTCACTACACCATTGAACAAATCCTTCCCCAGTACGCTGCGTATCCACTAGAGATGTGCAATGAAAATGAAGGGTGTGAGAATGGAAAATCAACCAATATGATCGCTTCATTTTTCTAGTTTCGATGAGCACAGCAATCCTGCCCATCTTCTGATATTTTTCTCTTTGTCGCCTTTTACGACTTCCATATCCACTTTGGGTACTCCACGGGTTTGCGACTCCAATATCCACTCCGGGTACTCCACGGGTTTACGACTCCCATATCCACTCCGGGTACTCCACGGGTTTGCGACTCCCATATCCTCTCCGGGTACTCCACGGATTTGCGACTCCAATATCCACTCCGGGTACTCCACGGGTTTACGACTCCCATATCCACTCCGGGTACTACACGGGTTTGCGACTCCCATATACACTCCGGGTACTCCACGGGTTTACGACTCCCATATCCACTCCGGGTACTCCACGGGTTTGCTACTCCCATGTCCACTCCGGGTACTCCACGGGTTTACGACTCCCATATCCACTCCGGGTACTACACGGGTTTGCGACTCCCATATACACTCCGGGTACTCCACGGGTTTACGACTCCCATATCCACTCCGGGTACTCCACGGATTTGCGACTCCAATATCCACTCCGGGTACTCCACGGGTTTACGACTCCCATATCCACTCCGGGTACTACACGGGTTTGCGACTCCCATATACACTCCGGGTACTCCACGGGTTTACGACTCCCATATCCACTCCGGGTACTCCACGGGTTTGCGACTCCCATATCCTCTCCGGGTACTCCACGGGTTTTCTACTCCCATATCCACTCCGGGTACTCCACGGGTTTTCTACTCCCATATCCACTCCGGGTACTCCACGGGTTTACGACTCCCATATCCACTCCAGGTACTCCACGGGTTTACGACTCCCATATCCACTCCGGGTACTCCACGGGTTTGCTACTCCCATATCCACTCCGGGTACTCCACGGGTTTGTTACTCCCATATCCACTCCGGGTACTCCACGGGTTTTCTACTCCCATATCCACTCCGGGTACTCTACGGGTTTACGACTCCCATATCCACTCCGGGTACTCCACGGGATTACTTTATTTAAACGTATAAATTAACGATGTAATGATTTTGTTTCAGATCGCTCGCCTCAGGTCTATGTTAGATGCCGATGAGCCTTTCAAGCCGGATCAAGCTTACGAGTACTTTGTCAACTTGAAGAAGACAAAGAAGAAGGCTACTGCGTAAGAACGTCACGGAATCATAGATAAACATTTTTATCTAAACTATCTAAACTAATTACCAATTTAGGAGAGAAAAAAATATAGACATGTGCGGGATTCAACCCACCGCGTCTATATGACTCTGAAACTACTGGATCGATAAGAAAAAATATTTCACCATTAGAATCCTACATTATCCCTGATAAATATAGACAGGCGTTAGAATATTTTCAAAAAGTTTTTCTTTTCTTCATTTTTTTTAAATACCCGTGCGACAACTGGGCGGGCTGCTAGTAGTCTTTAAAAACAACTGCCACATCTGATAGCACTTGCGACAAAAGCGGACTACCAGCGGTCTCTCTTGTTATGTTGTTTATGTTATAAGTACTTATTCTATTGTGGCTCCGATAGTGGCGAAAGGCTAGTCTATTAATAATAAAATATGTAATGTTAGTTAGAATTTTAAAGTATTTTACGGAATTGTTGTGAATAATTCTTAGACTCAAAACAATGTTACAGTTTACGAGGCGTGAACCAAATCAAGAAGGATGTACTGTCTATGTGCGCTGACAAACGGTTCTTGTGGGCGCGGAATGCGACTGTTGCCTTTGCAAGGGGCATCCAGCAGCGGCTCTCAAGGCCTGGGCGATATGCATTGGCTGACGGGTAAGCGCATACTTACGTACCAAGATGGATGTACTTTCTAAATGCAAAGACGAAAGGTTCCTGTGGGCGCGGTATGCGAATGTTGTCTTTGCCAGGGGTATCCAGCGGCGGCTTACGACGATTTACGCTTTGGCTGAAACCAAGATGAATGTACTGTCTATGTGTACAGATTAAGGGACCCTATATGGGCGCGGATTCGAAGCTTGGATGTTACGATTTGGCAGACGGGTAAGTGCATACTTAAGTATCAAGATGGATGTAATATCTATGCGTGAATCATGATGGCGTGGAATGCAATTCAGTAATTGCATTCCACGCCTGCCATTCCATGCCTTTGGGCAAGGGGCCTCCAGTAGCGGCTATCAAGGACTTGATGGTTTACGGTTTGGCTGATACAGTGTGACGGGTACATTCATCTTGGTACTTATATAGGCACATCATGTATACTCCTGCGTAGGAAAGTATTAGATGTAATGTCTATTTACGCAGACGTGTTTTGCCTAGAACAACGTAGGTGGACAAAAGTCATTTACCTAATCAGGTAATTAAGGGTCACATGCCATTAACAAAACCCCCAAGGTCTCGATAACAGGTAATAATTAGGGCAAACATTCCATAGTGGTGAGTTATAAGGGGTTGAAGGTAAGTGATAAGTTAATTGCATTTGTGAAATTAAATGAGTTGCAATTTTGCGGCACTTATGATAACATCTCTTAAAATTTGTAGTGATTATTTTAGTATTTTCTGTGATGTATTTTACCTTTGAGGGTAAGTACTTTCTTACTTAATATCGACTTAATATATTATTTGCCAACATGTGCTTTAAATATCCAATTGAAAAATCTGTTAAAAGAATGTCAAGTTTTTCTTCATATCTAAACTTTCAAGGATCGCAACTTTTTGTATCCACGTGTATCCAAGTTGATTTTTATGTATGTTACAGCCACAACGTTAACCTTTTAAATGATATATAATATGGAGACCGCAACGAATGCTAAACATTTTTTTTTATTTTTTTTTCAGATCATGTGTACCCTTTTTAGAAAATGGAGTTATTTGAAGAATGGCGTAAATATGACAAAGAAGTGTGGGCTACTTCCACATTTGTATATTTTTATCTATATAAATAACCACTTTATTATATCACATTAATATATATTCAACATATTTATTTATTCATATCACAGTCATACATTCATACATACACTTCAACATTCATAGCATACAAACATTATATATAAAACACAGGCACAATATAACAATTTATTAATATTTACACTTAACATCATACGAGTATCAGCTAGCCGCGCGCTATCAGTGGACACACGCACCACCAGCGCGTCTATTGTTCTGCACTACCGTAGATCAGCGCACGGGCACCGCGCGCCTGCCGCCTCGTCAGTCCGCTTCACCATTTGACGCTGGACGCACGCCTGTTTGCCCTCTGCTCTTTGCTTACGCTCGCGCCTCTCGCTACGATAACAATTACTTACTTCATACACATAAATTAATTGGCCATTCCTCATTGGTGACCAACAACCAACCTTGGCCAAATTATATTGGCATAATTGGCCATTCATCATTGGTGACCAACAATCAACCTTGGCCAAATTGGTGACCCCTCTAAGAACACCATGAGCGACAGCACAGAAACATCACGCGCTGACGGCGTGGTAACACGACGCCGCCGAACGAAACCGATGCGCGTTTCCATTGAACCGGAACACGTCAAAATTGACGTCATACGAGATTTTGAATTTAGGGTCCCGCCATTCTCAGCAGATGACCCCGAACTATGGTTCGCATTATTGGAGGCCCAATTTACAAATGTTGACATTTTTGAAGATGCTGAAAAATTTAACCTAGTTTTAAGAAATCTTGAAATTTGCCATGCAAAGACTGTTAGAGATATAATTGTCAACCCTCCATCCCAAGACAGATACATTAGTATTAAACGCGAGATGATTAGGCGTCTTACCGCCTCACAAGAAAAGAAGGTACGACAACTCCTCACTCATGAGGAAATTGGAGATCAGACACCTTCGCAGTTCCTTCGTCACCTCCAAGCGCTAGCGGGCACGAACGTGCCAGATGAGTTCCTGCAGTCCATTTGGAAGAACTGCCTACCTCACAGCATCCAGACAGTGCTAGCGTCGCAGACCACCCAGACCCTGGAACAGCAGGCTGATTTAGCGGATCGCTTGCAGGATATTTTTACACCTGCTTGCGTCAACGTGGCTTCAACTGCTCAGCCTAGTAAGAGCACACCTTGTGATCTGAGCTCTACCAGCGAGACCGCTGAGCTGAAGGTAGAGATCGAGCGCCTTGCAGTGAAGCTTGAGGAGAGCACACAATCGTTGTGCATCCCTGAGCGACCTAGTAAGCAGCAGCGTCGTACACCTTCAAGCAGCAGAACCACTCCAGCTTCGAAAACCGAACGGTACCCCTGTCAGTACCACTCGAAGTACGGATTGAAGGCACGCAGGTGTGAGAAGCCATGCGACTTCATCAAGTCGGACAACGCCGTGACCAATTCATTAATGGCCACAGAAGATGACCTCGTCTCTCCAGGTCGCCTCTTCGTGACTGACCGCACTACGAAAACGCAATTTTTGGTCGACACTGGTAGCGACCTCTGTGTTTTCCCCCGGTCTCAACTTCGAGAGCGTCGTGCGGCCACAAACTACAAGCTCACCGCAGCCAATGGTACAACCATCAACACCTATGGCTACGCGCACCTTAACCTGGACCTTGGACTTCGTCGGACATATCCGTGGAAGTTTGTGGTGGCTGATGTCACAAAGCCTATCATAGGTGTAGACTTTTTGTGTTATTATAATTTGATTGTAGACTGTAAAAATAAGAGATTACTTGACAACACTACATCTTTATCTACTCCAGCTTCACTAGTTTATAGCGCTAGCGACATTCAATCTGTCAAGGTGCTGACTGGCGATTCGCGTTACCATATTTTATTATCTCGCGAATTTTCTGAGATTACGCGACCAGCTGGTACTCAACGCGTCATACCACACAACACACAGCACCACATTCGCACTACTCCTGGTCCACCGGTATCGTGCACACCTAGGCGTTTAGCTCCGGACAAGTTGCAGGTAGCTAAAAAGGAGTTCGAGTCTATGCTTGCTAATGGCACAGCTCGTCCTTCTGATAGCCCCTGGTCTTCCCCATTGCACCTGGCGCCTAAAAAGGACAACGGCTGGCGTCCTTGTGGGGACTACCGACAGCTCAACGCCCGAACGATCCCAGACAGGTATCCAATCCGACACATCCATGACTTCTCTCACAGCATTTCTGGGTGTCGGATCTTCACCACCATCGACCTGGTGAAGGCCTACAATCAGGTTCCAGTCTGCGCGGAGGACATTCCTAAAACGGCGATCTCTACCCCTTTCGGAATGTTTGAATTCCCCTTTATGGGGTTTGGTCTCCGAAATGCGGGTCAGACGTTCCAGAGGTTCGTCGACGAGATGATGCGCGGGCTGGATTTCATCTACTGCTACCTTGATGACTTCCTGGTCTTCAGCAGGGATGAAGTCCAGCACGAGGAACACCTCCGCCAAGTTTTCACCAGATTGCGGGACTATGGGATGGTTATAAACGTCTCAAAGTGTGTTTTTGGAGCTCCCGAGGTAACCTTTCTAGGTTACACGATTTCGGAGAGTGGCACAAAACCACTGAGAGAAAAAGTACAGGCCATACATGACTTCCCCCCTCCAAAAGATGTTAGAACGTTGAGACGCTTCTTGGGCATGGCCAACTTTTATAGGCAATTTTTACCAAATGCTGCCCAAACTCAAGCACCTCTCAACGCTCTTCTCACTGGGGCAGTCAAGGGCTCCACACCCATCCTCTTGACCGACGATGCTCTGAAGGCTTTCTCAGACACCAAGGAAAGCCTAGCCAATGCCACCCTTCTGGCACATCCAGATTGTCACAACAAGCTGGCATTGGTAACAGATGCATCGGACGTGGCCATTGGAGCTGTTTTACAGCAGCTCCAAAATGACGTGTGGCAGCCACTGGCATTCTTCTCCCGTAAACTGAGCCCATCCCAGCAGAAGTACTCTCCGTACGATCGCGAACTCCTGGCGATCTACGAGTCCATCAAGTACTTTCGTCACATGGTCGAGGCAAGGCATTTTACGGTCTACACGGACCACAAGCCCATTTGCTTTGCCTTTCACGAACGGAAGCGTGACTGTTCGCCAAGGCAGTTTAGACACCTGGACTACATTTCCCAGTTCACGACCGACTTAAAGCATATTTCCGGCAAAGACAATGTCGTTGCCGACACTTTAAGTCGCGTGGAAGAACTGGGCGCTCCAGTGTCTCTTACTGACGTCGCTAAAGACCAAGACGCCAATCCCGAACTGGCACAATATTTAACCGACGGTTCATCACTCCGTCTGCAAAGGATGAACTTCCCTGGCTGTCAAGTACCATTGTACTGCGATGTCAGCACACCGACTCCCAGGCCGTTCATCACAAAACAATTCCGCAAACAAGTGTTCGAAAGTCTCCATTCCCTTAGTCATCCCGGCGCTGCAGCAACTGCCAAACTGGTAGCTGAAAGGTTTGTGTGGCCCGGGGTGAGGAAGGATTGTCGAGACTGGGCTCGAACTTGTTTAGCTTGTCAACGTGCCAAGGTGAGTCGACATGTGTCTGCACCGCTAGGCACCTTTGACTTGCCACGTGCGAGGTTCATGAAGGTCCATATCGACCTCATAGGGCCCCTGCCTGTTTCGCAAGGTTTCAGGTATTGTCTCACGGCCATAGACCGGTTCACACGGTGGCCGGAGGTCATGCCAATACCTGACATTACGGCAGAAACGGTAGCTAAGGCGCTCATCACCGGCTGGATATCCAGATTTGGGTGCCCAACAGATATTGTCACAGATCGCGGCCGACAATTTGAGTCCGCACTGTTTCAATATCTGGCAAAATCATCTGGATTCCAGCACAAGCGCACTACAGCCTACCATCCTGCTTGTAATGGCCTTGTCGAGCGCTTCCATAGGCAGCTCAAGGCCGCTATCACATGCCACGCAGATAGCAACTGGGTAGAGGTCCTACCACTAGTG
The DNA here is from genome assembly GCA_963890685.1 of Plagodis pulveraria. Taxonomy (NCBI): domain Eukaryota; kingdom Metazoa; phylum Arthropoda; class Insecta; order Lepidoptera; family Geometridae; genus Plagodis; species Plagodis pulveraria. The sequence continues at coordinate 9,928,761 of OY982951.1, forward strand.
CTCCTTGGCATCCGCAGTGCGTTCAAGGAGGACTTGCAAAGTTCTTCCGCTGAACTGCTGTATGGCGAACCATTACGGCTTCCCGGTGAATTTTTTGACCCAAGTACGCCCACTACGTCTGACATGACAGACTTCACGGCGCGCTTACGGTCCTTCGCCGAGAAACTGAAGCCGGTCCCAACTTCTCGCCACAGCAAACACAATGTGTTCGTGTTTAAAGAGCTGGCCACTGCTGAACACGTCTTCCTGCGTGAAGACGCTTCACGTGCCCCTCTCCAACCAGCATACACAGGTCCTCACAAAGTCCTACAGAGACAGGAGAAAGTTTTCAAACTCCTTGTCAAAGGGAAACCTATGACCGTCTCTGTAGATCGCCTTAAACCTGCATTCATAATGGCAGACCACCAGGACTTGTCACGTGACAGCTCTCCACCTGTCACACCTGTTAGGAACACTACACACTCTCATACCACAATACCCAATAACACACCTGTTCCATCACCTGCCCCCAGAACCACACGTTCTGGTCGGCGTGTCAGGTTCCCCGATTTTTATCGACCCTAACCAGGTCTCTGGGGGGGAGTGATGTGGGCTACTCCCACATTTGTATATTTTTATCTATATAAATAACCACTTTATTATATCACATTAATATATATTCAACATATTTATTTATTCATATCACAGTCATACATTCATACATACACTTCAACATTCATAGCATACAAACATTATATATAAAACACAGGCACAATATAACAATTTATTAATATTTACACTTAACATCATACGAGTATCAGCTAGCCGCGCGCTATCAGTGGACACACGCACCACCAGCGCGTCTATTGTTCTGCACTGACGTCACACGAGCGACCGGCCGCAGCTAGATAACGGTACCGTAGATCAGCGCACGGGCACCGCGCGCCTCAGTGTTGCCAAGTCAGCCATTTTTTGGCTATATCTGGCCATATTTAAGATCGATTTAGCCAAAAATATTAAATAATATTGGCTAAACATTTTAGCCACAATTTCAGCAACTTTTAATTTTTGACAATGCTTAATATTAGAAAAGGCAAAAATTATAACTTTATAATACGTACTTCGATTCCGCAGTCGTGTGCTTCTTGCCAAATACCCATGGAAGTGCTGGATCAAACAGGGAAGCAAGAAAAATATTATTTCCTTGTTTCTAACGAACCAGAACCATCAACATAAACGTCAAATGATGTAGAATTAACCTTTGATTAGAGTAATAAAACGTTTTTATAAAGTTATGGACTTTGTTTTTAACCCAGTAATTAATAATTTTAATTGGCCACTTTTAGCAACTTATTAGGGTACGAAATTTTGTACATTCTGGCACCTTTTTAAAAGTATTTGGCCATTTCTTGTTTCATAGACTTGGCAACACTGGCGCGCCTGCCGCCTCGTCAGTCCGCTTCACCATTTGACGCTGGACGCACGCCTGTTTGCCCTCTGCTCTTTGCTTACGCTCGCGCCTCTCGCTACGTTAAATATTGTTTATTATTATTTCTATCTCGTATCTGTTCTTCTCTGTTGTGTATATTGTTTCTACCTATCTGCTGTGCTCGTCATCCTTCTTTATAACTGTTTATGTGTGTACCATTGTGACTGTGATTATACTTGGAATTGAAATTACCTAATGCGTGGATTTATTTCGCCCGTCATTCTGCATACCAGCTAAGTACATCCATTCCATCACTTGCTTCATATAAATATCTTGGCCATCCTTCATTGGTGATCATCACCACCAACACTCAAACTAGGCCAAAGAAGCAAGAAATGCTCACCTAATGGAGTTTATTTTTAACAAATACAATCTGAGAGATGTGGCCTCCGATTCAAGAAGAGATATGCAAACAAAAATTGCCAGCATATCGTCAAAATTTGCTGAAAAGTGGGCTGCTTCGAAAACAATGGATGTTTTTTTAAACAAAAATAGAAGTTGGCTGGACGGAGCAGACATACAATTTAGCGTTCGTATGCATCGGCCTTCTGCTTCCTCCTCATCAGAAGATAATCGACCTAAAGGTAGACCCCGAAAAGACTTCGAAGACGCCAGTTTCAAAACAAAAAAACGCAGGGTTGAAGACTTGGTGAAATTGCGGAGTGCTAGTGAATTGACCACAGCTGCGGAAGTGGCAAATCGTTTATCGGGTCATAGAGCGGTTGCCTCTCGAATCCGAAAAAGTGGCGATCATTCCAGCACAGAAGGAAAGGCATCTGAAGAATCTCTTTGTAGTGCTAGGCAGTTAAATAGTGACGAAGCGCTAGCTTATTACGTAGATTCTAAGTGCACTTCTCACTCTTACAAACAGACGAGAAAGTGGGCAATGAAGGCTGGGCATCAAGTGTTTCCATCATACCATAGCCTATGTAAGTCAAAAAAACTTTGTTATCCTTCTGATGACCATATATCTATAACGGAATCGCGCGCGGAAATAAAACTCCAAGCTATTTTGGATAAAACAACTGAACGACTAGTTGAAGCACAAAGTGAAGTCATTAAAAGTGTGCTGCCCAGTTCGTCATTCACATTAGTTAGCAAATGGGGATGTGATGGTAGTTCTGGTCACAGTACCTACAAGCAGAAGTTTGAAAACACTGAGGCTACTGATGAATTTCTGTTTGTATTTTCATTTGTGCCTTTGAGATTGTGTGATGGTCAAAATATTATTTGGCAAAACCCACGACCTTCCTCCACGTTATATTGCAGGCCAATTAAATTTATTTTTTCAAAGGAAACAAATGAATTTACGACTACAGAAACTAACAGAGTGTTGGAAGAAATATCTCAACTTCTTCCAACAACATGTAGTGTTGGTGAATCACAAATTTCTGTGAAGCACACTCTTTTGCTAACAATGACAGACGGCAAAGTATGCAATGCTATGACTGACACACGATCTGCACAAAAGTGTTATATCTGTGGTGCGACTCCTAAGATGATGAATGGTGATTTAAGTGGATTGGAAAGTAATGTAGAACATTATGGGTTTGGTTTGTCTACATTACATGCTTGGATTCGCTGTTTTGAATGTCTGTTGCACATTAGCTATCGTTTGGATATTAAGAAGTGGCAGGTTAGAGGTGATGACGATAAAGCTAGTGTGAAACAGCGTTCAGACGACATAAAGCAAAAGTTTAAAACCCAAATGGGACTTATTGTAGACAAACCAAAACCTGGTTATGGTAACACAAATGATGGGAACACAGCTCGCAGATTCTTTACAAACCCGGAACTGAGTGGAGAGATTACAGGCTTAGACGTTAACCTCATTAAAAAATTCTGCATTTTGTTAAGAACTTTATCTTCTGGGTACGATATTAATTACAATGAATTTGAGAAAGTGTGTTCTGAAACCAGAACACTTTATCTAAATCTGTATTCGTGGTACTACATGCCAGCTACTGTACACAAAATACTTGTACATAGCACAGAAGTGATAAAAACTTGCATTCTTCCAATCGGACAGCTCTCAGAAGAAGCTCAAGAGGCTCGAAATAAAGACTGCCGGAGATTCCGTGAACACCACACCAGGAAACTGTCACGTATTGCCACAAATACAGATTTGTTGAATATGCTTTTAATAACGTCTGATCCTCTAATCAACTCTCTCAGAGAGGTACCCAAAAAGAAAATTGACAAATTACCTGAAGAAGTTTTAAATTTGATTGTTCCGCCTTCAATACAATCACATCGGGTTACAAGTAACGTTCTTCCGAGTCCGACTGATGAAGGTGATTACTTGTTACCAGACTCGACTGAATGTGAGAGTGACGAATCATCAGATGAGGATATTTAGGATAATTACGAGTATGATGTAGCATTTTTGTAAAATCTTGAGTTTACCTTTTTTTATAATATTTAAGTTATAAATAATAATGTATTTTTTTACTTTTTATTGTATAATTATGTTGTAATATATTATTGATTGTTTCTTTCTATTTTAATGTACTTATTTCTGCTGTATTTTTGCTTTTTTTTGTGCCTTTGTAAGAAATACAATACATTTTTTTATAAAGTATTTGGTTTTTCATTTTTAGACTTATAATTTAATCTGTACCTACCTGAAAATTATGGAATTAACAAATTATCATTGTCTAAGGCAAAAGCAATCGAAACCCATTATAAAATATTTTTGTCCAGCTAGCTTGTTCTAGGCGAAACACAGTGAGACGGTCTAGTCTTTGGTTCCTACCTACGTACTTACAGATATTTTTCTGTTTTCTTTTTGTCGCGTAGGGACTGCCCACGGAACTTATGTGCTGCCCACGGATTTAGGAAGGAACTCCTTTCCTAAATCCGTGGTGATGCCCATAGCACTATTTACCCAATAACATAAACATAACATACATTGTCACCCCTGTATTTCCCGAAGGAGTAGGTAGAGCTGTTAATCACCATCGTATTACCAAACGTGTTTTGGTCATGTGTAATAGGGGGTGGGCCTATTGCCACATAACGGTCACAGTTCTAGACTCCGGAGTACTACTGTTAACTAGAGTTCTAAAGTGGGGCACTTTCACAGAGTTATTCCCATCTAGACGAGTTGTAATCTAGAACAGTCTGTTCGATACTAGTCGATAGGTAATCCAAAAAATAATATTGTTTCCGATCTCGTTTCGGACAGCTATGTGGGTGTTTTTTTTTATGTTATTGTGACGGAACAAGCTCGGGACCCACCTGATGTTAAGCGGACTAACCTCTGCCTATAACAGATGCATTTCGTCACAAGTCACGAATAGCACTGCGCCCGTCACTTTGATACAGAGTTGTTGAGACTTCCCATGTGCCTGTAATTTCACTAGCTCTCAAGGACTGCTGCCGGAACACCGTTAGGTGATTGGCGACAGATTTTCTACTTGAGGGTGGTTACTAGTCAGTCGGACATTCGCAAAATGCCCTTCCACCATGCGTGAAGTAAGCTTCACGCATGGTGGAAGGGCAGCCCGCAGCGGGATTTGAACCATGGACTTGCTGCACGGCAGTCCATAGCCAATGCCACTGAGCCAACACTGCTTCATTATATGATAACTTTATATAGATTTATTCAATATCCCTATTTTGTTGCAGGATGCTTAGGTTATCTGATATAATTCTGGGTGAGATTTGCGGGTTCATGCACATGAAGGCGCCTTCGCGTCGCAGCACACACCCTAAAGCGAAGTTTATGATGGAAATGTCTGATAAGGTTAAACTAGTATTAAAATTATAAGTTAATTAGTAACGAAAGTAGGGATTAAATTAGTAAAATAAGTTTATATATAACTAGTAGAAAAAGGACAGGTCAAACTAGAAAGAAATAGGTTTGGTACCCAAAAGTTATATTAGTTATACGCTATAAGTAATTTGGATTTAAAAATAAAACGCCTGGTAGGTTAGCCTTTGACTACTATCTCACCTCATGGTAACTGATGAAGTGGTCGAAAATGTTGTTCAGGCTAACCTAGAATTACTGGCTCTCAAGGACAGCTGCCACAACACACCGTTAGGTGCTTGGCGACAGATTTTCTACTTGAGGGTAGCTAGCCAAGCGGGCATTCGCAAAATGCCCTACCACCATGCTATAACGACTGCCATCCTAAGACAATAACCGGGACCGACGGCTTAACGTGCCCTCCGAAGCACGGAAGCGCTCAGTAGTAATGTCACGAGCGGTCACCCATCCAACTCATGACCGCGCGCGACGTTGCTTAACTTTGCTGATCGGTTAAGAACAGCTAAGCAAACTTCGCTACGAGCGCTTCAAAATTTTTCACAATTATTGGTGATGCTTCACTATTTGCTTTTTAATTTATAAATGGCTCAGCAAATTTCTTTCGTTCATTTTCTTAGTTATTTTGCTTGTTTACTGTATCAGACGTAATTGTTTAGGTGAAGTTACTTAATAAGTATGTCCTAATAATGTTTCTAATAAATTGATTGAATACATTTTGATACTATAATTTCTGATTGAATGGAGTTGCTTCTGGTTTCTTTTTGTCTTTATGTAAACTTAAATTTCAAAACTTTATCATTTCCACTAACACAATTTTAATCACATCAATGTACTGCGCAGACGATAAAATCAGCGTGAATAAAGCTTAACAAGGGACTAATGTGACGAGTAATAAATTAATTTTCAAACAATGTTAGAAGGTATGAAACTCTCTCGGACAAGGTCGCACAAAAGAGCCCAGAAAGGCAGTGTCTCTATGTAAACATTTTTTACTACAAGTGCATTGGATTACAAGCAACCAATTAAAGAAAATTATTCTAATCTGTGTAGGTTGAGTTACAAAGCTAATGCTTCGAACTCAACAAAAAACAACCCTCTGCCTCAGGCACTTCCCTCCGCCCCGGGAGAAAGCGACTTGCTGTCGACTCTCTTGCGACATGCTCGTCCTCAAATCCCGTGTCAAGAAAAGAGAAATATTTATTTATAGTAGTTGATCGCTGAGTTTTCAGTTCAGCGAGAACTTCCTCTCGACTAGTTTGTCGCAGCCACAGGAGCTATATTCGGTCAGCGATGCTCGCTAGGTCGTCAGAACTCTCTCTAATAGTTTGTCGCTGTCGCCGCGACAAACTATTAGAGAGAGTTCTCGTCTGCAGTGTGAACATTCAGCGACCAACTGCGAGTACTAATATAGATATGTTTATCTTTTAATGACACAGTATTTGCATATTTGAAAGATAAGTGCCGTAGACATAATTGAAATTACGCATATTATATCTAAATATGTCTTGTCTACCCAACCCACCTTTGTCTCTCTATCTAAAGTAATTCATCATTTTCACATCTTTATTATAGGTTGCCATTTGGATCGACGAAATCCTCTCGGAATCTGACGACAGGATGCTCATGATGGACTTTGACGAAGACGAGGGTAAGTCACGCTTTGCATTAAATCGGAAAATCGGATGTTCTCGAGCAATTGTCACCAGCCATTATACTGATGAATTTAAGGTAAAGTACCTAATTGCAATCTTTCAAACTGTGACAATTGTTCATGAACACTCAAATTCGTGGTGATATCCGAGAAAACTGGGCGTCGTGAACAATTGTCAAATAAATTATTTGGAGCGTAAAATTTGGACTTGTGCAGTGTCTCGGTGGTTAAGTGATGAAGCTCGCGCTGGTTATTGATGGAAGACGAGTGTTTCAGTCGCGTATGAGTTGTAAATTTTGCGCTTTTAAAATAATGTTTAAAGGTCCTAGTCTTGGCGTCCAGTCTTCTTGGAGTTGCCTCAACTTCTTCAAAATATACAAGGTAAGTTTGGTGATTACGGCTGATTTCTTGTTGAGTAGAAGTCGAGCAGAGCATGGAAGATGCAAAAAGGCCTGAGGGGCCTCTAGTAGAGACTACGGCATCAACATCAGAACAATCCGTGGCACCTCCTGGGGGCTCAGCCACAGAAACTCCTTCAACAACAGCTGCAGTAACGCCGAAGGAATTCGCTGCTCTAAGTAGAGAGCCCAGTGCGGCCCCCAGTGGAGCCCCCAGTGAAGCCCCTAGTGAGGTCCCCACGGCGGCCCCCACAGCAGCTCCAACGCCTGCCGAAACACCGGGGGGCACTCCAAGAGCATCAAAGACTAAATTATCGAAGAGCTAGAAGTAAGTCGATATGTAATTGCCCATACCTTCTTTCAGATATACTTGTCAAAAGAACAGAGTAGCGATGATGTTAAAAAAAGGTGACAGGACTTCTGATATGAGCAGTACGAGAATTTATTCATCTAAAGTATGTTTATTACTTCTCATATGGGCAGGGCTTAAACTGCATCCCCCATATTTTCCCTGGGTGCGGTTAGAGGCGACTAAGGGAAAAATACTGGACGGTGGGTAGCAGCGCCTTGTTAGGAATTGTCACCATTAACTGCGACTCCCAAGACGTCTGCCGAGAGTGGGGATAAATGTAAACCCTGTAATGGGGGAAACCTCTGTTCAACATGAAAATCTCATGATCATAGTGGTTGAGTCTACGACAACATCATTACTTAACCTGTTTGTAGAATCGCAAGATGTGTTAAAAGATACTTAAATGGTACGCCCAAGTATCATGGTGGATCCCCTAGGTGCCTGCCGATCGTAGGGATTATGGCAACCCCCCAACCAATTTTAAGATGGTAGGTAGGTGAATATTCACAAAATTCTCTAACACCACATTGTAGGTCCTACCATCTTAGACCACATAATGCCTTACCCTCGGGTGAGATAGTAGTGAAATGTCATCCATTTCCAAGTGCCTTATAAAATTGTAAATATTTTACAATCGATAACCATTGAGTGATGAATAAAGACTTTTTTCAGTTTCGTAAAATAACATACAATGACTTTTACTTGTCCACAGAGGTTTTGCGCGGAGATGAACCCGTTGATTCGGGTTTCACCGATGACTTCCTCAATATGATGGGCGGAAAAGTAAGTGGTTGTAACTTGTCCATAATTTTTACCTTTCCACCACAAAAAAACCGGTTTGGTGTTCAAATAGTCGCGTCAAAATCGATTAATGCTGCGAGCAGCGTCATGGAAAGTTACTCACGAAAAAAATCTTGAGCATACTTATTTATTTTATTAGTACTTAACTGTTGTTTGTTTCTTGATATGTACTGATGATGATTCGAATATATCATCAATCACGTTGTTAAATATTTATATACGTACTTAGCATTGTTCCCATTATTTCGTAGAATTGAAAAGTTGTCTGTTCCACACGAGAGTAACTCAAACCTTAAGGACTCAAGCCCTTGTTCAGTAGGTACTCGTAGTCTATAATATAAGAATTACTCGTTTCGCTTTTCATTCAATTCTAGACTCTCCGCTTCGCTAGCTTGGCATTTAAACTCGGCACTCGCACCAACATCTTTAATCACTTTTTGAATAAATATCTATTAGATAGAACAGAACTTACCTTGAGGAATTCCTCTGCAGAGGTATGCTTCCGTGTATTCCACTCCATGTGTTCGAACTTTGAAGACATCTTGAAGCAGTCGCTATAGTGGGAGATTCATAGACAAATGACTCATGTCTTTTGGCTATGATAAGACTGAAGAAGCCTATAACATAAAACCAAGTTTTATTTACAATTATTCAACATGACTGGTTTTCTGACCTATACTGATCCTTAAAACCCTCAAAAATGAGATGGACATAGCCAAAAACTGCTATTCCAAGACAACAACCGGGACCAAATGCTTCAAGTGTCTCCAAAGCACTGAAGCACTTAGTTGTAAAATGCCACTGCCGCAGCTGTCGCTTGATTGTTACACGAGTTTTTATCCGTGTCTTCCCTATTATTAACTAGCTGAGTCAAAGATCAATAGAATAAATGATCTTTCAGCAGCTGGTTGGCCGGCAATTATTAAGTTTAAGGGCCTGTTTCAGGATGTTCGAGTAAGTTCCGGTTATACTACCCTTTGTGCTGGGTACACATCTAGTAAACGTTCAATTCGAAATACAGAGTGTTATTTTACCTTTTACTTATTTCGCTTTGGGGCAGTGATAGTTGCATAGTGTTTTTATATGCACATAATATATTTATTATCCGCTAGAACTAACGTGATGATTACCGGACTTTTCTTTGAATGTATTTTGTCACTGCTATATTGTATACAGTCGTGACTCTGGAGATAACGAAATTCAGATAAGTTCGAATCCGTCGAAGAAATCTCCGGTAAATTTCTCGCCGGTTTTACAGCCAAGCCAGTTCCTAACAATAACTATGAACAAACTTGCAATACCTTCAAAATTTTCTTTTCTATAAATTTAATGAACTAACAATTTTCTATGTCGATAGGAAACGCGCAAAAACAAGTTCAAAATCAGTCCCAAAAAGAAGAAAACCAGTTCAAATACAATTAGAACAGTTGAAAAAGAGAAACCAATTCCAACTGCGCCTACCTGAATTTCTTTACCATATACTGAAGGAAAATATTGTGATGAAAAATATTAAGAATGTCTAATGTCTTTAAAGTAGAAACAAAAATGTTAATAGTGAATAAAAAAATTAAGTAAAATTGTAACGAAACGATTGGTTTATTTTTAATTAACCTACATCTCCTATTTTACAAATGAACACGGATTTAACAGGTATATTTTTTCTGTTTTAATATTATTCTGAATCATTCTCCATTTTCCTGATCTATTCAATGATCTAATTTAAATTTTGTTGTTGACGTGTTCATTTGTAACAGATTGGAGAATGAAGGATGATTCTATATAATGATTGAATGGAATACAATTTTAAATGAATATAAAATTTACTGTCTCTTGTTTTTTCAGGGTGGACTCCTAAAAAAACGTAAGTAGAAAAATGTATCTCCTTCTAGACACTTCCTTCCTTATTGATAATCGTTCCATAACTTTCTGATATAAGTCAAACAGTATCAAACGTCATTTTATTGCACAAGAATTTTTCTTTTCGCAGTAAATGACATTTGATGTAACTACCTGTCGTAAAGTTATGGAAAGATAATAAATAAGGGAGATAATCTATATAATAACAAATCTTATAATAGTACCTATAACTTAAAATATGTATTGCTTTTTCTAGCGAAATCAGCCTATTTGAAGTTCTCAGGTGCGTCTGTATGTTTTATTATTTATTATATTTTCATATTGAAAACAATTCCCACAAAAGCATAGAACAACCTATTAAAGCAAACAGAAACAGTTATTACGTTTGTATAATTAACCTCATCGAACTCAACGAAACGAAACGAAGTCAATCTGCCTGTGGAAATTTATTTGTAAAACTTATTCTTTTAATAAATCTTTCAGGTGATATTATTATTATGATATTTCAGGTGACATGTTGGATACATTTTTAGTTTTAACTGATGCGATGTACAAAAAGGGGGATGAACCATTGATTTCTTACGGAAAATGCACTCAAAGTTACAGAGAAGCCGCAGACGAGTAAATACCTATTCACTAGTATTATTATATTACTAATATTTTTTTAGAAAATGCCACATATTCCTGGCTGTACACATCTATTATATCTCAGTATTTCTTTCTTCTGTAAGTGTGCCTGTTATTCTTTTCAAAAACTTTTACCTAGTTAGCAAGGTACTCAATTTCAAAGAGCAAGCTACGATAATGTGTCATTGTGTAAATAATGTAAGTAGGGGTACACACTAAACAGTACCGCGCATCAATACTACGTCAACGTTTTCTTATAAGTAAGACTTGGTCATCAAATTAATACCGTGCCTAATTAAACACAATATTAACAGCATCTCATGTATTTGTCCACGATGATTTGTGATGAAATAACGGCCTCGTTTCATCACGAAAGTATAAAAAAAATACACTTCCCTTCAGTCACGCGTATTTGTGGGAAGTTATGTAGTGACTGAGCCATAGCGCGGGTGCTGAGGGCCCTCTACCATATTTTATATCAGTCTTAATTAAATCTTACATTCTTAGTCTTATTTCGCACTACCAAATATCCGTCTAGACGCATAATGACCAACATACTTTTTGACTAATTTTAAATATGCATTTTGACATTTACCTTAACATTAAAGCAAACTTACATAGGAACGTCAAAGCGGGTCTCATTCATTGAATCAATTTGTGGAATAGAAATAGCGTACGTATGGACATAAGTAATTGTTTCATGAGGCGAGTATATTACCAATGTTCTTAGAAACATTGCAAAGGGGATGTAACCTTGGTGACATGTCGACCCGCCGCCATTGATGTCTATATCAAAGTTTCCGCGCTGGAAAAAAAATGGTGGCGGTTGGATAGGCCAGCTTCCATAGTTAAATCATCTTTAGTAAGATGCACTAGTATATTAAGTATACGTATGTATATTTTCAGATTAAAACAAGCTACAGATTTTCATGCGACAGGCTTCAATACAGCTCTCGCGCGGCAGTTGAACAAGGATCTCACAGCTACTGTCAAACCAGACACACCGAAAAACCTCGAACCATACATGAAAGGTTTACAACTTTGATTTTTTATGTAAACTAACAATTTTTTTTATGGTATTTTGACGGAACAAGCTCGAGGCCCACCTGATGTTAAGTGGACTAACCTCTGCCTATAACAGTTGCAATTCATGACAACTCACGAATTGCACTGCGTCCGTCACATTGAGACATAGTTGTTAAGTCTCATTGTGCCTGTAATTTCACTGGCTCTCAAGGACTACTGCCGTAACACACCTTTCGGTGCTTGGCGACAGACTTTCTACTTGAGGGTGGTCGCTAGCGAGGCGGGCATTCGCAAAATGCCCTTCCACCATGCGGTGAAGCTCAAGCTCTGGGCGGGATTCGAACCATGGACCTGCTGCGCGGCAGTCCATAGCCAATGCCACTGAGCCATCACTGCTTCTTATGTAAACTAATTTCAATTAAATCAGACTTACTTATTTTACCTGAATTATAATAGTCAGTTTAAATTACTAGTGTATATTGTAGTATCGGTTAATCGGTAATATTTTTTTTATATTATCACACGGGTGAGACCGCGAGGCGCATCGCGATCTCACCCGTGTACACCAAAGATGGCAAGTATATTTTATAAAAATATATCACACCCCGGCTCTGGCAAAAAAATATAGCCATTGTCACTTGTGATGATGATGATTCTAACATAGCCTAAATATTCATACATAACAGTTAAAAAGAAGGCTTCTGGACAGGGCAATTTTGCGGGGTGTGAGGGACGAGTCAATTGGAACACAGTCCCAAACTTCATACATCACGACGGGCCAGGTTTAGTTTGTAGTCCGGGACACACCGTACAGAGCTAACGCTTGTTATGTCGTACGAGACTACACGTCATCGTCTCGCACAACTAAATAACTGAGATAACACACTGGTGTTTCCGTGCATACGAGTATATCGTCAACTCAATATCAATAACTCATATATCCAGTAATATTCTACGACATATAACATACTTAGTTATTTTAATCGCATTTCGCTTTACGGCATATTATTTTTCTTACTATTTATCGGTAACTTCCTAATCTATCCAATTATATCCTACCATATTATAATATTATATTCTCGCATTTCGGGTTACGTAATCATTATATTTCTAATTTGGGAGCATATTTTTTGGTAGCATATTAAGTACTATTTTGTCAGTCATACAGCCATATCAATATACAAATTTATGTAGAAAATATGTAAAACCAACTACGTATATTTTAGTACATAATTTCGTATTTTATATCTAATAATTTTGTATATATTTTCATTTGTAATTGTGTATTAATAGTATATATATTTATAAACTTGATATATATAATATTAGGTAACCAGGCTTTAATGGTTAGTTTTAATGGTAAAATACCTTAAAAAAACTTATAAGACTCGATCCGCCCGATTTGTTGCGCTGCTATCGTATAATTGTGATAAACACAATCTTATATCCCGATAAACTTTGGTGACTATTACGTATTTTAAAGATATATATATATATATATATATATATATATATATATATATATCCTGATAGGTTAGCCTTTGACCACTATCTCACCTGATGGTAAGTGATGATGTGGTCGAAGATGTTGTTCAGGCTAACCTAGATGTTAGTCCTAGAAGTTATAATTTTATTCTTATATAGACGATATCATCCAGATAATACCATATAACAGAGATGGAAATAATTTCTGTTTCAAACTGTTATTATGTGAAATATTATCGATTTTTTATATGGTCATAATATTGTCTTATTTAACAAAACAATTCGATTAAGTACATGTGTATCTACACTATTTGAATCAAGCTTAAATTTGATCTTTATGACAATGCTCTTATTTTAGACAAACGTCAATTTAAAATTACCTCAAACTTACATTTGCTCAATGCAGGAATGTTGCAGTCTAAGAGGTTCATTTACCATGACCACATGAGGAATAAATTAAATTTCCGGAGAGACCGCCGTCGCTTAATTTTAAGCTCATTTTAGCCGACTTCAAAAAAGGGAGAGGTTCTCAATTCAACTCAATCGTACTTTGTTGGGTGTGTTACTTTTTCAAATTTTACAGGATGTACTTTTGTTTTGATTTTGATGATTTTTATATATTCGAAAGCTGGTGCTTGTGTTTTGACTGTCAAAATGGTTTGGTTTATTTACTTTTTAGTGCATTTTGTTTTTATATTTTCATAGTTCAGTGAGTTTGGTTTTTTGTCAAAAATTTATCTAAAAAAACAATAGCCGGACGAGGACGCTAAAAGCCAGTAACACTTCTACCAGTAGGACAATCACGCTATGATTCCTTGCCCATAATCGGCCACTGAAATACTGCGCTCATGCGACTCCCTAAAGAGTCACTATACTATTACGGTGCTGATTGCATAAATATTTGGGTTTTAATTTTCAGACATGGTGGATATCTGCGGCAATTACCTCGCTCAGCTCGCAGAGTTTAACAGTAAGTAGTTCCTAATAGACACGTTACTTAAGTAATGAGTAATGACACATACCTAGTTAAATGTACGCATCAATAAACAGGTATAAATAATAACATCGAATAGTGTCTGGAGTTGAGTGCCTACTAGAGAGTTTTCATAATGATGTCTCAACTAAGTGTACATGCTATCCATCAAAAATACATGTCCGTGCATTGACCGCCAAAATTTCTATTCAAGTAAATTGACTCAGAGTACTGGATTGTAGATTGAGCAGCATCAGTAGTGTTGCAATTGTCTAGGGTTCAGTAGCAGCTTTTTTATCAGGCGGGCAGTCTGCTTGCTTCTTACACCATAATAAAATAAACAGACGATTTTCTTTTACATATATTTAAATAATACATGATAGGTAATGTGAGTTAGGTATGTACATAATTAAAGTTAAAAAGAGGAATAGGTTATTATGCCATTTTACCAACCATTACTACTCTATATTCATGTAGTACTTCTTTGATTTTGCAGAGGATAAAGGAGCAGCTTTTAAATATTTGACAAAACAGATGAAGGCTAAAGGAAATGCATTATTATATAAGAAGGATAAAGTACGAAAGACATACCAAAAAGCTGCTCAAGAGTAAGTGAAGCTATGTTTTAATTTTTTTTTACTCGAATGTAAGCCTTTGACCACAATCTCACCTGATGGTAAATGATGATGCGGTCGAAGGTGTTAACCTAGAATTACTGGCCCTCAAGGACAGCTGCCGGAACACACTGTTAGGTGCTTGGCGACCGATTTTCTACTTGAGGGTGGTCGTTAGCCAGGCGGGCATTCGCAAAATGCCCTTCTACCATGCGGTGAAGCTCAACCCGTGGCGGGATTCGAACCATAGACCTGCTGCGTGGCAGTCCATAGCTAATGCCACTGAGCCATCACTGCTTCAAAATTCTTAATTTTTGAACAAGCTATTGGATAATCTCCATTTCCTTGAATGTCCGGATGGTGCATTCGAATGGAAAGGATCTCTTTTCTATTTTAGAAGGCAAGAAAGGCCAGGTTACTGCCCTAACGACTATATAGGTATTGCTCTAATGATTTATTCCAAAATGTAAAGATATTTTTTTTTCCATATCAACTCACTTCATTCTGTTATTCGCTTGCTAAGCTATAATTATGTGCACTTTCCCGAAAGTAAAATGATTGTAATGTAAATCGAAATAACTGTACTTAGATGCGGTATAAGATACACCTGCTGCGTGTGCGAATTCGCACGCTTGATTCTAAGCGACTAAATTTGTAATCAAGCGTTTGTTAGGTATGTTCAGTATATTTCGTTGGTTATAACATTATAATATTTTGTGCCCTGTACCTATGCCAGACGACCATTGTTTGCGAACATTCGAAAAATACCCTACCTCCATACGGCTAATTTCAAGCTCGCGGCAGTATTGAAACCACGCACTCGGGCAGTCATATCTTCAAAATGCAAATCAAAATTTGTTGCAATGTATTTTAAGTAATATCCATACAACTAAACTATTAACAGGCTTGAAGAAGCAAAGGGCTTAGAGACAGATCACGACGATCCGAATTTATCTCAAGAGATCCACGCAGCCCTCTCCAAAACGGTGGAAAATGCACCGAATGATTTAAAAGAAGACATGCAAGGTGAAGTGTCATAATTATGATATAATTATACATACCTACATACAATCACGCCTGTATTCTACCGAAGGTAGGCAGAGGTGTGTAAACGTTTCGCCAATTGGGGTTTAGTCCCACGTAATATGCGACGAGGCTGTTGCCATTAACCGGGCACAGTTTCAGGGTCATACAAAATGTTTTCTCTAACACACTGGACAAAACACAAGAACATATTACGATTAATATTATGTCCACGCTAACAACATAAAAGACAGGAACACAGGAACATATTGTGTGAAACCATAGCAGGACACTAAGATGGTATACAGACCTGTTGTGCGTCAAATGCATACAACACCCTACTCACCACGTAAGAAGTGGCATGCTGCTCATTTGGTGCACTTTTCCTTAAGTGGTCTCTTACGACATACAATAAATATCTAACTATATACCTTTATTTTATATATGTAAATAGGTAATAATCTTGATTCAAATCTTTTGCAGAGACTTTGGATGTCAGTTCCAAGTACCTATCGAAAGTGGCTATGGATGAAAGTGAGTAATTATTACCAAACACACAGCCTAATAGCAGAATATGCAAAGAAATGCAGGCAAGTCATGCTCAAAAACAGCGGAACACAAACATTACCTGCGGCGAGCGTGGTTTAAAAAGTGTACCGTGCGGCGCACATGACATTGACGCGACCATTCGGATGCGATCATTTCTCACCCCCAAATCAATTAATCAATTCAGTTGTATTTGGAAGATGTGGGTTTGGAAGATGTTTTGTTGATTTTGTAGAACATAAATGCCACGGCGCGAGGTAAAGTTAATATTCGAAAAGAGTGCACGTAAAAATCTATAAAATAGCCAATTTTCAAAACTCCTGAAAAACTTTCCAGGCTACCTTTTATTTCATTAACAAATGACTGTACGATTAGGTATCTGTTGTAAACAATAACAATTGACTTAAATATGGCAAGCGGCTCGATCCTTATTTCAAGGTACCTAACATCATAACTGGCAAAACGTAAGTGTTTATCCGATTTGTTCCGGTAATCCCCCATGGCCATCCTTCAAGCCGGGGGTTTGTGGTTTTTCTCGATTTCCTCGAAATCGAATCCTGCTACCACGTAGGGGATTCCAGAAAAAAAAATCCCGGAAAGCCCCATATATCTCGAGCATAACCAACAAAAGCAAAACAAAAATATTCAGAGGGGAGATATTGGTAGAAACATGTCCAGTTTTATTTGTAAAAAATATATAGTAATATATATATTTTATGTACGGGTGTGGCGTTATGAGCGGATAATCCTGTACCGACGGTTGGGGGGCATCGCGGCTATTGGGAAAATGACAATTTGTATTTTTTTAAAGTGATTTTCGAGTTAATAAGCATTTTTGAAAAATTTAATAAGGTTTACCTTTACCCACACTTTTAAATGCCAAATTTTCAATTTTCTTTTTGTGTTTTCTGGATAGCTTTTCTAGATAGTGGTGCTAATAAACGTAAACTAGGTATCTATTTTGTACGATAGCCATAGTTTTCTTTATTCTATTTTGGAACGCAAAATTTGTAACTTAGTTATTTTCTTTTCTATCACTTTGGTATCTCATGGTGAAAAAGTTTAGGAAGACATGATTCATGAATGCCCAATTAATAGCCTACATATTTCATTAATATTCCAAAATGGTATAACTTACGATATTGATAGCATTTTTTTTACACCGATCGTGCGCTCGTAGAGTCAAGACCTCCTGGGGACGCTTCGTTTAGTCGCTTCTAAACGAAGCATCCTCAGGAGGTCTAGAAGCGAAACGCGTCGAATACTCTTCCGGTTTGGCTGCGTGGCGTTTGTGACGTCACGTCGGCTTAACAGGAAATTAGGCGGATTTCTCACTAGTAATATATAATTTTTATAAAGATTTTTTATGTGTTTTATTAAATAATTAATTTGATGTTTTCTTAGGTATACTATTTTCAAATTTTGAAAAATGCCCAATAACTCCAAAACACTTTTACTGAATATAAATTATCATTTTCCGAACAGTCGCCATGCCCCCCAACCGTCAGTAAAGGATTATCCACTCATTACGCCACACGCTGTAGAATTCGATCATTAGAAATGTCAATTCGTTTTTTATCCAGTCGAGCGAGGTCCAGCCTTCGACTTGCTGATTAGGGAGCTGGAGGAGGACGGCGCAGGTGCATTCACGCCGGAACACCAGTCTCTCGCCACCAAGTTCACCACAGCATACACGTTAGCAATTATAAGTTATTATATTTAATCCGTATATGCCTCATGTTCTTCGAACAAAAGTTTCAAAAGTAACAAAATATGAAGGTATGAAGTTACGTAACATACTTAAGTATGGAATAAAGTGACAAAACTAGCTGGCATCCTTCCTTAGTTGACAAGGAAAGTTGTCCCCTTACTTGATGAGGAAGCAGTATAGAACTTTCAGAACAAAAAAGTGATGAGCACAGTGCAGGTGAAAATTCGTATATTGCACTCGGTAGCAAAGTTATTTTTTCAGTCTTGTACTTTAGAACCTTCGGTAGGCTCGGGATTCAATAAAAGTACACATTTGCCGCATTGCATTTCAAAAAGTATTATTTTCAGATTGAAGTCAGCCCCTGGGCTTTCAAACGTCACTCCGGATCCTCAAACTGTTCCTCGATTCGCAGAAGCGTTGCACCGAGCCGTGGGTCCTGCTACTCCCAATCACTTGAAGGACAGCATGGCAGGCATGTACTGTTACTTCGATAACCCTGCTCAGCTCAGCTTCGGTCCATACTATGGCACAGCGCTGTGCAATCCCTCGATAATCACCGTTAGATATGTGAA
Source organism: Plagodis pulveraria (assembly GCA_963890685.1). Classification (NCBI taxonomy): domain Eukaryota; kingdom Metazoa; phylum Arthropoda; class Insecta; order Lepidoptera; family Geometridae; genus Plagodis; species Plagodis pulveraria. The sequence goes on from OY982951.1 coordinate 9,947,640, forward strand.
CACTACAGCTTGGCGAGAGATGGTTTTCGCCGGGTATGATGCAGGTGTTATTAACTTGGGGTTTGCCAGTTAAATAACTGACACATGAGACTTAACAACTGTATGTCTAAGGGGACGGGTGCAGTGTAGTTCGTCACGAAATGCACCTGCTATAGGCAGAAGTTTTCGCTTAACATCACGTGGGCTTCGTGCTAGTTCTGTAACAATCACTTAAAAATAAGGCAAGCCCCGCTACGAACGCTTCGAAATTCTATCACCACTAGAGGTGTAACAAAATAAAATATCTAGATGTAATAATAATTATATTACGGTGCTTACGAAACGAAATAAAATGGCAACGGTAACGGTTCATGCATTTATGTTTTTTTATGACCACCAGAAGTATGCGTGGTAGATGATCGGTGTATAAGAGGAATAAATCCTCTATGAAGATAGCTGCTGTCGGCGAAGCTAGGAAAATGAAGCACTCATAGCGTTGTTTGCTTAGCCGTCCTTAACCGATCAGCTAAGAAAAGTATCGTCCGCCGCGGGCATGAGTTGGATGGGTGACCGCTAGTGACATTACTACTGAGCGCTACCGTGGTTCAGAGGGCACGTCAAGCCGTCGGTCCCGGTTATTGGTTGTATGGCAGTCGTTATAGCATGGCGGTAGGTCATTTTGCACATGCTCGTCTGGCTAGCTACGACGCTTAAGTAGAAAATCTGTCGCCAAGCATCTAACGGTGTGTTCCGGCAACTGTCCTTGAGAGCCAGTAATTCTAGGTTAAGCCTGAACAACATTTTCGACAACATCATCTCTTACCATTAGGTGAGATAGTCTTCAAAGGTTAGAGTATCAGATATAAATAAAAAAAAAAAAAGATATAAAGCAATTCTATTGGTGGCTTTTTTGCTCTTCCCCGCACATCTCTTGTATATACGCAGTCTCACTTTATGATAATGCTTATATTTATTAACTCTTTCAGAGGTCATCGGTAGATGTGCAAATTACTTGTCAGCATTCGTCCGCGACCGAGGTATATAAATATGTATATACGTTTACGTTTATGAAATAATGTTAAGCTATTAATATTCTATTAATACGGGGCAAGCTTATTACCATCAGAGGGGCACCATTATTTTGCAATATTTATAATTAATTTGAAATTTGTTCGCTTATCATGGTAACGTCGTTTGTAGCTATATACATCTATATATTAGATTATTTTCAACAAGATTTCTGACGTCACCAATACTTGTATCGTAATCATGATAGGTGGACTGACGACATCGTTAAAGTCGCGGGTAGCCAAAGGTTACAAGCGGTTGATAGCCGTTCTTTGTGGCGCTCTATGGGGGAAGCGTTTGTTCAACAGTGGACGTCTTCTGGCTGATGATGATGATAATGATGAATCATGATCAAAGGCCATAAAGATGGTAGTTCATATGTATTTTTCCCTTCGTCGTTTTTCACTTCCTGAATCGGGTTTCTGTTTCCCATTCCACCTTGGGTTGGTGGTGGGGTAATAGGGTTCAGGGATATGCCCTATGCCCTAGGCTTCAATCGCTGCCCGTAATAACGGGCAGGTCTTTTGCACTTCTTCTAGGTGCTTGGTGGTTTCAATAGTGCAACAGGGCGGCCTAGGCCCGGCCGCCGCTTAGTTAGCCAGGGCGATCAGGCCGCACCAGGTGGAACCCCCGCCTACACGGGGGAAGCCCAGTGGACCGATCAGCGACACAAGCCACGGCGGTCGGCGGCCCTGCTCCTGTTGCTGTCCCACTCTCTTCTGTAGCGCTGTCACGCTCTGCTGTCGGTTTCGTAGTTACGAGATCTCTGGAGTATGGCTTCATTTTCCTGCGCCCTTTTTCGTCGGGTGGTCTAGCGTGTAACGGGGCTATGCCCCGTAGGTGTTCCTGCCGCGACTTGTCTGTTCTCTCAAACATCGTGGTCGTTAGCTTCTTGATAAAGGTGTCCAGATTTTCTTGTTTCAAATCACGTGCTATAGTCGCGTTTCGTACGTAGCGCGGTGCGTCGACTATAGCTCTTAGCGTTAGGTTTTCTTGGCATTGTAGACGCTTCTTGTTAGTGGTAGATGCAAAGGCGTACCATGCCGGGGCTGCGTATGTAAGACGGGGTCTAATATAGGTTCTGTAGATCCCCGTCTTAATCCTTAATGGTAGCTTCGATTTGAGGATTGGCATTAGCGCTGCTCTTGCGCCTTTCACTTTTCCAATGGTGGCATCTATATGGTGTTTAAAACTAAGGCGTCGGTCAATTTTGACGCCTAAGTAGTCAACTCTTGGGCTCCAAAGGACGTCTTGTCCTAGGAGTTTGAGCTCTTGTGGCAGCTTTGTGTTCCCGGTAATCATCGCTTGTGTTTTCCCCACATTCACTGATAATCTCCACTTGTTTAACCATTCAGGTAAGGCGTCTAGCGTGGGTTGAAGTCTTCTTACTGCGAAGGCTGGTCTGTACGAAGAGGCGTAGAAAGCTGCATCATCAGCGTAGAGAGCGAGCTGCGCCTGCCCAACGACCGGGATGTCGTTGGTGTACCAGGCGTAGCATACGGGTGAGATGCAGCTTCCTTGTGGTACTCCGGCCTTCACTGGCTTTTTGGAGGATAAGACATCTTCTACTGCCACGGTGATGTATCTGTCCTTCAAGAAGGAGGACAGGACCTCTACTATCCTCTTTGGAGAGGCTGACTCCGACAGCTTGTATAGCAGCCCCTCATGCCATACTCTGTCGAACGCCTTTTCCATATCAAGCAGCACGACTGCGACGTACTCTTTCTTATTCGCACTTGTTGCCATTTCATTCACCATCCTTGTGATCTGGAGCGTCGTGGAGTGTTCCTGCCTAAACCCGTACTGCTCCTCTCGGGGTTGTATATACGGAGTCAGGTGTGTAAGCAACAGCCTCTCAAAGAGTTTAGAAAGGGTGCTTAACAACGTTATAGGGCGATAGCTTTCCGGTTTTCTTGGGTCTTTTCCGGGCTTAGGCAGCATAATCACTTTTCCGGTTTCCCACAAGGATGGGAAGTGTCCAGTTCGCATGATGCCATTGTAGATTCTGGTCAGAGCTGTTATAGTTTTCAGCGGTAGGTTTTTCAGTGCACCGTTTGTAATTAAGTCAAGTCCCGGTGCTTTCTTACTAGGCAGCTTTTTAATTGCGCGCATTACGCGTCCTGGTGAGAAGACAATTGGCTGTTGTTGGTCATTCTCGACTCTGGTTTCGCTTGGATTTGCGAAGTATTCTGCGAGGTGTTTTTCTACATCATCAACATGTTGAAGGTTGCTGGTTTCGTTTGGTGTAAATTGCATCATTAAGTGTTCAGCAAAAATCTCAGCTCGGTCTGACGCAATAAACTTGAGCATTCCGTCCTTGTCTAGCAAAGGCCACGTAGGGGGCGTGGCCTTCGCTAAGCTGCGGCATAATCTGTGCACGGATGGCATCTTATCGCCAATGCTGTCTAGGTGGGTATCCCATGAGTGCACAGCGTTGTCTTGTAGGGCAGCTCTGACCTTCTCAATAAGTGCATTTAGTCTCTTTTTAGCTTGTGGGCATCGTGTTTCTTGCCACATCTTCCGTACCTCCTTCTTGTCGCGGATAAGGTCCCTTATCCACTTCGGGAGAGGGTCGGTGCTCTCGCCCTTGGTGGAGGTGTGCGAGGCAGTGTTCAGGGATTTCTGGATAGATGTGGTGAGCTCTGTAGTTGCCTTTTCAACTTCTTCTGTGGTCATAATGGGCATCGTATGTGTGTTTTTCTCGACCTCTTCTTTGAAGGTTTCCCAACAGATTTTCCGCCTCCCAGTGGGGGCGGCTACTCTACTTGGTACTTCCTTCAGGGTCATAATAACTGGCCTGTGGTCCGAGGGCAGGTCTAACAGTGCTGTCAGCGTCGGTATAGCGGTTATGCCCTTCAGTACGGCAACATCGATGACGTCACCGCTGCCGCTCGGGCTGTAGTGAGTCGGTTCGCATGGTCCAATAACCTCGTAGTTATGGTCCACCGCATCTTGATAAAGTCGTCTGCTCGATATCGTCGATCTTACTCGAGTTCCAATGTGTATGTTTGGAGTTTAGGTCGCCGGCTACGACCGTAGGTACATTGCCTTCGAGCAGTTTTCTTAATTCAGCCGTTATTAAGTCGCTGTTCGGTGGCCTGTAGATTGCGTATAGCCGGTGTTGTTTACCGGCGAGGCTCACAAGTACACCCATAGCTTGTATTGAGCGGTACTCTTCTGTTGGCAGTAATTGATGAGTTATCCTGCGGTGGACCATTATGGCGAGCCCTCGGACCGCCCGCCCCTCCGCGTTAACCTCATCTTTTCTGTACGTGTGATAATTTGGTATCTTATACGTTTGATTTTTCAGGAATGTCTCGCTGACCAGTAGTATGTCGACATTGTGCTCGCGGAGGAAGATGGTCAGCCTTTGTTTCTTCCCCGCGAGCCCCTGGGCATTCCAGAAAACTACTTTAGTGTCTTGATCCATCTTGGTTTAAAATTTTCATGAGGCCGCGGAGGGTCGCGGTTTCCGGGTCCATTCCCGTTTGGACCGCTTCTAAAATGTATGAATGTATGTCCTTAAGGACTCCTATGGTTTGCCCCAGGGAGTCCCGTCGTTCAGTGGGCTTCGTTATGGCGGGTGGTGCTGTCTCTTTCTCTCTCTTATGTTCCGTCTCCTTCGGCTTGGCCTGCGGTTTGGTTCCCTTTTTCAGACTCTGGGAACGTTTACCGCGCCTGCCTTTAGGTGGTGGGTTCGCTGGGGCCATTAAGGAAGCTGGCGCCGTTACTTCTACTATAGCCGGGGTCACTTCCTGTGGGAAGTTTTCCCCAATATATTCTTGTAGGAGTGCCCACAAGATCCTATGGGGCGGTACGAGAGGGGTACAATTCTAGCAACCCACCCACGGGGTAAAACAATTTCTTTACAACATAATATATTAAACCATAATAATTGTAACATATATATTTTTTAGACAAGGCGATGCAATCATTGCTGAAAATGATGAAAGAAAACCCTAATAAAGTACTCGCGAAGAGAAATGACTACTCAATGGATTATGCAACTGGAGCTCAAGAGTAAGTAAAGAACAAATAAACTAAAGTTTATTTCCTTAAAACATTTGAGTACCTTCAGTTCGAGTTGCCACATGCTACGAGGTTTTAACGTAACCATAAAAGCGCAGAGTGAGAATCGCAACGTTGTGGACTTCTAGATTTTGACATGAAAATAATTAAATATCAAGCTTTGTGGGGACGTCCGGTGGCGAAATTCAGCTGCAGGTATTAAATCCAACAGTTCCTCAGAACACTTTCCGTGATAGATATGGTATAAGATGCAGTCTGATCCAATATATCTACGCAGTGCCAAAAGGTCGACCCGATCGGAGAGAGCTTGATCATCGAGGATTCGAGTCGCTCTGCGTTGATTGTAGTCAAATAGAAGAAGCTGGTACTGGGGAGCTCCCGCCCAGAGGTAGAGCAGTACTCCATTGTGAGGCTGAACCTGAGCCTTATAAAGTTGCAGGCGATGGGCCGACGTGAAGTACCGTCTCGCCTTTCTGAGCACACCCAAGTTTATTAGAGGTTAATTTAGCCTTATCTCTCAAGTGACAGATTAATTAAACGACGCTCTGTATGTCGACGCCAAGTACTCCGGTGCTATTTAATCAGTCGACCCCACTTCGAGACCTTTTTGTTCCGACTCTCGACAACGTTATACCAAGAAATGAGAAGATGGCGTTTCTGATACGAATATCACTTCGCGTTGGTGTATTTCAGTGGAAAGTTACTTATAATTTCTTTTGAGTTAATAAACCTTCCTTGTTATAAGATAATAGATCTATCCACTTCTAAAAAAATTGTGCATCATTGTGACCCCAAAATTTTGTTATCACGAAAGTCTAAATTATTTATGTTAATTATTATTTATATAATGTAATTTTTTATGCGTATTTTTATTTTGATATTATACATATGATGATTATTTTATTGACACAAGATTTATATGGATTCCTGTGTATAACTTTAGGATCAGTTTAACAGTGGGAGTTTTAATGATTCCTTGAATGACATAATTACAATTTATAATGTTATATTTTAGGACAGAGTCGGCCCCAGTACTTGTTCCCTACCTCCCCGTGAAAGACATTTCCGATGAAATCAAAGGAAAACTCACCTCGGACATGGAAAACAAGACACCGCCTTCGCTTGCAACCGCCACAAAAAGTAACGTACTAACTATGTATTTATATAAAATTTCGTTTCGTTTCATTTCTAAAACCGTATTTTTTATCGTATTCTAACAGTTAAAATTTAACTATATTGAGCGGTTTTGCGTGAATTAAAAAGTTAAAGTTCGTGATTGTTTTTTTTTGTATGTCCTTGAGTCTAATAATCTACCTTCTGCTCTTTAGGTTTCAGTAAAATTATGTCCTTTCTAAATTATTCGGAAAATCGTTTTGTATAGGCATTCCAATTTTGAAATTTAGAGATAATATAAATAAAATAACTAATAACTGTCAAACCAGAAGGATACCTAATATATTAGACTCAAGGACAACATCTCACAAAATTTCACCGGTTTTGAATACTAAGTATTTATAATAAAATATTATATAGAATAATATTACTAATACTTCATGTATAATATTATAAATATTTAGTATCAATACTCATATTACGACGAAATTACGTTTGTACGGAAAGCGCCATCCTTCCCTTAAAAATATATTTGTCAGTGTTTCTCCTTCCTTGCGTAACGGCTTGACGAATATTGATGAAATTTTAAACACAAATTCATTAAATCCTGGAATAACACATAGTAGTGAGAGTAGTTTCAGTAGTACGATATAGAAATCACTAAATAAAACTCCATACGGACGAAGACGCAAGCAGAAGTTTATTTAGATATGTAAAACCTACTTGTACATATTTTATGAAAATGATTTTATCTGCATGATATTTTGTAATTTACTTGTTAGATGTTAGATTGTTTCGTTTCTTGCGTAAACGAAATACTAATTATGTCTACAACATATATCTCAACATTTCATCTCTTTCAGGCTTGATTAATGATGTGTCTGGACATTTATCGCAACCTATCGCCTTAAGAAGTAAGTTAACATCTCCTTTTAAGTCATAATCAATAATGACCTTATGGTCGGCCCACACTAATCTACCCGGCACTGTATCGACATCGCTTTAATTCAAGTGTAGTATATTTTATATGAAACCCTTAATATAAAGGACCCTAGTGAAGTGGGAATTCGACCCGCGATACTCCATACAAATTTATTCTAACTTCAGCCACTAGTCATAACTAAAGAAAATTACTAAAAAGGCCCTGTTTGTACCGCCATAACCGAAAACCACCAGACAAATTCGATAAGTTTTTGACAAACAAATAATAAGGGCCTAAAATCGGCTCAGTTGTAGAGGAGAAAACAGGAGAACACATAACATTGATTTCGTGAAAATTCTTCAAATTCCTCACAGGCATACTTCCGTCTGCACAACGTATATCGGCATCGGCTCGGCACAAGTGTGCGAGTAGTCGTTAGAATGAGGCTAGGCGGCCGTTGGTGCGGTGCCAGGTGACGTCTGCGTTGCCTTTAATACGCCATTACTAACTATTGTAGAAATCTCTAGTCCAAAAATGCACGCCTGTTCGATTGCCTTGCCCCAAAAAAGCACGGTATCATAGTTTTTGATACATGACTCGTTAATAAGTAATTAACACCTGCATGTTTCATAGGTGGTGCAGCGGGTGAAAGATATCCGTTGAACTTCTTAGCCGCCGCGAAAAAGTCGCTTGGAACACGGTCACTGTTCAAATACAAAACCTACGGGCAAACGTATTCTGACGCAGCAGATGTGTAAGTGGCATTCTAACAACACAAAGTAGGTAGCTTTAGTGTAGTGTTTAGTCGTTTGGTGTAGAGACGTTGGGTCCATGGGGACTCATCGTATTTTCCATAACTTATCAAAGCGCTTGGTCGATGCGACGCGTGATCAAAATGCTGGCACATATATATACTATTTGAAAACTTAACCTTAGCCATATTTTACCGCAGGTATCTCATAGATCTATCACGAGCGAGATCTATTAACAAACACCCACTATAAAATTATCAACAAAAAATAAATACTTCTTAAGTAATTTGATTTCAAGCACTATCACGTGCAAAGCGAAAATTCTCTTTTACAAATTTATAGAGCACAAGGTGCGTAAAGGCGTTGGACACGGTTTTGAATTCAACGTAAGAGGGAAAATATGGGCAAAGAAAAAATAAATTACGGTGCTGCATTTAGTTCGGGACCAGACGAGAGTAGCTTTAAGCTCTTAAGGACCGTTGGTTCTATAAAAGCGAGCCTGTCATCGGATGATTAATTTGAAAAAAGACGTCAGAAAAACGTAAAGTAGATAGCGTGTGATGTCTGGAACATATCAGCCAGATTATTTCTCATACTATCTGGAATCCAGATAAAAAAACAATAACGTGGCCCTGATTTATGTAATTAAACGTATTTGTTGGTTTGCCTAAGCAATGAATAGAGGCTAAACTTTAGTTCAAAGTAAAATTAAGGGCCTAACAGTTGCCATATCTCATATATTTTCAACTCAATATACTGAAAAAGTATATTTTCTATCAACATTATCAAAATAATATGTATAGGATGGTGTGTTCCGGCAGCAGTCCTTGAGAGCCAGTGAAATAACAGGCAAAATGAGACTTAACAGGTATGTCTCAAGGTGATGGGCGCAGCGCAGTTCGTCACTTGTGATGAAAATGCATCTGTTATAGGCAGAGGATACCGCTTAACATAAGGTGGGCCTCGCGCTTGTTCCTTCACAATAACATAAAAAAAGGGATAATTCATCGTGATTGAATTAATTTTTAAACAAAATTTAATGACATTTGCTACATTAGTACAGAAAAAATATTTTTATAACGTCTATTTTGTCTATATAGCCCGCAATAACGTAAAAACAAATTCTTTATAATCAATTCTTACGCCAAAAGATAGGTTATATAAAAACATTTGATATTTTTTTTAATTCCGTAGTTATTTACTTAAGTAGGTAATGTTTTGTGCAATTTGAGAATGCCCGTCTGGCTAGCTACCACCCTCAAGTAGAAAATCTGACGCCAAACACCTAGCGGTGTGTTTCGGCAGCTGTCCTTGAGAGCCAGTAATTCTAGGTTAGCCTAAACAACATCTTCGACCACATCATCACTTACTATCGGGTGAGATAGTGGTCAAAGGTTAAACTATAAGGCAAAAGAAAGATATTTTTGCCCTTAAGAGGCATTTTACATTTTAATGCGGTATACGAAGATTTTGAGCGCTCTATTTACTATCATAGGAAATATCTACAAGTTGTTTAATAATTGATAAAAATAGAATAATCTGTTCTCTTTTCAGTTAATGTACCAGATTTACAAACATAACATTAATTATTTTGTAGTGACCAATCTCCCGCACCTTGTTTTACGAATTAAAGTACACATGGCCAACTTCAGAGTTCTATCTCTTGTATAAAGATTCATCAAATTAACTAATAAAAAAAACTGTGCATCAGGCATATAATCCTGTTGACACATAGTGTACTAGAATATCGATAATTAATCGTCTTTGTAGAAAAAAAAGTAAAGATCTTGCGCCAATTTCCACGAATTATATCAGCAGTTTACCACGATATATTGCGTTTAATTAAAGTATAATTCCAAACAGATATTATATGAAAAGAAAGTTCATTATTTATTTAATCTGATCTTTAACAAATTGTGATATTTACTCTGTTTTGTTAGACAAGAAAAAATATTTAACATAACTCGAAATGCTCATAAATTGAAATGTACAAGCGCGAGGCGATCAGTACCGCGCGAGTGCCCATCGAGGTAGGACCTGTGTTCGTTTTGCCTTGCTCTGACGTTTCGTACGCGGAAAGCTTAGACGCAAGTTTATAGTGCGACCACAGAGTTTTGATCATGTCTTTATTTTTTTAAGTAACAAACTATACTTTATATTTGTTGTCCATAATATAAGTATTGTTGTCTTGTTAAGTAACTACATCTTTAGTTTCTGTTCATCCATTGTGTTAAAAAAAGAAACGTCACAATTATGCAGCCTTATACAGCGTTATTGGAAAAATGCTAAAAACCTCAAAGGGTTGACTTCTTCTTTTTGGTCTGCTAGTTTTTATATTATTCTAGTTTAAATTGGTAACTCACTATAACTTTTGTTTTAGGAGGATAAGATGACATGCGAATAATTGATTTCCAATATTTTTGGATTCAGTTAATGTCTATAAGTGAACACAGCGATAACTTCAGCTGGAAATTAAACTATCTTCCTAATTTGTACAAACCGGCCTCCCAGCTTTTCCATCATTTGTACAAACCGGGATACCAGTTAGCGGTCGATAGTCGTATTTACAAATTTACCATAAAATCTGCGTAAGTCCGACTTTCATAATCCAAATGGTTTTCAAAAGGATGCATCCTTGCCCATACAAGAAAAAATCCATATTTTTCTGAGATAACGGAAGTATTTTGAATATTTTGATGAAATCTGAAACCGCACAAATTACATTTTGGCCCCAAAATATTACGTCATTTCATATTAATCTCGTAACTACGTCAACAGTTATAAACCTAGAAAACCGCAATTTTGCATATGTATAAGTCATTTTTCACTCGATACATTTTGCAACGCAAACACTTACCGATGCAAATTTGCGTATTAAATAATCTCGTAACTAATTTTAAACTTCTAAACCAAAAAATCGGAAATAATACAGGTGTATAAATTACATGTAAATAATAATATCAAAGAAGGACCAAAGCCGTGGTTCCCAACCCCATTTCCAGTATTTTTTTCTATAAAAAGGTGTATTATCATTTATAATCCATAGAGGAAATAGTGAGCATAAGAGTATATAGTGAGGATTGCATTGGTACCAAGAATTATATATGTTGATTATAGATTGCATCAAAGATATTCGATTTAAAAACAAAAAAACCTCAAAATCTGTAAATATATAATTAACATTTCGCTGTTTGGTCTACTCAAACTAAATGGATGAAAATGTTATTTTTTTTAATTTTAATGGTATAGGTGATATATTGTGGTATGGGAATATGAGGGTGACATGTTTAAGTAATGGAAAACCAAAAACGTCATGGGACGTTTGTGGTTGGTACTAAGTTGTTTTCCGGATGCACAGAAAAATAAACCTCAATCCTATGCATGGTCATTATGCCAGACAGTGTTAACGACTGGATATAGATACTGAAGAGTGTAAACGAGGAAAATAGCAATTTTTGGAAAATTTAAAAGAAAGAGCTTTTAGTCCGCAGCGTTTAATCAATGCCGTTACGTCAAATATTTATATAATTTTAAGCCGCATAAATTTTTTAATTATTTAAGTTTATTGTTACAATAAATGATTCAAACATATCTATTTTTTATTCATCAAGGATGAAATGTAAATATACGATTCACTATGTAGGTTGACTATTTAATGTACATGCCTACTTCTTTTCTATAATATTAGCAAGTAATCGACAAGAAATTGATTATTTACTCATGCCAATCACACAATTTTTTAATTCGCAACTTACATTTCTTTATTAATGAGTGCTAGTATCAAAATATGTTACTCACAGTCACGCTATTCCGTCGTAACTTCTTTCGCTTGTGTAAGCGATCCGCTGGCATTTACCTAAACTTCAGTAGCGTGATTTTGTGAAATGGCTCTTAAATTTATGGTCCCATATTAAGTTCTAACCAGGGAATCTCGTGAGATCTAGTTTTCACGAAATCTCGGCCTTTTTAGCGAGATTGATCTCGGCCGAAAAATTAGATAAATCTCGCGAGATTAACGAGATTGCACTCGAGCATAAAAATACTTATTCGAAGTTCTATCATCAGCTCCAGCACCAGATCCATCTTGGTCGATTACATCAACATCAGCTGCGAAGGCTATAGATATTGCTGCATTTGATGATGACTGTAACCATAATGATCCACTTTCATCTCTTTCTGCACGCAAGAGTATTTCGTTGCAAGAAGAACTTGACTGCTGCGTTCAAAGGACCTAGAGAACTTTTACAGTTCGCGGATGTCTGCCTGAGATCTGTTGTTCCAACTAGTATTGAATCCGAAATTGCCCTCTCAGTGGACGGTTAGAGTGGCTAGCATAATAAGAAGCTGTTTAGCAGACGATTCTTTGGACGTTTTTTGTGGTTCTTTCAAAATAATTTGTTATAATGGCGTGTGATGTAAACAGAACAAGCTTTTCATTTGATTGGTGTAGTTTGTTTATTAATTCTAATAGATTTCTGATTAGGTATAGTTTATTATTATTAATAATAATAACTCAGTTTAATCACTATCACCTGTAAAGCGAAAAAAAGTTATTGAATTTCATTTTAGTTTTTGACTTCTTGTTCTTATGTTATAAAAGAACTGTTTAATTATTCAAAGACTTTTGGTTGTTTATATAATTTATTTTTGATAAGATACCTCAATGTTTAAAACTTAAAAGTTTATTTAAAAAGAGTGATAACTAGATACGTGAAACAATGTTATATACATAAAAAAAAATATTCAAAAAATTCATCAAAATAAATGTTTAATTCATAATAGCTACAAAACTTATATTTTTTTCCTATTTTATTCAAATATTGTGATTATTTGCAAGAATAAACACACAAAACTGCCAATCTCGTGAGATCTCGAAATTGGTATCCATTGTTATTCATAAACTCGCGAGATATCACCTGAGCTCCAATCTCGCGGGATTGCATTCCCTTGTTCTAACTAGAAAATTTTCTAATAAATCGTTGATTCAGTTAAATATGTATAATTGTATACATATATTTGTACATAACATTGTTCTCGCTTATTCTGCGTCAATGTTTTGAAAAACGTATAACTAAAAACATACATATATAAGTAAACGTATACCTATATGAATACGTGAATTATGGTAACTTTTATTGGCAGGCTTAAATACGCAGGACCTCTGGACACGGATCACGAGCACCATGATCTACACGCTGAAATCCATTCGGAGATGACTCGCGGCGTACCTTCCCGCCTTGCGCCTACTATTACTGCGGGACTGACAGGTGACACCTATACACCCGAACTAAACTAAAACTCTTAACCCGCTCGTGTATAAAATATTTCTTTTCATTGTAATTTTGTTAACCATTACATACTAAAATACGAGGTTTCTGAACACGGATCACGAGCACTACGACCTTTGCAACGAGATTAATTCGGAAATGACTCGCGGTGTAACCCTCCCTGTACTGTACTAGCCGCCACGTCCACTGCTGAACACAGCCTCCCCTATTAATGGGGTATTTGCCATAATCCCCACGCTTGGCAGGCGGCTTGGGGATCGCAGTGTAAAATGGCAGTTCTTTAGAAGGTGCTGCTGCCCGTCCACCTTTCAGTATTTTTACCATAGTGGCCTCTTACGTCACCCACGGGATGATATGGGGAGGTGCAATGCAATGGTGGTCTAACCCGGCACCCCACGTGGGTGTGAACCGTCCCGCTTCACATGAATTATTTCTGCGGGATTGACATGTGCCACCTCCAATCTCACTAAACTAAACAAAAACTTAACTAAAGCACGCGGGTAAACTAACATAACGAATCAAGAGCACCGCGACCTCAATACCGAGTTCCATTTGAAGTTGACTCGCGGCGTATCTTCTCATCGCGCTGACTGCTGCTGCGATGCTGCTAAACAAACATGAATTAAACAAGCGCTTAAAATAAATTTCATTGCTTGCTGTTTTCATTTCTGCATGGGTTCTATGTTTCCGTATCTTCTGATGGAAAGAATGCTATGTAGCCAGCTATATATTATCTGTAACGTTAATCATTTAAACGAAAACATTACCCTCGTTAAAGTAGATAGATACATAGTATTCAAACGCACGTAGATCGTTTTTGTCTTTATAATAAGAGAAGATAAATAATATACGAATCCTGCGGCATGATTCAGTGTTTATTATTACACGTATATTAGACACTTGACTTCACTGCCCCACTGCTCAACAAGAACTGACTGCAAATCAGGGGTTTAAAACCGGTTCCAAATTTCGGTACGGTTCTTCATTTAGGTTCCTATAAAGGTTCCATATTTCGGTACGGTTCTTCATTTAGGTTCCTATAAAGGTTCCATATTTCGGTACGGTTCCGGTTCTGGTTCCGGTTCGGTTACGGTCCCAAAGAACCGGTTCCATAGAACCTATTTAAGAGGTTCCAAATGGATGGAAGGGATGCCTTTATAGCTTGCGCTGCTGACTAGAATGGATTTTTATTATTTTATATTGTTTTAAAGGACAGATGAGAGTGTAAGCGCTTGGCGTATTTGTACTTATTACTTCCAGTCGAATAGTTTTTTTTTTGTATGACCATGTTTATATCTTTTTTGTTTTATAGAAAAGATAGTAAGATATTCTATGAAAGTCCCATTTACTTATCAACATCGCGGCTAAGTGATTTTAAAGTTATATGATTATATTGATTTTCTAGTCATTAATTATAATTAATGACTAGAAAATCTGCTGCCAAGCACTTAACGGCGTAAGCCGCTATGTGTCCTTGCGAACCAGTAATTTTGCATGATAGTGGGGCATTTTACAAATACCCGCCTGACTAGCTACCACCCTCAAGTAGAAAATCTGTCGCCAAGCACTTAACGGTATGTGCCGCTATGAGTCCTCTAGAACCAGTAATTTTGCGTGGTGGTCGGACATTTTACGAATACCCGCCTGGCTTGCTACCACCCTCAAGTCGAGTATGAGAGTACCACCCTCGTGAATCTGTCGCCAAGCACTTAACGGTATGTGCCGCTATGTGTCCGTGAGAATCAGTAGTTTTGCATGGTGGTACGGCATTTTGCGAATACCCGCCTGGCTAGCTACCTCCCTCAAGTAGAGAATATGTCGCCAAGCACTTAACGGTATGTGCCGCTATGAGACCTCCAGAACCAGTAATTTTGCATGGTGGTAGAGCATTTAGCGAATACCGGCCTGGCTTGCTACCTCCATCAAGTAGAAAATCTGTCGCCAAGCACTTAACGGTGTGTGCGCCTTATGAATGAATCCTTGACAACCAGTATTTCTGCATGTTGATACGGCATTTTGCGACAAAAATATAACCTAGATAATCTAAGGTCACACAAAGACCACATAATATATGAAACAAAATACATTGAGCCATATAATAAATTAATAATAAAAAAGTATAGGATAGATGTAAAAATATGGCTATGAGCCATATGTTTACGTTATACTATTTTATTCATTATCATCAAGCTCACTAAGGGCCTGTTTCAGAATAATTGAGTAAGTTCCGGTTATACTACCCTGAACATATTTAATAAATAAATCACTTTACGTTTCACAGTCATCAATTTAGCCTATTCATCGGTTAAAGCTTGAAACGCGCTGCATGTTAACTGTCAGTTTTATCATTCAGTTATTTTATGTTCTGGGTAGTATAACCGGAACTTACTCGAACATTCTGAAACAGGCTCTTAGTGTAGCGGATTAGTAGAAATATCCTTGTCAAATAAAGTCCTAATTATCCTTGAAAAATAAAAATAAAACTTATAAGTTAGTTATATGTAACCTCCTTTTTTATATTGCATTTAGTATAGCTTACTTGTATGACTGTTCCACAGTTACCCACGGTACATGTGGATTTACTTTGAGTTTCGTTATATATAAAATATGAATAAACGGAATTACGTTTTCTTCCACCTATTTTGCAAGGGATAAAAACCTAAAAACATACAGTACAAACATGCGGCTTGCGCACTGGTACCTAATGTAAGTACTGACTGGATCAATTCAATTATGTATGATGTATCTTACCCTCCTTTGGATGCCCGTACAGCACCGCTATCGTACCGTTGCAATAGTGCCGAACGAATCCAACCAAAAAAGTTCAAACGTGTTTTACATCCCTTTCGTTCACATCGCATACCGATAAAATAAAGGTTCTTAAAGGTTCTTCTTATAGAGGTTTCGGTTCCGGTTCCGGTTCTGGATCGGAACCGCTAATTCAGTGTCGGTTTCGGTTCCGGTTCTGGATCGGAACCGCTAAATACCGGTTCCGTACCGGTACTTTTGGAACCTTTTCGACCCCTGCTGCAAATCACCCAATCTCTTCATCACACATACCTCACTCAAATGCTGATATTTGGCGGAAATATCAAGAGACAATGTGTTTCCGGTGGCCATTTTTGTAAAAGAGTAGGTACCTATGTCAAACAAAAGCAGTCAAAATGACTTCCTTTAAAATCTTTGCACATATTATATAAACATCGCAAATCATGACACTAGGTAACTAAGAAACGTACAAACCTAGATGTAACCAAATTAATCCCGTTTCAGATACCATGCACGACGCTTCCAAACATCTAGCGAAAGTGGGCGTTGAGAAAGGTTTGATTGCTTTCAATGATCTTCAATTCATCATCAGGACATTTAGTTTTTCGTACCCACACAGAGAGAAGGACCATAGAAAACGCACTAAGCAAATTAACAATGCCACCGCGGAGCAATAAACCTGACTAGTGTGGAGTTGCCTTCGTGAACAACAATGTGTCGCAAAAATGACACATAAGCATAAAATTTAAAAATAAAACCGAAGTTGATACGCTTTTTCTATTAAATTGTTTAACATATATTATTGTATATAAGTCATGATTTTTTTGTATAGGCAAAGCCATGGAACATTTAGTAAACCTGATGCATGGGAAAGGTGAAGAACCTCTTGAAGTGTTGCAAGGCTACCAGCAGAGCTACAAGGATGGCGCCAGGAGGTTTGTCCATCTTTTAGACTTAGTTCATCCTTAGAGTTTTAGGCATAGGCTTAGGATGTACAAGACCAACAGTGATGGATAAACGGTGTTACAAAAAAATTTATGTAAATGTGTGAGTGACATAGTGTTGTTATGACTCGGGCGTAATATTATAGATAGATTTATTGGTTGAATCTTAGGACAAATTGGTTTGAAATTATGCCCTATATAGTTAATTGTGACTGGTTGAATCATAGGACACATTAGTTTGAAATTATGCCCTATATTTCATTGAGACTATTGTAATGACCGTAAACAACACTGAAATCACAAAAATGCTAAATATGCAATTTCATTCACTTGGATAACAATTATTTCCAGATATTATGATTTAAAAACCAAACTATTTAAGGCCAAGACCGTAATCAAAATAATTTCTTATTCGGGCGGAGCTAAAAGAAATGGGCGTTAACTTTTAACTCCTAAAAATATTCATTCGCACGGCGGCACTAGTCGCCGTACCACGTGTAGCATCGCAAAAATTGTAGAGCTTCGTGAACTATTGGAAGCGGCAGAACAGAAGTGTAGATATAACAACATTTTTATCTGCAGTTACTGCGAACCGCTGTAGGGTAAGAAAATATCATTACTTGTAGGTATAGAAATATTTAATAGACTAAGCGAAGCGAGGTGGAGGTCTGAGTACTGTATATTTTTCCCCGTCAATAAATTTGGATTACCTGTATAGACCTTCTTGAAATTTGGTAGAAAGGTACCTCTTTCATAGTAACATAAATTGCAAGTAAGAACCTGTATGAGCTTAATTGGTCGATGGATTGCTGAGATTCATTCAGAGGGGTCCTTTAAACGAGATTAAATTTAGCGGCTTGCATTTATTTTTATGCCGTATGAAATATCATACAAACCAATAAAAGTTTAAAATTTGAATAGAAGTATAAGTCCATATAAACAGTCAATACAAAAGATAACCGTACTGAAACCGCCATGTAAGATTCACCCTACCGCTATTATTATTATTTTATTTATTCAATTAGTACCGCTTATAGATGAATTACACTAATGACACATAACATAATAGAAATATAACCATAGATGTGATTACATATTACAAAAATTACTTACATTAAAATATAACAAAATACCAGATTATGATTTAAATTATTAAAATAAACATTACACATTTTTAAAATAATTATCAAGTACTATGCTTAATTACTTACCTACTTTAAATGTCAAATGCACGAAAATGTCACATGCAAATAATGTAAATTTAAAGTAATGTCAAATAATGTCAAAAAAAGGAATACATTTTAAAAAACAATAATAACTTTAATTACAAATTTATGAATAAAATACATTAGAAACATGATAAAAGCAAATGTCAATATTTGATATTTCGATTTTGGTAATGTGGCTTGACCCCCTCACAATAACTCAAGCATTACGCCATTATGTCCCTCCATTCATCTGCTAACAAATCAAATCAATTAAAAGTGGTACAGCTAGAATCATACCATTTTCACCCGAATCCCCTTTACACTGTTCCCAAACATCTTTTTCTACCTACTCGAATCTTTCTGGGAGAACAGTGTGAACAATTTTGTTGAAGCAGTGATGGCTCAGTGGCATTGGCTATGTAATGCCGTGCCGCAGGTCCATGGTTCGAATCCTGCCACGGGCTTGAGCTTCACCGCATGGTGGAAGGACATTTTGCGAATTCTCGCCTGGCTAGCGACCACCCTCAAGTACAATATCTGTCGCTAAGCACCTAACGGTAAATTACTGGTTCTCAAGGACACATAGTGGCACATACCGTTTAGTGCTTGGCGACAGATTTTGTACTTGAGGGTGGTAGCTAGCCAGGCGGGTAATCGCAAAATGCCCTACCACCATGCTTACTGGTTCTGGAGGACTCATATCGGCATTTACCGTTAAGTGCTTGGCGACAGATTTTTTACTTGATAGCTAGCAAGGTGGATATTCGCAAAACGCCCTACCAACATGCCAAATTACTGGTTCTCAAGGACACATAGTGGCTTATTTTTTACTTGGTAGCTAGCAAGGTGGATATTCGCAAAACGCCCTACCAACATGCCAAATTACTGGTTCTCAAGGACACATAGTGGCTTACGCCGTTAAGTGCTTGGCGACAGTTATTCTACTTGAGGGTGATAGCTAGCCAGGCGGGCATTCGAAAAAGCCCTACAACCATGCAAAATACTGATTCTTACGGACACATAGCTGCACATGCCGTTAAGTGCTTGGCGATAGAATTTCTACTTGAGGGTGGTAGCTAGCCAGGCGGGTATTCGCAAAATGCCCATCAACATGCCAAATTACTGGTTCTCAAGGACACATAGTGGCTTACGCCGTTAAGTGCTAGGCGACAGTTATTCTACTTGAGAGTGGTAGCTAGCCAGGCGGGCATTTGCAAAATGCCCTACCACCATGCCAAATTACTGGTTCTAGAGGACTCATAGCGGCACATACCGTTAAGTGCTTGGCGACAGATTTTGTACTTGAGGGTGGTAGCTAGCCAGGCGGGTAATCGCAAAATGCCCTACCACCATGCTTACTGGTTCTTTACTTGAGGGAGGTAGCTAGCCAGGTTCGCCCGCCGCATACAGGCCAATCGTGCTGCTGGATGACACGGCGAAGCTACTGGAGAGAATAGTGGCTTCCCGTGTCATCCGGCACCTGGGGGGAACTGGGCCTGACCTTTCAGAGGCCCAGTTCGGATTCAGGGCAGGGCGGTCAACGATAGACGTCCTGCTCTGGATCAAGGGGTGGACGCAGGACGCAGTCGGCGGGGGGGAAAAGGCGTTGGCTGTCTCGCTTGACATTGCCAACGCCTACAACAGCCTACCGCACGGGACAATACGGGAGGCGCTCCGCTATCACGGAGTGCCCCTGTATCTGCGTAGGCTGTTGGCCGACTACCTCCGGGACCGCGAGGTCCTGGTGGAGGGACGCGACGGTCTGAGGCGACGTCGCGTGTCCTGCGGGGTTCCACAGGGGTCGGTGTTGGGACCGCTCCTGTGGAACATTGGCTACGACTGGGTGCTCCGTGGCACGTTTCCCGCAAGTATGCGGGTTGCGTGCTACGCGGATGACACCCTAGTCGTGGTCAAGGGGAGGGACCTCGGGGAGACGGTGCGGCGGGCCACGGTGGCCACAACACTCGTGGTCGGCCGCATACGTGCCCTGGGGCTGGAGGTCGCCCTCTCCAAGACCGAGGCCCTTATGTTCCATGGGCCTCGGGGGGGACCCCCTCCAGGAACGAGGATAGACCTGGACGGGGTCCTGGTCCGGGTTGGGACCCAGATGAGGTACCTGGGTCTCATCCTGGACGGGCGGTGGACTTTTGGGGCCCACTTCACTCAACTGGCCCCAAGAGTCATAGGCGCCGCAGCCGCCCTTGGGAGGCTGCTGCCCAACGTGGGCGGCCCGAGCGCCACATGTCGTCGCCTGTACTCCGGAGTGATCCGGAGTATGGCCTTGTACGGGGCACCTGTCTGGGTGGACGCCCTCGGTCGCGCCAATAAGGCCCTGCTGCGTCGTCCGCAGCGGGTCATCGCGACGAGGGCGATACGCGGGTACCGGACGGTGTCCTGGACGGCGGGATGCGTGTTGGCCGGTGATCCCCCCTGGGAGCTCCAAGCGGAGATCCTCGCCGAAGTATACCACTTCGTGGCGGCGAGGAGATCCCGCGGGGAGCCTCCAGCGTGGGAGGAGGTCACGCGCATGCGACGGCAGGCGCGGGCCGCCCTGTTGCGGCGGTGGACGGAGGACCTGGCTCCACCGGTCCCTGGACAGAGGACGGTGGATGCCATTCGCCCGGTCCTTCGGAGGTGGGTAGGGCGGCGATTCGGGTCGCTCACCTTCCGATTGGTGCAGGTGCTTTCCGGGCATGGATGTTTCGGAAAGTACCTGCATCACATCGCAAGACGTGAGGCGACCCCCGCCTGTCACGAGTGTGGAGCGCCAGAAGACACGGCGCTCCACACGCTGGAGGAGTGTGCCGCGTGGAGTCCCATGCGGCACGCCCTCACAGCGGTCATAGGCGCAGATCTGTCGCTGCCGAGCGTGGTTAACGCTATGCTCGGCAGCGACGGATCGTGGCAGGCGGTGGTCTCTTTCTGCGAAGAGGTGATGGCGCAGAAAGAGGCTGCGGAGCGGGCGAGGGAGGACGACGTCCTCGCAGACCCGTCCAGCGTAGACGAACTGGTGGAAGGAGAAGGCGATTCGGGCGCCTTCTCGCTCTATCCTAGTGCTGTGCGGATCATCGGTGGAGAGTCGGGGGATTCTCCACTGGCTTGCACGATCCCACACGTCTGGGGGATGGCCCTAATGAGCTGGGTCATCCCTCCATTGGCCGGGGCCCGTCACCGGTGACGGGCCAACCGCCGGGGCGAGATGGTGAATGCTAACGCTACCCCATCTCGCCCCGTCTAGGCGGCAGACTGCTCATCCCGGGTTTTTAGTGGGTAACCTCACTTACTACCCCCCCGTGGGGGTAAGGCCCCTCAGGCGAGGACTCCCACATAACCACTCTGCTCCCCCCGGAGCCGGGTGGTATCCATAAAGGATTTTCCCGGGTCAAAAAAAAAAAAAAAAAAAAAAAAAAAGGTAGCTAGCCAGGTGGATATTTGCAAAATGCCCTACCAACATGCCAAATTACTGGTTCTCAAGGACACATAGTGGCTTACGCCGTTAAGTGCTTGGCGACAGTTATTCTACTTGAGGGTGGTAGCTAGCAAGGCGGGCATTCGAAAAAGCCCTACAACCATGCAAAATACTGATTCTTACGGACACATAGCGGCACATACCGTTAAGTGCTTGGTGACAGATTTTGTACTTGAGGGTGGTAGCTAGTCACGCGGGTATTCGCAAAATGTCATATCATCATGCTAAATTACTGGTTCCCAAGGACACATAGCAGCTTACGCCGTTTAGTGCTTGGCGGCAGATTTTCTAGTTAGTAATATAATTATAATCAATATCATATTACTATAAAATCACTCAGCCGTTTAGGGTATTGGTAATAGGGTCTCGTTTAATTGTACAGTACCCTAAAAATAACAAAATGAAATATTGTACTACGGGTTACAAATCATGGTACCCACTAAAATAGGAACTAACAATGCCGTGTCTAAACTTTTATCATCTCGCTCAAAGAACTTATTATAAATATTTTATAAATCAATATAATGAAAAGTACTTACCCAATATTGTTTTTGATTGAGTGTAAATAATGTATAACTTGCAAACTAACGTATGGTAAAAAAATATTGCATTAATTCGTAAAATAAATGCCCAAAAATTATGGCGTAACGAACGGCACAGATCACACTTCCAAACGGCCCGAGCGCTGCGGGCAGACTGATTTTCGTTGCGATTTATTCTTGCGAACAGGGAATTTTGTGCCAAAAATTCTTAAAAATGTTTTTAACACAAGTATGTAGATAGTTCATTAGAGTATAGCATTAGCTATTTTAAAAAAAAAAGAATTGTTATCATAACTTTAACTAATCCTCTTAAATAAATAAAAAACAGTCCAAACCGGGTGGCCGATTACAATTTATTACAGAAGAACTAATAAGTTCAAATAAAAACAAATTAACTAACTCACTAAATAAAGAACTAAAGATTACGATATATTTATTTCGCATATTTTGAGCTCATAGTTTCAGTAAAAGAAGATTCCAAAAGTGCGCGTGTCACTACGGTGATCGCCTTAACTGATTATGATGAAATTCCAATGGGATGAATTTAAAAGTATATGATTTCAAACAAAATACGATGTTTTCAAATGCAAATCAAACCAAATATCATAACATGAACACAACCTTGTTGAAAACCTGCTCCTTTTTTGATCAGTTAAAAATAAAACTCATTCAAAGTTGAAGTCAAATGCATTTATTTTAGGTCGAAAAATGAACAGCACTTTCAAACTACTATAACTCTCATCGTAACAAGATGAAAATAAAGTTCACCATTACTAAGTATTATGATTACCATCAACAAACTCATTAAGCTGCAAATATACAGATCCTGTAATCAGTATTATTAAATTATATTTTTCTGAATACCATTTGCGTAAAGTATTCACATGTGGTAAGCAAAGATCGAATTTGTCCCTTATGTTAACATAGCTCCTTAGGCTGTAGAAATGACGATGTGTAGGTACATCATTTCGATGATATATTCTTTAACGACTGCTTTTATGTCTAAAAGCCGTTTAATCATTATTTTTGTTTTAGCTGTTAAATTTCTTAAGAGCAAATTTTTTTTCTGTCATTTTTGTCACAACTTAGAACATTAGTTAACAAGTTTTTTCTTTGGAGACAGTACTTGATTTGATGGACCAGGTAATAGCTAACGGTGGTGATATATCTCTATTTACGTAAGGACAAGGCCGCCTTATTTTCAATTTGATCTGGAAGGGAAAATAATATTTATTTTGTGTCAGGATAGCCATAGCTATCTAGCGCGGCAATGAAGCGAGTATTATAGATTTTATTGCACCAGGGACGCTAAGGGAAGAGTTATTAGATTGACTCAACATATCCTACAGTCTTTTCATTACAAAAATTTTTTTTTACCATGTATTTTCCTACAAATTAAACTGTTACTTGTGTCATCATTTCCTAAAGCTACTTGCTACCATTTCCATAGCTTCATGTATGCAGGGACATTAAAAGTTGGTCTTTCATTAGTATACGTCGATGTTTACTTTGTATGAAGCATTTTGATTCAAAATGTTTATGTACTACAAACTGTAGAGTTTTTATTTAGAGTCTATGAATAATCCGAACCCTTTTATCACATAATAAAAATTTGTTGGAAATCTGTAAGAACACAAATATTATTATACGCATGCATATAGTTATTTCAAACTCTACTGTGTACAATAGCCATTTTTATAAAGATAGCAATATTTTATGACATTATTTATTTATTTCCATTTATTTATTGAGTGTTATGGGAACTTTTCACAGAAAACATCATCATAAATTTTGAATAATATATCTTGTGATACTATTTACTCCCTTATTCATAAACGCTCAATAAGCTATAAACTTATCTGTCAACTTCTCGTTAATTATTATGAATTATATTATTTATTAACTAATTTATGATTAAACTAACTACCGGTTATTTTTGAGGTTCAAATATGTACCCGAGCAGCCACGTCGAACCTACAGGTCACACACAAACTATCGACTTTATCGATACTTGTGACGTCAGAACTTTGTCAAGCCCTATTGTAAACAAATGTTTTCATAGTTTTTCACAAAATATCGACCAATTCTTCATTTAGCAATGCAATTTGATGATAAGTATGAAGAGATACCTATTATCTAATATTTCCATAGTTCTTATAACTCATTTTAAAACAAAATGACGAAATAATGATTATCAAAAAAGTAGTACACATAAATTACCTGTGAAACGTGTATTTATTCGTTATTACGTCTTGTAACCTCACATTCACTCACTGACCAAGACACAATGCTAGCAGAATAAATATTTTATATTTTAATCGTAAGATATTTTAGCAAATACACAAAATTCGCGCTGTCTTGGAAGAGGACGGGACGCTATGGGTGCGCTATGGCCTCTTACTCGCGTAAAAAATGACATACCGACTTCTTGTTACACTATCTCTTTTTCTCTAGCAACGTTTTGTAGCATCTAAGTACCTTTCACTCTCACACTTCGTAGGTCTTTTCAGCGTAGCGAAAAAATCCTAAGTCTATGGTTTTAGGTGTGAAAATGTGATCATATCTACGATGAACAAGTACGGTAGCCTGTTGTTCGCAACAGTGTTCTTCTACTAAACTTAGCCTTAGTTGTACCAGTTAACGTGAAATAATATGACGTTATTTATGGATAAAATTTACTTCTGTTGGAATAAGTTTCAACGCAACGTTTTTCGTACATTTAACCATTGTCAAATTTGGTAACATTTTTTTATATTGCATAGTAAATCTCCAAGCTGGACGAATTTAAATTTCATTAAATTCGGTTTAATAGTTAGAGTATTTTTATTCTCGCATTCATGCTCCGCGGATTATATTATAAGATTCAAACCTGCGCCATCTACTCCTATAGCCGTGCGGTATGCTCTAACCGCTACGATGTTTAAGAACGAAATGACAATTAGTTGACTAAAAACAAATTAAATAATAACTTTAGCCTCAATTGCGCCAGTACCGCTTGATTCCCTGCTCCACAATAAATTTTACCACCAAAACTAATGTCGCGGAGTGATGAACGCTCTGCAGTATCACATGTGAAGCTAACCATCATACAAAAATATGTTTGTAGATTAACCATCTCGCCAACTCTAACAAGCGATAAGGTGGACAAAGGAGCCTACGAGTCTGTAAGAGGGAAGTTGACAACACTTACTAATGAAAAGCCAACTCCTGAACATGAAAAACATTTACCAGGTACATCTTTCAGTCTAAAAATGCACGCTCCTGCAATGTCTTTACACTTGCATACTAATGTAACTATAGACGCAATACACGTCACGACAATACCATTGATGCTTCAGTCATTACATTACACAATTATGGGCGTCACAGAAAAGTCTGTGCCAGATACGCGACGCCTAATGGGCAAGCGGGGAGGCATCCGCGCTAAGCCGGTCGGCACCTAGCTTGACTTACACTCACCCGTACTCGTAGAACTCTGCAAATAAGGCCCGTGAGCAAATATCCCGCCTCGCGAAACGCGGCCGGCCTGTTCATATAAGAAACATTAGCGATTATAAGTGAAAGTACTCCGCCCTCAACTCAGTGCAAGTGAAGTGAATTCGCCTTCAACCTTCCACCAACGACGGCCACGGTCAGCCCCCATGTACAATCCCTATCTGAAATCTGAACACACTGAAAGTTACGGACTTCTGCAGACTAACGTATTGTTTATAAATTTTACAGGCTTGATCGAAGATTCTTCTAAGTTTTTGTCAGCTCCTGTTCCAGAAAGTGAGTAAATATTTTTTATTTTGCAGTAACGCATGCTTATATATTACCTTACAACATTACAAATTTAGGAGAGGAAAATTATGGTCATATGTGGGATTCAAACCCGCGCTATCCACCCCTATATCCGGGGCATTCTACATGGCCAACATCTATTTTTCATCCCCCTAAATGTTAGGGGTAGTGCACCCCTAAATTTTATTTTTATTTTTTAGACAAAATTTTTAATTTCTATTTTTTTATGTTACAACATACAAAAATACATACAATCCTCAATTTTCACCCTTCTACGATCAACACTTATTTTTTAATAGCCAAAATTATGTATATGGCAAAGCAATGTTTGCCGGGTCAGCTAGTATTAGTATAATATATAATATATACAAAAAACCGCGCTGAAGGCTTTTTCATAACTCCCTGATTAATATGTAACCCAAAATTTTTAAATGCAGCTGATTGCAAATATTTTTTCGGAATTCCTAAACGATACCTAGTGAATTTTTAAACTCACGCTAAAATATGAACAATTATAATCTTAACAAATCCGAGCTGATAATTTTTAATCGGACAACCACGTCCATGTTAAAAGTATATTATTCTCTAATTATCACGTTCTCTGGACAAACAAAAGGACGTAGCTGCCATGCGCAGTTATATTTTCCGTAACAAGCTCCTAACTTATCTGTAGCGCCCCCCTGAAATCACAAAGCTTCACATATTTATGAAGTTAAAAAAGTCAGTAAGGTTACAAGGTAACCTAAATTTGAGTCGGCGTTATTTCTGTAAGACGTTTACCAGTGTGAGACTTAAAATCAATCGTTATAATCTCTTTTATCTTTTTAGCTTGAAGAAATTATAACGATTGATTTTTTGTCTTTCTCGATCGTGCGGTCGAAGAGAGACCTCCTGAGGATGCTTCGTGTAGCAGTGAAACGCCTACAAAATTCTTCCGGTTTGGTTACGTATCATTTATAACGTCATGTCGGCTTAACAGGAAAATAGGGCTGAATTGACACAATATTCTTATATATTTTGAGTCTGTTTCTAAAATATTAATTAAATGTTTAATTAAAATTTGTCATTATTATATCGTAATAATTTATTGAGTTCTATGGCTACGAAAGATGGTTGTACGTTGTCTTTGGACCCCAGAGATAAGATACGAATCATGGTCTGAAAAGCACTCGCTTTAGTTATAATTATTTTAAATTTTCAGCGGATAAGGAAAAGCGTCAAGTGCTAGCAGACTTAATGGGACGTAAAGGCGACGAGGTGATGGCAAAAGAGGGTATTTACAAGATGACATATCAAGAAGCTGCCGAAGAGTATGTATATTAATAAGTTTCTAAATACCTATACTTACGATAATAACTGCTCTTAAAAACTAGGTATGGTAGATATGTATGTACTGTACTGTACTGTATCAGCCGGATTGTCCACTGCTGAACACAGCCTCCCCTATTAAGGGGGTATTTGCCATAATCCCCACGCTTGGCAGCTCGTCTTGGGGATCGCAGTATAAGATAGCAGTTCTTTAGAAGGCGCTGCTGCCCACCTTCCAGTATTTTTCCCTTAGTCGCCTCTTACGACACCCACGGGATGATATGGGGAGGTGCAATTCTATCCCGGCACCCCACGGGGATATGTATGTGCTACGAATAAATATGTAAAGAAGTGTAATTTTCATACAGTCACCGCTTTGATTTCGGACTCATCATGTTTACAAACAAAACACGCACAATCTTCCATTTAATTGGAAATTTAATTCTTTCTATTTAATTGGATTGGTTAATTGATTTGGTACTCAGAAATGATCGCATCCGATTGGTCGCGTCAATGTAATGTTGTTGCGCCGCATGCAAATTTCTTTACATATTTATTCGTAGGGTATGTATATGATAGATTATATAAACTTTTAAGTGTTCGTGAACGAGTGTAGGCAAACAGTACAATAGTAAGAAATGTAATATTTCGCATTCTGGCATCTGGAGCTTACCTCCAGACATTGTTAATTTAAGTATGTAGGTACTTAGTTATAACTCACTATCTCAAAGTATGACTTGATCGGGACTGGTACTTGCTGGTACTGGGAGAACCTCGAACATGGCAACCCAGCACGAAGTCAAATCAGGAGACGTAGACGTCTCAGTAGTCTGCGTATGTGCGTCAATTGCAAAATCGTCTTCCTGTCTTTGTAATTTATTAAAACGTATCCTATACAATGGAAGTGTAGCTGTGTGGATTATATGATTGTGTTAATTTTTGACCACATTATATTGTCGATTATTTACATTATTAGAGCGTACCAAATCTTTATTTAGTACAGTTACTTTTGGTACTCACATAACATTTTCTGGAGATTAAGTTTCCGTCCAGTTTAGGACAACTTCGACCCTTTGTTTGGATAGAAGGAACGAGCTTCAATGCGTAACTCATTTAGTTGTTTGATTTAGAATGAAAAATGCTCCCGTTGGAGTGACAGAGGCTAAAGACTCAATAAAGCACAAGGAGACGAAAGAAAAAATCAACACTCTCATTCCTGATAAGAAAATGGCACAGTTGTTAAAAGGTACTTTATCATAACAATAGACCATAGCCGACTCGCCTCAACTCATGAGTCTAATCTTGTCGATTACACAATAGTTGTATTAAATAGAGATATTTATACTGGCAGAGCTATCTCAAAGGCAAAGATAAAATTTCGAAAGTTAAAAACGTATAATGCTAATGTGTAGATTCAGGCGTTACCTTACGGAAATCCAATGATTAATAATAACAAATATTTTAAGAAAACGATCGATAAATCGTATGTCGCGATCGTGCGCTCGAAGAGTCAAGACCTCCTGAGCATGCTTCATGTAGAAGCTACGTCCTTCTTCTTTTTTGTCTTAGTCGTAGAAATAAAGTATTATAATAATTCAATAGCTTATGTTTATCAGGGATAATGTAGGATTCTAATGGTGAAGGAACTTTTCAAGTCAGTCCAGTAGTTTTAAGTTTATTCGTTTAAGTAGATTGGTTTTATTTAAAATCGAGAAAAATATAAGTTTAATTAATTACATTTTGAAGCAGTGATGGCTCAGTGGCATTGGCTATGGACTGCCGCGCAGCAGGTCCATGGTTCGAATCCCGCCCAGAGCTTGAGCTTCACCGCATGGTGGAAGGGCATTTTGCGAATGCCCGCCTGGCTAGCGACCACCCTCAAGTAGAAAATGTGTCGGCAAGCACCTAACGGTGTGTTCCGGCAGCAGTCCTTGAGAGTCAGTGAAATAACAGGCAAAAATGAGACTTAACAGGCATGTCTCAAGGTGATGGGCGCAGTGCAGTTCGTCACTTGTGATGAAATGCATCTGTTATAGGCAGGGGATGCCGCATAACATCAGGTGGGCCTTGTGCTTGTCCCATCACAATAACATAAAAAAAAGAGATATAAAATGTACTCAATATTGTTTCAGCGCCCATTGAAGAAGGTTCCGCATATGTAACTGACGTGGTTAAAGGACGAGGTAATATTTTGATATTAGAGCTGAAAATGAATATGGTCAGATTTGTTGTACCTGTTGAAACATTTGTTTTATTATACATTCACAATTTAACAAAGTACATTAGTTACTCCAAGACATCGTAAGTTAGGCTAGTAATTATTATGATTACTAAATATAAGACTCTTCTTTCGCAGTGAGCGAACACGTGCGTGTGCCCGAAATTCCTAAGAATTTAGTGTAGCCATGTTGTCATTCTGGCAATTACCTTTTATCTTTGAATTTCCACCCATATTTTTTGGTTTATAACATTATGGGTATGTTCCATTAGTCGCTAAGAACGTTAATTTCGATAATTTTGATCACATTCTGCGTCTGTGGTTGTGATCACTGTGATCGTTTGTAACTGTCATCCCCTGTTCCATTTAGGATAAGAACGCTAAGAATGCCACTAAAATTTGCCACTTCTGTCACTTTTGACATTAGATGTAGGGAATTCAAACTGTTCCAGTAGCCTCATAGCGTTTATGGCGAAAATAACGCCGAGACCCATGTGGAACAACTTTTTGGGAGTGTGATCGTTTTTAGCGTTTTTAGCGAATCTAACTTCAAATGGTATGCACCCTATAGGTGACGCCATTCAAGTAATACACGATGATTTGAAAAAGGAAGGCAAGAAAGAATTCTTGAACGTTGGCGAGTTTAAAAAGACGCATGAACAAGCAGCGGACATGTAAGGCAAAAATTCTATAAGTTGATATAAGAAACAAATTAGCATTTATATTGTCACAGTTGGAGCAAAATTCATATAACGCTATTAAAATCATTGACCTATATATACTAGACGCGACATCTCAAACGAAATTCGTCGACCAGTGCAGATATGCCGGCTGCATACTCTCCCACACATGCAGTTGGGCACTCGTACAGATTACACGCGCTTTACGTTCGAAAATTGTGTATTATCAATTGTGTATTTTGAATAAACAATATTCGAACGTAAAGCGCGTGTAATCTCTACGAGTGTCCAGCTGCGTGTGGGGGAAAGTATGCCGGCCGGCATATCTGCACTGGTCGACTAATTTCGTTTGAGATGTCGCGTCTAGTATATATAGGTCAATGATTAAAATATGTTTTATGAAAATACCTTCAGCTTATTCCCATGGGAAACTATTCAAACGACGTATAATTGAAAAAAATATCACTCTTTAAATACTTCTATTCTAATGCAACTGCACCAACTTTTCTATGACTAATGATCATAAGATTGTACTTAAACTTACCGTGTTCTTCGAGTTCCACTCCATCTTCCACTGCCAGTCTGGTCTTTTAGCTGAGCAATGTAATAAAACACCGGTTCTATGTTGTCGGATTAATATAATATAATATATATATTATACTTACCTGTATAGGTTGACCACCGCGGATCATTTTGGTGGACAGCAGCCTTCGCCAGTATTGTATGACAAGGTGAGCGAGAAGGTCAGCGCACTCCCCAAGAGTGCAGCCTCGGAAGAAACTAAGAAACATATGGATGGTAAGGATTTTGTTGAGTCCGTCCAGTCACGAGTCTTGCATCCAAATCACATGTTCCTGTATTCGACTCTCAGGTCGGACAAGGGTTATTTGGCTATTTATAAAAAAAAAAAACAGTTGAAATCTTTGCCATAGTTTCAAATGTATTAATTACATTAATTTATTATTAAATTAATTTCTTTCTTCGTTATGATTCAAACCAGCAAAGCAATAATAGAGATTAAAAAAAAAAATTAGGGATGGGATCAAACTTAGCTTGGCTAATTTAACTCCATTTGGGCTATTTCAACCTTGTACCTTTTCATGGCCCAATTGGACCATACAGCATATCATACGTAGCTGGTAAAACTTTACTCTACCACACAAATTTAAAAGAAATAATTTTGTAGGATGGCCACAGTTCGTTTATACAAAAAATAAAATAGCGAATACTTAATTTATAGATAGATAAGCACGTTGGACAAAACGGGATTCATGCCTGTGTCTTATAAATTTTAATCGGAACTGACTGTAACTTTTATGATGTACTGAATTTTTCTTTTATTTTAGCGGTTTTTAAATATTTTACAATAAGTATAACGCAAGATAAAAAAAATGCCTTTTATACTGTTTTACTTACCTACATATCAAATTACTCTTACATTCAATTTTGCTAATATTTTCAGATGCATCAAAAATTACCTCTTCATATATTGCTGGGGTTGCCACAAAACAAAGTAAGTTGAAAAAATCGAGCTTACCATATATAAGTTAGAACTTAGGTAGGAAACTGAAGGTTTTCAGTTCGGTTTTCTGCGAGACAAATCGGGACCGTGTTTGAGTATTTTGACCTCGGGATCACGGACCAGTTGGGTGGATGAGGTGAAACAATTCTATTCACTAATCTTATTGGCTGCAGACTGAAATGAACTAATGCAATTGATTCGCGTATCCTCACGCATACTTTCGGGCCGAACTGGCCCGAATTATTGATCTCTTACTGAGCCAGTCAGTAAGAGATCAATAATTTGAAAATGTCACCTTTCTGCTTGTACTTATATGAGTCCTTCTATCCACAATACAGATTACTTATGTCTGAATAGACTTCAGTTATTAACTGCTGTAACATTACTGTTATTAATATTCCAGGTGGCCTCGGTCCAACAGATCTAGCCGCAATGGATGGTGTAGGTGCAGGCACAGCAGTCAGAGCTGGTGCCAGTGCTGGTGCCGTGGGTTCTGTTGGGGCCGGCACGGGGACTGTGGGCAGTGGAGGGGCCGGGATGGGAACTGCGGGCACTGGAGGGACCGGCACAGGAACTGCGAGCAGTCGTGCTGGTAGCCCAAGTGATATGGGAGCTGGTGGTGGGGGCACTGGTGCCGTTGGTGCATACGGTGCGAAAACGGCTGGTGTGGGAGCTAGTGGTGCAGGCGCTGGTGGTGCAGGTGTTACTGGTGTGGGAGCTGGTGGTTCAGGCACTACTGGTGTGGGTGCTGGTGGCGTTGGTGCCAGTGGTGTGGGCCCTGATGCTAGTGGTGCAGGCGCTGGTGGTGCGGGTGCTTCTAGTGGTGCGAGAGCTGGTGTTGTGGGATCTGGTGGTGAGGGTGGTATCAGTGGAGTTGGTGCTGGTTCTAGTGCTGTTAGCGCGAGTGGCTTTGGGGCAGGGGGAGCAGGTGCTGGGGCCATTGGTGGTGTAAGTGTTGGACCAGGAAATGCTGGCAAAAGTGGTGTTGGCCCAGGGGGTGTTGGTATAGGAAGTGTTGGCCCAGGAGGTGTTGGTGCTGGTGGCGTGGGCAAAGGTGGTGTTGGTGGCATTGGAGCAGACGGTATTATCACAGAAAGTGTGATTGGAAGGCAAGGCAGGGCTAGTGCTGGTGGCGTGGTTGGGACTAGTATTACAGGAGACACTGATAACGCAGCCACAGAAGCAGAACGCGAGCGTAAAAGAAGACGAGACGGTAGCGAGGGTGATGAAAGTGAAGCAGAGCAAAGGAGAAGAGATCGAGAAGAACGAAAAAGAAAAGCTGGTAGAAAAGGAAGCGGGCGGTCATCGTCAGGAGGTAAGATTACCTTAATTAAATGATTTTAATTAAGGTTTACTCATAAAACTTTACCTCTAAACATTGCTGAGACAGGGTTATTAGAAAAATGCTAACGACTTTTGTGAAATATTTCTGTTTAACCAAAACCCACTTTAGCTAAAACTTTGCTTAAAACCTAAAATAAACATATTTATATTTTTTCCAGTAATGTATGACAATTCTTCTGTATCTCAGAGTATACTTGTTTGTATATTTGTTGCATACAACCAGGTACCTACTAATTACGTATCTCTTTATCATGCACTTAAATTATATCAGGGAAATGATTTTTAAGTGGGTATATTTATTAGTAATAGGTACTTATGATAATGTCAGTTGTATGTTTTAAGGCAATGTCAGCTTTTCATTTTTTGGTACAAAATTTCACATCAACTGTTAAAATAATAACAAATATTTTAAAAGTATTTTTAGAAAACATTTAATTAATTATTTAATAAAACACTTAAAAAATCTTTATAAAAATGATATATATCTAATGACAATTCCGCCTAATTTCCTATTAAGCCGACGTGACGTCACAAACGCCACGCAGCCAAACCGGAAGAGTATTCGACGCGTTTCGCTTCTAAACGAAGCATCCTCAGGAGGTCTTGACTCTACGAGCGCACGATCGAGACTAAACTCAACTGTTAAAATTCATGGTCTTCCTTTTATTTCTGACACTATGATATTTAGCACAAAATAATCCTTGTAATTAAATCTTTCGATCGGTATGATACAACTACAGTTGATTTTTTTCTTGTGTAACGGTTCGATTCCCGGTTCAACCATGTAATTATTTAAATATCTATGAATGCAGTAAAAATTGTTTTCTACCGACTACAATATTCAAGGTACTTTCTTTCCATGTGGCATCGCCGTGGGACGCTCTGTGTATTAAAATGATTGAAAAACCACATTACTTTTTGTAATAAAACCTTAAAGTATTTGTTAGCATTTTTCCAATAACGTATAATATATGTGTTTCAAATTCAATATAACTTATTCTATTGCTATCCGCAATGACCTATAATTAGCTTTATGCTTCTATATATTTATGGATAAGAAGTTTGTCCTACCTGGCCATCCATAAAAGAGATAAATGAGATAGAGTTTTTGTATTCATGATAAGCTTGACCTATATGAGATCACCCGGCGGTAATTGATGATATGGTCAAAGATTTTATGAATCTATGGCCCACATGGAAAGCTACCAGAACATACTGTTCGGTGTTATGCGAGTATATGAGCCTCCGGTTAATGCCCTTCCGCCCTGCGATTAAATTTATGCATATGGCAGGATTCGTAACCAAAAGACTATAGTGGGCGCCTATCTAATTTAATGGAGTTTTTAAACACCTGCTTTTGAGATTCAATTCCAATTCTAGCTATAAGTACTATGTAGGTACTACATCATCATTAACCATTACCAACCCAAGTACTAGCTATGAGTAGACAAAGACTTACCTATCAGCTACGAATAAATATGAAAAGAAATGTAATTCAAGCTCAAAAACAACAGAACGCAAACTATACCGCAGCGGGCGTGGATTAAAAAGTGTACCGCGCGGTGCGCGGTCAGTTCGCCGCGTGGGTTCGAGTTCAATGTTTCTACGTTGTTTAATTCTGAATAAATATCATACTGTGCAGTGCGTGGAGAAGCAGTACGAATTTAAAAAAAAACGGGAATAACTTGTATAAACGAGTAAATAACAATATTTTGGAAACCCATACTTGACTACCCTGGATAGTTTTATGCAACATGAATTTTACATTAAGTCAAAAATACCTTCGAAACATTGTTAGTCTGAGAACACTTTATGCGAAAACAATTCCCAATATGTTTTTTCGTATGCTGAATTTTGTATGTACTACAAATGTCATAAAAAAACTTTGATAAAGGTCCTCAATTCTAATTTAGTATTTATTCTTCTAATGAAAAATATCCTAGAAGTAGGGATTAGATCTGACAACTGTCAAAGTGTCAATTGATGTTGTTTTTCTCAGAATTGGTTTAATTTTTGGGATACAAACGACATAAAAATTACAAATTAATTGATCGTAGGTCTTATAGCTGTCATACGTAAGAATAATTTCTAGGTATTCTATGTCTTTTTATGTCATTTTAATCCAAAATATGAAATAAAACGGAAAAATATGACATTAACTGTCATTTTGACAGCTGTCATGCTTGAGATCTATTTCTTGATAACTATAATGTCACCATCGACTTTTAAATTATAGAATATTATTTCCAAGAGAATAATTTCAATCTACTGAAATAAATTGCAACCACAAAAAAACCTGTAATATAAAATAAATGCGTAAACAAGCTTACATATTGTGGGATAACGCCATCCACGCGTATCTAAAGCTGGGAACGCACTACAGAGTTGCGTCGCGACGCGGTATCTGAGCCGACTTTTTCGTTCACAATAACAATACGGCGTAGCAGAACGGTTCTTCCAACTAATGGCAAAAATTCGAAATGGATGAAGTCGTCGAAGTAAAATAATGGTGGTGTCTTGCAAAGAGGCAGATATAGCTGAAAAATTAATAAGTGTTATATTTGGGTGCAAGATATAACAAAATTCTCGTTCGAAAATAACTCTTTTTCACGACTCTTCA
Organism: Plagodis pulveraria; assembly: GCA_963890685.1. NCBI lineage: Eukaryota > Metazoa > Arthropoda > Insecta > Lepidoptera > Geometridae > Plagodis > Plagodis pulveraria. The sequence continues at coordinate 9,983,198 of OY982951.1, forward strand.
GAGATAATAATCGATTCCACACAGATTTTCGAACGTAAAATAAGGTCTTATGAATTGTTGAAATGTGCTGCATAATTTACTGCACCGCGTCTCTCCGGTGCTGAAAGGCGTGGCGCAGGTGTGACGCAGAGTTGCCTTCGGAGACATCTCTGTAGCACTGCGCCGTGCCTCTCCAAAGCCACATCACTATAGTGCGGTTTACGCCATTTATAAATCCATACAAATTAATATTTCCCGAGCCGCGCCGTTTCGCTGCCGCGCTGTTACGCAGTAGTTCGGTTTGGCCTTAGGCAATGACGGCAGTGACAACATCACCTTGACGCGACCAATCTGATGCGATCATTTCAAAGCGCCAAATCAATTAACCAATCCAATTGAATGTGGAAAATTGTGCGTGTATTGTTACATGTGAACTTGATGAGGCCGAAATCAAAACGGTCACTGTATCAGAGTTATACTTCTTTACTTTATTTATTCGTAGCCTATCAGCAATAAATAAAACGCAAAACGTCTTTACCGTCGTTCTTTCTTATCTTGCGTTAAATGACATCACGGTAGAAATCATCCACGTTACAAAGTTATATTTACTCAGGCTATTGGTTGGTCTAATCTAGCCGTAATAAGCAAACTTTTTTTTTCATCTTATCTTATAGCCCTTGGTCTCTCTCTCACTGTAGGTAACTGGTGATGTGGTCAAGGATAGTGAACAGGTTTAACTGGCTGGAACACAGCTTAAATGTTTGGTTGCAGAATCTGTAATTAGCCAGGCGAGCATTTATAAAATGCCTTGCCACCATGTGGTGAATCTCAATCCCGCGGCGGGTTTCCAACCATTGACCTCAGGCGCGGAAGTCCATAGCTACTGCCTGGGCCATTACTGCTTCAAAATTCACTATGCTCAATATTATACACAAAAATGCTTAATAATAAAGTCCTCGCAAAACCCAGAGCTACTGCATTTTGTATGAGAATTTCCAAATCCATAGCATAATTTGCTGTTTAAAACCCTTCACATAATAACTGGACTAACTCTCAATATTTCAAGATGTGTTGCATTGTTTAAGGAATTGATGATGGTGCCTCGGACGTCCTGTCACTGGGTGAGAATAAAAACTAATTCTGCAAATCACAACAGAATGCTTGGTCGATTTGACGCGTGATCAAAATGCTGGCATTTATTTGGCTCAACAAATAAGCATTACAATCCAACAGGGCAATGCTGCCAGCATGTTGGGCACGCTGAACTGGTAGTGGGCTAGCTAGAGCATTTGGACTGCCTGTCAGCCAATGACGTTTAGGTGGCCTAAATACTTTCGTTGTAGTAGCTGTAGTTTTGTATATACTCGTAGTTTGGAGGTATACCGCCAGAGAGGTATCGGTACAGAACAGAATGTTCACACACGCAGGTGCGCCCCTATACACAGAGAAATATTGATGCACATTTGACGGGTACTGCTCGTTTTGTAGATTATGATACAAGTGAGCTAAGTTGCTCATTATACACGAGGCTCTGTGTTGCAGCCCGAGCCGTAGGTGAGGCCGTAAATTAGCCGAGTGTATAATGAGCAAGTTGCTCACGAGTTTCACACGCACTTTTTCAACACCCTTGCGAGGAAAAAAAATATATATTGCACAAATGCGATACAAACAACATACGAAAATTATGGAAAATAGGGCGCAAGTTTTTTTTTGCGCGCGGCAAGTGTATTATTGTTGATTACATATCTTTTATGTTACAAAACTGTATGAAATTATATAATATGAAAATGCTCTGTTTACTCGCATATAATTTGCAGTTAACTACTAACTTAACTTTGTAGTTATAAAGTACCCGATTAAATTGAAAATGCTCTGTTTACTCGATAATTTGCAGTTAGATACTAACTTAACTTTGTAGGGCTAAATTACCCGATTAAATTTAAAATGCTCTGTTTACTCGCATATAATTTGCAGTTAGGTACTAACTTAACTTTGTAGGGATAATTCTATTACGCACTAATGTATAATATTATTATGCACGAGGGTGTTATAGTTCGGTTTATGGCCCTAAGAACGATATAATACAGCTCACTTTATGAGCAAGGGTGTTGAAAATGCTATTAGTAAAATATGATTGCACGGGTATGAAGTAGTAGTTGTAACTACACCCAAAAATAAAGGGTGGTGTGCCTTCATGTGTGGAAAGGTCTGTAAGTCTGTATGCACCCAGTTAAGTTTCTTGTGCCATATCTCCTTTGGTAAATCTTGGTTTGAGGGGCCATGGTGTAACTGTGACACTCATGTAGTGGCTCAGCATAGGACAACTTATGACCATATTGGCCATAGTTTAATTTATGATCATAAGGTGAATGTCACCGTTGGACCTTGTTACCCTCATTCACGCCAAGATACAGGCTTTGCCTAGTTTGGGACCCGCTGTATTTCATAGTTAGTTAGTGTTGTAATTTCAATTTGTGTAAACTTTGGTCTTAGTTAGAATAAGTGTTACATTTAATACATTTCTGGCAAATAAATTATTATTATTATTGGTTTTTCGGTGTGTCGTTGATTTTGTACAGTAAGACTTGAGATATTCAATCGATTTTGGTTTCTTTTTACTAACTTCCTCGGATTCTATATTATTTTATGAATCAGGCGCCTTTAAGTCACTTACAATTTACTTTGTTTTACACCTCCCAACTACATGACGATGCTAATTGCTAACCCATTGTTACGTCTCACAGTATCGCTTTTTTGGTATATTCTAGTTTCTAGCGGAGTCCTCAGAAGACTGAACATATCATGTCACTGTAAGTAGGTTATCAGATAAAGAATTGACGTGATGTAATGTGTGGCCTTAAAAATAGATTCTCAGGCGGATCCCGAACGGCGCGCAGCTCTCGGCATCCTCCACAAGGCACTTCGCGCGAAAGGAAATGAGATTCTGTACAAGCAGCCACATACTGAACTTACGCACAGCCAGGCGTCAAAATGGTGAGTGTCGGTCTTATTTTGAGAGAGATCTTTTAGAGTTAGAATCATTTTCGCGATAAGTCGGTCCAACTCCTACAGTACTCAACTTCTGAGTAGGTACGTCGTCTTTCAAGATATAATAATTGAATAAGTATTGTTAAAGGGCTACACCTGCATCTCTTGCGTTTATTCTGTTCTGTACTTCTATTATTTTAAAATGGCCAATAGGTATCTTAGGTCCGTATTAACGTATTACTACTAAGAATTAATATTACTTATTTTCTATTACTATTAATATAAATCTTAGTAAACAGAAATCTTTGTTTATAAAGCCATTGACTTGATCATTAATTGAATTATCTTCAATTATCACAAACCTGCTTCTCTATTTATTTTCATTATAAATTAAAACCTCGTTTCTCTACATCCAGGATTGCACAAAAACCTAGAATGAAGGTGGACAAGACGGTCAAAGAGTCTGCGGACACTGGACGCCTTCACAAGAAGTTTGAGAGAAAACTCGGTGCTCTGGTCAGCAACAAAACTACGCCTTCCATGCAAGACACGATGCAAGGTCAGAAATTGCTAATAACCAATTTTGTTCCCCTATACTTTCATAACAAAAGCTTTCCATGCGGTGCGTGATTGACCGAATAAGGAGTGAAGAAAAATATGATATATATGATTCGTCGAACTCGGACCATAAAAGTGTAGCTTAAAGTGTTTGAATCAGCGCAGTACCGACATTAATCAGTTATTTCATACTTTTCGTGAGATGTTAGTCAAATTTTTTACCGATTTCGAAAATAAGGATGTTCTCAGTTCGGCTATACATATGTTTTTTATTAAATTTGTTAAGAGTTTACTCCATCATTTCTGGTGCTCTAAGATCCCGCTATAGGACGACCTGCAACGGTTAATGGATGTAAAGTATTATACATTCAACTAAATATGTCAATAAATATATTGCAAATGGTATGTCTAAAAAAATTCATCGTCCATTTTGTCCAGTATATGATTAATTAATAAATGAAAAAGAAATTTAAACATTGTACTTTTTTTCTTAAATATAAAAATTCCTTACCAACCGAATGTATGAAGCCCAGAGAATATGAAAACGTCACAGCTCTTGGGTAGGCTAGTATAAACAAGTAAATCGATACTAGTAACTTGCACCGGCCTGGTCAATGAATTAAAGTTAAATTAAAATTGCACAATCGTGACTCCCAGTCGAAGAACTTCAAATAAGTTAGAAACTGGTCGGAGAAATATCCGGTAAATATAACGCGAGTCCTAGCCGGTTACTAAATAATAATTAGGAGTGTCAATGCTCTTGTAGCCTGACTTTTGGAAAAAATCTATTCTGATATCCAACCCTGAAAAGATTGAAATAACTTGTGGAAGCCGCACCATCATAATTTCAGGTCAGTGTTTTGAATCAACGACCATTGGTACTGACTTCAACAAGCTATTTTAATTTTCTTCTCAGTGTTGGAAGAACGTTCCATTTTGTTTTAAAAACCGTTTAGTATTTAATTTAAAATAATACTTTTGGAAAAGAAGTCATCTGATATGTTTATGCAGTTTTGCTAGTACAATAATTTAAAAATTGCTTTTGTCAATAAGTTGAATTGTAAATTTTAATAATGATATTTGTTTACAGATGTCGTCATTGAAAGCTCTAGGATTTTGTCTGAATACTTCGTTTCAAACAGTAAGTCACAAAGATCATATACTTATTACTTACACTACGGTTTACTTGCACCATAAATCAGGGAAATATGCACTGTTTGCACACAAACCATTTGAACCGATAAGCAGTCGCTTTTACACCGGTCAACTGTTAATTTGCTTCTTCGCACGTAACTCAAAATGACCCTCACTTCAATTTTCGACATTATTAGCACTAAATTTCAACGCACAATTTAATAAACAAGATTGTTTTACGTATAAAATTCTAAGTAAAACAACAAAAATCTCCTCATTCTTCTAAATTTAAGTTTGACTTTTGTGCACACGCTGATCTACCTGCTTTCTGAGTGTTATATGCAGCCGGAGGTGTACTCATTGATGACATCATATTGCTAAAGTGGTGTCAATTTAGCACATTATGAACCGACCGTTTGCATAAATACAGTGCAAATGGTGCATATTTGTGTGATTTGAACCATAGGGTTCTATGTAATCAATACTTAACTTGACATTAAGTACAAGTTTAGGTACCCACAATGTCTTGCTAACACCATAATATGCTGTACCTATATTTCTTTAATGGTTTACACCCATAGGGTCACATCTTCTTACTTACGTTTTTATTCATAGCGAGAAATAATTTTATTTTTCTGTTAACCTCGCCTGTACATATGTTTGGTAACCATTTTACATGATGATTGATTTAGAGGCTTTAAAATAATACTATTTGCATCATCTTTAAACGTTATTAAACACCAATGCATACGATTCCATATGTCTCCGATTCATTAATATATTTGAGTTGAGAGCACACTATACATGTATTATCCTATCAGCAGAATATTTTTTTTTAAATAAACACTGAATAAAATAAGCGCTGAACAATTGCTCCAAGTTACCCCTGAACCATCAAATATATTAAAAATTACATTTTCCTGAACAAACGTAATCTATTCAGTAAGGATTAAAAAATATATCAGATAACGTACAATATATTCTCCGAATCTCGTCTATTATATGATCAAGTATAGTTAGAATACCTAGGAACAAAACCAAAACAAAGCAACATTTTTAATTACCTTGCAGACATTAGCTTTTACCTAAAATTACAATAAATTTGATATTTGTTACTTTAGATTACAAGGCACTGGTGGAAGACGCTTTGATATCAGAAATGCAAAAGAAAGGCAACGAAATTCTTCTAGATATCAATGACACCGGAGAGACATACTTTTTTGCTGCTCAAAGGTAACGTACCTTGAATCCTGAATAATAAAGGCTCGATTCCGAGCGACGTTGCTGCAGTGCCACAACTACGTACAGTCAGCCGCAGCGGAAATACTAGCTTGTATGAAATTTTATTAAATTATTTCCGAACGGCAATGTGAAATGCCGCGCTGTGGGACTGCAACTGCGCTTGCAGTCTGCTGTTGCAGATGGCAGCGTTGCTTGGAATAGAACCTTGAAGAGTAATAATACCATCATAAATGTGTTCTGTACCTGTAGTTGCTAGTGATTGCCCAATGGCAACGGCTATAGATGTCTATCGAGATCATCCCTGGTCTTAATCCTGTCGTGGGCTAAAGGTACGAGTTCGAGATGGGCTGCAAACTGTAACCGCAGGCGACATTGCTGCAGTCGACCGCAGTGCTGCCTGCGGTCGCGGTTGGTTCTATTTCATTATTAAAAAAAACCTTAGTCACGAGTGTACCGAATCTAACAACAAAAAACCCAGCTTAAATTGTCTTTTTATAAAATACTGAATTCTACACATTTTTCTTGCGTTCAAAGGTTAAAGAAAGAACCGACTATGGACACTAAGGAGCCATGCGATCAAGTGTCCTACATCTTGTCGAAGAAACTGGACGATATGATACGGTATCGGTCCATGCCTCGAAAACTGACAGCTACTATGAAAGGTGAGAAATTCATTTGTTTGTTGCTAACATTACCTAACTTCAATGGACAGGCTTGACGCTTACAATCAGACATGGCGACCATTCCATCACATCACTATACTAAAAAAAGAGACTAAAAGGTTTATTGGAGCGAGGTAAGAGCACGGCACCTTACGATTTCTGTCTCATATTTTTTGGCATACAACTTGACACTCTTTAAACTAATTGTTTAAGAGTGCGTTTTCACAATTTTTGCTCAGCCTACTCGCACAGTTTTGATGTAGGTGCACCCTAAAGATCGCCAAAGTCGATGGCTAAAGTATCAAGAGATTATAGTGAAAGTTTAACATTATACAGACTATGCATAGTATGAAACTGTCAATTTTTACCGTCGTCAATTTTTGACAGGATAAAAATCGCCACTCGGTTATAAATATTTTCATAGTTAAAAAAACGAATCAATCTTTTGAATGATCTAGATCAAGGCTTAAAATTAGAAGGAATTAGAAGGCCTCTTTTTTTACAATTCGACTTGACCTCTGCCCGATGCATGCCGTTTCGAGAAAAACTGCTTCATATACCCGACTCTTTCTAACCGTCCAAAGTTATTTTTAACATTGATAGATGTTCCCCGCTATGTGTCCATTAGCATAGACAGCTATCGGCACCATAATCGTTCAGTGAACATCCACCATCACGATTTTCATACTAAGCTTATTAGCAATAACATTTCTGCCCTTTATATTACTTTGATTTATTTATAGCGTAGGTAGTAATTGTTAAGACCTGGTGCTGGGTGCATTCCTAAAACTATTCCCTACGGCATTTCAGACAAGGCAAGCATGTTATTGCAGAGCAAGTTGCTAGTGGATGATTATGGTGACTTGGTTATGTTTGTTTACATACTCATCGGTGGCCAGATAGAAGTGCAGGACAGTGGCATGACATAACCAAGTTTAACTCTGGCGAGGTCGAAGTAGAAACTAATTAACCGTAGACTTTCAACTCACCCATAAAAAAGACTTCAACGCGCTTCAGCTAGTCTTACCCTGTACAAGTAAAATTTAAGTGAAGCGCATTGAAATCTTTTCAATTTGCGATTGTCGAAGATATCTTTAAATGTTCTTGGAGTTGCATGTATTGTATGCGTTGAAATAAGTTAGGTTATAAGTAAATTGTTAGATGCTTATTTATGTTATAAAGTGTCGCGACCGACCAGCTGGACAGGCTTCATGCATACCATCAGTACGCCTGATGGTATATATGCATCAAGCCTGCTACTGATGGTATGCGTCAAGCCTGTCCTTGATAGTTACTGTATCATCATAGTAATAAGTTGGCATCGTCAGGACCACTACGTCCTAGTTATGAATGAAATTTTATTGTTATCATTATCGCCGATGCCAATGGGTTAAGAATGCTCACGTTATGTTTACATAAACTGTCACATAGACGCGAGGACCTTTAATTGGCTCAATGGTGCTTCTTTTTAAGAGACTACAATGTAAATGAAAGATGTAGCTCTTCCTGTAAATAAATAAATCATTCTCATTCTGCATGCGCAGCGCTTATCGTTCCGACACGTTAGTTCTTACGTATTGATCACCCACTGATTTCACTTGCTACATTACCCTTCACACCTTACCACTGTAGTGCACACTACTGCTTCGATGCAGAATATCTGACTCTGCGGTGGTACCCCCCAGGATAGTCTTGCTGAAGAGACCTACCACTTTATATTATAACACCTGACTTACGTTTTTTATGCATGCATCTATTTATACCTTCTTTAATTACAGATCACATACAGGACGCAGCGGACTATTTATCAGAGCACGTGACTAAACCAGGTAATAATATTTTTTGTTTCACAATATATAAGATTATTTATCGTGATCCCATCGATGGTTTTTTTTATCGCTGATAGGTAAGCCTTTGACCACAATCTCACCTGATGGTGTGGTTGAAGGTTTTAACAGGCTTAACCTAAAATTACTGGCTCTCAAGGACAAGCGCCGGAACACACCGTTACGTGCTTGGCGACAGATTTTCTACTTGAGGGTGGTCGCTAGCTGAAAAATGCCCTTCCACCATGTGGTGAAGCTCAAGCCCGTGGCGGGATTCGAACCACGGACCTGCTGCGTGGCAGTCCATAGTCAATGCCACTGAGCCATCATTGCTTCAGTTACCGCTTTGATTTCAAATTCGTTTAGTTCATAGTTAACAAAACATGCACTATGTATGGATTTGTTAATTGATTTGGGGCTTAGAAAAGAACGCATCCAATCTTGTTTTTGCGCCACACGAGACACAATTTTAACCACGCCCGCCGCGGTAAGTTTTGCGTTTTGCTGTTTTTGAACTTGACTAACATTTCTTTACTTATTTATTCGTAGGTTGCAGGACAAGGAATTTACTATTATACTGTCTAGAAAGTGAATTGTGTACAATATATGTGTATAAATATTAATATTTAAATTAGTGTTGTACCAATGTGTTGTAAAAAATAGTTATATAGTTGGAAAAGCTATCCTGCCGCGGCTCCGCGCCCGCGTATATCGGTTATCGCACATAACCATTAACCTCTTTTTTCACATTTGGATAAAAACTATCCTATGTCCTTCCCCGTGTCTCAAACTATTTTCAAACCAAATTTCATCCTAATCGGTCTAGTAGTTTCAGAGCCTATTCAATGCAAACAAACAAACAAAAATCAAATCTTTCCTCTTTATTATATTAGTTTAGATAAGTAGAAACAGCTAGTCCACTAATCCAATCCGCTATCCCACCTGGGACTGAAAAGTATACATCTTTTTCAAATATTCCGTCCCAGTCTTTCGAAAATACACCCTCCTAGAATAAATAACAGCTGTCACATTTTTAAAAATTATATCAAATCAAATAATTTATTTGCAAGAGTACAATCATATATGTACATTTTGAGTTCTTGTGGAAAATGCGTGGTCTCTGTATTCTGCCTGCAAGCAGACGTGCAAATATTTAAAGCTAATGCTAAAAATACACTAATAATATTAACAATTTAATCATATTAATTACACCTATATCTTACTAAACCTCCACATATTCTTTAATGCTATAAAAACAGTTTTCTAATAACCACTGACTTAGCCTATTCCTATAAACATGACCCTTTAACATTTTTATTTCTTCTGGTACATATATATATATGATATCGTCAACGACAATGTTGCAGATGAACAAATTGAAGCATACGTGTCGCTATTGGAAGAGATGGAGGCGACAGGCGACGCATTGTTAATCGAAGGGGACATACCGAAGTCTTATAAAAACGCCGCCGCTTAGTAAGTTCCCGGTTGTTGTCTTAGGATGGCAGTCGTTATAGCATGGTGGTACGGTATTTTGCGAATGCCCGCCTGGCTAGCTACCACCCTTAAGTAGAAAATCTGTCGCCAAGCACCTAACGGTGTGTTCCGGCAGCTGTCCTTGAGAGCCAGTACTTCTTGGTTAGCCTGAACAACATCTTCGACCATATCATCACTTACCATCAGGTGAGATAGTGGTCAAAGGCTAACGTATCAGGCATAAAAAAAAAGTTTGAATGTTTTACAAAAATCAACACTGATTGATTTGATTTATTAAAAATATACATCTGTTGCTATGTATTTTTTACACTGTCATCTACGAATAAAGATGTAAAGAAGTGTAACTCAGTACACTTCTTTACATCTTCATTGATTTCGGAATCATCAAGTTCACAATTAACAAAACATGCACAATTTTCCAAATCAAATTAGATTGGTAAATAAATTTAGCACTTAGATACTATCGCATCCGATTGGTTGCGTCAAGGTAATGTTGTTGCCCCACGATACACTTTCTTAACCACGTCCGCAGCGGTAAGTTTTGCGTACTGCTGTTTTTGAGCTTGAATTACATTTATTTACATATATATTCGAAGAAACGCATACTTTACATAGATGACAGAATTAATTTAATTATTTTGTAACTATTAGTAACTATTGTTACATCGAATTTAAACGAATCTTACTCATTATATTTTGAAAAATTATTGATCTCTTATTATCATGATTACTACTAAAGTAACACCTGCAACCGCATTTTTAATTTAAAAATAGCATTTATATTTTATAATAATGTAATATGTTTATGCATATTATTTAAAAATTGTATTAGAATGAATAAAATGTAGTGAAATTTTGAGTATAATGTTTTCTCTAAATTTCTCGTATTACTTTATTAAGGGTCAATTTCACCAACCTAGGAATAAGAGACGAGCATAACTTTAAATACTTTAACCAACAAAATATAGTAGACCTTCGTCACCATATGACGTTTTTTTTTACTCTAGGTTGCAAAATTGTTATAATGTAATATGCCCTGAAAAAATAGTTGCAAAAAATGATTTTGATTTGATTTGATTTGATTTGAATGTCTATCCAAAAACGTCATCGTTCATCTCAATATCATTAAGTTATTTTATGTTCTGAGTAGTATAACCGTAACTTACTCGAACATTCTGAAACATGGCCTTAGTTTTTCCCGCTTATATAAAAAAAGAACTAGTACCTATATTCTTTTATTGAAAGCTTCGATATGTTTGATCAAATACTGAAGGTGTGGTAAAACAAAACTGATGGTCTGTTTAAAAATCTACTCTAATCACTATTATTTTAATAACAAATTTAAATAACAGGTTATGTGAAAATAAATTTAAAAGAGTAAAATAAATCAAAATTAAAATACATAAGCACATACGAGTAACTTAACAGCTAAATACTATGAATCCTTAAGATTCGGTAACGCACTATACATTTTGTGGTTCAAGAATTGAAGTTTATGCTTCAAGAACGTGTCTAAAATGATTTCTAATGTTTCAGTCTACGCCAGCTTACATCTTATGAAGACAAAATAAAGCGGCCAAATCATAATTTGCAGTCGTCCGTTGAAGGGAAATTGAAGAATATAATGAGCAACGTGCCACCGCGTGGCTATACCAAAGCTATCCTCGACGGTTACCATTTTTAGACAATCAATAATTATTATTAAATGCATCAAATGTTTGTTAGTTTCAGACGATAATTAGATTCAATAATTAGCTCGACATTAAAAATGCATCAAATCTTAGTAAGGTTAAGTCAATAATTAGCTGGACATCAAAATGCATTAAATCTTAGTTAGGTTTAGTTACTTAGTTTTAGACACTCAATAATTACCTGGAATTTAAATTAGGTTAATTAAATTTAAATTTAATTAGTTAAATAGTTAACTTCATAATCAGATCATGTCTGCTTTATTCAGGAATGAGTCACGCGGGGATTGAAACTGCGTGAGTAAGGCGACATAGACTTATAACGTTTCAAGCATACAGAGAACAAAGGAGTAATTTGTGCTGCATGCCTTACCAGCTTGGCTACTGGAAAGGTAGCAAAGGGATTATTGTAAAACCCCCCCTTTATGGGGGAAACTGTGTTCAGCAGTGGACAATCCGGTTGATACAGTACAGTACATATTTCCTGTGGGTGTCGTAAGACACTAAAAAGGGAAAAATATGGGAAGGTGCGCAGGAGCACCCTCTGAAGTACTGCTTTCTTACACTGTGATCCCCAGAGACAAGACGCCTGCCAGGCGTGGGGATTATAGCAAATCCCCCCTTCTAATGCGGGGGGTCTCAGTTCATCGGTGCATGTCCTGGAAGAAATAGACTAACAAGTAATAATTTTTTCAGGTGTTATTCGAGATTCGGCAGGTCTACTCGTTTCGTACATAAGGTTGCGAGGTAAATGATAAAATATATATGATAGGCTAGCTTTTGACCTCAATGTCAGCTGTTTGTAAGTGATGATACGATCGAAGATTTTTACAGACTAAACCAAGGATGATAATCGCTAGAACACATGGTGGTATAAGTTTCGAGTAATGACGAGCCTTGATTAATTTAATTTATCGCCACTATGTATAAGAATTAACAGCGCACCGAACTTTTTGGGCGCGCCATGTATAAGGCATGCCGCCAGCATCCGTCCCCGTCCCCTTTGTTCTCAAAATATTACATTCGCAAAACATTATATTCGCAAAAAATTATGTTCTCAAAATATTACATTCTCAAAGATTACATTTTGGACAATCACGGTCAGAAGGGTAAATGTGGTGTCTGTGTAGTGACGCGTAATAAACCATACGTATCTTGATCTTATTTTAACCACTAGTTCAATTTTAAAAGATTCTGAAAATATTTAAACTAGTGTTGAATTTAATTTTTGTAGGGTGTAAAATCAGTTGTGAATATTTTATATAACACGCTACAAACTAACCAAATCAAACCTTGGAGTACCAGGAGATAAGAATCATAAAGAAGGTATCAGTGTAACCATAGAATCTGAAATAACATAGAGCTAGCTCTATCTATGCGCTATGCACTGGCATAGCGCATAGATAGGGTGTATTCCGCTCTGATCCCACAAACGGATCCCACACTATTTATTTGTAAAATAAAATTCCTTTCTGATCCCGTCCTTATTTTCCGTTCCATTCTGATCCCACACATTGTTTTATGGCCCTGATTTAATAATAGTTAATGTGCTTTAAAGCACGTTAGCAAAAAGGAAGAGATTTATTTTAAGTTTTCGTAACGCCACAGCACACAATGGCATAATTACCAATGTACGAATTCTCAAACTACAAGGATAGCAGCAGTTCATGGGAGTTTCATACTTCAGCTTTATTTGAATGAGAATGGTGAATGTTATATGATTTATTTATTTATTAAACTCAAAATACCAGGAAAGCAGAAGTTCATAGGAGTTTCACATTTATGAATGTTTAACGTGAATATAAAAAATATCTTAGATGGGAAATAAATTACCAGGAGTGGGATACCTATAGTTACGGGTTCGTGTCTTACTAGTAACCAATTATATTTTCTTCTTTCAGAATCAAATATGTAAGCAATATTGTATAAAAAAATTATGACCACAATTCACACAGTTTTATAAAATGTAGTCACATTATAAATCAGCAATACATTACGTTACACTGTTGAAAATTAAAAATAAATTATTAAAAAATTTAAAAGGTTTACGCGATAACGTTAAAGTTAGGAAATAAACACTTATAATAACATTTGCAAATACATAAATAATATATATATAGCAAGTAATATAGATCTTCATAAAAAACCAACAATGGGTAAACAAAAATAGTCCACAGTTTATAAAAGTAATAGTTAAAAATCTCAAATAGTTTCAGGCCAAAAATTAACAGCAATAAGTGTTTTCTTAACTAAGAGTAACAAATCAGACTACTAAATCAGACAAAAGTAATCAACACTATTGTAATAAAATATGCAAAAAAAAATGTTGACAAGAAATTACCATGTATAATTATAACCGCTAGCGATTTATGACAAGTATAAAATCGATATAAGATAAATTACACAGTTTTAAATAAGAACATAGTATATTCATAAAAAAATACAAAAGTCAACAATAATTTAAAAAAATATTAAAATTTACAAAGTAATAATTCAAGATGTCAAAGAGCTTATAGCTTATATTAAGGAGATATGGTAACAAACCAAACGACTATTAAGTATAACAAAAAGTAATAAACATCATTATAATATACAAAACTTAACAATAAAATCTAAACTATTTTAACAATTCCAAAAAATAACCTACTGTCGTTTCACCCATTTATAGTTGATGTGTAACATGGCAAATACGTTTATTTCTAAAATTGTTTTTGAAACCTTACGCTTCAGTAATGTGGACTAGGTTACATTGGTTGTTACGCAATAAGTTTAAGTTTGGATCTCTTCTAAATAATGAGCAGTAGTAATGGCAATAAAGCTGATAGTACAACATGCCTCCTCCTCTCCTCTTTTGTTAAATTTAGTGACTTACTTCACCACACTCTGAGAAAAATGGAAGTAACATCCTTTTACATCATTATCCTTTTATGAATTGATGAAAAACCTTCGATATGGCATTCATAGCTGCTATTTCAAAGTCTGTTATATATTTTTCTGGCTGCCATTCTTATAGGTTTTATAGGTTTATTTAGCTAAGTAACGCGTTAAAAACCATGAGACCAAGCTTTATTATAAATTTGTTTTGTAGCATATATACTCAGTAGTATATATGACTTCTTAAAACTTCTGCCCTCCTGGTACTTATTGAAAATTAGTTACAAAATATTATATTTTGTGAAATCGTAAATGTATCTTGCAAACCGTACTTTATTAAGTGCCTAAATGTATTAAAGAGTAGGTGGGATCAGAACGGAATAGTAAAATAATTAAAAATAAACGGATCCCACTCTAAATTATAAGTGGGATCAGAACGGAATAAAAAATTAATAGAAAATATAACTGATACCATGTGGTATCTCTTCGTGGGATCGGAACGGAATACACCATAGATAGAGCTAGAGAGACAACCTATACCATACTACGGCGTACAAACAATGCAGGTGTATTGTTTGTCTAAAGGAGTATGGCAACCTTCTCTAAGTTTCTTATCTCCTGGTACTTCAAGTTTAATTTGGTTAGTTTGTAGCGTGTTGTATGCTGTGAACAAAGTCCACTAAGCAATTTGAAAAATCGTCTCTGTGCTGTGGGGTGATATATGCGTATACCTTAGTCTGGGCAGGTCCACTCAAACCTGTATGTTGCTCTCCTCAAGAGCAGACGCCTAGGGCAGAACCCTATTGCAGACGAACTCTCAAGTATACTTGGAACAAATTATTATAAATATTTTAAATCAATTAATTTTTTTTATTATGCTCGTTTGTACATCTTGTATTATGAGAATGTAATATTTGCGAATGTAATGTTTTGCGAATATAATATTTTGAGTATGTAATATTATGAGAATGAGGGCCCCGTCCGACGGCCGAAAAATTACTTAAGCGGACAGGGAGGGAGCATCGCGGCTCTGGCTAAAATGGGTGGAGCGTGCGTGAATTAAGGTATGTATTTCCTTCGTATAATAAAAACAAATACCTATTTGATGAAATGTAATGTGTACATATACGTTACAGAAAACACGTTTTTTTTTTTTAAGTATTCAAATACTGATGACTTTCAGTGAAGTATTTACGCCTTACTAAGGGTTTATTTGTACTACTAGTTTTTTAGATATAATTTTAAACATTTTTTCAATCGAGGAAACTTTCGGTAATCGTGTTTCTAAAGTGTATGGTTTATGGAATTAATGCTTTATTATATATATATATATATATATAATCAAGCATTCTTTCCAATATATATATATATATATATTAATTAATAAATATACATAACTCAAAATTAAGAAATAAAGATACAGCAAGGGATTAAACAAAACACAATTACGTATCGTTGCCTCGGTGCAGGCTTAATACTAAAAAATATTCCCAGATAATAAGGACGAGTTTTGTTTGTCGATAGTTCAAAGCATATGGTTGAGTTTATACAACATAAAAAAAAACTTTTATACATAATGAAACCTACATCATAATGATAAAAAACAATTTTAATCATTTTCATCTAATATATATACTGTTATTGAAATTATATTACAGGCGAAAAAACGGAAGCATTGAAGGTGTTGAAACAGAGATTAGAAGAAGCTGGAGATCAGATGTTATTGCGACACGGTCCCATCAGGAAAAGCTATCGTGATGGTGCTGACATGTAAGTTCTTGTTACTAATTAAAAAATGCTAATATAAATATAAAAATGTTACTTGGTGCCGGGCTACGAGACCCCACGGGCAATCAAACCTCTCAGTATTATTATCACTAGCGGTCACCCATCCTACTTATGACCGCGCTCGACGTTGCTTAACTTTGCTGATCGGTTGAGAACAGCTAAGTAAACTTCACTACGAGCGCTTCATATTTTAAGGTAATGAATAGATTCAGGCGTTACTTTGCGGAAATCCATATTCAATAATAACAAATATTTTTAAAATATTTCAAGAAGAAACCAAATAAAACACTTAAAAAATACTTAAGGTCTCGACTCAAGAGTCTTGTCTTAAGTCAAGACCTTCTGAGGATGCTTCGTGTAGAAGCGAAACGCGTCGAAAATTCTTCCGTTTTGGCTGCGTGGCGTCTGTGATGTCACGTCGGCTTAACAAAAAAATTAGACGGAATTTTCACTAGATATATTTTTTAAGTGTTTTATTAAAATATTAATTTGGGGTTTACTAAAATATTTTAAAAATATTTGTTATTATTGACTATTGTTTTTTTTACTTCATTATGTAGACTCGACACACATCTGAATTTTGTTTTATGAGAGAAAAAGCTGCAGTTAACATTATATTTCAGTTTACGTGATAAGAATGCCGATCAATTGAGCGTGCTTACAGCTGACCCAGTAGTTTCAAGGAAGATACAGATAAAACTACTCAATTTGATGCAAGATCATACCCCTGATACCTATAAGCCACTCATGGACGGTAAGTTATCATTACAAACATATCGAAATATATTTAACAAATTATTGGAGTACAAAATGTTATGCCCAAGGCGGGAATTGAACCCGCGTCCTCCGATATCGCGTCGGATGCCTATACCCCTCGGCCACTTGGACACGGCAATTGTAGCCGAAATTTCATACTTCTTTCAACTTTCTGAAAAAACACTTCTTTCGATCAGATGAAGTCTAGTAGTCTGGTTGATGGCCGCGCACCGTCCCCTATGACGGTTAAAGTAATACGATTGGAGTACGAAATTTCGGCTACAATAGCCGTGTCCAAGTGGCCGAGGGGTATAGGCATCCGACGCGATATCGGAGGACGCGGGTTCAATTCCCGCCTTGGGCATAAAATTTTGTACTCCAATAATTTGTTAAATATATTTCGCTTAGCACGCGATAGTGCTTGTAATTATATTTAGAAATATCGAAATCTTTTTTAAATATAGAACTTAGAAGTGGTATATTCGCTCCACTCTTCGTATTATGGGTAAAGCTAAAATGGAGGAAATAATTAACTACCCTTACGGAAACAGAAAATCCCCCGCCAAGCACCTAAAGGTGTGTTCCGGCAGCTGTCCTTGAGAGCCAGTACTTCTAGGTTAGCCTGAACAACATCTTCGACCACATCATCACTTACCATCAGGTGAGATAGTGGTCAAAGACCTATCAGCCGTAAAAAAAATCTAAGAAGTAGAGATGATCGAAATACCTCTGTTACTCTCTCATATCGTAGTGCCATCATTCCATTCTTCTGGAAGTGAACTAGAGGTCCACTCTATTTTCTGAGAGCGACCTAAAGGAAGAAATTTTTTTTGTTCTTAGTACTTTATTGTATGCATCATCCTTCCAAGAGGATATACAAAGAGTTAGTAGTCGTTGTGTTGTTAAAAAATGTATCACTTATACTCTTACTTTCACAGCCATTTACGTCCAAAGTTGCAAAAATCCTCACCCATAGAGAGGGGGGTTTGTCATAATCCCCACGCTTTTCAGGCGTCTTGATGTTCGCAGTGTAAGGTTAAGAAGTTGTTCAGAAGGCGCTGCTGCCCACCTTCTGATATGTTTACCTTCTTTGCCATATACGACTCTCAAAGGAAGATATGGGGTAGCTTCCATAAATTAAAGAAAACCTACGAAATATCCCGCGCGTACCTTGAAAACCTTTAGGGTCGTTTTATTATTTATAGCTGATGGGCTAGCCTTTGACCAGTATCCCACCTCATGGTAAGTGATGATGTGCTCGAAGCAGTTGTTGACTTTCTACCTCTATTTCCTTTAGGATAGTCAAGTAAATCAGCAATTTTTGCTTTCCTGATAATGCGTACAGTAGAGTTTTGACACTTATCAGTACCTTCGGTAGAGCTATGGAATGAATGAGATGTGAAATGTATTACTTATCTCTGAGGGACCTTTTTAAAGAAATTGATATTTTAACTTTACCGAATCTGTATATATTTGAAAATATTATGTATTTTCGTAAAAATTTTAGTAAATTTAAATTTAACAGTGACAATCACGATTACAATACCAAGAATAAAGATAAAATAGCGGTGCCAGGTTTTAGATTAGCAAAGACAAATAAAAGGTCCTTCTGAGGTGATTGTGTACGGTTTTATAATAAAATTCCCAAACATATTACAACGCTCACAGAAGGGAAATTCAAGTTGCATGTGAAAAACATATTGATTAAAAAATCCTACTACACAGTTTCTGATTACTTAAACGACAAAAATGCCTGGACAATTCCGCCTCCGCCAAGGTATTGCCTGTCACCTACATAATTTAAACAAATATTGTAATAACGCTATTATATAGTTAGTATGTAACACATTGTTAAAATATGTTTAAAAGAATGCCCCCGAGTTTCTTCAGTGGCTCTATACAATTTATTTGCGTGGCAGGTGGCAGTACAATGTAGAATATTACAATACTGAAATTTGTAATTGACCTGCATAAGAACGTCGTAGACGCCTAAATTGAATAAATGATTTTGACTTTGACTTTGACTTTTTTATTTATTCTTTATTGCCATAAGTATCTAGGTGATGTTACTAATACTAAATGTTACTAATAATTGGTTTTAGATGTCATCGAAGATGCAACGATGTACTTGGCAGTTTACCTACTGGAACCAAGTAAGTTAATTCAACTAACTCATTGTTACCCCGGTAAAGGTCATATTCTAGGTAATACATATCAAATGTTCGCTCTCGTCAAGAGCTCATGTGATACGGAACGTTATTTCCAATATTTTTGCTTACTCTGTTTGTATATTGGGTTATCAAAAAAATTAAACAGTTAAAAAAATAAAAAATTGTAAATATTTTCTGTGTTTATCTTTAGAATGGATTCATATAAAATATTTCTTGTATTAAAATTTATAACTGAGACTCTACTAACATTGAAAATGTCAACGCAGGAGTGATGAAAGTGTGCAAATGCATGAAGAACGTGTTCGTGCAGTGCGAGCTGTGGTGCGACGACATCTTGCGGCGCGTGGCGCGGCCGAGCTGCACGTGCTCGCGGCACGTGTCGACACAAGCGCTGGACGAGCTGCAGCCGGCCCGCACCATGCGGCTGCGCCCCGCCGGCGCCCCCGGTCTCGAGGTGTCCTTCGGGCCGTGCCCCACTCGCTCTGCCGCCGAGCCGTGCCCCGCTCCGCACCCCACCGCCTTCTGCTCTCGCCGCTCCACAGACCCCTACCTCATGTACTCCACCTCGTACCACCACAGTCCCTTCCGGCTCGCCCCGAGCCGCTCACGCGCTTCTTCTCGCTCACATTCCTACGCAAATCCCGTGTCTCGCTCGCAGTCTCCTTCTCCCGAGCGAGCTTATCGCGCGGTCTCCAATTCGCGTTCTGCTTCGCCCCACCGCCGCTACTCGATGAGCCCGCCGTGCCTTGACTGTCGTCGCTCACCAACCGATACTTCCCGGTCTGTGTCACCCTCGCCCGAGCGCAAATCCGTACACCTGGGCGAGATGACCTCGTCGAGCCTATCGCCCGGTGGCACGGAGTCTCTCGCCGGTACCGCCTCGCAATCGCCCCTTTCACCATTACTGGAGCCCGTCTCTCAGGACACAGTGAGTTTCTCGCCGCAGCGAGCCCAGGCGGACGTGTCTGAAGGGTCCTATTTCGCGTCCAATGCGACTTCGTTCTCGGTACTGCCCCCACACCCGCCTCCGCCGAGCGAGGCAAGCGCGGACATGTTACAGCTTCCCTACCCACAGTTTTCGATATCAGCCCAGAGCTCACTGCAGGGACGCGTATGCCCTTATAACGCAACGACGGGCACCTCTATGAGAAAACTGAGTTCGACGAAGAGTGGATTCAATTCTTGTAAGTTTTCGTATCGTATTGGCTTGTAGACCCCTTTTTCAACCGCTCTGAACTCAATTCACCGCCAACATCAAGGAGCATCCATGTTAAAGTCTTATAAGTAACACACCTTGGTAAGTGATAACGTGGTCAAATATGGTAGCAGGGTAAATATTGAATTGTAACTAATTCTCAACTGCCGGAGCACATTTTAAGGTGCTTAGTGACGAATTTTTTGGTGCAGAATTGTTTGAGACCGTGATGGAAGTTACATTCAGTACCTATACGTTCTTGATAATTAAATCTGAAAGTGGCAACTTCGAAATATTTGACATTTATTGACGTTATACTATTTCTTTGGTGATTTTATGTAATATTTCTGTATAATTCGTGTCTGTTGCAGGCAACCCCATTATATCGACAGACCAGATGTGCGATTGGCACGCCATGATGATCAGCTTGATGTGGAATGTACAGGCATGGCGCGACTGGATACAGGAGAACATCGACCGAGCATTGTTTCATCAGAGGCAATCTGGAGTTCCGATAGGTAACGAAATCCGTCATTTGTATTGACAATTAAATGCGTTGATATCCTGTCTAAATTTATCCTTTTTAGAGTTCCGTATTCAAACAGTAAAATGGTGATCTATTATTGAGACTCCGCCGTCTGACTGAATGTCCGTCTGTCGGTATGTCACGGGTCTATAGCTCGTAAGTGAAATGTGTTACACGATTGCAATTTGATATTTTAAGTAATACGTTGCCCCAAATATGTATATTAGATAAGAAATTCAATTCAATTAGTTTTCCGTCGCGCTACAATATATGAGAAGGTGGCTGAAAAACACTTGTTTTCCAGGTAGGTGTTTGCAGGTAGGGTGGTATCGTCTAGAGCTCATTGAGTACATAGTACAAAAATATTATCAATAATTATTACCAAAAAAACAAGGGTAAATTAAAGTCAAAGTAGTAAATTTTAAACCGTTTTTGTTACGGGCTCTTTCTCAAAAGTAAACTAGTTAGGAATCCGAATTGTATCACATTATGTAACCGAGTTATTTAACCAACATTACTGAAAACGCGAATTTTTTGTAAAATATTAGTTTTGAACCAGGGTATTTTTCCTCGCGCTGTTTTGCAACATATTATTGTAAAAGATATTTCTCTATTGCTGTGGAACCCTAAAATAGCAGACCTGACTCGATTAGGCCAGTTTTTATTAGTTTCAAGAGGGCCTTTTGTTTTCATGTACGGAACCGGGTTACGTTCATGATTATAGGTAGTTAGCGTTGTACTCGTAGAAAGTAGTAAGCGTTGAAAATATCCTATATTTTGATATAATATGATGAGAGTGGTTTGTTTAAATGCTGTGTTCGCGTGACCTACATTTTATTGTATGTTCTTGTTGCTCTATAATTATAATCTAGTAATGTTAATACATAAAAGGAAATATATATATATATATATGTACTGTTTTTTTTTAAAGCTGAAGGTGACGGCAACTGGGCTCGGTTTCAGCGCGGCATAGCGACGGAAGCGTTACAGTGGCGTCAATATAATATATTTAGCAGGCAGCTTACTCTACGGCTTGCTTTGCGCTACAGAGATAAACAAGTAAGGCAAAATATTTAAGTACGTTTTTGTTTCTATTTTTATAATCAGTATATTATCAGCACTTATATTATTTAATCGCACCACCGTTAATAAAAGTATGTTAACTCCTCTCTATCCAAAGGTTGTCTGGAAGAGATCGCTTCTAAGCGATAAGACCGCCCATTGTACAACATTATATTTAAGCTAATATTAAGCCCATGTTTTTCTTACTTTTGGTGTACAATAAAGTGTTATCTATCTATCTATATTATCAGCACAAAGGACGGTCTTCTAATATGGAAATTGAGGTAATTAAAAAGGCAGGTGCCTTGAGGATGCTCTTTGTGGCTTTATAGTATCGTAGACGGTAAAGAGTCTTTACCATTCTATGATATTGACTCTTTACTAAAGAGTCATGATCAGCGCCCAACGTTCAGCAACACCCTACTCACATCAACGTGTGTTGGGCATGCTGCACGTTCGGTGCATTCGTTCATGATTTAGTCTACATAATGGGGTAATGAGCCAAAGATATAATAAGACAACTCTTTATTGATACCAAATTGATAAAAAAGGCAAACAAAGCAATAATAAGAATAGTTAAGTAAAAAGGTGGTCTTATCGCTAAAAGCTTCTTTTGGTTACGGAACCCTTCGAAACAGAGCCGTTCAAGGATATCGTTGAATATAGAATGAATAATATTACGACTAATGCCGTCACCACCTACAGCATTTGAAGAGATAAAAGAATTCGAAGCAATGATGGCTCAGTGGCATTGGCTATGGACTGCCGTGCAGCAGGTCCATGGTTCGAATCCCGCTTCGATTCGAACTGCGAACTTCAAAATGCGGTGAACCGCATGGTGGAAGGGCATTTTGCGAATGCTCGCCTGGCTAGCTACCACCCTCAAGTAGAAAATCTGTCGCCAAGCACCTAACGGTGTGTTCCGGCATCAGTCCTTGAGAGCCAGTGAAATTACAGGCACAATGAGACTTCATAACTGTGTCTCAAGGTGACGGGTGAAGTGCAAGTCGTAACTTGTGACGAAATGTCTCTATTATAGGCAGAGGTTAGTCCGCTTAACATCAGGTGAGCCTCGAGCTTGTTCCGTCACAATAACATAAAAAAAAGATAATCGACACTCTTTTTTAACATCACATGCGGCAAATTGACTTAAGAGGCATTTCACATTTTAATGCGGTATACGAAGATTTTAAGCGCTTAATTTACTATCATAGGAAATATCTAGAAGTTGTTTAATAATTGATAAAAATAGAATAATCTGTTCTCTTTTCAGTTAATGTACCAGATTTACAAACATAACATTAATTATTTTGTAGTGACCAATCTCCCGCACCTTGTTTTACGAATTAAAGTACACATAGCCAACTTCAGAGTTATATCTCTTGTATAAAGATTCATCAAATTAACTAAAAAAAAAAACTGTGCATCAGGCATATAATCTTGTTGACACATAGTGTACTAGAATATCGCTAATTAATCGTCATTGTAGAAAAAAAAATAAAGATCTTGCGCCAATTTCCACGAATTATATCAGCAGTTTACCACCATATATTGCGTTTAATAAAGTGTAATTCCAAACAGATATTATGTAAAAAGAAAGTTCATTCTTTAATTAATCTGATCTTTAATAAATTGTGATATTAACTCTGTTTTGTTAGACAAGAAAAAATATTTAACATAACTCGAAATGCATATAAATTGAAATGTACAAGCGCGAGGCGATCAGTACCGCGCGAGCGCCCATTGAGGTAGGACCTGTGTTCGTTTTCCTTGCTCTGACGTCTCGTACGCGGAACGCTTAGATGCAAGTTTATAGTGCGACCACAAAGTTTTGACCATGTCGATATTTTTTTTAAGTAACAAACTATACTTTATTTTTGTTGTCCATAATATTTATTTATTTAAAGATCACCAACACAGTGTACACCAATACATTGAAATCATAACAAACATTGTAGAATTTAGCTAAGTGTCACAGTAATTATAGGTGAAGACAGCATGCAAAATATGTAACTAGAAAATGTGAGTAAATAATCTTGAAAATTAACCTTTTTATAAAAATACACTCAAATATGAACATTTTACTAATATAAAGATAAATTGTGTTTTATGGAGATATAATGGATTATTCGATTGCTAAACTTAAATTATTTAAAACATGACTTTATAATAATAATAATAAAAATCATAATCAGAATAAAACTGTAAATAATTAAACTTCAGAGTGAGATTTACGAAAATTCTAATAAAAATTATTTACGCATTCTTAAAATCAGGATGTCAGAGACTTTTTGAAGACAAGGATGTTATTGGTGAATATGTCAACCGATGTAGTGCTTGATGCGTTATTGTACTGTCGAACCAATCTTTTCATGGGTGCATTGAAACCAAGGTTAGATTTAGATACAGCAACCGAAAATGAGTTGTTACAACGCGTGGCTCTGGGCAGTTTTAATGGTGCAGAGATAGACAGCTGTGAGAGTAAATATGATGAGTCTATGATACCGTGTACTATTTTAATTAAAAACATGATATCGAGTATATGTCTGCGATGAGTATAAGTATTGTTGTCTTGTTAAGTAACTATATATTTAGTTTCTGTTCATCCATTGTGTTAAAAAAAGGAAACGTCACAATTATGCAGCCTTATACAGCGTTATTGGAAAAATGCTAACAACCTCACAGGGTTGACTTCTTCTTTTTGGTCTGCTAGTTTTTATATTATTCTAGTTTAAATTAGTAACTCACTTTAACTTTTGTTTTAGGAGGATTAGATGACAGGTGAATAATTGATTTCCAATATTTTTGGATTCAGTTAATGTCTATAAGTGAACACAGCGATAACTTCAGCTGGAAATTAAACTACCTTCTATTGAAAATTTGTACAAACCGGCCTCCCGGCTTTTCCATCATTTGTACAAACCGGGATACCAGTTAGCGGTCGATAGTCGTATTTACAAATTCACCATAAATCTGCGTAAGTCTCCGACTTTCGTAATTCAAATGGTTTTCAAAAGGATGCATCCTTGCCCATACAAGAAAAAACCCATATTTTTCTGAGATAACGTATGAAGTAGGAAGTATTTTGAATATTTTGATGAAATCTGAAACCAGCACAAATTACATTTTGGCCCCAAAATATTACGTCATTTCATATTAATATCGTAACTACTAACCAGCACAAATTACATTTTGGCCCCAAAATATTACGTCATTTCATATTAATATCGTAACTACTTCTAGAAAACCGCAATTTTGCATATGTATAAGTCATTTTTCACTCGATATATTTTGCAACGCAAACACTTACCGATGCAAATTTGCGTATTAAATAATCTCGTAACTAATTTTAAACTTCTAAACCAAAAAATCTGAAATAATACAGGTGTATAAATTACATGTAAATAATAATATCAAAGAAGGACCAAAGCCGTAGGTGGTATAGTTTTTCAGAAAAAATAATTGCTCTCCAATACAGTTTTCCCGCCAAAGTTCTTAAAACAATTGGGTTGTTTTAATTTTGTTACTCTAAAATATTTGGCGTAAAAATCTGTTACAATTCATGGCTAAAGAACAATAGTAAATTATCATATTAAAAGAAGATCGAAGTTCTAGGAGAGTTAGATACGAAAAAATAGAAATAGCAATTAAATTACTATTTCCCACCATTTTTGTCGTGTGTTCAAACCCCATTTCCAGTATTTTTTTGTATAAAAAGGTGTATTATCATTTATTTTCTATAGAGGAAATAGTGAGCATAAGAGTATATAGTGAGGATTGCATTGGTACCAAGAAGTATATACATACATAAAATCACGCCTCTTTCCCGTAGGGGTAGGCAGAGACCACGGATTTCCACTTACTACGATCCTGACAAATCTCTTTCGCTTCATCTATACTCATCAATCCTTTCATACATAAGCGTCGGTTTAGGGTACTTTTGACCTGGCCTTTTTTCAGAACGTCTTCAATCTGATTTCGGAAGTATATATATGTTGATTATAGATTGCATCAAAGATATTCGATTTAAAAACAAAAATATCTCAAAATCTGTAAATATATATTTACATCTCGCTGTTTG
Source organism: Plagodis pulveraria (assembly GCA_963890685.1). Lineage (NCBI taxonomy): Eukaryota > Metazoa > Arthropoda > Insecta > Lepidoptera > Geometridae > Plagodis > Plagodis pulveraria. The sequence continues at coordinate 10,009,225 of OY982951.1, forward strand.
GTCTACTCAAACTAAATGGATCAAAATGTTATTTTTTGAATGGTGTAGGTGATATAATTATGGTATGGGAATATGAGGGTGACATGTTAAAGTAATGGAAAACCAAAAACGTCATGGGACGTTTGTGGTTGGTCCTATGCATGGTCATTATGACAGACAGTGTTAACGACTGGATATAGATACTGAAGAGTTCGAGTCGTTCACAACGAGGAGAACAGCAATTTTTGGAAAATTTAAAAGAAAGAGCTTTTAGTCCGCAGCTTTTAATCAATGCCGTTACATCAAATATTTATATAATTTTAAGCCGTATAATTTTTTAATTATTTAAGTTTTTTGTTACAATAAATGATTCAAACATATCAATTTTTTATTCATCAAGGATGAAATTTAAATAAAAGATTCACGATGCAGGTTGACTATTTAATGTACAGGCCTACTTCTTTTCTATAACATTAGCAAGTAATCGACAAGAAATTGATTATTTACTCATGCCAATCACACAATTTTTAAATTCGCAACTTAGATTTCTTTATTAATGAGTGCTAGTATCAAAATATGTTACTCACAGTCACGCTATTCCGTCGTCACTTCTTTCGCTTGTGTAAGCGATGCGCTGGCATTTACCTAAACTTCAGTAGCGTGATTTTGTGAAATGGCTCTTAATACAAATGTAGAATTTCCAAGTATTGAACATAGTGGTTTAGATGAAGAAACGACGAAGTAAAGTGTTGCTTTAAAGAATTTGGATCTAAATGAGTACCATCTTGGCGGGATTTGTCTACACCGTAGTTTACAAAATGCTGGTTCGTTATTTCCTATAGACTCTCCCAGGGACATGTCGTCGCTGCACATTACATTGCAACTATTCCGTCCTAGTTCCACTTCTCCTTATTCAATTCCTTGAGACGGGTTTTGAGCTTTGATTTTGCAGTAAGCTGTTAAATTTTTTTGCCCGTATAGAGGAAGAAGCGTGAGTATCATAAAACTAATTAAAATTTGAATTTAACTATGTGATTTGGTTATCTATATTTTCACATCTTGACAGTGGACTCTACTAACATCATCGCGAAGTTATTGAAGTTGTGAAACAAAACTATGCTCCACATTGAGTTTGGAGTTAGGCTTTAGGAGAATTAATTGTACAAAATACGAAAAATGAGATTGTGCTATGAGAAAGGATCTGCTAAACAGCGACCATGCCTAGCAATATGCTGCAATGGTAATGAATGATGAGATAGAGGCAGGAAATACGCCCAATGTTCAGCAACAACCTATTTACATCAATGCAAGTTGAGACATGCTGCACATCTGGTGCTTTCATACATATTTTGTTTACATCTGCTGTATTTAATATGACTTCAGCATGAGTTTGTAGATTCACTATAATGATTTTGGTCACACCTGCCTGCTTGCAATTCCAAAAACCTGTTATTTTCAGATCGTCTCTCCAACTCGAGCGACAAACAAGACAAAGACTTACATAGAGTGCCAGCAGGAAATGTTGAAGATCATCGAGATGTTCAACCGATGGACGCAGTGGCTCACAGCCGTTGTAAGTACCTCATCAATAGACTGCCACTAGGTCTAATTTTTTTTTTATGTTGTTGTGATGGAACATCCTCGAGGACCCACCTGATGTTAAGCGGACTAACCACTGCCACTGCGCCCGTCACCTTGAGACATAGTTGTTAAGTTTGTAAATATGATTACAAGAACTGTCGCGTGCTAAGCGAAAACATATTTAACAAATTGTTGGAGTACAAAATTTTATGCCTTTTCCTATATAGAGGGGTAGCGACATCATACCGAGAATTAAGTGTTTGAAAAAACACTTCTTGCGATCAGATGAAGTCTAGTAGTCTGGTTGATGGCCGCGCACCGTCCCCTATGACGGTTAAAGTAATACGATTGGAGCACGAAATTTCGGCTAGCAATGCCGTGTCCAGATGGCCGAGGAGGTTTAGGCATCCGACGCCATATCGGAGGAAGCGGGTTCGATTCCCGCCTTGGACATAAAAAAAATTGTACTCCAATAATTTGTTAAATATAGTTGTTAAGTCTCATGCGCCTTTAATTTCACTGGCTCTCAAGGACTAATGCCGGAACACACCGTTAGGTGCTTGGCGACAGATTTTCTACTTGAGGGTGGTGCTAGCCAGGCGGGCAATCGCAAAAAACCCTTCTACCATGCGGTGCTCAAGTCGGCGGTGGGGATCGGACCAGGGTACCGCGACAGTCCATAGCTATTACCGCTCGGCCATCATTGCTTCAAAACCTACAGCTTCAAGATGCGACGTTAAGGTTAGGGCTAAATGGTGTTATAGCTTTAGTAGCTCCAATAGTTTAGCTGTCTTTGCACATAAGTCTTTATTTATCTTGAAGATCCCCAAACTATGCTTAATCTTTAACAGTTTGATGATCACATTTCCAGGTGAAAGAAACAAATTCTTTGACGCAAGATGCTGTGGGCTCCGAACATCCTTTGCATGAGTTGTGCGTAAAAATCTTTGAATTTTATTTTATTTATTCAACTTATCCTAAGTACCCCGTTAAGTTTTGGTACAATAATGTGTTTCTTTTAGACGTTGGTCCCATTTTAAGACGAAAGTAGAGGAATATTCAGAAGATTGGGAGAAATACAACGTTCATCTAAACGTCTGCTGGCAGCACAAGTACAGAACATTAATAGCAGGTGGGTACTTATATCTATAAATACCTTTTCATTTGTAATACTTGAAATTTACTTACGTTTGATGTTATCTGAACAAAAGGGATTAAACTTGACATAAAAAAAAAACATTTTTCTTACTATCAAAAAAAAAATCAAACTATTCAAGCCATTTCCGAACTTTTTATACAGCATTCTGTTAAATCACGGCGTAAAATTGTTATTAAAAAATATTATCAACATAAATTTGTGTTACTGTATCAGCCGGATTGACTTAACACAGCCTCCCCCATTGTGGGGGTGCCATAATCCCCACGCTTCTTGGGGATCGCAGTGTGAGATATCAGTTCCTCAGAAAGTGCTGCTGCCCACCTTCTGGTGTGTTACCCTTATTCGCCTCTTATGACACTCGCGGTAGAGAAGCAGTGATGGCTCAGTGGCATTGGCTATGGACTGCCGCGCAGCAGGTCCATGATTCGAATCCCGCCCAGAGCTTGAGCTTCACCGCATGGTGGAAGGGTATTTTGTGAATGCCCGCCTGGCTAGCGACCACCCTCAAGTAGAAAATCTGTCGCCAAGCACCTAACGGTGTGTTCCGGCAGCAGTCCTTGAGAGCCAGTGAAATAACAGGCGAAACGAGACTTAACAGGTATGTCTCAAGGTGATGGGCGCAGTGCAGTTCGTCACTTGTGATGAAATGCATTTGTTATAGGCAGAGGATACCGCTTAACATCAGGTGGGCCTCGCGCTTGTTCCATCACAATAAAATAAAAAAATTAAAATAAAAAGACGCCCCACCCAGCAATTTTGTATTACTATTTATGATTCTAATATTTTAGTTTTCACTAAATTATACGCGGGCTTCAAACCATAGGGGCGTATCAACAAAACCCCTACTTTTCAGGAGACGAAAAAAACTTAATAACTTTTTAATTAATGTACCTACAGAATTAAAAATTTACATGTAGCTATGAAAATACTTCTGTATTTATGTGGAATGCTTAATTTTTTTGTAACTTTTTCTAAGTTCTCAATAATGCACATACGTCTATTTGGTTTGATATAATAAGACAAATCTTTTCTTATTTTTTCTCAAAAAACGCTTTGAAAGAATGGACGTATAATACAAAATCTTATTATTCAATGTGGTAGGAAAAAAACATAAGCATTTTCTACCAGTATCGTGAAATGGTACATTGGTATAACTTTTTATGCGACTAAATCCACTATTTCCTATTTTTTCTGAGGTTATACGTCCATTTGGCTTGGCAAAAAAGAAAAAAATACTATGTTCCAGGACAGACGTATGGATTTATTTAGGGTTAGTTTCAAAGAATGAGAAGTAAAAGAAGTATACTCAAAAAAGTTCAAAAAGCTTTATTTAAAAAGAACTTCAAAATATAACAATTTATACAATTTTAAAGTGTATCAACAAAACTTTTACTGAACAAAACAGAGCTTACTGAACAGTCTTATTTTCTATTTTAATTTTTTCTTATAGAATTCTTATGTCTATGACCTAGGTTTTCAAAACAACACAATTCTTGATACCTAATTTTAGAGTTTAGTTTACTTATCTACATATTATAATTTACTTAGAGAACATTTAGTTAATTGTAAGTATACCAGCGACATGCTTTAATAATACCAACGACACAAATTGCTATGAAATATAATTATTTAAGAGATCAACAACTTGGCTGCCATAATTTTCTAGTCTTCTTTCCCTGTCTCTTTTTGGTAACGTAAAATGTTTTAAAACTTATTATAACAGAGAAAAGCAATTAATGTATTTCACTCTAATTCTGAGCTTCATTATGAAGCTAAAAACTTAAAAAACTAAACTTGGTTACTATCAAATACACATCAGTTCTTTTTTCCTGACCGGCGTCTCAAGTATGAGGCTCTTGAGGCAGACAGTTCCAATTCGTCATCATCATTTTGAGGCTTCATCTTTTCCAACGGTATTGAATTCACCGGTAGATTCTGGTAATAAAAGTGATGATTTTTTGGTATCGTTCCATCCTTACACATTTCCATCAGATCTGAATGTTTTACTCTTTTTAGCAAAATTTGTTCAGGATAAAGCTTTGCCAGACAAGTATTACGTTCCGATCTTTTCTCCTTTAATTTTACCTCTTTGAATTCTTCCCAGTATTCACATTTGAAAAACAATGAATTTGGATATTCTTTGTTCAATTGTAACCATCTCACATTAGCCCAGTGCAAAGGAGTTCCATCCGTGGCTTTGATTTTGTTTGGAAAAATATTATTGCCAATTGCTTTGAAATCCAAAAAATCAGTATTTTCCATAACCTGAACATTGTATGGGTTATCTTTACGGGCTAGCCGTATTACATTTTGCCAGTCATCAGGGGTATAGATTTTAGCATATTCAGACGCTCGTTCGATTGTAGAATGCATGTTGTCACACTCCATGTATGTGTGTCCTGGTTCAAGAAATTTATAGTCAATAACTTTGATGTGATTGTCAGGTGATGAAATAATGTAATTGAGCATAGTTGCAACCACAGAATTTCTGTTTTGTCCAGGACAGCAATCGGAATATAATACAAGGTGGTCAACATCAGAAAGATTGGTTATGTATTTATAGAGACATGTCGACACTTCGTTAGATCCTCTTTTGCCTTCATATTCCGGCCAAAAATAACAATAACCTTGCTTGGTTCCTGCATTGTGAATTGTAAAATTCATGCTGCCTAACTTCCGTTTATAAAATACAGGCTTTCCCAAAACCAAAGGACTGTAGAGCACAGCTTCAAAGTCAAAAGTGCAAACTTGAAAGTGTTTATCGACCTTTGCTTTTATTTTATCAGATTTTTTCTCTTCCTGTGCAAAGTATTTTCTGTTTATATGCTCTTCGTATTCTTCTTGTTTCTCCTTTTGTTCATCCTCAGTTAATTGTTCATATTTGTTACACCAACACTGGTCTTTTCTTGGTTTATGAAAACCTATATTCTTTTTTAAAATTAGTTCTTTATAAGATGTTTTGCCAATCGCATTCTTATTATTTTCCAAACAAAATTGCTTGTATAAATCGTACATTTTTTCTTTATTCAGAGCTGTCTCTAAGTAAATCTTTTTTGTATCTTTACGGCACCAATGCGAAGGTACTTTTGGAAATGAATCTATATGATCATTCGCGAACTTTAAGTCATCTGTGTCCAATTTGTTAGATGGTGTATGACGACCTCTTTTATCAGGGGATGGAATACTTCCTACTCCTCGTCTAGCTTTCTTTAAAGCAGTACGCACCATTTTGTCGCTAATGTCCAGTGTGCTAAGGAAAAACGGTTGGCACACAGTAATTGTATTAGAATCTATCTTGAAACTATAACTTAATGTATATTTCCTCCTTGAATTGTTCACTCTCGAATTGACTGCTTCAGTTGAATTCACGTTAGAGACTATAAAATCTCTTTGTCTCTCAAGACTTCCCAAACTCCAAAATGACAAATGTAGAGTCTCTCTTGCGTTATTGTCAATTTTTGTGTGACAAAGTCGTTGACACTTACAATTTTCAATGCCACACTTTTTTGCGGGTACATTTTTGCCTTTGGCTGATATGTATGTTTCGCCGTTGTTTCTTTTCTTTTTTCTTATGTTTTTCTTCCAATTTTCTGGCACTTTCCTTTTATGTCTTTTTACCTCTTGACAACTTGGGTTATTTTCACTTGTGGACAATTCTTCTATTTGGGGTGAATTAATATTACATACTGATGGTTCGTTTTCATATGTGGACAATTGTTCTATTTGGGGTGAATTAACATTACTTACTGATGGCTCATTTTCATGTGTGGACAATTCGTCTATTTGGGGTGAAATGTTACGTACTGATGGCTCAATTACAGATGCAACAGGTGACATTGGTGAGCATTGATTTTTTTCATCTTCGGGTTGGTAACTGGGGTCTGCTATTGAATCATCGCTATCTTCAATGTATGTTTGGTCAATAATGTTTGGGCTTTCAAGGGAGTGTACCGAAGGTATTGGTGTGAAAAGCGGTGTAAGTTGGTTTTCAACAGACGGAATGTTTGTTTCTTGTTCAAAATCCTTGTTTGTTGTCAGCACAGACGGTGGCGATTTATTTAAATAAAATGGAATATCATCTTCAATTTCGTCATCAGTAAAGCCTATGTTTCTCATTTCAGCTATAGCCATTTGTTGTTGGACTGTGAGAGGTGATTCTCTGTGAACCTCAGCATTTGTCTCACACTCCAGAGTCTTTGTCGGTGACGAATGTTCCATATTATGCAACATCTCCGTATTCTGCTCTTCAACCAAGATGGGTGAATTCTTATTTTCTTTACCCCCTAGAAAAAATAAGTTTTGTAAGGTTTATAATATATTAATAATAAAAAATCTGCTGTTCCATACATTTGTCGAAAATTTTCCATACTTTTGTATGGAACAGCTGATATTTTTATTTGAATGAACGCATGAAATTTTGCCTGAATATGTACCTACTTTACCAAAACCACAATCATCAACAACAATAACATCAATACTCACTAAATACGAAAAAAGATACTCACTGTGTAGAACTAACCCCAGAATGTGTTTGCTTCGATTCATCTTCACGTTTTATACAGCTTTTATTACTTTTATAACGAACGGTCCATACGTCCACTATACACGGCCGACTGTTAGTCACTGCGCGGGGAGCGAGGTAGCTCGGTGACGCGAAGTGAGGTCGTATGCGTATTCGTCTTTATGGCGCGACGTTTGAACTATCAATTACATAACATTTGATAGTTGTATGCACATACAATCCATGTGGCGTGACATTATACTACAGGTCTAATAAAAATCAATGGTCGTAAGCACATACGTCCATGTGGCGCGACATTATACTACAGGTCTAATAAAAACCGACGGTCGTAAGCACATACGTCCATGTGGCGCGACATTATACGACAGGTCTAATAAAAATCAATGGTCGCATGCACATATGTCTGTATGGTACGATACACAAATTCGTCGCTTGTGGATACAACCGTTGTACGTCCTTCTGGCATGATAATAATGTTTGACTGTCAGTCATACGTCAAAATAACTTTACTTAATATATTTAAAAATAATTGACCGATTTTTACAAAAAATTTAGGGATGATGTATCTAAATAATTAAAAGAGATTGACATAATAAAAAAAAAAAAGCATTTTTGCGTATACGCCCCTATGGTTTGAAGCCCGCGATAAGTTATAAAATAGTGTTTGTTCAACTAATCAGATTTTACTTTCCTCATCGGAAGCAAAATTAAAGTGGGTAAAATACCTACTTCGGCACGAATTAGTTTGGTTCCTTTCATATCTTGCATTACAATCTACTATGCCACATATTATACCTTGTACTTAGATATATACCCATTAAAAACGACCGAACAATCAACAATAGCACAAAAAGGACGGCTAGTTTGTTTTGGGATTAACACATTACCTAATGTGTTGGGACCATGGGTAAAGTCTTTTATATAAAGTGTTTTAAATTAGTCTTTTATATGTTTTTGATAATTATGTAGTTACTGAAATCTTATAGCGTTTGTTTGATCACCGTTATGCTCCTGTGACATCACACACTAAGTCCATGAGAAGACCAGCACTGGTTTACAACGAGCAAATGCTGAGATGGTTCCAATTTATGACGGGAAGCATTAAATAGATGTGCACTTCTTAATTATTTAGAATATGTATGTTAATTTGGTGTTACAAGCTGTCACATATTTAAATCAATTCCATTCCATTAAAACAATTTGTAAAATATAAAATACTTTGTAGTCTTAATTCTCAGCACATGAATATATGAAAATGTAAACTTGTGGTCAACGTCGTTGGTATCGCAATTAGTTACATGTTTTGTCTTTAAACTTTTTTGTAAATTTTTTATTGAGTTTACTGTGTGTTGATCCATGAAAATAAGTGAAATCAATGTGGATATTATCTGTGCGTCAGACTGGCTGCCGGCATGGAAGCAGCCAGGGCCGGTGTGGGTGGTATCGGCTTGCGGCGCGGTTCCGAGCGGCGCTGTGCCCGCCGGGGTGTACGACTCGGAACTCGTGTGGGTGGCGCGCACCACGCATAGGTATGTACAGACCAGTCGGACCTCGTATTGATTACTAGCTCCGACCTAGTAGCAACACACCACAACCAACCAACAACGCCACACTACGAGCAGCGTAGCGTACACTACGAGTAGCGTAACGTGCACTACGAGCAGCGTAGCGTACACTACGAGTAGCGTAGCGTACACTAAGAGTAGCGTAGCACACAGTATTAGTAGCGTAGCTTGCTCGTAGTGTAGCAAGATACGCTACAAGGCTTAGGTTCAACGCGCAGCATAGCTTACTTAGCCAACTAGTATAAGCAACCCCGTTGCGATCGTGATTCGGATTGATGACCGCTAGTGGCATTTACTACTTATGGAGCTTCGTGCTTCAGAGGGCACGTCAAAAACCGTCGGTCCCGGATGTAGTCTTGGAGTGGCAGTCGTCATAGCATGACGATAGGGCATTTGGCGAATGCCCCTTTGTCTATTGTTTGGCACAGCTACAAGGAAGTGAAAGACTCGGAGCTCCTCTGGATGGCCTGCACCATGCATAGAAATGTACGGAGTGTATAATTGGGAGCTATGGTGGCGCAGACAGATTCCTTGAATTGGAACTCGTGTACGACGTACACTACGCCCAGTTACGTACGTAGTACACGACTCAGAACTCTTGTGGGTGACATAGTTATGTACGGAGTAAATTAGTACTTTTTTGTTTGCAACAGTTTACGGTTTCAGTTCTACAGTTAGGTAAAAATGACAAGCCAACTACCAGCTATACATTGAATAAAATGTGTAGAAATCGGTACATTGCTGTACGCATTCGTGAGATTTCAGTTCATGTCGAACCACTTGATTGCATGGCAATTGTGAGTAGCTACTAATATACTATAACTACGTATGTATAGAAATCAACCTTAAAACCAGTAGAACGCAAACCTTACCGCAGCGATATTACGTAGACGCGACCTTCGGATGCGATTATTTCTAAGTGCGAAATCAATTAACAAATACAATCAAATTTGAGAGATTGGGCGTGTTTTGCTATTTAATTTTTTTTACACTCTAAGAGTTACACTTCACATATTCGTAGGTGAGAAGGTATCTATAACGATCGTATTAAACTGACTTCAAAAAAGAAATATATCCTCAATTTGATGGAAAGTACATTTTTTTTGCTACCTCAGAACTCTTTATGTAATGATATAGAAAATTCTTTTTTTAGCGGTTTATGTTACATATATGCTAGGCTATAAGGGTGGATGGCGCGGGTTCGAATCCTCCACAAGACTATGAGTTTTCCTCTCGTGAATTTGTGATTTTGTAATAGAAAATTCTTTGAATATTGTTATGTTTGCAATAACGCCTGCTATGCGGATTTACATTACAAATTTACAAATATACGATAGGAAAAATTTAAGTCATGTGCGGGATTCGAACCAGCATCCATCCACCCTTTTAACCGGGGTATGCTCTAACCAATTGAGCTAACATGACAATGACGTCATAACTCAAATTTTTCCCATCGTTCTTTTTTTATATCAATGGATGTACTTACCTACTTTCTGATTGGCACATTAAAACTTCATCAAAACTGGTTTCCCAGTTTGGTATTCAAATCTAATGATCTCGAAAACATCTATGCCATCAAAATACTTAAATAGAACAAAATTTTGAAGCAGTGATGGCTCAGTGGCATTGGCTATTAACTGCCGTGCAGTAGGTCCATGGTTCGAATCTCGCCGCGGGCTTGAGCTTCACCGCATGGTGGAAGGGCATTTTGAGAATGCCCGCCTTGCTAGCGACCACCCTCAAGTAGAAAATCTGTCGCCAAGCACCTAACAGTGTTCCGGCAGCAGTCCTTGAGAGCCAGTAAAATTACAGGCACATGAGACCTAACAACTGTACGTCTCAATGTGACGGGCACAGTGCAATCAGTCGTTGACGAAATGCATCTGTTATAGGCAGAGGCCGCTTCACATCATGAGGGCCTCGGGATTGTTAGGACACAAGATAAAAAAAATTACGTTTCATAATGGTGTCTTAGGTTTTCGCAATAATTACACATAGTAATGAAACAAGCTTAAACGGTTTAAATCTATCTATCTATCTATATTATATTTATCATTATTTTTGTCCCGACTTCGAATTACGTTTCATACATTTTAATTGTAAAAGTCAGTTTTTGTTTCAATTAATTATTGATCCTTTGATGTATAACGTGTAACAGGTGTAACGTACTACCAGCTGCTCTTCATCCCTCAAAGCATTGCTGTATCGTGTATGCCGACGGAGCGGTACATCATTATACCAAATATCAGGTGAGCAAATACTTGCAATCAATGTTGCTCATTCTCTAGCAATATACATACTATGAGTTTCGACGTAGAAAATATTTTTCTCGAAGAAAACTTGTAATTTTCCAGTGGAACGACAACGCGCGGCACACCCGCGATACATAATTGATATTGTTCTCTAATGTAATTGATTGTTCCGCCGTAGAGTGGGTGCGGCTGGACTACTGGACTTGTCACACAAGTCCTGTGAGACAAGTTTGCTACTTACATGTTCATATTCAGCATAGATTCATTCAAGACTCATACAAGACAGAATCTGTAGTCTACAAATCCCTTATGAATATATGAATCTATGATGAATCTAGGCTGGTTTGACGATATTGCCAACAAAAAATATAAAAAGAGTAAGGTAATTTAGAAAACAATTTCGTTATTATTTATTATTATTTTATTATTTAGTTTCGTTTTCATATGAAACCAAGATTTAATCAATATTGACTCAATATGAACGATATGAAGTTAGTAGACTACCAGAACTGTCAAATTGACCAGGCCGAGTCCATAGAGATATACCTACGAATAAATAAAGTAAAGAAGTATAACTCTGATACAGTGAACGCTTTGATTTCGGCCTCATCAAATTCACAAGTAACAAAACACGCACTATTTTCCAAATTCAATTGGATTGGTTAATTGATTTGGCGCTTAGAAATGATCGCATCTGATTGGTCGCGTCAAAGTGATGTTGTCACCGCCGTCATTGCCTAAGGTCAAACCGCACTACTGCGGCACAGAGCGCGGCAGTGAAACGGCGCGGCTCGGGAAATATTAATTTGTATGGATTTATAAATGGCGTAAACCGCACTATGAGGAGAGACGCGGTGCAGCAAATTATCTAGTTATTTCACGTTCCAACCACGTTTCAACAATTCATAAGACCTTACTTTAGGTTCTAAAATCTGTGTGAAATCGATAATTATCTCTGAAGAGTCGTAAAAAAGAGTTTTTCGAACGAGAATTTTGTTATATCTTGCACCCAAATATAACACATATTAATTTTTCAGCTAAATCTGCTTCTTTGCAAGACCCCACGATTATTTTACATCGACGACTTCATACATTTTGAATTTTTGCTATTAGTTGGAAAAACCGTTCTGCTACGCCGTATTGCTATTGTGTACGAAACAGTCGCGCCACTTATCTGCAGCACTGCTCTGCACCTCTGTAAATGCATATTAGGTAGTGACAGCCGCTTCGCGACGAATCTCTGTAGTGCGTTCCCAGCTTTAGATACGCGTGGATGCCGTTATGCTACAATATGTAAGCTTTTTTACGTATTCATTTTCAATTACAGGTTTTTTCAATAAAATATTTTTAGGATTTTCATGCAATTTATTTCAGTACATTGGAATTACTATCTTGGAAATAATATTCTATAATTTAAAAGTCAGTATATACATATAATGCGCTGAAAAAAAGAAATGTATTTCAAGAAAACTTTTTTATTCAAGTTGATATTGATTTGGATATAATTTAGAATTAGATTTGAATTTTAAAAATGTCATATTGCGTTTGTTACATTAATAAATACATCAAGTTTTTTTTGGCGGTATGTATTTTAACAAAATGCTGCATTCTATAATAAATATTTTTAGCTACTACAACGAAAGCATTTAGTCAACCTAGCTGCCATTGCAGGCTCACCCAGGCTGGTGTGTTCCCGCTGTCTCCATTGCCTTATACTAGACTTTAAGGCAATATTGATAGTAGAATATAACTCAGAATTAAATTAGATTTAAAAAATGTCTTATTGCGTGTATTAGATGAATAAGTACATCATTTTTTTTTGGATTTTAACAAAATTCTGCAAACTATAATAAATACTTTTAGCTACTACAACGAAAGCATTTAGTCAACCTAGCTGCCATTTCAGGCTTGCAGGCAGTCTAAGCACTCCAGCTGTCTGACCAGTTGGCAGCGTGCCCAGCATACCCAGAACTATTATTCTAGTATTCCATTGTACCAAATTAAGTAGATGGATTATATATACCTATTGGAAGTAACAAACCGCAGCCATAGGTGTGACAACTGACAACTATCAACGTGGCAGTTGATGTAGTATTTATATGTTTTAGGTACAAATGACATTATAGTTATCTAGATATAGCATGACAGCTGCCAAAATGACAGTTAATATCAAATTTTTCCGTTTCTATTTCATATTTTGGATTAAAATGACATAAAAGTACCTAGAAATTACTCTTACGTATGACAGCTATAAGACCTAAAATCAATTTATTTGTAATAGTTATGTCCTATTTATCCCAAAAATTAAATCAATACTGGGAAATACGACATCAACTGACACTTTGACAGTTGTCAGATCTAAGCCCTACTTCTAGGATATTTTAATGTTATTAGAAGCACAAATACTAAATTAAGATTGAGGACCTTTATCAAAGTTTTTTTATGACATTTGTAGTACATGTTTGACATAAAAAATCGAGCATACAAAAAAAATCTGAATTATTTTTAACAAAAAAAGTTCTCAGACTAACAATGTTCCGAAGTTATTTTTGACTTAATGTAAAATTCATGTTGCATAAAACTATCCAGGGTAGTCAAGTATGGCTTTCCAAAATATTGTTATTTACTCGTTTATACAAGTTATTCCCGATTTTTTTATATCCGCATGGCTGCTCCACCATTTTACTACATAGTATGGTATTTTTTCAGAATTTAACAACGTATAAGAACATTGATAAATTCAGTTGAAAATTCCCGTGGTACAACCGCATGACTCGAACCCACACGGTGAACTGACAGCGCCACGCGGTACACTTTTTAAGCCACGCCCGCTGCGGTATAGTTTGCGTTGTGTTGTTTTTGAGCATGAATTACATTTCTTTTCATTATTATTCGTAGAGATATACATATAGATTCATATTGATTAGCAGACTTGACGCCCAGTAGTCTAGTCTATAAAGCACTGCTTTGACTAAATAATTAATTCCTGTGATGACTTTTAAGCCTGCTAAGCTAATAACATAATCAAATATTTTTTTACACATCTATTCGAAAAGAGATAGCTGATTCTTCGTTAACAGGGACTTAAATAGCTTTTTAAGGCTAAACGTTATTGCAATTTAGAATGTAGATTTAATAAAAGTTCTAATCACCAAAGATATCAATTACAAAATTTGTATAAACAAGTTACAGACTGTTTTATTTTTGTATTTTAGGGTTATTTTTAATCTTAATATTTTTATATTTTTTTACTACCTAAAAATAATATAGTTTCTCAAAAACTTCATCCTGAGACAACATTTTCTGAAACTATTTCTAATTCTCAAGCTGTAAATAAATTGACCACTGCAACGGATGGCTGTGGTAAAATTGTTACGATGCACTTTCATAAATGTTTAAATATAAACATTGGCCTCCATTTCTATGCTGTATTATTTTTCCTTATTATATCTAAATACATAAAAGTACCTACTATTCTTATTCATACGTTGCACTTAATTATTTTCTCATAGAGGGTAGAATGTCCACCTCGGGAGCCAACAACCATTTTAAGCTCGAGTAACTTTAAAGAACTCGCTGCACTCAAGATTCTACTTTAGATCCCTCGCTACGCTCGTGATTCTATTCTAGAATCCTTCGTTCCGTTCTGAATTGAAAGAAACACTCTCTGCCTAAAATGGTTAACTGACGCGTTTAAAATAGTTGTTTGCTTCCTTAGTAAACAATCTATTGATAGTTTGTCGCTATGGGCAAATGGCGCCCGGTACGTAGAACCCTTGTGAATGACTTTTACTTTTAGCTGTTTAAATTACAAATTTTGTATAAAAATAATTAATATTATTTTAACCCAATATTTCAACCACTTTAGGACCATTGTCGTCACTGCTCTCACCCACAGCATAAGTCACTCCATGACCACGGTCATTATAAAGTGTTTGAAGGTTGGGATAAAACAATTTTAAATATTAGGGAATTTAAACCGTTTACAATTCTTTGTAATTACTTTAAAACTCATTGATCATAAACATCTGACTTTGAAGCATTAAGCTAATACTCAACATTGAGCTAAGCTGCACCGTGCTGTGTTGATGTTATGCTCTATTTAGTAAATTCTTTTAGAGTATTAAGTAAAAAAAGCAAAACGTGCAGAGCTGCCCCTTGTTTAAACTTTCAACAAAACAGGGATCTTGCAATACGTTTTAATCCACCCTGCCCACCCGTTTGATTTTATTCTATTTTCTTCGGAAAACATACAGAGTTTGTTATAACTATCTTAAAATAAATTAAATAACAACACTCTAATGAATTGTTTTCGCAACAACTATTTTCTGCATATCTTGCTCGCACTCGTGGAAGTGTGTCGTGTGTGAAAAAACAAAGCATGAATGAGTTAGCTTAACGAAACACAACCCTACGTAGCATAGCTCTATGTTGATTAGTCACCCAGTTGGTCTGTAATCAGGTGATGTGTAACGCGGAGGCACGATGGATCCCTTGGCGCGCGGGCGCGGGCGTGGCTGAGTGTGGCGATGGCATGCGGGCCGTGCGGGCCGCGGCCGGCGTACACGTGGGGCGCGTGCTTTACCGACGCTCGCATCTCGTCGGGGCGGTGCACGCGCCGCATTACAGGTATATATCATTGTTATGAATCTTTCTTTTGTACAGCTTGTTTTATACTAATTAGTGTCTCTGACTGCTGGAGGTAAAACGACTTATACAAAGATAAACATGTTTATTTTAATAAAATATCTACCTAAAGGCATCCCGTTAGCTAGCCTATATCTTTTATCGGCTACCTGACCACAATCTTATCAGATGGTAAGTGATGATGCTTTTCAGATATACTACTTGCGGACCGCTACGGACATCTAACCAAGCTATCGAAAGCGTTGTACCTAATATAATAAAATCATCGAAATCTTAATGCCGTTTGACTACAACTTTCACCTAAAATGAATGAATATTGTGAACTGTGATCTTTCCAAAAAAAAAACGAATATAATTATTTTTAGTGTAATTTCTGATATTTTAAATATAATTTAATGTGGAAATGCACATCTGTGCCGGCCGCTTTAACAGATGATTAGAGCAAGATCATGAAATTTGTGACATTGTAATATTATTGCGCAACCCCGATTTACCGTCTTATTGCGCACTACCGAGTAGTTCAACAGATAGTACAAATGATATTTGCTCACGATATAGTAAAGTTTCTGAAAATTATGAATATGATTTCATATATTACTCCAACTAAGAAATCAACGTTTTTTTATGCTAGATAGCCTTTGACCACTATCTCACCTGATGGTAAGTGATGATGTGGTCGAAGATGTTGTTTAGGCAAACCTAGAAGTACTGGCTCTCAAGGACAGCTGCCGGAACACACCGTTAGGTGCTTGGCGACAGATCTTTCAACTTGAGGGTGGTAGCTAGCCAGGCGGGTATTGGCAAAATGCCCTACCACCATGCTATAACGACTGCCATCCTAAGACAACAACCGGGACCGACTGCTTAACGTGCCCTCCGAAGCACGGAAACGCTCAGTAGTAATGTCACTAGCGGTCACCCATCCAACTCATGACCGCGCGCGACGTTGCTTAACTTTGCTGATCGGTTGAGAACAGCTAAGTAAACTTCGCTAGAACGCTTCTATTAACTGTTTATTTTTACAGATGTCACGTAGTGATCTTCGGCAGGCCGTTCGCCTTCAACTGCTACGAACTGTTGGTGGTGCCGGACGAAGAGTAGGCAATGCTTTAAACATCTACAAAGAAATTTATTGTAACCGGACAAGGAGAATGTGTTCAAATTCTTGGCGAGATCACAGAGTCGGGACTCGATGACAGCTTGCAAGCTGTGCATTATGGTTTAATAGAGTTTTACGGCTTTGATTGCCCGCGATGTAAAGTCATTTTGCTTGAAGAGAAATTACGTATATGCCTATTAACTTTGAAGCATACAAGGTATATATAAAAGTACCTACATACATACAGGTACTCTAAAAGATCCATGATTGAATGTCTATATAGGCATTTATTCTGAGTAGTGAAATTGTGCTGTGATACCGTTTGTGATGCATCTATTTGTTTTGAACTGTTTTAGAAGTGATATATTGTTTTAATAAATGGAGAATATTTTGTTAGTAAAATATAAAAATATTTTATTCATACATAGTAGTTTTTGCATTTACGCCTGCTAGCAGCACCTAAGCTATAAGTAAGCTTATAGCTTAGGCACTGCGAACTACTGTTGCTTACTAAGGTAAGCGTTAGTAAAATATAAAAACATTTTATTCTTGCCATCCGTAACCCTGTTTAATACTGACAATGTCGATTCGATACAAATTCACTCAATTATGTTAATGCTTATTCTGTTCACGCTAAAATCCGAAATTGTATTGCTGTAAAAGCCAACTCGCCACTGCTGAACACAGCCTCCCCTATAAAGGGGGTATTTGCCATAATCCCCCCCGCCTGGCAGGCAGCTTGGGGATCGCAGTGTAAGATGGCAGTTCTTTAGAAGGTGCTGCTGCTGCCCACCTACCAGTATTTTTCGCTCGTTCCACTACGATCCCCTATTTCAGTCCCCCAGGGGACTGTACAACACTCACTATTCCACTACAGTACCCTATTCAGGGGACTCAACTAGTACTATAAAAAACAATTCCACTTCGATCCCCTATGCTTTCTTCTATGCTCAGGATTCAACTAGTGCTAGTCTCTAGTTATCACTACGCCAAAAAGAAGTTTATTTGTGTTTTTTTTAATCGCGCATAGTGGGAAAGCCTTTGGGTATACAAAACCATGCGCTATAAGCTAAATAGCTGTGGTAGATAGGGTTGCTTTTAGATTTTAGGAATCTATATTGCTACAGACATACCTATAGTTTAGAGCTAAGGGTAGGCGTATTATATAGGTAGTGTACGGGCATGCCATACATTAGGTACTTATAAATATATATTTTGCAATAGATACAAATCGATGAACACAAAGTGCTGACAGAGTTAGCGATTGTCACAATAACCTAGTTTGTAATTTTCTTTATATTAGCAAATGTTATTTTAATCAGTGCAATACAAGTATTCAAACACACCACATCTTTGTCCTCACAAATACTTTCTCCGTTAATATTTTTTGGTCCTTCGAAATTGAACCCCGCGCGGTGATACCTCTTCGGGCGAGGTTCCGGAACAACAGTGACTTTGCATTCAGTGCACACAGTGAACATTTATATACAACTTTACAAAAACTAATACTCAGTAGCCAGGGCAATACAGCTCGGCTACGACCAGTTCTGTGGGCACTACAGCTCGCATACCTACAACCAGCAGCCAGGGCAATACAGCTCGGCTACGACAAGGAATCCGTGAGTTAGACAACTTGCGGTTCACATATTGGGTTATCCTACCCTCACATCTGGGTTGCGGACAACACAGCTCCAGCACCCTGCAGCAGCGTTATCCGGGCGCGCTAGGCAGTGCCGCAAATTTCCCATTGAAACATTGCGTCATCCTTAGATTTGTGGCCAGACATATTAAAGGCCTGTATAAAAGCCATAGGTGGCCATTTCGAATAGAATATTGTTTTTATTTGTTGCTAAGACTTGAAAGTGAACAAAAGTGAGAAATATTACATTAGGCAGGTACTTCATGAAAAAAAGCATTTTCATTTGTAACAGAACTTATGGCCGGACTAGGTACTTACAGTACTCTTAAAGCATAGAACATATAATAATACTACGTATAGAATGGACACTCCTCACCCCCCAGCAAAACGAGCCTTCCTCACCCCGCCAGCGATTCTGAGCTGTCGCTGGGCTGACTTGAGTACGGCACTCGCAACTCGCGCACGATGACGCGACGATGAAGCGTGACGATTGTACGATTATTTTAAAAGTTGAAAATGGGGTAATCTTGTGCTGTTTACGGTTGCTTATCAATGAAACAAGAAATAGGATAGGAGTTTTTATAGATTCCCTAAGGATAAAACGAGGTAAGTCATTCTTGGTAATCCACACTAAGTACCTACCTATTTGTCGTTCTTCAGTTATCCAGTAGGTAACTTATAAAAACCGGTAATTTACAGTAAGTTCCTATTGAAAAAAATACAAACATAATACTTTTTCTTTATATTTTGTTGAAACTGCTATTCGAATAATGATTATTTTAAAAGATTTTCGTTTGCAAAAAATATCCATGGATATCGACTTCGTTTGCAGCGAAACAAGTGTCTTTGTAATCCATACCTACCATAGAGAAAAGCAATACACATACCGACCTTCGCCACAGTTGACACGCGGCACACTTCATGATTGTTTATTATACGAGAAGAACATACATTATGATTGTATTTATTATCACTACTTGTATAAAATGTGAACTTGGAATCATACTTTTTGTATAGTGTAGGTATCTATTACTACTACTTCGTACATGGAGTTGGATTTTTGTGCTTGTAAATATTTCTGAAGGTAGGTAAGATAACCTACGAAATCTAATAAGTCATATTAACAGCATCAAAAGATTGTTAGGTAGGTAAGTACAACAATTATTCATACGATGACAACCTTAGACTTCACGCACACATTTACGCGTGTACGAAAACAACATTTGTGTAGCGTCTGTGTAATAGGTAGTTAGAACGCGGCTTTTGTATAGAGAATGAGTCGAGTGTACAGGCTGTGCTTAAAGGTATATGCTGGAATGTCTGCAATCTTTTATTCTGAGTGATCAAATTGTGAGGTGATACCGTTTGCGATGCATCTATGTATGTTGTACTTTTTAAGAAGATGTTTATATATTAATAAATAAAGTATATTTTATAACAAATACATTTTATTCATGCCATTACCGTAAACCCACTTAATACTGACAATTTTTTAAATATTGTTATTAATTATTTTGGTATATAATCAATGACATCTTACTTAAGCTAAATTATTGCTATCAAAATGGTATTGTGGATTCGTCCACGATGCATTTTTTTTTCAATTTTGCCGATGAGTGTGAAAGACGATACGTATAGTACAAGAGTAAGGACACAATTGCGCTCCAAAATTTTGCAACTAAACTAAGTACAGGGGCAATTAAAGACGACTTAAGTCGTGTGTATCATATTGTACCTTATGTTTCAATAATACTTTTGAATCGGCGACATTAAGAGGGAGCGAGGAATCTATAGAACCTTCAGGAGATTAATTGAATAATTAAAAGTATATGTACGTTATTTCCTTATATATTAAAAACTTTCCAATATGTCTGGTGGTTCTTTGATCATGTTAATACTAGGGCATTATCAGTGATTATCTTGGCCGTATTTTTTGAGTAGTAATAAATAGTTGTGCTAAATTATTAAACGAATGGGACGTGTCTATAGCAGGCATAGATTTTATGTAAAAAAAAATATTGCTCTAGAGGCATTATCCAGAAGGAAATTGGGGAATACATTTGTACGGATAATCACAGGCCGACTTCTCTCCAGTAGAAAATTCCACATAAACTCTTAACAAATATATAACACAGTCAAAAACAAAAACTCTTAATACAAATTACTCCAAATGCAGGATGAAGAATGAGAGGAGCTCATAAGACAAATACAAAATTGGTAAATTCAAGATTTATTACACTGCTATAACACTGTTAGAATAAAACAATCTTAGAATAAATTAGATATAAACATTTATTACACTGTTAGAAAAATGTGTACTTTATTATTAAAGATTTTTCAAATTATTAACATTAGTAACTAAGAAATGACTGACTAACGCTAATGTTGCTAAACTATATATCAGGCTGTTTCTGCTTTATTTTTTTCTACAAGGAGGACCCTTTCCAGCGTGCCTTTAGTCCCTGAGAGCCGCACCGTGTCCCCTGTCTTGAATATTTCGGTGGCGTTGGAGGCACCCACTATACATGGCAGGCCGTATTCTCTAGCTATCACTGCGCCTGAAATCACAAAACAAAATTATAACTTTTTGAAGCGCTTAAAACGACGCATGTCTGGACTTTCCGATCACCTACAATCGCTAGTCTTTCTATTATGTGTTATTCCTTATATATGTAACGAGAACAATAAAACTCATCTGTCCTTCACTGATGTTGAAAAGTTTGAGCAAAGTTCACTGCCGTCATTGCTTGGAATGGGTAACCTATAGTGGCAGTTACTACTGAGCGCTTACGTGCTCGTTAGTGCACTTTAAACCGTCGGTCCCGGTTGTCGTCCTAGGTTAGTTGCAGTCCTTACTGCATGGTGATAGGGCAATTTGCGAATACCCGCCTGGCTAGCTACCACTTTCAGCAGCTGTCCTTGGGATTCACTTCCCATTCTAGGTTAAGTCTGGTTACCATCTTCGACCACATCATCACTTGGCGACCTCACCATCAGGTGAGATTGTGATCCAAGACTATCCTAGGGTCAATATAAAAGCATAATTCATATGCAACTTTATGCGTATTTTTCCTATTCCAAGATTCCTTGTGTATTGTCCCTCCAATGTCTATGTTGTTATATTTTTAGACATTAACTGCGAGGTAATCGTGGCATTCTAAAAAACGCGCATCTCGTTCCAGTGGACTCAAAGCACTGTATTTGTTGACCTCATACAAAAATGGTTGAGGAAGGCGATGGCTGGCACATGCGTCAACTCGTGAACGGGTGCAGCTAGAGGATACCGGTCTGCTCTGGATGCTAATGAGTAATGACTTTACCGGAAAAAATAACCTTTATTTTAACACTGCCCCCCTTAGAATGTTGTATGTTTCCTATTCCTTGTTTTAAATAAAAAATGGTAAAATTAAAAAAAGTAATTTTATCCGTAGCACAATGCCCACAGTGAATATATTCCTAGAAATAGCACATGTATTCAATACTGTATAGACAAATTATGTTCTTTATTAAGGTATTCTAATGTAGTATGCCTACTTACCGCCTTGAGAAACTACATAATCTGAGTCATACTACATTTTCTTGAGAGGATTGACAAATTATTTCGAATGGAAATAGAAGTTATAAGTATAGATACCATGTGAAATGAGGCCACCAAGCTCTGTGACAATCCCTGTCAGGAGAGGGAAGTACGGCGACCAGCCAATGTCCGTAGCGTGTGTTATCAATATGTCACCTTGCTTTAACTGGTCAATCTGTAAATGTGTAATAACGTAAGTATTTACTATGGATGGTTATTGCTAAAATGCTAACAACCTCTTAGGGTTGACTTCTGCTAGACCTAAGAAATATTTATGAGATTATTTTTTGTTAGAAAAAAAAAACATTTATTTTTGTTTTTTAACGCCTACTCCGAGCCAAGTGCGCCAGCCGCGACAATACTGGACCGCGCCGTGGTCCATTTGAATAGAGTTTTGAATATTTACATCGAGCGAAGTAATAAAAAATATGAAATAATACATTACAGGCACAAGAGACTTTTGACATCAGGTGGTCCTCGTGCTTATTCGGTCAAAAACATATAAAAGAAAACAAATATATATATATTTAACAAAACAAAAAAAAACTCAAAATGTATGTTAGGACTAGCAGAAGTCAACCCTAAGAGGTTGTTAGCAAATGACCAATAATGTATATATTTATGTGACTTTGAGAATATCTTACGGCATATCACGAACAGTCTTCCATTTTTTAAGCCAGGAACTGAAGTCATCATTAACAATATTTACCTCGGATATGTCTTTGACGACGCACGCCCTAGCGATCACCTCTCCCCCACAGACCGAAGCTGCGGTGATCTTCACATCTCCCCCCGTCACCAGAGGACCTTGAGTTTCCAACGGAACTATCCAGCCTTTGTTCATCTCAGCGAACTTCAGCTTACGCCAGCTTGGGTAATACTGGTGGCGTTGAATAGCCCTGAAAGGAATTGACTAATATTTTACGCACCTTATAAAGATTTTTTTATAACTCTTTATTGGAAGTATGAAAAAAAAAAATATAAGTAATATTAATCTTATAGTTTGGAAAATGGTTTTGTCCTTGTACGAGTAGTCAGATTAACAGGAATAAGTTTGAAAATATGTATACAGGGTTATTGGTAAAATGCTAATCTAGCTAGCTTACCGATTGCCTTGCTTTATCGCTCCCTGTGCAATCAGTAGGTACCTACTTCAATCAGAAAACATCATTAAATATCTAGGTTTACGTTTTAGATATTTGGATCGTCAAAAGTTATAGGTACCGATCTCTTTGCTACTCCAAGCTGCCGTTTGTAAAATAATTAATCATTAAACGTTTCCAAATGATAAAAAATTTTCTTACCTACATTATTATTAATTTCAAGTTTACTTAGGTACACTAGCCTAGGTATGTCGTATTGAATTACGCCGCTACCGCGTTCTTTAGCGCAAGCCGCCAAAGACCGACCAGAGCAGAATAGGTACCCGAAACAGCTGTTTTATTGTGCCGATTAATAGCCGTTTATTGAATTCGCTAGCATTCGTGCGTGTGTGTGTGAATGGAGTAGATACACCGTACAATCATAGACCGCGGTTGTCGTTGCTATTACCCTCAAAGCCAACGTGCCACAGCTTAGGTTATAGTTAGTAATAATTTTGTGTATGTTAACATTAAACATGAGTGGAACAAACTCACTCATCGATTCTGCCCCACCCCCTACAGTATTGTTGACATATTTTTAGATTTTAGAATTGCTTACATGATCTTCGAATTGGGCTCTTAAATTTTATTGCAACTAAAACGTTACACCTAATACAACTAACAAATAAGTGTATGTATAATACTATAGCAAGCCATAATGTCAAAAGGAATAGTACTCACTTTCGCAATAATGCAGGATCTCTAGTATCGATGTATTCCCGTAACTCTTGTAACCGGAAGTAGAAGACAATGTCGTGGTGCGGTAAGTACCACTGTTTCACCATCGCCTTGCCGAGGCGAAGGAAAGCGAGCCTTATCTTGTGGACCGCAAGGATCAAGTGCGCTTTAGTGCCTTCCCGGTGACGCACTGTCCGCTGGCAGAGGGGCATCACAAAGCTGAGAACTGTTCTGGAAGATAGTTTCTATTACTTGCACTGCGATGGAAGAATTAGTTTTTTAGATGGTTATATCAATTAATTGAAACTTATGCTTGAAAAATTTGCGAATACAATTGTAAGACACAACATTTAATAGCAAAAATAAATTGACTGTTATAGTCCGGGGTTTGTGACAGTGCCAACGGCTAAAGACTCGGCACCTAATTAAATGGGACCAAATAAGCGAAACATGCATGGATTTCTTGAATTTTTTGATGTGATAATATTTTAATGATATAAAAATCGAACAAACTTAAGAGGAATGATACAAAAATCAAACAACTTTTTTATAACTAACTTAAGGCCTACGTCACGTGTAATCAAGATGTGTTTAAAATTAATTTAAAAGAGCAATAGTGTCCGCTGCATTGCGACTACAGTAGCTGTATTGAGCGGGATGTTCGCATTTGGCGAAAGTATTCGAAAAAAGTATTTTAATTATGTAAATAACTAACTTTCATGTTGACAACGTTGGATGGCAGTCACTGCAAGGTGGTAGGGCATTTTGCGAATGCCCGCCAGGCTAGCTACCACCCTCAAATAGAAAATCAGTCACCAAGCACCTAACGGTGTGTTCGGGCAGCTATCCTTGAGAGTCACATACCACATAATCACTTACCAACAGGTGAGATAGTGGTCAGAGGCTAGAGAATCAGCTACATAAAAAACTACTTGGCATGGAAACGACATAGATCTCTTATATTGCCTTAGTTAGGTGAGATGGCGGAAAACATAGCCTAGGCGAGGTTTTAGTTCTGAGACACGACAAAGGTGGTTGGTTATTTACCTGGTGCTAGACTTTTGTATACTCTTAAGTGAAGCTAAGATTTCTTTATTCGTTTTAGATTTCACTGTGTCTTCGGGCGAAGCTCGGAGGTTCTGAAGCACTTTCATCATATCTTCCGGTACCAGAATCCAGGGTTTGGTGGACAAATCAAACTGCAAACAAATAATCTGGTTAATCTACATCGAATAGAAAACGTTTAAAGGTTTTCTTACACGCAAATGAACTTAGAGATTACCTACATAGTTGTGAGAATACTTGAACCTACAATCTCATATACCTGGGGTTTGTAGTTTAATTTAATTTGGGTAGATGGAGCTTCACAACAAAAGGGTGCATTAAACGGAGGGGAAAATACTAACTGCGAATTAGACTCCGCATCGAGGGAACACAGAATGTAATAAAAATCGTTACATTTTCCATACAGATCGAGATCTTTAAAATTCGATCTGCACTTGACCGTTTTTTTAGTATTTGTCGATGTACGTTAGATATTGGACTACAATTGCACTAAGTTTGTTGCTAGAAAGTTTACCGTTGTTACGATAGAGTAATGAGAAAAAACGTAAAAAAATACAGTTTCTTATATGGAGACCCCTTTTGAATGGGAGTAAACTAAATCAAGAAAGTATACTGCAATATTGATTTACACGCATATATTTCAACTTAAATCAGATACACCATATGGCATATATCTTACCATGAACTAATGATAATTTTCAACTCAAATAAAGTCATTTACTCAACTTGGGCGTCTACGACGCTCTATGAAGGTAAATTTTGTAATTGACAAAATTTTATATTGCCATAATATACATAGGTAAACATCCAGCAAAAATGGTAGAGTCTGTACGGGCGTGGCACTTTAGTACCTCTTTCATACGTGGATAAAAGAGAACTACTAAGCTAAGCTAGTTGTCCCTTACATCCTAATTTCCCATCTCTAACCTACAATTACATTATTACCATCCAATAGTATCCCATAGCACGTCTGCACGATGTTGCTGTACTACAGATTTTATTTGAAATGAGCACAAATATATCCATAAATTGAGAAAAAATAAAGATGTACGACGAAAATAAGCGGTGTAAGAGGTAAATACAATAATTTTGAAGCAGTGATGGCTCAGTGGCATTGGCTATGGACTGCCGAGCAGCAGGTCCATGGTTCGAATCCCGCCCAGAGCTTGAGCTTCACCGCATAGTGGAAGGGCATTTTGCGAATGCCCGCCTGGCTAGCGACCACCCTCAAGTAGAAAATCTGTCGCCAAGCACCTTACGGTGTGTTCCGGCAGCAGTCCTTGAGAGCCAGTGAAATAACAGGCAACAATGAGACTTAAAAACTTGTCTCAAGGTGATGGGCGCAGTGCAGTTCGTCACTTGTGATGAAATGCATCTGTTATAGGCAGAGAATACCGCTTAACATCAGGTGGGACTCGCGCTTGTTCCTTCACAATAACATTAAAAAAAATAAAAATAATAATAATTCACCAATAGAATCACTTCTTGTTCTCGTCACGCCGAGCGCAGCAATTATAGTATTTGTGATTTTTACGTCTTACAACGCTTTTCTCTGTTGAATACGCAGCCTAGTCTTTTTAACCAAAGCTGTCTCAGAGTATACTAACTAACCTCCATAATGGCCCTATGCCCATGCCTTTCCAGGAATTGACAAACTTCGAGATACACTTGAGGCAGGCACCGCTTGAGCCACGGCATCGCATCCTTGGGTTCCAGCGCCCGGAACTGGTCGTAGTGTCCGGAAGCTTGGAGCATCCGAGCCAGTTTGGACAGAGAGTTGGGAACCTCAGCCGATAACACCTCCCCAGAACTAAGTAAAGCACCTATCTCGTTGCAGATCTCGTTGGAGAAATCTATAATTAATAAAAACTTTTGTATCAACAACAACAGTAATAAAAAAATATGAAAATAACACGCCTGTTACGCCTTTTTCTTTAAAGGGCTAAACAGGTTTTTCAACACCAGTTTGACCATTTTGATATATTTCCCCCAGTCCCGTGTAATAGAAGGTAAGTTTCTCGCCATCTAACAAGAGCTGTAACAGTTGTCATTTTATTCTATGTCGAAATGTTTAGAGGAAATGTTTTTCAATCAACCAAGACTTTGATTAAAATTAACACATCATCTGCTTCTTACAAAAAACATCAGCCTTTTAAACTTAGTCTAATATGATTTGCTTAAAACCCGTCCAGGTGAAGCGACGAGTAGTCAGCTGTAGTTAGCCCCTGATAAGTGTTTTGAGTGTTTTACCTTGGCGGCCTTCCAACAAAACGTTCATGGCTATGAACTGGCTGGACGTGCTCGCGAGGCTGGTCACGCTGTGGTTATATGAAAACTCTATCATGGCATTCTGAGTGGCTGCGATGGCTTTCCACAGTTCCTTGGGCTCGTCCACGGCCTCTATTTGCATTGCGTTCGCATTTTTAATACTATTCTTCATATGCCGTTTTGAAGTTGAGATAGCCTGAGAATAAAGGATAAAAAAATATTTTTATTGTAGCAGGTTAAGGTGTACTGCTTTAACAAAATTCACGGTCCGAGATTTCTTTAACTTGGCTAAGTACAACAGAAAATTATCAACACCGATAAAAAAAATCGCGACATTGTCCTCCCGCTTTCAAAGTAGGCAAGTAAAAAGTGTAGCTGCAACTACGATTCTCTCAGAGTTCAGCTAACACTTATGACTATTCATTTTTATTTATTATTATAAATTTTGTGATGTATAAAAAATACAAACTAAGGCTACGGAGTTTTAAGCAGCAAATATGGTTATATATACATATATGTAAGGCATATATGCCGCCAATATATTCGTTAACAAGTATGTTCACAATTAGAACAGTTTTTTATAGTTTTCAATTGTGTTACGCTTTATCGCGATAAAAAAGCTCATTCTAGTTTGAGCCTTCGTCAAATTTTCGATATCGTTCAAAGGCAATTATAAGCTGTTATGAAATTGTATAGATTACCTTGATGAGCAAGAGGATCATCTGCACTTTATGGTACCACCGCGGCTGGTTTCTGTGCAGCGCCGTGTTGTGGATGTCTTCGTCAGCCACGGGGTGGCCGTGCACCGCCATCTCTATCATACGGATGTTTACATCTATCTCCTTTGGCATGTGTCTGTATACCGACTGCAATTTTCAATATTATATAAAATATATATATATAAAATTGCAAAGTCGCGAGTAAAATCGCGAGTGGATGGCAAGCGCCCAAGGGGTCGTAGTCCGTTAAGATGGTCTGACCAAATCTGCACAGCTTTGGACTCCAATTTACACGACGCACTCCATGACGCCAAAGATAGGCACAAGTGGCGGGACACCGTCAAGACAAAAGTGCTCCAAAAGCGGGGTAATCACGACCCTCAGTAATGACGAGAACGACGCGAGGAGGAGGATATATAAAATAGTTGTGGCGCCTCCATTCCTCGACAAGAGGTTAGAAAAAGTGTCTAAGCTCCTAAGTTGTGTGTGTGTTGTGGAAAACATATGTTTTGGGCCTATAGGGAGCGAGCATATTGCCATAGAACGAGCTCAGTTCCACCTCCAAACTCTACAGAGGTTTATTAAGGCCGATTCACATTATGTTAGCCCTTTGTAGAGTGCCTTAGTAGCCCTCGCATGCGAGTACTTCGGTGCCTTTCGAGTAGACGTTTACTACACTTTTTCCATTAGCTTCTCTGCAAGTGCCATTGTGCCGTCAGGATGGATAATCAACGTCGGAAAAGAGTTTATCAACAGTGACGAGCGGGGAGTTGAAAGAGCGCAGCGAGAGCGTCACTCGAAGCAGAAATAAAAAGCGATACTAATTTTTGTTGAAACGCGAGTAGTACCTATCGTACTAAAGCAAGTATAAATATAATAACTGTAGTACAGTCAGTACAGTCGCGCTCTGAAGCAAAACAGTAACGACGCGTAGCATCGCCTGGGTGTTATCAAGTCAATGTCAAGACTGTCTCGCACAATAAAGTAGTACTTCTAGGTTAGACTGAACAACATCTTCGACCACATCATCACTTACCATCAGGTGAGATAGTGGTCAAAGGCTAACCTATCGAAAAAAAAAATAAAAAAAAATAGACTTCTATATAATTTTCTATAATAGGTTGATATCTTACGTTATATAAGGCAAGGGCGACTCTGTTGTGCGTAGTCACGATGCTTTGGTCAAAGTAAGCCTTGGGTTTGCCAACTGTTGTGTCGATTGCAATTGTCAGCGGTGTCTTGATAAAGTCATATGACATTGGTGACAGTGGATTAGGTAAAACCTGTAAAAAAGTTTTTTGTTAGTAAACTCAAGCTGTAGTGCTACATACAGCTCATGACAACAATAACATACAGCATATTCAAGAGAATTTCACAATCATACCCACAAAAAGACCGTGAGGTCTTGCCGTGCAGAAAAACCTTGGTTGCCCCGTGGGGTGCCAGGCTAGAATGTCACTCCCCCGCCCATCTCTTCCCGTAGGTGTCGTAAGAGGCGACTAAGGGAAACGTACCAGTAGCGTGGAGAATATGGCTAAACCCCCTAATCCAGGCAGCTCTATTATTCCTCGCCCCAGTAACAGACCAGGTAAAGGTGGAGCAGGGGAATCCCCAGAAGATCCCGGCTACCGCGCTCAAAAACGAAGACCCTTGGCCCTGGCAACCCATAACATACGTACGCTCAGGGATGACCACAAGATTATCGAGCTGGAGGAAGAACTGAACAAGTTAAGCTGGGATGTCATGGGATTATCGGCAGTCCGAAGGCAGGGGCAAGACACCGTTATCTTAATAATTTAGGTTATTTTATCAACACCAGCGCAAAGCTCGTGAACTCAAGCCTCACATTGGGTACTTTGAATCATGTCTTCTTTTCTATATTCTCTTTACACACATATATTTTCTTTTAACAATTGTTTTAATTTGTTGTGTTTACAATAAAGCCTTCTTGGCGAATTACATTACACAATTACAAATTTACAAGAGGAAAAGTTATAGTCATGTGCGGGATTAGAACCCGCGTCCATCATCGCGACGCGTCGACTCATAACTCAATTTTTGCTCTCGTTTCTTCAACCATCGTATTGGGATGGAGCGACACCTATAGTTCAACTTGTGTTTGTAAACAAGACCAATTTTGCAATTGGTTTTATACTTGTAAATGATGACGCAACCTTATAATTTTAATATTGTTGTTTGCAATAACGCCTGCTTGGCGAATTACATTACAAAATTACAAATTTACGAAGAAAAAATGATTCTGATACGATGGTTGAAAGCACGAGAGCAAAATTAGAGTTATGAGTCATTGTGTCATGTTAGCTCAGTGGATACACGCAGGTTTGAATCCCGCATATGACTATAATTATTTTTTTCCGGTATTTTTGTAATTTTTCCCAATTTTCTTGCTTCTTGCTTCTTCCCAATGTTTTTATATATAAAGGGTTTGTTCCATCTCATCTTGCGACGACCAATTACATTTTCACTGAGCTAATAAACTGAAACAAAATTTAACTAGTATACTTAATTCGTACCCGTACAAAGTATGATTTGGTACTGAGTACAAATTTCTGCGCACTACAGTAGGAAATTTAAAATTTCGCGAAAAAAAATCACATAATTTAGCGTTATTCACTACAAACGAAAAAACTCAAAAATATATACAAAATCAGATCATACTCTCCTAAAATCGAGTTTCCCCAATAACACTTACTCAATGTGCTTGTGAAATGGCGAAAAAATGTTCAAGAAAGTAGTGAAATTACTTATTTTTTTATATGTTTTGAAGGAGCAGCTGCGCAACTTTATATTTCAAATCAATTAACATGGCGGACTGGTAGTTCCATTTGTTGGCACTTGCGTCGCTACTGTTATTGTCAGTCCGGATACAATGATAGGGTACGTTTTAGGAACAAGTACGAATTAGGCAAGTATCCCCTATAGGCATATTATTTTCAACCTAATCAATGTGTCTAGTGTATGCATACTTCTCCAGTATTGCCGAAGGTGATTAGTTCGTCATCAGACATGATGGGGCAGTCCAGCTCGTGAAGCAGCTCTTCCTCAGTCCAGCGATCCAGCGAAGTAATGGGGCGGGCTTGCAGTAGGAATATCTCCTCCTGAAACATCACAGTTTTCTATTGATATATACAACTTTACAATCGAGCAGGTTACTAGTTTTGGCTTCACTTGGGCGGGCCCCAGAATATAATCTAAATCTAAAAAAAAATAAGTACAATACAATCCTGATTTTCTGAATACCGGTTAAACGGATGCCGGGTAATCCGGACTCAAATTGTATAACCTTTTTTTCAACAAAAAAAACTATTTTTTTGGTTTTCTGGTTTGGTACACCGTACTGGGATATACCCGAAGGGTGCAAAAAGAAAGCTAAAACACTTCCATTTAATAGGGAGCGAGCATTTTGTAGCATACCGACCACAGATTTACAAACTGCTACTGAAAATTTAATTTTTAAATCTCTTCTATAAATCAACTTTTTGGCCAGCTACTCTGCCGATTCAGTTGATCCCGATGAATCCGATGATAGTCTTGGCTATAAGAACTTACTAATACACATTATCAACGGATACTCACACCAGCTAGCGCCCACTCTATATCCCGACCTGCCCCCCACAACTCTTCCTGCACAACTCCCAGTTTTGCTAGCCTCAACACTTCGCTTTCTGTAAGGCATGATAACGATCTTTCCGCCTCAGAGACCTCTTCCATATCCACTCCCTGACCGATCACGGTCACTCGTTGACTCTTGGTCCCGAGAATAGTCTTGGCTATGACAAGGTCATCGATGGAGGATCCATGGGTTGTGCGGTGGATGACGAACGTGTCTGGTTCTACTGCACCGGATACTACGCTCTGAAAGAAATATAGCATTGTTAGGGTTCTAAATCGATAATTTCAATAGCTCAGCAATTCATTTAAACCTCAAATGTAATGTTTAGATAAATAGTTTTTTTTATTGTTAGATGTCAGTATATTCTTTCTTTCTTGCCTAGCAGATGCGTCGCATTTTATTATTATTATTAGTAAAACAAACAATTGAAGGTGGAAATTTACTTCAGTGGTGGGAAATTCCAAATCTAAACGGCTTTATCGCGCTTGTAGCTTGGTTCAGTACATGATCATGGTATTCACGAGTTACAAATATTATTGCTCGTATTATCTTGATAACTTAATTGAACACCAATGCATATGATTACCTCTGGGGTGCCGGGCTAGAATGTCACCCCCCATCGCTACCTGTGGGTGTCATATGAGGTGACTAAAGGTAAAATACTGGAAGGTGGGCAGCAGCGCCTTCTGAGGAACCTAAAATCTTAAGCTGTGGTCCCAAGATGCCTGCCAAGCGTGTGCATTTTGGCAAAACCCCTCTTAATGGGGTAGGCTATGTTTAGTAGTAGACCATTCGGCTGATGCAGTAGTTAGTTTGTGTAATGCCTATCATTACACAAACTAACCCTATAAATCACCCACATTACTGAGGTAAATCATAAGTATTTCTGGTCTCCTGGTACTATGTACTGTACAAACGTATAATATTCATTTGTTTTTTAGGATTTACCATTCGTCATTAATAACGTTCGCGAAATTGGTGGAGGTGTATTAAGAAATAAAGAACGTGTTAAGTAATGCCCAGTACCAATGCTAACAGATCATTGCTATTAATTGAAAAGATTTTGCGTTGCTATAAATTTCTTGTAAGCATTTACGCATGCTGAACGAAACTGTTAAAATTCTGTTAGACGTTAAATAATTATCTACTAGCGGAATTCGAACCCGCTACACCAGATCCCCAGCCAGTAAGCCTAGTAGCATTGGCCAGTAAACTAATATTTCATAATATGTTAATTGATATACGTAAAGAAGGAATTTTCAAAGCTCTTTCTTGAACGTAGTCGTCGAAGTCTCGCTAATTCGTTCGTGGACCTAAGGAGCTCTTATCGAATGTCATCGGCCTGATTTATTTCGTGCAGTGCCCTATAATGGTGGGTACAAAGTAAGACGTAGTATACAGAGTTCAGTGGGCAATACCTCGCCCAATCCGTAGTTAGCAGTGAGCAGCAGCCGGCGCGCGTCGCCCGCGGCCGGATGTCGCGTGAACAGCACGCCGGCAGCTCGAGCTCTAACTAGCACCTGCACCACCACGCCGCCGCCGCACATGCATACTTGACCATTCTGTCTATATACACAAAAATATCTACTGAATTAAAAAACAAAGATTATACAGTGTTTTATACTTTCGCGAACTGAAATCTTGTTTAAACATGATCAATATTAGATTATACAATAGTGCATAAAACAAGTCATTTTAGTAGGAGTCTTTAACACGTTTAACTGGAATATAATATAAGTTGGGGCTAAAATGTGTTTTATGCACAAGTCATTTCAGCCCAGACTCTTCAACAATTTTAACTGGTGTTAATGTCGTGGCTAAAATAGGTTTTATGCTCGAGTCATTTTAGCCGAGACTCTTTAACACGTATAACTGTTAGATAAGTCGTGGCTAAATTGGGTTTTATGCACGTGTCACTCTAGCTGAGACTCTAAAACATGTTTAACTGGTATATAAGTCGTGGCTAAAATGGGTTTTATGCTCAAGTTACATGAACTCGGATTTTCACTTCAATTGTGAGGAAAATAAGTAATTATATTGTTAGTAATACATATATCTGATAACTTTAATTAAAAACGTTACTAATATTTGATGGATGTTAGTGTCATTACTTAAAAAAATCTTTTCAGCGTCTCTAATATAATACCGCTGATCGCTGGGTATAAGTAAAGACCCAGGCAAATAATGATATAGATATTTCATACAATAGCATCGTTTTGTTTCCTCGAAATTAAAGTAAAACTGAGTGTATAACTCGGGCATAAGACCCACTGAAACTTGGACTTAGGTATATATCAGCCCGAACTATAGGTTAAGCGTCTTGGCTAAAATGACTTGTTTATGCACTCGTTGTATAATTAAATAATTTCGTTTTTATGTCTTTGTCGAATAGGGATAAACATAAAATAATAATGGCTGAATTTTTTCCATGCTAGAATTTGTATCCATAGTTACGTATACTATCAACATACGTGTGTACGCTCAAGAAAGTTCTAATGGTAAGTATACACGATGACACTGACACTAGACAGAAATGTCAACACCAGTGTCGCTTGCGTCTACACGGTAAGCAATTTTTTGTGTCGACATAAGTATATACATTTAGTGTACCGGTTGAAGTGTATTTGCCGTCTACACGATTCAGTTTGGGACATTTCATCGCCATGAATAGACGTGCTGCTGCCGCGATTGTCGCGATATGTGTTTCTATTAAAATGCGTCGGCGTAAAAAGAGATCTGTATGGGTTAAAGATTGGATTAAAAGAAGAGCGCAGCTAGGGGCATATAACCAATTGTTGTCTGAATTGAAAAACGAAGATCCAGAATGTTACAAAAACTTTCTTCGGATGAAACACGACGATTTTCAATATTTATGTGACAAGATTTCACCTGCGATAAACAAGATACGAATATGAGACTAGCTATTAGTGTAGAAGAACGTTTGGCGATAACATTAAGATTTTTGGCGTCAGGTAAATATTTAGGTACTATCATATTTTTACACCATAAAATATCTATTACCACATTTTTAATGATAAACTTTATTCGTTTCAGGAGATTCGTATCGATCGCTCTCATACCTATTTCGGGTACCACAACAGACTATCTCCAAAATAATACCAGAATGTTGCGATGCTATTTATAGATTTTTAAAACCAAATTTCATGGAGGTAAGTAAATAAAAAAATATTTATGTTTAAGTAATATTTTAATTTAGTTATTAATATGAAAAGTTGAAATTTGGTGAATCGACAAACTTATAAACTTATTACAAACTTTCGTACGTTACATTAGTGTCTTCCGAACTTTCGCAAGTCGTATTTGGCAGTGGAGTAAGGGGACCATAAGACTGTGAAGTAGATGGACGTGAATATTGATCGGCTTCATCCAATTCTTCCATGTCCAGAATGACACGTTGAATTTTACGTTCCAATTCTCTTTTACGGGCTTCTGACCTCATATTCCGTATCGCAGCAGCCACGAAATCACCAAAAATGGCAGCATCATCAGATTTGTCTAACACGCTTAACGCTCGCTCCAAAGCTTCGTCTTCCTTCTTTCGTTTAGAAGTTCGTTGAGATCGAGAGAGGTTGTCGGAGTTTTGTGAAACTGTTGGTTCCAAATTTTCGTTATTAGTAGGAGAATTCTGAAAATAATAATAATAAATGTTTATTATAAAAACTATATTAATGCTCATAAACTGGGTAAGCTATTATTTATTTAATATTAAATGATAACTTTTATTAATTATTGTTTTTATTACAGGTACCTTCATCAGAAGATTGCTGGAAAAAAAATTCAGAAGATTTTAAAAACAAATGGGATTTTCCAAATGCTTTTGGAGCACTAGATGGAAAACACGTGGTCATAAAAGCACCCCAACATAGTGGGAGTCTGTACTATAATTATAAAGGTACATTCAGTATTGTGTTAATGGCATTAGTTGACGCTAATTACAAATTTATTTATGTAGACGTAGGATGCAATGGGAGGATCTCCGACGGAGGCGTGTTTGCAAATTGTTCACTTTCAAATGCTTTAAGCAACGGCAGCCTTAATATACCGGCACCAAGGCCTCTTCCCGGTAGGGCCAAATATGTACCCTATGTCATTATAGCTGATGATGCTTTTCCAATGAAGCCTTATCTAATGAAACCTTTTCCTTTTCGTAACCAACCTGGACCTAATCGTGTTTATAACTACAGACTGTCGAGAGCTCGACGAGTGGTAGAAAATGCCTTTGGTTTACTTGCAAACAGATTTAGAATATTAAGGAAACCTATAGAACTATGTCCTGAAAAAGTTATAAAACTTGTAACTGCAATCTGCGTGTTGCATAACTTTCTCTTGGAACGGAGTTCACGGCATGTGTATGCACCACAAGGCTCCTTCGACGAGGAAATTGGTGGTGTAGTAACTCCTGGCAGTTGGAGACAAGACCCCCCTCCGGATAATGTATTGTTCTCAAACAGACCACTGGCATCCAACATGTCTAATGAAAGTAAAGAAATCCGTGAAGAATATAAAGAATATTTTGGATCTCCAGTAGGCGAAGTTAGCTGGCAGTACAGATACATAAGTTGAAATTAACAATAAACCAATAAATAATAAAGACAACTTACCAAATTTTGTTGTGTTTCATTTGCTGGTAAGGTACTCGGCATTAAAAATTGTAAACTTGTGAAGTAATCCCAAGTGCTTGCGTAATTTTCATCTGTGCCTTGGCCACTCTTCTTTTTTTTAAGTTTTCTCAGTTCGTTATTAAACTGCGTTCGTAAATTGTGCAGTTTTCTATTTATTTCTAATGCAGAAGTATTAAATTGTTCGGCCAAAATTTCTACCGCTGCTGCTTTCTTTACTCGATTTTTATAATCGGGATTTGATATTTGCCATAGCTCTGGCAGCGATTCAAAATATAAAATCAATGATTTTATTTCTTCGGTTGACCACGCTCGTGACGTCATTGGTCTAGCTAAAAATTTCGCGTAGGTTCGAAATTACCGACACTCGTTGCGGATAGCGCGCGCGTCCTGTCTCCACGGCAGCGACACTGACACTGAGCGACACCGACACTACATGTGCAACTAAGTGTCGCGGCGATGTACACACACAGACATTCGATGTATACACTTAGTGTCTGGTGTCTGGTGTCGTCGTGTATCCTTAGCTTAATATTGTCAAGCCGGACAAAGAGTTCCGAGCAAGTAACGGAACTTCGAAGAGAGATTTCATTAAAATCTTCAATAGCTATGCTTAGTTATTGTATTTAATTTGTGATGGGTACGTTGTTTAAGCCTTACCTTGTTTCAGATGGAAGGACAAGGATTTACATTAGCGAGATAAATTAGTGGACAATCATTTTGTCACTTTGCCTGCCTTTTTTGCTTTTTAACATACATTTTTGCTCTTTTTAACATAAAACATTCTTTGGAAATATCGCTCAAAATCAACATTTTATGTGCAAGAATACAATACAATATATCTACGATCTTACTTGCGTTATAAGGCAAGTTCAGCAAGGAGGCGTGAAAATACCTATGATAATTACATTTGAGATACTCCGTAACACCCTAAAACATTTGCATAAGTTTCTTTCTTAATTAAATGTTTATCCTTCTAAAATTATGTGAATTGAATTGTTAAGAAATGGATATACACAATATATATAATTAATTTTCTTATAAATTACTTTTTAGCAAAAAAGATGATATAGTAGATTACACTGTCATCTATATTGTCTAGGAACAAAGACGTTTTATGTAATTTATGTATTAGAAAACCCTTGTCCAGGAAGAAATTCGTCACCCTTTTAAAAACATTCTGTATGAGCTTTTGTATGCAAACAAAATAAATGTTTTATTTAGGTGCATCTAACACTCTCAATGTTACCTTTTTTTTATGTTATTGTGATGGAACAAGCGCGAGGCCCACCTGATGTTAAGCGGTATCCTCTGCCTATAACAGATGCATTTCATCACAAGTGACGAACTGCACTGCGCCCATCACCTTGAGACATACCTGTTAAGTCTCATTTTTGCCTGTTATTTCACTGGCTCTCAAGTACTGCTACCGGAACACACCGTTAGGTGCTTGGCGACAGATTTTCTACTTGAGGGTGGTGGCTAGCCAGGCGGGCATTTGCAAAATGCCCTTCCACCATGCGATGAAGCTCAAGCTCTGGGCGGGATTCGAACCATGGACCTGCTGCGCGGCAGTCCATAGAAAATGCCACTGAGCCAAAATTACCTGCGATAGTATGCGCTGTTGAAAGCGAACATGGAGCCCCAGCATTTCTGGATCCCCTTCAACACGTCAGCGTCATTGATGCAGCCGAGGAATGTCTCGTTCTGTCCTGCCGCTGACAGGACCTCACTGTCTTCTCCCACAGCTGTAGGTGAACGATCAAGAGTTAAATTGCGACCTTCTATATTTTATCTTAGCTCTCTCTCACAGATTTTATATATAATTATGTATATAACCTATATAATTATGTATAAGGATTAATTAATTATTATATTAACTGAGAGAGAGCATTTTCCTCGTCTAATTAGTAACTATAGCTATCCAATCAGTATTACACCTAACGAAGCATCAAAAACTATAAAAAACTTGCCACCCCAACGCTATATAAATTTAAGAAGAAAGTTCGGGCGCCATTGTCGTATATAGTTTTTCTAAGGGTGTAGACAGAACAGAAGATTTACATTACAGAAGATACTTCTCTGATGTTGCTCCAGGATAGTCAGCGGGCAGCAGCGAGGACCTTGTGACCAGGCCGTCTGACGGTGGGGTGGCTTACTACCTAATACTTCGTTAAGGGCAACACTGATTGAAAATGCAAATTTTAAATTACAGATGAATCACATTTATTTCTTAAATATACATGTCTAGAATTAAGGCCCTCTTGTACTAGCACAGTAGGCACATTTAGCGTGCGAGAGTTGCAGGCTATGGACACTACGCGGCGCTGCGCTTTAGATGCATAGCGCTCGTCAGGTCGATGTCCCCAGCCGCACGCTATCAGCTTCATAGTGTAACTGAAACAGTTGATCTACTTTAGGTATCTGCTACTAAATCCAGTACTCAATTATTATATTCTTGTGACTATTCCCTTATAGTGCAACTAACACAGTTGATAACCTTTAACTATTACTATTAAAATACATACCGTTAAGTGCTTGGCGACAGATTTTCAACTTGAGGGTAGTAGCTAGCCAGGCGGGTTTTCGCAAAATGCCCTACCACCATGCCAAATTACTGGTTCTATCTAGAGGACTCATAGCGGCACATACCGTTAGGTGCTTGGCGACAGATTTATTACTTGAGGGAGGTAGCTAGCCAGGCTGGTAATCGCAAATTGCCCTACCACCATGCCAAATAACTGGTTCTAGAGGACACATAGCGGCACATAGCGTTAAGTGCTTGGCGACAGATTTTCTACTTGACACATAGTGGTAGCTAGCCAGGCGGATATTCTCAAAATGCCCTACCACCATGCCAAATTACTAGTTCTAGAGGACTCATAGCGGCACATACCTTTAAGTGCTTGGCGACAGATTTTCTACTTGAGGGTAGTAGCTAGCCAGGCGGGCATTCGCAAAATACCCTACCACCATGCAAAATTACTGGTTCTGGAGGACTCATAGCGGCACATACCGTTAAGTGCTTGGCGACAGATTTTCTACTTCACACATAGTGGTAGCAAGCCAGGCGGGTATTATAAAATGCCCTACCACCATGCAAAATTACTGGTTCTCAAGGATACATAGCGGCACATACCGTTAAGTGCTTGGCGACAGATTTTCTACTTGACACATAGTGGTAGCAAGCCAGGCGGGTATTTATAAAATGCCCTACCACCATGCAAAATTACTGGTTCTCAAGGATACATAGCGGCACATAGCGTTAAGTGCTTGGCGACAGATTTTTACTTGAGGGAGGTAGCTAGCCAGTCGGGTTTTCTCAAAATGCCCTACCACCATGCAAATTACTAGTTCTAGAAGACTCATAGTGGCACATACCGTTAAGTGCTTGGCGACAGATTTTCTACTTCACACATAGTGGTAGCAAGCCAGGCGGGTATTTATAAAATGCCCTACCACCATGCAAAATTACTGGTTCTCAAGGATACATAGCGGCACATACCGTTAAGTGCTTGGCGACAGATTTTCTACTTGACACATAGTGGTAGCAAGCCAGGCGGGCATTCGCAAAATACCCTACTACCATGCAAAATTACTGGTTCTGGAGGACTCATAGCGGCACATACCGTTAAGTGCTTGGCGACAGATTTTTTACTGGAGGGAGGTAGCTTCTTAGAGGGCACTGCTGCTCAATTTCCGGTTTTTTCTCTTAGTTGCCTCTTACGACACCCACAGTTAGTAATTGGGGCGTGACATAGCCCGGCACCCCACGGGCTCGGCTACACTATTTACAGCTCACTGAACTAAAATAAGTGAATTGTTTAGAAAACCATACTGTACTTTTATACTGTGGCGCGTGAAAACAATGCCATCGAGAAAGTATTTTTTTTATATGGCAAGGTTTGAAATTACGTACACGACACTCGCCTGATGGAAGATTCTCGCCAGCGGATAACCATAAATGTTGCAGTGTCACCATTCTGCTAATAATAATTCTGTTTATAAATATTTCTAGCTCGTAATCGCCGGAGAGAATTTTGCTGGAGAAAACGACACGCGTCCTACCTCGATGACGCCTAGGCGGGTACTGAATGACGTGCGCGAGAGCTTGAATCTTTAGATTTGTAGTTTATTTTTTCTTGTTAAAAAACTATAGCTAAATTTGAAAATGTGCCTTCATACGTTACTAATAAATAACAAGCTCTATCCATTGGTAAAACTTCCACATAGTTTCATGATAGTATCATTTAGTTCTACCTGATTTAAGTAGCGATATGGTGTCATGTTTGAAATTTTTTTTATCGAAGAAATTGTTCATAATCACGTTTTTGACTTTGTACGTTCCTGGTGGGTATGTTCAACTTTATATAAATGATTTTATATATTCTAAATTTTCAATTCTATTCGAGTTACAGATTTTAAAAAATGTCTTATGTAGGTGCAAGCTGGCCTTAAGGGGGTCCGCCGTTCACTATAGCCTATAACTACGCGCGGGGAGGGTACGAATATATTACGCGCACATGGGGGTTTTTGATTTAAAGCAAAGGTACCTTTGTGTATGTGGAACGAACCTCTAGTTGTTTGTATTGGCCATTCACCATATCCTTAAAAATTGCCTTCCATCATCCATCGAAATGCTGTTTGTGAGCTGATCGCCTTGGCCGCCATTTTGACGGGCCGCACCCGTATACTAAAATCTTATCGGGAGACTGCGTGGCGCCATCCAGGTTTAGGCGCTCCCAGTTCTTCGGAATAACAGCTTGGACTCCTCAGTTTTATTGGAACCCGAGCTTAATAGGGTCCTATTGCCTTTACTTGGCAATATGTTCCTGGAACGCGAAAATGCTGCGCACGTATACTCTCAGTGCGAGTGTCGACGGGTCTCTCTTCATTATCGGTGAATGAGGGGTATATAAACCAGCTGGCGGGAGGCAGGGTATCACCCGATACTTTTGTCTTTGTTCTCGCTCGCTCGTATATGCTTTCTCTTTCTTTTTCATAACCTCACTTTATTATTTACTATTTTTTTCTTTATTTAACACTAAAGCCTAATTAAAGTATACAATAGCAAAGAGGAAAATTCAAATGCTGATCTCTCAGATTTTCATACATACACACTTAGTATTTATTACAAAAATATACCATGTGGCCGACCAAATTTCATTTTGTGATTTATAATTAAATGAGGATTGTTTTTAACTGAGTTAGTACAATTACCTGACCTAGACAAGGTATTAAACAGGATTTCAAAATGAGCCTGGCTACTATAAAAGGAATATCTTGAAAACCAGAAGGGCTGATTACAAACTCATTGACAAACTATATATTGCTTTGTAAATGGTAAAAAGTTTATTAAACGCGAAATAATTTTATATGTGGGACGAGCACAAAATATTCAGTGATCGCCTCATCATCTTTTCCAGCTTCCAGAATGCCGGGAAGAGCAGGACTTTATTATTAAACATAATTTTGTATACTACTTGTCTATATCACTAGCAAACATTTTATCCACGCGATGATATCGCAATTTTACTAGGCGCTTGTGGGCTTTCAAACTTCTACTCATAACATTAGAACATTTTCTTATTGGAAATGTGTGTAATAAAACAATAATACTACAGCCTTTTCGTTACTAAATTTACATACTTTTTGAGATGTTGTCAGCTGTGGAAACACAGTGAGCTTCTTTTAAGTTTAGACAATTTATTAAAACATACGTTAATTTCGGTTTTGAATGTTGAGATGGATGATAGGGCTTGGGTGCAAGCTTCCCTCCCTGTGAGGTTGGGGGGCATAGGGATACGCAAAATTTCTAGTGTGGCATTACCAGCTTTTTTGTCTTCTGTACACAGTACACACAAATTAGTAGAAAAAATTCTTGCACCATCTTTAGGCTCTTTTGATGTAGCATATCTGGCTGAGGCCAAAACCACATGGGGACTGGCTTGTCCTAATACTGAGTTCCCTAAAATTTTGTCATCTCAGAAACAGTGGGATCGGCCCCTATGCGAGCTAGCACGGAAAGATCTTTTAAATACGTGCCCTAGTATCGCAGATCGTGCTCGTATTCTCGCTGTTTCTATGTGGGAATCAGGTCTTTGGTTACAAGCCATTCCTTCATACAAAACTGGTAGCCTTATAGATCCTTCCGCTTTTCGTCTCGCTATTAGCTTACGCTTGGGTGCAAGGTGTTGTGTTGCACATCACTGCCAGTGTGGTACTGCAGTTGACCAACTCGGTCACCATGGCCTCTCCTGATCTCGAAGTGCTGGTCGAATTTCCCGCCACGCCAGCTTTAACGATATCATTCGCCGGGCTTTTACCAGCGCCAATGTTCCAGCTGTTCTCGAACC
This sequence comes from Plagodis pulveraria, assembly GCA_963890685.1. Classification (NCBI taxonomy): domain Eukaryota; kingdom Metazoa; phylum Arthropoda; class Insecta; order Lepidoptera; family Geometridae; genus Plagodis; species Plagodis pulveraria. The sequence continues at coordinate 10,051,747 of OY982951.1, forward strand.
GAACGGTCTGATGCGTGACGATGGTAAAAGACCTGATGGCATGACTCTGATTCCATGGAAGTTAGGACGGCCCTTAGTGTGGGACGCTACATGCGTAGACACTTTAGCGCCGTCACACCTTTCTGAAACCCACGTGAGGGCTGGCGCCGCGGCTACTTCGGCAGAGCAACTCAAGCGGCGCAAATATGCTAACCTCGGTATGGGTTACATATTTGAGCCGTTTGGTGTAGAGACGTTGGGTCCGTGGGGACCGGGAGCTCATCGTATTTTCCAAAATTTATCAGAGCGCTTGGTCGATGCGACGCGTGATCAAAATGCTGGCACCTATTTGGCTCAAAGAATAAGCATTGCAATTCAACGGGGCAATGCTGCCAGCATGCTAGGCACGCTGCCAACTGATAGTGGGCTAGAGCATTTGGACTCCCTATGAGTCCAAATGCTTTTACTGTAGTAGCTGTAGTATTGTAGTAGCTGTAGTGTTGTATATAGTTCGTAGTATTTGTTTAATAAAGGCATACCACCATTAAAAAAAAAAAAATTTAAGTTATAAAATACAGAACTTCTGACTCTGTAAAATATGTAAAAATAAATCTGTTGTAATAACGTAATAGTACATTATGCAACAAGTGCGCGAAGTTGTTTATTACAATCGCGACGGGTTTTAGGCCTGTGATCGAAGATCGAACGCCTAAATGGAGGATGGAGAGATTTTAATAAACAACGCGCAGAGTTTCATACGACGATTTTCAACACACTTGCGAGGAACGAATACGAAAATTTCGATACGAAAATATTTTCTTAATCTTTTTGATAGCAATAATAATCTGATTAAGAAGGTTTATAATTAAATCTTCTAAAGTTATACCTCAGTATAGGTAAAAAACTCTTTGGTTTGTTTTTATATGAAAAACGAACGTAACAAACTACAATCTCCTTGGAGAGAAGTGTGGAAACGTTGTTTTTTTTTCTATTTAAAACACTAGTGCGGTAAAGTAAAAAAAAACACGAGTGCGTAATAGACTACATTATGACACTAAAATCGGTGCATATAAAGGCCCGTGACGAGCTAGTGTGTTGAAAAATACACTTTGTATCTTTTAGACCTTAGTCTGAGAATAAAGTGTTTGAATCAAATTATACTCCAAGTCGGCAAAACATCAGAAACACAACTAATGTTTCAGTTTTCTTTAGGACGCGCGCTGCGGTTCTTGCGAATGCGAGAAATAAATCAGCTGCACCATTAGTCCCGGCTTCGACAAGTTCTTTTATATATATTTATTTAGTTTATCAAAGGTTTGTGCAGGAATCTTGCAATGATAGCCGAGCGTCTACGTCTATGAAATGCAGTGTCGCAGGTCCATGGTTCGATCCCGCCACCGGCTTGTGCTTCATCGCATGGTGGAAGGGCATTTTGCGAAAGCTAGCAACCACCCTCAGGTAGAAAATCTGTCGCCAAGCCCCCAACTGTGATTCCAGCAGCAGTCCTTGGGAGCCAGTAAAGTAACAGACACCATGATGAGACTTAACAACTGTATGTCTCAGGGGGACGGGCGCAGAGCAGTTCTTCACTAGTGACGATATCACGTTCACGAAGTAAAATTCATTTTATGTAGGTACGTGAATAGGCGTCATAATGCAAGAAGCATAATGCATTTACCCGAAGATCTAACTGCAAACCGAAGATCCAGTCCCAGTTTTTCGTCTGAAGCCTTTTTCCGTAGATCTGCCATACTGGCCAGTACTTCGTCTTTTACATCACCTGTGATTTCTGTGGTGGCGAAAAGAGAAGAGGCCCTGAAATTATTTGAATCGATTACTTATCCAAAAGTATAGACAAAAAATAATGATTATGTATATAAATCGTGAAATTGACGACCATGAAGTTAAGCAGCCTCATCAATTATTTTTAATTCCTCTTTTAATTCATTAATTATTATAATTATAAGAGTAGATCGACCGGTATATACATTCGTCAATGTTAGCGAGTCAAGATTAGCTGTTACCTGTACTTACTTTTCGCATTTAGTTTTAAAGTTGCTTTCCTCATAGTTTTCATTCGCAGCTTGTATTTCGTGGATGGCCACCTGCAATTCTGGATTTAGTTCTAGATGCTTCTCCAACGCCTTTATTGTTAAACAGAACCCTGGTGGTACTCGATAACCCTAGAATTTAATTTTCAGTTAAATTTACTTCGTCTACCCGCATTTGCGAAAATTTCTACAATGTATCCGAACGACTAAACAAACAATGAACATCTTAAAGTATCTAATTGTATAATGTAACGACATACAATGCGATTAAAATAAGAATAGGACGGGCTCTCGGCTAACTTCACTCATATTCACTCTAATAAGTATGATCAGCAGAACAAACTTAAAAATAGAGCAGTGCCATATATTTATACGTAATTTTAAATGAGTGACCCGAAATTGTTATTTTAATAAATTCTAATTTTTGTTGTTGACAGCACAGACGCCATCTTGGTTTGATGACAACGCGGGCGTCAGGGTCTTATTTCTCCGACAGTGTACTACTACGCGACACGTTTCCGAGTACTTATTAATTTGTTTTTGGTGATTGTTATATTTTTTTTTGTAACCCGTTACGATGATAACGATGAGTCTAACTGAGTTTGCCATCAGGACATGCGGCATCGAAGAGCTAAGCGGTTCAAATTAAGATACTTACCTAAATACAAAATACTGCTAATAAATAAAATCAGTACAAATTATTTCTGTGTTTGCTGTGCCTACAGTCACCTACAACTTCGTTTATCTACGTATGACAGCTTGTTTTTTTACAAGACTGCCCACATAAATGTGTGTTAAGTTTTCAGGGTTCATGTATGTATGTATGTTTGTGAGTTTCTTTATATCACGATAATTTCTAAACGGCTTAACCGATATTAATTTACGAGATATTGTTAGATTTATCTTGATAGTACATAAAAAATTAAAAAACAATCTGGTGGATTTTAGACGCCATATAGTGAGAAAAGCAATTAATTTTGTCTTTAAAAAGCCATCGTGATGTGTATCAAAATGAAGGGCTTTAAAAAACGATTCCATGAATATATTAACTTCCAGTTTTCATTTCAATGGATCGATAAAACGCTTAACGAAAATAAATTATTTGCAGTAGAGTTTTTTTATTTTCTATATCAATTTGTACATGCTTTATCATTTCTTTTTTGCACACAGTACGAAGTTCTAGTTTTGACGTCACAACATGGCGCTAGGCCGATCCTATTCTTATTTTAATCGCATTATAATGCTTATTTTAATTGTAATTTAATTGTCTATGCTGCCGTAAATTAAATTTTAAAAAATGTCTATGGCTATTCTATATTGTATTATTGTATATGCTCAACAGTAATTAATTCGGTAATTTAAATTTTGCATGTCAGTTATGTTTCTGACAAAATATGTGATACTACTTATTATTATGACTTGTACAACAACTTGCAACACCATATTTGACGCAGTAAATCTCATTTCATTTGATCTATATATGTAGCATTTCGCCATAAAACACTGACAACATCCTCCTGCTCTTCAAGACTATTATGACACGTGCATTTTCAGTCCCGTCGTGGCTTCATGCAAATAAGATCCATGTTTTATCGCGATTACAAGATTTCAAAACTATCCAGGATTTTCCTACTGCCACGTAAGTGTAAAGATACCTTCTTGATATATACAGAGAACAGCAAGTGTACTGAATTTAAGTTTGATAAATATACAATAGCATAAATAGGCACATTGCTTCAATTATTTCGGATTTATAATAATGACACATTTATGTTTTATCGCGATTACAAGATTTCAAAACTATCCAGGATTTTCCTACTGCCACGTAAGTGTAAAGATACCTTCTTGATATATACAGAGAACAGCAAGTGTACTGAATTTAAGTTTGATAAATATACAATAGCATAAATAGGCACATTGCTTCAATTATTTCGGATTTATAATAAGTCACATACCTACTAATTTATTATTCTTCAGGGCTTGTGGGCAACAGTGAACCTAATAAAGTTATTTTTCAACACACTAGCTCGTAATGGGCCTTTATATGCATCGATTTTAGTGTCATAATAGTCTATTACGCACTCGTGCTTTTTTTTAACTTTACCGCACTAGTTTTTTAATAGAAAAAACAACGTTTCCACACTTCTCACCAAGGATATTGTACTTTGTTTCGTTCGTTTTTCATATAAAAACAAACCAAAGAGTTTTTTACCTACTGAAGTAGAACTATAGAAGATTTAATTATAAACATTCTTAATCAGATTATTATTGCTATCAAAAAGATCAAGAAAATATTTTCGTATTCGTTCCTCGCAAGTGTGTTGAAAAACGTCGTATGCAACTCGTGTGCGTTGTTTATTACAATCTCTACTCCATTTAAGCCTTCGATCTTCGATCACAGGACTAAAATCCATCTCGTTTGTAATAAACAACTTCGCACACTTGTTGCATAATGTACTATTAAACATCAAACTTGAATAAGGTACACCTGTGGGTAATTCTATGTCAAGTAGGTAGGTATCATTACACTTTCGCGACCATTGCTAAAGTATTAGACTGTTTTAAAATCCCTCAATCGCGATAAAAACATGTACATTATTTACATAAATCGTACTCACGACGAGACTGAAGAGGCAAGTGAAGTTGTCAGTGTTTTGTGTCGAAATGTATTGTGTTCAAAAATAAAAACCATTTTATAGGGCAGCCGATGGGAGATCCTCCGTGGACTTAGCTTACCAACCACGACAACATGGCATGTGAAGACGCGTGGCTTAGCTTGTTAGTGCTATGAGACATAGTTTAGTCGGTTTCATAGATAGTATGCCAACCAGCAATGTCATTTTCAAAGTTTTCCGAAGCTTTCACTATCTTGCATGTGATGATAACCTAGTTAGACGCAAGCTTCTGCATTAGTAATATAGCTAATACTATTTTTTTTAACACCTTATAATGGAATAAAACTTAGGCATCGCACAAGAAACCCAGTCATTTCGTTCCGTCATTTGTATGAATACTAGAAATATCTTAGATACTAATGACACATAGGTACAGAAGTAGGACATACTTCTTCCTTCTGCATTGAAGCGAGTAAAGCCAACGAGGCACCTTTGCCCCCCACATAGTCTGGGCAAGCAGCCGTGCGCTCCTCAAATGACGCGCAGTATCCAAGTGCACCCGCCTCTTTCTTACTCAGCCACTTGAGTAGCCGTGGCCGAGAAATGTTTCTAGGCTCTTTAATACCTGTAAAAAAATGAAAAAAAGTGTAGGTACATTGTACATTCGAGGGGAGAAAACGATATATTTCTGTTCGACAGTTTGTTTAACTGTGAGAACAGAAATAGAACTTTCTCCCGAGTGATACATAGTGTTTTATATTACACCTACGAGGAAAATAAATCCTTATAAGATTTCTCGTACATATCTCGAGACTTCTCAGGCAGTAAGTTCGTTTCTTAAGCTGCATTTCTTATTTCTGGTGGCGTCATCATTATAAAATCGTCACTTTCACTATCAGATGACATTTTGGAAAAATATTTTGAATAATTAAAAGCGTACTGTTAAAATATCAATAGAAAAAACAAAATTGAACCAAACATAACAAATTGCCACGCTTTTTTTTTCGTAGTACAAAAAAAGTTGCCAACCTCCTTTCATTGAAAATTGAATAGAAATAAAAATCACACCTCTTTTCTCTAATTATTTGATATAAACCCGTTTTGAGATTGTATTTTTTTCCTCGCCCACACTTGGCAGGGTCTTGAGGATCGCAGTAAAAAATGGCATTTCTTAAGAAGGCGCTACTGCCCACCTGGTTTTCTTCCTTTAATCCCCTCTGATGAGTCCCACAGGAAGATATGGGGGATGCAATTCTAGCCAGGCTCCCCATGGGATATGCTCGATAGTGAAAAATACAATAAAATGGCCCATATATGTAAAATGATGATATAAAAAATGCTTACCAGCAGTCTCGTAACCTAATTCCAATAACCCAGAGCCGCTGTATCCGTCGATGTTCACAGATAGGGTTCTGTACACTGTTTCCTGTTGAAACGGAATTCCACTGAAGTACTGTCCCCCATCTGAGTTGAACCTTAGTACCACACTCAAGTGTCTGCAAGAAGCTGAAAGTAATTTGTATATACGTTTCTATAAATGTAACAAATTTATAAACTCATGAAAACCTTTCCAAGGGATCAAGAAGGTTCTAAAGGATCTTCTTCAGGATTGGCAGCGAAGCATTTGAAAATGCAGATGCCTATAGACAACGGTACTCAACTGCTCCCAACTGCCGGGCAATCAGATTAGTTAGGTACCTATTACAAACTTAACGGTATGTGGACAGCGAGTGGACTAATAAGTTATAGAATAGAGTAATTATTCATAATATCTCAGTTTATCTCACATATTACCAAGTGACAATATGTTTGAAGATCAACAATTCTGCCACAGAGAGAAAGCGTTTGATAGATCGTATTCATATAGTCGTTGTGAGTTTTAGGTGGAGTAAAACAGAATAAATATTTTTTTTGACAGATGCCCAATTTAAACAATATAATATAATCAGGCTGTCTCTTTGAGTTTCTAATAGCGAATTATATAGCGAAGGGTAAGGGCAAAACACAAAACGAGGTGTTTATAGGCACGTTTCCGGGCGAAAATATAGCATTTTTGTTAGACTCGTACTAATGAATGCGTCTAAAAGTTCAGACCGATGCAGTTTTTGTTGTATACAGATGTTCCATACAGTGGCGTAACTAAGCGTGGGCGAAGTGGCCCTCGCCCACGGCCTCGCACTTAAAGGGGCCTCGCGAGGCCTCTGTAAATGCGTCGCCATCAGACTTAGAATCCCCGTTTATTTTTAAATTAAATAAATACCGAAAAATATTGGTAATAGGTATATTGGTATAATAGCAAAACAAAAGTGAAAATACGGTCTTCCCTGAACTTGAAATAGATAATACAAACAAAGATTACGAAAGATACGTTTCTACGAAATTTTAAACCGCGTCAATAACATAACTACGACCAGGCAAAAAATCGATATAAATTTAAAAGTCGCTATTGACAATTTGCGCAACTTTTGTGACTGGGTCCACAAATTTCGGAATACAAGCTTTAGTGATTGTACTGCAAAAGCGAATTCATAGAAATGAGCAGTTGTAAGATTCCAATTACTTTTAAAGATAAAAGGGTTTCGCAAGAAAAAGAAAATGTTTAGTTATGAAGCTGTGGATGAGCCTCTTGATTTCGCTGAAATTAGATTCAGAATAGATTTTTTATTACAATGGTTAACACTGTGATACAAGATATTAACACAAGATTTACTACAATCACTGAATATTACAACAATTTTGGATTCTTATACGACATAAAAAAATTAAATCTTTGCCAAATAAAGAGCTTTTGAAGCACTGTAGTTTAGTTTACTGTTTAGTGCCTAATCTACCTTACTCCATTAGAGACGCCAATCAGATGATTCAATACATAATTACAAATGAATTCGAAGATATCTTTCTTAATGTTTATGTTGCTATTAAGTATAGTGTAATGTTATTAGTGAGTACAGCTTCCGCAGAAAGAAGTTTATCGAAATTAAAAATTATTATAAACTACTTCAAAAACAATATGAAGCAGGACCGACTGTCCGGTTTAGCAATACGCTCAATCGAAGCAGATATAGCTGCAATAAATAATTACAAATCCTTACTAGAGGACTTCAGTAATGCAAAAAGCCGAAAAACATAACTAATAAGACTTTTGTTAAAAATTAAATAACTAAAATTACAAAATAAAACCTTTTTTCAAATCTAAATGATTCTCAATATTCTCCCACCGCGCATTTATATTTTTTCACAATCATGAGTAGGTATTTCGTATGAAAGGATATTTGGTAAGATAGATTTATTGGGTAGATTTTGGGAACGATAGAAAAGGGGCCTCGCTGATGCGACTTCGCCCACGTCTATATTAGTACACGCTACGCCACTGGTTCCATATACATTACCTAAACTAAACGTCAAAACTGAATCCTAAGATCATACTCAATTTTAAGATGCATTTATAAGACATTAATGCCCCTGGTGCAATACCAACGATGATATGGAAGCGCTGTATAATCGATTGTTTTTCATCCGTAAGAATGCACGTCTTTGTCGACGGTGGCGACATCTACCCAAATATTGATACGAACTAATGCTGGCAGATTGATATTCAATCACCACTCAACACTTTTTAATTTGACTATTATTAAAAGATTCCTTACAATGTATTTTACCATTCGAAATAATTTCTGTCATCGCTTAGCATGCGTCAACTCTTTAATTAATACTATGCCATGAGTCCACTGCAGAGAAAATAAAACTTACTGGCCACGTTTATGGTGTAGACGTCTGGTATGGCGGCAGGCCTTTCACAGAAGTCTGACATTATAAGGTCTGAGGACGTGATGCTCTGTACATCGAAGTTTGGGAATCTCACCGACCCAGATATAACACTGAAAATTAAAAGTGTAGGGTTCTAAAAACAATACAAAATCACGACTTTATGAGCATACTGTGGATCATATCTACCTGTAAATTTATTGTAATGCGTATATTTTTGCGCCTTGAACTCATCAGAAATGGTCTGCAAGGAGTTTTTAGCACTATTCAATTGCATAACATAAACAGAGTGCATTGAACAACTTTCTATGCACACAACATCTTCAGGAACGTTGACACAAGCAAAATATCATTTTATCAATTTCCTGAATCAGCAGTTCATTATTTGTTCAGTTACCATATTTTCTAACTTAATTTCATGATAATTCATACATTCAGGCTTTGCTTTGTAGAAAACCATAACTATATAATAATAACCATTATGTTTCAAAGTCAAAGTCAAAGTCAAAATCATTTATTCAATTTAGGCGTCTATGACGCTCTTATGAAGGTCAATTACAAATTTTAGTATTGAAATATTCTACATTGTACTGCCAATATTGTATTTTATAATATTGTACTTTAAAATGTTGAGGTCTTGACTCTTTCAGTTTTTTCTCGATGGTGCGCTCTAACTTCTGGTGATACTGGAATAGAATCGAAATGCGTCGAAAATGTTTCTGGTAGGGCTACGTGGCATAGATGACATCACGTCAGCTTAACAGGAAAATTAGACGGAATTGTCTCTAAATATTAAGTGTGATTCTAAATTTTATTTAAATGTTACCTTAGTTCCCTAATGAAAACATTTCTAATATATTTGTTATTATTCATTTCGTGAAATTGGTACCTAATGAAGTGGGTAAAATAATAATACTTACTACTATTACTACGTAATATCTCACAACTTTGTGAGCACATTATTTTAATACAGACATATTAACTAAATTACCGTGCCATCTGAGGTCACGGCTAATAAGTACAATTCTCGTCATCATCTGGTATCAGCACGGTGTCCAGATCTTTCTCTCTCACTCCTCGCGTCTGTATACACGCTCAGGTCTTCATATAATACCAACTTACTGAGGAAGCACATTACATAAACAATAAACACCGTAGGCAACGGCCAGTACATGAAAAATCTTCTGAAGGCTACCACTACGCATCTCCAATCCTTCACTCATCGGATTTCAAAACGTAACATGCTATGTCTATAAGTAATATCCACTTACTGAGTCAGCACTTTATTGTAAGACAGACATCGCAACTGGACAACCGTGCCATCTGAGGTCGCAGCTAATACGTTAACAGTTCTCCTGATGCCCTGGTAGCCACGCGGCGCCCAGCTCCTCTCCTTCACTCCTCGTGTCTGGAGATACACGCTCTGGTCTATGGCACCCTCGTCGTCGTAGGAAAGGAACCGGCCCTGCATCGAACCGTAGGTCAACCAGCTGCCATCTTTCCATTTACCTCTGTAAGCGAAAAAAAAAAAGGACTATTTCAAGTACCAAGTGCTTGGGCCAAAGCTGCGATCGTTCCGCTTTAAAATGGGTCTTAAATACTTAAGACTTAAGACCTATAAATAAGTCTCAGGGTGATGGGTGCAGTGCGAACTGCACTTGTGATGAAATGCATCCGGTATAGGCAGAGCTTTCCGCTTAACATCAGGTCAGCCCCCTGGTGTATTCCGTCACAAACACATAAAAAAGTCCCTCCCAGTTGTTGTCTTAAGATGGCAGTCGTTATAGTAGGGCATAGTAGGGCTTTTTGCAAATGTCAGCCTGCCCAGCTACAACCTTCAAGAAGAATATCAGTAGCTAAGCGCCTAACGGTATGATTCAGCAGCTGTTCTTCAGAACCAGTAATTCTAGGTTAACTTAAACAGCATTTTCAACTGACTAACCTCAGGTGAGATGGTGGTCAAAGGTTACAAATTACAGCAATTGATAAAATAAAAAATTAAATAAAGCCCAATTTATTTACTCCTGGTCTGTCAGCTTTCGTAATATTTTTTATTTTACCTTTTAAATGTTATGATGAGTATTTATATTAACAAAATTCTCCGATTATTAATGAAATTATAACTCTTTACATTTTATGTATTTCTGGCAAAACATAATCTGGCCTACATATTAGTGTAAAGGTCAACCAAAGTTTCACCCAGATATGACGAAACCAACTCATAATAATTTATTAGCCGCTGCGTCTAGAAAACAAAACATGTCCAGGTAACATTATTTGACATATTTCTAAATATGAATAAAAGCACTATCGCGTGCTAAGCGAAAATCCCATTTATAATTTAGCGTGAAATCGGAGAGTCGATTCACGCCTGGGACAAACAAATAATTTTATACCACACCCACTCAGAAAGCGTCTCATTACTCGTTCAAAAACATGTTAGAAAGTTCGTCATTTCTCCCTTATAATTATAAATATACGGCGGGGAAAGTTATATGGATTTTCATTCCTTCACTCCGTAGCAGTGAAGGAATTTTGTATGAAAATCCATACCTGCCCTGATAGCGTTACTACTACTACTACTACTGGCTCTCAAGGACAGCTGCCGGAAAACACCGTTAGGTGCTTGGCGACAGTTTTTCTACTCGAGGGTGGTAGCTAGCCAGGCGGGCATTCGCAAAATGCCCTACCACCATGCTATAACGACTGCCATCCTAAGACAACAACCGGAACCGACGGCTTAACGTGCCCTCCGAAGCACGGAAGCGCTCAGTAGTAATGTCACTAGCGGTCACCCATCCAACTCATGACCGCGGGCGACGTTGCTTAACTTTGCTGATCGGTTAAGATCAGCTAAGTAAACTTCGCTACGAGCGCTTCGGTTTCCTCGTAGGTGTAGTATAAAGTACTATGTATCACTCGGGAGAAAGTTCTATTTCTGTTCTCGAGTTGCGCGTCGGGCTTAAACATACTCTCGAACAGAAATAGATAGTTTTCTCCCCTCGATGTACAATGTAGTATTGTGATCCAATAATTTAATTTTTATACTTAGTACTCGAAACGTTTAGTTAATTAACTCACAGCATTTGAGACCATTTGTTGTCACGCCAGGGTTCCAGGGCCAGAGCCTGCGCGGCCAGCTGATTGCTCCAGTCCGCCGGATGCCGCACCGCTCCCGTCACAGACACCCATCTTCAACAAATTGAATGATCATTTTAGTTTTTATCTTTGATAGATATATTTTAGTACTTACGTTGACTTTAAATATCCTCTAAGTGTTTGCTGGTGTTGCTCGGGCGCTTGCTGCCTAATTAAGGGGGTACCAGTTCCACCTGCAGACGACCGTACTCTGAAATAATCCGGATTATGGATCTGTATGGGGCCCCAATTAGGGTCGACGCTCTCACTACAAAGAATAGGATCCCCAGGTTACCGCACGGTCTCATGGACGGCAGCGGGTGACTTTCCCTAGGAACTTCAGGTCGAGGTGCTCGCGGGGGTGTACGAATACCGCGCGACCATGACAAAGGTGAACATCCCGGCCCCAAAGAGGTTGTGCGAATCAGAGAAGCTGCACAAACCACCCTGATTCACAGATGGGCCAAGGACCTTCAGCCCCAACAGCCGGCCTGGTGACGGTGGAGGTGTTTCGTCCCCATCTAAATCTCTGGCTCTTAAGACAGCTTGGCTCCCTCCCGTTCCGAAGGGTGCAGGTGCTGCCCGGGCATGGATGCTTCGGTGAGTACCTACGCCGGGTTGCGAAAAACGGGCCAAGACAAAGAAGCCGCGTGGTACGCGCAAGGTGTTTTCCCAGCGACAAAAAAGGTATTCCCATAAAATTTACATTAGGTTGAGTGTGACATGTTGAGTGATGTTATCCCGCTCTCTGGTAAGAAGGCCATTGTAGAGGACTCTGTACCGAAGCTGCGGCTCCAGAACTTGGATCTTGAGGCCATTGGCGCTCCACCCACCAGGGGTGTTCTCCCACGCACCAACTGCTGCTTCGGGCCTTTCTGCGGGAGACATTAACAGTGAAATTACAGGTTTACTTTTTATTTTATGAAGTGATGAGACTGACAAGTCACTATCTTGATCACACCTTTTCATACAGTAACACTGTCACCTTCCCCGTTCTGCTTGATACTCCACCGCGCTCATCACTCCGAGACCATAGTTATTATGTCTCGCTTGCCAAAAAATTCACTTGTTACAGTGTCCTTCAAGCCTAATCACAATAGTGTTAGCACATTGCTGATTCGAGGCAGAATATCTGAGACTGTAGTGGTACCACCACCAAATCGGACTCTTGCTAAAGAGACCTGGTAAAATGAGATACAAGATAATATACCCCGAGTGGTATAGGCAATGCACTGCCGCGGTACTGAGCATTTATATGTGCTGTACTATATAGGTAGGTACTGGTGGAGCGTATAAAAGGTGGTATGTAACATCATCAGCCTATATATTATTTCACGGTTGGACAAAGGATTCTTCTTTATCATGCCAATCATGAAAATCCTGAGCTCTCTATTGCACTAAAAAAAACTTAGATAATCTCTCTTTTTTCTATGAAATACAGGTGTAATGATGTAAAAAAAAATACTTACGAGGCAATACGTAAGTGGTCCCATCGGGAAGTTTGATATGTAGGATGGTTTCGGCGAGCGGCTGTCTCCCGCACAGCTTCCTTATCACAAGTAGCACAGCGGTGCCGTCAGGTGCCGTGGCCTTGATAGTAACAGAGTCCCAACCCTCCCTTTGTTCCGGTCGAGGCTCCTCCAGGGTGGGACTCTGTCGCAATGAGGATTTCCAGCTACGGACGGCGTAGCGGGCGAAAAGGTATTTTAGAGGGTAGTTCCATCCTGCAACATTTGATGTCAATGAATTATGTTGGGGAAAAGATTAAAACAAGTTCAGGATTATCTGGCAAAGACTTAGAATTTTTTCAATGAAAACTTCCGGCGGAACTTGATCCCGCAACCTCAGACTTGGTACCGTTTCAATCATGCTATAGATGCGGGTGTTGGACTGTCGAATTGCCGACGGTGGCGACATCTACCCAAATAATGTAAACTACCTAATACTAAAATGACCGTATTCTGTGGTTGCGAATCCAACATGAAGTTATCTTTTCCGCCAAAAAATTCGTTTAAGAATGTTTGTTAGGACTAACAGAAGTCAACTCTACGAGGTTGTTAGCATTTTTCCAATAACCCTGTATAAACAGCATTGACGCATGCCTAGGGAAAAGAGGTTGTTAGCATTTTCCAATAACCCTGTATGATACTAAAATCGACTTATTATGGGTATATGTTAGGAACCCTCTCTAGGAGTAAGTTTTTTTTTCTTATAGCTGATAGGCTTGCCTTTGAACACTATCTCACCTGATGGTAAGTGACGATGTGGTCGACGATGTTGTACAGGCTAGCCTAGAATTCCTGGCTCTCAAGGACAGCTGCCGGAACACACCGTTAGGTGCTTGGCGACAGATTTTCTACGTGAGGGTGGCAGGGCATTCGCAAAATGCCCTACCACCATGCTGTAACGACTGCCATCGTTAGACAACAACCGGAATCGACAGCTTAACGTGCCCTCCGAAGTACGGAAGCGCTCAGTAGTAATGTCACTAGCGGTCACCCATCCAACTCCTGACCGTGGCGGACGTTGCTTAACTTAGCTGATTGATTAAGAACGGCTAAGCAAACTTCGCTACGAGCGCTTCAAAAGAAGTACTTAAACATTATTACATTATAAATAAAAACTACTATCGTATCTTGTCGCAATCTTGACTAAAAACAAGGTCACATCGATTTAGTAACAGTAATACTTATCTAGTATGGGGCGTCACGCTGTGTAGGTTAGGTTGGTAAACGTTTTTGTATTAGTAAATATAGCGATAAAGCTACTTACGTATTCGTACAAACAACTGTACTTAAGAAACGAACTTTGAACTCACCTGCTTGCTTGTAATTCACATGTTTAGGCACAGTTCTTCTAAACAACAAATAAATAACGATCCCGGATGTTATTAAACCGGCTTGCAGCAGGACATCGAATATGTCCATCTCCCTCAACTTTATTAAACACACTGTAAAAGAGAATGGATACTTTTGAATTTGATAAAGAGAACTGCGTTGCTATATATCCGTGGCATACCAACAATATATTTCATTCCTCTTTGTGTAGATAATTACTGATTACTTGATAGGTGGTACCTAATCAGTAATTATCGACGTAGAGCCAGCAACAAAGTACATACCTATACTTACGAATTATGAATAATCAGTGACGGGCTGACAGTGGCGTAGCTGTTAACGAGAGCACCGGGTCAAAAATGAATTTGGGGACTTATATAAATTTCAAAATATTCACTCTTATAATCGAATTTACGTTACATGGGCCCCAATTCTCTTAGCTATTGACCAAACGCCACACTACTGCGATGCTTCTGCGATCGAACTGCTATTAATGTCAAATTCGGTAGTCTGCTAATTCTAGCTCCTAATCGCAGTTGTATAGCAATCGCGTCGCTATCGTATGCCTGTGCTATGGCTTGCAAATTTTGCCACTGAAATAATAAGGAAAACATCTATCAATCAAGTATCAGTCAAAACATCAATACAGTGGTTTACTAACAAACAATACAGTATATAAATAAATATATTTAAATCATTTAGTTATTTTTCTATCTAAAAGCCTCCAAAATATTTTATGCCACTGTAGCAACGCAATCGCAACAAAATAGCTTACAGCATACCAAATATCAAAAACTATTGATAGCAAGCCACCGACTTGCGATTGAACCTAAATAGCGGGCAGACTACGGATACTGTCAAAAACTACAATTTTCATGCAATTACGCCGTTCAATAGCTAAGAGAATCGGGCCCCTGAATGAACGTTATTTTAATGTAGAAAAATAAGTGTTTTATATTTTTAATAAGCTCAATTTATGCGTATTTATTGAGATATTGTATTGTTCCCGGAAACGATCAACCGTTCCCGGGATGACAAAACTTTAACCGAAATTATGATATTGGTGTCATATTGTAAGGCAATACATAAATTTAAAAAAAAATAAAGTTACTTATATATATTGCCATATTGTTTGCACTTAAGAAAAATGACTACTTAATAAATTCTTATCATAATTAAGCCCTTACATTAGCATAGATCGATCTAGGGATATGGTGCAAATGTATGGTACAATGTTGATGCTTGTAATAGTCTTCTGGCCTTGCCCTCTTCAGACGAAGCCAGAGTACTACTAAGATTTTACTTGTTTCTCTACGGAGGAACAAGTCCTAGTTAAAGTAATTAGCTATTAGCGTGATGTGAGACTTACGAGGGGGGGGTATACCATGTCAGTATTATTTATTATTGACGAAACCTCCAAAAAAAACAGTCTAGTGGGACTTTTATAGTCATAGTTATATCTTACAAAATCACAAATATACTATAGGAAAAATTTAAGTCATGTGCGAGATTTGACTTATAACTATGTGAAAATCCACAGTAACGACAAATATTTACAATACTAAAAAACTTTTGTTTTTTTTTCGAGATCATCAATAGTATTATCAAAGTCACCAAAGTTTCGATTTTATTCTTTTTTTCAGCAATGGTGCTGGAATAATACTGATTATTTGCTCAAACTTAATATTTGAAATCATATCCGTGCGTTCGTTCCAGTATGAATTTTCTAATATTTTAACTCACATATCTCAAAAAGGTTACATAAGTTACGCAAAGTGCTTCCACTTTACACATTTACGAAAAACCTCTCTTGATTTTTTGGAAAAGCCTTTTCTTGTGTTTGCTCAGTCAATACTTTCTATATAGAAGTCGTTTACCTTGTTCAGGAGGTACGTAAATATCTTTAATTAAGTTAATTAAAGTATTAACTTTCGTGATGGGACTTAGAACAGTTTCTATTTTTGCATATTCTTTGTAGTTTTTTCTTTATACAGGTTGTTCCAAGAACTTGGGACAATCTGTATATTGATTTTCCTTAATATGCTTGCACTCTATCTTTTCGAACCTATATATTTGTTCTGTATTTTATGTGCCTTTCAAATTCTTATCTCTGCTTTCTTTTTGGGTCATATAATTAATTTTCTTCACTTTTTCTTCGCCTTTTTCTTTTTATAATTTTCACTGTCCTTAGTCCGTTTCCTTTCTTTCTGTTCTTCAGTCATCTTAACCAAAAACTTTTTTTTTCTAGCAAATGACGCAAATAACCTGCGCTATTTGTTTAAGATTAATTGAGTTTTATTTGATTTTTTATCAGGAGTCTCCATTGCGCTATTTTTTAGAAAATAAAGAAAATGTAAAAAAATAATCAAAAATTGTAACTGAATCGCCCTTCGAAACAATTATTATCATTCCGAGAACGCAACCGTCATTTCGGGAACATGGCATCATGCCCGGGAACGCATCGAAAAATGACCGTTTACGAAATGACCATTTCAAAGAAGCGCGCGCTTTGATTATACAACGGCCATCATAAATGCAACCTGACTTGGTCAATAGTAAAATATTTGAGGTTACTTTGTTATTTCGCGTCGAACAAAGAATTTCTTCCATAACTGAATGTAATAAATACGTTCCCGAATTGCCGTTCTTTTTTTTTTTTTTTTTTTTGTATGGGATAGGAAGGCAAACGAGCAGGCGGCTCACCTGGTGGTAAGTGATCACCGTCGCCCACGAACATCCGCAACACCAGAGGTATCGAGGATGCGTTGCCGGCCTTTGAGGAGGGAATATGCTCTCTTCTTGAAGGCCCCTAAGTCGTATCCGTTCGGAAATAAGACTGCACCTGGCAGCTGGTTCCACATTGTGGCAGTGCGAGGTAGAAAATGCCGTGAAAATCGCAAAGTTGTGGACTTCCAGACGTCGACATGAAATTGATGAAACATCATGCTTTGTCTGGACGTCCTATGGCGAAATTGAGCTGCAGGTAGTAAATCGAATAGTTCCTCAGAACACTCCCCGTGATAGATGCGGTAGAAGATGCAGAGTGATCCAACATCTCTACGTAGTGCCAAAGGGTCGAGCCGGTCGGAGAGAACTTGATCGTCAACGATTCGAGTCTATTGATGTACCTACGCTCTACGAATAATGAATTGAAAGGTACTTACCACTAACATATAATTTATTTGGCGGTAAATACACTGACAGCCGCCTTGTTATTACTTACCTCGTCTACTGACGTTTGACCATGGAAGTAATAAGTACTAGTTGTATAGTAGTACTTATTACTTCCATGCGTTTGACTGACCAAATGGCCGCGTTCACTTAAAATTATTTTTGGTGTAGTGTGGTAACCACTCGACAACTTTTCTTACCCAATTACGGTATTTACAATGGAGCAAAAACAACAAAACAAAGTAACGTTGTTTGTATGAAGAGCCTCTTTTATTTTAAACAGTTAGCTGTCTTACGAAAAGACTAAATAGATAACTACTTCAATAAACTAGTTCATAAATGATCTTACCATATGTTCGTAGGTAGTTACATATTTCATAAGCCTTATACGTGACACGAAGACGAATCATTAAAGGACAAGGTTACAAACACTGCCGCCGCGCCGGGGCCACCACAACAGATTACATAACAGCCGCCAGGCTCTGGCGCAGCGTCGTCGCGTCGCGTCGATGGCACTTATAATTTTTTTTTTTATGCTTGATAGGTTAGCCTTTGACCTCTATCTCACCTGATGGTAAGTGATGATGTGGTCGAAGATGTTGTTCAGGCTAACCTAGAAGTACTGGCTCTCAAGGACAGCTGCCGGAACACACCGTTAGGTGCTTGGCGACAGATTTTCTACTTGAGGGTGGTAGCTAGCCAGGCGGGCATTCGCAAAATGCCCTACCACCATGCAAGATAAATAAAACGCCTGCTACGCGGCTGAGTTCCTGCTTGCAAAGGTCACCTTAACGGTACTGTATAGACACCAGCAACACCGGAGAAGTATCTCCCCGGGCCTTTGACCCCTATCTCACCTGATTAGAAGCAGAGATGGCTCAGTGGCATTCGCTATGGACTGCCGTGCAGCAGGTCCATGGTTCGAATCCCGCCGCGGGCTTGAGCTTCACCGCATGGTGGAAGGGCATTTTGCGACGGGCATTCGCAAAATGCCCTTCCACCATGGCTAGCGACCACCCCAAAGTAGAAAATCTGTCGCCAAGCACCTAACAGTGTGTCCCGACAGCAGTCCTTGAGAGCCAGTAAAATTACAGGCACAAGAGAACAACAACTACTAACAACTGTACGTCTCAGTGTGACGGGCGCAGTGCAATTTGTTGACAAAATACATATGTTATAGGCAGAGGTTTGTCCACTTAACATCAGGTGGGACTCGGGCTTGTTCCGTCACAATAACATAAAAAATAATAATAATATGTGATGATGTGTTCGAAGACGTTGTTCAGACTAACATATAATTACTAGCTCTTAAAGATCGCTACCGGAACACAAAGGTGCTTGGCGACTGATTTTTAACTTTAGATAGTAGCTAGCCAAAATGCTATAACAACTGGTATACTAAGACAAAAACCGGGACCCAAGACGAATTAATGTGCCCTATGAAGCACAGAAGTAGTAATGACACTAGCGGTCACCCATCCAAGTCATGCGTCGCTTCACTTATTTGATCGGGTACTGTATCAGCCGGATCGTGTACTGCTGAACACAGCCGCCCTTATTAAGGAGATATTTGCGATAATCCCCACGCTTGACATGCAGCTTGGGGATCGCAGTGTAAGATGGCAGTTCTTTAGGCGCTTCTGACCACCTTCCAGTATTTTTCCCTTAGTCGCCTCTTACGACACCCACGGGATGATATGGGCAATACCATAGACAATACTATCCCGGCAGCTCACGCCGGGTACTAAGTTGAAATTATTCAAAAAAGAGAGAGGTATGCTAGAATGCAAACAAATTAAAGTGGTTTGAAGTCTGACTTAAAAAACTACGTAATTTAATGACCGTTTACCACAGGGGAAAATCGAGGAGTGTCAATACAGCACAAATTCGGTAAACTTGTAAAGTGCTAAATTGTGTACAGTGACATTTTGTTTTTAGTAACTGCTCATTATAAATAAAGAAATATTAGTTTCAAAGTTTTTATTCTAAATATTATTACGGTTCAAATGGTCACAAAATAGCAAAGGCAGAACATGAGAACTAAAAACTAGCATTTTATTCATGGTTGTCAAACATAAATATGACAGTCGGTTATTGCTGTACACGTACAGACTCTCATAATCAGACTCTCACATTTTGTCAACTATGAAAAACGGATTTGTCAACTATGAAAACTAAATAACGGATAGCCTAACACAGACTGTTGTTGCATCATGATAATACAAAAAACCACTTAATGGCATAGTCAAGTTTGAAATTCAAATGACCTTCCTTGTTTTTTCTCCTGTGGTCTTCTTTTATATATGTAAATTTCATCAATCAGTCTATAGGATGGGTGGAGAATTTACACGCATTCTAGACTATAATGAAACATATATGTACCATTTATAAAATTTATATTGCAATCATACATATAACAGAATTAACAGAAACTCAAATCAGGCAAAATAGATTGTTTAATCAACAATGGACGTAGTTCTGCTATCCATCACAAACTAACGAAAATTAAGTTATGAAACTTCTTATTCCGTTCAAGCTAAAATCTAAATTGGCATCATAAGAATGAAAAGCCTAAAATTTAAATTTTTCATTCAATCTTAGGTCAACTTAGTCAGCACTAATTTAGATGACTAAATCTAAAACTACCCACAATTACACGGAATAAATTAAATTTTAGGATAACTTTTTTAATTGGTGTACTAATTTGATCTTCAGTTCAAACGAAATGAGAGCTTTAAGTATATTACCAAATATTAGTTTAGTTTGTGTGTGCATAACAGAATTGCGCCCATTGACGACAAAGTGTACCGCAAATACTAAATACATCTGTTTTCATGTTTATATAAAGCAAAAATAATAAGAAAAGCATATGCATTGTCTAATATTAATATTTTTTTATTTAGACAACTTCGATGTAATATAATAACTAATGTAATCCTTACACATCCTTTCAAGTACATAAATAATTTAACAAAGTAACTAACGCAACCACAGTGAAGTGTCTTTTAACGATTATATACCTATTAAATAACTCTAACGAAATATATAGAAACAATTTTATACGCACACATAACACATAGATTTTTGAGCATACCTAACATAACACACCTGAATCACACCTGAATGTAATTCTTCATCAAGTACATAGAGACGTTGAGCTAGTGTGCGTAGAGATGCATGTGTTTACGACCACATGCACACAACGATGCACGAACAGCCGGATCTGTTGCCCAACTCGTGTATAATTGACGCGAACGTGCGACAGAACGGACGTGTCGCGCTATACAAAGCACGCACTTTCCACCCACAAACGACTGATTTGCTAAAAATATTTCGCGGCGCTGTACTAGTAAAATATGAGATAAAGCCAAAATAATAAGCTCTTCGTTATGGTTTCAGTATTCTTGACACCAGATGACCTTGGACATCTAAAATTCCTTACTTCGCTATTTTTTAAAATCTTTTTTTTTTTTTATGTTATTGTGACGGAACTAGCCTGAGGCCCACCTGATGTTAAGTGGACTAACCTCTGCCTATAACAGACGCATTTCGTCAACGACGAATTGCACTGTGCCCGTCACACTGAGACGTCCAGTTGTTAGGTCTTATTAGCCTGTAATTTTTCTGGCTCTCAAGGACTGCTGCCGGAACACACCGTTAGGTGCTTGGCGACAGATTTTCTACTTGAGGGTGGTCGCTAGCCAGGCGGGCATTTGCAAAATGCCCTTCCACCATGCGGTGAAGCTCAAGCTCTGGGCGGGATTCGAACCATGGACCTGCTGCGCGGCAGTCCATAGCCAATGCCACTGAGCCATCACTGCTTCAAAAAAATCATGATCTGAAAGTGTGGATACTAACTTCACGGTGTCGATTACACTGGAGCGATCCTATTGGTGGATTTTACTTACCCCCCCCCATCTATCTTTCATATCTCTGGTGCATACGAAGCCTAAGGAATGGTTTCTTAATCATCAGATAAAACATATCAGAAAGATAAAATGTTAAACAACTAATTAAAAAAAAGTTTTCTTTCCATCTTAATGTTTTTTATACTAGATGTGTAATATATTTATTCTTATAAATAGTAACTATCTGATGATTGAAAAACCAAACCGTATAAATATAATTAACAATAATATATTATTGATAATAAATGCATAAATTCAATTTAATATCTTTATGTATAACACAACATTCACCCAATTAATAAATAATAGCACTAATAATCTCATAAATGAAATTTAAAACGTCATTTCTTTACAACTAGCGTAGAAATATTACCATGATAGAAACTAAATAAATTCAAACAATCACATTTTAGTAACAAAACCTGCATCTAAAAATGATGGGTACACCCATTGGTAGGACGGTATGGTATTGCTGCTTAGACAACATGAAAACTGGAGACAAACTTTTGGTCAAAAATGGTTCCGTTCAGTTTTTGAAGGAAATAACACGCCGTATGTGCATATAGGTGTGCAAGAAGTTTATTTTTGTTTTAATGTTGACACAATGTCAATTTATGGGAGCAAATATTAGAAATTCAGAATTAAGTCATTTCCTCTTTACGTCATATTTTGAGAAATTCGATTACAGGTTATATTTATCTTGATATTTCTTGAACATATCCAAAGTTAGATTTTTTTTTTTATTATAGTGGGTCAACTTCACCCACTAAAGTATACAGTTCAACATATTGCTCTTTCATAGTGTATACGAAACAAGATACCTTACTTCAAGTAGTAGACTTTCGCAGATGGTGAGATTCTCTTGTATGCCTTTAATGAAAGTATCATTATAATTTGTTTTACGGACCTAAGATTATGCTGCAATCTGTTTTCCCGCGTGCAAATGCACACGAATGTTTCAGTCTAGAAATGAACGCCCCTCCAATATCTACCTCTACATTCAAAATAATATATATAGGTATATACGTAATACACGCAACCTCGCAAATAGCCGACCAGTCTCCGCTGGACTTCCCACCAGTGGGATCAACCTGGCGCGGCCTGATCGCCCAGGCACTCAGCAGCTCACTGGGCGGTAGGACCTGACACTAGGTAGTTACCAACACGAAGACTGCCTCATAGTTATGGGGTAAGAAGAGTTAATGCAAGAGGGCAGATGCCCTGAAACATTTTTCCCCCAAGCACGCAAGTGCTGGTGGAGAAGACCAAGATTGACCCTAAAGCCTAAATTTCATTAGTTTTTCAGTCATCGTGGTGTGTGCGATGTGCGCGTACGTGTAGGAGTTCACAGTTTAATTGCCGCACGCCCACATATTTAAATAATCACGTATAGAGGAGGGGCTGGCATTTTAGACTGAAAATTCTCTACGCAGCTATCGTTTTTCTATGAAAATTTTGATGGATAGTTAGTGCAGCATACCCACCGACTTTAATCCTCGACACGACCATGGCGATGGCAGTTTAAAAGAACCTTCCTACTTTCAAAACTGTTTTTATCTCATTTGAATTAAGGATCATATTTAGACATCCATTGTAAGAAGAAGAAGAAACTTCAAGTTGTCAATCAGTTGTTGTAAAAATCAACAGTCACACTAGTCATGCATGCTGGAATTTATATATAGAAAAAATGGGCTACTCGAAGTCACAGGTCCAATTTTGAATTTATTAAAAAAATTGTATGTTCTCGCTTACATGCGGCAATGCTGTTAAAAACAAAACCAGTCATCTAGTCTTATAGTCATAAAATAATTACACTGTCGACATGAGGTTACTTCCCCACTAGCACCGATTAGTTTATCTTTCATATACAAGTTCATCAGTCAAACTGCGAGAATATATCACGACTCTTGCAGTATAAAAAAAGATCCTATTCAGATATTAGCGGTAGCCTCTACTGCTAGAGATAAATTAAAATATAAATGTCGGCGGCTTCTATGAACTATATTCGCAAACTTATGGTAAGCCAGTACCAAAGGAATCAAGGAATACTACTTTTATCTGTTAATTATAAAAATTTTCTAAAGTCTCAAAATTGTAATTATGCGTCGTATTACCTTCATCCACTCACGTCTTCAATTATAAGAGTCACCATTTTGGATTCTTTATATTTAAGCGAGATGTGAATTGAACCTATATTACCCGGTATAGTAAAGAAATGTATCTAAAATGGCGCAGCTACTCATTACTTCACTATTCTCACTTGCACACTATTGCTGACTATAGTATGTATGTGATAGGTAACGTAAATAACGGTAACATTTAAGATTCATTACTTTATTATATCGGGTTACACAAACATTCTCCTGGCCTTCTTTCGGTTGAAACCGTTACTACATTTTTTTTTCTTTATGCCTTATAGGTTAGCCTTTAACCACTATCTCACCTATTGGTAAGTGATGATGTGGTCGAAGATGTTGTTCAGGCTAACCTAGAATTACTGGCTCTCAAGGACAGCTGTGGAACACACCGTTAGGTGCTTGGCGACAGATTTTCTACTTGAGGGTGGTAGCTAGCCAGGCGGGCATTCGCAAAATGCCCTACCACCATGCTATAACGACTGCCATTCTAAGACAACAACCGGGACCGACGGCTTAACGTGCCCTCCGAAGCACGGAAACGCTCAGTAGTAATGTCACTAGCGGTCACCCATCCAACTCATGACCGCGCGCGACGTTGCTTAACTTTGCTGATCGGTTGAGAACAGATAAGTAAACTTCGCTACGAGCGCTTCAAAATTACCTTCATTTCTTCACAATTGCTTCAATATTACCTATGTATACTTACAATGTAAAAAAAAACAAGTTCTATCTGATATTTAGACACAGAAAATAATTTGTTAGTAAACCAACTAGAAGATAGTAGGTAGAGGTTAGGAGCAACTTTAGTAAGTTACATATCTATTCCCTGTATTGAATCGCGAGATAAACTATAATAACACAGTACATTCATATCACACAACACTCACATTCCGACAGAAATTAACTTAGGAAGAATATAATAAGGGCGGCAACTATTGACATTTATCCGGGCACTGCTCCAGACTTCAACACTGCCACTGAGAAGTTCGTTGTTAGAAAAACTTAATAACTCTTATATTCAGTCCCTCCCGCCCTATTCCCCTACGGTCACCGGAATCGAAGCTTTCAAAATATACAAATATTACATTGTGATGGATTATTTTTCTCAACATACAATAACATTTCGTTAGTTTCATATTGCCTCTTAAAGACACATCACTTTAGCTTCGATTGTGATCTAGTGATTTTGTTTTGGATGCAAGCCTTACATTTCTTCATAGCTTCATTCACAAATAAATTTGACAATATATTCTCCTAGACTTAGTTATCTTTCCGAATATGATGCACTAAGCGAACATTTACAAAATAATAGAGCACAAAATTTCGCGATGTGCCCTTAGCATGCGATAGTGCTTTCTGGTCTCTTGCCAAGCATGTCCAAGGGAACTTTTATAAGTAATTTCTACGACTCCTGCATAGAACGATGACACACTGGCCCACACTGCGAAAAAAGGCTGATCTTCTGGGCTCTCTCTTTGCTTCTAACTCGACTTTAAATGATCAGAGTAACGCACCACCGACGTTACTGCGGTGTGATACTTCTTTGCCGGACATTATTCATACAAGCAATAGAGCATAAAATTTCCATCTCGTGCGCTATGGAAATTTGTGCTCTATTAATTTGTAAATGTGATGTCCGCTTAACATGCGATTGTGCTTGAAATTGTATTTAGATATATCTTAGACAATATCTTTCTTGAATTAGATTTTCTGAAACTATAATAGCAATTGAACGGACTAATTCGAATGGTAATTGAGATGAACGTCATTTTGAAGTACCTTTTTACTATTTCCTTTAAAAACGTATTCTATTATGAAGTCCATTGTGATTTAAATCCTAGTTAGAAAATATGAGCCCTGATCAGTCAATTGCATTTTAAATCATAATTATAATGATTGAAAAATCAATTCAAACGAAACTGAATCTTTTTTCTTATCGATTACGGTTCACTTTAGCCCTAACGTCAAAACCTGAACACAGTAATTAAGTCTCCTATAATATCCTCAAAATTATACTGTAGAAGAAGTCCCACGAAAACTGCTTTGAAATTTAATATAACATTGTAATAGTATATATCGCCTCTAATTTTAGCCTCGTAACGAATTCGTATAAAAATTCCAATCTTCGCACTGGGTACTAAACTCTACAACGTCAGTCTATATTGTTTTAAATATATACTTAATGTTATCTAGTCTTCTTTTTGTTTAAGAGGTTGCGGCTCGTCGGGAGTTTCGTCCATACTGGTAGCAGTGTCAGTGCGAGTCTTGTCTACTGGGTATAACCTGAAAGGGCAAACAAGTGATTGTAAATTTTAAAGGTGAAATATTCAAATTCTGTATCAGCCGGATTATACACTGCTGAACACAGCCTATTAAGGGGGGGTTCGCCATAATCACCACGCTTCGCTCGCAGTTTAAGATATCAGTTCCTCAGAAGGCGCTGCTGCCCACCTTCCGGTATTTTACCTTTAGTCGCCTCTTACGACACCCACAGATAGCAATGGGGTGGTAACATTCTAGCCCGGCACCCCACGGGCCGGCATTATTTAAATGGGGAATCTAAATTCGATGTCACGAGGAATATAGTGGTTGAGATAGTGGTCAAAGGCTAACCTATCAAGCACAAAAAAATATAGCAGAGCAGATTTTGAAAATAAATAAAATCTAATGAAATTACTTAAATCATAATAATCAACATCGTTAATCTAAAGATTCTGACAAACGAAAACAGTGGATATACCAAAATAATTTTAAGGATCAAAATTTGCGCTGCATATATGTTATGCTGTCGGGTTTACGAATGTGTTGCAGGTTGTATAGACAGAGGAATGACTTAAATTTTGTTATCTACAGATAATTGATCGATCCCCAAGCCGCCTGGAAAGCGTAGGGGTTATGGCAAATGGCCCCCGTATTGGGCTGTGTTCAGCAGTGGACTATCTGGCTGAAACAGTACAGTACAGATAATTGGACTTACCATCTCTGATACAAATACGCATTACACACTAAATTATACCAGCAGCAAACCTGGAGAACACACCGTCAATCAGCAGCTTATACCATGCCATGCAGAAAGTTTTGCGATTTTTTGTATGTATGAGATACTGGCCAAATATTATTATATTAAAAACTTTTGGAGCTACTTATTAAATAGCTAACTTCTCATTCTAACTACTTCTCAAGATGACTACTTCGCAACTAGACGACTGTAACTGTAAGTAACTTTTACTTTATTCTTCATCGTCGGATAGTTAGCATCAAAAACAATTGTGGTTTGTACAGATTATTTAAAGAACGGATACACCAAAATTTTAATTTCCTTGAATTTATTGTTTTTTTCTAACAAAAAGATTTACATATATGTAGTATAAAGATTACATCAACCGTGCTAACATAAATACTAGAGATGAAACGGATAGCAGTTTGGCCGGATACCGGATATTCGAATATCCGGCGGCCGGATATCCGGTGGAACTTAGCCGTGTGGTACATCGCACACATCGATCGATCGAGTGGACTCGGTTCGATTCGGGTCTTTTAGTTGATAAGTGAAGTTAGCAATTGTTTCATTCATTGTCTTCTCGTGTTGATTGCAGTGCAGACACTTGCGTGATCGTTTTAGATTATTATTTTATTTGTGGTCTTGTTATTTGAATTATATATAAATAATAATAAAATATTTAGCAAAAATTATACTAAGACTAACTAAATAAAGCAAATAATTACTTAAATATTGTTTTATCCAGTTATTTTTTTAATTCGGCGGGATGTCTATCCGGCCGAATAGTAGTTAGTTATCCGTTAAAGTTAAAATGTAATGTGCATGTACGTCTTCATATTACAGCATCAGTGCTGTTTGTTCATGATGTTATGTTTATATTTTAAAATAACAAATTGTTCTTTTTATATATATGAACTAATCTATGTTTACAATGTTGTTGTATGCAGTTCTGTCTAGAATAAATATATTTTCTTTCTTTCTTTCTTTCTTTCTTTCTTTCTTCTCTTTTTTCAAATCTATATACAACACTGCTGGTACTACAAAGAAAGCATTAAAGCAACTAAAAAAAATCTTTACTTTCGCAAAACTTTCTGAGTGCACTGGTATATGATTTCACTAACTATTTAAATTATGTTATTAATCGTATCACTTACCATCTCTGATACAAATACACGAGGAACACTAAGTCATCTCTGAAGCAAGCCACGCGATGTGCCGTCGGCATGGTAATGATAAACGCGAACACATCATCGATGAACGTGTTAAAAGCCTTATACATGAAGGCGCGCCACGGCAACGCGGCAACGGAACGAAGGCGGTAGTTGACGAACAATTGCGGAAGCATGAAGAGGAATCCGAAAGCGTAAACTCCATTGACGACGCTGCGAAGCGCCCAGGAATACCATCTGGAAGGAGAACAGGCAATATTATATTATTTCCATTTCTTTATTTTCTCGATGACAGCTCCTGTGAAAACTTGAACGAGCGTTCTTTTTTACATTATGCCGGGCTAGAATGTCAATGTGAATGGCCGCCTGCCAAGCGTGGGGAACAACACCTAGAACATTTTTTTCCCCCAGAT
Source organism: Plagodis pulveraria (assembly GCA_963890685.1). Classification (NCBI taxonomy): domain Eukaryota; kingdom Metazoa; phylum Arthropoda; class Insecta; order Lepidoptera; family Geometridae; genus Plagodis; species Plagodis pulveraria. The sequence goes on from OY982951.1 coordinate 10,079,932, forward strand.
ATTTCCATCTACCTACTTACCGAATTGTTTGCCATATTACTTACCCCTTATGCGGTTCATAGACAAGCGAGTAGACAGCACCGGCGACACACAGTGGATAGAGCAGCATAGAGAGATATTTCATAGCCTCGGCGTCGGCCTGCGCGGTGCTGCGCTCGCCCGCGTCTGCGCTATTGTCGCGCCACACGCGAATGCGCCACCCTTTCACAGATACCCGCAAGTGCAGGACCTTCGTCACTTTCCATATCTGTGACAAACATTATCATATTTATATCATATCACAATAAAAAAAAACTGGAAAGGATACTGGACTACCTACTTGACTACCTACATACTTAGTATTAGTCTGAATTTTGCTAGTTTACGGTTCGCAGCATCATATTACTGTCTGTATACATATTAGTAGATTATGATGCAAGTGAGCTAGTTGCTCATTATACACGAGGCTGTGTGTTGCAGCCCGAGCCGTAGGCGAGGGCGTAAATCAGCCGATTGTATAATGAGCAAGTTGCTCACGAGTTTCATACGCACTTTTGCAACACCCTTGCGAGGAAAAAATATATATTATATTGCACAAATGCGATACAAACAACATACGAAAATTATGGAAAATAGCGCGCAAGTTTTTTTTTTTGCACGCGGCCTATGTATGATTGTTGATTTCATATAGGTAAACCTCTTTGATGTTACAAATCTGTATTACCCGGTTAAATTGAAAATGCTCTGTTTACTCGCATATAATTTGCAGATAGGTACTAACTTAACTTTGTAGGGATAATTCTATTCCGCACTAGTGTATAATATTATTATGCACGAGGTGTTATAGTTCGGTTTATGGCCCTAAAAACGATATAATAAAGCTCACTTTACGAGCAAGGGTGTTGTAAATTATATTATAATATAGGTAACCAAATTAACATGTTTCTTATCATGCCATGTTCACAAGGAAGAGACTGAATCTCACGACACAGGTCATCCTAGTGTGAGGTTCAGGGAACTATGCTATAATTTATTATATTCATATACCTACAAACTGATATGAACTCATGTTTTGGTGACAAATAAAGATTATTATTATTATATGAATGAGCTTCGCGAAATTTGCGTATTTTATCCAGATATAAAATTTTCTTTTATTTTTGACTGTCAAAACGCTAACAAACCTACTAAATGACGTTGAAGGAAAAAAAAACGATACTCACAAACGTAGTGTTTAGTCTAAATGCACAGATTTGATCTTACAGAAGATACCTACCGAATGTGGACTCTTGCGATTGGTTTCCTTTTTATGGACGTATATATATTATATGTTGCGGTTATAAAACAAAAATAAACAGGCTTCATTTATTTTTTTACAGATTGTGTACCTCAATTACAGCACTAATCCCCGCCGGAACCAGCACCAACATAGAAGTCTGCTCGTCCATCAGGTAGAAGAACACGACAGACTGAGAGAAAGCACGCCAAAATACGGTACGCGCCGACAACCCCGCCAGAGAGCGCTTCCGTCTCCAGAATGACACGTCATTTTTGAAGGCAAGGAAGTCAAACAGCAGCTGGAAAATATAGATATACAGTAGACCCGCGGTAATCCGACAAACGTTTTGCAATGTGTCGGATAATCGAATTGTCGGACTACAAAGTACTGCCACTGACCTTTTGTAGTCCGGTACATTTTCGAAAAGGTGCAGCGTGTAATCCAACAAATACGAGTAAAATACTAATAAAAATGCTAAGATTAAATATATATGTACTATTAATGTTTTAAATAAACGGCTGTACTACTTACGCGTATTGGTCGAGATTGGCGACTTAGGTTTCGGGCATGTCCGATGCCCTTCATCAGGTGAATTCAAGCGTCTAAATCGTGAGTACAGACAGTTACTTAAAACATTAATGTCTCGGTGTCACGGGAATTTTCAAACTATAGGAGAAATTATATATATCATACTATAGGTATAGGAGAAATTATATGTATCATATTTTATTAGCCAAATTATGGGTAGTAAAATATGATGTAGGTAATGACTGATAGCAAAAATGTGTTGAAGATTGATATAATGATTTTTTAGACAGGTTGGTCTTTCATATGGCCGTCATCGCCAGTGTTTTCTGGTAGTCTTGTCACGAGTCAAAAAAATTAACAATGATTTTTTTTCTATGAGCATGTCGATTATATGTGATTCCGGATTAGGGCCGGATTATAGCGGGTCGACAGTAGTATATTTTTTATCGTGTTTATCTTGACACCCATTGATAAATTTTTTATAGCAGACTTTTGGTCAACTCTCTTGAAGCAACCAAAATAACAACACCAAGGGATAAATAATGATAATAAGGGATGCCAGCACTCTGGGCACGCTGCCAAGGTAGTGGGCTGGAGCCTTAGGATTGCTTGTGGGATTTCATGGTGGTAGGGCATTTTGCGAATGCCCGCCTGGCTAGCTACCACCCTCAAGTAGAAAATCTCTGTCGCCAAGCACCTAACGGTGTGTTCCGGCAGCTGTCCTTGAGAGCCAGTACTTCTAGGTTAGCCTGAACAACATCTTCGACCACATCATCACTTACCATCAGGTGAGATAGTGGTCAAAGGCTAATCTATCAGCCATAAAAAAAAAAAATTTTGGAGGAACACTTGCCATATGTCTAGATTTAGTTCGAATTGTCCGGGTCTTTGGTCCGAACTCATCATTACGTCGCGTCCGGATTTTTATACTATTCGCCAAGCTCTTCGGTTTGCCATCCATTCAACTACGAAACGAGCTCTGTCTCACACGCGATTCTTTCGTTCCATTTTTTTTTTATTGTGACGGAACAAGCTGTCTTGTTCCGGCTCACCTGATGTTAAGTGGACTGACCTCTGCCTATAACAGATGCATTTCGTCGCAAGTTACGAATTGCACTGCGCCCGTCACCTTGAGACATATTTGTTAAGTCTCATGTGCCTGTAATGTCACTGGCTCTCAAGGACTGCGGCCGGAACACAGTTCTAGGTGCCTAGAGACAGATTTTCTACTTGAGGGTGGTCGCTAGCCAGGCGGGCATTCGCAAAATGCCCTGCCTGCTAATACCCTGCTGTAACGACTGCCATCGGAATGACACTAGCGGTCACCCATCCAAGTCATGACGAATCGTATAAATACTACTATATAAAAAAGACATGAAACGTCAAACGTGGTATAGTTTTCGACGAATAGTATAATTTTATTTTGCATATAAATTTTTTTTGAGGGTCTGAATCCAACCCTGCAGTATCCGCATCAGTGTTGTCAATGATATTGTTTGCTGGGCGTGTACGCTCGATATAAAAGGCGTGATTATATACAAAGATACAAAACGTCGGCCGTAGCAGTAACACTGGCAAATAAAAATAATTAATGAAAGAAAAAAAGAACCTTTGGCTACTTAAGTACTTAGGTAGCCACAGGTTCTTTTTTTATTTTTATGAAAAGCTAACGTAACTTTCTATTACAAACTTTAAAATTTTATGACAATTATATATAATTATAGATTAATCACAGCACAAATCTTTAAAACTATATTAAGTTTTATTATTACTTAACATCTTAGTTCTTTTTATTGTATAATGAAGTGTTACATTTTCGCCCATATTTTTTTCTGTGTTAACATTGGCCCAATTATAGTGAAAATAAAAATTGTTTTTCCCATTCAGCCAAATATTTCTAATTTTTTTTTCCGAAAATTTAAAGTTGCATATGCCAGCATAGGTGTGTATGTAGTGATATATATCATCGAGAGTATAATTAACTGTCATAAAAATTTAAATTTGTACAAGGCTTATGAGTTTTTTAGGTCATTAAATCGTAAAACATGGCAATTGCCGTAGCAATGACTACACTGCAATACGCATCCCGGAAACCTTTCAATGAAGTATACTATAAAATAATATAAAATTACTTATGTCCAGCACAGAGCATAAGTGGGAGAATGACTCCCCCACCCCCTTTCTTTCATACCGGTGGGTATGAATGCCCGTTAATGCAACTTATTTTAAGATGTCACTGTGGCTTGCTTACAATGAATCATCAATGGTGACATTTACATCAATAGTGACCTCTTCAATGCAATAAAGTTAAGTTTAATTATTATAGTATAAACAAGTAGGTACTACTTACATGACAACTAGCAATCAACACCGTTGCAGATAGGAGGTACAAATTTGTATCTGCAAATATTCCTTTCACATCATCTACATCCTTTTCGCTAAAACCTAGACTATGTAGTTGGTCTAATGCCAGTCGTACATGTAATGCCAAACGCGTAGGTCCGTAACTCGCAGGGGACACATTTACTGTTATGTTAATATTAGTACTGCTACTGTTCAGCAGTTGTAACTGTGATATTCTTGATTTCAGTACATTATGCTGAATAATTGGTAAAAATTTACCGCTTCTTATCCTAAAAAAAATACAAAACATTGTAATTAAATCTTTATCTGAATTGTATCAAATGTTCTAGAGTCTATCAGTCTTACTTTCTGTGTTTATTAAGCGATTTAGCATATATGCTAGAAGCGATCCCAATCACAATACCACAGTTTAACATGTCAGACTTACAAGTGAAATACATAGCATTATACATAGCAACTTACCTTATATAAGGGTACAATTCACCAGGTATCTTGTTAGCAGGTAACTTCAAATTGTCTGTAAGAATGGACAGAGGCACCACAGTTGATATATGAGCATAAGGACGAACCTTATTATTCAATATTTTCTGGTTCTGCCTTTCACCATCCTGTAAAATATCATCAATTATGAGTAATTTATAATGAATTTCATTAGAAATTCTGGCGTTACTTTGCATAAATCTATATATAAAAATAACAATTATTTTAAAAATATTTTGAGAAAACATTATATTAATGTTTTAGAAAAACATTAAAAAAAATACAAAAATATATCTAGTGACAATTCCGCCTTATTTTTCTGCTAAGCCAACATGACGTTATAAACGCCACATAGCCAAACTGGAAGAATTTTAGATGCATATAGCTTCTTCACGAAACATCCTCAGGAAGTCTTGACACTTCTAGTGCACTGTTTGTTGGTTCTTCCTGAGTTGTTTGAATGTTTCCTTAACAGTAAAATTAGGCAGAATTGTCACTAGATATATTTGTGCTTTTCTAAAATATTAATTAAATGTTTTCTTGGAATATTTGTTATTATAAGTAATTGTCCCACAGATTCCAGATTGTATGCACCACAGTTAGTAGGACACACTATGGAGGATATTAGAGCAGTACAGACTTCTCCCATCTCGGACCGGAAGGAGTATCCTCAGCAAAATATTATTTTCTTTATTTTAAGTTCTATAAATATGTCTTCTTTGTAATTGTAGGTTATCTAGGGTGTCTTACTTGGTACTTCGTACCTGGTGTGCGGGCTCTTTTACGCAATTTTGCCGCTTATCTAGGCTGTCTTTACACTATGTACACTATACAATATTTTAGATCCAGGGGTTAGGTATGCCTTTTCAAATGCCTACTACATATTTTCTACCTACTATCCTTAATTCTTCAGTATTTAACATTTTTCCTTAATTGTGTAGTTTTGGGTTACATATAGTCATATAAAATTTTCATGTTTTTAACCAATTTCAAACTAGAAAGAGGTTCTCGATTCGACCATATTTTATTTGTGTTTGGGAGACGAAATACTTAGCATTCCATGGATTCATCGTGCGGGTGCCGGGTCCATCCCGTTGCAAAGGAAGAGGCTAGAGGGGCCCGGGACTTGCAACCCAGAAGTAGGGTTAAGGGGCCCCTTTATGATATATCAATGCTCCCCTTCACCGCTCGAGCCTCCTCCCCTACCTAACCAGATTTGGTAAGATCCTACTAATGCCGCCTTAGATACACGTTCTAGGATGGAAGTTACGGTTGTTCTTGGTAGGCCTAGGTCTTTAAGTAGGTCCCCTGGGAGCTCCAAGCGGAGATCCTCGCCGAAGTGTACCACTTCGTGGCGGCGAGGAGATCCCGCGGGGAGCCTCCAGCGTGGGAGGAGGTCACGCGCATGCGACGGCAGGCGCGGGCCGCCCTGTTGCGGCGGTGGACGGAGGACCTGGCTCCACCGGTCCCTGGACAGAGGACGGTGGATGCCATTCGCCCGGTCCTTCGGAGGTGGGTAGGGCGGCGATTCGGGTCGCTCACCTTCCGATTGGTGCAGGTGCTTTCCGGGCATGGATGTTTCGGAAAGTACCTACATCAAATCGCAAGACGTGAGGCGACCCCCGCCTGTCACGAGTGTGGAGCGCCAGAAGACACGGCGCTCCACACGCTGGAGGAGTGCGCCGCGTGGAGTCCCATGCGGCGCGCCCTCACAGCGGTCATAGGCGCAGATCTGTCGCTGCCGAGCGTGGTTAACGCTATGCTCGGCAGCGACGGATCGTGGCAGGCGGTGGTCTCTTTCTGCGAAGAGGTGATGGCGCAGAAGGAGACCGCGGAGCGGGCGAGGGAGGACGACGTCCTCTCAGACCCGCTCCGGCGTAGACGAACTGGTGGAAGGAGAAGGCGATTCGGGCGCCTTCTCGCTCTATCCTAGTGCTGTGCGGATCATCGGTGGAGAGTCGGGGGATTCTCCACTGGCTTGCACGATCCCACACGTCTGGGGGATGGCCCTAATGAGCTGGGTCATCCCTCCCTTGGCCGGGGCCCGTCACCGGTGACGGGCCAACCGCCGGGGCGAGATGGTGATTGCTAACGCTACCCCATCTCGCCCCGACTAGGCGCCAGACTGCTCATCCCGGGTTTTTAGTGGGTAACCTCACTTACTACCCCCCCGTGGGGGTAGTAAGGCCCCTCAGGCGAGGACTCCCACATAACCACTCTGCTCCCCCCGGAGCCGGGTGGTATCCATAAAGGATTTTCCCGGGTCAAAAAAAAAAAAAAAAAAAAAGGTCTTTAAGTAGGTTATATAGGGATTTCGCTGGTATACCACTTTTTTTTTTTTGACACTGGGAAAAATGCATTACGAATTCCCCCCCATCGGGGGATGGAGGGGGTATGTGGGACTCCCCGGCAGAAGACCGGTATACCCACTAAACGACCCAGCGGCATTCCAGCATCGTCTGTGTGGAGAAGGACTGGAAGACTGGCAGAGCCTTTACGTCCAGTCCCTCGCCGACAGCCGACTTTACAGCGGGGCCTACATGCCCCTCCTGACGGGAGGGGCCCGGGAATGACCAGGAATGCTTGGCCATTCCCGCCCGACGGACGTGGTGAGTATGTGCAATGCGAGAGAAGACGCCCCCGCGCCTATCTCTCGCTACTCACCACCGGGAGGGGGAAGGCGATTATTCAATCGCCTTCTCCCACCCCTTCTACGTCTACGCAGTGGCGCAGCAAGGGGGTCTTCCTCCCGTGCACGCTCTGCCGCCTCCTTTTGAGAAATAACTTCTTCGCAAAAGGAGGCGAGCTTACCCCTTGCTCCAACTTCTACAGCATATAAATTAACCACATAATCGTTTTTGGTTAATTCATTTGTTAGGTCATAATATTTGTTTGTTTTTATTGTGTGGTCTTTAGGTATGTTTGTTTCCCACGGCACAGTAAGTTCTATAAGTAACTACTATGCGTTTTAGATTTTTTGAGTATAGAAATATGTCTGGTCTGGAAGACGAAACACCAACATCCTCAGGAAATTATAGTGTTTTTCATACGAGTCCTTCAAAAGAGTCCAATCGGGAGCTGCGCCTAAGATGGAGTAAGGCTTGGATTTAGATTTTGTAGATGACCCTTCTTTTACAAAAGCAACGTGTCGTTTGTTCGTGGTCAAACCTTTTTTTGCTCTAGCTACCGCGAGGCTCGCCGCTTCTTGTTTGATTTCGAGGACTGTATCGTGGCGACGGGAATAATGACCCCTATCAAGGAGCACCTTGCATCCTACCAATAAGTGCCTTGCTGTACCTATGGCCTCCCGACAAATACCGCAAGACTTTTCGGTGGCTTTCCCCCATCTTACTAAATTACTTTGGTCTGGGAGGGTCATCTGAAAGGCGTTTAGATAAAATTTTAATAAGGCAGGTGACCAATCATATATCAAGGTGCGCCACTAATTCACCTATGGTTAGCCATTTGCTTTGTATTTCTAAGCTCATTGCATGTACTTTATAGCTAACATTTTTGTCTTGTTGTAGAAAAGATTTTACAATGTCTTTATCCTGAACTTTCTTTTTCGACCCTAAACCCGCTTTGCTGGACTGTGCACCTATCATGAATTGTTTGTGGAATTGAAGCCTCGAATCAAGGTCGGAGGCACTTTTGTCTTTTGGGAGAGATGCTACTATATCGTCTTGAGATTTGAATAAGACGTGCGTTTTGGTAACTCTGAGGTGTTTATAGAGCTCCGATGGTTTCTTTAATTTTATCCCAAAATAATGTAGATGGGTCTGCCGAAAGTGCAAGCCCCAACCATGACTTCAATGTCCTTATGACGTTTACATCCAGTTTTGTTAAAAGGGATTTAGTAATGTTGTATACTAGAAAAGGCCAAGTCAGACGTGATGTTAGGTAGTTGTCGTATATCCAAGCTTTTTTAATGTTACTAATTGGTTGTTGGTCTACCATACTAAGCTCTTTTAGAAAGCTATCCACAACTGCGTCTAAAGATGGTGTGCGTCCTTTGTGATCTATCTTCCTACCAAGAAATTTAAATGGCACAGCTTCAGCAATTGTGGAAACACATTCTCCTCCTATCAAGAGTCCCGGGTCGTAAGAGGTAAATTTGGTATTCCGTCTACCCAGACACAGACAGTGGCATTTACTTGGTTTTGTTCTCAACCCTTTAGTCCATGCACAGAACTCATCCACTCCACGTAAAAGTTCCTGACATTGAATTGTGTTACGTGTCAGAATTGCAAGGTCGTCAGCAAAAGCTAAGATGGACTCTGTGTATTTGTTATTGATCTTAAACCGATAGCCCCACTTATTAGGCACATACGAAGTGCCCATGCTTGGGGACTTTGTATGTGTAACTTTGTGCTCATTAATAATAAACAAGTAACTTATACAGCTTTGGTTTAGATTAGATTATAAAACATTGATTTAACCCTTTTTGTCCGGTAAGGAGGAGGAGGTAGTGCCAGGACTGCAGTTTATTTATTTTTACAGAACGGTGAAAACTGCCTAAATTTACTAAATTTGACGTCACAGAACTGAGAGAGCCATTTTTTTTATAGCTGCATGCATCAGTTTTCAGGATGGGACGATATGTCCCATCCGTCCTGTGGTTGATGGTATATCAATGGTGTCTGCATACATTTCTTAAGGATTTTTCCATTTTATAAAATAAATAAAACTATTATTATTCTATGAGGTATATTATTCAATCAACATGAACAAAAAACATTTAGGGAGTGTTTCAAAATAAATTATTGGTTATTGGTCTCATTTCATTCATAATTATGTTTCATATTAATGTGTCATGCTGTGAAACAAAGTTGCGTAGTTTTCTTGCGCTTTAATGAAGCCATTCTAGAATATAATAAAAAATGTAAAATTAGCAAGTAGCAAGCCCAATCCTATTCCAATCCACTAAAACGCTATTCTTGAATCTGTAACCTCATTTTATGAGTACATTTAAAAATAGTATGCGTTTTTTTCATTACCAACACATACTCAGAAATCTGGTAGCACAAACTACATATACAGCATAAAACTCCTCTCAAAACAGCACTAAAACACACAAAAAGTTTTTTTCCGTGGACAACTGATACACGTATTTGCTGTTTCAACCACAGACCAAAAACTAATGTAGCTAACAAAAATTTTTTTTGGGTGAAACGACTCTCAAGGGCGATATAGCGAAAGTATAGGCAATGCATAGTTTTCGAGTTATGCATATTTTTGTAAAATCATCACCTCACTTTTTGTAACACTTCACTGATCAAATTTATTGTTTTGTTGGATATGTAACAGATTTTTAAGCGTGTTGCCGGTTGCTGCCGCGGCACGCTCGCTTCGCTCGCTTGGCTCGCGCTTTGTGTTGTCACAGTTTCAACCTAACCTAACCTGTTTTTTTATATAAAATGTTACCGAACATCTTCCACTTGACGCCAATTATTATCGCCGTTATTTTCGATTATTTTTACCACATTATGTATCTATGGTTCATATTAAATGTAGAACCATAGATGCAAATTTATCGAAAATAACGAAATTAGCGTCAAGGGGAATACGCCTTTAACCTTTCGTATAACGAAACGTTCATTGGCAAGAATTCTATATAATCTGTGCTACCACAGATTTGTTAATCCCTATGGATGAGCATTAATATTGCAATATAATTAATTTTCAATATTTTTTTTCTCAAAAACTATGCGTTTTCTGATTTTGAAACTTTGCGTGTGTGCTTATAATAATGTAACCTTTCTATGAAAAAAATATCAACCCTCAACCTGACGGACGGCAATGGAAAACTGAGCCAAATAATGTTCTAACATATATGTCAGTTCACAAATAACTAGGTGAGGATGCTGATTAAAAAACTATATGTATAGATTATAACTTACATTTTGTTGCAGTAAATTGAATGTTTCAGCTTGAGGCTCAGTATATGTAACTAAAGGTAATGTGTGAACAGATTCAGAGCGGTAAATGTCTTCAAACTCTTTATACAATCGTGCATCATCTAATAATGCTGCATGCATATACAATGTCCCATTGTTTCTAGTTTTTCGAGGTATTCTCAATGTAATATCGCTGAAAGGCGAGAAGAGAATTAATTATTCGATAAAATATATTGATTTGGATGTAAGCGACCACATGCCAAATTTTAATGTAAATATTGATACACATTCACTCACAAGGTACTTGGATTTCGATAGTCAAATTTCATAGAAGTATACACTTTTGTTACTGCTTCTGACGAAGAACTATCAAAAAGGGGCTGCTGTTTTACAGACGTAAAGATGACAAGGTGCTGGACAGGATCTGAAGCTAAATATGAAGTATAACATCTCTCGCCACGACTGCAGTCCGGCGGTATAAATATTTCAGCTAAAGTCCATATTGTATTCACTATATATACACCGAAAATTAGAGTAAGTATTAAACTAACTGATATATATTTCATTACGTTATATTTCAATTAATTAGGGAGCAAATAGATTTTTGTAAAATTTTCAGTAAATTCCAAAGCAAAATCAAGCTAGAAAACCAAACATTTCAATCAATTGTTGTGATGTGACTTATGTTGGGGTCTATTCCATTTGACGCTGCTTTCGTTATTTTAGATAATTTTGATCACAGGAATCAGAATTTTATTATTACACATTTGTGTCTATGGTTGTGATTACTGTGATCGTTTGTAACTGTTCTCCCCTGTTCCATTTAGGAGTAGAACGCTAACTACTAAGCATTTGAAGTTAGATTCGCTAAAAACGATCACACTCCCAAAAAGTTGTTCCACATGGGTCTTGGCGTTATTTTCGCCATAAACGCTATGAGGCTACTGGAACAGTTTGAATTCCCTACATCTAATGTCAAAAGTGACAGAAGTGGCAAATTTTAGTGGCATTCTTAGCGTTCATATCCTAAATGGAACAGGGGATGACAGTTAGGGCCTGTTCCATTAGTCGCTAAGAACGTAAATTTCGATAATTTTGATCACATTCTGCGTCTGTGGTTGTGATCACGTGATCGTTTGTAACTGTCATCCCCGTTCCATTTTTGGATAAGAACGCTAAGAATGCCACTAAAACTTGCAACTTCTGTCACTTTTGACATTAGATGTAGCGTTTAAGGCGAACATAACGCCAAGACCCATGTGGAAAACTTTTTGGGAGTGTGATCGTTTTTAGCGTTTTTAGCGAATCTCACTCAAATGAAACGCACCCTTACAAACGATCACAGTGATCACAACCACAGACGCAGAATGTGATCAAAATTATCGAAATTAACGTTCTTAGCGACTAATGGAACATACCCTTAAGGGTGCATACCATTTGAAGTTAGATTCGCTAAAAACGCTAAAAACGATCACACTCCCAAAAAGTTGTTCCACATGGGTCTTGGCGTTATTTTCGCCATAAACGCTATGAGGCTACTGGAACAGTTTGAATTCCCTACATCTAATGTCAAAAGTGACAGAAGTGGCAAATTTTAGTGGCATTCTTAGCGTTCATATCCTAAATGGAACAGGGGATGACAGTTACAAACGATCACAGTGATCACAACCACAGACGCAGAATGTGATCAAAATTATCGAAATTAACGTTCTTAGCGACTAATGGAACACGCCCTAAATATGCCACTGATGTCACTTTTGACATTAGATGTAGGTCATTCAAACTGTTCCAGTAGTTTCATAGCGCATATGGCGAAAATAATGCCAAGACCCAAGTGGAACAACTTTTTGGGAGTGTGATCGTTTTTATCGTTTTTGGCGAATTTAACTCCAAATGGTGCTTACCCTTGGTTGTTGTCAAGTTGTAGTCATTATTTTAATGTCAAACGACATAAGTTGTCAATGTCACATGGAAATGTTTTTTCCCTTTCATCAGGATATGCTCTCGCACGTCTTGTGCATTTGCCAGTGTCATGTTTTAATTGTAATACTTGCTCCTAGGAAATGTATATCTGATAGTGCTGCCATCTTACCACTTTTATTGTTTTTTTGCATTATTTTCATATTTTAGTCAGAGAGTTGAAATACATAGAGCAGTTATATCCGAACACCACTAATCTAAAAAATAACCAGAATTTAGCTATTTACATACCTATGCACATGTATATGCAGTTTGTAATGAGAAGAAAAGAATATTTTATTTGTCACAATGAAATGGACGAGCAAAATTTCCATATCTGTTGTTAGAAAGAGAGCAATTTGTGTTACCACCGTCATGCGCCACGAGACGTCACGCCGATCACCATTACGCTGCGGTCTGTTTCACTCTCACACAAAACGATCCACACATCTTGCTCATCCATTTCATTGTGACAACAAACGCCTGAAATAAAGCAAAATGACTATATTTTCTATTTCAATAATAATAGCGATACCTACGTTTGAATAGAAACAATTTTCTTATCTCTCTTAGTGCCTGTATAAGTAATGCAGTGTGTAAAGTTTACACGTAATTAGAGTTAACTCGCGTTTCCTTTTTCTTACTCGCATTATCATTCAAAAAGCAAGTTAACCCGACTTTAACTTTAGAATATACGTTGCTGCAATAAGCACTAAGACAATTTGATAAACAAGTCACATATTTAATTCTCTAAGATATTCTATAGAGATAGGCAAGCATGGCATAAACACATAAATTGAACTAATTCAGAAATTCAAGAAACATAACCACCATCAACTTACAGCGTGCCTGTGATACCAGACAAGAACGATAATTAATGTACAAAAGAGAGGAGGAGAGGGAAATATTATTAGAAGCAGTAGAAACAAAAACAAAAAAGATGATTGAGTATAGGACCAGAAGGATCACTTCGCAAAGACTCAGTATATACAAAGTTACTTTATGGCAAAGACGTTAAATAAGCAACTCTGCTATGATGCATTCAAGATCCATTCAGAGCGTACACCATAGAGTACCTAACTTTTATATTCACCTACAAGGCGCCTCTCTTTCTATCGCATAGTTAAAAAGACAGCTGCCGGAACACACAGTTAGTTGCTTGGCGACAGATTTTCTACTTGAGGGTGGTAGACAGACAGGCGGGCATTAAAAAAAATGAACTACCACAATGCTATAATGGCTGCCATCCTAAGACATCAATCGGGACCGACGGCTTACCGTGCCCTCCGAAGCACGTCCAAGTCTTTTATTTAAACTTGATTTTGGGTATTTTAGGATAAAAAATGAGTTTATTTTATGAATAAATTACGTGCAACCTTTTTATTCCTATTATGCTTTCAAATAAATGCAGCAAAATTATTTGTTGAGTAAAACAAAAAAAAGAAACAGACAGCTTTTGAGCAGCATACAATAAATTGTCGTAAAACTATGGTAAATCCGTTCCATAATATGGTAGTTCGGAACAATGCGAACGCGATAACGGTATATTATAAACATCTTTGATCTCGCTTGCACATCTGTGATACATATTTCATTCGTTCTTGAAGTGGGTTCAAACCAATATTGCTTGACGCGATTGTGAGTCGGTGATAGTTCGTGCCTGCGAATGATTATTTTAAGCATGAAACAAAACGCTCCTTTTTATGATGGTTTCGTAAAAGCTGAGAGTTGGCCCCCTGATCGGTTAAGAACGGCTAAGAAACCTTAGCTTCGAGCACTTTTAAACTTAATGTCCCCATTAAAACACAACTTAAACTACCTAGCTAGGTATATATAACAAATTATATTAACAAAAAAATAGTAATAAAAGCTAACATTAGAAACTTTTAACATTAGGTAGGCGTCCGTTTCCTTATCTTTCGATGTCTTTTGGAAGTGAGAAAAACGTGAGGTTCAGTCCTTTGTTGTTATTTATTCAGCGAAATGCAATGCAGTATGATCTTGTACTCATTTAAAACTACGTAATAGATACTAGCCCTATTATTCTGTGCTACTAGGTACGTAAACAGACTTACAAATACAAACATGAAATACGGCGCGTTGAAGTGAGAAGACGTGCATTCCGTGCAGCACGCGGCAAGCAGCAACCCACTGTAGAGTAAGCCCGATTTGTCGAAGCAGCCGATGTATTATACCTAAAGTGCAGTGCGCCAGGCCAGGGCCCCAATTCTCTTAGCTATTGACTAAACGCCACACTACTGCGATGCTTCTGCGATCGAACTGCTGTTAATGTCAAATTTGGTAGTCTGCTAATTCTGGCTCCTAATCGCAGTTGTATAGCAATCACGTCGCTATCGTGTGGCTGTGCTATGGCTTGCAAATGTTGCCACTGAAATAATAATGGAAACTTCATCAATCAAGCATCAGTCAAAACGTCAATACAGTGGTTTTCTAGTAAACAATACAATAAATAAATCTATATAAATCATTTAGCTATTTTTATATCTTAAATCCTGCTAAATAGTTTATGCCACTGTAGCAATGCAATCGCAACAGAATAGCTTACAGCATACCAAATACGTCAAAAACAATTGATAGCAAGCCACTGACTTGCGATTGAACCTAAATAGCGGGCAGACTACGGATACTGTCAAAAACTAAAATGTTCATGCAATTAGGTTGCGTTAACGCCGTTCAATAGCTAAAAGAATCGGGCCCCTAGTTTTATAAAACAACTTGTTGGTATTACCAAAGATGAAGTTTAATAAAATTATCGTTAGCACAGGGGGCCAACTCTCACCTCTTATAGTAATAATCACTTAATCTTACTGCTATGTTTTATATCTCCACGTCAATTAAGCAAGCTTACAATCGGTAATGGAATCGCTTAGCGTTTTGATGACGTCAAAAGAAATAAAATTGACCACTATATTCACGAACTCGGACGTTACATATAATACGAAGTATTACTGTTGCAACGACAACTCCACCATGTTTGTCAATCTTAAAAAAGTTACTTTCTAGCAGCGGATTCAAACTTGATTTTGACTATTTTACGATAAAATGGGTTTAATTAATGGGTTAATTACGTACAATGTTTTTATTTTTACAGGGTTTTCATTAAGAGCGCTCGTACTTAAAAATAAAACTAGTGGCTCTCCGAGCTGTAGAACTCGCGAGTCTGCCCTTGCATAGCTTCCAATTGAATAGAGGTTCACAGCGCACGCTGAAGGGGAATGGGGCACAATTGTGTCCAAAAAAATAATTTATTATTAAATTAATGACCCGCGGACCCCAGCGAACGCTAGTTGTATCTGAAATAGGTAGGTAAACAGTATACAGGGCGTCCTATGGCGATGCCACGTGGAGGGAAAGTACCTTGAATATTGTAGATGGAACATTTTACTGAAAGAAGATATTATTTAAATTTAAAAAAACAATTTAAACTGCTTTCATTGATATTTAAATAATGAAATGGTTGTACCGGGAATCGAACCCGTTACATGAGAAAAAAATCCTACAGTTTTATCATACCGATCGAAAGATTTTATCACATGCATTATTTTTTGCTAAATAACATAGTATCAGAAATAAAAGGAAGACCATGAACTTTAACATTTGATGTGAAATTTTGTTCAGAAAAATTAAGAGCTGACATTGCCTTAAGGACATACAACTGACATTATTTTAAATACCTACTCGTATTACTAATGAATGTACCCACTTGAAAATAATTTCCTATAATTTAAGCATGATAAAGAGAGTCTCCCGTATTTATCTCGAATTAATATACTGGCTACAAAAACATCGAAAATAAATAATTGATTATACGAAAGAGAGATACTACACTTACAGGCAACTGGTGTGCGCATCAGGGACATTGCCATTATATTAAGCGCAGGCATCCATACTTTCAAAACATTGTAATGTATACCTCCGTCATTTTGAAAATTTTTCGAAAACTTAATCGACAACATTTTTTTATGGACTTATCAAACCTGCTCACAAAACTTCATGATAATCGGTTGAGAAATGCTACCTGTAGTGGAAAACAACCGGACATACCAAAGCATTTTTGTCTAAGTTGAAGCAGAGACGCTTCGCTCAAACTAAGTCCTCGCTCGGTCAATAAAAAAAACCTGTTTTTAAGAGATATTTCCACAACTTTTATTTTATATATAAAGGATATTCGCTGACATTATATAATATAATTTCAGCCAAATAGCCACCGCGACTCTGCTGTAGGTGGTGTTCACGTAACCAACGTAAGTAAGTAGTCGAGCGATGTTAAGTCACACGATCTTGAAAATCCACACCAAACAGTGACTTTTTCAGAGTTTAGAGACCCAATTTTCGTCACTCCGAATTCGGCAATTTGTTTGTTAACAAATCCACTCAACCAGAAATGAGCCTCATCGCTGAAGATGATTTTTTTCTCCGAAAGCAGGGTCAGCCGCCTAGTGCTCTAAAGCCAAGTCAGCGAATACACGGCGCTGTCTGTGGTCGTTGGGTTTTAGATCTTGAGCTAATTGAACTTAGTATGGCAGAAAATCCAAATCACGACGCAAAATCCCCCAAGTTGATGTTGCAGAAAGACCCAGCTTTTGTGCACGACGCGGTATGGACTGTGGGGTTTTCTTGCACACTGTCCCGAACAGCAATATTCTACAACGATCTTGCGTTTCTTTGACGTACAGGCACTGCTTCATCGATCAACGACCCGGTTGACTCAAATTTCTTCATTAAACCATAGAACATATAATAATAGATTAAACGACGGATTGTGGACTCTGCAGGACGGCCATGAACGCCATAAATTGGACGCAATGCCAATGATTGCCAACCTCATTGTTTCAGAGAAAGCTACGAACTATATTATTAAACATAAGTTATTACAAAATTAATGAATTTATGAACGATAATTCTGTAGATAAATAAATTTAATTAATTATTATATAATTTTTAGGCAAAATTTCAATTTATATATGTCATAGATTATAATTAGGTAGGTAATTTTAATTTTAATACATCCTCATATTGACCAATTTTTATATTTCGCTGTTATTTAATTTGAATTTTACATTTTTATTTCATATTTTATTGTGTAATTTAATTATATAATTCAATTATTTGTTATTATATGTACCTAAGATAAATATTGCACGCCCTTAAAAGGCAGATTACATTGAAACAATTATAGTTTATAATATCATTTTACACATGTAATTCAGCAATAAATATACTTTGACTTTGAATGCACGGAACGTTAGGCGAATAGAGCACTGTTTTTGATAATAAATTGTAGCAATTTCTACGCGTTGTTGAAGCGTGTAGCGTTCCATGGCGAAATGTCATGAATAAATCACTGAGCACGTAATGACTAAATGCTATGTTCATGCCAAAT
This sequence comes from Plagodis pulveraria, assembly GCA_963890685.1. NCBI lineage: Eukaryota > Metazoa > Arthropoda > Insecta > Lepidoptera > Geometridae > Plagodis > Plagodis pulveraria. The sequence goes on from OY982951.1 coordinate 10,097,822, forward strand.
TTGACAGCTATCGCTTTACCAAGAGGGCCGCTATTCACTATCAAAGTTTGCGCGTCCCTTTTGAAAAACCCTTTATTATACATTAATAAATGCAGCAAAATAATTTGATGAGTGAAACTATAAATAGCTACAAACAGGTGTTGTGCAGCAGACAATAAAATGTAGGTACTAAAATTATGGTAAAACGGTTCCATAACAATTTCGAAACAGTGCGAGCGGGATATAGCTATATTATAAACATCTCGTACCTCGATTGCACATCCGTGATACATATTTCATTCGTTCTTTAGTAGGATCAAACCTAGGGACACGGTATCGAATAGAACGTATCGATACTGTACTCATGAGTAGTACCGTAAAAAAATTTCGTACACATAAAAGTATCGATACTTCAAAGTCTCGAGTACTTTTCTTAACACCTTATGCGCATTGAGCATAGGTCAATATCAATCGGTATATAACGTCAGTTTAACTTCAATAGAGCAGAACATGAAAAAGCAAATGGTATTGTACACACATTTAATACAATAATAGAAAAATATTACTGTGACTTCAAAAATTAAAAATGAATATAATCAAAATTAAATTATTTAGTACTTTAAGCATATAAATGAACGTTTCCATTCTTCCTCGGTACAATCATTAAAAATAGTAGTTTAATGAGCCGTTTTGGAACTAAGCTGTTTCGGATTTTTGTGATTGTACTGCCTGCTTTAGAAAATAGTTGTTGTGATTGTACTTCCTTCCTTAGAAAATAATCGTTATGAACGCGCTGACGTCGCAGGAGCTGATAAATATTCTAGTGAAAATTTGCATAATTTTTATTCCAGCAAAATTCCAAAAATTACTGCAAAAGCTTTAAATCTACAACTAATTAAGCTCTATTCAATCAAAAAAACAGCCTATTTTAAGCAAAACATAAATCATAATTTGCGAAATACTAAACTTCTTTGGAAAAACCTTCAAAACATTTTATTATCCTGACGTTGTAAATAATTTCTTTGTTTAATTTACCAGTAATTCTCACTCTATAATATCTAACCAGACGTATTTTGAACACCATAGGTTTAACGACACAGTATTTTACATCGAACTCGTTAGCCTGAACTGACTGATTAGTATAATTAGAAGCCTGAAATCTAATGGTCAAGGTTAGGATGCTATTAGTTTAGATATGCTGATAATGACGTTTCCATATAGGTACAATAGATAGTTAAACTTATAAATACTTCTATTATAACTAAAACGGCCACTGATGTATGGAAACATGCAATTGTGCGACCGTTACCGAAACTTTTAAACAATCGACTTAAAAATCGGCTTATGTTTAACTCACCACCAGATATAGTAACATATAACAAACCAAAATACTGAATGATCACCAAAATTAAACCCGCATTTTAATGTAAACTTATAACCAAAGTTTTAACATCTCGCTATCATATTTAAGCAAAATGACTCCAAATAAATCATTGTTAACCCAAAAGTAGTAAATGATCACCAAAATTAAAACAGTATTTTATTGTAAAATTATGATCAAAGTTTTAACATCTTGCTATAATTCTCCAGGCGCATCGCCGGGCAATGCCGCGGCACGCTCGCTTCGTTCACTTAGCTCGCACGTTTTTGTGGTCACAAGTAACCTAACGCTCCGCCTCGTTTCGCTCTTAATCGCACCTAATTATGACTTTGTCCTAGACTACCCACTGTTTTCAAAGTCCAACACTCGCAACTATACTCAATTCTTTGCTTAGCGAAATTAATTAAAAAAAGTTATCAATACTACAAAGTTGCATGTTACTGTTATAACTAATAAATTTACGTAATTTATTTTTTTTGCAAATAAAATATTTGTCTATTGTGTATAATAAGAGATTGCGTGTTTCAATAAATTTATTTTAATCCTCCATTTTTATTTTTATGGATGAATTATTTCCAAAAAATATATTTATCCCCTCGCTAAGATTTAGTGATCATTTACTACATTTAGTGATCATATACTTCATTTGGTGTTCGATTAATTTTCGGTAAAATAACTAAGGGTATCAAAGCATTTTATGGTCGTATTGTATTTAATCCCTTAAAAATTAAACCTATAAGTATTCTGCCGTGTTTGTCTAAGATTTTGGAAAAGGCAGTTTTGCAGTTAACCGATTTTCTTGAAACAAAATAACAATTTGCAAACAACAGCTTTGCTTGACCTCACTGACAACCTACTTTATGTTTAGTTTACGGCAATGATTTGTGCAAACTTTCCCTACCAAATTGTAAATTGTTATCTTATGCTGACGATACAGTCCTTCTGGTTCATGGCCGCAGCTCGTCAGATGTAGACTCTCTGAGGATGCTTTACGATTTCTTATGACCTAGTTATGGTCGAACCTCTTTACCCCCAATGTTTCCAAAACGAAATTCATTGCTTTTGCTGTAAGCACAGTCGGTCTACCTTCTCCTTCATTTGTATTACGTGCTCATATGTGTAATAATAGAGTTGGTTCTACTGACTGCAACTGCATGTTAATAGAACGGGCCTATCACATTAAATATCTAGGCGTCATGATAGACAGTGCAATGACTTGGAATCAGCATATTACATCTATGGTGTCAAGGGTCAGAAAGTTGCCATATGTTTTTAAAAATATTAGACAAATTGTTGATTTTCAGTATCTTAAGACTGTATGCTACAGCCTAGCCATCTATTATGACATACTGCTTAACTTCGTGGGGTGGTTCTGTAAAATCAAATATGATATTTTTGGAAAGGGCACAAAGACCTGTACTCAAAGTCCTCTCTTATAAACCACGGCGATTTGTTACTACTTAGCTATACTCGTTATGCAAAGTCTTAACTGTAAGACAACTTTTCATTCTGCAAACTGTATTAAGGAAACATGCTCATATGCCATATGATCCAAACGTGATAAATAATAAACGCAGATGGTCATCTAGTATGCACCACAGAAAAAAGGCGGACGGTAACTGCAAAACGGCATTATCACTATATCAGCTCGATGCTGTACAATAAGATTAACAGACAATTAAATATATATCCCCTTACATTATATAAATGCAAACTACAATGTACTGAATGGTTGCAATCTTTGTCTTTGTTTGTTATTAAGGAACTAAATTAGCTTACTTTCGGAGGATGGCGTTGACATCTGCGACACAGTTATATACTTCTGCAGGCGTCATTGATTCTGATATTTCTGTAACTAAATTGTGTTAAGGTTCCAAATAACAAATTATTTATTTATTTATTATAACATACTTGGCGCGCAAGAACAGGGTATGTGTATACTTTAAGTGTTGTTAGACTTTTCAAGGGCGTTCGATTGTCTGAATGTTAACCTTCTCCTTTCAAAGTTACATTACTACGGTTTTGATGTAGAAGCTATATAGTGGCTTAACAGCTATCTAAGTAAACGTTATCAGTCTGTAAAACTGAGCCCCATTGATGGCTCTTCTTTAGTATCAAAGAAGTTGGCTCTTGATAGAGATTCTATTTTGGGGCCTGTTCTGTTTACTTTATACTCAGCCGACGTCGTAATCCATATCATAGACTGCAAAGTTCATTTGTATGCAGATGACATTAAAGTATACATAACAGCAAGACAGCCCTTGGCGCTTAAAGCCCCCCCCCCTTCCAAAAATTTTCATCGGGTTTATTTGATGCAATTTATAATATATATAATAACTTCTCAGTACCAATGCAATCTTCACCAAATAGACTTTACGAGAAAAGAAATGAAAATAGACCTTTTAATGGAAAATTTTACCGGAAAACGGGGTTTGAACAAATGACGAAAATTGCGGGAAACAGCATTTTTTTCCGAAACTATTCCACCAACAACTTTGATTCTTCTTTTAATATGATTATTTACTATGTTTCTTTACCCATTAATTATTTAAAATTTCCAGGCCAAATATTTTAAAAGTAGTAACCAGATTAAAATACAGCGATTTTTTTTAAGGATTTTGGCGGAAAAACTGTATGGAAGAATGTTTATTTTTTCAAAAACCATACCACATACTACTTTGGTATCTCTTTGATATAATTATTTACATGTAATCTATATGCGTGAATTATTACAGATTTTTACGTACGATACGATACGAGTACGTAGGTTTAGGACTTTGAAAGTAGTTACTAGATTATTTATTACGCAATTTCCATCGGTGAGTGTTTGTGCGGCAAAATGTATCGAGTTAAAGTTTTTTATTTTCGTTCACGATTTTAATAACTTCCCGTTATTGTAGAGAGATGTGGTTTTTGTGTTATATAGCCAAGGATACTAGCTTACTAACAACGTTTGAATAATAAATTAATAAAGATCGGATATATGTATATAATATTAAACACAAAAAAGCTACAATAATGATTTAATAAAATACGGGGTAATAAAGTATCAAAACATAATCAACGGACTTTATCTGTATTACCAGCTACTAGTTTATCTTTGCTACTATTTAAAAAAAACTTAAGATCATTTCTATTTGACAACTTTTTGTATAGCAACACCCACATCTGTCATATTTACATGGACGATTGCACAGGGACGTATTATATCGTTGTTTCCTTGGAAATATTATTGATGTTTTGCTAAACACGACTCGAAAAGGTAAATTGGCCTGCCTTATTGCTAATAATTCAGTTACAACTTTCTAATTTATGAATTTTGGTAGAGCATATGTGGCAGTGTTTTGACAGGACAGTTGACATTGTACCTCTAATAATTTGTTTATATTTCATTTCAGCATGGAACTTGTTGTTTGGACTTCGGGGCTATTTTGGTAGACAAATTTTCCAAAAAATGTTAACATTAAAGGATATCATGAATCAGTCATTCTGTGGCAATGGATGTTAATGATTTGAGATCGGAGAGTGATCTGAGTGAACGCAACAATGATGGCAGTAAGTACACTCAGGGCAGCGTCGCACTTCAATGCAACAGAAATAAGTCGTATCAAGATATTGGATCTATTCCTCTGGCTAAAGCGGAGCCGACACCGGTGCGGCCGTGTGCCGTCATTGGGCCCGATAGGGTGGTCCCTCCGCCCGCCTCTAATGACGCGTTTCTAAAAAAAGGCCCAGTCGAACCATGGCCGAGCCCCGATAATATATATCGTCGTCCACCTGAGTATCCTCACAAATTATCTAATATTCAAAATCCTTCAAGAAACATATCACCAAGACAAACATTCCAAGAAAATATGCCGCGTATTTTGGTGCCTCCTACATACAATGCAGTTAGACATAGTGATGAACCAAATTTTAATCATATTCATGAAAGAAATACTGCAATATCAAAGAATATAAAAGCAAACATGGCATCAGAGCCCAAGTACTGTGAAGTGCCTTATGGTATAAATACTGTGACAAATGAACATAAGAATGTAAGGGACTCAGAAATTTATGTGCCTAGTGTGAACTCATCACTGACAAGAGCTGCTCCACATGGCTGGCCATCAAGCAGTGTGAATATGCATGCTCCAAGGACTTATGGTGCTCATGAACTATATCAATACCCGCAGTATCCCAGCTGTGCTAGCCAAAGACCTACATTGATCCCAATGGCTAGGCCTCATCGGACAATCCCAGAAGATCCAGCGTATGTATACTCTGATCATTATTATCAAGATGCGAGTGCTCGTTTTAAACCTTACCCACATGTGAAAGAGCGGTTTTCGCAACCTAGGTTTGAGTATATTGCTAACTATCCCAGCCATACATTCCATCCCCCAGCTCCATTGCAACCTCATAAATATGACATATCTAAGTCAGGGCAGTCTCACCCATATCCTGCTTATCCCCATTTAAAATATTTAGACAATAGACTTCCTGAACACACCATGGAAGGATACCAAAGACCACCAAATCAACCATCCCATTATAATATTCCATATCGTAGCCAAATTATTCATCCTACATATGCACCAGGTTCAGGTTCACAAAACAAGATGCATCCTTATGCACCTGATGTATCTGTAAAATCAGTTGCTTCAAATAAATTACCTAATGACAACAGTAACAAAGTTTTCATTGATTTTGAAAACACACGAACTAAGACATACCCAATCGCAGATAATTACTTTGTGAATGATATGGGAAGGGTTCACCCAGCAAAAAATCAAATGGTTATGCCAAATTATTCATCTATTGGTATGCATTCAATGCCACCACAACAATATTATAGAAAAGATAATCCTCAGTTGAAACCCTTTGAATATATGCCGCATTTCAGAAGCTTTGAACACCCTTTGAATAGTAGTACAATGATGCGACATGCACCCCAGTTTTCTCCTAATACATTAGCAATATCTCCAACCGACTCCAACACTAGCAATGACACTTCTCAAACACATGGAACTTCCCAAGAAGATTTTGGCTATATGAGTCAGTCATCTACAGCAAGTGTTGCAAGTGTTAGAAGTCTTGATTCTGGTATTTATAGATTTCCTAATGAGTATTATAAAAGATATGACTTTAGATATGGCCCTATTGTTGGCAGTTCGCCTACAATGAGCAGAACTGATTTAAATCCTAGTACTGCTAATTCTAAAGAAACAAAACAAAAGCAAATTGATGTTAGACAATTCTTACAAATGTGGAATGAAGGTGAAGATGAAAACTCTGAAAATAATGGTACCAAAGAGATTGTTATTCAAACAGGCTCTAGTGATTTAAGTAGTTGTCCAAAACATCATGCCAGTAATCAAGATCAACTTTATGTACTTGGATTAGTCAATGTACCAAGTGAAGAATTAAGTAAGTATGAACACATACAAAAGATTTCCAAACTACCAGAAAACATTAAAGGTTATAACAGCTTAGAATTGTTGAACCAGTTCGAAGAAGTAATTGAATCCTCTAATACATCCAGTTTTAAATGTAACACTAAAGAATATCAGAAGTTATCATCAAAAGACATTTCAAAAAAACAATTTGTCGAAGCTTTGCCAAGGCCCGTGTCACCCCTAGATGTTGAAGCTAAAATCAGTCAATCTGTAATACATAAGGAAGTTGGCTGCAATTTTGAAATAAGACCTTGTAGTCCAAAAATGTTAAATGTTGAAGTAGCTGCACCAGTTCAAAATATTTTAGGTGAAAGAGTTATAGAAAAAGTAACAAACCCACTTTCCATAAAAGTAAAATCGCCAACACCTACCAAACCTGAAGAAAATTCAAATTGTCACTTAATAACCAAACAAGATAATACTTTTATTATTAATGAAAATCCGAGTTGTAAAATGGTGAAAAGTCCATATGCTACAAATAATATGGATTCAGTCAAAACAAATTATAGCTTACAAGATTTGGAAATAAATTCAGGGGTATGCTTAGCATCATTGCCTCGTTTAGATAATGAAATTGAATTACACTTCCCAGAAGTTAACCAACAATTCATAAATGCCAATAAAATAGATGGTGTTCCACTAGCAAATAATTGTCCCAGAACTGGGCCAGAAGCAATAGCGTCAGATAATCAATTTGATAAGATGGACATGGAAAATGGTAATAAAGTTCAGATAGCAGATGAGTCTGGAAAAACTTTCACTAAATTAAGCAAGTTTAGAAAATTAAAAACAATTTCAGCTGATCATGCTGACAACAACCAGTTGAGTAAAGCTGTAAGAACAGACAGTGTCATTATAAAAAATCCAGAAAATATAAAGAATATCGAAGATAAATTACTGGAATGCAGTTATAATATACCTATGAATTTGTCTTCCCATAAATCTGTAAGCCATGAATCATGCAATTTAGATTTCCAAGATAAACTACATGAAGATAACAACGTTGATATGGCGTTGGATTTCAGTATTAATAAATCAGTCAATGGCCTTCCAATTATTGACGAAGAAAATAATGATTCCATTAAACCATTGCAAACAAAAATGGGTAACATATTATTTGAAAATGAAGCACTCCCAAGCACTATTGAATCAAAAGAACCTATGCTGAAAAATACGGAATCTGAAACAAATACAGTCACTTGCATGCAAAACAATGAACATGCAATAAAAAACTATGAAAATGAATTCAACGAAGATACTACAAAATCTGCTGTAGTGAATTGTAATGACAAGACTTCAGATAATGCCTGCAATGCTGTAACAACTCCGTCCACTAATGTACATCTTGATGTTGGTTATGACACAGTTCACATAAACACTGATAATAATCCACATATATCTGAAGTTCTTGAAACATGCCATGGAAAGGATTATGTTAGTTCACCAGTTAAACAACCATGCATGCAAAATTACGACTCGAACATCACAATATCTAAAGAAAATATTTTTAGTGATGATGAGCAGAATGTATCAGAAGATTTTGCAAGTGAAACTGACCCTATACCTAAATCAGTAATTGATGCTAACGATGTAGACGGTAGGGAAATGATGGAGCTTCTGAGTTCAGAAAATGATGGTATTCATTTAATGAATGATAATGAAGATAATTTTAGAAGATATAAAGATGAATTCATATCATCTGAAAATAAAAATGACTTCGAAAATGACGAAATTTCTGCTAAACTGGAAAAACTATTTCAAGAAAATGACGAAGACATTACAACAGAAAATGAAAATAAAGAACTTTTACAAAGTCATCAAAATAACTTGAATGTGTCTGTTGGCATATCTGTGAAAACTGGTAGCCGCCAAAGTAAAGAACTATATTCACCTCGGATTCAAAAACTTCTCGTTCATACCGAGGGCTTATGTTTTTATAACAGAAATAAAGTTGTTCAAGAAGAAGTAACTAAAGCTACATCTGATGATCAGCTTTATTCTACAAGCCCGGCACCAAGCAATGCAGGAATGAAGACAGAGGAATGGCCAAATAATCTTACCAATGATCAGAGCAATGTGTCCTTGGATCAACCACCAGCAAATAAAATATGTGTCCAAAAAACAACAAAAGATTTTATATCAGATCCTGAATTTCAGGCTGGACCAGAAAAGTTAAAATGTCAGTATAACAGTGTGGAACACTTAAGCCTCAACATTACTGAAGATGGATCACTTAAACTAAGTGAAAATGAAGCACCAAGAATAATAAAAATACAAATACCAGAAAAAACAGATTTTGCAAACCCAGATGTGTCATACTCAAAAAATATTAAAGAAAGGATAAGAGATACAACTGAGTGGGAAAAACAAATGTCAGAATCAGACAAAATAGAGACCAATTACGACACTGTTAAAATTCCACATATCTCAAATGCTAAAGAAAAATGTGAATTGGTACTTGAATCTACCACTTCAACAGAAGAATCATGTGAGAAAAATACTAGAGATAAAAGTATCTCTAAACTGAATATCCAAGAAGACTTAAGCGCTATTTGTATTGATAATGTGTCTAATTGTGCATCCAGTAACAGTGAAGATAAAAAAAATGCAAATGTATGTAGATATGCTTTAATTGAAAATGTAACGATAAATAAAGACAATCAAATGTATTCAGATGAGTTAGATGTAAATATGGCAGATCCAAGTAAAAATAATAGTCATATGGCTAGCTTGTCAAAAAATATTACTAAGAATCATACCCAGATTCAGGCAGATAAAACTTTAGATACAAACGAAAATATAGGCGACTCTTCTGATGCTAATAATGTTGATGCTGAACTTGATAATAATGTCAAAAAATGTTTAAAAGGTCATCTTGAAAACGTCTCTCACAATGACTCTGACGATTATTTTGGACAGGAAACTACAGATCAGAGCATTGATATTTTCAATGAAAATGCCCTGAAATGTAGCCATATTATTGCAGTAGATACTTCAGAGCAAGAAAATTCTATTAGTAACATAATCCCTTGTGTTCCTGAATTTTACTCGTCTTCTCAAAGGGTAGAAAATGAAAAATCGACAGGTTCGACTGACGAGATAAATGAAAAACGAGGTAGTGATTTGAGTGCGGACAACATGGCAGACGTCGTTATTGGTATAGCATTTGGAGATATAAAAAAAAATAATGCAGAGACCGCATGTGCTAGTGCTTCTACTAACTGTCACCAAACAGATAACAAGCTAATTGAAGAAACTTCAATTGACCAAGTCATACAAAATATTGAGTGTAATCCAGTTAAGGCATCCCAATCAACTTTGTGTAATAATATTGATAACAAATCTGATAATGAAGTTATAAGAGATACAGTTAATTGTAAAATAGAAGGTTTGTCCATCAGTATGTGTGTCGAGTCTAAAACCCATCAAAGGGAAGAAAACCAAAACCCAAGTAATTTAATCCATAATGAACATAGTGGTAATGGTGAAGCATTACATTCCAATAGTATTACTGATAAAAAATGCAATGGATTTGAAGGTGAAAAACTAGAAGCATCTGATTGCGGTAATATTGTTTGTGAGTTTGATGGACAAACTCGAACATGCAATAAAAAATCAACTGGCTTTGTAGTCAAAAACAATTGTAGAAGTAAATCACACAATATTGATAGCATGAATAGTGTATGTTATTTAAAAGGGGAGGTTCAAGAAGATCTGTTAAACAATGGCGTTGAAGATCTATATGACACTGATACTTACGATCATTCCGCTAAAAAAACTGAAGAAAACAATAACAGCAATGTTAGTCCGAAAGTAAAAGGTACAGATTGCAGTGACCGTAAACATAATAATAAAATAAAAGAAAATTTGAATACTTCTGATAGTAAAAGTATATTCAACTTTGTTTCCTCACTGCATAACACTGAAGAAAACGGTGACAGGGACGCCTGTGAATTGCCTACAACATCAAATTACAGGAAAATTGATAGTGAAAATAATAATGAAGGACAGGGAGATGCGAATAATCTTCAGGATATAGGTGTGTCTGATATTACAAATAATTGCCCTGCAAACCAAAGACAAAAAAAATGTAGTACGGTAAATTCAATTGAAGATAAAACTTTAGACAGTGCTTTAGGTGTTGGTGAATTAACAGAAACAATAAATGCCGGACGTATTGATCACGATGAAAACGCACAAAATTATTGTAATAATTTTTTTACAAAAAACATGCCTAATATTGTTCCTGTCGATTATCCCACGTACAAAACAAAAGTACATCTAAGCCATAAAATTGACATTAAAAATACTAACCAAAATCTTTGTAGCAATAATCTAGAGTCAACATTTGATAGCTTCGGTAATACTAGTATAAATATTCCAAACAATACTAGATCGAAAACTAATTCTGACAACGCACACAATAATCAATGTCCTGAACAACTAAAAGACCAAAATAAAGGAACCGTTTTTAACGACATTGAACTAGACTCAAATAATGACGTGAATAAAAACGATATTGTTACTAATGTATCTAACTGTGAGTCTGAAAAAGAACAAAATGAAGTTTATTTGTGTAACACAACTAATAATGCAGACGTTAAACTTATTCCCTCGCAGGAGATATGTGATTTTAACTGTGAGTCTGATAAATGTGAAAAAGAACAAAATGATGCCTATTTGTGTAACACAACTAATAATGCAGACGATAAAGTTCTTCTCTCGCCGGTGATATGTGATTTTGATTATAGAGTTACACATGGTGATGTTCATTCAAAAAACCAAAAGTCTGATTTGTATAGTAAAGATACACTCATAAAAGACTATTCGTTACGGCGTAAATGTATTTTAAAGAGGTCTTTATCAGACTCTGCATTAAATTCTTATAAAAGTAAAGATGTTGCTGATACACAAATAACTGAAAACGCTGACCGGATTTGTCCTGCTAAGCGTCAAAAAATGGATATTGAAAATTCTGACCAACAAATTATTGATGAGAATTTATGCAACATTATACAGAATAATAATCGCAGGAATTCTGTATCATCTTTTTATAATGACGCTAACATCTCTTTCTGTATTTTGATTGATAATGATTGTATCATTGCAGAAGAGAATGAAGATGAAAAGATTTGTTTTGCAGAAATCTCAGAAGACTGCATAACTGCAATAAATACTGTCACTGAAGATGATGCAGTAGGAGAAATTATTTGTTCTGAACGAAATAATATAGATTTTTCAGAATCAGTAATTTTAGGGTATGAAAACGAGAAATCGTTTCAAGAATCTTGGTTAGATGATGTGGCTTGTGTAGAAACCGTGGTCAGTGATGATATTGATGATAATGAAGATGAAATTGTTTGCCCTCATAACTCTGCGACAAATATTGAAGTATCAATATCAGAGAGTGATGAATTATTTGCAAACAGTGGACATACAATTGGAATAGACCTTATGGATGAGGAAGGTATGATAAGTGTGTCTCAAGTAGAGGATAATTATGAAACACCTCATATGAATTTGGATAAAATTTCGTATGACAATGAGTTTCAGCAGGATACTGAATGTCCCGGTTTTTATGGGGCTGTATGTGTAGACAAGATTCTATCAGGATCTGATAGTCGGGAATGTTCTCCAACTCCTAATCAGGAGCCAACATTACCAACACCAGGTGATGCTAACTTTAAAATGCCAGAAAATATATTAGTTCAAAATATTAAAAAACAAAATTTTGATAGTGGAAATGATAAAAATAAATCCAGTGTCGATATTAACAAAACAGGACACTCATCATGCCATGTAACTCAGGAAGATACTACTCAGTCATGTGAGACTAGTATCAACAGTGAATTGTGTTATAAAAAACATGATGATGATGTTAATTATACAATATCAAGTTCACCTGAAGTTACGTCTACAACATCTGAAGAAAAGAGTTCAAGTATATTACTTAAGATAACTAACTATAATGGTTCCAGAGTTTCTGAAATTAATGAAGTAAATCATAATAATAATAAGCCACGTTGCAAGTTCACTGAAAATAAAGAATATGCAAATTCTCATGGCTGTTTCCCAAAAAGACCTTTATTAACCAAAGCTGCGCAAAAATACATTCCACCTATAAAAGAATCAATTCGTGATCTGAAAGTTAAACTTACCCTACCGCAGCAAAGACTACTTAAGTTGAAACAGCTTAAACTATCAAGAAGCGAGACTAAGCCAAATAAACAAACCAATGCTCTTTTAACAATTTCTAAGAAGCCAAAGCCTAATTTTGAAGATGTTCTTAAAAGTATAGATGAAGTTCAAATTAAGATGCATAAAGAGAAGAGTAAAAAACCGAAAAATATTGTACCTAAAGTAGTTATAAAAAAAAATCTAAATGGATCCCATTACACTAGCTCAAGTAATAAAGATGCATTTAATCCAGACCTCACTGGAAGGAAGTGGCAGCCGTGGGTGTTCCTTGAAAAAAATCATTTCATTGACAAAATGGCTATCAGAAATAAAACAAAAGCTATTTATAATTACAGAAAAAATACATATGTTTTAGCTGAGACATTTCAAAAGTATAAATCTGTTTGTAATAATAGCACAAAGTTTGTAATACAGCAACCTAAACCTGGTGAATCTTCCAAAGGACAACTTAAATATACAATAAGACTAAAACATACTTACTGATGTTCATAATGTAATGTAGGTACTCAAATTCTTAGATGCTGTTTTTGTTACTATGTGAATTATGAAATCAATACTTGAAAGGACCCCACCCACCTCAAACCTTAAGTTGTTGTTTATTTTAACATTCCTTTATCCCTGATAATATTTATTTTAAAATTTAGTTACCCAAATTAGTTCGCTACGTAGTTTGTAAAGAAATAAGCCAAATTCTATACTTAAGTGTGATAAATAAAACAAATACAAAGAGTAAAAGGCATTGTAAAACTTGCGGTTTTGATCTGATTTTGTTACAATGTTTCAAAGTTTATACAAATTATGTTATATTCATTCCATTAAATTATGTTATTTATATTTTATATGGTGTATTTGTAACTACACAGCACATTGTAAATATTATAATTATGTGTGTAGATATACATGTTGTTAATTTAGACTTCTGTTTTAGTTTTTAAGTAACTTTGTAACATACTAAATGTAATTAGTAGTTTGTGACGTACTGGTGGTACCTACCATATAATTATTATATTAGTTTGGTGCTGTTTGTTAAAAGCATTAGAAAAGTCTATTAAAAATCAAGTTTTAAATAATTGGATATTTACATTATCATTTCTGATGGTCTCAAATTGAGATATACTATGATTAAGTATATAAATTTGTACATATTTCTCGTTATGTTATCTTATATCTTATTAAATAAAACTATTTGTCAAGTTTGTTTTGACGAAGATACTTTATAGGTGATTTGTAAAATATAGTAACTTTTAACAACATGTAATAAATTAATAATAATTGTGTACCAATGTTAATGTTTGCTCATATTATTATATATTTAAGCACTTTTAATCTTGTAATATATTGACTGATAATATGAATGAGCTGAAGTACAAAAAATGAAGGTATCCTTTATCATAGGGACTTATTAACATAATATTGCAAAACATGCATAGGGTATATTCGTCTATGATGTTGTTTTTTGCGATTTAGCGGTAGACGCATTGAGGCGTAGGTAGGTAATAAAATTAAACCGTGAAATAACCAAAGCCAATACTCATAAATAACAGATTGCCGAATAAACATGTACTGTTTTATACTAAAATTTCAAGTCCAACCGTTGACATTGATGAAAAAATATTTTATATTCTTTGGATTGTGGCAGTCTGGTCTCTCAGACATAATTTTCATGAAGCACATTAGGAAATGTCGATGTTTATCTCTTTGCACATTCATTCTTTCAGACAATATTTAAAAAGCCCAGTACAATATTGGGTTTGTAAGGCAAAATCAGTTTGCTTACTTTCACTCTTCCAAATAGGTGGGAATTAATTGTGTGCTTCGAAAATAATTTAGCTCCTTTTTCATTTACCTTTTCATAATCAATGATAATTGATTAGGTATAGATAAAATAATACCTGCTATGTATATCTAACCAAAACTATAAATTATCCGCGCAGTGTTTGCGCCCATCGTGCCTTTAATGTATCATGCTGATATTATATACTACACCAAATATTATATTGGAATATGTGTAGATTCTAGATGTTACTTGTTGTTTATATGAATATTTGGCCATTTTGAGAATATATATATATGTCTATTTATTGATCTCATTACCAAGGCACTCAATGTTTCGTATTTGCCTGTTCGTGCCTATTAATGTTTTTAAATACACTATTTTGATATAATGTACAGGGTGTCCATAAAATATACCAAATATGTGCTTTTATGTCCTGCATGTGTGCAGGTACTATATATTTGCAAGTGTTGCCTTTATTGTAGGGAATTTGTAATAGATAAGATTTTTTTTTAACATTATTTCTCTGTTGCTGAGTTACAAGTCCTTATGGTGACAGGACTATTTTTATTTATTATTAGGTAGGCTACATCTAATTTAATTGAAAGGTGGTAATAATGTTAAGTGATTGTGGTTATATTTTTATTGTATATATGTATGGTAATTGAGTGTACAAAAGTAAAATCAAATAGTTTAACTTTTGGGGATATAATTGAATGATTTGTGAATGTAATACAATGAATTTTATTCCAGTTTCATGTTTTAATAAATCATATAAATGATTGTCCACGGAATTGGACTGTATATTTAATATTTTATAGAGCACCTTTATTATTATATAACTTAAATGCGAAGCACAGAGTTATATTTTTGAATAACAGACACAAACCTAATCATGTGTATCTTTTTGTGTATGACACTGCAGTACCATTCCATGATAAAATCTCTACACTTATAGATAGTATAGTGAATGAGTGAGTTAATGTACCAGAGATTTTATCGCTATTCAAATAAAGCCTGACGACTGATATCTATTTATAATGATAATTATTTTATGATTATGTTTTTCCTTCATAGTTTTAAATATGTTGTATGTTTGTTACGCACTATTGAGTGAGTTTTGTTATTTTTCTTGCACATGTTGGCCATTGTTGTAACTTTAAGTGAATCGGTATATTTACTGAGTTTAAAAAATAATTTAAGGGTTATGGAATATTCTGTAATAGTACCTAATATAATGGTTATGTGTTGTATAAGTTATAACGTTATAGCATATCATATGCCAGTAACAAACGTGATCATGATCGGTGATAGTGTTTTGAAAGAATGTTGCAAATTTTGAAATGTCTGTTGCGTGCAGTGTGGGCCGCACCTTACTGTAAATGGGGAAGTGTACCATGTTTTTGAGTGGAACTTAGTTAAAAGAAATGTTTTAAAATTGACCAAATAAATGTGTTCTCAATAAAAGACTGGTTGTTTCAATGGAATAGGTATATTTATTTCAGGCTGGTATGTTCACTTTGACAGCTTCTTGACGTATCGCACTGATCAGATCCAAGTTTACCAGGAACACGAACCGAAGCCCGGCAATCTGTAACAAGCAAAACAGGTATTAGATGAAACCGTGGAACTTATCAGTACACAAGAGTGTTAGGTATAGGTACAGTTGCGATACCAGCCACTACGCCGCCGTTACACCATAAATATACAGGGTTATTGGTAAAATGCTAACAACCTCTTAGGGTTGACTTCTCCTAACAAACATATTGAAATGATTTATCTCAAAATGTTTGCTAGGATTAGCAGAAGTCAACCCTAAGAGATTGTAAGCATTTTACCAATAACCCTGTATACCTAGCTATCTTGGAAAAGGTTTTGATATAAAGGGAGACATTTATTGTTTTATGCATTTTTTTCATTTGTTTTGAAGTAACTTCTGCCGGAGTGTTCTGGGTGAAGTAACAATATACTTTATATACATATCGCCCTGCTTCGGAAGCAACTCCATAATTCGGAATGAAAGTATTCTACGCATGGACGTAAGTACAGAATTTCAACAACTGTTCAGCCAACACAATCTTACGCATGATTTGAAGCAGTAATGGCTCAGTGGCATTGGCTATGGACTGCCGCGCAGCAGGTCCATGGTTCGAATCCCACCGCGGACTTGAGCTTTACCGCATGGTGGAAGGGCATTTTGCGAATGCCCGCCTGGCTAGCGACCACCCTCAAGTAAAAAATCTGTCGCCAAGCACCTAACGGTGTGTTCCGGCAGTTGTCCTTGAGAGCCATTAACTCTAGATTAAGCCTGTTAGCACCTTCGCCCACAACATAACTAACCATCAGGTGAGATTGTTATCAGCAATAAAATAAAAAGTAAAAATTTGATGTTAATAAAATTTTTAACGCTAGAGGTGGTTATTTAGAAGTACTCAAGGTGTTGAGAATAGTCAAAGAAGTAACTATAACTTAATCTGTAGTTCAGCGATACAGCCGGACATTAAGAGTAGAGTTCACGGAGCGCTTTCCATACAAACATAATTTCGTCATATTTTAAATAGCAAGTGTTCAAACTCGGTGAAATTTGGTGTGTATATTGCTGAGCCTAATATCTATGCTTCTGGTTTGCCAGTATTTCGATTTATTATATCCCTAAATGTCAACATAGCAATTACCATACAAAACGATTTTTCGTATGATGATTTAAAATACTTAATTTTACGGAAATCTGGCAAACCAGAAGATATTAGGCTCAAGGATATACATGCAAAGTTTCACTTAAAATATGATGTAAGTACGTTTTTATGGAAAATGCTCCGTGAACTCTACTCTTAACAATTTTTAGACTTCGTTCGCCATCGACATATATGGCAATCACCACATAAAGTTACAACACGAAATACTTATTGCATTTTGCATACCTACCAAAATACCTCTTTTGATCGAAGTCCTCTTGTTTTTGCCTAGGTTTTATAATTACTTTGCAACCGGTATAATAAAATGTACAAAAAAAGATATCTTTAAAGATTAATTCACAAAAACACATTAGCCCCACATGTATTATAATTTATAAGCATGAAGGTTCTCAAGCAAGCACGTCACAACAAAACTACACAAACTGTGAAGTCTTCAACTTAATAACGTCCGGCGCGCAAATAACACCATTAGCATAACCGAGGTCAATTTGAATTCAGTTCAAAATCAAGTTATTTCATTGCTTTCTGCAAACAATTGGAGAATATATAATGAGCTGTCTATATAGCTATTTACCTCGATCACGCTGTTATGGCTGAGTTTCACTTTGTTCCCGTGCAGGACTGGATGGCCGTCGACGAATATGGGCCTCTTGCCCTCTGATGACATGAAGAATTCTCCAGTGTTTCGAAGGCGAATGCTCGCGTGTTTCCGGGATACCTTCGCCGCCGGTCCTTCGAGGCTCAAATCTACGTCGATGGAGTGGTCTCGAGTGCTTCTACCCACGGCAATCTGTAACAAGAGAGAACAGGTTTAAGTTAACTTGCTAACGAGGCTAGATGTGAGATTAAATTTTTAAGACAATGTATCCATTTTATTGTTCAACTGGTGATTTTTCATTTATATATTATTGCTTTGTGTATTAAATAGGATTGCTAACGTAGATGCGGGACGCTCGTGCTCTATAAGCCAACTTTTATTTGTCAATACAAACATTTGACGTCAGGTGTTGATTCCCGAACGTCCGCTCGAAGAGTCCACACCGATGATGCGATGGTTCAAAAAATCGTTTCAGCTAGGTAACGTGGTATTTCTGATGTCACTTCGTTGGTGTCCCTAGGCTGTAAATTTCGGTAGAATATACCTACCTACCTAAAAATATATATTTATTGTTGTACATATGGATTTCCGCATAGTATCGCCTGAATTCATAAATTATACATGAATTTGTAGAATTTGATGTAAAACCCTAAACTAAGCTAACTAACTTTACAGGTATGTAGAGTATGTACCTTTGTCGTCCTTACCGTTACAGAAAACATTCTGTATCAGCCCTACATAGGTGCCCTTGGGGAGCTGGGTTAGAAATGCATTTTTGTCCGCATGTCCATATTGTTCATAAATTGTTTGAAGTGAAAATATATGCCGTCCGTTGTACCGCATCCTGGTATACACCCGAACTAATTTTGGATTACCTCATTCTCCTCTTTTTTGTCTCGCTATCACCTCCCTAATCTTCCTATTCCCCCTTAATATATGACATGATCCTTATTCCGCGGTAGTTTTTGCAGTACATAGGTAAATAACCCTGAACCAGCGAGCAGCAGGTATGTTTTGTGATACTTTTGCTTTAATGTCCGTTGTAAATAGTTCATAACAAAATTATACCCTCGTTGACTATGGTAATCACTTAGATAAGATTATTTCATTCACATCTTTCACTATATCCAAGCATCCTCGATTCGTTTTTGTTTGATTGCTGCTTGATCGAAAGGCATAGAAACAAGTACACTTTCACATTTCTAGTTATGTGTGAAGACACTTGTCAATAAAGTTGTATTGTAACTATGTACATTTATAGGTTACATACAAGTACAACGTACAAGAGCAACTAAACCTGGAGCACATCAGACTTCTGATGGTAATAATTCTGTTCGTGAGGCACGTTTATCCACTAATTGGCTACTTAGGCCGCGGGCTCACTGCGATCGGTCAAGAATTCTGGGATTCTGGGATCTGACGTTCCTCGTTCACTGCACTGCAAAGCGAGCGGTCGATTTCTACAATTTTAGGTACAGGTTACACGTCCCACTCTCTCTTCTATTTTTATTAAGTATCCTTTTTATTATAGCGCAACGGTCTTTCTCGCATATTTTTTTTTCAATACTGATTGCGTGTAAAGGGTCGACTCAAATAGAACTCCGACAAAACGTGCGTTCTCTGTGACCGCCGCGGTCTGACTGCTACGGTTTGTCTATTTTTCCAAGGAATTGCATACGTCACAGTGAACGCAGACCTACCTACATAAGAATAGGTAACCAGATCCATGATATTTATTTAAAAATTATGTTTACTATAGTTTAACTACAACTAACAACGAGACCTACCACAAGTATAGTTTTATCACCAAATGTTATTACTGTGACAAAACATAGGATTGTTATTTGATTACTCAAAATTAAATTCAACTCGTATTAAATTATAATACCAGTCGCGAGTAAAGGTTTTGATAAGTAGCTATTTCTTTTTAAGAAATTATAAATTAACTATTTGGGTATGAAGTTTATCAATAAAATTGTTACTGCGTGTGCTGCAAATGAAGAGGTGATCGGGTTCGTTTTAATTATTTCCAGTCTTATAAAAATAAATGATTTAATTGAATGTATAAACGGCATTCGTCATCGTAAGTTTACTGATTATTGTCGCAGCCATATGTGTGAACAGGTGTTAATTGACACGGTTAATCAAAACAGGCAATTGGCGAGAACTGCGTTCCCCTCAACCTTGGATATGGCAAGCCACGCTTTCACATGTATAAGGTACCAATCGCAGCAAATAAACAAAAGAAAAAAAACCCACTTGTTTTTTCTCATAAATCGAAGGCAACATCAAGTTTAAATAAGTATGTTACAGCAACTCAATGAACGTCAGCGCCGAAACTGAAGTAATCGATCCTGGTAAGTGCTTACATGCATAACATAAACGTTCAATTAACGTGTTTCAGGCACGAATTGTGCAATTAAAACTAGCAATCGGATACAAGTAGGAGTTACAAATAAACAGCAATAATAGCGGCTGAAAAACGAGAAAGATACGAGTACCTACTAAACTAACGCAAGGTAGAGTCAGCAAACATAACTGAGTCATGTTACGTAAAGGACAAGCAATGACAATATTTAAAAAAATCATGTAAAGAATATTTTTTATCACTATGATTTCGAATATTTCAGTAAATAAATATAAGCATTCACTAAACATACATTAAATAATAATTTACTATTTTTTTCAAAGGTAAAAGATGCGCGACGTAAACGTTAGGAAGAAAAATAAGTAAGGCACTAGTATATTAGAATTATAATTTAACATGTTTTCATAGCAAAATATAGTTTAAAATTCAATAGGTTTATACTATACTTATTGCGTTTATTTCATTTAAAGTCAATTTCATTTTAATTTAACAATGTATACCTTCCACTTGGTTTTCGCTATTAGACCAGTATATATGTAACGTAAGC
The DNA here is from genome assembly GCA_963890685.1 of Plagodis pulveraria. Lineage (NCBI taxonomy): Eukaryota > Metazoa > Arthropoda > Insecta > Lepidoptera > Geometridae > Plagodis > Plagodis pulveraria. The sequence continues at coordinate 10,118,801 of OY982951.1, forward strand.
CAAGCGGAAAGTACTCACTGCATACTTAGTATAACTCATGTGTTTCAAATTAATTTAGCGTCGAGTTCGATTCCAGTTAAGGAACGATTACGCAATAAATAATTAAAATGTAACATGGCACAGCACGCAGCACTGAAACGTAAACAGTTATAAAATACATGTTGCTAGAAATATGGTGCTCTAAGGGCTCATGCAGTAAATATGGTGGGAAAGTTGGAGCGTTTGTAGCACGCAATGGAACAAGAATACAGTATTACAAGATATTTGTTTTAACAGAATGAAATAAATGATTTTCTTTATTTGACGCATGGATGTATACCTAGTTATATTTTTGTAAAGTCGTCCCTTATTTTAGATTTACCGATTTCCTTTTCTCGAAAAGATTTTTAGAAGCTCAGCCCTACGGTAATAAAATGGGGTTAATGTCAGTTTTAAAAAAGTTCCTGAGGTCCTGAGAAGTCCTTGGTAAAAACCAGAATCGCGTGATTTTTTGCATTTTTCATAGTTGACCCTTTAGTGAAATGAGGTTTCAAAGTTACAAACAACATAGAATCTTAATGTTGTCTTAGGTTTTCGCGCGTACATTCGGTTCGACAATCCGCAAATCCTCGCCAGCGAGACACGGTTTATGCCAAAAATGTTACGCGAGGCTATTGAAATCAAAAAGTACCCAAATTTCAATAGAGATGATGGTTGGCAAGTACCACCTGCTTGGGATCCTGTTATGAAATTAATTAAATCCAAATGCCGACACAAATCTACAAGACCTCTAGACACTGTGATAGGGAACGTTATGATTAATACCAAAAAATCTGACGGTAGGACAAATAATTTCTTAATAACTCATGTGACAAATAAAACCAATCAGTCACCCCGTGACCACGATCACTGCAAAGAGTTTGAAACGTCGGGACAAAAATATTGATAAATATACGCGATTTAAACCGTTTAAAGTTGTTAAATTACTATAGAATCTTAAATTGCTAATACATTTAGTATTACAGAGAAATCAAGTTATCGTAGTACCGCTAAAGGAAGATTGCTACCCAGTAAATGATTTATCATTATTTTATGTTATTGTGACTTACATTCAAAAATCACGAGGCGTACATATTGGCTCTTAGCACTAAAGTATGATCTTCACAAAAAAAAATGTAACCGTAAACCGACACTGTTGTCTTGCATTTACGTTAATAAGTATTTAATCAGACGGTCTGTACCAACATAGGTACATATATCTAGCATTACTAACAATACCAGATAGTGTTGTTGACACATTAATTGAACAGATAAGACTTATCAGCCGTATATAGCTTTAGGTATGTAGTTGGTGGGCAATATGCGAACACAATTGCCAGTGTATTACTAGCTTCGCGTATTGATACATTCTATTTGTATACAGTATAACCTTGTCGCAACTTTCAAATAACAAAATAATATACCTACATAGTAATTTAATTATGTTTGATCACTTTCCAATTTGCTGCTTAAATCGTGTACTTTCATTTTAGTTTTGCAGTGGCTCTGTATACTTAAACTTAGAAGGATAATATTAGGTCCTTACATATGAAATTGGCGTTTTTCGTACTGGCCACTTTAATCACGAATTTCTCCTCTTTGGTAAGGAATTCCAAATTCAAATTTGTACAGCTATAGACTCATGTATTTGTGCTTCGATGATCGTCATTCATTTGTTTTTTTTCTTCTGTTTTTTTCTGTTTGCGTCACTCATTTTACAAAATGGAAAACCTTAAATATCGCATTATTTACGAGTACGAGTTCCGCCGTGGCACTAGTGCTGCGGAAACAACTCGAAGGGTGAATGATGTGTATGGCGGTCGTGTTGCAAAAGAAAACACAGTTCGTTTTTGGTTCCAACGTTTTCGTTCTGGAAATTTCGACCTGCAGAACAAGCCCCGTGGACGGCCTGAGACTCAAGTTGATAATGAAGAGTTGAAGGCTATTGTGGAAGTGGATCCATCGCAAACCACGTCCGAGTTAGCTGCAGGCTGCGATGTTAGTGATAAAACTGTTTTAATTCACTTGAAGCAAATTGGGAAGATTAAAAAGCTTGAAAGGTGGGTAGGTACCTCACGAATTGACTGAAACAAACCGGCAAACGCGCGTCGACTGCTGCGTTACATTACTAAACCGGCACAATAATGAAGGTATTTTAAACCGAATCATTACCTGTGATGAAAAATGGGTTCTTTACGATAATCGGAAGCGCTCAGCGCAATGGTTAGATCCTGGCCAGCCAGCCAAATCCTGCCCCAAGCGAAAATTAACCCCAAAAAAGTTACTTGTAAGCGTTTGGTGGACTAGTGCCGGTATTGTTCATTACAGTTTTTTCAAATCTGGCCAGACTATTACGGCTGATGTCTATTGTCAGGAATTGCAAACCATGATGGAAAAGCTAGCGGCTAAACAACCTAGGCTGGTCAATCGCTCCACGCCACTGCTGCTTCACGACAACGCTAGACCACACACTGCGCTACAGACGGCTACTAAATTAGAAGAGCTTCAATTGGAAAGTCTAAGACATCCTCCGTACTCCCCGGACCTTGCTCCAACAGATTACCATTTTTTTCGAAATTTGGATAACTTCTTGCAAGGGAAAAAATTCAACTCCGATGGGGCAGTCCAAATCGCCTTCAAAGATTTTATTGATTCCCGTCCGACTGGTTTTTTTAGTAAAGGGATCAATGAACTACCTATAAGATGGCAAAAGTGCATAGAAAATAATGGTTCATACTTTGATTAATTAAATATATTATATTAAAAAATATTCGACTTTTTGTTCCTCCCATACAAAACGCCAATTTCATATGTAAGGACCTAATATATACTAAAAAGTTTACATAAACTGCAAAGAACAATTTTGCTATGTGCCTATTAGGTTTTCCGATTCCTGGGATGAAACCTATTTGGTTCTGCTTTTGGAAGCGATGTCCAGTTCCATTGTCGAATAATATCATTTTGGGAAAGTTTAATACAAGCTTTGAGGTTCCGAATTCAAATCACATTATGGACCTATCATATAAAATCTATTTCCTAACCCTTTAGTCGATTACATTTAACATGGTAAATGTATTATAGCACGCTATATCACTGTCATATCAATTTCCATCGTGGTCACATTCTGTCGAAGAAACGTGTAGAGTAGATACGTGTGTTACGGCGATACGGAAAGGTTTCTCTCTTAGTGTGAGATAAATAACTTGCAACAAGATGTTAACAAATAGGTTATTATTAAATAGGTTAGTAATATATAATTATTCAACAAAACTGTACAATGGTTTGTAAGATAGGTAGGTGCGTAGCGCTAGAGGGTCGCAAGATGGCGTATTAGTTTATTTTTGGTTTTCTATCGGATACGTATAGGTACGCGCTTGGATCCGCAACAACGTGTATAGATCCAAGTAAAGTAAATTTTGAATATGGATGTGTTTAATGGCTACCTGTATAGTGGGCATCGTTATATATATTATAAGTATAACCAGCGTTCCTACACATAACTCCATGAGTGATCGGGTGCAAAGTCATTATCCACATATTTGCTAGCAATAATAACTCTCGTAAATAAATCCGTTCATAGCTCTACCATAGTATTCTCACTTAGACAGACGAGTGGTCTCCTTATAAGCGACTAAAAACCGTGACTAAATTTGGAAAAAATGGCGGCCTGTTATCTATCATAGCAAGTCAGGGTTCCTTTGTATTAAAAGCAACAGTATTTGCCTACAACTGTTTACATCAGCGGCTAACTTCGGTATATTTTTGTTAAAAACGGCGGCGGTAGAATCGTTAACGTTCACACGACTAGATGACGAAATTCAAATAATGATATGACTTGACTTTGACTTTACAGTTTTAATTATTATATTGTTGTATGTCTGGTCATTTTGCAACTAGGCGGTTTTATAATCATATCATACGCGAGTTTTGGAAAGTATTCTTTATATTATCTAATGAAGACTTTTAAATTAAGCAATTTATATTTTTTACGATAGTAAAAAGTACAGTAAAGGTCAGTACTTCTAGGTTAGCCTGAACAACATCTTCGACCACATCATCACTTACCATCAGGTGAGATAGTGGTCAAAGGCTAACCTATCAGGCATAAAAAAAAGAAAAATTTTGATTATTTTGGATTGGTTGTTACATGGTGGCTGTCTAGCTACCACACTCAAGTAGAAAATCTGTAGAGATCAAGCACCTTCATTTGTGTTCCTGCAGCTGTCCGTGAGAGCCAGTAATTCTAGGTTAGCCTGAATACTTCGACCACATCATCACTTACCATCACGTTAGAAAGTGGTCAAAGCCTAGCCTATCATCTATATTTATTCATCATAATTAGTTTTATAAACTTTTCAAACGTCACCTTATTTTATTGTTCTATTTTCGCGACTTCGACGACTATGTACAATAGTTAGCAAGAAGTACTGCCACATATTGGTTCATTTTTTTTAATGTTATTGTAGCGGAACAAGCACGAGGCCCACCTGATGTTAAGCGGACTAACCTCTGCCTATAACAGATGCATTTCGTCACAAGTCACGAATTGCACTGCGCCCGTCATCTTGAGACATAGTTGTTAAGTCTCATGTGCCTGTAATCTCACTGGCTCTCAAGGACTGCTGCCGGAACCACCGTTAGGTGCTTGGCGACAAATAAAAAAATATTGTTTCCCTCGTCTTTTACGATATCCAAAAGGAGGACATGTCAAAGTCCTTATTCATTAGCCGGGATTTTTACTTGTTTTTATAGCTGATAGGCATGCCTGTAACCACTAGGTACCTCACCTGAATTCGAAAAATGCCCTACCACCATGTTTCCTTAAGATATCAACCGGGACCGATGACTTGCACGTGCCCTTCGAGCCACGGAAGCGCTTAGTAGTAACGCCACTAGCGGTCACCCATTCAAGTCATGACCGCAGCAGACTTAGTCGATAACGACTAAGCAAAGTACGCTACGAGCGCTTCTCTATATACTATACGGCATAAACTGCTACTTAACTGTGGAAAATGGAAAGCGTTATTGCTCGAGGTCAACGTGCAAGGAGCCGATTTCCAGCATAATTGCTTTGTATATAGACATGCAACGCCTTCCCTGCCACAAACATTAATGAAATAACATTCGTAACAGATCTTTTTCTAGGTTTTACTTGCACCTGACCTATATCTGAACGTGATTTAATCATATTGCGTTTCCTCCGGAACCCTACCTTTGATTTGCAACGAGGGGAGTATGTAACAAGTTATGAGATAATGGGTAGCTGAGAATATGTCTGGCACTATGCCCGTTATATGGCAATAGACTCGCCACCTATAGCCACAGAATCCTGCTAGTGTAATTACATGCTAAGTATTGGTACGCATGTTTTTACAGACCTTTATCTCATGCGTAGCTGGTCTACGTGACCACTTTTATTGTGAATCCTAGAAACCTATCATAATTCGGTTCAAAGCTTGCGTTAAAGTAACCTGTCTCTGCAGGGTTCAGTTCACAGAAAACTGCTGGAGTTATTACAAATTAAGTGTAAATACGCATGTTTTTACAGATCTTTATCTTATGCGTAGCTGGTCTACGTGACCACTTTTATTGTGAATCCTAGAAACCTATCATACTTCGGTTCAAAGCTTGCGTTAAAGTAACCTGTCGCTGCAGGGTTCAGTTCACAGAAAACTGTTAGTGTTATTACAAATTAAGTATAAATACGCATGTTTTTACAGATCTTTATCTTATGCGTAGCAGGTCTACGTGACCACTTTTATTGTGAATCCTAGAAACCTATCATACTTCGGTTCTAAGCTGGCGTTAAAGTAACCTGTCTCTGCAGGGTTCAGTTCACAGAAAACAGCTGGTGTTATTACAAATTAAGTATAAATACCCATGTTTTTACAGATCCTTATATTATGCGTAGCAGGTCTACGTGACCACTTTTATTGTGAACCTTAGAAACCTATCATACTTCGGTTCAAAGCTTGCGTTAAAGTAACCTGTCTCTGCAGGGTTCAGTTAACAGAAAACTGCTGGTGTTATTACAAATTAAGTATAAATACGCATGTTTTTACAGATCTTTATCTTCTGCATAGCAGGTCTATGTGACCACTTTTATTGTGAATCCTAGAAACCTATCATACTTCGGTTCTAAGCTGGCGTTAAAGTAACCTGTCTCTGCAGGGTTCAGTTCACAGAAAACAGCTGGTGTTATTACAAATTAAGTGTAAATACGCATGTTTTTACAGATCTTTATCTTATGCGTAGCAGGTCTACGTGACCACTTTTATTGTGAATCCTAGAAACCTATAATACTTCGGTTCAAAGCTTGCGTTAAAGTAACCTGTCTCTGCAGGGTTCAGTTCACAGAAAACTGCTAGTGTAATTACATGCTAAGTATTGGTACGCATGTTTTTACAGATATTTATCTTATGCGTAGCAGGTCTACGTGACCACTTTTATTGTGAATCCTAGAAACCTATCATACTTCGGTTCTAAGCTTGCGTTAAAGTAACCTGTCTCTTCAGGGTTCAGTTCACAGAGTCCTGTTAGTGTAAGTACATACTAAGTATTAGCACGTATGTATTTTCGGATCTTTATCTCGAGCATAACATGCCCACGTGACCACTTTCATTGAAATTATATGAAACCCATTATACTTCGACCAAAGCTTGCGTTAAAATTACCTGTCTCTGTGGGGCTCAGTTCACAGCGACATGCTAGGGTAATTACAAACTAAGTATAAAACGCATGTTTATTCGGATCTTTATCTCGTACGTGTAACAACTTTCATTGTAATTCTAAGAAAACTGTCATACTTGGGACCCAATCTTGCGTTGAACTAACCTTTTGACCCAGGTGCGCGAAGTACTAGTGTAAGTGAGCATATCTCGTAGCAGGCCTATGTGATGTCTCATTACAATTCTTAGCCACTTATACTTCGAACCCAATCTAGCGTCAAACTAACAAAACACATGTGTTCCGGCAGCCGTCCTTGAGAGTCAGTTCATCCTATATAGGTTAAACCTGTTTACCACCTTCAACCCCACTATTACGTACCCTCTGGTGAGGTTGTGGTCAAAGGCTAACCTATTGGCAACAAAAACAAAGAGAGCTATACCACAGAGGGTTGCGCCCGGCAGAGGCGCTGCAATAAAACCGAAGACAATCCTCATACAATTGCGTCCTTGCGTTGTCCGGTGTGTTGATAGCGTAAACGCTATATTTATACATTTATCTTTATCGTTGGTGGTTTTCCTTTACAATATTTCAAAAATAACTAAGTATATATGAATCGCTGAGAACATACTCGAATAATACTACTTCATTCGATCCAATTTGATTTATATTTGTCACTGTTTTTACACCGCATCTTTTCTTACAAAGACACAAAGTATTTAGATATTGACTAAAACAGGACAATGGCGAATCAGACTCATGCATCAAAGGTTCCGTACTACCTACCACACAGTATATGTTTTATGTTTTGTATGATTATAATTAAACATAACTACTTCTATGGTTTACAACTAAAAACTTACTCCAATTTTTTTTGATTGCTTCAAAACCGAAACTAACGTATCTTTTACTAAGTTTTCTAAGCTTTACAGAAGTTCACCGTATGTCCACGGCTGATAACATCTCATATGTAAATTTGGGAACGAAAAAGCAAAATCTAAATATGGTAAACGCTATATGGACATGAATTTGAGTTATCTGCTAGAGGTATCTAAACTCTTGAATTAATTCTGGGACAAAATGTGACAATGATAACCCAAAACACAGTTAATTTTCTATAAAAGACCCTCAAGACATACATGTCATACAATTATTGAAACTTGAGCCGGACATGTATTGCAAACAAAAAGTTCGCATTTAAAAAAGAACTGCTCTCGGCCAATAAGATTAAAACTGCATATTTTTGTATCGCTTTGACCCCTTAAAACGGTTAGACGATAGGAGCGAAGGGATAAATTTGAACGATGACTCACTCAATACGATAGCTCAGTTGGAATAGCATGTCCCGGCCATTGGGACGGATACGAATACCGCTCTTAGTTAAAATTATTCCTGTTTATGTAATATTGTAAGGTTAACCCAGTTGTTCGAGTGAGCGAAGTATATTGACGGTAGTTTTTATTTACGTCAGCATCAGCAATGCATTTCACAGAACTGTAACCTTACACTTTCAGGGTATATAATGCCAGTCTGCGTCGCGGTGTAACATGAAGGGCAAAGATTAAATAATAATTGAAGGGTTTCCATTTGTACGATTCTTAAAAAATTGAAATTGAGCTGTAACTCCATACAAATGACTGCAATTCTATTGATTCTATCGTCACTTTATACACGAAGAAATGCAAACAACAAACTTCGGATTTTCTTCAATGAATGAAGTCTTTCATTTACAAAAGAGGAGGTTCTCCATTCGACTGTGTTTTATTTTTTTGTACGTTTCTTACGCGATTATCCGGCAATAATGATTCGATATATATCATTCTATTTTTGTTTGGTAGATCAATATAAATTATATCAAAATTGGTTCAGTACATAGTTTGGTGTTTATATCAAAATAATTGGAAAACTACCTGTGACATCCAAGTAAACAAAAGCAAATCGTTTAATTTTTCAGCTGAAGTAAGTTTCTTTAAGAAGTAATTATTGAGACTACTATTACTTCTACTTTTGAGACTAGGAAGTGTAGTTGGTAGGCCCCCCACTAGGTAGACTGACGACATTGTTAAAGTCGCGGGTAGCCAATGGTTACAAACGGCTAGTAGCCGTTCTTTGTGGCGCTCTATGGGGGAGGCTTTTGTTCAACAGTGGACGTCTTCCGGCTGATGATGATGATGAGTTATTGGGACTACAAGTTTTTATTTTCAATAACTGAGTTGCCTCCGTCTTAATCTCACCGGTTGACTATAATGTGGTCGAATGTGTTAAATAAACCAGAAGGAAGCGTCTCATTTATTAAACACATTCGAAGTCAAAAGTCATGAAGTTGGATCAAACGTTTGGAAGTTATCTTCACACACTGTGTTACCTTTATTTTATACCTTCGCTTCGACAGATTAAATTTTAATGTTGACAAGGCGTAACTTCTATTAAACAAGAGAAACAAGAAATTAATATTCTAATCAATCTGGCCCTCTCTCGGCTTGCCCAAGATCACCTTGAACAATAAAAATGTATATCACACGAAGAACCACAAAATTTTACATAATAAATTGATAATAAAATATTTCCGATACACAATTTAAACGAGTAGCTATACAAATAACAGAAGGACCCAACCTTCAGTGATAAAATATTCGAAACATTAATAAAATATGTTATCGGTAATAATCGTCGCAATCAACGTGACTGATTAACATAATAATATAAGATAAACTTTACAACATAACGAGCTACAATTGTCACGATACCAGGTGCTGCTGTCCTAACATATAGGTATTCATACAATCTATACCTAACCCCCCAAAAATAATCGTTGCGTAACCTATTATTATAACGTTGTAATTTTTGCAATAAATCCTGCTTTTATTTTTAATGCGTTATAGGTTAGCCTTTGACCACTATCTCACCTGATGGTAAGTGATGATGACAGCAATAAAAAAAAGACTGAAATATTTAGGGCCTGTTTCAGAATGTTTGAGTAAATTCCGGTTATACTACCCAGAACATATTTAATAAATAAAACACTATGTTTGCGTTTCAGTCATAGATTTAGCCTATCCATAGGTTAAAGCTTGAAACGCGCTGCATGTTAACTGTCATTTTTATCATTCAGTTATTTTATGTTCTGGATAGTATAACCGGAACTTACTCGAACATTCTGAAACAGGCCCTTAAGGAACAATCTTTAAAGTACCACTATTCTAACAAAAAAGAGTGTATGAATGAGGCATATAAAAACATAAAATATATTTTGCACCATTTTCTCATCATGTTACCTGTATTTTGTAATAAATAATAGAACTCTGAGGGATCTGCTGATCGAGAGATACACGAAACATTCTTATTTACAATTTAAATATACGTTAATGTAAGCCATTTTTTATCTTAATGGTATACATGTTGTTAACACAATATGATAATTGAAAGGTTCACTTTTGGTCATTTTAGATGCGTAATGCGTAGATAATTTAAAAAATACTTTAGACGAAATAGTTGGACGCGTTTTATTGTGGTGTGATATAAAAAAAAATACTTTAGACGGAACTAGTTGGACGCGTTTTATTGTGATGTGATATAAAAAAATTAAATACCATAGCAAAGAATTTGTATAATAGTGTGAGTTAGAAAAAAAAATGCAGAGCTGTAGTTGGAATGTTAAACCGGGTATACCAAAAAACGGAAATTGCCAACATTTGTTTGTTGGATACGCGGCCCTAGAAACCGCTTATGGAGAGCCTGCTAGTAAGATAACTGACGTTTAGGATTCGAATGAACGTTTAGAAGGAAGCCGCGAAGACGTCGAAGACGATGAGAGGCATGGTCGGCCAAGATCACCGACTAGTGATGGCATATCCAAAAAAACAAATAAATTATGCGCTTTCCAATCACCGAATCATTACTGGAACGTTGGCAGAGGAAGTTGGTAATTAAATAATCAATAACATTTTGGAGATGGCGGTGGGGCATTTTGCAATTGCCCGCCTAGCTAGCTACCACACTCAAGTCGCCGAACACACAACGGTGTGTTCCGGCCGCTCTCCTTTTGAGCCAGTAACTCTAGGATAGCCTGAACAACATCTTCGGACTTCGACAAGGCTAGCCTAATCAGCGATATATATCACAGATTAGACTTCACGTTAGTAGCTTGAAGATTTTACTTACGGTAGTAGCTAGTGGTAAGGCATACTCACTAAGGTGTATCACCATGGAAAGTGTCAAATTTATCGAAGGCCTCCATAGCCTAACGACTGCCATATTAAAACAGCAACCGGAACAGCGCGGTCCGTAGCATGGTAGCTAGGTGATTATTTAGTTGAAAACAAAGTAACAAAATATATTGATCATTTAAATACGATATATCTGCATACGTTTTGAATCAGAGGTCAAAAGCTATGGAACTTTGACTCGGTTTATCAGTTTCTTAAAAAAACAGATAAAAAACAAGCACTAACTGAACAAGCAGATCATTTAAAAGATACAATACGATCGCCCTCTATTGAAAAGGGTCAAAACCTATCCATATATGACAAAGCGCCAGTGTCAAGAAAACCGTACCTAACCCTGCGGGGAGGTAAATAAGCGGCAAGCATACTTGGAACGTAAAACAAAATTAAACATTAACTGTCGCTGATGCTTTATCTCCAGAATGGATTTCATTTGTAGTTTTTTTTTATTATAATAATTTGCTTTTTTTGTAACTGTACCACACTGCCATATTTTTTTCTTATGTCAGTGAATATTTAAAATATTCTGGAAAATTCTTTTAAAATCCAGTTATTTTGGAAATAAGTTGCGTATTTTATGGTCCGTTTCAGAATGTCTAATAAAGTTTCGTGTTGCTAAACAACACATAAAATAACTGATTGATAAAAATGACAGTTAACATGCAGCGCGTTTCAAGCTTTAACCGATGGATAGGCCAAACACACTGCCTTATTTTTTTCTTATGTCATAGAATATTTAAAGCATTCTGGAAAATTCTTTTAAAATCCAGTTATTATGGAAATAAGTTGCGTAATTTATGGTCCGTTTCAGAATGTCTAATAAAGTTTCGTGTTGCTAAACAACACATAAAATAACTGAATGATAAAAATGACAGTTAACATGCAGCGCGTTTCAAGCTTTAACAGATGGATAGGCCAAATCGATGACTGTGAAACGCAAAGATAGTGTTTTATTTATTAAATATGTTCTGGGTAGTATAATCGGAACTTACTCGAACATTCTGAAACAGGCCCTTAGTCTTAGGGCGTAAACTAATTCTTTGACAAAAAATTAAGACAATAATGTTATTTATTTATCTACGTTACTCGTATTCTGGGAATCACAAGGAGCGCAGCAACATGAGTAGAGTAAATGAAGCCACGTAGCTGTATGTATTATAAACTAAAGTTAATATGAATTTTTACGTCTGATTTGGTACTTTTGTTAGTAATTTTCTTCGCATTCGATTTAGTTTTTCACGTTTTGTCGATAATAAGCAATTAGCAACAGTTTCTGGTAGAATTCGTAAGAAAAGCAGCTGTTCTATAAATAAACACTTTTGTAAGACCTTAGGTAATAATACGGCATGAATTGTTTTCTTGTCTACAATTCTTAAACGCTACACGTAGTGGAGCTTGTCTAGTTGTTTTTAGCTGATCTAACTAGTTTAGGCAGTGTTAACTGCTCTCAATACATAGATGGGTGACCGCGAATTGCATTTACTAGAGCGCTTCCGAGCTTCGGAGGAAACGTTAAACCGTCCGCGTCGATCCCAGATGTTGTCTTAAGATGGAAGTAGTTATTATTGCATGGTGGTAAATAGGGCATCTTGAGAACGGCACCGGGCTAGCTACCAGCCTTGGGTAGAAAACCTGCCGGCAAACATCTAACTGTGAGTTCTGGCAGCTGTCCTTGAGAGCCAGGCCCAACTCTCGGAATAGTTTGTTTACCACCTTCGATCATATCAACACTTACCAAAAAAGAAAAAACAATTCTATCACTAACTCTGTCCTCTTCCTAGTTCTTTTTTTCAATGTTACATTACACATACTCAAAGCTCTCATCTCAGGTGCTTTCGACTCTACCTGACTCGTTCACTCTCTTTAATTACCACACACTCTTTCCATTCCTCATAAAAAATATTTTCCAAATATACAATATCTATCATTTGCTGCCTAGTTACATTTATACACTTAAACATCATTCTGTTCGTCCTGTTTAACAGTCTGTGCAGAAAAATTAGGTACTTGGTAAAAATATAATCTTGACGTAAGCAAACATACTTCGAGTTAATTAGCATAAAACATCAAGCGTCCAGCCAATAAAACTATCTTAGTTGCTGTCCAATAGCCCACGATCATTTTATTTGGTGTAATCTAAGATGACGATTGCAATCTGTTTCTGCTGTTTCGATAGGTTCATTCGTTTTATATCTTTCGAGGTGCCATTTGTCGCATTATCAAGACGATCAATCTCTCTTTTTTTTCATGCTTAATCTATGGCGACTGCAACTTTAATTTATTTGACCCACTGTTCCTCCCTATCGTGAACACGAATTATGCGCACATTTCCGATTTTATTATTAAGGGGGCGTTAACATCAGACACATTTACAAATTATTAGAGCAAAGGTTTTCGTCCCGGGCGGGATTCGAACCCTCATTTCGCGCCAGGTTCAAACACCACACGGCAACCAAAACATGCTCGTTTCAGTATTTTTTTTTTGAGCTAAATATATTACTTTAACCTTCATAGCGAAAATCACGTTTACAAATTTATAAAACCACATTTTTAGTTGTCCCGAGCGGGAATCGATTTCGCGTCCCCCGATTTCACACCTTTCGATTTACCTATACACTACTCACAAGTGGTCTGGCCTTTAGCCTTCATCTCGTTTTCTGTCCAATTCAATTAGCCTACGTTGTTCGAAATCTTCACTATATATTTTTTTTTGTTTTTTATTAATGTTATTATGACGGAACAAGCTCGAGGCCCACCTGATGTTGAGTGGATTAACCTCTGCCTATAACAGTCGCAATTCATGACAACTCACAAATTGCACTGCGCCCGTCACCTTGAGACATAGTTGTTAAATCTCATGTGCCTGTAATTTCACTGGCTCTCAAGGACTGCTGCCGGAACACACCGTTAGGTGCTTGGCGACAGATTTTCTACTTGAGGGTGGATATTGGCGACGTTGCGTGTATGACGTGTACACATTATTATACATGTAAGGACATTGGAGAGACGCGCATTTTTAGACTGACAGTCCTGATGTAGTTGCAAAAATAAGTATTATATACTATGGCAATATAATCTGTAGCAGATTATAAAACAATACAAATTTGTAAAAAAAAATTGCCAAGATTTATATTTAAACATTTGCCCACTACGATACTGATAATTCAAAAAAAAAATATGACCCGCAAAACATGTACATGTCAATATTTTATCGAATTCAAAGGCGTGTTTATAATAATATAATGATGATAAACTCGTGTCTTCGAATTTCTGGTTCAATAATAATTGTGTTTTTTAGGGTTCCACAACCAAAGTCAGCCTGTGTCTGTCTGTATGACATTAATATTTCATTAAGAGACGTTCTACAACGATATACGAATAAATAATTTATATATATATTATAATCCGTGTAACAGGTTTGCTAGGTAGCTGTTATTTTTATTGCTTATAGGTTAGCCTTTGACCACTATCTCACCTGATGGTAAGTGATGATGGAAGCGAATGTGTTGTTCAGGCTAATCTACAATTATTGGCTTTCGTGGACAGGTGCCGGAACACACCGTTAGGCGCTTAGCGACAGATTTTCTAGTTGAGGGTGGTATTCGCAAAATATCCTACCAATATGCCACCTACGAAAAAAATATATGGCCATACATTACGGGTCGCTACGCATTCATTTCCTAGATCATCCAGTCTTGATGATTTCAAATCAATTACATCAAAATCCATCAAGTAGTTTATGAGCTACACATAATCAGTTTAAAAATAAGCCAATACGACTCGTTTTTTTAACTTATTTAATCTGGTGACTTGTAGTCGTTGAACGACTATGTCAGTGCCATAGTTTTCAATCATAATTCTACAGAACAAAATATCTCTACGACTTGCAACTATTGCCGATTGCAACCATTATTTTCGGCAAGTGACACAATTAATCCATTGCTTAATATATATCACTGAAAGGAGTGATTAAATAAAATTGTTCCGATTGCTAACACTGAAAATATGAAATAATTGGATATATTTTAAAATATTTTGTGTGGGTTCTTTTAGAAAATGTGGATGAAAAATAAGTTATCTATACCATTGATCATGGGGTATCGTTGCCAAAGATACACCAAAAAAGTAAATCTTATGGCGTTTTACAAATGCAGAACAAGTCTGTATTGACATATTTTAAATTTTAGAGTACAATCTACACGATATACAATTTCAACATTTTTCTTGAATAATAATAAAAGGGTTTTGCTTATGCAGAAAAAAAAATTGATTGACTGATAATTTACACATATACATAACTAGGTTCTGATTCTAATGTCAATGATTTGTTCGAGAAATTCGTAGCGGATAGTAGTTTATGTACGAAACCCTTCACTAAGCATGGCTCGACGTGCTCTTGACCACTATTTTAGGGTTCTAGCCAAATGGCAAAACAGAGACAGAGAGGAGAGAAATTAATGTCCACAAAATATAATATGGTAAAGGAGTACGAGCAATTGGCTATCTGGTTTATAAATGATCACTGTCGCCCACGGACAACATTATTCTATTAAAGGGAGATTACGGAGCCGATCGTAGAGAGCTTGATCATCGATGATTTTTCAGGAGGGATATTATATTCTATTTATTTTGCTATTAATATATATGAAAAAATACACGAAAAGGTAGCAATATATTTTTCTTTGGTACCCAAGTCGTCATTCTTGAGCTCAGGATTATATACGAATTATATTTTTTTATATAAAAACAAAGAAACGGTAATTTTAAAAGCTTTAATGAATTATTGATACAAATTCTATCTAAAAAAAATATGAAGAACCTGGAATTTTGGTGTACTATATACCATATCTAAAAATTATAATAACGCGGGTGCATAAAGTAGTTTTCAAGCTGTAATCAATACAAGCACATGGTTTTTTCCTGACTGGTTGTTGCGATGCGGCACCCCAAGAGAGCAAGGTTAGACGCGCACTTGACTGGCTCTTTTTTTTCCACTTTGGTTATCTTTAATATGTAAGCAAGTGACGTATTGTGGAAGGACACAAAATGCTTATGTAACTTGCGCTGCGCCACCCCAAGAGAGCAAGGTTAGACGCGCACTTGACTGGCTCTTTTTTTCCACGTTTGGTTATGACTGGCTCTTTTTTTTCCACGTTTGGTTATCTTTAATATGTGAGCTAATGACGTATTGTGGAAGGACACAAAATGCTTATGTAACTTGCGCTGCGGCACCCCAAGAGAGCCAGGTTAGACTCGCGTTTGACTGGCTCTTTTTTTTCCACGTTTGGTTATCTTTTATAAGCGACGTATTTTACAAGGACACAAAATGCTTATGTAACTTGCGGTATCAAATTATTGAGCCAGTTAAACAATTTGCTTTATAAAATGTGTTTAATATCTTAATACTTTGTAAACAAGTACATAAATCCGATAGTGTAATCAGAGATACTTATACGTTCAGTTCATGAGAGCTGTAGATTTTGTGGTAGATTTTATGAGTTTTTGTCAAATAAGGTAAGTGAGGTTATAGCGTTTACGCCCGCACAAATGTGTTTCAATGCATTTAGCTCCATTACTAACGTAGTCTCGTTACCTTTCGAACACAAAGTGTTTAAACTCGGTGGAATTTCGCATACATATCCTTGATTCAAATATCTACGCTTCCGGTTAGTCAAGTTTCCGTAAAATTATCTATTCAAAATTGTCATGGAAATAAGTATAGTATGGGAATTTTTATTAAATAATTAAGCGACTAAATAACGATAAAACAGAAATCTGGCAAACCAGTATAGCCCTAAGAAATGCATGTACAACTTCACCGAGTTTGAACATTAGGTATTCCAAATATGACGAAACTACGTTTGTATGGAGCGCTGCGTGCACACTATCCTTAATACTTATTTGAGAGTACGTGATCTAAATTTATTTAATTTTAGAACCATCTTACCAATCTATGCTTATTTACTGTGAACATGTTTTTTACAAAATTATCTATTATCCTTAAAAAAAAAACCAATGCCAGTAAACGTAATTTCTATTAATCAAAATATTTATTAGTTGAGTTAATTTCTAATATGATTCATTTTTGAAATATAATTTATTGACGATTCAACAATTAATTATATGCCTTTACTTACAACAATTATGTTACAAAAACCATAAAGTAATTATAGCTAATATACAAATATCTACAAAAGCATCATAAACACGGAACTGAAATCGATTCTAGTATTTTTTCCATTTAAGTACCTCATGGCATTGCAATAAAATCGATAAGGCTTTAGGTATTGTATGATACAACGTTCTAGGCATGGCACTGCGTAACACTACGAAAAGAATATTAAATTATGACCAAGGCAAAAACGGCATATTTTTTTTTGTTATTGCGACAGAACTAGCTCGCGGCCCATCTGATGTTAAGCGGACTAACCTCTGCCTATAACAGATGCATTTCGTCACAAGTCACGAATTGCACTGCGCCTGTCAGCTGGAGACATAGTTGTTAAGTCTCATGTGCCTGTAATTTATCTGGCTCTCAAGGACTGCTACCGAAACACACCGTTAGGTGCTTGGCGACAGATTTTCTACCTAAAGGGTGGGCGCTAGCCAGGCGGGCATTCGCAAAATGCCCTTCCACCATGCGGTGAAGCTCAAGCCCGCGGCGGGATGCGAACCATGGACCTGCTGCGCGGCAGTCCATAGCCAATGCCACTGAGCCATCACTGCTTCGAAAATATGTGGTTATTCTTCAAAACAAATACAGGCCAGTATCGTAACACACAAATGTTGACCCTAAAACTAATATTGCTATATAGAATTCATGTTCAATTATTTTTCAGGGTGCTTCAACATAAGTGATGGTAGTAAAAATAATGTAGGATATCATTGTCTAGAGCTCATCACTTATCTAGATAGAGAACATATGTATTTAATAACATTTAAAGCCCGTTTCAGAATGTCCTAATAAAGTTTCGGGTTGGTAAACAACACATAAAATAACTGAATGATAAAAATGACAGTTAACATGCAGCGCGTTTCAAGCTTTAACCGATAGATAGGCTAAACCGATGCTTGTGAAACGCAAAGATAGTGTTTTATTTATTGAATAAGTTCTGGGTAGTATAACCGGAACTTACTCGAACATTCTGAAACAGGTCCTTAATCTAAAATAACTATGTAATGGAGTGCCATCAAAGTTAAGAATTTTAGACCATTTTTGAAAAGGAGTTTTGTATATGGACTAGTTCGGAAACTGAAATGTAGGCATGTTATGTACTATCACAGAATAAAAAGGACCAGTAGTAAAATGATCACTCCGCAAAGTCATTCCAATAAATACGCGACTCTAGCTACGAAACGAATGGTGCGATACGGACAATTGCATCTTCTTCAAGTTTTGACTTAGAATTTGCGTATAATTTGCTGTTCTGGGAGAAAACTTTTCTCCTATAGTAAACATTAATCAAATCTAAAAATGTTGGTCTTATTTTATAACTGGCGAAATAAACTAGGTTTATAGGCTAGCCTTTTTCTTTATGAATCATTAAATTTCTATAAATAATTCACAAACTAGAAATACAAAATTTGAGAAAATATCGGTATTTAAATACCCATTAATTCAAATTCCTTAAATATAATGATAAAAATCAAAACCTTTAAACCTGGATATTGATATCATCTATAACATTTCCAAAAATCATCAAAATCGGTCATTGTTTAGGGGGGTAGAAACGTTTTGTCTATTTGTATGAAAATTCGAGACATCCCTCCAGTCATAAGGCGTCACTCTATCGCAAAGCCACGCATAGCTCTGATCTCTTCTGACGCGGCACGCACCCTTGAATAATCCCGTCCGGACGGGTACGCTGATGCACCTGTAGCTTTGTACATAATCGCGGAGTGAGCCAGGTCTGATGCTATATTCTCTGTTTAACCAATAAATACTGAAAACGCCGATTTATAATCTATACTAATATTATAGAGCGGAAAACAATGTTTATTGTATGCAACGAATAAACTTAAAAACTACAGGACAGATTTGGATGAAATTTGGTATGGAAATAGTTTGAGACCCGGGGAAGGACATGGGATAGTTTTTATCCAACTGCGCAAAAAGAGGTTGCACACACGCTGGCGGAGCCGCGGCTGAAAAGCTAGTATAGTTTTAAAGCTGTGACCAAAACCAAGAATGTTTCATTCACAGATTGTTGTTGTGGAACCCTAATAGAGCGAGACTAGAATCGCACTTGGCCGTTTTTTTCAACTTCATGAAGTGATAGCAGTCACTTGTTTCTGAGTACTTAGCATTTTACTGGTATCTACATGCCCTACTTAACCAATATGAAACCAATCTACTCTTTAGCACTTAACTCTAAGATAGTTACAATGTTATAAACTTATCATAATTATATACCAATAAATCGTATCTATTTTCCGGATTGACGGAGGGTCAATCACTGTGATTCTTTAAAGATATGTTATCTACGATATATTCCGCTTTCTTCATCTAGCAGAAACTTTTGTATGCTAAAATTGCTTATGGAATAAGTTTCCAAAATTACAGAATGAGAAAAAAATCAAACCAAGAGCGGGATTAGCACTCCTTCCCTTAAACTATCGTGGCATGAAGAGCTTATTCAGAAAAGTGAATCGCACATTCTGCGTTCTCCGGACGTCTGTAATATGAAGATAGTTTTCTGGCTATGGCGGCTAGTGCGGTGATAAATCCACGACGCCGGCATGGGGTTGAATAATTCTTCATAACACTCCCCGTTACAGATGCGATATATATTTTGAAGCAGTGATGGCTCAGTGGCATTGGCTATGGACTGCCGCGCAGCAGGTCCATGGTTCGAATCCCGCCGCGGGCTTGAACAAGGGCATTTTGTGAATGTCCGCCTGGCTAGCGACCACCCTCAAGTAGAAAATCTGTCACCAAGCACCTATCGGTATGTTCCGGCAGCAGTCCTTGAGAGCCAGTGAAATTACAGGCACATGAGACTTAACAACTATGTCTCAAGGTGACGGGCGCAGTGCAATTCGTGACTTGTGACGAAAAACATCTATTATAGGCAGAGGTTAGTCCGCTTAACATCAGGTGGGCCTCAAGCTTGTTCCGTCACAATAAAATAAAGGTTACGAAGAGAACCCATGTCTGTGCGCATATTGAATGGCTCTAGATGATAGGAAAGTTTGGGGTTGTTGACAACTCTAATAGCTCTACGCTGTTATGCATCAAGTGGCTCAAGATGACACTTGGGTGCTCTGTTTCAAAGATTAGAACAATACTCCACGTGAGGACGGACTCGTGCTTTATAAAGCAGAAGCCTTTGGCTTGACGTGAAGTAGCGCTTCGCTTTAATAAGCACTCCACGCTTCTTCTCCTCTAGGAGTTAAAATATTTCCTTTCGTTGTAATTTATATTAATATTTACTTCGAAATAGAAAGATTTTTTTTATATTTTTGTATACCTTACTGTACCATTCCATCTGTATACCCACGAATGGGTTGGCAGCAGTGTTCCAACGTCCAAATTTCGCCAGTTACTCGTATTTTTTAATGACTTTAAAATAAGGTTGAGGTTTTTAGTTCATCGCATATGCATTAAAAATCTATGTCATGTTTTAGTTCAAGTTTAGATATATATGAGAGACAGATATGGTATATATGAGATATATTATATATTCGTAATTATGTGAGATTAAACTGCTAAACTAAACTACTCTGAACAAGAAATGAATTAGTTCTGAAGCAAGGATAGCAGAGCGGTTATAGCTATGGACTGCGATGCCCGCAGGGCCGTGGTTCCTCCATCACCAGCTAGAGCTTCACCGCATGGTGGGAGGGCATTTTGTGAATGCTCTGCCATGGCTCGCTACCACCCTTGAGTAGAAAATCGGTCGCCACACCTAACAGTGTGTTCCAGCAGCAGTCCTTGAGCGCCAATAAAATTACAGGCACACGACTCTCAACTCAACAGCTGTATATCTCAGGGTAAAGGGCGCATTAGAGTGGGAAATAAATCTGTTATAGGGAAAGGTTACTGCGTAACATCAAGTGGGCCTCGCATTTAAACCGTCAAAATCAATCAAAAAAAATCCTAGCAAAGTTTTGCTCGAAATCATCTCCCAAATATAGTTTCCCCTCAAGAGGCACGTGGTGAAATATAACAATAAAACAGCAAATGAATCCGTCAATTCAAGCGCTTTGTTATATTTTTCACGGCAGTTGAGCTTCACTCCAATTGTCAAACACTCTAATCTAGGTCTCAGAGGTAAACGGCCACGAGGGTTCAGAGAAATGTCGGAGCTAACTTGATTAGCACTCGCCAACGGACAACCGTTTTGTAGGTCTACCGCTTTACCAGATGGCGACAATTACAGAACAAAGTTTACTAACCGATCTAGACCACTCTAATGTAGTGTCATGCTTCTTTGAGTATGAAAGTTAGCGAGTGTCATCTTTCTACCCTTGTCCAACTTGTGTAAGGGTCAGCCAACTTATCTTCTCTAACACAAATTGACAAGACAAGAACATATTATGATATCGCTAACAACACAGGGATATGATTATAGTAAGTTTTGTTTTCGGTTTCGGTACAACCTTATTCAAGTTGGTTATATACAGGTACTTTATATTATATAACCTGCTTTTATGGTATAGAAAAAGGCAAATGTACTTGAGAGCCAGTAATTCTAGGTTAGCCTGAACAACATCTACGACGATAAATATATATGTATATATAAAAGTGCAGCAACCGGCATCGAAGTGAGAGGTGACATGTTGCTCATTAGACGCCTTTGACATCACTCAATGGTAGGAAAAGCCCTTATATAACCAACGAAAATATTCTTAAAGGAAAGCTAGCGCGTGTATATTCTTTAAATTATAAATAAAGATAATCATGTATATTTTTCGATTTCTGCAAACAGTTTAGATGTATTTAGAATTCCTTCATTTGGGAGTCACGATTGATCTTGTATTTTATTTTGTAGCCAAGCGTCTAACTCTTGCATCAGAAATTCCTGCTCTGGTTTTAACACAGAGAATATTTTTAGTTAGGAGACTGAAGGAGAAATATTTTAAATACATACGTGATTAGTTAATTGGACGTCATTACTTTAGACTACGCATTGTAGTCTGTTTGTTAATAGTAATTTGTAGTGCAACTCGCTGTTTATAAAATAGAGTCCTGCATTTTAGTATTCTGCCGTACAGTATAGATACTTCCAGGTAGAACAAGGGCCGGTTTCATAATATAAAAAAATAATGTTCATATATAATAATGTTCTCAAGTAAACATAGGTACATGATATATTATTTTATATTTATGCTTTTTCCTGAATATGCAAGTTAGAATGTCTTTGTGAAGCAACTTTCATGCGTTAGTTTACTAACAAAATTATTCATGAGTGTTTTAGCAACGGACCAAATGGGCATATCTAAATCTTTGAGGGCCGATTGGACGTTTAGGTATTATGGGACGAATTTTTAGGAACCGAATGGGTCCGAGACCTTATATGCTACACTTTTTTCATTTGTTTTAGATAACTGCGCTATAAGAACAAAATATCCAGATATGGGATTCGCATTGTTTTTGAGAATGCCCGGAAAACGCTCCATAAACTGTGAATGTGAAGAAAGAACATTTCAAAGACACAACACACGACGCTACTCAACAGAAAGCCCTTCGACAATTGTTTTGCTTCACGAATCACCGTCAGTATTTAGAAGCTGTACTGAATGTTCGAGCACCAGATCGAAAGGATATTAATACTTCAATAATTTTTAGTCATATCAAAATATCACAGACTGGCTCAAACTGTAAAATTGTAGATGTTAGTAGACCCGGCCCAACGGGGTTACGAGCTCACGGTTTCTCATTCATAGCACCAGGGACTGTTGAATCGATACCGTCGATTTGTAAAGAAGTATTTTTTATGTTATGATATGAAGTGAAAAGACGAACAAGTCGACTGCTTTGTGGTAAGCGTCCCGCCTATCAAATACAGTAGCATTGTCACCAACTCCGTTCTCCATGACACTCCACGGCACTCGTCATTACGAGATGTTAGTTCTTATGTCTCGTTTGCCCAGTTTTTATCGGAGAAGCTTTGCGGAGTGATTTTTCGGGTTCTTTTATTCTGTAACTGCAGTGCTCCCCACTGAGACGGACTCTTGCTAAAGGGACCTACCACCTGCGTGATAAACCTGGCTGAAACTTTGATCCGAAATTTATGTATGCGGTAGAAAAATTTAGATAGACATCCTTTTCTAAGTAGTAAATTTTGCATTAACGCCTTCTCAACTACTTAAGCGATTAAAGCCTTTCTATGTAAGCTAGCCTTTTCTATTTTGTAAGGTAGCCTTTTTAGTTCGTCCGACTACAGTGTGTACCTTTCATATGGGAGGTACTTCGAGCATACCTTAAGTACACACTTTTCAATTAAAATTTCTGACTAAATGAAGTCCCTCAAATCACATCACATTATATGAGTATTGTCACCAAATGGTGAATCCTAGATTGATAAGAGCTTTGCGTGTATGAAGAAATGTTGGTAAGTGCGACTTCCAAACTTCAATATAGAGACTTAATAATTATTGTATTCAGTAACCCGAATATATTTAAACCAATTATTAATTCAGCTTTGACACCACGAACTTGCACTTGCAATGATCCAGGCCGAAGCCAGTTTGGCTAGAGCTAGCACTTCTTTCCCATATCCAGTACATCCAAGTATAATTATTTACCTTTGCTATGCGTACCATATGCCAGTTTAGTTATTTTATCTATATGCCAAAAATCTCAGCATAACTTTTTTAATTAATGTGACTAGATCCTCTTGATCACCTAACTGTATTTATTCATCAAGCTGTTGCTGTTGCTTACCTATCGCATTATCTTTATTGTTCATGGGACACATTTTACTGAAAAGGTGTTTAAAATTGGAACATATACGTGTTACAGATAATAAATACTAGATGGTCATACCGTTTTAGAATAGAATATACTTCATTTGCATAAATGTCGGCGGCACCAAAATCTATCGGCATTTTGACGTTCATTTTGTTATATTTAAACCGTATTTTTTGTCTAGCAACCAAAACTCAACTTGTTTGAATAGAGTTTATTTGTAACATGCATAATAATGAAGAGTAATTTTATGCTTATTTAAAAATAGCTACTGTAGTGTTTTTGGTTTTTCTTATATACCATCTACCACAGCCTCGATATGTCAATAAGCTTCAGCGACCTCTACATGTCGACGTTAAAATGTCACACCAAGCTTACGATCACGGACCTCACGAAAGGCATTAGGTATGTATAAGCTGCCAAGATAATAGTTCAAAGCATTAGTCGAATTATTTCTTCAGCAATTGCTACTTGGAATTCTCAAAGCAAACTGTCGCTGGAGTTCTAAAATAAACGCTACTTGCGATTAGGCATAGCTAAGTATTACTGTTCTTTAGTGTAGAGTAAGCTTTAAAAATGAAGGATCTGACTTGTGAAATACAAAGAATCTCTGGTGTATTGTTTGTCTACAATCTGTTTCTTGACTAGAACCTGATGATGCAGTGATGTTATGATATGGACATTCAGAAATCCTGGAGATAGTTTAAACTAATATAATAAAGAGGAAAGATTTGATTGTTTGTTTGTTTGTTAGCATTGAAAAGGCTCTGCACCTACTGGACTGATTAGAATGAAATTTGGTATGGAAATAGTTTGAGACACGGGGAAGGACATAGGAAAGTTTTTATCCAACTGCGCAAAAAGAGGTTGATGGTTTTGCGCGATAACCGATATACCCGCGGGCGGAGCCGCGGCCGGAAAGCTAGATAAAATATATAAACTATCTGTTTTGTCTATCGAGGATAAGTTTCGGAGCATAATATAGTTAAGGCTGGATTTAAGACCACAATATTATTTTCGAAAAACGTTCCATATTCAACTTTATTACAACAGAATAATAGAATTGACGAGCGATTAGAGGTTTCTTTACTTAACGTTATGTTGTGATGAGATGGACAAACCGGCCTGGTGCTAAGCATCAGTCCATTTAGAGTCTCTCCACATTTATCGACGCGGAATCGGTTAAGGTCAGAAAAAGCTTTATGTCTACGATATAAGGGTGTAATTGGTATATTTCCCATTGGCTCAAATCGGACAACGCGATCCGTTGCCGGCCGACGGCAAAAGGCGGTTTGCCGAATTGCTGATCGCATCCGTACGGCTCTTTTTTATAGCTGATAGGCTAGCCTTTGACCACTATCTCCACGAAAGTGATGATGCGGACTAAGATGTTGTTTAGGGGAATCTAGAATTACTGGCTCTCAAGGACAGCGGCCGGAACACACTGCTAATGGCTTGGCAACAGATTTTCTACTTGAGGGTGGAAGTTAGCCAAGCGGGAATTCGCAAAATGCCCTACCACCATGTGATAGTATTTGAACGGCAACGTCGTCGTCGGCAATGCTCACTTCTCCGGCGAAAATCTTAATATGACTACGAGTAAGCCGACTCCGCGTCGGTAAATGTAGGGAGACCCTTACAGTTTCAGAGTCAACTTTCACGCTTTCACTGCACTGCGCTCGTCTCTCCGAGACGTTAGTACTTACTATTGTTTGTCATGTCCCCTTCGCACAATATTTACACTTGATACAGAGCCATTCACGGCTGAACAGCATAGTTTGTTCACTATTGTTACAAAGCAGAATATCTAACACTGGTGTGGTACCCACTAAGACGGACTCTTGGAGACATACCCCCTGGTACCACGTAAACCGGAGATGGTGCAACTACGGGTAAATACCACACTTTATCTACACCACGGTCTTGTGACGAATCGTATTGTATTATACGATAGTATCTTGTTTTTGCAAATATATGTAAATTGCTAAACGTAACGTAAATTACCCTTGAAAAAAATATATTTACACTATGTAAAGTTTTCCGGTTATGAGTAAGATATGCGTTTATTCTGTCATAATTTACTTTTGTTTTTTCTTTGATACGACATTGTATAATGATATTCTTACAAATATGTTTCAACAATGGACCCATATCGAGCTTAACTTTCTGTATGTATACGCTATCTTCCTGTTATGTACATAAATAACATGTAATATTTTATAATAGTACCTAACTCGTATTATTCATGCTAACAAGGATAACAAGAGATTTATTAAACCGGCCAAGAGAGAGTCGGACCACACACCAAGGGTTCTCTCTCACCAAAACAGTTTTTTTTATATTGCTGCTAGACTAGCCTTTGACCACTATCTCACCTGATGGTAAGTGATGATGTGGTCGAAGATCTTATCCAGGCTAGCCTACTTGCTAGGCTAGAATTACTGGCTCTCAAGGACAACTGCCGGAACACACCGTTAGGTGCTTGGCGATAGATTTTCATAAAAATATACCAATAATAAGAATACACCATAAAATCGAATAAAATCATTTCTTTTTGTGTGTGTGTTACCTCACAACATTTTTCATGATGTGATGTTAATGTTTTTTTATATGCGTATGCTGGTGCTTGTTATGTGGTGCCATTTAAATTTCAGTGAGATCTGACGAGTAGTATTTTTATCGGTAATAATACGTATTTAATTGGCTTCGACTAAATTATTGATGTTCTTATTCTCACTTGTTGTGGTGAATAAAAAAACTGTGTATACGATGGTTTGGTTTATTTACTATTTAGTGTATTTTTTTATTTACAATTTTCTGTTTATGGTCGGTTATGTTAAAATTTTAACGCTTATGGTATTACTTATAGTTCAAGATACTTAGCTGGAGTAAAACCCGCGCTTGGGCAGTTTTTATTATTGGTTTTTATATGTAAGATATTAGACTATATACATAACAAGTTTTACGCTTGCGTGTTTTACCATTGTTACGATAGAGCAAAATCAAAAACATAAAAAATACATTTTGGTATGGGGACCCCCTATCATTTTTAAGTTTTATTAATTTCATTTCTTTTTTGCCAATCCTCCATACAAACACATATATGTGAAAATTTTAACTGGCTACCAATAAGTTCACACAGATAGAGCCATCAGATAGCCCAATGAGCTTATAAATCGGGGAGACGGACAGAAGGTTGGCCGGACCGCCCGCAGAGGTTTCGTAATAGGGTCCCGTTTTTTCTAGTACGGAACCCTAAAAATAAGTAGGTAATAATAATTTAGATTCTACTGAAACAACTCCAGCAACACTTGACATATATACGCTATCTTAGAATTCAAATAAAAAAAATACCATGTACTCAAATAAGACATATAATTAATTAAAAGAAAGAAAAGTGGTATATTTGTGACACAAACTATGAGGTAACATTAAGGCACTTAACTAAAATTAACATTAATCGGGTTTTTGACTGTTATTTTCTTTTTAAGAAAAGAAAGGAACACGAAACTTTGAATATGTAAATTTTCTTGGCAAATTCTTTAGTGTATCATTTAAGGATGTGATCGGTTAAGCCAATTCTTCAACCGCCCTATAACACTAGGCTATGTCAGAGACATTTGGACTACGTCGCACACTGGAGCTAGACCGATACATTATATCAAGAGCCCTAACATCAAAAATTAAACAAATGTCATTATACCCACGCTCCCACTCCCACAGGATGATTGAGTGTAATTCTAACCCGGCTTCCCACGGATCACTCTAGAGCAACCCTTGCTACTTATGGGGTTTTTTTTTTTGTCAAAAGGGTGAAACATTTTTTTTTACCAAAGTATGGACCGACTTCAACACTCAAATGAGGAAATAACTTGTCAAAGTCGGTACCATGCGCCAAATATTGTGGTAATAGGTACTTTTGAACCATCATGGTACCGATATCAACAAGTTATTTCCCACATTTGAGAGTTGAAGTGGGTTTAATTTTTAATAAAAAAAAATTTCACCTTTTTTAAAAAAAAAACCCATGAGGAGCAAGGGTTGCAACTTATGGGATCGATTGATCATTCACTACTATGACTATATCATCAAGATAGGAAAGTACTTTTCAGTTATTGGAGTGTAACTCAAAAACCGTCTAACCGATTTTGATGAAATTTAAATAGGACCACACGGCAAGCATCAACTTTCTAATAAAAAAATAATCATTAACATCGGTTCACTCAGTCAAAAGTACTGAAGTAACAAACAAAAAAAACAGACCAATTGAGTACCTCCTCCTTTTTTGAAGTCGGTCAAAAATATTCGAAACTAGCACAGCAAGTAACAAAAGCCAATCGATACAATATATACTCGTAAAATATAAGCTTATTTGAACCTGAATCTACTTTGTATAATAATATCAACAAGAGTCTCATAATGATGATAGAAATAAAATTCGTTCCAAGGCCGAGGCACATTAGTTCATTATTTTATCGTTGACCTGACACAATGTACTTACTAGAGGTTACAAATTATCCGATGTTATCGGAACAACGTCCATATTTTTCATCAGATATCAAAATATCGACATGCGGTGTTTATGCGCTTTTCTAACGACCTTATGCAGATATAGAATTTATTTTAGCTGAATATCTTTTGAAGAGCTCGTAGCTTAGCTTCTTTAATCGTTCTTAACCGATGAACTAAGCAACGTCTATTGCGGTCCACTTGGATGGGTGACCGCTAAAGGCAATCCTACTGAGCGCTTTCCGTGCTTCGGATGGTACGTTAGCATCGGCCTTCGGTTGTTGTCTTAGGGTGGCAGTCATCATAGCATAGTGGTAGGACATTTTTAGAATGCCGCGTGGCTAGCCCTCAATTATAAAATCTGTCGCCAAGCACCTAACGGTGTGTTCCAACAGCTGTCCTTGAGAGCCACAAATGTTAGGTTAGTCTGAACAACATCTTCGTCCATACATCACTTGATAGCTACAAATAAAAATATAAAACTGGTTTAATAAAAATAGATATGTTATACCTGTCTTATATTACGTATAAAATGAATATACATGTATGTTATTTTTTTTTGTTATGTTACTAATATTGGTTTTGAGAGAGGTATAAAGATTTGAGTGTTATATGATATAATTTAAATAAATAAATACATATAGATGTCATTTAAAATGTTTTTTTTTTTTTATGCCTGATAGGTTAGCCTTTGACCACTATCTTACCTGATGGTAAGTGATGATGTGGTCGAAGATGTTGTTCAGGCTAACCTAGAAGTAACCTAGAAATTATTTTATCATTGAATACCTACTTCCTTTTTCATCCAACATTTAGAATTTATTATCGCGGTAAAACTTAAAACCATTGTAAATAATGCATATCTACCGTCCTGGCTAAAAGTTAGGGATTTTAAAATATTTTACTAGCTATGTACAAAACAAGTTCTAACGTATCTATAATGACGATGGAACTCATTGCAATTTCAGAAGCTCTTGACGCTGCTTGTAATTCAGGTCACCGGAACTTTGTCATATTAACCGACAGCAAAAGTGCCCTGCAGCATTTAGCTCGATGCGCCTCTGGTTTCAGAGGTGTTTCGGTAGCTTACTCAATTTTAAATAAGATTAACACTCTAATTGAGAATAACATAGGGCTGAAATTGCAATGGATTCCATCACATATCGATATAAGAGGCAACGAAGAGGCTGATCGATTGGCTAAACTAGCAGTTAAAGAGGGAACTGAATTTTCTATTAATCCTTATTACACAGAAGTACTTTATATATTTAAAAATAAATGTTACAATAAGTTTAAGGAATATTTTGATGAGAGAAGTAAAGAAAAAGGCATTTGGTATAAAACCATTCAATGTCAGCCTCCGCGAATACCTTGGTTCGTAACACCTAAAATAAGTAGATATTATGTTATCTTAGCGCATAGAATTCGCTCTGGACACATTCCATCGAAAAAGTTTGGCTATCTAATGAAAAAAGAATCTTCACCTAATTGCGAGACGTGTGGTATAGTAGAAGACGTACACCACTTGCTTATGGAATGTATCCGGAACAAATCTCAAAGAGAGTTATTAATGCGATCACTTAATTTGAACAATAGTTTTGATGTGGGAGTGTTCACACATATTTTAGCTGAACCTGTATCTGAAACTGCAAAGCTATTGTTCAAGTTATTTGAGGGCATATAAGTAAATATTTTGTTTATTAGTGTTTAGGTTACGATGGGACTGGCATGCAATTTTGTAAAAAGTCGCAAAATAAATAAGATTAAAAAAAAAAAAAAAAAAAAAATTACTATAGTGATGCTATTCGAAACAACTGTACTATAAAAATCCATAGATGCCGATTTAAAAAAAATCACCTGTAATTGAATTATTCCTTTATCATCAAAGATAAACATTTCTATGTCATGGTAAAACTATAGGAATAAATTATATTATTATTTATGCAGGTAAAACTTAAACTTACTGTGAACATTGCAATATCTATCTACAACCTTGGCTAAAAGTTAATCATATTAAATATCCATAGACGCAATTTTAAAATAATTTACTTATTATTGAATAATAAGTGAATTCATTTATATGTTACCAATTAACTTTCTTTTTCATCTAAAATTCACAGTTTATTATCGCGGTAAAACTGAATACTATTTTAATATCTACCGTCCTGGCTAAAAGTTAGTATGGTATTACACGGAACTCGCAATAGCCCACATGATGTTAAGCGGTACCCCAGCCAGCCCCTATAAGAGATTCATTTCGACACAAGTGACGAGCTGCACTGCACCCATTACCATATTTATTGAGACATCAGAAGTATCAAATCTCATGTGCCATATTATTTACTAACTCTGACTGCTGCCGGAACTGATAGGTTCTTGATGACAGATTTTCTACTTGATGGTGGTAGCTAACCAGGCGAACATTCGCATAATCCCATTCTAGAATGCGGTGAAACTCAAGTCGGCGGTGGGGATTAAGGTGTGAAGTGAGTCTCAAAAAGGCAAATTTTGAACATGTTTTTTAGAAAGAGTGTACGCTTTACAGATGTACGTATAATTTATAATATTCTAGCCAGAGGATATGACTGTAGTAAACTTATATCTATAGAAAAAATATGATCACTTAATAGTTTCGTGTCTATAAAGTAAATTGTATTTATATACAAATTTTGTTTTTAATTATTATGTAGCAATCATGCGATAAAGTATCAGTATTTTTTTTCGTTTTTACAAAGCTCACTTTTATATGAATTGATTTCAATAAATTATCTCACGCTATTCAAATATTGCTAAGTTCAGTTTTGCTTACTCGCATGCGAAACGAGGTCTCTCCGTCCTACGCCCTCAGTCTGAACATTTTCAAAGACCACTTCGTCTTATTATAATTTATAGTAATTAGTAGTAAGTCAATCAATATCCTTATACAATTTCAAAAGTATTAATTTAAAATAGAATATTACTTATATTAATAAAATATTATGTTCATGATGAATTTTAAAATAAATGTGAATTCGTGAGTCATGACTATATAGAAATATAATTGCAAGAAAGATACGCGTGTTTTAGCAGTTACAGCTTACAAAACAACGCGCTTCCACTGTGAACGTAGCAAGTGGAACCTTCGCCGAAACTATACCACGCCTTAGGATAAGACGTTGCTACGAGTTCATACAGTTTGAACTGAAAAAGCAACAATGAATCATTTAAACTGGAAATTTTTCGATATTTACGTACCGCCCTGCTTTGCACATCGAGCGCAATGTTGCATTGCAAAGACACGCAAAGGCATCAACTGACGATCTTTATATATACAAAAACCACGACAGTACAAGTATCGATTTGTTAATTTTAATTATGGTAAAAATAAATATAATATCAAGGGATCTGCGTCGTACGGAGCGCGATAATCGGTACGGATCCACCGGACATTGACAAATTTCCCGGGCATCCACTCCGTCATGTATTGATGCATAATATTTGAACATCGGCTCCGCTGGCCGCGCCAAACAATGCAATGTTGCAACTCAATGTTTTGTAAACATATTAATGTTTCAATCGCTACAGCTTGGAACAATAACACAATGAGTTTTTACATGAGCGAATCAGTTGGTCGACTCGAGAAAATAAAATTAATTTCATATATGACGCGCAGACTCTACGAACTTCTTATTATGTATCGCTTTCGATAAAATTGCCAGTAACGAGAGTTGAACCGTTTATGAGATTCTCTTTGAAATACAGCCAATGACTTGTTCCAAACGTTTCGAGCCCTAAAAATCTTACGATTTTACTGCAAAAATTGTACATTAGTTTTATATACACTTACTTATTATTGAACGCGTGACCGGTTTATGTTTCGGAAAATATTTTTGAAACTCCCGAGTAATTCACAATTTGAAATGATCCACGTGTTCAGTGAACGTTTTAATGAAAAATAGATATGAAAAAAAATACATCAACGGAGCTACATTCGCACAGTTGTAGCACAATGGTATTGTATGTTAATATGTGAAATTAATTCAGGATTGTTTCATATACTTAATCAAATAAGCTTGTATAGGTATTTCAAACTTGTTTGTAACGATTTACGTCAATTAATTATGGCCCTCCTTGTGTATTTATAAATTTATAATTATGCGCATTAAGTAAATAATGCTTGTGAGTATAATGTATACCTCTTATTTAATACGAGTACCAGTTAGTGTGGTATAAAAAAAATTAGAAAAATACCTAAAATGTAGCGCAGGGTATGTGATAAACATTTAATCGTAATCGTCAGCGATAACACGATGCCGGATTTAAATCGATTAGATACGAGAGGATTTTAAACAGTATTTTTATGACAACGGAACATTACCGAGGCATTGAAAAGAGGCCAATCAATATTGCTCGTGTGATAGTGAATGGATTATAATTTTTGTGTGGTGGGTGGTCAATCGACGGGCTGACCGGGGGTGTAGGGTGGCCGCTGCCCTTGAGGCCGCATGCCGCCGCTCATGACACCAATACCTACATTACGAGCTTTCCTTTTCATCGGTCACTCGATTGACGAATAGAAACAACAGTGAACTTATGGATCGCTTTAAATTGTTGATTCGTGGACTCGTCCTGGCCTGACAAGGTTTTAATATCATTAGAGGTAGAGTATTCTTGTTACTCAGTTGAAAGTACGTACCAATCTTCATATTGTACGAGGACAATACTAATTACTTTACTATTTCCATAAATACCAACCCTATATACACATCTAGTATAATATAATAAATTTTTTTATGCTTAATAGAATTAGCCTTTGACCATTATCTCACCTGATGGTAAGTGATGATGCGGTCAAAGATGTTGTTCAGGCTAACCTAGAAGTACTGGCTCTCAAGGACACCTACCGGAACACACCGTTAGGTGCTTGGCGACAGATTTTCACATTTACGTAATGAAGAGAGGAGCCGAAGAAATCGCCTGCCTGTTGATAAGCGTCATGCGTCTCAAAAACAGTTGCAGTGTCACCATCCTCGTTCTACATGACACCGCACTGCGCGCGTCACTCCGAGATGTTAGTTTTTGGCTCGTTTGCCCAGTAATCTCCTAATTTCGCTTGCTGCCTTCATGCCTAAGCACAGTACTGTTTTGCACACTACTGGTAACCACTAAGACGGATTCTTGATGAAGAGACCTATCACCTGGTAGAAATAAAATAATAAAACCGATTGCTCATGATTTCAAGATTATTTATTATAATTTACATCTACGTACACTCATCAGGTGTACTAGTTCAGAGCCGGATCAGATATTTTTTTCTTTTTGAATATTATATACGTCTCCAATCGAGTTAAATACACCTAAAGTAGTTTAATGAAGAATAACACGGCAACATGTAACGAACTTTTCATAAAATATAACTAACGCAGAAGGTCAAGTCTTCTAAGGTTGGATTTAATTAGCCCATATTTAATTTAAAATTGCTAAAATTAAACAAAAATAAATTTTATAAACCAAGCATATAATACATTCCGCAGTATAATTAAAGAACGCCCGTAGGGTGCCTAAAATGTCATCCCCCATCTCTTCCCTTGGATGCCACAAGGGGTGACTGAGTGTACAGCAGCGCCTTCTGAGGAACAATCTTACTCTGCGATCCCCAAGACGTTTGCCAAGCGTTTTATGTGATTAAGGCCACAGGCTGTGTTCAGCAGTGGACAATTCGGCTGATACAGTAATTAAAAGAATAAAACAGTGAAGAGAGCATCAGACTTACGACGGATTAAACATTTATGTGCTCCTTATCGTACGTAAGCCTTGAGGACCTGTCGCTGAGCTATGTGCCCAACAAAAAGCTATGTACGTTGAGCAAATATGGCGAAAGGTGTAAGCGGCCATCTTGTCGTCCTTTTAATATTCAATAGCAAGTAGCTACTTCAATGTCAAGGCATTTTAGGCTGATGCAGTTTGGAGAAGTCATCATAGGTACCCATATTTCGTGACATTTTACGAATGTACCTGTATCTTTATTTATTTAAAGCTGATAAGGTAAACTTTGACCACTATCTCAACTGATGTTAAGTGATAATGTGATTGAAGATGTTGTTCAAGCTTACCTAAAATTACTGGCTCTCAAAGACAGCTGTCGGAACACACCGTTAGGTGCATGGCGACAGATCTTCTACTTGAGGGTAGTAGCTAGTCACCAAGCTATAACAACTGCCATCCTGACACAACAACCGGGACCGACGTTTTAACGTGCCTTCCGAACCACGGAAGCACTCAGTAGTAATGCCACTAGCGGTCACCCATCCAACTCATGAGCGCGACGGATATTGCTTCACTTAGCTGATCGGTTAAGAACGGCTAATCAAACTACGCAGCGCTTCAAAATATCATCTTAATATGCAGTTTTCCAGAGATTGCAATATCAATCTATAACTTTAACGTTTTCAAACTCTACTCTAACTATGGACGACAAAAGTTAGTACTACTAAATATTTAATTGGCAACTACCGATTCCTTAGCCATTTCAAGTCATAAAACATGTTATAAAATATGAAATGTTTTGAATCTAAGACCGGGCAGGGCGGTAGGGCTTATTGTCAAAAATAGATGATAATGGGCATGGTTTCTCGCAGTTAGAAATTAGAAATAAAAATGCCTTTATTCACAGACGAAGAAAAAAGTAGAGACCACGCACAACAGTGAAGCACCCAGAGTACGCCGATCCGCTTGAACATAACTATAAATACGATGTAAGTAAGATTTGCCCGTGGGGTGCCGAGCTAGAATATCACCCGCCCCATAGCTACCTGTGGGTGTGGTTAGAGGCAACTAAAGGTAAAATACCGGAAGTTTGGCAGCAGCGCCTTCTGAGGAACTGATATCCTAAACTGCGATCCCCAAGAGGCTTGTCAAACGTGGGGAGCATCAGACACATGGCAACCCAACCCCGTGATGGGGGACGCTGTGTTCAGCAGTGTATAATCCGGCTCATATAGTAAAAAAGATCACAACACGTCGAAACACGTTGATCACTCACTAAATTAGAGCGATACTACAGATACGAGTAGGTATATAACTGGAGATTTTTGCTTATGTTCGGATAAGAGTCAAGAGTCGTTATTTGATACCAAGAGCGACTAGCAACCACGTTACAAGAATACTCAGACAACACGGACACATAACAAAATTACAACAAGAGGAAATGTTAGTCATGTGCGGGATTCGAACCCACGCCATCCACCCCTATAGCCGGGGTATGCTCTAACCGCTAAGTCAACACGACATTTGACTCATGACTCTAATTTGACCTTTCAGTCGTAACCATCGTGTGGGTACGGACACCGCACATGACTATAATATTTCCTCTCGTTGTAATTTTATACAACACAGAACACTATCTTTCCGGCCGCGGCTCCGCCCGCGGGTAATCGGTTATCGCGCAAAACCATTAACCTCTTTTTGCGCAGATGGATAAAAACTCATCCTATGTCCTTCCCCGTGTCTCAAACTATTTCCATACCAAATTTCATCCTAATCGGTCCAGTAGTTTCAGAGCCTATTCAATGCCACACAAACAAATCTTTCCTCTTTGTTATATTAGTTAAGATGTTGTCATTGCATAAATAAAAATATCAAAATAAGGGTCTAAGTTATTTCACTTAGTTCAGTTGCAAAGTTTAGTTAATAATGTCTGTAAACGAGGAATTAATCCAACGAACAACGTAATCATAAAATAGAAATGATGCCATCTTTTCTGTTTCAACCTTTTAAAAAGCCGTCAATAATCGATTTTCGTCACCGAACGTGTACCTACTCCATAGATAAGAAAAAAACAAGCATCATTAATAATACCCCGGAACGTGAACAAGGAGATATGCAAAGATAGATGAAGCAGCGAAAGAAACAAGAAGCCCGCCTGATGTCAAGCTAACACCACAGAGCATGAGATCAGACCGTTCAAAACACGTATAGCTGTTAGATAATGTACCACGCCCTCCCTGTAGGGTGCCGGGTAAGAATTGCACCTCCCCATACCGTCCCGTGCGTGTCGTAAGAGGCGACTAAGGGGAAAATACTAGAAGGTGGGCAGCAGCGCCTTCTTAAGAACTGCTATCTAACACTGCGATCCCCAAGACGCCTGCCAAGCGAGGGGATTATGGCAAATACCCGCTAAATAGGGGAGGCTGTGTTCATCAGTGGACCCGGCTGATACAGTAATGTACCACTCACTACACTTAATCACAAAGTATACTTCAAATTTAAAAAAAAAACTACAAGTTAATAGATCAAGGTATAGTTTACCGATGTTCTTAATTAACATTAACAAATATACTATAATAGGTAGGCAAATATTTTTAGGAAAAATCAAATTATATTTTATAAAAACACATGATAAATACTTACAAAAATATTTCTAGTGAATTCCGCCTAAACTGTCGAATGTGCGCTCGAAGAGTCAAAACCTCCCGACAATACAAACCGAAGATGCCTATAGAATCGAATAACGTCGACAACTATTCCGGCTAAGCTACGTGGCGTTTCTGACGTCACGTTGGCTCAGTTAGAAATGTAGGCGGAATAGTCACTAAATATATTTTTTGTATATATTAAGTGTTTTTAGAAAATTTTAATTTGATAATTGAAAATATTTTTTAAACATTTCTTACTATTGAAATTGTATATCTATTTTTCTGAGAGCAATAAAATTGCAGCACGGTCTGTTTCGAAAATTAAAAAATTCTGTGCCTCTTTAACATAGGTATATAAGACTCAATATGTACTCAATCTATTCAACATACGCATGTACATTTTTAAGTCACGGTAATGAACGAACTTGACTGTGAATTAACTATGTAAAATATCTAATTTTAATATTACTTTGTCAAATTTTGTTTAGAATATTCACAAAGTTGAAGCGTTTCTTAGGTTTCTAGAATTGACATTCCGTGAAATTGTAATTTGACACCCACGGCTATCTCGCATCCACATGCAGAACGTGTGCTGGGTATAAAAATAAGTTACAACAGTCTACTGTATTATTCTAGACTAGAGAAAGACCCAGTCAAATTCAAAATATTTTTTTTATTACTAAATTACAAATATACGAGAGGAACAATTTAAGTCATGTACGGGATTGCTGATACACTCACTAAACGAGAGCGATACCAAAGATACGAGTAGGTAAATAACTGGAGATTTTTGCTTATGGCCAGATAAGAGCCAAGACTAGTTCTTCTATACCAGAGCGACCAGCAACTGCGTTACGAGAATACTCAGATAGGCAACAAGGGTCTAACATAACACAACAACGAAAGAAAAGTTGTAGTCATGTGCGGGTTCGACCCGCGTCCATCCACCCCTTTAACCGGGGCATGCTGTAACCAATTGAGCTAACATGACAATGACGTCATAACTCCCTTTCAAACCGGAACAGAGTATTGTGAACATTGGCGGTAGAAATAGATACGGTGGCAGTACTACCCCGGACCAACTCGCACAAAGAGTTCTATTGGTACTCAAACGCTTGCTTCTAGAACGTTCTCATGAAGGTCAATTAGAAAATTATCCCCAAAGTGTAGCAGGTTACTTATGTATCATTATATGTTCTATGCTAATGCCTAAAGCAGGCGTCAAAATGTTTTATGTCAAAATATTGGACTTATTGTAGTGTGACGGTATTGGTTATTAGAGTATGGCCGCCAAAAATTGTACATTCAAGAAAAAAAAAATGTCCTTGTCATTTTATATAACACCAGGTTTTTTTATATAGTAAATATGGTCGTTTTTAAATAGTTTCAGGTTCACTGTGTTATATTTATTATTATATTAATAGTTTAAATTCATTTTGAGTGCATTTAACAAGCTCAATATTTTTTTTTTGTAAATGCTTATTTTAGTTTCCATACAAGAGTCATGTGTCCCACTTAGTCATCTCACACTTTGAAGTCACAAAATTATGCACAAATCTATTGATACCTGTAAAATTTTGGTATTTCTAAATTATTCTGTAAACTTGTGGATACTTTTAACAAGTTCTAATAAAAATAACATAAAAAATAAATATAAAACTTACTTTAAACAATAGTCACACTTTTTTTCACGAATGATACTTCACGCAAGTTACCATAAAATAACACCTTAAATAACTAGATATCCAAGCCACAAAAATATTTTTAAGTAATGGCAGCACCAATTCCATGTTGGCCAACCTTTAGAAAAAAAATCGCCATTTTGTTTCTGTCAAAGTTGATTGGTAAGGTAGTCGGCATTTTTGTCTCGGAACATTTTAATAATTTAGAGTAAGAATTATGCAAGGTAAGAATACAAATTTACTATATTATTAAAATTATGTGTGTAGCTTTAGTATTCTAGTAACAAATCAAACTATGCGGCGTCTTATTACTACAACACTTTGACGAATAAAGGCTTTTTAGGTTATGTCCAACCATATTTTGATTCACGAAAGATACCATGTGTTACTATTGTGTTACGTAACATTCGTGATCGGCTGTTAGGGGTAGTACTCACTAGAGAATCTAAAGTTATAAATTAACTTTTTTACACTACAAAAACTATCATGTTTCGGAAGTTGGTGCTTTGATTGTGTTGTAATTTTGTAGTGCCTTGCCACCAACTTCCCAAATTTTAAAGTTATTTTTCACTTTGTGGTTTAAGAAGTCTGTTCCCTTTTTGTGAAAAAAATAATAAATCAAGCTTTTTAGTTTCTACATACACACATGCGGGTCGAACACAGAACTTCTCTTTTTGAAGTCGGTTAAAAAGCTTCATAACTTATATTTTTTGTAAGAAATAAGTAACAAAGACGTTAATATTTTGAGTTTAGTTTTTTTATTGATTTAATGAAGACTGACATTTGAGAAATAAAACTTTTTCTTTAATATTTAAATTTGTTTTATTGAGTTTTAAAGTAATTTCATCAAATAATTTAATTAACAATAAAATAAAATAAATAATACAGAAAAAAAAAATCTCCTGCATTATTAGTGTAATGTACAATTTGTTTTATTGAGTTTTAAAGTAATTTCATCAAATAATTTAATTAACAATAAAATAAATAATACAGAAAAAAAAACTCCTGCATTATTAGTGTAATGTACACTAGGCTTAACAAAATCACGTATGTTACTATCATTCACGTATGTTACGGTGTGTTACGATTTCACGACTGTTATTGTACAATTTTTGGCGGCCATACTCATTAAAGGAAAGATAAAAGTACACAGCACACTAATCCTAGTAAACTATATATCCTTATTATTACATTAGTAATGGAACGTACGGGTGATAAGGTTTATCTGCATATTCTTCGCACAACAAAGCCTGATCCTTCTTGAAAGTAATTTCATTTAAAAGTTTCATTCTTAACCTCCTGCCAACTAGCGTCCTATACATAGGACATTGACTTGCCTAAAATATATCCCAATAAGAATCAAAATAAGTGTCTCTTGGAGGCAGGAAGTTAAAATGAATTGTATCGAGGACCGCTCTCCATCTCTATCTATACTTTATCATGTCTTTCATGTCACTGCCGTTTGTTTGATAGTGTGAGCAAATAATGTTATCTTCACGAAGATATCTACTCGTAAGTATAACATAACACATAATAAAATGTTGTACAACAGCTGACTCAATAGTAACGCGGTGTATTATCGTCACTATGGCAACGCAACAGTCAACAGTTAGTGTAAAAACAATAACATTACAACTATACAACGATAAAAACATTGCTACTTAATCGATGTCGTTGTAGATGCTCTATTTCTCGTGTGGAACACCTCTAGTTGGGTACCACCTTCTTATCTGAATATTTCAGCCGACAGACAAACAAGAAGCGTTGGTATTCTCTAGGTTTGCGTTTGACCACGCGTTCAAATCTGCAACACGCTTAACCAAGAAGATACCAATTCAATCTCGTCTTGAGACACCTAGACCTAGAATATATTTTTACCTATTTATTATAACGCATAAGAATCACAGCTGGTAATGAACAGCGATATTTTGCGGTTTGTATAAGAAGTTGGTGTCTTACGTATTGAAGAACAGGATCGTCAGAGAAAATCTTTGGACATAAGAATATAAGGATAGATATAAGGGGGATGAACACTTCAAATCGACACTCCTTCGATCAACATTAATAGTCCCGAAAAGTGAGAGAAAAAACATAGATATTTAAAAATGAGACGGAACTGATTGTCAACACTGAGATAACTAAATGTTTTTTGAATTAGCAAGGTATCGACGGTTCCGTTTTTTATCTTTATTTTTTTTTATGTAATTTCGATGAAATTTAAATGGCTTGGAGATATACTCTACCAAACAAAAAAAATATTATTATAATCGGTTTATAATTGGCGGAGTAATCACGTAACAATACAAAATAACACACCTAAATTCCAATTGAGAATCACCTCCTTTTTTGGAAGTTGGTTAAAAGAACAATAAATTAATGAATTCAAAATCACAATAATTTGAAAAATTAACACCTGAAACGAGCAACAGTTAAAATTCTCAACTCCGTTATAAATAATTTAGTATTTTCAGGTTGCACTGCACATGGTAAGGATAAATTACTATTTTATGGAAGATAAAAATATTAAACTATAGGTCGGACTCGAGATCGAGGCACATATGCACCTTAGAAAGGGAAAGAACGAAGCATGCCAACGAGCAGTGGAAAGAGCACACAATAAAATAACGCTGACATAGTTGACAACTTGCTCTCGCAAAATAAAAACTTGCTGCAAGATGTCAACCTACAGGACACAACTGTCAGAGTGAGATATAGGAAAAAGGCCCGGAACCCACTGGAATGGCCCAGTCCTGGAGGTCTCCCCGAAACTCCATAAAAAGCTGACAGAGGCAGGGAAGGTATACATAGGTCTCCATAGGAGATCCGTGACAGAATCCCCTAGTGCAGTGCACTAAATGTCTGGGTTTTGGCCAAACAAAAATAGTCCGCCACGAGAGAGACGAACACTGCAGTCACTGCGGGAAGTCTCGCACGTGGGAGAATTCCAAGGCCAGAAAGGAGGGAATGGCAAAATGCAAGAACTGCTCGGCCGCACACGGCACAGCTGTCCTTGATGCAGAACTGTTACACAACGCTTTCAGCGCTCTGTGCCCGGATAGGCAGAAATGGGACAGCATAGCACGGTCGAAAATATCGTATTGCTGAAGGCACCCCAATGACTCAAAATTCAGTTCCTCCAGGTAGAGCCGGAGCGGGTTTGCACTTCATCCAAGCAAACCTGCATCGCTTCAAGAATGCTACTATCGAACTCCTCAAGGCTGCAGTGGATAGGGGCGTTTCAATTGCCTTGGTTCAAGAACCCTACGTGGAGGAATAATGAAACAATACCCAGGTACTCATATTATCCAATGCACTTTAAATAGGCAAAAACCAGTCAAGGCAGCAGTAATTGTTTTCGGTGACAGGCTGGAAGTTGTTCATGACCCTCAGCTTGTGACCGAGACCGAAGCTGCAGTCTTACTGGTAAACAGAGGCCTAAAGCTTGGAGTGATATCCGTATACGAAGGGGACCAAGATATTCAGCTTTTCACTGAATGCTTTGGTCCTCCGTAGCCGTATATAGAGAGGACCAAAGCATTCAGTGAAAAACTTGCGACGAAAAACATCATAGTCGCAGGTGATATAAATGCCTGGAGCCACTGGTGGGGAAGCGAAACGGAAAATAAAAGAGGAGAGGCCTACACTGTGTTCCTTGATGAAATGGGCTACCTTGCCTAAAACTTGACAAAGTTTCATATAAATTTCATACTTAATATGAACATTTGAAATACTTTTTGAGTTCTTCAGGAGTCGGAGGTTTTTACTTTTGGTTATTTCAGCAAGTTCTGTAGGTTTTCAATAGTGTTGGTATTTTTAACCTTTATATGTTTCCCTTTTTCTGTTGGGATTTAAAACGATGATCAAATTAAGGTTGATTTAGTTTATGTATCCCATTATATTATTACGGTGCTATGAACACATACTCAGGCAATAAACTCCACTATTTAACAGTGCGTGAAATGAAAAATCATTAGTGACTTACAAAGGACGGGTTCATCAGAAAAATAATAAGCTATCATTAAGTGTTACAAACCACAGAATCAAGCAATAAGCTCTATTATTTAGGGATACGTATTATGTTGCATAACAGATTGAAAGATGGGATCGTCGGGTAATGTATTGCACAATGCTGTCTCCGGATAGAACAACGAGATCATCAAAGAAATTAAACAACTGAAATTTGCAATAATGGCCCAGTGGCAGATAGTATAGACTGCAAGGGGAGTATTTTGCTCACCAGACTCTCTGCACCCTCAACGTCTAGCACATCGGGACATCTTCTTAACCTGTATGAAGATCAAGTCCGGTTTTATATGGAATAATGCAGCCACTTTTGGATGGTTGGGTTAAATACCAATAAAAAGCCTCGGCCCCATAGATAATCGAGCAAAGAAGCTCATCGGCGACGATGCGTTAACGGAGGCTAGACTCCAAACAACACAACCTTATTCTTCTCCCGTCTCGTTTCTTTCATCGGACACGAATGCGGCAACCATATTAGCCGGTTTCCGGGCGGCCGGGATTCCGAAAATACGCACGAAGCGCTTTAAATTCTGCTTCATAATGGGTACAGCTGAAGTGTGGAACACCCTACCAGCGTCAGCGATAGATATCTGGGAGCCTTCAAGTACGGAGAGAATATGTATCTGCGAGGCAAGTATATTCTACCATCGTCACTTTCCATCTAGTGAGACTGCGATCAAATGATTGCTTATAATGCTTTAAAAATATAATACAATCATGGTACTACGATAGTGTACACTGTTCTTACCTCCCTAGACCTCATGAGGTATCTGACGAGCCTGCCACGCAGCACCGCCAGCGTGTTCTTGTCCAACTCCGTAGTGCCGCCAGCTGCAGAGTTTACCAACACTTGCCAGCGACTCAGCGAGTTCTCCAGGATGCGGATGTTCTTCTTCTCAATTCTGTTAAAGAAATATTATTATATAATTTTTCCACTATCTGTCTGCACTCATGTAAGTCCCGTCCGTATATAACGGGTCTCAAGTTCGTAAACAGAATGATTCACAAAATTAAAATTTAGATAATTGTGTAGAATGTTCACCCTATAACAAATATTGGATTACAAATTTTTTAAAAATTTTTCAAAATAAAAACATCACAGTTTGTCTCTGCTTCCTCTCCCTGAACAAACGGTATACCACCCCTACAGGCCAAAAGTCCGGTGTCAGGAACATCTTGGATTGAGCTGCTGGGACTTGAAGGGTATAAGACTTAAAGCCTGTAGCCCTAATCTGCTCCAACCGTATCAAATTCAGTGAGATTTGCTTCTCACAGCGGCCT
The DNA here is from genome assembly GCA_963890685.1 of Plagodis pulveraria. Classification (NCBI taxonomy): domain Eukaryota; kingdom Metazoa; phylum Arthropoda; class Insecta; order Lepidoptera; family Geometridae; genus Plagodis; species Plagodis pulveraria. The sequence goes on from OY982951.1 coordinate 10,162,509, forward strand.
TTAGGCTCTCCCGGACGTAACGCAGGATATCTTCTCCTTTTTCTGTGTCCAGTCGAGAATGGTATATTTTAACGGTCGGTGCTACGACCCGTAGTGTAAAGGTCGTAGCAATAGCTGTGCCGCGATGATTGCGGTTCTGCCGAGGTTGACGGCACATAGGATAGTTTTTATCCAACTGCGCAAGAAGAGATGAATGGTTTTGCGCGATACATACGCGCGGGCGAAACCGCGGCCGGAAAGCTAGTCATTTATATATCCATAGTTTTAATTTAAAATTAGTATTAGCCTAAATTTATAATGTATTAGCCGTTTGTCCACTGTTGAGCAAAGCCTTGGGAAGATTTGCCATAATACCCACGCTTGGCGGGTGTTTTGGGCATCGCGGTCGATAGTAGAAGTTGTCAGTACTTCAGAAGGCGCTGCTTCCCACCTTCTGGAATTTTTCTTTAAGTCACCTCTTACGACATCCACGGGATGTAATCGAAGGGTGACATTTTAACCCAGCGGCCCACGGGGTCCTTAGTAAAAAAATAAGTTTTTAATACTTACGGTATTTTACTAAATTAGCCAAAATATAATCATATTCTTATACTGTAACAGCCGACTCGTCCACTGCTGAACACAGCCTCCCCTATTAAGGGGGTATTGGCCATAATCCCCACGCTTGGCAGGCGGCTCGAGGAACGCAGTGTAAGATGGCAGTTCTTTAGAAGGTGCTGCTGCTCACCTTCCAGTATTTTTCCCTTAGTCACCTCTTACGACTCCCACGGGATGATATGGGGAGGTGCAATTCTAACCCGGCACCCCACGGAAGACCTGAAGAGCATTCTCAAAGTTTGAATTATTTTTGTAAGCATTTACACATGAGAATAATAATATTCTGTTAGATGAAAAATTAATTGGCTACTAACGGAATTCGAACCCGTGACTTAAGGTCTCCGGCTTTGTCTCTTTAACCCAAGTTATAGTAGTACCCGCCTGTCATCTCAAATATTTAATCTCTTTTTATATTTATTTCTTCATTTAGATGTGAAATGGTTTTTTATTTCAAAATATTAATATCATTTGCAATTTTTATAATAAACTATAATAATTTAATATTTAGTAAAACATGATTTTTTGATGTTATTATAGAATTTATATAATTCATGTATACACTGTTGCATGTTTTTTTTTTACGCATACATTTAACCTAGTGATTGTCGTATGAGGCGACTAAGGGTAAAATACCGGAAGGTGGACAGCAGCGCCTTCTGAAGAACTGATATCATATATTGCGATTCCCAAGACGCCTGCCAAGCCTAAGCGACTAGGAGTAAAATACCGGAAGGTGGGCGGGCAGCAGCGCCTTCTGACAAACTGATATCATACACTGCGATTCCCAACACGGCTGCCAAGCTATTTATTATGGCATACTCCATTCAGCAATGGACAATCCGGTTGAAACAGTACAGTACAGGATCTATCGTTTGGCTCCACCATGGATTCGTGGAGCCTGTAGTAATTCAATCTTCGCTTCGATCCAGTATGTCAATTCCAAGCACTAATTTTTGAGTAACTTAAATTATGTAGGATTGATCCAGCATACCGTCCCTGTAGGATTTTCTCTAACGGACTTACGCGACAGAACAACTACCTACAATACTGATGAACATATGTTGATTCATAAAGTAAGTTTCTAAAATATCCCTCACAGAATAAAACTAAACTTACTAAATGTTTATTTCTTTGAAATCTTCTTCACTGTATAATAATAAAATATATCTCACCGATTATAAAAAAAAATACTGACAAATGTCAGTTTTTTTAAAGAAATCTCTGAGGGTTACTTTGAATTCCCTTTAATTTATATATTTATCGTATTCGGTCAGGTGCTTATTTTGTTGCGACCTTACTGAATACGTGCCAAATTAAACAGGGTTATTAACGTTTATATTAAATTTAATAAATAAACGAATTCAATGGTTTTATTGATTTTAGAATGCCCTCCCTCAACACAATCATTCGTGCGATGGCGTTCGCCAAACTGATGTCATATGTGCTTTATAAAGTTTTGTACTAGCCAAAATTCCTAAAGTATTTGCGGAAATTCAATAATATGTTGGTATTTGGAATTTAGCAAAAATTTCTCTCAGCGAACTCCCAGAGAGAGCGCTATGGGATCCACTAGTGGAGACAAATGTAGATCCTAATTAAGTTGAACAGGATCCACCCAGACGGACGGTGTACCACGGTGAACTCTAGAGCGCTTTTCAATCCACTGGTGGATCCAGGCAGTAGATCCTAGTGGATTGAGGGTAAAAAACCTATGCGCGTGACGATCCGACACGAAGTAGCGTGCGGTTGTGCATTGCGGCGCGCGCCAACCCACTGCACAAGACGCCAGTCCGGACGGGTACGCCGACGCACGACCTTTAAGGTACGAAGCTACTACGCTTCTTACCTAAAAACTCGTTTCTGCCGATGCTTTACTTCGGGTAAACTTTACTACATTTCATAAAAACTAGAAACTTTCGAAAAAAAAATTTGCAAACATGGTTTAATGTTTTCAATGACTCACGGAAAGCATCTAAACGTTTAACCCCCGCGCGGGTAACGGGGGACAGGGCACTGACATTTGAACCAATGACTGTACTAAATACTACGTGAATTGATAGTACATTAAAGATTTTTTTGCATGGCGGTAGGGCATTTTGGGAATGCGTGCCCTATACCTTTATATTTAATAAGAGCAATTTTTGCGATGGCTTTGCTTACATGAGCTAAATGGAGCTACTTTAAATCATATATTAAACAATAAGAATAATTATGTTTCTTTGAAAATGATTACTACTTATATTTAATAGATATTAGTAAACTCTTTGTGGGTAGGTAATATTATGTCAATGAACTCTCACAAATTGTTCATTTATAGTTTTGAGCATAACATTGGCTTTCTAAACGTCGCGCGTCGCACGTCGTTTTGTTCTATTATTCGGGCAAAACACTAATTTACCATGACTGGTTAACTGTGAGCTCTATACAGCCTTTTTCCAGGATAAGCTAACCTCAATATAATAAATAAATATAATAACGTATATAATATGGAATAATAATATAATTATATTATTATATCTCCAATATCCGATATAGAAATGTTCGAGTTTGGCTACTCTTGTATTCTCTGTAGAGTGATTATATTCTCTTTGCTGCTGGGGGGAAATTACTTTCATTCAAAATGTTCACAGACTATCACTACCTAATTTTCTATTACTGAATCATAGAAAGTACCCTACAATATTCTGTTTTTTTAACAAACGAGTACTGAGTATGTCTCTCGCACATTTCCGATATTGACAGAGCGAGATGGGTCCTTGCCATTATTGGTCAATACCTTTGTTCTTGTTTTGAAATTGCTAAGCCCGTTCATATTTAATACTTCAAACATTTACTGTAGAAAAATTATATTATTATTCTATGATTTAAATTTGCATACTTAGTATATTCGTAGCAAAATTTTCTGTTCGCGTTATAACAATATTGTTATAGTATATATTGTATATTATGTACTAGAACATATAAATCATATTTTTTAATTTATTGTCTAAAATTTTAATAATACGAAAGTTTTACTTAAAATTAGAGACTGCGTAAGCCCGAAGGGCTTATGAGCAATCAATGAGGTCGGTAACTTATAAATTATAATATTAAAAAGTATATAATCAGTGTTATTTAATACCATAAGTTTCTTTTTTTAGTATTTTGAAAGGGCGTGGTGTTGAGGTATATGTTTTAATATTGTTATGTTTGCAATAACGCCTGCTATGCGTATAATATACGTTCAATTGGGTTGGTATATTTGTAATTTTGTAGTGGAGGTATATATCCTGTACGTCTTTAGGTAGTGTTAATTAATTTACGTAGAAGGTAATTGTAGGTTCTCATTCCATATTATGCATTATTATATCTAGTTAGCTGAAATGGTTTAGATTTATTAAGGGTACGTAAGTTGTTAGGACGTTAATATTTATTTAGGTTTAGATTACGGATTTCATAATATTCTTCTTTTAAAATTATCATGTTTGAATGGGCAAAACGTTACAATATTGGAATAAACCTGAACAGTCATCACGGTGTAGTAGCTTAATTTTCTTTGGTATATTATTTTTTAATATTGGTATCAACAGCATGTGAATTTTTTCAAGATGCGTCTTATAAGTTCTGCCGTAACTGCTACGTCCGTAAGCAATCACGGAATCAGTTAAGGCTAGGTACAGCACTCTATGGATCTCATAGGGTAGCTTACATTTCAGTGCTACTATTCTGCTGAGTATAGACCGTAGTTTAATACAATCGAAAGGACGGCAATTCTACTACAATTCATGTAATCTTAAAAATTATCGTCATCCTTCTGATGAACTTTCTGCAGTTACGTCAATAATAAATCTAACATATTTTGCACATGATTGTCAACTCCGTACATTTATGTTTCTATCTTAGTTATCACATGATTGAGACAAGACGACCATTTTTATCTATCCACTTTAGCTACTCCTTTAGCTTCCCTTAAAGAGTTCAAACTTAATCAATTTTATAACTTTTGTTATTTCCTGCCACGGCATTCATTTGAAACCAAACAAGTTCAATTGGGTTGAGCTCAGTGATACGGCGGCTAACGTATGACGAGACGATTTGTTGACTGAGCTACAACAAATTTTTGAAAACAATCTTTGTTTTGCTTAACCTAATTCAAAAGTTGCAACTTTAGTCTTGATTCGTTACAAGGAATATTTTTGGACACGCAGGTAGTCGAAGACTCAACTAAATGTACCTACATCTAACTACAGAGTTCGTGTGGAATGGATTTATGTTGATTACGTGGGCCAATAGCAACGCAGTAAAATTTATGGTACTCGGTTGTTAAAAAAACAGACTAAAGTATCAACTTTAGCAGTGCCATGCTAATGCATTATTGAACCTTAGTCGACTTACAAATCGATAGCCTTACAGGCCTGTTTCTAAATGTGGATCTATAGATTTTAAGCCTAGTTACCTGTCAGCTAGCTGCATTTCGATGTCAAGCCCATCTTCTTTGTAATCTGGCAGCTCTGAATCGTTCATTATCTCCTCGGCGTCAGAAAAGGTCGCGATATTGTCATTCTGGTCTGGAAAAAATTGGACAGGTACATTAGCCATGATCTGAGTAATGCAGCGATTTTTCATGCTTTTGCTTGTAACATATAATAAGAATATTATATAAAAGACTGTTTTAAACTGACTTTTCATAATATATATCATAGTATAGTTTGCTCAAAACTTTATGAACCCTGGCCTAGATATCACGTGATCTGCACAAAAGTAAAATCGATATAAATTGTATACTGTGCAAGTCTCGTAGTGTGTCAGGTCAGCCAGAGCTCATAAAGATAGGCGCGAGTTGTACCTAATTTTGAAAAAAAAAAACTTTTCTATTTCCCTGTGGGGTTCCGGGTTAGAATGTCACCACATATCTAGCTGTGGGTGTCGTAAGAGGCGACTAAAGGTAAAATACCAGAAGTAGGTGGCTTAAACTGCGATCTCCAAGACGCCTGCCACGCGTGGGGATTATTACATATATATTCTCAATACATAAACCATTTATGAAAAATATGAGCTCACTAGGTAAGATAAGCACAGGTTTTTACAATTAACAATATAATAATCAATGTAAACGTGTTTTTTATATAGCAAATAGGCTAGTCTTTGACCACTATCTTACCTGATGGTAAGAGATGAGGTCAAAGACGTTGATCACGCTAGCTACTAGCTCTCAAAGACAGCTGCAGGAACTCACTGTAGTAATGTCACAATAACGATCACCCACACAAGTCATGACCGCGGCGGACGTTGCTTGACATAGCTGATCGGTTAAGAATGGCTAAGCAAATTCGTTTGCGCCTCGCTTACAGTGTTTAGAGTTGGTACACCGTTTTTATTTTTTTATAATCTTACAACCGTAAATAATATGGACATTTTCGCTTGTCACTTTTCCGGGATGACGTCCTGTAGATTGTCGAATTTGTATGTTACTAACAGGCTAGGATAGAGCATTATATGGTAAAAATGATCTGTTCTAAGAAATTAGCAGGCTATGCCTACAACTGGCTATCAAGGACCCCTGCCGCGGAACACACAGTAAAGTGCTTGAGTCAATTACCTTATTAGAAACCGGCTAGGACCCGCGATATATTTTTTTTACCCATTTCACAAAAAGGATGAGGTACTCAATTTGTCTGTTTTTTTTTTATGTGTCTTACTTCGGGACTTTTGACTCGGTGAACGAAATTGATGATTCTTTTTTATTTGAAAGCCGATGTTTGCCGTGTAGTCACATTAAATTTCATCACAATCGGTCCAGCCGTTTTTGAGTTACACTCCAATAACTGAAAAATGTTTTCATATCTTGATGATATAGCCATTGACAGTGAATGACAATCAATCCCATAACTAGCAAGGGTCACTAAAAAGGCGTAAAAAACATTTTGCAAGAAAATAGAACCGATTTCCACATACAAATGTGTGAAATAACTTGTCGAAGTCGGTACCATGAGTACATTATTGTGATATTAGGTACTTTTGACCATCATGATACCGACTGCAACAAGTTAAATCACACATTTGAGTGTTGAAGTCGGTCCTATTTTTACAAAACTTTTTTAGGTTTAAAGGTCATTTTGAAATTACTTTAATTAACTTACTTTTTGGCAATGGTTGCACGGTCTGATCTGGCAGCAAGTGATATTGCTTCAGAAGCTGCCAATGTGCCATCAGGGACTTTGGTGTACGAGATTGGTAAAACACATGAGGATTGGCCTCTAGCAACTCTTGAAATTTCTCTATGGTTGGGTGTGAGATCTGGAAATATAGAAATAAAATGTTAGTGTGTGGTTTTACCGTAAAAATGGGGTGACGCCTTGTATAGGGCGAACCCTGTATGACAACACGTTAGTTTAGTTTATTATAAAATACCCACTATTGGATTAGAAAGCCCGGTGAAGATGTATTGAGGCAATAAACATCCTTATCCTACTAAAAAAAAGTTTTGCTTGTAACAACCAGATTTGTAAGCTGTGGAAATCTGTGCGCTCACTTTATAAAATAATCATTAGAAATGCTCCTTGTAGCATGAAATAGTGTAGCCAAAATAGCATGACCTCAAGCTATAGGACCGATATAAGAAAAATACACCGGTAAGCGGGTATTTATTACAAATACCACACATTCATTTTAGTATTTCCGGAGTTCATCCTTCATTGGGCATTCGGTAAACGTGACAACTATATTTGCCTTTTGAGTGCACAAGTGAATCTTTTTGTGATCAGATATAATGTTTGTATACTCCAAGGATATCTCAAGTACATACTCTTTCATCTTCATACATTCTTAAATCTGGTTATTTTCAAAAATTCGTAATATAATACTGTTCAGATTTAAATGTTTAATATTATGGTTCTAAAGAAATATATCATGATCTACCTACCCTTATCCCACTAATGAGGCGTCGGTAAAATTTATCAAAACATGTATAAATAATCTTTATCAATTTATAGTTTTGGCTTCACTTTATAATTTTTTTTTGTTATTGCGAAACTCTGGAAATTATTAAGGAATTCAGTCACCAACATCACGACATCAACTATTCCCATATCAGCAAGTGAACTACCGGCCAAAAAACCACACTGTATCACACCTCGTCAGTTGACGGGAACGCAATAACGTTTTCGTACACGACCACTAACCCGTCGCGGCTGTCCGCCTAACCATTCCCTAGAGAAAACTTCCTACAACGAAACGCCAGGTCACTTGACGTGCCGCAACCCCAGCCAATAAATGGGCACCAGTGGACCCCGTGAGCCTAATTTCACACTGCGGCGGGTCAGGTGAGCAGCCCAGCAGCTCCACCGTCTGCTACTTCCTACGCCATTCCGACACTCTTTTACCCTGTGGCCCCACCGCATCTACTATTGAACGGTGGTGGGATCGTCACGGCCGCGGATACCCACTATCCCGAGTAACCCTGGTAGCCCCAATGTGTCTAATGCACGATAACTTTCCACTAATATGTAAGCAGTAGCATGTTGATCATTTAGTGCATTATCAATAACACTTAATAAACTTATACAACATCCAGTTGGAGTTATATAGAACAGTCTGATTTTTAAGCTATATCTACTATAAGTATTCTGTATCAGCTTGAATTATTTGCCATAATCAGCATGCTGGGCAGCCATTTTTGGACTCACGGTATAAGTTCTGGCAGCTTTTGTTTATTCTACAAAAGCTGCTTCTGGCCGTTTTCTGGCATTAGTCCCTCCATTGCCTTTTACAACTGAATGAAGAGATGGACAGGATGATAATTCTAGCCCAGCAGCACACTAGCCATACAGCCCACATTAGTATACTAACTCCATTCCTAAAAACCAGAACTTACACTTTTTAAGGTCCCAAGAAGATCTTCCTCAGCAGTGGAGTACAAAGCTTGCTGCTGTACTGCTGCAACCAAGTCTGGATGCAAATTGCTCATAGCAGCAACCGCCACTCTAGACACTTCTGCATTGTAGAGGAGAGCATACCACCGAGACTGCAGTTCACTCAGAGTAAACCGGCAAGAGAACTTGATGCCACGGTGGACCATCCGCAAGTCATTGGTCTGAAACGGAATATTTCATAAGATAAGAAATTGCTAAATAAATATGTGTATATGTATTAAGCGATACTTCTTATCTTCATTTATTATTAAAATTTAAGAAATTTATTTTATATTGTTTTATGTATGTTTAAAAACGGTTTTGTATTTATACTTTTTTTTTATTTATAACAAATTATAGTAATTAAACAACTTTAAATCGCGTATATTTATAATTATTTTGTCCCGACGTTTCATACAGTTTACAGTGATCATGGTCACATGTGTCTAATTGGTTTTATGTCACTTGAGTTAGCAAGAAATTATTTGTACTACCATCAGAAACTTTATTTTAATCATAATGTTCCTTATTAACTAAAATGATCTAAACCGTTTAAAGTTGTTTAATCGCGAAAACCTAAGACAACATTATATAACAACGGGCATTGAATTTTTTTATTTATATATATACTAGCGGCCCGCTCCGGCTTCGCACGGGTATAAAATATATAGCCTATGTCATTCACTGAAAAAATGATTAAAATCGATCCAGTAGTTTTGATTTATTCATTACTGCCCGTAGCCCGCACGCGTTAAATTTAGAGTAAAACAATTCTTCTTTCCCTAAACCATGAAGATTTCCTGCTATCTTTGGAATCCTGCTATCTAAATTCATACACTACATTTTTACTTATTTACTTTTTAAATTTTTACACTAATACACGCTCCCGCCGCCAGGGCCGGCCAGAACCGCCGGTTTATACATATAAACCTTCCTCTTCAATCACTCTATCTATTAAAAAAAAAACGCATCAAAATCCGTGGCGTAGTTTAAAAGATTTAAGCATACATAGGGATATAGGCACAGAGAAAGCGACTTTGTTTTATACTATGTAGTGATATATACCTACTATGAAAACTTAGAAAATTGCAAAATAAGAAGAATATAATACTATGTGACAGGGAATATTTAAGGCTATTATTACTGGATGTTTTTATTTAAAAAGTGTGCATCTTCAAGGAAAATTCTTACCAAACAACCAAATTTAACATTGTGGAGGTGGAAATACCATAGAGATGGAAGACACGTTTCATCTAAACTAATATTAAAAAGAGGAAATTAACTAGAAAAAGCACTGGACCGATTTGAAAAATTATTTCACCAAGGGAATTTTCATTATCCCTGATGAAAATAGACGATAGGATATTTTAAAAAAAGTTGTTATAATTTTGAAATTTATGTTAAATACGATTAAACAAGGCTCTGACAACCGACAGATGGCGGTATAACCATCCTAAACAAGACGTAGCTAAATACCTCACACGAAAGATGGGCAGCAGTGTGCGAGGCTTTGGTTTAGATTATAAAACATCGATTTAAGGGGGTGGTGGGTGGGGGCTGGTGTGGGGGGATGGGTAGACCCCCCCATGTGAAGGGGAAATTGCGATTAATGATGTAAAGCGACACTCAGGGGCAATATAGCGAGAGTTCTGGGGAGAGGCCATAAAAGAGTCAAATTTAATCATGAAAAAGTTATATTTTTATGAAGTGAGATTAGAAATTAAAAAAAAATTATATCTTAGAAAGGGGGGAGGGTGGGGTCGCAACTTCCCCTTCACAGAGGGTCTACCCTGCCCCGTACCGCCCCTCATCCGTAAAATCGATGTCTGACAATAGTGAGGTTATAAGTAAATAAAATCATATCTCCTAAGGGGGGGGGGGCATCGCAACTTCTCCTTCACAGGAGATCCCTCCTTGATGGTTGCACCGAATATCATGCCGGAACACGGCATTGTCACTTGGCTCCTTCGCTTTATTCAGTGGCTGGTTCAAACCGCGGTCGAAGCCTAGCCACCAGTAATTAGTCTCCACGTGTGGAACACTAGTAGGATCTCGAGGGTATATCTTTCGCTACCTACTGCCGACTCATTGGCGAGGGTATATCTTACGGACGCGGGTGAGTTTAAACCAACAAAAGAAAAAGCTCGTTGAGTGACTTTGAGCTTATCCATACGGGCTGTGGCCCTTATGGATAAGCTCAGAGTCATTGATGTTATGTTCATTGATGTACTACTACAAAATAATAATAATAAAAGGAGTGGCCGCTCAGAAAAAAAATGACGCCACTGCCCGAACAAAATTACCCATACCCCTTTGGTTGGGCAGGGAAGAAGGCTCGAGCGGTGAAAGGGAGCATTGATGCATCATAAAGGGGCCCCTTAACCTTACTCAGTGGGTTGCAAGTCCCAGGCACCTTGACTTGAGCCTCTTCCTCTGCAATGCTATCGACCCGGCACCCGCACTCAAATTCGTCTCATAACCCTTAAGAAAGAATATTATATATTTGAGACTCTATTGTAAGTATTGACATATCTGATTTAGAGGGTCTCGCTCTTCCGTATTAAGGTAATTGTGATTAAGTAATAATGAGTAACATTGCTATTAAAATTTGTATGTGAAAAATTGTTCGTTACAATCAAAGAATTCAAAAAATTTAAGGTATATATATATATGGTAAGGTATATATATACTTCAAGATAGTAATGCGCTGTAACGCCACCTAGTTAGGACCACGAAGTTCCTCCACCTCCTAATGAAAATATTAACCGACAAGCGTAACCTGGACAATATGGGGGTCTTCAAGAAGCGAGTGAATAGATACCTTCTGGGTAAGCGCGCTCCATCATCGATCGCATCATCAGTTACCATCAGGTGAGATAGTGGTCAAGCGCTACCCAGTTATGTATAAAAAAAAATCTGTGAAGGGTGGGGTTGAAATTATGTAATAAAGAAACAGGCAGCTCAAATCGCCAAATTTCAATCAAGAGTGCAATTTTACTAACAAATCGAGTTACAAAGTACAAAAAAAAAATACAAAAACTAAATAGGGAGCTATCTCCAAATACAAACACATTACTAATTTCGCCAAAGTCGAGGAATATTGTCAAGAAAAAAATATTGTGTTGAGAAGTTCTTTCCGAAGAATAATTATGAGACAGTTTTTCTGACCTTTCAAAAACACAACACACACACAGCGGGTAAAACAGGAAGCTTGCTTCAGCCCGAGTTTAATATAATGCATCAAATATCAATATACACAGCCATCTGTGTAATCAAAAAGAGGAAACTATTATATGATTTTTGTTTTAGTGAGAGTTAAGTTGTTAGGATACTAATCAATTTGGTTTTCTAAGTTAAATAATTCTAATTATATTAAATAGATTGCATAAAAATTCAAGTTTGATAGAAAGGTGAAATATTTAGGTATTGATCAATTTTAAATATACGAGTGTATAATTAAAATTGATTCTTACGAAAATAATGTCTTTTCTATAATTTATCTCTCCCTTGTAAGGTAAGGTATCCTTCCCTGGCCTTCATGTCTCTACCCTGTATAGAGTATCTCCCCTGGTCCCTTAAAAAACATGCAAAAATTAATTAATTGACTGGCCATCTCAAAGAAGTATGCAAAATACTTGATTACATAGTATTACTTTGGACATTTACAATTACAATTTACTAGTATTACATTTTAAATATTTACATCACACCGCCTTTTTTAACATCAGACAACCTCTTAACGTAGAATTACCCATATACTCACACTAAACTTTTTCAGATGACCGGCATTGAAGGCGGGACAGATAAGAGGGTCAAAACTAAAATATTTAAAAAAAAAAACTTTGTGATTCCTATCCTTTTAATTTCTTTTCACACCGTTATTGACTTGTTCCCTATACATATGCAAATTACAGCTTTCTAGGTTCATTACTGTAGAACTAGTTACGAGATTATTATTAAGTGATGTTATATTTTGGCACCAAAATGTAATTTGAGCTGGTTTCAGATGTCATAAAAATATTAAAAAATACTTTCCATTATCTTTTAAAATACTTTTCATTGAATTATGAACATTGGACTAATGCAAAATTTTGGTTAATTTTGTAAATACGACTGTCTATCGCCGACCGGGATCCCTGTCTGTACAGATGATGGAAAAGCCAGGAGGCCAGTTTGTACAGATGGAGGGCATCGCATGCTGGTCAGTTTTGATGTATCACTTTCCAATTGATTTACTACAAAATTAAATACACAACACGTCACTGCATGTCTGCTTTGTCTAAATATAGAAAAAAAACCCTAATCAATAGTACAAAAATACATTTTAACTGATATCATGCACTAAAAACACTTAACCAGCACATTTGTTTACGCTGAGCAATGTAAATGGCACCAGTACATTAAACTTTGACTGCTACCACAGCAGACATATTTATTTAAAAGTGTGAGATCTAGTCAACCTAGATGTACGAGTAAAGAGTGGGCAAATTCCCATGCTCAATCTTTTATAGTTCATTTGAACTTGTAGAAAAATCTGTGCTTGATGATGTTTTCTACCTATAAATTAACTATTTGCTAAGTTTCATGCTTCTGACATAAAAAACATGGACTTTCTTACTTCATACTTGTTCTGGCCCAATTTGACCTCTTTAATTTGGCCCTGTTGCAATATCTGTTCTTAGCTAACATTGACTGACCCTGTTTGTACCTACCAATTTTCAAAGCCATAGATCAAGTAGTTTTTGAGGTTTTATGTTTAGTCAGTAAGTGGCTGAAAAGGTGACTTTCTTTATATATAAGTATATATAGATTATACATTGTTGTTAGTTTTCATTATTAAGAAGTAAAGTATTTTTATTTTAATTATATGACAACCACTATATTTGAACTGAGAACAAAGATAAACTATCATATTAACTTACTTGTTGAACACCCAATATCAATGCAAGATCATCAGTAGGTTTCCAGCGCCCTAAATCTTTTGTAGACAACTGACTAAGTTGACCCTTCCTTCGAGCTTTTCGTCCCATACTTCCAATAGATGGAACTTTACTGGCAACCCTCCTTCGTTCTGGTGGTGGAGGGTTTGAGGGTGTCTGTGGGGCACTGCTGGAGACAGGAAATTCTGGCAGTTGGCTGCTGTATGATTGAGTACGCATTCTCTTGTCTCCTTTACCAAGAGATGCTCCAGGTTGTAAACTGTATTCTACCAATTCATCATCAAAGCGCCTCCGTTTTATTGAACGCGAGGAGCTAAAATATCATAAAATACAAAATATTTATTACTTGTTCAACATAATAAGTTATCTTATTTCTATAGTTGAAGCCCTGCCTTCTGCTTTAGTATTAATACTGTGTTGCAGAAAGCAGTGTCTTCCCCAAATAATGAGGACAAGTTACATACCTAATATATTACAATTTATAACTGGAATGAAAATAAATGAAATATCTCAAGGTATAAACAAAACTGGTTATTTTATATTTAGTGTGTGTATTAGAGTGTGTGTGCGTGGGTATATTGGGTCGAGAGAGTGTATGTGTGGTGGTCGGGTTAATATAAGAGTGTGTGCGTGTGTGCTACTGAGTGTGAGAGCGTGAGCATGTTTGCATTTGTGCACATGGAAATGAATACATGTGTTACATTAATTAAGGGGTCATTACACAGATGAGTTAAGTGTCAATGGATTTTAACTAGCATGCTTTCTATATTTTCATAATCTGTGTTTTGCAGCCATTCAATTATTAAAGGTTTTAGTTTGTATGAAGTGAGTTTCCAAAATGTGTTTCTGTCATCATTAAATTTATTATATAAAACAGGAGCTATATGATTAAAATGTCGCCAGGCAATGAGGCAATTGTATCTAGGTACAGGACATTTGTGACGTCTTTTTTTTATATTAGGCAGAAATGGAACAGTTTTAACGTGATACCTTCGTATGCACTGATAGACAAACATCATGTGACAGTATTTACAATTATATCACTAGAAATAAGACAACATTTCTACACAATCATCATTATTAACTTGCTACTCTTAATGGTGGAGGCAAAATATTATCGCTAGTCAGCCGCCATAGAGTTGGGAATCCTGTTGTTGGTTGCCACCAACACCATAAAATTCATTATTTGCATGATATGAACATGAAAATTGTACCTGCGTCGTTTGTTGTCGTCTCGAGAATTAAGGAATGGAGATTGTGAGGCTCCGGTATATTCATTGGAATCAGATATATGTGATGGTGTTGCAGGAAAATCCATAATAAATGCTTAAACTGGGCTGGGTTCTTTAATCAAACATTACGTCTCAGGCAGCTCCCGTTAATCCAAATCTAATTTTCAGGTACGTAACGACTTGTGGTACCAATATAACACAAAACCACTCACAAAACTAAATGCAGAGGTTAGTAATCTTTGCCTTTTTTTTCAGTGATTTTTGATTTTCTTTCAGTGAGTTTATACAAAGTTACTTTATCACTGAGGGCCTACTCCATTTGACGCTAATTTCGTAAATTTCGATAATTTTTACCACATTTGCCTCTATGGTTGTGATCACGTGATCGTTTGTAACTGTCATCCCCGTTCCATTTTTGGATAAGAACGCTAAGAATGCCACTAAAATTTGCCACTTCTGTCACTTTTGACATTAGATGTAGCATTTAAGGCGAAAATAACGCCAAGACCCAAGTGGAACAACTTTTTGGGAGTGTGATAGTTTTTAGCGTTTTTAGCGAATCTCACTCAAATGGTAAGCACCATGCGCGGAACGCTTTCCTAAAAAGTCAGATTTTCCGTGATTTTTGGCTAATAGCGCCCTCTAAAAACACCGTCTCAAAAGATTTATCTAATGCCATACATAACCACAAGATGACAGAACAATCAACTTCATCAAAAACGTGCGAAGCCAAATGCAGTGGGATTATAAAAAAACTTAACATCAACTTCTGTGTAAGTAGGTATTAAGTAAAAGGTTTATTGTTTTAAATAAGTTATAATATATTACTTGTTCAGTGTAAGTTACTTTATGGCATGGAAGTAAACAAGTATTGTTGAGGTGATATACTAACCTATCAGTGTAAAGAGTTTGGACTACTACCATAGTGTAGTGGTTGCTAGGGAACCAATGTTTGTTAGTTTTATAATGTCATCGAATAAAAAACTTCTCTTGACAAGTTCCTTATAGTGTGTTATATTTATCTTTGTAAAAATCTTATATATATTTGTGAGAACTCTACTCATTTTAAATTCCACTGTAGTTCTGCTAGGAATCAACATATTCCTTTAAGAGGTTCTGGTCCCCAGAGAAAAATAAGAAGAGAGGGTCCACATAATGGATTTCAATACCAAAATAGATACTTATAGGAAAATTGCAAGGCAAACAAAATTGGTCAACATGGAAGTATAAGGTTACCATCATGCTGGGAGGCACAGAAGGTGCCACAGAATCAGTAGAAGGTAAACTCCAGAAGCCAATTCTTGTCGAAGGAGCAGGTGACGCCGAAATCAGCAAATACGACAAAGCGATGGCTAGTTATAGGAAGGCTGAAACAGGTACTTTGCTCATGCTTACGACAAATATGTCTGAAGACACACTAAAGAAGGTGATGAGGTACAAACAAATTAAAGGAAACTATTTTAATATATTGACTGGTAGGTAAATTAATATATGAAGGCAAGGATATATGAAGCAAATATACATACATATATATTACATTTTTTAATTTGACATTGTAAAATTTAATGACTTTTATCAACTGTAATTATACCTAATTCTGTACTGTGTTAATATACCTAATTCTTAAAATAACTGTGTTTTCTGTTCATATTGTTTCATAATGATAAGTACCCATAGATATTAATTTATAAGTAAGGTGCATACTAATCCTAATCATTTCAAAACCAACTTTTACAAAATTGTTTCTTAGGAATGATTTTGAAATGGTGCCAATGCAGGGCTACCCCTTCGGCGAAGAGTAAATTTGCGTGACGTGTATGCCACTGGTATATTTATGTTCATTCTAATATTAGACGCGTTTATAACAAATAGTTTTCCCAGCAGAAAATGTTTGTTAGCTAAACATGTTACATTTTAGAAAAAAAAAATATTATATCTGCGTCATACACGACGCCGCACAGTAGATCGAAACTCGTCTTTCATAGACATAGAATCTTGAATTATTAAAGGTCAATTTTTTTGCTTGGGACGAGTTCTGTTAATCATTGTTATACTATAAAATGGGATGTGCGACAATTGTGAGCACAAATAGGCAAGATATAATTTTTTTTTGAAAAATTTGTATGGGACTAACATATAAAATGTCAATATCTCCGTAATCACAAGTTTGGCCGTTATATCCTTGCACACGTATATAGTACTAATTTTTTATGATTTTTTGATATACTTTGTTTTGCGGCACCACTTGCGATTTTTTTTTTAAAAATCGTCAAAGTTATTAATTTTTTTTTATATTGATGACTGTTTGTAATGCTAAAATATGCGATTATTAGTTCTATAAATACTACATATAATACTACAAATGAGTACTTTTACAGTAATCATTTGTTATTGATTACCATACCATTACAGGTGACTAGATTAGATTCAAAAGATAATTTATTATTACCATGCAAGTTGTATTCAGAGGTGAAAATGTTTTGGTTAACAGTCTTTTGTGATTTCTTAGAAAGTTTTGCATTAGGATTTATAAAATACCCTAAACTAGAACTAATAATCGCATATTTTAAGCATTACAAACAGTTTTCAATATAAAAAAAATTGATAACTTTGACGATTTTTAAAAAAAAAATCGCAAGTGGTGCCGCAAAACAAAGTATGTCAAAAAATCATAAATAATTAGTACTTATTACGTGTGCAAGAATATAACGGCCAAACTTGTGATTACGGAGATATTGACATTTTATACGTTAGTCCCATACAAATTTTTCAAAAAAAAATTATATCTTGCCTATTTGTACTCACAATTGTCGCACATCCCATTTTATAGTATAACAATGATTAACAGAACTCGTCCCAAGCAAAAAAAATTAGCTTTAATAATTCCAGATTCTATGTCTATGAAAGACGATTTTCGATCTACTGTGCGCCGCCGGCGTAGCAGGTAGTTATTATTTGAATGTATGTGTAAGTAATACTAATCTAATCACACATTCATAGTCGTGCATGTGTGAGTAAATTTTAGTTCCGGATTTTGATACCAGAGCAGTCTCTTGACATAACGGGTCGGCATAAAAAATCGTAAAGGGCCTCTCTATTCCCAGTATATTACTTTTCTCTATGGTAAGCACCCTTGGGGGCAGGGTTGGATTCAGCCCTCAAAGTATTGTACATGGAAAATAAAATTATACTATTTGTCTAAAATGTTACTACTTATACGCTTGACGTTTCAAGTTTTTTTTCATATCATATATTGATAACATTGATATTTTCGGCATTTATGTATTGAATTAAGGCGAAAATTGACGTCTTTGGCAGGAAATAAAATTTACTTTGCCTCATATATTTTTGTTAAATCCTTTATGTATTGTACTAGATCGCGTGAAACGCTAGATTCGGAGAAGAGTTTTTACAATATCTAACACATTTCTGCAATACTTCTTGAATATACCATTACCTACCATAAAATCGCCATAAGTCACGAGTACGTAAACGAAATTTTTAATATTTTAGATGGTATTAGTGTTCAATAACTGTTCAAGGTAATACGACTAATACTATCGAATACCTTTTATTCGCTTTTTTAAACTATCACGGTTCACTCGATAATTAATATTATTACTTACGGGATTTGTACCGTGGTGATTTTTATTTTTGAGCTCCCGATATTTCGACGCAGTTGCATGCATCATGATCGCGGGGTGACTGGAGTAACGAGCGGTTGGCAAAAATCAAGAGCAGACGGAACGGTCTACCCTCTTTCTTTGTCTTTTGCTACGCGTACCACTGGAACTCGCACTTGACTGAGGTTCTATCTACGGAGCGCCGCTACATTCCCAGATTAGTCAAGGAAGCGATTGAAATATCCAAATGTAAGGGTTTCAATAGGGAAGAAGGCTATAAACTGTCCAGCACGTGGAATCCAATATAAGGAGATTCTAAAAATGTTACACGTTCACATAAAAGTGACTCTAATAACATGTGCAGTGCTACTGTGAGTGTATTTTGTCGAAACTTTCAGTCAAGTGCGAGGTAGACCGTTTCATTTTTGTCAACGGCCCGTTACTCCAGTCACCCCGCGATCATGATGCATGCAACTGCGTCGAAATATCGGGAGCTCAAAAATAAAAATCACCACGGTACAAATCCCGTAAGTAATAATATTAGTTACCTTTTATTCGAATACCAAAATCATGTAGAATGGGTTAGAAACCTAGATAAAAGCGTGAAAATCTAATTTTATTTGATTTCCTGCCACAGATGTGAGTTTCCATTCGTAATAAAAAATATTTTATGCAGTGGAGACAAATATATTTACAAAGTCCTATTGACATATCAATCAAGTTCAGGCAAGTGGACGTCGATCTTGGCTAACTCGCCGATCGGAACTTCAACCATAGCATTGATACGACGTAACACTTTGTCAGAGGGTATAAATTATAAGCAGTTATTGGATTTACTTTCTTTTACTGCATCGCAAGAAAGTTACAGGGAGACAATGGACTGAGTTGCAAGTTCATTCTTGTTTTTACTTAATTAACTTGCTGATCACTCTTTCACAATCAGCGTTTGCGTGAGGTAAAATCAGGAAATCATTTCATTTCATAAATTTTGTAATATTTTGAAAATGATAGTTTTCAGACATAGCAACCCAAGATCTTAGTAGATGTTGCCGTACATACAAGAATTCTCGATATTGTAGGGTAAATATTTAAAAGTAATAGGGTTTACCAATAATAAAAGTCGGGAAGTAAAAAATATAGTATTTTCGCGTAGTATAGTGACATTACGATACTACACACTATGAAATTATGGTACAAATATTATAAATATACAACGAAATGCGTAAAATACTGCGTAATATACTAATAAAAACGAACACTGCTTGGGGGGGGGTTAGTAATCTTTGGTTGAAACAAACAACATTCTTGAAAAAAGCGCGGGAAAGTTTCTTTTGAACGGTTGTGTTTTTTCTTTTGAAAATTTCAATTTTATTATTTTATGGTTTTGGTGATCAGTTAAGTAGTACTTTGTAGTTAGTTAAGTTACTTATTGTACAGATTTTGTATATTTGTGTATATAATTTTCTGGTAAGTCTTTTAAAACTTATTTTCGTTGACGATGAATGATCCCCCAGACCCTGGAGGAACAATTCCCTCCGTTGGATGTAATGTAACCATTGCATCTGAATCTGGTATGGAGACGGATGGATCGCATAGTGTACGAGCCATTAAGCGTAGTCGCCTACATAAAGTTTGCAAGCATTGTAACAAACGCAGGAGAAAACATAATTCTGAATTGAAATCTACCGATTGTCATTGCGCTGAAAATGAGCCTCTTATGGAGAAATTAAATTCGGAACCAATTGTACCCGCTGATACCAACCCTCCACGTCCGACCCCGGTTGCTAGAACTTTATATGAACCTTCTGATAGTGCCCCTTATGTTGTACACATCCAAAAGGAACAATCTGCCCCCAATGATGGAACAGTACTCCACCCCATAGCTTTTGGTAAATTTTTGAAGCAATATAATATTCAAAACATTATGAACGGGACTTTAAAACGTATTGGACGGAATAGAATCACCATCTCATTTTCACACCATTTAAATGCAAACTCATTCCTTGCACACAATAGCCTTTCTTCACACAACCTAAAAGCCTTCATACCATCATTTACTGTAACTCGCATGGGCTTAGTTCGCGGAGTGCCTAGTGAGTGGACCCCTGAAGAAGTAATTGAAAACATTAATGTTCCCATAGGGTGTGGAAAGATTTTAAAAGCTCGACGACTTAACTATAAAGTTACAATCAATGGTGAGACAACATGGAAACCATCTCAAACAATGGTTCTTACTTTTGATGGTCAGATTTTACCCAAGTGTATTTTTATGTGCTACAATGCACTACAAGTAAGAATTGTATACCTACCCCACAATACAGTGTTACCTATGCTGCCGCTTCGGTCATACCAAGAGTCAGTGCAGGTCCAAACCCCGTTGCTTCAAATGCGGCCAAGATCATCCTGGGAGTACTTGCAATACTGAAGAAGACAATGCAACATGCTGTTTATGTGAAGGCTCACATTTTGCAAATAGTAAATCGTGTCCAGAATTTGTCCGTCAGAAACAGATTAAGTTATCAATGGCTGAAAGTTGTTTATCCTATTTTGAGGCTTGTAAACTATATCCTCCTATTTCAAAATCTTTTGCAGATATTACTACTAAGCAACAACCACAAAAGTACTCTATCCCTATCAGTTCACAACCCACTAATAATACTAGCACCTCACAATCATACAAAAAAACTGTCTTTAAGAAACCCCACTCACTTCCTAAATTTTCTAAGGGTTATGACCAACATGCTCATAATGAGCTAACCAAAGAGTATGATGCACCAACACCCTCCAATTACTGAAAAATAATATTTCTTCTAGTGCAACAGAAAAACAATCTGTTGCTGATATTATTATTGCTTTAATTAATTTACTTTCTCAGTCCCAAAATATTGAACCGTCCAACGTTGCCCCATTAATTGCAGCTATTACAAATTTATCGGTCCAATATGGATCAAGTCCAGGTAGTTCAGTGGAACTGCCGCAGCATAAACAGTAAGAAAAACGATCTTATATATCTTATAAATAAATTTAAACCAAATGTCTTCGTCCTCTCTGAGACATGGTTAAAACCCAGTTTTATATTTAAAATTGGGGGATACTCATGTCTCAGAGAGGACAGACAAGATGGGTATGGCGGTGTAGCCATACTTATTAAACATTCTCTTTCTTATACACAAATTTGTCTTCCCCAACATAGTAATGAGTATTCTGTTGTCGCCGCCTTAGTCAATGGTACCTGTTATGTTTCTGTTTATATTCCTGAGCCTTCTACTGCTATATTTGATGAACTTAACTCAATGTTGCATTCACTTCCCAGGCCCTATATAATTTTAGGGGATTTTAATTCCCAACACCAATCTTGGGGTAGTTCCATATCCAGTAGCCATGGTAAAGATTTGTTAGAAATAATTGACATACATAACTTATGTTTATTAAACACTGGTTCCCCAACTCGTCACACTAGCCCTAATGAAAATATTAGTGCTGTAGATTTATCTATATGCACTCCTAATTTAGCCTCTCAGTTAACCTGGTATACACTCCCATCCACATATGGTAGTGACCACTTTCCTATCATTATCTCTTCCATAGAAAAATCTTTAGATCCGATTCTAATTCGGCAACCTCATCTTAAATATAGAATCCAGGAAAATGATTGGGATAAATTCAAATTGTGTGTGGAATGTTACTTTAAAGATCTTCCGGAAATATCTGCAGGTAACAGTGATATATGTTCTGAAGCACTTGCAAAAGCTATTTTGTCAGCTGCGGACCAAGTTTTCCCCCGTAAAAATTCTGCTTCCAATATGATACCCTCACCTGCCTGGTGGGACAATGAATGTACAATAGAAGTTCAAAAACGTAAACAGGCAGAAATAAATTATAATAACTATATGAGCCAAGAAAACTTTGATGTCCTAACTAAAATCATTTCAGATACTAAAAATTTTTTAAGAGAAAAAAGTTTTCGGCATTTAAAAGATTTTGTCATTCAATTTCGCCTAGGTCACACCCTTCTACTGTATGGATTTACATCAGAAGATTCAAAGCAGGTATGTCTAATACTAACCAACCTCCACTTCCAACTTCTATGGCTAGCTCATATTTAGACTATCTTGCACCACCATCAGTTGCTCCTTCACCACATACAATACTAATTCCAATTCCCCAACAACTTCCTTTGATTCAATCAGATATTTCTTCCCCCTTTTCATTGACGGAGATTAAAGGAGTGTTTTCTAAGCTTCGTGACTCTGCACCTGGTGAAGACGGTATTCCATATTCATTTTTGTGTAATTAAAGTGACAACACTCTTTTATATTACCTTAATATGATTAATGGCATAATCATGTCTGGTAACGTTCCCCAATCTTGGAAGTCTCAAATAGTTATACCAATATTAAAGCCAAATAAACCACCAACATCTGTAACATCATACCGTCCTATTGCACTTTCTTCAGTCATTGCCAAAATCGCGGAACATCTTGTGAAAAATCGTCTTGATTGGTATATAGAAAGTCGTGGTTTGCTTGCAGACTCCCAGTATGGTTTCCGTAGAGGTAGAAGTACTTTGGACAGTTTGAGCATTTTTGTAACGGATATTCGACTGGCTTTTACAAATAATGAATCCATTGTTGCACTGTTCTTAGATATTAATTCCGCATATGACAGTGTACTTTTGCCAATACTTAAAGAAAAACTGCAACTGTTACATGTTCCTCCTATTATTTGTAACTTTATACTTAATATGCTTTACGGTAGATCTGTGAAATTGGATAATTCAAATGAAATTAGATTTTTATGGAAAGGCTTACCACAAGGTTCAGTTCTTAGTCCGATACTTTATAACATTTACACTTATGACCTTGAATTGACAATTAAAAGCCCAGTTAAAATTCTTCAATATGCAGATGATCTCCTTCTTTATTGTTCAGATCGCAATATAAATAATTCTAGTTCCTATGTGTCATCAGCTTTAAACAATCTAAACACTTGGATGAAGAATAATGGTCTAGAACTTTCCGTTTCTAAAAGTAATGTGGTAGTTTTTACTAGGCAACGCACCGCTCCACCTGTTAATATTCTCTGTAATGGGCAACCAATTCCAGTTCAAAATCAAGTTAAGTTTTTAGGTTTGGTTTTAGATTCTAAACTTACATTTCTTCCACATTGTGATTATGTCACAACAAAATGTGAACGCCTTCTTAACATTTTAAGATGTCTCTCGGGTGTTTGGTGGGGAGCACATCCCTCTTCTATGAGAATTGTCTACATTGCTCTAATAAGAAGTGTCATTGATTATGGCTCATTTTTGTTAGAACCATGTAGCATTGCTGGAATAAGGAAGTTAGATGCTATTCAATCCAAAGCTTTGAGAACCATCACTGGAGCAATGAAGTCTAGTCCAATAAATGCACTCCAAGTGGAATGCATTGATCCTCCATTTTATTTACGGCGCCAGTATCTTTCCGATAAATTTCTTTTCCGTTCACTTAGATTCTCTAGACATCCTATATTTTTCAAGTTACAACAATTATCTCAACATATCACATCACATTCCAGTTATTGGTCACATAAAACTACACCCTGTCTTATTAATAGCAGGCATAAATTCATGGACTTAAAAGCGCCTACTCACAGCATTGACAAACTTCCCATTTATAATGTTAGGTATGAATGTCTATCACAGGATCCTGTAATTATCTACAACATCGGTATTGATAGAGATGATCCCAATGCTAATATTCACTTCAATTCAATAGTTCAAGAAAGATGGAATGGATGGCACCACACATCTGCTGATTGTGTTGGTGTGGGAGTTTATCACCCGCAGTATAATATTGTGCAAGAAATTAAATTCCCCCCTGAAACATCTGCTTTCACTGGCGAATGTTTTGGAATTCTAAAAGCATTGGAATATATTCTACT
The DNA here is from genome assembly GCA_963890685.1 of Plagodis pulveraria. Classification (NCBI taxonomy): domain Eukaryota; kingdom Metazoa; phylum Arthropoda; class Insecta; order Lepidoptera; family Geometridae; genus Plagodis; species Plagodis pulveraria. The sequence continues at coordinate 10,186,715 of OY982951.1, forward strand.
TATGAAACTATTTAAAACTGTAATATTCTCGGACTCCCTAAGTGCTCTTCAAACTTTAGCTAAGTTTCCATTTAAACCTCAATCACATATCCCTATAATTATTGAAGCCAGATCAAAATTATATCAATGTACTCTCTTAGGTTATTCAGTTTCGTTTGCTTGGATCCCAAGTCATTGCGGCATTAGAGGTAATGAAAATGCTGATCGCATAGCAAATGAAGCTGTTACATCTGGAGACATTTTTCCATTTGTAAACTATTCCCATGATTTAACATCTTTACCAAAAGTTTTTCTCAAGGAATCATGGAACAGAAATTGGGCCAGCAGTGCTCAATGTAAGGGAAAGCACTATTTTCAAATACAACCAAATATAATGAATAAACCATGGTTCAACTGTTTGAAGTTACGCAAGAAAGTGACGTCAATAATAATATGAATGCGGCTGGGCCATGTTTGCAGTCCAGCTCATCTTGCAAAGCTTCATATTGTTGATTCTCCTACCTGTGCATGCGGGGAGGATGTGGGAGATTTAAATCACATTATGCTCTCTTGCCCCCAACATGACCAAACTGCAATGCTTGAGGCTTTGGCTGTTCTTAAAATTCCGTTTCCAACCAGTATTGTTTGTATTCTTCAATGTTCTGACCCAGATGTATATAAGGCAATATCTGAATATATCATTACTAATAATATTAAACTGTAAATATGTAAATATACATTGTATATAAATATGTATCACTTATCTTTGTATGTATTATGACTAAAATTTAAAATGAATATATTAGTAGGTAGTTTTATCTTATGATAGGTACATATAAAGGTATTCCTTTCTCTATCCTCCTCTTCTATTCCTTTTCCATGTTATACTTTCCTGATCCGATTACCTGTTCCAAATTTCCCGTGATCCGTCTTTTTTCCTCCCATTTTTAGATTTCTTAAGGTTTCCCCGTTTTTATATCAACTTAACATAACAAAAACCAAAGTCGTCTCTAAAAACTAACGAGGATTTAAAACGTGACACTGGCAAATGCACAAGACGTGCGAGACCATATCCCGACAAAGGGAGCAAACGAAAAAAAAAAAAAAAAAACAACATTCTTCTTCTTCTTTTTAATTATGTGCACTGAGCAAGTAATAATATGAACCATAGACACAACATCTAATTGGGTTACGTTCAGAGCCTCTGAGTGCAAACGTTCGGTTGTTTGTCGAGCGAAGCGAGCACTGTCACTATCTCACAACATGAACATTTGGTGGCCCCTTTTCCTGACAAACTATCACACCTATAGGGTGCTTACCATTTGAAGTGAGATTCGCTAAAATCGCTAAAAACGATCACACTCCCAAAAAGTTGTTCCACATGGGTCTTGGCGTTATTTTCGCCATAAACGCTACATCTTATATTAAAAGTGACAGAAGTGGCAAATTTTAGCGGCATTCTTAGCGTTCTTATCCTAAATAGAACAGGGGATGACAGTTACAAACGATCACAGTGATCACAACCATAGACGCAAATGTGATCAAAATTATCGAAAATAACGTTCTTAGCGACAAATGGAATATACCCATAGATTTGTGCTTTAATTTAGTATTTTTTTTTTTTTTTTTTGCCTGATAGGTTAGCCTTTGACCACTATCTCACCTGATGGTAAGTGATGATGTGGTCGAAGATGTTGTTCAGGCTAACCTAGAAGTACTGGCTCTCAAGGACAGCTGCCGGAACACACCGTTAGGTGCTTGGCGACAGATTTTCTACTTGAGGGTGGTAGCTAGCCAGGCGAGCATTCGCAAAATGCCCTAACACCATGCTATAACGACAACCGGGACCGACGGCTTAACGTGCCCTCCGAAGCACGGAAACGCTCAGTAGTAATGTCACTAGCGGTCACCCATCCAACTCATGACTGCGCGCGACGTTGCTTAACTTTGCTGATCGGTTGAGAACAGCTTAGTAAACTTCGCTACGAGCGCTTCAAAAATTTAACTTCATACCTACATGTGTTATGTGTAAAAAGAAAATACAATTTTGTAACTTATAATTTTATAACCATTAAAAAAAAAGAACAGAAACAAATTTTTGTGACCATTACATAGAATGTTATTGTACTACTAACGCCATCTGTTTGAAAACCAAACAGTGAACATCGCTGCAACAGAACTGAGCTCACTACTTAAATACATCGTTGTTAATGTACAGATGACACCACTAGAATCAGGTAGTATTTTTTTTTATGTTATTGTGACGGAACAAGCTCGAGGCCCACCTGATGTTAAGCGGACTTACCTCTGCCTATAACAGATGCATTTCGTCACAAGTCACGAATTGCACTGCGCCCGTCGCCTTGAGACATAGTTATTAAGTCTCATGTGCCTGCATTACTCGTAGGTTCGGAATGACTTAAGATTCAGCTGATAATTTATAGAATAATTAAAATCGAATCAGTCGTTGATCGAACAGAAAATAAATATCACATCGACTTGGTTCTCGTTATGTCTTATTATCTCTAGTCATAATTTTATCTATTGTGATATTTTTATCACTGGGGGCCGTTCCAAGGCTCAGAGTGTAGTTGTTTGGTTGTTTTAACTTATTCCAAGGTTCGGAACGACTCGGTTGTTTCATAACCTCAAATATCGATTTTTGGCGGAGAACTAGAAAAATATATATTAGACTTTTATGATTTTTGAAAAGCAATAACTACCGTTACCTGCAAAATACAAACGAGTGCCTATAATTCTCTCATCAAGAAATGCTCAGTCAATGTCAATGTCAGTTAAAGATGCAACCTTTTAACGACCGATTATGATGGTTAAAAAGTTGCGCTCTACTCGAAGGTTGTGAACGGCGTTAGAGTGAAAAGTTGCACAGTGCACTCCAAGTGCGCTCTAACCGTGGTTCTGAACGCCCCCCTGTACGAGAATTGCATGTTTGATGCAGCGCTGTCAGATGTACTATTTAAATAGTATTTGTACGACTTTTTAAGAATTTCTTCTCCGTACTACCGCATTACGAAAGTCGTACGGTTAATGTACTACTTTTTAAAACCTAACTGTCTATTAGTCAAATACATCAATTGATTGTAGGTCTCGATGAACCCATAGACCAATTCCGTTTATTATGTAGGTACCTATCACCGGGTTTCCTAAGTTTATTAGATCGTTGCGTTGGTTATACAGCATATTTTGTAAAGTCATTATTAAAGATAACTTACTTGTTATCAAGTTATTCTCAAGTTAGGTTTTTAGTAATCGCACTTTGTTCAGGTTACGTAGCCTCATCTCTTCAATTGTGTATGTACTAACTTTATATCTATCTACGTGCAAGCAATTAAATCTAAATTTGATCAAGACTACAATTATTGTAGTCTTGGTCAAATTTAGATTTAATTATTTCGTTATTTGGTTTTAAATTCGCACAACTACCGGCTTCATTTAAAATACATACCTATATGTTATTTGGTCAGTCTGAACAAATGATGCCTGAAATTACATGGAATGTATATTGTATAAAAAGCATACGTTATTTTAAATAAATCAATATTATTAATGTGTACTATTGTTTTTATAAAAAAACTCCCAGATGTACTACTTTTTTACAGGTGGTATCTACGAATATTTATTCGTAGGGTGGTATACTATTATCTTGTTTTTGTATCTGACAGCCCTGGTTTGATGTTCAATGCTTTTTACTTTTTATGATCCAAATATTCGTGAAAATCAAATCAGAAAAAGCGCGGGAAACGTTCAACTTGGCGGGATCGTAAAATTTTGCATAATTTTTTAAATTAAATTTTAATTGTAAATAGTGGTCAGTAGAGTAGTATTTGTACATATCTTTTTTTAATTGTTTGTATAGTTTATTTTTTAGTGTACATTATCTGTAGGTAAGTCCATTTTGTGTAATTTTTGAAATGGAGGAGCCCCCTGACCCAGGGGGCTCAGTTCCTCCGGCTGCGTCATTTATTACTGTAGTTTCCAATGAATCTGGCATGGAAACCGATGGTTCATGGGTTTCTGCTAAAAATTTGAAAAGAAGCCGTCCAAGCAAGGTGTGCAGGCATTGCAATAAACGTAGACGTAAACGTAATTCTAATTCTGAACCCAAAGAAATTGATTGCGTTTGCGATCATGTCGAAATAATCCCTGAAAAAACAACGGTCGTAAATGAAATTATGAAACCAGATTCCATAATGCCTAAACCTAATTTAACACTGCCTAATAATGAAACCTTAATTGCCAAGACAACTGACACCCATCCTCGTCCTCCACCCATTGGTAGGACTTTGTATGAACCCACGGATGTAGCTCCCTTTATTGTACATGTTCAAAGAGAACAGACAAATCCAGACGACAACACTTCTTTACACCTTATTGCCTTCGGTAAATTTTTGCAAAAGCAATGTTTCAACAACATTGTAAATGGCAGTCTCAAACGGATCGGTCGAAACAGAATTTCCCTAGCATTCACACACTTCGAAAATGCTAACGCATTTTTAGTGCATGACAGTTTAATTAAGAATAAACTAAAAGCATTTGTTCCTACATTCAATTTAACGCGCATGGGCCTTGTCAGAGGAGTCCCAGCTGAGTGGACCCCTGAAGAGGTGATGGAGAATACTACTGTTCCTTTAGGTTGTGGAAAGATCTTGAAAATTCGAAGGTTAAATTACAAAACTACTGTAGCAGGAACACCAACATGGAAACCATCACAGACCGTGGTAGTTTCTTTTGATGGTCAGGTATTACCAAAGAGAATATACATCTGTTATAATGCATTACCAGTTGAGCTTTATACTTATCCAACAATTCAATGCTATAGCTGCTGTCGCTTTGGACATACCAAAGTACAATGTAGGTCTAAACCTCGTTGTTACAAGTGTGGCCAGGCACACACAGCTGATAGTTGCAATATAGTAGAACAAGGTGCATCCTGCTGTCTCTGTTCTGGTTCTCACTTTGCTACCAGCAAGAGTTGCCCAGAGCATGACAGACAGAGAAAAATTAAGCAATCCATGGCTGAATCCTGCATATCATACTCTGAAGCCTCTAAATATTATCCACCTGTCTCAAAATCTTATGCAGAAATTCTGTCCACAAACCAATCAATTCCTACAGAAAGAAAAATTTCATCCCCCAAATTTTCATCACCATCCACCACCTCCTATAAAAAATCTGTAGCATCGAAACCACGGCAGGCACGTCAGCCTTCTGTAGGATATGATCGTGCTACTCACCAAGAAATTATAAAAGAGTATGATATGCCGGCTCCACCAAATGGATGTGCTATTTCATCCAATACTATTAATAATAATCAAACTTTAACTGAAATCATTATCATGTTAATAAGCACCCTTTCTCAGTCCAACCTTTTAAAACCGAACCACTCTGCCCCTATATTAGACCTTCTCAAAAATATAATGAATATCCATAATGGATATACACCATCAAATGATGAACAATTGTAATCATTCTTTGGCAGTTCCACTGCAATACCCTCATGTGGTGCTGCAGTGGAACTGCCGAAGTGTGATTGACAAAAAATCAGAATTAATTAACCTAATCAATAAATATGAACCATCTGTTATTGCTTTGGGAGAGACATGGTTAAAGCCAAACTCTCCTTTCAAAATCAGAGGTTACACCTGTCTTCGCCAAGACAGAAATGACGGGCATGACGGAGCAGCTCTGCTCGTCAAGAACAATTTAGTTATAAACCATATTCCTCTTCCTGATCATAATGATTTTTTTATAGTAGCAGCTGTTGTCATTAATATATGCTTTGTATCTATTTATATTCCATATCTATCTTCCTCAATTCTACAAGAACTTAACCATATATTACATTCTCTGCCAAAACCACTTCTTCTATTAGGTGATTTTAATTGCCATCATAGATCATGGGGTAGTTCAATCTCAGGACGTTACAGTGGAGAACTGATAGATTTATTGGACCAACACAGTCTTTGTTTACTAAATACTGGTATTCCAACTAGACGCACAAAACCACATGAAAACCTTAGTGCTGTAGATCTTTCTATTACCTCTCCAACTTTAGCCTCTGCACTATCATGGAAAACTCTTTCATCTACTTTTGGCAGTGACCACTATCCCATAATTATATGTTTCCCCGGTAACAAAGTTAAAACTATTCCACCTAAACCACGAATGAAATATAGATTAATAAAAGATAACTGGCCAATATTCAAAGAATATACTGAGGATAAATGTCAACGTTTACCTGACATAGCTAATAATTGTAAACAGGAATGTAGTACAGCTCTATGTCAATTGATTACAGAAGCAGCTGATGCTTCTTTTCCCCTTAAGAATGCTTCTACTGGTAGATTACCATCTCTTCCATGGTGGGACAGTGAATGTACTGAGGCAGTAAATAAAAGGAAAGAAGCAGAGATAGAATACAATACAAATATGACTGACGAAAATTTCAATATTTTAATAGACATAATTGCTAACACAAAAACATTTTTAAGAGAAAAAAAGTTTTTAGGTTGGAGACAAAACTGCACTTCTATTTCGCCTAAAACTCCTCCTTCAGTGATGTGGACCAAAATTAAACGTTTCCGGCTAGGTGTCTCCGATTCCACCTTTAGCACAATTCCACCATCCATGTCTGAAGAATTCCTCAACCATTTAGCGCCTCCATTTGTACCGGAACAAGAATTGTTCCAACCTTTACAATCGCCATTCCGCAATGATAATGACTTCCTTTATTCTCCTTTTACTATTAATGAACTCAAAGGTGTGCTTTCTAGCGTTCGGGATTCAGCTCCGGGCGAAGATGGCATTCCATATTCCTTTTTTTCAAATCTTGGAGATAATACATTAGATTAGTATTTACAACTGATAAATTCAATAATTATGACAAGCGACACTGACATACCATTGACATGGAAATCACAGATAGTGTTGCCAATTTTAAAGCCAAATAAAAATCCTTCTGAACCTTCATCTTACCGTCCCATAGCGTTATCGCCGGTTATCGCTAAACTTGCCGAACACTTAGTTAAAAATAGATTAGAATGGTTTATAGAAAATAAAAATTTGCTTTCAAAGTCACAATTCGGATTCCGAAAAGGAAAAAGTACATACGACAATATCGGCATACTTATGTCAGATATACGATTGGCGTTTTCTAAAAATGAATCAGTTGTAGCCGTTTTCCTGGATATTAAATCCGCCTATGATAATGTCAGCATAAAATTATTAAAAAGAAAGCTGGAAATATTATCTTTTCCAATACACCTTACAAATTTTATCATAAAATTATTGTCTGGACGTATAATCAAAATAGAATCGCACAGTAGAATAATCTGGAAGGGACTGCCCCAAGGCTCCGTTCTAAGTCCAATTCTGTATAATATCTATTCACACGATCTAGAAGGCTCATTAAATGGATCGTGCAATATTTTGCAGTATGCTGATGATGTTGTTTTATACTGTTCTAGTAAATACGTCAATGCAGCTTCTTCTCACTTATCAAACTCTTTAACATTGCTGAAAATTTGGTTAGAGAAGAACGATTTGGAACTGTCAGTGTCTAAGAGTTGTGCACTGTTGTTCACTAGAAACCGTATGCCTCCACCTGTTACGCTATACTACAATCGGGAATTAATTCCTATTAAAACAGAAACAAAATTTTTGGGTGTCATATTTGATGCTAAACTTTCCGGTTTGTCACATTGTACCCATATTGCTGAAAAGTGTGAGCGCTCGCTTAATATCCTTAGAAGTCTCTCGGGCGTTTGGTGGGGTGCACATCCCTTTTCTTTGAAGTTGGTCTACAATGCCTTGATAAGAAGTGTTCTTGATTATGGAACCTTCTTGTTGGAACCATGTAGCCTAGCTGGAATGAAGAAATTGGATGCTATCCAGACGAAAGCCCTTCGGATAATAACTGGAGCAATGAAAAACAGCTCGATAAACGCATTACAAGTCGAATGTGTTGATCCTCCACTTTACCTACGAAGACAATATTTGGCCGATAGATTCTTTAGTAAAATGTTGCAGTTTTCTGAACACACACTTTTGTCAAAACTTCTTCTCCTTATAGAGCAAATAGATTCTTCTCCTTATTGGAAACATAAATCTCTACCGTGTTTAATCCAAGCCCACAATAATTATAAAACAATAAATGCACAAACACACTGTTCTCGTAATCTGTCCCTTTTTGAATCTGACTACCAAGCATTAATTATTTCACCAACCGTTCACCTTGATTTAGGGATCCATAAAGGTGATTTGTTGGCAAATAATTTTTTTAATTCAGTAGTTGATGATAATTGGCAGGGATGGCATCAAATTTATTGTGATGTTTATTGATTATTTATTTATTTTATTGATTCATCCTGCCCACATTCACAAATTTTGTGAATGTGGGCAGGATGTGGGTGATGCTAATCACATCTTCCTAAACTGCCTACGATACGATTACTCTTTGTTATACCAAAGTCTGATAGAATTTAATATACCTCTTCCCACTAATATACTATGTTTATTATCTTCTAATTCTATTTCTATATATAAAGTCATTGCTTCATTTATTGAAGTTAATGACATTAAGTTGTAAAAATGTATATATTGTATGCTTTTTTGTAATGATTTTATGTAGCATAATTGTCTCAATTTTATTCCTTAACTCTCCTGACCCTATCCTTTTATCCGTACCTAATCCTTGTTTATAAATACCGATCAGTTTCCCCGTTTTAAATTCAAAAAATAAAAACATGACTCTGGCAAATGCACAATGTGCGACGCCAATTCCTCACAATTTAGAGGAAAAAAAAAAAAAAAAAAACCATATTCGTCGTATCAATCTAAAATGAAAATGGCAAGTTTGGTACGTGTAATTGGGTTTATTTCAAGTAAAGATATCATCGCCAGATGTTACAGCAAAATTGTTATCACAAACGATGGGTCCACAATAATTGCCTTACACCAGGATAGAGAATTCCCGTATGAGCATTCCAGACCTCTTCCAGAAGCACCTAAAGAGAACGATAGCATTCTTCGCATGGATAATATTTCTGAAGTGTATAGAGTACTCAAAGATACAAAGCCTGAGATTGCCCGGAAACAACTTGCTGCTCTCACATTGACCACGGAACACCGGTGGTTCCCCAGGGCTCGAGACAAGAAAGCTAAGAAGACGGAGATGAACAGGCCTTATTTGTGAAATATGTTCCGAATTTATCTAATTAAATTCATCTACATATTTATAGGTTAAATAATGTTGAAGGTAATTTATGTTTACCTACTGCTTACTTTATTTAATAGTATACCTTAGAATATTTTAGTCAAAATAAATATTTCTGTGGAAAAATAGTTTAATTGATTATAAATTGTTTTATCTAAGTGTGATACTTATTACGGTTACAAAATCAACCAGTGATTACAATGCTAACAACTATTGAGGTAGAGAACCGATCATCAGCTGTCATCATACTCTGAATCCATGCGCATCTGTAGATTAGGAGAACAATAGAAGTTCATTCATAAAATTGACATTGTCCATGTGGATGTCAATGGGTTATACAAAAAAATACAATATGTATGTACTGAAAGATTACATAGTCTTCCAATTTAGCTATATTGGTTGAAAATACATGAACTGCTGTCTTATTTGCATGCTTTTGCAGTTCACCATCACACAAATTTACTTATGAGTGGTACCGATGTTTTCACTCATGATGGTTCACCCCTCTGGAGTAATTAATTATGTGCATGTGTTTGGGTTGGCTTTGTTTGTACATGATGTCTCCATGTCTGTGTAAATGGTATAATGGTACATTTTGGGGCCTGTTCCAGAATGTTAAAGTAAGTTCTGGTTATACTACCCAGAACATAAAATAACAGAATGATATACTACCCAGAACATATTTAATATATAAAACACTATCTTTGCGTTTCTCAGTCATCAATTTAGCCTATCCATCAGATAAAGCTTGAAACATGCTGCATGTTAACTGTCATTTTTGTCATTAAGTTATTTTTCATTTGGGTAGGCAGTATTTGTTTTAAATATACTCAATAATGAAACAAACCTAAAATACCAACAATAGTCATTACCACTTGTACATTATTGCTATCTGCCAAATAAAGAATCAAGCCTTTGCCTTTCCTTAGTACAATCTAGTTAATACAAAATCTCAAATATACATTTTGTAAACACTACCCCCTAACTGTAGCCCTTACAGAGTCGCTCAACGAGCTATGGAGAGAGCTATGCTCGGAGTTTCTTTGCGTGATAAAATCCAGAACGTGGATATTCACAAAGTCACCGGCATAGCTCTCAGAATTAGCAAGTTGAAGTGGGGCGGGCCACATTGCTCGACGAACTGATAACCAATGGGGAAGCAAGGTTCTCGAGTGTTTACTACACTACACCGGAAGACGTTGAGTTGGTAGGCTCCCCACCAGGTGGACTGACGACATCGTGAAAGTCGCAGTTAGCCAGTGGTTACAAGTGGCTAATAGCCGTTCTTTGTGGCGTTATATGGGGGAGGCTTTTGTTCAACAGTGGACGTTTTCTGGCTGATGATGATGATGATGAAACACTACTGGTTCCCCAGGGCTCAAGACAAAACACTAAGGACAGAGATGAACAGGCTTAATTTGTGAAACACATTTTAATAACACATTGGAATATATTTACCTACTGCTTACATAAATTAGATACAGGAGCTTTTAGTTTAAATAAATAATACTGTTCAAAAATAAATAGTTTTATTTCAGTAAATATGTCTTTACAAGTGTTACTATGATTATCGGAATAAATAATATATGTAATTGCAATTAGTCAAAACAATGGATATATATATTTGAAGTTCTTCACAATTACTTTTATTAGATAAAATAGTAGATGGATAATTCCTAAAATGTAATACAATATTCTGTACCTGTAAACATTAGCTGCCATTAAAGAATGTATCCTAATTTCTATTAAATTCAAATAAAATCTCAGATTTTCAACTCTGACTTTTTTGATACCTAGTTACTTAATCATTAAAATTTCAACAGGTAACGGTAAGATTATGAATCCTAATATGTTGGCGGTCCCACCATTGTGAAGATGTAGTGGGACCAGGAGCCCTTTACCATTTTATCCTAGATCTCACTACAGCAAATTATTAGGTCATTTAATAAAGCTATTTACTATTTATTCATTATCTACAAACAAGACCTACATTTTAGCCATATCAGAAAAATATAGTACCCTCTCCACATACAAATATCACAATGTTTGTTTCCTTTGGTGCCATTTACATTCAATATTGCACTTATCAACAGACTAGTCAGTCACAAGCCATTGCATTTCAAAATACACTCAGAAAATAATAAAATATATTATACTTATACATCTATTACATATCTATCATAAAAGTTGTTTTGATTCTGCGTCCTATGTAACATAACATGTTTTATGGTGACACGAATGTGCAGCCAATTGTTGCATGTGTTGGCAACCAGTGCAAATCTTCAACAATGCGTGCTCACCTTCTATGACACTGCAAGACATTGACACACATGCTATGCTAAACACAATAACTATGAATAAACCATCACCTAAGTGTCATAATTGCCAGTCTTGAAGAATAAAACTTAACAACTATAAACTTAATCAGGAATATGATGTCATCACATGACTGTAAGGCTAGAAAGTTGTACTATAGTCGAAGATAAATTTTATACACTATAATAAGCTTTAACATTTCATTTTACTGGACTTCATAAATTTACTTACACCTAATACTAGTTTTAAATGTTTTACAAAAATAATAAATTAATTTATTTGTCAGTACCTACACAAATGAAATGGCACATGAGTATATATACGAAAATCACATTTCATAACGTTATTTTATTTAGGTTGGCGTGGCGCCCACTAGGTTAAGAGCATAGTGCATGCATAATCGTAAGTGATTCTAAATGCAGTATGTAAAGGGCCTGTTTCATAACAAATAACTAATATAGCAACAGTAATGTGACCTTGATTACTATTATATTTGGAAGCTTTGCCATGACTTGTACTTAAATTGAATTGAAATATTTAAGTATATATCATTAGTAAATTATGGCCATTGGTACATGCAAGATATATTTTGGTCTTTGACCTCAATGGGCACCGACTAACCAGACCATTTGACTTTTATAAAAATATCATAATTTTTCGTGTAAATTAACAGGTACTTAAATATATAATTATGATTTACGACGGTAACAATAAAAATATAATATTAACTTTACACATCTATGAGTGCAGGGTAAATTATTTATACAAGAATAAAGTTTGGATTATATTCTAGTGCTACTTATGTACACTAAAATAATATTCAAATAAATTATGTTTTCATCAAAGCAACTAAGTTTTAGAGATTATTCATAATCATGTACCTACATAATTATATTAATTTGATGATAGCAATTTAATGTGTACTGTAACTCGCATCTGTAATGCTAAGTACCAAATGTATGGTAAAATTATAGAATGTTAATAAACATTTTTAAATATTCTTTTATAAACATATTATATTCAGTTTTGAATTAACAGTGCTGTTTTAACAGTTTATTAAATCTACAGTTAACAATAATATATTATATATTCTTATTACAATAGATCGTCAAAATGCACAATAGCAAAATGTTAAAATTAGCCACAGTGGCTTAATTTATTATCACTCACATATAGCGTGAGGCTGAGTACTCCCTCTTCGGTTCGTCATCGTTTCGCAATGCAGTATCGTTGTTCTATTAAAAACTAGCATAAAATTAGCACAATTTAGAAGAATGCAGCTCAATCAATATGATGTTTAAGGTATTGAATGTAGGTATTCATATGTGCTTACACTCTTATTTCCTATTCTTGGAACTTTAATAAGAACGAAGAGACGATGTTACGGGTTGGAACAGAAACATTCCTCTCTTCCAGTTGTGCTAATTGTAATGCTAAAAGTTTAATAATACCGATGGCTGATTGTTCTATCGAGACTGCGAACGCGTCTGTTATCGAGACGCGAAAAACCAAAGAGCGAGTAGGGGGTGAAGGGTCAGCGGATTCGTGACACGCGTAGCTCCCTGTCTAGCAGTTGCAGCTGACGAATGAAGCCCTCATTCGGGTGGATGTCACGACGCGAGCGAACCAGGGAGAGGGCTTCGGTGAGCGACATGCCGCGCTTGATCATGAGGAAAGCGAGCGCGCAAGTTGCCGAACGAGATACGCCCATGAAGCAGTGGACGAGCACGCGACCTTATAATTCATACATGGTTCGATTAATCATCAGAATAAAGCATCTAAATTAGATAAGTGAATAAAAGGCTTCTTTCTTCATAGCATACAGCATATTTCCTTTAATAGAGACAATAACACGGGTGTAAATGGACACTTTCTTAATTAATCAGCCGGATCGTCCACTGCTGAACATAGCCTCCCACATTAAACAGGTGCCATGATCGCTGTGTAAGATGGCAGTTATCAGAAGGCGCTGCTGCTCACCTTTTGATATTTTTCTTGCGGTTCGCCTCTTACGACACCAACAGGAAGATATGAATGCAGATGTTAAACTACACCACTTTGCACAAGGCTCATACATATATGAAATGCTACCCTATCGATATTTTACAGTTTCATTTTGAGAAAGATCAGATCTTTCAATGGCATGTTCCAAATATTCACTTCGGAGTGCTTGAAGGGGATTTTTGTAAGAAAAGTCAACAAATAACGGACTGGACTAGAATGCTATTCGAAACATACTCACGAAGAGTTTGCTTACTCAGTGGCGCGGCGTAGCTACGAGAATGTAACCCAAAGCCATGGGGCAATAAATATTTAGTTTAATATGGCCAAAATGGTGCAGAACTACTACATCATCAGCTATTTATCGCCCACTGCAGCGGATAATAAAGCAAAGCTAGTTACTGATTAAACGATAAAAGGATGGTAATGACGAAGTAGATTACAGTTTATAATATAGGTAGAGAATAAAACGAAGTAGAACATTTTTAATCGACTTCCAATACGCTATAGTTTCTTCATTCTGAATGATTAATTCTTACTTGCTTTTCAGTATTGGAAGTCGGTTCCGTCAATCTGCAGTTCCGTTATTTGTACTTTTTTATTTTTTAGTATTGCCTTGGTAATGTAGCTCCAAAACTGCGACCTAATAACGTAATCGTGATATATTAGGTCCTTACATATGAAATTGGCGTTTTTCGTACTGGCCACTTTAATCACGAATTTCTCCTCTTTGGTAAGGAATTCCAAATTCAAATTTGTACAGCTATAGACTCATGTATAATTTGTGCTTCGATGATCGTCATTCATTTGTTTTTTTTCTTCTGTTTTTTTCTGTTTGCGTCACTCATTTTACAAAATGGAAAACCTTAAATATCGCATTATTTACGAGTACGAGTTCCGCCGTGGCACTAGTGCTGCGGAAACAACTCGAAGGGTGAATGATGTGTATGGCGGTCGTGTTGCAAAAGAAAACACAGTTCGTTTTTGGTTCCAACGTTTTCGTTCTGGAAATTTCGACCTGCAGAACAAGCCCCGTGGACGGCCTGAGACTCAAGTTGATAATGAAGAGTTGAAGGCTATTGTGGAAGCGGATCCATCGCAAACCACGTCCGAGTTAGCTGCAGGCTGCGATGTTAGTGATAAAACTGTTTTAATTCACTTGAAGCAAATTGGGAAGATTAAAAAGCTTGAAAGGTGGGTACCTCACGAATTGACTGAAACAAACCGGCAAACGCGCGTCGACTGCTGCGTTACATTACTAAACCGGCACAATAATGAAGGTATTTTAAACCGAATCATTACCTGTGATGAAAAATGGGTTCTTTACGATAATCGGAAGCGCTCAGCGCAATGGTTAGATCCTGGCCAGCCAGCCAAATCCTGCCCCAAGCGAAAATTAACCCCAAAAAAGTTACTTGTAAGCGTTTGGTGGACTAGTGCCGGTATTGTTCATTACAGTTTTTTCAAATCTGGCCAGACTATTACGGCTGATGTCTATTGTCAGGAATTGCAAACCATGATGGAAAAGCTAGCGGCTAAACAACCTAGGCTGGTCAATCGCTCCACGCCACTGCTGCTTCACGACAACGCTAGACCACACACTGCGCTACAGACGGCTACTAAATTAGAAGACCTTCAATTGGAAAGTCTAAGACATCCTCCGTACTCCCCGGACCTTGCTCCAACAGATTACCATTTTTTTCGAAATTTGGATAACTTCTTGCAAGGGAAAAAATTCAACTCCGATGGGGCAGTCCAAATCGCCTTCTAAGATTTTATTGATTCCCGTCCGACTGTTTTTTTTAGTAAAGGGATCAATGAACTACCTATGAGATGGCAAAAGTGCATAGAAAATAATGGTTCATACTTTGATTAATTAAATATATTATATTAAAAAATATTCGACTTTTTGTTCCTCCCATACAAAACGCCAATTTCATATGTAAGGACCTAATATTTCAGTTCGAGCCGTTCAAGGTTTGTTTTTCAGAGGCCATAAAGTTATAAGTGGGAAAACTCTTTATTCTACTATGATATTATAAAACTTTTTCGAACATTTCGCTTGGGGGCTTTCAGCTTGGGGTGGCGCTACCCCGCCTAGCTCTACGGTAGCTACGCCATGCCACAGCATACGGCTGATGTATGGAACATCCCAACAGACAGCAGCTATCTTTATTTTCGTATAAAAAATATCTGACTCTATTGTTTTAAGGAGTGAATAGGCATCTTCTAGAGCAAGCATGGCTTTACGGTGATGCTACGATCAAATGGTTGCTTATCAATTATTAAAAAGATACATTATATATCTACGCTATAAAATTATGGTTTTACGCTATAAGGTTTTTTTATGTTATTGTGTCGGACAAGCTCCAGGCCCACCTGATGTTAAGCGGACTAACCTTTACCTATAACAGATGCATTTCGTCACAAGTCACGAATTGCACTGCGCCCGTCACCTTGAGACATAGTTATTAAGTCTCATGTGCCTGTAATTTCACTGGCCTTCAAGGACTGCTGCCGGAACACACCAAGTTATTGTATTGTTACACCACAAGTTATTGTACCTTTCTTTTTTTTATGGTATTGTGACGGAGCATGCACGATGCTTACCTGATTTTAAGCGGTATCCTCTGCCCATATATCTGCATTTCGACACAAGTGACGAACTGCACTACGCTCTTCACCCTGAGCCATACAGTTGTTAAGTCTAAGTGTTCTTTAAGTAATATGCCTGTAATTTTACTTGTTCCACAACGACTGATGCAGGAAGATAGTGTTAGGACAGATCTGTACTTGTAGGATAGTAGGTGATTATTCGCAAAATGCCCTTCTACCAAGCGGTGAAGCTCAAACCGGCGCGGCGGTGGGGACTGAACCGTGGACCTGCTGCACGGCAGTTCATAGCTATTTCCGATCCGCTTACACTGTTTCAATTTACAGAAAGATTTATTACCACACTCATTGACATTGAAGACAAAATATGAATCATAATTTATAAAATAGAAGACAAAATATGAATCGTAATTTATAAATAGCAATTCGAGTGACAATTCAATTTTTATATAGAACCTAAATTTAATTAATTATTTTAATTGATGACGAGACATCACTCCTATTTCGAGAATCAATAGATTAGTACTACTAATTAAAACCTAACATATTACATTAAGACAATATATTTTATGAAATAGGGTCTAAAGAAATCAGAGTTGGCAGGATTATGGAATGATCAACATACCTCCGCTAGAGACCCCCTCATCGATAAAGTTAGCGGCAATGTGGAAGTACTTCGATATATCTGTGGTCGGCAGATCCATCAGTTGGAAGCCTTTGTACCGTATTCCTGGACAGTCGCGGTAGTACAAGTGGTCTGTGTCAACTTGCGTATACCGCTTGCCTTCGGCCGTGTTGAGGACATAGTTGATACCCATGCGACGGAGGAATGTCTTATCTTTCGCTGCGACGCTGTTAATTAGAAAAAAAAACATAATATATATCTTGAGCTATTATTCTTAGAGCACATTGAGAAAAACGACTTTGGAGCTTAAGTCAAATTTGACCTTTTACCGTTGAATTGTAACTACGCAACGTGAATTCACAAGTCTTAAGATTATTTTTACCAATCAATAAAAATGTACCATGTTTTATAATAAACAAAACCGTAAAAAAACGCCTTTCATAAAGTATTTTCAGAATTGAACTTGTTATACGATAATAATCGCAGTATTGACCGTAAAATATACCTTACTTTTACGGCGGTTTATATACGGTGATTATCACTATAACGTACGACTTAATCAGCCTCATCGAAAAGTCAATATTTAAGAAAGACCACATAATACACCTTAAATGCAGACGAAAAGAAACATTCGCCTTCACTGACCTCGTTTAACGCCTTCTAGTTGGAAGGCGTTTTTGTACGTATTTACGTTTGGTCGGTTTTTTGCCCTCATACCATATAAATTGGCCGTCATTAGGGCGCTGTTGACTTTAGATTTTTCTCAGTGCGAGAAAGACCTATCTTCAAATTTCTACATCATACAAGTTAGGTTATCATCATCGACACATCAACCAAAACGTCCACCGTTGAACGAAGGCCTCTCCACGCTTTTCAGGCGTCCTGGAGGTCGCAGTTAATGGTGACAATTCCGCATTAGGCGCTATGGCCCACTTCCCGGTATTTTTCCCTTAGTCGCCTCTTACAAGTCCCATGGGAGAGTCCATGAATATGGTCTAATCCTAGATCAGTGCCCACGGAGCTAAATAAAATATGCCAAAAATTTATTCAGTGGTGTGGAAATGATATTTTACAGAATAGTAATCGTTACCACGGACGAAACCACAAATCTAAGCACTAACCGCTAAAGATCGGCGAGTTCATTCATCGGTGAATTCACACAGAATAACAATAGATTCTATTGTTTTAATTACCCAAATGTAGCAGCTAAGCGCTCAACTTGGAACTAAATTATACATACGCATCTCCAACAAACAGTCCTGGGTAAACTTCATTCATATCAGGCGCCGGGCTGTATGACACCTCGGCGAACGGCCGCGATCGGAAAGACGACAACGAGCTGAGCACCGACGATGGTGATGATCCAATACTCTGCACAGCAAATGTACTTGAAAAACAACTAGACAACACTCCGCCCATTGCTTAAACTAAAACTTTAGTAATGCATTATTATATTGCTTAGCACACTCACATTCGTGCACAAACAGTTAGTCTGAATAACTAATTTATATTTCTGAAGTGCGCGGACAGTAAACCCATGACAAGATAACAAGTTGCAAGAGATAAGGGAAAAGTAAATATTCATATAATTATACTCAATTGGTTTCTAAAGTTTAAATGTCAAGAGTTGCGACTCTTAGGAAGCTGTTTTATTAAGTACTTAGTGATAAAAATAATATCTAAACCTATAAATAAGAGTTAAAGCTACTACTACTAAAATATTCAGATCTATTTTGTATTTAAATTAAAAAGGTGGTGAGCAAGTATTGCATAAAATTAGGGTGCCATATTGAATTAAAATGTGACTGTGGCTTATAATTTGTTTCTGGATAGTATTTAACTAAGTAAAATAAAAGGTTGTAAAAGGTAAAAAATAACTGTTTATTGACACCAAAACCAGGCAATAAAATCAATAACAATAGTTAGGTAAAAGGGGCTCTAATTGCAAACATCAGACTCTTCCCAGACAACATTTGCATGGACACAGAATTTACTTCTAACAGACAAAAATTATCATAGTAAGAAAACTAAATTACTAATAATTGCTGACTTTATACCTATAATTTATATGAATATAATTAGTAGGATCTAATTAGGTAAAATGTTATGTCAAGTACTAATACAGTACTTGAGATATTGGCATTAGGTTTACTAAGATCAAACTATTAAGGGGTTCACAAACTCCACACTGAAACATCTTTTAATAAATACCATTAGAGTCCTTAAGTATGATCCTACACGCTGCTCTGTAGCTGCACAATATGAATGAGATCTCGGAAATAGCGAGTACTGTTGATAACAGACAACAATTGTAATGACTAATGAGGTTATTTGCTATACATGCTCAATTAATTTATTATCATGCTAAGCATGATATGTGTTGCACAATAATTCGTTCAGCCAATCGGATTACAGACTAAAACTCCTTTTAGGGGCGATTCCCTGATTTTGGTTACTTTAATGTGACTAAATTTAACCTCCTCTTCACAGCAAAATTTTTTGTATTCAGAAAAAATATATGTCCTGTACCAAAGTTCTGTTAAAACTAATATGCTGAAGGTATTTTTAAATGTTTGATTAATGGGTATGAAAAAAATCTGAAGTGCAGCTATTTCAAAATCATATTTTGAACCATCTCCTCAACTATAACAAATTCTCGCATGTAACTTTTGCTAAAATGTGAGCAGTTATATCCTTAACAAAAATTTTAAATCAAATAATCACAAACCAGTGAAAAGTATACTTTATATTTACCTACATTGTATTTTGGAAACTAAAGTTTGTAGCTTATGCAGGCAGCATGTTATGAGTTAGAACTTTATTTAATTCATGTTTTGTTATTTGATTTCCATAACATGCTCCTAATTGATCTGAATCACCCCCTTAAGGATAAGATTTCTTACCATTTAACTAATAAAGTATGACATATAAAATATGAATAATTAATGATAATTCAATAAAACTATCAACTAACTGTCTCTGGTAGGGACACAAATGCAGTTCATTTCAATTATGGACCCACTGTACCAGCAGCTTGTTGGTTTCGTAATGATATCACTTACAAATTATATGGAGCCAAAAAAACAAAACTGTTAAAACAAAACTTTTTCCACATTTTAAGTAGGTACCTATATTTTGTATTGAATTCTGCAATAACACACTCTAACAACATCATTTTTAATTTGATTTGTTATTTTGAATATAATCCATAGAATGTAAGTGGTAATATTTTATTTTACTGATGTCTTTTAATAATTAAGACACCTCAAAAATATATATAATAAACAACAATTCACTTTGCATATAATATCTAATCATCACTTCTTCACTTAGAACTGAACACAGAACTGATTTATATAAAATTTAACACAATCATATGATATATATATATATATTGCAACTTCCCCTTCACAGGGGGTCTACCCGTCCCCCGCACCGCCCCTTCCCTATAAAATCAATGACAGAATAGTGAGGTTATAAATTTAAAATATCATATATCCGAATGGGGAGGGGACCATAACTTGCCTTCACAGGGAGAGGGGGTATACCCATCCCCCCGCTACTCCCCCCCCCCTTAAATCAATGTTTTATAAACTAAACCAGAGCCTTAAAGTCAACAAACCAAAGGTCATATCAAATTTTAGATACTTAGAAGTTATTTTTCATGGCTAATACTTTTATTTAATATAAACCTAATGAAATTGTGTAACAGCATTTTGCAGCAAAACAGCATTACGAAAAGAGCTATGTAATTTTTGGCCAATATATAATGGGAGACCAAGTAACACATGGCTGTGTATTAAAAAAATATAATTACAAATACAAAACATAGGTACCTATATAAAATTATTGTTAGAACAAATACATACATCATAATAGGATACATGACGACGGGAACACCGAGGGTACAAATACTGTGAAAAGAATACTCATTTGTAGTATGAAGGTCATTTATTAGTCTAAATTTGGATATGGTAAGGTAGGTACATGCTAGTAGAGGAGACTAGGTACAAGGATATTATAATATATTGGTTCTATTCCTATATTTTTTTACACGTACTCCGTGCCTCCCTTGTAAAGCTAATAATAGAAACATTAAGAAAATTGATATCCCTCCCGATTTCACTTTGGCCTTGAATCCATGACTAACATATCTTTAAAATCTTAAAATAGAACAGGAAACTACAATTATTATTCTGTTTTAAGATTATTTTATAAGGTGCTTAAACTAACAATTAATAAAAGTTAGACCTAAAATTACACATAAATTAGTAAATACAATCTATCTTTAAATTACTTACTGAATCTCGGTAGCTCATCCTGTCGTAGTTCAATGTAATTTGAGTGGAGACGAGAGCGACTTTTGCTCTCTTCCAAATAATAAACGTGTAATTTAATTACAGAGGAAAACCAATTTAAATAAATTTCAAAAATTAAAATTGCATTCGCGAGCCTCTGCCGCCGCCGCGTTCAGATTTATTATTTGACAAGAGCTATTAGAGCTATTTGCCCGCAATAGATAATCTGTGGAAATATTTTTTTTTTTTTTTTTTAATAACATGGCTTTGGATGCTTGTCCTTATGCCATAACTTATTGTTTTAATTTCATGGAGCAGTCAGGTTCCTGAATTCTCTTCACTAAACTTGTCAATGTCAGTGTTTTCTTCAAAATTAATCGGTTGTTCAAATCTATGGTTTTCTTCACGTGTATTTTTCTATTTGTTTGACATTTTCTCAGTTTACGTAAAAAAGTTTTATATCTTTTCGAGCGTAGAAGATACATAATTATATAATGCGACAAATGTGTTCACATTGTTCAACATTTCTTGAAGGTGGCGAGGTACATCAGGAGAAATTTCCAAAAGGTCCGATATCAATAAGAATCTTTGTAGTGCAAAATGACGACATTCCAATATCAGATGCTGAAGATCCGCTTCTGGATAACCACAGAAAGTGCACTCTTTTGACTGAACTACTTTTATTTTATATAAGTGTACTGGGGTTAAGCAATGACCAAATCTCATTCTATTTATTATAGTAATAAATCTTCTTTCATTTGCATCTCTGTTTTTGCTATACCATGGCTTGACAGGCAGTTCCTTTTGTATTCCAAAATACCATTGTCCTTTCTCTGTACTAATATCTTTCCAATAATTACTCCATATATCCCTCTTTTGTCCTTTAAAATGAGCATAATAATCAGTAAAAGGCACTCCCAAAATTTCAGTATGATCTTCATCTGGTTCTGAATTAGCAGCTTTATCTACAATTTCATTACCTTCTATGTCTTGATGAGATGGAACCCATTTAAATTCTATGTTCAAATTGCTGCTGGTAAATAACAGAGATCTAATTTTATGTATTATATGGTTTTGCTTATATGTAAGATTACACTGTTTTAAAGTTATTAATACACTAAGGCTGTCTGTTAGTATTATAAAATTATCTATTGTTCTAAAGCTCTGTATGTACAGTAATGCTCTGTATATAGCATAACTTTCTGCAGTGAATATACTGCAGTTGTTATCTAATTGATAAGTTCTACTAGTCTTTAATTGAGGATCATAGTATGCACATTTAACACCTATCATAGATTTTGATCCATCTGTATATATTTGATATTTATTAGCTTTATCGGCCATTTGTTCTCTGAAGTGATATTTATTATCTATTTTTCTAAAATCAATATTAACACAACTATGTACAAGAGCATCTACTGTACAAGAGTATAGTGGCCATACATTTGACTTATATATATTTATAGTGTCCTGTTTCACTCTGTGCATAATTGTACTCATTACAGGAAGCCTGTTAGATTTGATATCTGAAGGTGTTATTGTAAAATTTGGAATTGAGCTACTCAGCACTGAAGGCAAGGTTAAATTCTGTAGCAACATGGAGTCATATTGTGATAAAACTTTTATGCAAAATCTATGAGCTGTACCCAGCCGCCTGATAGTGAGAGGTTCTACACATGTTTCTGCCTCCAAAGCATTAATAGGCGTTGTTTTCATTGCGCCACATATAATTCTTAATGCTGAATTTTGTATTACATCTAACTTTTTCAGTAGAGTAGGACTACAATTGAAATATGCTAAACAACTGTAATCAAAATGACTTCTTACTAAGCTTTTGTATATCATACTCAAAACATTTGGGTCTGAACCCCAAAAAACACCTGCTAAACATCTCATAATGTTGACACCTTTCATTGCCTTTTGACTAATAGAATCTATATGCTTATCAAATTTTAGTTTATCATCAAGAAAAATGCCAAGAAATTTTTGATGGCGATTATGTGGAATATTTACATTATCATAAAATATATTTACAGGATCATCACTGCCAAAAACTAATACTGAACTCTTTTGACAGTTAATATTAAGTTTTAATTTATGTGTGTAATATAAGTATAATTGCTTAAGTGCCACATTTACATTATTTTGGGCAGTAACAACTTCCCTATTCATACAATAAATCAGAATATCATCTGCAAATTGGAGTATTTTTACTTCACTTTTTATATAATTACATATTT
Organism: Plagodis pulveraria; assembly: GCA_963890685.1. NCBI lineage: Eukaryota > Metazoa > Arthropoda > Insecta > Lepidoptera > Geometridae > Plagodis > Plagodis pulveraria. The sequence continues at coordinate 10,210,022 of OY982951.1, forward strand.
GAGAGGTATACAAATTATATAGCAGTGGAGATAAACAACCCCCTTGCATAAGACCTTTAAAAGTTTTATTAGGGCCATGTAAAATATTATTGAATTTAACAAAGACAGTTCGATCGTAACAAAATTCATAAATCCATTTTATCAACTTTCCAGGTATGCCAATATCATGGAGCACATACAACAATTGTTGTATATCAACATTGTCATAAGCACCTTGCACATCCAGGAATGCGCAGACTGCTGAAGAATTTGATAGTATACATTTTTTCATATCATTAATGAAGTATACAAAACTATCATTTGCACTTTTACCCCTACGGAATCCAAATTGGAATTCAGGTAATAAGTTATGTTTTTCTACAAAATGATCTAACCTGGTTTTTAACATTTGTTCAAATAGTTTACCCATGCAAGAAGCTAACGAAATAGGACGGTATGAGTTATAGTCATCTGGAGATTTGTTAGGTTTCAGTATAGGTATAACACATTGAGTTTTCCAAGAAACAGGAATGCACTGTTTACTCCATAAACCATTAAAAATATCTAATAGTATTTTTTTGCTAGACTCATGTAAGTTTTTTATCATTGTATATGGAATTTGATCTAAGCCTGGTGTAGTATTTTTTCTAGAATCAATAGCAAAGCATAATTCTTCATATGTAAATGACTTCAGCAAAAGTGATGCTTCTGGTGTATTTCCTTCAGAATTTAAATAGGTTATACAAATTAACATCAGAACTTTCAGATGAAGGCGATTGACACAACTTTGAAATAAATTCAGGAATCCATTCATCATTTTTGTACCTATTTTTACATATATACATACGTTTAAACTTACGAATATTGTTCCAAATTTTAGATATAGGAGTATATCTGTTGAGTGATTCACAGATAACTTTCCAACTATTTATCCTAGTTTCTTTTAAAACAAGTTTTTTTAATGCGTTTAATTTTTTGTATTCAATGAATGATTCTATTGTAAACTGTGTTCTATATATTAAAAGAGCCTGTTTTGCATTTTTGACTGCCTCTGCACACTCGTTATTCCACCAAGGAGCAGGTGGCTTTATGAGTTTATCTTTGTTGTTGTTGCCTATGAAACATGGAATACATTCAGTTTTTAACATATCTAAGATATCACAAAATATATTATAGGAATTTAAGGGATTACTTAAATCAGTTTGAAAACTCTCAATAACTTCTTTTGATCTTAAATTATATTTCGTCCAGTCAGCTTTGTGGAATAAGTATTTGACTATATTATCATTACATTTATACATTAACGGGGAAACAGTTAAGTCAATAAAGGTAGGGTAGTGATCACTGCCTAATAAATCATCACCAACATACCATTCACAAAGGGGGGCAATAGCTGGACTGGCGCCTGATACATCTATGGCTGATGGTGTTTTATTAGGCCTCTGAATAGTAGTGGGATTTCCAGTATTTAAAATACACAAATTTAATTCATCGAACATTTCATATAGCTCCTTTCCTCGTGACTTTGTTGTGGCACAACCAAAAGCGATGTGATGTGCATTAAAATCTCCAGAGATAAGACAAGGTTTAGGCAATTTATTTAATATGTTTCTTAATTTATTAAGGCGAATTCGTTTCTTTTTTCTAGGAGGACAATATATACAAGCTACTGCAATGGGGCCAGCCTGCGTCTCAACAGACACCGCTAGCACTTGAATGTCCTCATAGAATGGACAGTCAATAATCTTGTAAATACAAGATTATTATTTTTAATTAGTATACCAACACCACCATGTTCATTTTTAGCGTTTTTATGTATAAAGTTATATCCCGGAAAGTTAATGGGAATGCTTGTAGATTTTAACCAAGTTTCGTTAATAAGGTACATATCTATATTATGTTTGTGCAGGAATGAATGTAACAACGGTTTTTTATTAGTTATGCTTTGCATATTATGTTGTACTATTCTAAATAAATAGTCCTCCATTGAGAGGTTTACAAGTTTTTTAAAAGGATTTCCTTTATTTTTGAAGCATTTTTAGGAACATCCTCAGACATATTCCCTAACAAAACCAGGGTCTTAACCATTGCATTTAAGATTCTGTCATCAATAACAGTGTCAGTATTAATTTGTTGCTCTACAGTTTTATGAGAGGTCTCGGGTAAAGTGACAGGGCTCTTTGTTTGTGGAGGCTTAGCAATCATACCAGTAGAGACAGGCACAGATTGAATACGCGGCTGAGATTTTGGCATAGCTGGAAAATTTTGTATATAATTGGAGCTAAGGTTTTTGGCTACATTTGCATATGATTGCTTTTGTTTAGCAATACGCTCCATCTTGATAGGACATGTCTTAGATATAGCTAGGTGGGCACCACCACAATTACTGCATTTAAATTCAGCTTCATTTTTGCAGTCCTTGTAGGAATGCTCACCTGAGCATATAGAACATACCTGTAAATTTTTACATATTTTCGCCGAGTGATTGAATTTCAAGCAGCGATAGCATTGCAAGACTGGAGGAACATACATACTCACTGGTATCCTCCAGTGATCCAAATAAATACATTGCGGCAAAACACCTGTGACAAAAGTGACTGTGACTGTCTTTAAGGGTTCTAAGTTTCCTTCATTTCTTTTCATGAATCTTCTTACTGCAACTATTTCGTACTCTCCGGATAATTTACGATACAATTCCTCATTGCTCAGCTCTGTGGAGACATGTTGTATAACTCCTACTTTCTCCACAAAGGACGAGGGTATGAAAGCTCTTATGTTTACTTTTTCTAGGGATACTTCATTGCATAAGAAGTCATTGGCATCTGTAGATTGCTTAAAAGTGATTTTAAGCTTTTGAGCGCTGGCGCGGCTTATTTCATACTGGCCCTTTACGTATTTACCTATAATTTTTTGGATGGTAATGGGGTCTTTATTGCCTAATTTTTCCTCGTTTGTGCTTTCCAGGAACACTGCATATTCTTTATGGTTACTTTTATCAGGGTATAGCCTCTTGTAATTAGGTTTAAAATATGGTTTGTACTTAGCATCCTCAGTTTCGGAACTGCCGCTGGCCAAGTCAAGATCCACGGAGCCGTTCTTCCTTTTGCGCCTTTTTACAGTGGAGAAACCACTATCCTCTTCTCCTTCGCTTTCCGCTGGCATTGTTAGATATAAGAGATATCTAACTATATGATGTGAATATAAATTTTTTAAACAGAAAATTTAAATCGACCGCTCTTTTCGACCTTCCCGCCAAAAAAAGTGCTGTGGAAATATTGTAATCAGTGTTGCCGGATCGCCCTTTTAATTTTTCCCGCATAGAACCCTAAAATTACCCGACTATGGCACAAATTACCCGTCAATAATAAAAAATAAACCACATCATGTTTGTCAGCAAACATAAATACATATAATGACGCCTGTGTTCCCCGAAGGGGTAGGCAGAGGTGTGTTAACACCCACGTTTTGCCTATTGGGTTTGATCCCATGTAATAGGGAGCGAGCCTATTATTCTATGTGAAGCTTGTTAACACCTTCGACCACATCATCACTTACCATCAGGTGAGATTGTGATCAAAGGCTTACTTATCAGGAATAAAAAAGAATTGCCGTTTACCGGGCACAGTTTCAGGGTCATACAAAATGTTTTCTATAGCATACTGGACGAAACACAATGACATATTAAGAATAATATGTTTACGCAACACAAAATCATATGGTATAAAACCCTGGCAGGGCACTATGGTATACAGCCCTATTGTGCGTTTGATGTACACACAACCCTACTCTCATCCATGTGATAAGTGGCACGAGTCAAAACACATGAAAATAGTGAAAAATTGGTTTTTAACATTATTATATTATTTAGACTTAGATAAGGACAAAGGGAATAATTTATATAAGTTCTAATGGACTAGATATTTAGTGGAAGAAACATAATTTACTACTAGCACCAGAGATCTGTATCTTATTAGTTACTTTATACTCGATGCTTGTTACTTTGGTTTTACTTCATGTTTAATGTAATCCATCGAAAATACCGGTCAAATACTCGCCAGTAATAAAATACCCCCCAAATTGCCCGTCAGGGTCTAAAATACCCCTTTTCGGGTAATTTACCCGTCATCCAGCAACGCTGATTGTAATAGCCCGCAGATAAAACAGAGAGTGAAAGAAGAATGAACGGGACAGCAGATGGATCAATGAATATATATCCATGGATAGCTAGTATATGGATAGTAGTAGCATCGGGTAGTTGTCAGTGGTTGTCAAAAGCAAAACTAAATTACAATGAAATGTTATCTTAATAGTGGTTGAATGAAATTCACAAATTACTTATTAATGTTTTATGCATTGGATAATTTATTATTTGACAAGAGCTAGTCAGATACGAACGGGCACAGAATTTTTTTTTAAAAAGAAAACTAAAGACTTTTTATACGTCTATTCACTGTGAAGATCAACATTCTAACTTAAAATAATTGATTTTCTTAGTCACCAGATGACCACCCACGTTATCGCATCACACGAGTCGTCTCAATGGAACGCTACACTTTGTTGTTGTTCCTAATCAGCACGTATGGTGATCGTGTGGAGTTCTGGTCACATGACTACTCCCCCCTGAGATTCATTTATATCGGGACGGGTTTATATCTTCAATCTTCATGTTACTAATTTGCGGAAGGTTGACAATTATTGGTAGTTTGCTGTGTTTAAGGTTGTGTACTCAATGTGGCCGGATATTTATAGAAAATCTAACTATCTTTACTTTACTTATATTTTCGAGTGTTCTGATGTAAGTTCCTTGGACATTTTGTCGAAATATTTCTTTGATACATATTCTTCGAAGCACGGATTTTTTTTTGAAAATAGGATCCACCGATTCGGATGGATACGCTGAATTAAAATGCTCTCCAAATTTACTGGTATCAGGGTACATTTACTGGTGTCATTAGAATATTTCATAAGGTTGGTTATATGTCTTCTATAAATTGGGATGTTGAACCTTTAGAACACCCGTTGCAATCAGCTGACATGATTCGGCGAGTGGCTTGGAGAAAAGTCCTTTCACTATCAGGTAGGGATATTTTGGTAATATGATGTAGGTTATGTGATTATGACTAATAGGAATTGGGTACAATTTGTAATACCCTAGTGATCAATGGAATGTCTAACAAAAATGTTAATTAATTTTCGCTGAGAAATGCCTTTATAATATTATTTTGCTCGATTTTCACAAGATTTTCCTGACTTACTTTACATACTAGCCTTTCAGTTTTCTCAATATTCTTAAGTATATTTAATAAGGCATTAGATTCATTAATGGACTGATATGGAGTCTCAAGTTTATAAAGCTATAGCAGTGTCTATCTCATTCAACTTGACAGAAAGGCTTTGGAAATTGTGCAATTTTAACGAGTAGGTACGTGTTGAATATTAAACTACTCAGAAATTTTAAACTATTTTCACGCTGTAAATTTAGTAGTCGTTTTGCACTTCTTTAAGTCTCTTTGTCAAGCTGAATAAATAAAACCTTGAACAATGTCGGAGACCAGAGTTAACTTTTTATTAATAATATTTTGTTTTGATTTTATGTTTTTGATCAGCTGATTATAACTAATACGAGTAGCATCGTCATTATCCAAATTACCAGTTATAATTTTGATTATGGAACCTACCGGGTTCGGTAAGCCCCTCTTTACTCTATCAGTTGGGATTAATTGCTTACAATGCGATTAAAATAAGAAAAGGATTTATGCCTGATAGATTTTTTTATTTTTTTTTAATAGCCGTCCTCCTCCACAATTTATTTCCCCCGATATGTTTTCGGGGACCTTTTTTAGGTTTGTTATTTAATTTATTTTAATTTTTAATTTAAATGTTTGACTGTATGTCAATTATAACTAATTTATATACAATAATATATATATATATATATATATATATAAAGAACATAAATTATTGTCACATACTTTGTTATTACATTACTCCTAATTTTAATTGTTTCAACGAATTGTATTATTAGTTAAAATTTATATTTTATGCCTGATAGGTTAGCCTTTGACCACTATCTCACGTACTCTCATAGATTCGCTGTCATCAGGACCAACTCTACGATCTGATTGCGTCTGTGAAGGACGTACATTCTTGGTTTCTTGCAATCACTGGCACCACATTCCTATCTATAGTGCGCGCGGAACCACCTTTGACAGCCACACTCCCTCATTGCTGGACCTTATGCTGACCTCCAATCCGGACGGATATCAGGTCTCCGTCGAGGCACTTTTAGGTGGTTCGGACCATTGCCTGGTACGCTCCGAGGTGCCAACTCTAAGCCGCGTCCGTCACCTTCCACCTGGGAAACGCACCGCATGGCACTACGAGCCAGCTGATTGGGATGGGTTACGAGTATTTCATTCCTCTTATCCCTGGAGGCAGCTCTGCTTCTCGACCTGTGATCTCGATGCTTGTGCCAACTTCGTTGCGGACGTTGTGCTGCAGGGCATGGAATGTTACATTCTAAACTCTGCGGTGCGGGTTGGCGGTAGAAGTCACCCTTGGTTTAGTAAGCCCTGTGCAGTAGCTTCAAAGCGTAAACTTGATGCTTATAAGGCTTTGGCTACGGCGCTTGCATCACAGGGTCGTAAGTGTCGCGCGTTAAAAAAGAAACTGAACGCTGCTTTAAGGTCTTGCAAGAGGGAAGTAGTCATAGCCAAAAAGCTTCATGTGAGCAGGATTGGTGACCAGTTGATGAGCTTCCCTTCAGGCAGTAAGGCGTTTTGGTCGCTTGCTTAAGCTGCCGAGGAAAACTTCTGCCAACCATCACTTCCAGCACTTCGTAAGCCGGATGACAATATGGCCCACAGTGCAAAAGAAAAAGCAGATTTAACAAATTATTGGAGTACAAAATTTTATGCCCAAGGCGGGAATTGAACCCGCGTCCTCCGATTTCGCGTCGGATGCCTATACCCCTCTCGGCCACTTGGACACGGCAATTGTAGCCGAAATTTCATACTCCAATCTTATTACTTTAACCGTCATAGGGGACGGTGCGCGGCCATCAACCAGACTACTAGACTTCATCTGATCGAAAGAAGTGATTTTTCAAACACTTAACTCTCTATGATGTCGCTACCCTTCTATATTTTTAAATATAATTACGAGCACTATCGCGTGCTAAGCGAAATATATTTAACAAATTATTGGAGTACAAAATTTTATGCCCAAGGCGGGAATTGAACCCGCGTCCTCCGATTTCGCGTCGGATGCCTATACCCCTCGGCCACTTGGACACGGCAATTGTAGCCGAAATTTCATACTCCAATCTTATTACTTGATGAGAAGATGTCTTTGGCATTATCTTAACCTCGAACTCGACTCTTGACAATGGGGATGCGGCACCGCCAGTTTTACCGACTTGCGAGAGGTCCACGCCAGATGTACGCATCTTTCAGAAAGCAGTATGGAAGGAACCCCGATACCTTGAAGTGGGAAAATCGAGCGGGCCGGACGGCATCCCGGCTGTAGTTTTAAAAAAGTGCGCACCAGAGTTGTCCCCGGTTTTAACGCACCTTTATCTGCTTTCCTACACTTCGGGCTGTGTGCCATTATCGTGGAAAGTAGCTCTTGTCCACCCGATCCCTAATAAAGGCGATCGCATGGACCCATCTAACTACCACCCCATTGCAATCACTTCTCTGCTCTCCAAAGTTATGGAACGAGTAGTAAACTCCCAACTTCTTGGATACCTGGAGGAACACCCGCTGATCAGCGACCGTTAATATGGATTTCGTCATCGCCGATCAACGGCTTCTAGCACTCAACAGCTACGGCCCACCTAGTTGGGCCGTAGCTGTTGAGAGTAGAGGAGAAGCGTGGTAAGCTTAGACATAGCCGAGGCCTTCGATCGGGTGTGGCACAAGGCGCTTCTTCCGAAACTACCATCATATGGCATATCTTCGGGGCTCTGCACATGGATAACTAGCTTCCTCTCCGGGCAAACCATTTTTTTGTATTTATTTGGAATAACAAACAGCTACATTATACATCATATATTTATAGAGCAGATAATGCAGCCAACGGCGCTATTCACGTATTGATTGAACAAATTGTGTGAAAAGATGCAGCCAGAGAGCTTTGTTAGTGCTATAAATAAACACAAAGTTGATTAATAAATACATTTGCTCAGTCAGAAGACAGAATATAAGACAAGAAATAACAATTTTGTAAGAAAAAAAAAATAGTATATAAACGTTAATTCTATTTATAGGTATTCTATATTTGAAAAATCGTTCTCAAAAAGTGAAAGAAATATATTTTGTTTTAATTTAGACAAGGGACATGCAAATATGTCAATTGAATCAAAATTAACATTATATGAGTAGACTAAACGACGTATAGGGGAGCGAAGCCCCGCGTTAGTGTTATAACTACTAAGTGCAAAAAGTCTTGTAGAGCGAGCTATTAAGGTCGTTGTGGACGGATCTTGTTCCGATGCCCATCAACGCTGGAGTCCCCCAGGGTTCTGTGTTGTCGCCTACGCTATTCATCCTGCATATCAACGACATGTTACAAATCGGTGACATTCACTGCTATGCGGATGATAGTACGGTCGGCGCACAGTACTCTGGTCGTGTTAGCGCCCCGCACTCTGTGGTATTGGATAGCAGAAACAGACTTGTGTCCGAGATTGAACATTTCCTTGCCAGAATCTCTCAGTGGGGAAATCTTAACCTAGTTGAATTCAACCCTTTTAAGACACAAGTCTTCTCGTTCTCAGCAAAGCTCCTTTTGGCGTTGCTCCGCAATATCAGGACATTCCCCTGAAGATCTCTAAGAGCTTGGAGATCCTTGGTGTCAGCATTTCTGGAGAGTTTTGGGGTCATTTGCAGGCTAAGGCCAAACTAGCTTCAATGAAGCTCGGTATGCTTAACAAGGCGAAGCGGTACTTTACTCCTAGTCAGCGGCTTTTACTCTACAAAGCATAAGTGCAGCCCCACGTAGAGTACTGTTCCCACCTTTGGAATGGTGCACCGAAACATCAAGTTCAGCCTCTCGACTCAATACAGCGACGAGCCACCAGAATTGTCGACGATCCCAAGCTCTCTGACAAGCTAGATCCTCTCAGTCTCCGTAAAGATGTAGGTTCCCTGTGTGTTTTTTACCGCTTGTTTTTCGGAGAATGTTCCGACGAGCTTTTCTCGACACAGTAAAGATCCAGCAAGTATGGACATCACATTCTGTTCGCTTTGGTCGCTCCTTTCTTCTTCGTACTTGTGGGATGTGGAACGACCTTCCTCCGGAGGTCTTTCCGCGAAGCTACAACATGGACTTTTTCAAAAGGGGCTTATACGAATTTATCTCTGGGCAGGCACCGCATCGGCAGCGCAGCTAGTGTTGCAGATGTCCATTAGCGGCGGCTACTGTTTACCATCAGGTGGGCCGTCTGCTTGTTTGTAACGCATAACATAAAAAAAAACTTTTTATCCATGTATTATGTGAATGTATAGTATCCAATATAATAAAATTGTAGATATATATTATTGTATATTTCATATATACATAATTATTAACAAATTATTTGGCATCAAAACGTATGTATATATACATGCGTGTTGATGCGTATATATATAATTGTGTGTAACTCTATATATGTCTCGTTACCCTAACCAATTATATCATGCATATATTTGTGTCGTTTTGTGAGAATCGACTGATCTGATCTGAGAATGAAAGATCTGGTAAATACCGATCATTCTTCCCTCCACCGACCAATCTCCAACGTTTGTTTTCCACTCTATCCACGTGACGTTGGCAAAATTGTGGCGACTCCGCAGAAGACAAAAGAAAAAAAGTTGAATTTGCATTTACAGATTGCGGCGAAATGTAACACCATGTACTCCATAGGTATCTTATGAATTTGGATGTAGGAAGAATGTTTTACGATAAACTGAGTACTTTGAGACGGATGTTGATTATTATTATTTTCAAGAAAGTTAACTGGTGGATGGATACTAGTAATTAAGTTTACATCGTCTCACATAAGTCCTAAGTAGAGTAGAGAAGGAAGGTACGGAGGAAAGTACGTTTTTTTGGGAGTTTTGGTTACTACCATACCAGGGAACATATATGCAGAACACTCAGACACCCTGACATTCAGAAATATGACGACTGAAAAATAAATTATTATTTTATATCCACTGTATAAACGTTTATCAAAATTACAAAGATTATATTCTCCTGCCAGCTATTCTTGTCATGCACGCATCACTTTGTTTTGTCTGTCTGTGGCATATTATATTATTACCACAGATGTTTGAGACTATGGGTAAATAGCTCATGCATAAAGTTATGTTAAAATCTTGTTTTTGCATTATTTGTTCTTAGTTTTATTTATAATACAAATTATGTTATATCATTAACAAAAGTTAAGTGTCCGTTGGTTCATTGTATCAAGTTATTGGACAATGGACGAAAAAGAGGAGTTGCATCTAACCTCTCAAGAGTTGCAAGTTTTGTCGGAACTTGACAGGTATTTATTCTAATAATTATTTATTTTATTCTATACAAACTTTTTTCGCGAAGTAACAATACAATTTTCTTAGGTCTCTCATTAGTTGTAATCACGTTTATTTAAGTTCCACAGCGTACGTAAGCAGTGCTAATGAAAAGGGTTCTAATACATGGGCCTTTATGTACAATTTGATTTTCCTGTTTGACAATTAAGCTTAACCGGTGATATCTTTTGATACATATAGTGGCTCATCTGTAGAAGCCAAGTTACTACATGTATTATACAAGAATACATTATAATAACAATATGAAAAAATTAGAACTGTTAGTGGGCCCACATCATAGTTTATCCCTCTGACCATGATACTTTAGCTAACTAATTTTAGATTTATAGTGAGTAAACTAGGTATCATTTATTTTGGAGGGACTTTAGAATCAGTATACATACATATGTATGGGAAGGGGTTTTAGCATACCCCCCAGAGGGGTGAGGGGTTATGGAAATTTATTTTAAATAATAAATAAAAATATGTTTACCTACATACATTGGAAGGACTTTAGATAATTATGTATATAGTATGTACTATGAGCATGAGGAGAGAGGGCGGAATATTCCCCCACTGAGGGGAGGGAGTTTTACAGAAACCTACAGTTTTTGTGATAACAAGCATGAAAACGTCAACTCTAGTAGTGCAGTAAATAGCTTTGGTAAGAGTGGGTTACCTTGACTGACACCCTTATGGATCGGAAAAGGAACTCCCATAGATTCCTGACGTTAGCTTTACTTTAGTTGAAATTTTTTATATTTTGTTTTTCTTAGCTGCATTGGCTGCAGCCATGCCAGCTTCATTGGTGCATACATTTATCAACAGTTGATAACTTTGTTGTAAAATCTATAAAGTTATTTAGCTGTGTCAGATGTTGACTCAGCCAAACTACTCTGGAATATGCCATCACCCAGAAAATGCAGTCAATCTATCTTGTAACTTAGCTAATAGGTTCACAATGGGAACATTCCACTAAGAAGTGGTATCAGTGGTTTTGGTTCAATGGTGTTGCAGATTGTATGATGTACTTAAGAGGTATTTCACGTTTCAATGCGCAAAATCGAAGATTTTAAGCGCTTAATTTACTATAATGGGAAAGATCTACAAGTTGTTTAATAATTGACAAAAATAGAATTATCTGTTCTCTTTTGGGTTTAAAGAACTTTATTTCTCATAAGAACTTAAAATGAGATACAAAATTTAAATAATAGTAGTCCTCTGGCTGGAAGCTATACAATGCTAGGGTAAATCTGTTATGTATTTTTTTAGTTTATTTTCAGTTAATAAAAATCTTTTCAGTTAATCTACCAGATTTACAAATATAATATTAATTCTTTTGTAGTGACCAATCTCCCGCACCTTGCTTTACGAATTAAAGTACACATAGCCAACTTCAGAGTTCTATCTCTTGTATAAAGATTCATCAAATTAACTAAAAGTTAAATCTATACATCCGGCATATAATCCTGTTGATACATAGTGTACTAAAATATCGATAATTATTCATCATTGTAGAAAAAAATTAAAGATCTTGCGCCAATTTCCACGAATTTTATCAGCAGTTTAACACTATTTATTGCGTTAAATAAAGTGTATTTCCAAACAGATATTATATCAAAAGAAAGTTCATTCTTTAATTAATCCGATCTTTGATAAATTGTTATATTTACTCTGTTTTGTAAGATACGAAGAAATATTTAACATAAGTTGAAATGATCATAAATTGAAATGTACATGCGCGAGGCGATCAGTACGGCGCGAGCGCCCATCGAGGTAGGACCTGTGTTCGTTTTGCCGCGCTCTAACGTCTCGTTCGCGAAACGCTTAGACACAAGTTTATAGTGAGACCACAGAGTTTTGATCATATCGATATTTTTTTTAAGTTACTAGCTATTCTTTATTTTTGTTGTCCATAATACAAGTATTGTTGTCTTGTTAAGTAATTACATCTTTTGTGTTATTAGTTTTTGTTCATCCATTGTGTTAAAAAAAGGCAACGTCACAATTATGCAGCCATGTACAGGGTTATTGGAAAAATGCTAACAATCTCAGAGGGTTGACTACTTCTTCTTGTTCTGCTATTCCTAACAAACATTGTGTTTATGTTTTTGTGATTTTTGAAATGTGCTTTTGACGGAATAAGTATGATGATGTTAAAAGTCTATTATATATAAATTACAGGCACAAGAGCCTGTAATTTATTGTTTCATATTTTTACTAATTTGCTCAATGTAAATATTCAAAACTCTATTCAAAGGGAGCGCGGCGCGGTCCAGTGTTGCCGCGGCGGGTGCTATTAGCTCGGAGTAGGCGTTGAGAAGACAAGAGTCTCTTGAAAAAGACAACAAACTTGACGAATCAATAGTAGTTATATTCAATATGTTTTTATATTATTCGAGTTTAAGTTAGTAACTCACTATAATTTTTGTTTTAGGAGGATTAGATGGCAGGCGAATAATTGATTTCCAATATTTTTGGAATCAGTTAATGTCTATTTTATTTATTTTATTTTTATTTATTAAACAAAATCCACAGCCCTTAATTAAATATACAATTTTTCTTATAAATATAACTTACGGCCAATTAAGGATTTACATTATATAGGTTTTCTATTAAAAACAAACAGTCGATTGTGTGAATTCTTTAGACATAATTGTGTGTACTCACTATAATTTTTGTTTTAGGAGGATTAGATGGCAGGCGAATAATTGATTTCCAATATTTTTGGAATCAGTTAATGTCTATAAGTGAGCACAGCGATAATTTCGGCCGTAAATTAAACTACCCTCCTAATTTGTACAAACCGGTCTCCAGGCTTTTCCATAGACTTTCATAATCCAAATGGTTTTCATAAGAATGCATCTTTGCTCATACGAAAAAAAAACCATATGTTTCTGAGATAACGGAAGTATTTTCAATATTTTTATGAAATTTGAAACCAGCTCAAATTACATTTTGGCGCCAAAATATTACGTCATTTTATAATAATCTCGTAACTACTTCTATAGTAATAAGCATAGAAAACTGTAGTTTCGCGTTTGTATAAGTCAACAAGGTAATTAAAAAAATTATTTATTACCTTCTTAAAGAACAATATTTCAATTTAGATATCCAACAAAAAAATTCTCACAATATAACCACTAGAAAAATTAGTGATGAACAATTATATACAACAACATCCAGTAATACATATGGTAAACGAACAACACGCTATTTAATTCCTCGTTTATTAAATGATATTGATGTAAGTTACAAAAACAGTATTACGAGGAACAATATTAGGGATAAACTAAAATCACACCTTTTGAACAGCCTGTAGATGACTCACTGGGCAGTGGAAGAACAAGTTTTGTTATCGGCTCGAGTCGTCTTTTACTGCTCGGCGAAATAAAACCAGTATAGTTGTCCCTTTTCCGCATTAGCGTTTATGTTGCGACTTACGTGTGATCATAGTTCACTTGTTACTGTTATGCATTTTGTGTAATGTTATGTTATTTGTCAACAACTAGACTTTTGTACGCATACCGGACAAATCTCTGTGATTTTTGGTATGCTTATTTTTGTTTTGTTTTGTAAATTATTTAAATAAATAAATAAAAAAAAATAAAAGGAATTGAAACAGGAAGTCATTCAAATCGTTTTTTTTTTTTTTTTTGCGTATTTATCTCCAATCAATGGTTTTCAAGATTGTCTGTGGGTATGTTTGTTATGCAGAGTGAGTCTTCCACCGAAAACATCTCATTTGATTTCTGTCTGCTTCCTAGTCCAAGGCAAGCACTTGCTTTCTACGCAGACGGGGTCAATAATTTAGATTGATTAGTTGGGTAGCCAGCTTATTCGGATGATTTCTCAAACGTTGTTGGTAGATTGTGCTTGACCTGCTGATTTCCTCTTTAACAGTCTGCATTTGCAGGTTTTCATGTATTTCACAATTAGTTATGTACCAGGGTCCATTATTAATTGTTCTTAAAATAATGTTTTGCATTCTTTGCAGCATTGATATGTTAGAGTTGCTAGCAGTGCTCCACAGTCCAAAGTCCAGACCGGCTTGAGGATGCTTTTGTAAATTAATAATTTATTGTCATTTAACAATTTACTATTTCGTCCAAGTAACCAGTACAGCCCCTTATACCACAGGTTAAGCTCATCTCTTTTAGACTTGATGTGGTCTTTCCAGGTTAAACATCTGTCTAGGTGGAGTAACACTGTATATTAAAATAGTAATAAAAGTTATTATGAATAATAATAATAATTATTATTATTATTCTTAATACAATATAAGGTTAATGGATAAATTCATATGTAGATATGCCTAAAGAAGTTTATTTCTATATTTCCAGTCGACAATTTGGCTTCCTGAAGCTCCGAGGCACTGAACATGGCAGAACCAGATCACTTGTCCTCAAAGCAGTCAAATATTTGGAAGGAATGCTCGTACAAGTCAAGGTTTGTGAGTTTTTTATGTTATAATTTGATGAGCCAGAATGACAGACAGGAACGTCTGATGGTGTGCGTCACAGTACAGTTGCAGAGCCACCATCTTCAGTCTGCTTGACAATGCACAATGCTCTTCACTCAGAGACATTAGTGATTGTTTCGTTTGCCCAGTAGTTTCACTTGCTACAGTGACCTTCACGCCTAAACAAAGTAGTGTGCAAACACTCCTGTCTTTACTCGTGCTTCGAGGCAGAATATCTGAGATGGCGGCGCGTCGGGTATCTCTTCGTGTGGAAAACAAATATATGGCCATGGTTATGGTATTTATGCAAATGTGTAGGGCATTGCTTACGGTGGGAACTGCGGTGCAGCGGCGGTGCGATTTAAGCAGGGGATTCTTGTGTTATGTCGGGCCTGTTTATGTCAATTGTACTAGTTTGTTTTCCTGGTACCCTTGAAATGAACATAGAAAATATTATATTGTAAGTATAATATAATCTAACTATACTAAAATTATAAAGAGCAAAGTTTGCAATTTGTATGATAGTAATGGATAATTACTGATTAAATAAAATAAAACTCGTTTTCATTAAAAATGCACTATCCCTGGGTAACATAGGCTATGCTTTATTTTGATTCCTGTTTAGTTCTTAATGCTGCATTAAGAGCTCTCTTCAAGACATAGGATTTGGCTCTTGTACAACAATTACTTCGACCCATTATTTAAAGGCGGCACGCTTCAATTGTGATTATACAGATAATATCGTATTGCAGATTGTATAGAACAATAACTTTTTGTTTCTATACATTACGTTGTAAAAAATTCCACTAATACAGAGTAGAGTATATGGTTTCAAATGGAATATATTTTAATAAGTACTTATACATTAAATAGATTATAAAAATATAAAAAATTTAAATTTTATAAATCAAAAAATTGGAGTGATGAGTCATTGTCATGTTAGCTCAAGCGGTCAGAGCTCACCTCGGCTATATGGGTGGATGGGCGCGGGTTCTAATCCCGCACATGATTATAATTTTCTCTCTCGTAAATTTGTAATGTTGTAATGTAATCCGCCGAGCAGGCGTTATTGGAAACATAACAATGAAATTAATAGTATTAAGTTATTAATTATGTCTATTGTTATTTCAGGAAGAGGAGCGCTCCTGTTCTCCAGTTGCCAGAAGGGATATCTGCATTGATCCCAAGACATACTGCAAGTTGGGACATTTTCATCTCTTAATTGAAGACTATGCTAAAGGTAACAGCATCTTTTCAACATTATGTGACTATTTGGTAATAATTTGATAAGATTACTTATAATTCGGCTTTAGACCTATTCAGTTGGATTAGCTAGGCTTTATAAATTTTATAATATACTTCTGGGCGCTAGGATTTGATTATATAGCGCGCCCTCGAGAATATGCAAATAACATTTCAAAACAACTGCCTGCAACATTCTAGAATCTTTAAAACATTCATGACAATCTGACTAGTCTCATCCGTTTTAGGTATCGTTTTGTAGCTGCTTGACGAACTACCCATAAAAAGTTCATTGGTGTGATGCCCACTTTTCTTTTTGCATCTGGCAGTTCAAAACCGATCATCCGATCCAAACCTTAGAGATATATACTATACATACTTCTTATTACACACATATGTATAGATATATAAATTTAACTATCTACAACTTAATTTTATTAAAATATATTTAATTAAAATGTTTATCAAACGAGGAAAAGCAAGGGATAAAAGATAGCAGAACAGAGGAGCATCAGACAGTTGAAAATTTTGTGATCTGCAGTGCCCTCATCAAGGTCACATTCACAGATTGAGTGGTCTCGAATTCTTGGAGGTATATAATAAGTAATTGAATTATATAATGTCGGTAATTATTTCAATTTGCGTTATATGTAAATTAGCGTAAATAACATCCTGTGTAACACTTTCGATAACTTCATTACTTACTATTAGTTTATTTAGCGTTCAAGGGGCAAAACAACAATTAACAATATTGATAAATGCTAAGTAAGTGATTCTATTTTATAATGTTATGTATGGTGAGAGTAATAGAGATAAACTATTTATCCACCGTGATACATTTCTGCGACGAAGTCAAGCTCGTCGAGTAGAAAAAAAATTCACAGATGAGAAGAATTTAATCCTCTCCCCCGAGATATATGGCTCCAGTCCATGCTTGGTGCTCAAAAGCCTGATTTCTTAGCTAGAGAGCCTTTTCTAATAGATTTTTGCAATATGCGTTATTCTGCTCTGTGGATTACATAAAAAAAGCCTTAAACGGTCAGAGC
The DNA here is from genome assembly GCA_963890685.1 of Plagodis pulveraria. Lineage (NCBI taxonomy): Eukaryota > Metazoa > Arthropoda > Insecta > Lepidoptera > Geometridae > Plagodis > Plagodis pulveraria. The sequence continues at coordinate 10,227,307 of OY982951.1, forward strand.
ATGCCCCGGTTATAGGGGTGGACGGCGCGGGTTCGAATCCCGCACCCGCATAGTCATATAATTTTTCCTCTCGTAATTTTGTAATATAATCCGCAGAGCATGCGTTATTGCAAATATTATAGGGTTGCGTCATCGTTAACAAGTTCAAAGCTAACTGTAAACATCAGTCTTGTTTGTAGTACAACGTAAGTTGAACTATAGGCGTGTCGCTCCATCCTCATACGATGGTTAAAGAACGAGAGGACAAATTTGAGTTGAGTCATGTGTCATGTTAGCTTTAACGGTCAGAACATGCCCCGGCTAAAGGGGTGGATGGCGCGGGTTCGAGTCCCGCACATGACTATAATTTTTCCTCTCATAATTTTATAATAAAGTGCCTGTACTAATGAACTTGTAAGCTTGTCGAGGCTCCATACAAGATTTGACCTCCGCTTCGTGCAATTTTTGCACTTGGCCTGATATAAAGTACTGCAACATTAGTGAAAATGAATGGTACACAATTATTCCACTATTATAGTTAGTTACATACTCGTATGTTGAGATATGTGAGAAAAAGTGAATACCATAATTGATTTCCAAAGTTTGCTGTCGTGTGTTCTACTTAAATTTATTCTTACGACTCATCCAGTTCTTTTTTCCAGCAATGTCAGCATACCAGAAGTTCTACGCGCTTGAGCAAGAGAACTGGAAAGACCCGCTGTTCCTCTACGGACTTGGTCTTTGCTACTACCACTACAATGCTTTTGAATGGTAAGTGCATGGCTCTTGCTTGATTTCGCTTGCCAACTAAATTACCTCGTTGACATCATCAACCACAGCATGGCTTCAACAAACCTATTGGTTTGCACCTGTTGATAAGTTCAACCTTTACTTTACTAAAAGATCATAATATTATTATAAATGAGCTAAAGTATTATTAAGATTAGTTAGACAGTGAAGATGTTATTGTGTATCTTCGTTAAACCTTCACATTGAAATGGCTGAACTGATATCGATGAAACTTGGAATATTCATCATTTCATTATAATCTTTGAAATAATAATGGCTAAAATATTTTGCTTTCACATTTTTTAAACTTAATTGAACTTCAATATATATATATATATATGTACGGGCTGCATTCAGCCGCGCGACTTGTGCGAGTCTTTTAAGTGATACTGTGCCTTTTAGTGATATAGATAAAATCGAAAATGGTTTGACGGTAATACTGCCGGACGCTATCACTTCGTTGGGTATCGAGCCTTAATGATCTTATTATTGAATTATACGTTTTGTTTCGATGTCTCCTGTTGTTTTAGCAGAACCCTGTCCCTGTCACATTATAAAAATAATTCGTATTTATCGTCCAAGTGATGTTCTATTTGTTGTGTGATAAAGGCTTTCTGGTAATAACTTCTCTGTACAAAAAATAGCTTCGTAGAAAGTGAATTATTTACAGAAAAATCCCACATGATCTATTTGACTTGACGATGTAAGTACACAGTGTTAGACCGCCACGCAACTACAACTAATAACATATTAAAACACTTTGTTATTGCACACAAAGAAATATAAATAAACAAAATTTTAGTCGATAAAGCCTTGGAATACAGAGGGCAGTCTTATCTTAGGGATAGCGATAGCGATCTCTTCCTGACAGCCTTTGGATGGAGAGGATATGAATAAAATAATTTAATCGGTCATTGTATGTAGTTTTCAGGTAATCCAATATTGTTGATGTCATCCAAATGTATTTTTTTTTTCTAATACACTCTTCGAAAATTCATTATGCCTCATATTTGTAGTGGTGTATAAATCAAAAATTTTGTAACATCATCAATTGACCTTCTATGATAAAAAGGGCCTATCACATTTCAGTAATTGGACTTATCCGTGTCTTACCAGGTTTAAGAGGTTATTATATAAATCAACCCAAAGTATCGTATGATTTTTGATGTCAATATGAAAGGAGGAAACTGAAGCAGACTTGCGAGTACTACTTTATAATTGTAATAATATTGAAATTGTGGATGTTCCCCCCTCTTGCACATTTATAATGATTTTTGTGCTATTCAATATAATACAATTAGAGATGAAATTTGTAGTATTCAATTGAACCACCGTGCGGGTACTATAGATCTATTGATACTTAAAAAGTATCGATACTGGGTATGAACAACACTAAACTTATGCTACGTTATTTTTATTATGTATTTGTAATTTAGTAACTATAACTCACATTCACACTTCGGATGATAACATTAAGGTAAATCAGAACAAAAACCAAGCTATCTTAAACTATTAAACTAGAATTACAATAATTTACATGCAATAACATATTGTCACTTTATCGGTTTCGAGTGTTTTCAATAACATAGACACAGTGGAAGATATAAACAACGGGTTGGTGGAAGCTGTCCAAATAATTGGTTCTCAGTACTTTAAGACCGTCCGCCGAATTAATCCGAAGAAACTTTTAGAAAATTCATCAACTTGATGGAAGACTGGAATGAGATGAGACTGCAATCTTCGGCTGATATATCGCACTACGGCAAGCTCAATAGACGAATTTCGAAGGCACTGCGATGATACTAGCGTGCCTCTAATAAAAAACGTTTAAAGGTCGCAACCGAGCCGCAATTTTACGGACTGCCATGCCGCAGGTCCCTGGTTCGATCCCCACCGCCGGCGTGATCTTCACCGCATGGTGGAAGGGCATTTTCGATTGCGCTCCTGGCTAACTACCACCCTAAAGTAGAAAATGTGTCGCCAAGCACCTAACGGTGTGTTCCGGCAGAAGTCCTTGAAAGCCAGTGAAATTACAGACACATGAGACTTAACAACTACGTCTCAAGGTGACGGGGGCAGTGCAATTCGTCACTTGTGATGAAATGCATCTGCTCTAGAGTCTAGACAGACGTTAGTCCGCTTAACATCAGGTGAGCCACGAGCTTGTTCCGTCACAATAACATAAAATAAATAAATAACTATGGCTCCAAAATGTTCGCAAAAAAACCGTCTATAAGGCAAAGCCTGGATGCACGGATGGCAGAATCATCTCATTAAACAGGAGATTCTTTTAGACGTTGTTACTCCGAAGCTGTTCACGAACGCGTTCTAGGACATTTTAAAGATCTTCAATTGTAAAGAATTCAGCATCAACATCTCTGACGATTACATCACTAACCTAGATTTGCTTCATGACATTGTCATAATGGCTGAGTCGTTTGAGAACTCAGTACAATGCTCAGCGAAGAACCAGTCACCGCCATAACTTTCAGTATTTGCATGTTAAAGTAGCAATGGGCGGGCCACATTGCTCGACGAACTAATAACCGATCAGGAGACCACAGAGGATCTTAGCGGTGAGAGCGATAAGACTTTACTGTACGGTCTGGTGGACAGTGGCCGACTGTACTGTGGTCGCTGAGGTGTACGATTACCGTGCTAAAATGAGATCGCTGGACAGATATCCCGGTCCCGAAGAGGTCTTGCGGATCAGGGAAGCCGCTCAAGTTGCCCTGATCCAAAGATGGCCGAGGATCTCCAGACCTCAACAGCCGTCCTGGTGATGGGGGAGGGCAGTTCGTCCTCACCCACGTCGCTGGCTAACAAGGCGGCATGGCTACCTCTCGTTCCAAATGGTGCAGGTGGGGGCACGGATGCTTCGGCGAATACCCGCACCGGATTGCGAGACGGGAGCTCACCTTCTTCTGTCAAGACTTTGGCGCGCCCTTCGACACGGCGCGTCATACTGTGGGTGTGCCATATAGAGATCCCAAAGGCTCACCCGGGTCAGGGAGAGAAGTGACCCAAACCGAAGGAGGAGACCAAGGCAGAGAAGGCACTGCAAAGCACATCTACTTCGGCCCCCTTAGAGGAATTGCCCCCCCCCTATTGGGCGATTCCACTCAGGGCTAACTCGTCCAGATGACTTTCACACCGAGTTAGCCAAAGCTCACCGAACGCTTAATGAGCCTGCCTCTAGATCTCAAGAAAATCTATACCTTAAAACATATTTTGTGTATTATATACTGTACTGTAACAACCGACTCGTCCACTGCTGAACACAGCTTCTCCTATTAAGGGGGTATTTGCGGTTTTTTTTTTTTACCTCACGCTTGGCAGGCGGCTTGGGGATCGCAGTGTAAGATGGCAATTCTTTTAAAGGTGCTGCTGCCCACCTTCCAGTATTTTTCCCTTAGTCGCCTCTTACGACACCCAGGGGATGATATGGGGAGGTGCAATTCTAACCCGGCACCCCACGGGGATCACATACGAGGGCGGCACTGAAAATTTCGTGAATCAAGGAAGTGACACAACATTTCTATTTTAAAATGTATTTATTGCTTTTCGAAGTAGTCTCCGCGAAATTTGACACATTTTTCCATACGATGGAACCAATTATTGAAGCAACCATTCCATTCGGACGTTGGGGTATCCAAAATGGCTGTTTTGTAGGCGTCCACAGCTTCTTCAGGTGATGAAAATCTCTGACCACGCAATTTATTCTTTATTTTAGGGAAAGTATAGAAATCATTAGGGCTTCGGTCGTGGCTGTACGGCGGATGGTCTAATAATTCTATGTTTTCTTGCTCTAAAAACTCTTTTGTTCCGTGCGCGGTGTGAGAACTCGCATTGTCGTGATGGAGGATGATGCGGCGGTTGCAGTTCTCTTTACGGAGTTCAGAAACGACCTGTGGCAAACAAATGCTAGCATACCATTCTGCATTACATTAACCATTCTTTGTCCCTCAAGAGAAATAGTCGCAACACGGCCGGTTTTGGAGACAAACGTGGTCACCATTTTTTTTGCAGCACTCCGTAAACGAACAATTTTTGTTGGCTTTAACTTATTTTCGAACACCCAAACTCGTGACTGGTTTTTTGTTTCGGGTTCGTACGCGTATATCCAGGATTCGTCACCTGATACGATGTTGTATACAGCATTTGAGAATCCTGCGTGGAATCTTTCGAGAGTTCTGACGCACCAAGTAACGCGAGCCGCTTTTTGCTCTTCACAGAGCGAATGCGGTATCCATCGGGAAAACAACTTTTTTACACCTAATTGTTCTTGCAAGATTATTTGTATTTGACTCATGCCAATGTCTAAAGTTGCCTGAATTTCGCGGTATGTCACATCACATGTCGATCTTCCTCAACCAGCTTACGCACAGCATCCACGTTTTCTTGGGTGACTGCAGTTTTTGGACGACCTTGACGGGGATCATCACTGAGCTTGACACGTCCACGTTGAAATTCAGCAAACCAGCGATAAATTGTGGTTTTGGATGGGGCAGAAATCATCCGGTCAACACACTGTTTTTGTGTTAAACCACTTCGAAAGTCAAAATAAATCATTGCTCTTGAATTTTCTCTATTCAATTCCATTTTCTCAAAGACTAAACAAGTGACAAAACCTTGTGACAAGATCGAGAATCTTTTTTTAAATAAATAAATGGTATTCGATTTTCAAAACCAAGGAGTTTTCAATTAAAAAGATTTTAATATGACAGGAACATATTAAAATATTTGGAAATGTTCCATTACCGATACTTTGAGTGCAGCTCTCGTACTAGTATTAATTTTTACTTTAATTGGCTCAATGGTGCTTATTTTTAAGATACTATACTGTAAACAAAAGCTGTAGTTCTTCCTATATGGAAATAAATAAAAATAAACAATGTAGATGTATAAATAAAATAAAATGTAGGTATATTATTGGAGTCAAATTTTGACAAAGCGCCATGTCATACAATGGTAGCAATTCTGTTGTTCACTCACTAACTATACTAACTAATTAAAAAGTTCTAATTTAAGTTTTATGATTTCTAAAAGTCATTCTGCTGTTACCTCGAACTAAATTTAATACAGCAACTTATCAATACTAAATATAATTCACTTTTCAATCACATAAAATGTGATCAAAATTATCGAAAATAACGAATTTAGCGTCAAATGGTATACGCCCTATTTACCTATGGAACTTTGTTTATATTCGAAACTATCGAAACCTGGGATAAAGCCCAAAAATAATGATTTGGCCACGGTGCTTGGCAGAGCAGCTTCAACTGGTCGCTTCACAATCTTGAAAAGGCTTTCGAGCGGAACGTATGATGTTCAGTAACAGAATCTACTGGTGATTAAATATAAAAAAATAACAAAACACATAGCTGTCCGAAGTCTATCTAATAAAAGTGGATTTAAACACATCTGCCACCCCTCTGGGTATTACAGATGTGCAATGATTTTATTAATCCAAGTTTGCCTACAAGCTTTTTTCACTAGTTATGCTTTTGAATTACCGAAAATTACAATCCTTTCCGGAAAACCCACAAGTGTAGCAACCATATACTACCATGCTCCATTGTTTATCCGACTAAGAAAGCCGTGATTATAAAAAAAATACACCAAAATAAATTAATTGGAGAACATGACAGCATTAGTCAACACCAATTTACTTGTTGATTAATTTTAGGTTTAATTATCTATGGTTCCACCTAATCTGACTAAATTATGGTACAACAGAATAGCAAATATGCAAATTTTATTAAGTTTAGTAACTTTAATAATTTTAGAGTGAATTAACTAAATTATGGCCCCAACAGAATAAGAAATGTTCATTTGACATTTCTAAATCTAATTTTACTAAATTTTAGTTAGTTTTTTGGCATCAGAATTGCTACCATTATTAGTAGTCTATAACCACGACACTTGTTGAGAAGCTGACAATGACGAATTACAGTGGAATCTGTTTATAATAAAATCTCAGGGAAATAAAAAATACGTCATACTAAGAGGACGTCATACAGAGCATTTTATGGCAAATAAAAATCATTGGAGATAAAAACGTAACGAAGTCCCGATTCTAATCTATCTAGCTAACCACTATAATGTTAATCTTATTCGTAGCCACTTTCACCATAATATATGGGCGAGGGCTGCAACTCCACTTAAATCGTAGGACTTCATTGAGGTCCGCCTGGACTGTTACCAGGAGGGTTCCTGGTAAAGTGTGCTATTGTAGGTGATCCTGATGACGGCGCTTGCATCACAGGATCCTGTGTCCGGCGTTGAAAAAAGAAGCTAAACGCTCAAAGTCTTGCAAGAGGGAAGTAGCCAAAGCCAAAAAGCTTCATGTGAGCAGGATTGGTGACCAGTTGATGAACTTCCCTTCAGGCAGTAAGGCGTTTTGGTCGCTTGCCAAAGCTGCAGAGGGGAACTTCTGCCAATCATCACTTCCAGCACTTCGTAAGCCGGATGACAGTTTGGCCCACAGCGCAAAAGCAGATCTCTTTGGCATTCTCTTTGCCTCGAACTCGACTCATTATGAGGGGAAGCGGCACCGCCAGTTATACAGCAGGGTCAGAGTTCCATGCCAGATGTACGCATCTTTCAGAGAGCAGTACGGAAGGAACTCCTATACCTTGACGAGCGGGCTGGACGGAATCCCGGCTGTTGTTTTAAAAAAGTGCGCACCAGAGTTGTCCCCGGTTTTAACGCGCCTGTTTCTGTTTTCCTACAATTCGGGCTGTGTGCCATTATCGTGGAAGGTCTTATCCACCCGATCCCTAAGAAAAGCGCCCCATTGCAATCACTTCTCTGCTCTCTAAAGTTATGGAACGAGTTGTAACTCCCAGCTTCTTGGATACCTGGAGGAACACCGGCTGATCAGCGACCAATATGGATTTCGTCATGGCTGATCAGCCGGTGATCTTCTAGCTTATTTAACGCATAGGTGGCCCGAAGCTGTTGAGAGTAGAGGAGAAGCGTTGGCGGTAAGCTTAGACATAGCCAAGACCTTCGATCGGGTGTGTCACAGGGCGTTTCTTTCGAGACTACCATCATATGGCATATCTTAGGGGCTCTGCACATGGATATCCAGCTTCCTCTCCGGGCGAACTATAAGGTCGTTGTGGACAGATCTTGTTGCGATGCCATGCCCATCAACGCTGAAGTCCCACAGGGTTCTGTGTTGTCGCCTACGCTATTCATCCTGTTTATCACATGTTACGAATCGGTGACATTCATTGCCATGTGGATGATAGTACGGTCTCCGCAAAGTACAAATACAAATATTTTATTGGTAAAAATACTCTGGTCGTGTTAGTACCCTGCACTCTGATGTGTTGGAAAGCAGAAACAGACTTGTGTCCGAGATTGAAAATTCCCTTGCCAGAATCTCTGAGTTAGGAAATCTTAACCTTATTAAATTCAATCCCTTTTAGACACAAGTCTGCGCGTTCTCAGAGAAAAAAAGCTCCTTTTGGCATCGCTCTGCAATTTCAGGACATTCCCCTGAACATCTCTAAGAGCTTGGTGTTAGCATTTCTGGTGAGGTTCAGTTTAGGGATAATTTGCAGGCTAAGGCGAAACTAGCTTCAATGAAGCTCGGTGTGCTTAACAAGGCGAAGCGGTACTTTACACCTAGTCAGCGGATTTTACTCTACAAAGCACAAGTGCGGCCCCACGTAGAGTGCTGCTCCCACATTTGAAACGGCGCACCGAAATATCAACTTCAGCCTCTCGACTCCCTACAGCGACGAGCCGCCAGAATTGTCGACGATCCCAATCTCTCCGACAAGCTAGATCCTCTCAGTCTCCGTAGAGATGTAGGTTCCCTGTGTGTTTTTTACCGCTTGTTTTTCGGGGAATGTTCCGACGAGCTTTTGTCGCTCCTTTCTTCCGCGTACTTATGGGATGTGGAACGACCTTCCTCCGGAGGTCTTCCCGCGAAGCTACGACATGGGCCTTTTCAAAAGGGGCATCTACAAATTCCTCTCTGGGCAGGCAACGCATCGGCAGCGCAGCTAGTGTTGCAGATGTCCATAGGCGGCGGTTACCGTTTATCATCAGGCGGGCCTTCTGCTTGTTTGTCACCGTTAAAATGAAAAAAGATTAAAAAATAAAGTGTTTTTTATCTTTTTATTCTATTTATTATGGCAAGGGCAAGTTCAATATTTAATATTCCGAAACGAAATTCAAATTACTTCCCGATTAAATGAATACAGATGATAGCAGGGAAATAATGAACAATGAAAGCAAACGGCCTACTTTTTGGCTCGTGATTCATTGTGTATTTTCGAATACCGCTCAATGAGCGAACGCGCTGAATTAAATACTTAATTAGAACAAGGCCAATACATCCGCAGAATTACTAAATAAATCAACCCATGTACCTAACTGCTAAATTATTGTTTAACAGTGAAATCATTATTAGTATTTTGTTAATGATTTTAGTGGTCTTTATGGGGCCGTTCAGTTGGCAGCAAATCGTCACATGCCAAAACATTTGCAACAAAAACAGCAAATTGACCGTTGCCATTATATATTCCATAGCCCATCTAAAGTTCATGAACAAAACTCTGCCGTTTATGTATATTTCCAATAATGTACCGTATGTCTCCAATCCAAACGCGCAATTTTTTATGCGGAATAATATACTATGTACCAAATAGGCCTCTGATTGTCGGCTATAACTCCATTTATGCCTCTGTAAAGGACCAAACCTTGTTGACTGTTGTGGCGAACTGTCGGTGAGTGCCAACACCTCGGACCCCGTTCTCCGTGGGGCTAAATGTGACTAGCTTGTCTGACCGCCATGGGGTAGAGACGCATGAGCGAGTACCTAGCTTCAAGAATAGAAATGTGAAAGGACATTAAATTGTCCCCGCCTAACAAATATTACGGTTCAAATTGGTTCAGCAGTATTGGATAGACCGATCCACCTAACCGACATAAACATATACAGACAAATAATGCCAGTTATAACACTCCTTGATGTCGAAGTGTTAAATAATATAATTAATTATTACTGAGCGGTCATATGCGAAAGGTTAACATCAGGAAGGTCACTTCTACGTTTTATGACAATTATCATAAATAAAACTGACCAAGTGTTAGTCGGGCCTCGCTCTTTTTCGCATTGCAACAGTCCGTAAAAGTAAACATTGTTTGTTGGTATCACATCTTTTGTTGGTTTAATAAAGGATGTGCTACCTAATATACAGAAATTTCTGATTCCTTACTAGTTCACTTGAGATTATCCGTTATAAAAATGGTCTAAAATGAACATCTTTGGTAGACCTCAATTTTTTTTTTTTTAGTTTAACAGAATTAAATTATAATGAGCTTAAGCTCTAGACGATGACATGACATACCCCACATTTTAGAGTCCAAGTTAATTTTTTCGGCTACCATCTCATGTTATCGAGTCCTCTTGAAAAATAATTCAATTGAATTCTCGTCCAATATTTATTTTCTTTGAGTCAACGCATCGTTTTACCCAGAATATAAAATTTCAGGTTTGTAACTCAATCTATTCACGAGCTAAGAGACCCGTGACATATTTGGACAGACAGATAGATAGTCTCATTAATAGGCCTCCGTGTTGCCCTTTGGGTACGGAACACTAAAATAAATTCGTATTTTTTGAGCAATTTTTTCCAGAACTTTTTAGATTTTACGTAAATGGCGGAGTCCAAACACCTGCAATTAACAGTTATTCAGAGTAGTATGAGCAGTGCCGTGCGCTACCTTTCGTACCGATCACCAGATCAGCTCGCTGTTACCACAATATTGTCATAAGAAATTAAAGGCACGCAAAAAATCAGATAGATCGGGTACTTTCAAAAACATATCAATTATCAATTTTGAACTTAAAGGCATTCGAACAAAGCAAGATCTTCGTAGCGCTTTCAATACAAACGAAGTTTTGTTATATTTTATATAGGTACTAAGTGTATGCAATAATGTCCTTGAGCTTAAAACATATGCTGGTTTAATAATACCGATGGTTGGATAATAGCGATTGGTCTCTTTCGTTTGTTTCCCACTATATGCGTGCGACTCGTCATTGGCGAAATTGTGGCAACACCACAGATGCCACTCAAAAAAGAAGTTGAAGAAGCACACCTTGGTGGCCAATGAATTTGTCCAAAGAGATTTTTATTGAAATTGAAATGTCAATTTATAAAACTTTCAAGAAAATGGATATTGTATTTATTCTGTGGCTAACAAATTTCGGAACAACCTTTGAGTAGGTATAGGTACTCCACGCAAGGATGTTCATATCCAGAGTATTAATCTCATATTTTCACCTTTACGAAATCGATTTTGCCACTTTAAATCGTAACGCTAAATAGGTAGATGTTTATAGAAATTAGTACGGATTGTTTGCACCGGTACTCAATAGGGGAATTTCTAAACATTAAATTAATAGGATGCATGTCTGAATGACTGTATCAGCCAGATCGTCCACAGCTGAATCGTCCCTTAACGGGGGCGTTAAGGGACGATTTGTCATAATCCCCACGCTTGGCATACGTTATCAAAGGACACTGCTGCCCACCTTAGGAGGCGGCGTATCCGCCAGAGATGTGCGTGAAAGATGAGCTGTAGATGATGATGAAAAGAGAAATAATCCAACAATAGAATCGTTCCATTATCCTAGCCTCACTGGGCGCAGCGATCGTATTGGTGTTTTTTTTATTCTTACGCCGCTCTTCTTTCTTGCACATCTTTGGTGAATATGTTAGCCTTAGTCGTCTTACTACTCCATTAGGAAGATATTGGGGGTGCAATTCTAACCCAGCATTCCACGGGGTATCATGCCTACGTTTAATAAATTCAGGAAGGGACGATTGTAACGGGGTTTTCAACGAAAACTTTGTTTTCTAAAACAAAGAATAGTTATATGAAAATGATTCAAATTTTTATTGATGTCGATTCTTTCATCAAAGTTTTTTATTACTTTTTGGCAAAAATGGCTGGTCTATTTCGTTAATCACATGACAGATTTTGAGTTTTAAGTCTGCAATCGATTCCATTGGCTCCGTATAGACTCTGTCCTTAACATGGTCCCACAAAAACAATCCAGTGATGTTAAATCACACGATCTGGCTAGCCACTTAACCGCCTAATTTCGTGAAATTATGCGATCGGGAAATTTCGTTTGCAATAATTTGATCGTTTCATTGGCTGTGTGACATGTGGCACCGTCCTGTTGAAACCACATGTCAGTGATATCCACGTCAACAATAATAGGCCAAAATTGAATTGTTAATATTTTGACAAAAAGTGATTATAAATTTGGATGCAAGAATCGATATCTGTCAGCGTGCTCGTGGTGGATATTTGCCATATATCATTTTTCATTTATAATTGCTTAACTTTTCTCTTCGTAATACAATAAAAATTTGAGTCATCTTCATCTTAATTCTTTGGTTTAAAAAATAAAGTTGAAAAACCCTTTATTACTAAGTAAGGTACTAGGGTACATCATTGCGATTGCAAAGTGTTTGAAAAAGCACTTCTTTCCATCAGATGAAGTCTAGTAGTGTGGTTGATGACCTCGCACTGTCCCCTATGACCGTTAAAGTAATACAATTATAGCACAACTTTTCGGCTCAAAGAGTTAGGTTCCCTGTGGCCGAATGGAATAGGCATCCGGCACGAAATCGGAGTAGCCAGGTTTGACTCCCGTCCGGAACAAAATATTTAATGCTCCAATAATTTGTAAATGTGAGCTTTAAGTATATTAAAGCTGTTAGTAATATTGTAATAAATACTCACTCAGTCAGCATAATGATTTGAGTAGTTATGACTTCACTAAAAAATGTACCTATATATCGTTCCATTGCCATCGGGGCGCGGTGGTTGAAATCGTGAAGAGTCAAAATCCCTCTCGATTTAAAATGCGTTCTAACATTTCAGATACGTTACCAAAATATCATGTCAATGAAAGATTTCTGAATTATTAAAAATATATTACATTTAATTATATTTCATTCCCCGACTTATCACACGTAAATTTTTGTAATGCGAAAATTTTCGTTCTTTAAACAAGCATGTTCAATAAAATAACGTAATCATAAAATGTGGGAAGAAAGAGCTCTGGTTTTAGTTTTTATACGATTGGCCAAAAGGAGTGTAATAATCATATTTTTGGGGTTTATTTATGTACTCGTATTAGAGTTTCTTTTTTCCGTAATAACTTTTAAATGCCTGAACAGATTTGGATGAATGGGGTATCGTTGAAATCCTTCCATCAGCCGGAGTGAAACTGGATATAATTAATTTTGTAGGAAAATTGTGTTTTTTTTTATATTTTTAGTAAATTTTCAGGTGCCTGCTATAGTTTTGTTTTACAATATACCTGCGGCTTGAGCGGAAATAATAAAGTGATAAAGGATGTTTATGGAACTGACGTACGTATAGACAGAAGTATAATTATTAAAGTGGCAAAGTGACTAGTTCATTAACGTTTTGAAGAAAAGTAATAATTTAACCCTAAGTTCAGTTGTAAGTCTTAACTTTATGACAACATGGTGTGTTATACACATATTTAGAAATGTTAATAAACAATTTTAAGCTATTGTTATGGGAACAAATATAACGGCCGTTTTTTGAATATTGCAAAAAGTAGTACACATACTTGTAGCTAAAATCAGTTCAAATTGCAAGTATTTTAAAACCAGTTTTTAATTAGTAATTTATTAAAAAAACATTGATAATTGAGTAAAGATAACCAAATTTTTTTTATGGGTATGTACAATACGCTTTGTAGAAAGTATTTGGTCTAATTCAGTAAAATATTTCATTTGGACTAAAATTAATATTTTGTGTAAATACCTAACGTCTAAATTTGCATTTCTCGTTGCGCATTTGATCAGGAGACACCGAAAGTCTCGACTCTAGACACCTAATAACTAATAACAATTAGTTCGAAAACTTTACATCCGAAAATCGTCTGTACAGTTTCGTGGCTTCGTTCGAGTTCGTGTCGACATCGTGATTCACCGGACGTAGGACGAGCGCGGTGGCGCGGGGAGGGCGGCGATAGGGCTTGCGCGGTACGCGGGGAGAGAGAAGGGCGCGCGCGGTAACTGAAGGGGGCGCGGGACGGTGCACGCTGCAGCGCGAGGTCGTCGCTCGCTCGCGCTGCCTACTGCCAGTCGGGAGCGGGATGCGGTGACGTAAACTGCATCGGCGCGAGCCGCGAACGTAGTGTAGGACGGGACGTCTTGTGTTTATATGTGCCGAATGCATGACTTGAACTATTCTGTGTGAACGAGTGCTTGTGCTGATCCCGTTGACGACGTCTCCGCTCTTCACTACGCGGGCCGCTGCGGCCGCACCTGTCAGCCCCTGATCTACATATCCCCAAAATGGTGAGTGCGGTCGAAGCTCCCAATCGTGGTTTGTTTACGTCGGCCCTATTGTGGGCTCTCTCTCTCAACCTGCCGCCCATATCCCTGCATCGCGCTCGCACGTGATTATTTCTATTGTGTTTTGTTTCCAAAATGCAGACACCTACGTCGTGGGCTCGGCTCTGAAGCTGGTCCCGTCGAGAGGTCGCGTTTTTGTTCCCTTGCATTATTTTTGTTTTTTTTTCCAATGTTTTCGCAGGTAGCCCGTCGTCGGAGCAGTCCTCCCCCATTCATCCGATCGACTCATGTGGGAATCTATAGCGGAATAATAGCCAGGATCAAGGAGGGTAATAAAAATAAGAGGGTGCAGTGCGTGACCGGCTAGGCTAGTAAATAATGAGTTAGCCGTCGTCGCATAAAATGTAGGTCGGTTGGTGGAGTGTGGCTATAACTACGGTCGCCGCACGCGATGCTATGCTGCCTTAGGTACCTTGCTGCCATTCCGAGCCTCGAACACATTTTATGCACCGCTATTGCATTCTCTCTTATTCTTAGGCACTTATATTCACATGTACAGTTATTCTCTAACGGTAATTTGCCATGAGGTTTATGCAGACAAGGATCTTATCTAATTTCCTCTTAATCATATACTAGGATTTCGTAAGTGAGATACCGTTTCCGGCTATAACATTTGAGTCACCTAATGATGTAGAATTGACGAGAGGATGTGATTCCATTGCCTTCTTTGTCGCCTGCCATCGAATCAGAACAGGAAATTGAACTGTGGTCTGTGACTCATGAACTCGATAACCATATCAGGTAGAATTCGCGCACTTTTATCTTACGTCATTGGTCACTAACTAAACCGGTACGTAGAGATATTTAACAGACCAATAAATTACTTGGTCAGTTTGCGTAAGAAAGAAGTACTCATTCACGTGGTTTTAAATCTTTTAAAATTTACAAGTTGTTCTATTATTATAGAGAGCCCGTTAATTTTACCGAGAACTTCATAGCGTTTACTTTTATTTAGTAAATACGTAAGTACCTTCCTGCTAATGGTGTGGAATGTCTGCGCATTCATGATTTGATAAAGAGTTGTTAGGGTTGATTATTATAGCAGATATAACAAGCAGTTGTTATCAATGTTATCATAGATCATAATATTGGCTATATGCCGAGGGCAAGACGAGGCCGGTGTCACAGTTTAAATATCAGTTACAATAACTTTATATACGCAACCAACGCGCAGCTAACCGCTCTGAGTAACGGTATCTCTCTCTGGAGCCCTCCAGTTACTAGCTAGACCCGCTTGGCCCGTTTCGCAAACTTGTTCATCAATATGCTAGTCGAGTCCTTTCTCGTCGAACTAAGCCGGAAATGGTATTTCCATGAGCCATTACGTTACTTGTGCTTCAAAATACATGTGAATAATGGATAATGAATAAAATGAATAATCCTTTATTGCCTGCCTGTTACAATAGATTCCAAATAAGACCACCACAAGAAACTTCGATCAATATTTTTTCGGTGAAGGCATTTAAGCTTATCAACATTTATTTATTCATGTTGTTATATAGAATAAATATAAACTACGAATCCCAGAGTTTTCCGAGTAGATATTAATATGTATTGTTTTCGTTGAATAATGCACATTATTATTCATTTTTTTTACAAATGGTACTTAGGTGACTGTTCGCGTTTGTTTCTATCGAATGATGTAATTGCTGTCGACATTTGTATGTCAGCTGCTAGGTCGGTGTAGGGTAATGTTAAGTTATATATTGATTCTTTTATGGATGTAGGTAGGTAATGAATGGTATTTAATTGCTAGAGCAGCTTGCGGTAGCGCGTGCTTAGGGCAGGTGTATGCCGGCTGCTACCACACCTGTCATGTTATGATATCAGCTGCTCCTTTAGTAACCTAAGAATAATTGCCTTGTTTTCTTCCAACAATAAAAATGTCGTCTATATACTGTAGTAGGTACCTATCGTGTATGATCTATTTTTCAACGAGGGGAGACTCTCATTTCGACTTTCATATTATGTTTGAGGCTTGTTGTGTGGTCTTTAAATTTAACTTTATTAATAATTTATGAGTATTGCATAACACACACGTCTGAAGGTACTTTACTTATAAATTTCATTGTTAATACTGCTATCAATTAGACTAGACCTCATTCTGTGTAATACAATTCTACAACTATTTGGGAAGTGAGTGTTTCATACAATCTTTTCTTGATACCTTCATAAATCGTCTATGGTCTAACTAATTTATTTAGTTTATCACAAAATAGGTACGGAGTTCTATAGTTTGGCGTTAAGAGATGAACATGAAAAACAACAGAAATTTTATCGAGCAATTGTTATGAGTTTTACTACACGGCCGTTGTAAACGGACGTACTGTGTAGAAAGCGATAAAATTTCCCGACGTGTTTGCTTACTCGCAACTTCGGTGTAATTGCATTTGGTATCTAATTTCTCCATCACCGGATAACTTTTCCGGTGGTCTTCGAGCTCTTAACTGTACATTTATAGAAGATAGTTTAGTTTATTAAAATATTATATTGTTATAAGATAATTTCAGCTCATTTTTTTATTTTTTATTTATTTATTTAAATCATTTACAAAAACAAAACAAAAATAAGCATACCAAAAATCACAGAGATTTGTCCGGTATGCGTACAAAAGTCGAGTTGTTGACAAATAACATAACATTACACAAAATGCATGACAATAACAAGTGAACTATGATCACACATAAGTCGCATCATAAACGCTAATGCGGAAAAGGGACAACCATACTGGTTTTATTTCGCCGAGCAGTAAAAGACGACTTATTTATTTACCGTTCTTATTTCTTACTTTGTTCAGATTGAATGGGACTAATTTAATACATAAATATTTGCAGCATAACTTGACTCATTTTTAAAATTTTGTAAGAGACCGAAAAAGGTAATTGATTTGCATAAATTTTGCGATACGAGTAATCATGGTTTGTTTATTTCATTATTTCAATAAATTAATTACGTTCATGATATAAGATTTACTCTAATGGTCATGTTAAAGACACGGCAGTGTTAACACAACAATAAGCAATAGTTTACCTATTTTACATTTTAATTTGTAACACAACTCACAGCATTGATGATATAATTATTTGTTTCTTATTTGGATTAAATTATTGCAATCTGAAGTTTTAAATTCTAAGCCTTTTCCTATCTACATTATGAATACCTCCGCTTGATTACCATTTACGTATGAGTCGAAACTTATTACGTCACAAAGACTATGTTATTTATAATACACGAGAATAGCTGTGCGAAACACCGCATGGTAACAGAATAGCGGAGAACCGGAATTTCGTATGTAAACGCTTCGCTTGTCTATTCGCGTTAGGTAGACCCGAAGTCACGCTGTTGGTATTAGTAGCAGTATGAACATAGCTTTTATGGAAATCAGCTATAAACGAAATAGCGTAGTAAAAGTGCTGTTTGCGGTCTCCGACCTTAGCTGAAGAGCGCATCTAAACAGAGGTGAAGATGTGCGGGCGGGACGCGACCTCTTCGCTCTTCGTCTCGCGTTGCGAGCTACATCACGTACGCACGAGCCCTTTCACGCACACAGACGCAACGAGGGCCTGCGGCCGCGCGCGCACCCGAAACTCGACCTGGGTGTCTATCGAGTCTTTGAAGGGCGTTCGCATTATTAGCACCCCCTTCGCCCCTTCTCCCCGTCTCGGGCCTATTTTTGCTTCGACTATGCTTAGTTCTGCTTTCAACTCACTGCGCTCTCTTACACCCCTGCTATTGTGAGCTCTGGATTTCGTTTTTCGACTTGCTATCCACCCTCTGACATAATCGATGTTTTTCTTCATAAATCTAGGTCACGGCTCTGAGAGTCAAAAGCAGGGTGAGCGCGATGGTGACGACGATCGGTCGTCGACACTAACGGATCGCTATTTATACCTGCTGCGTAGTGCACCGGAACTCGCTCAGTGCATTCGCTGCATCCGTGGCACTCGCCTCCGCCCTGTCAATGACCTCCCCGGTGCCTCAACACACCACTGGAGCGTCCATTTCCTTATGACAAAATGAAACAAAACAGCTACTTGAATTATTTCAAATAGAGTTAGTAGATACTAGTTTGTACAATAGTCAAAGGGCGAAGTATTGCGAAATGCTGTGGCAAGCGGTCGCCCTTCGGCTTTGTTCAAGTTACGTAAGTGAACCCGCCCACATCTGTAGGGCAGCTAGGCAGCCACCCACGTAGGGCATGAACTGTGTCAAGCTGGCTGCCCTAGTTTTCACAAAAGCTAGACGTGTTTTTCACTTGCAAAGGAAAAGCTGTCTATTTTATGAAACACTATTTTCTTGAAAACTTAAAAAAAGACGAATATTTGCGCTTGGCGCTTACTTATGGTGAATAATAGTGCTAAGTTCTAGACTCTAACAAAGGTTTCTGCAATTATTACACTTAAAATTATACAATTTTGCACACATTGAAACGCATAAAAAACATTGTCTCAAACGTTCATACTTTGATCAAATGGAATAAATGGTGCTACCTAATTAATAATTACGTAATAAAATATTCATTAATAAGTTAACAACATCATCAACAACAATATATTTAACTTAAAATATGACATCTCTCTCACCGATGATCACAGACCACCGTCATAGAGTTAAACGAAAATTGGGTTTACACTAATTGGTGCAGTGGCAGAAACGTAACCGGGATAAATTCTCGGGTTTCCAAAGTTTATTGGTTTTTACGACAACTAGTGTCCAGTAAAACTTGGAAGTAAATAATAATACAAATGTTGAGCAGATGATAGGTAGGTACTTAGTAGTGTACTACAACAAGCACGCGTACTTATAGGGAAATTAGTATTTTTATTTTCACATTGCATTATTAATTTTAGTAATATGCAGTATTTCAGACTACAATCCGGAGTATGGCAATGTTCGTGCTATAGTATCATCCCCAATTACATGAATCCTACAAATATGTCTGTACACTTCTGCTCATATCTTCGGGGATACGCAAAACGTTGTTATAAAATAAAAGCTATAAAAAAGAAACTACGAGTAAAGTTGAAGTTGCTAGTTAACTCGCAGAACGAGATTTACGGACGGTATTCACGATTCATGATCGTCGTCCGCACTGGAATTTGCGCGAAAAAAGCAATACGTCATGAGACGTCACACGCACAAGCAGCGGCGTGCGGGGCGGGTTCAGCGTGTCGTCACGCTCGCAAGGCCGCTGCTGATGAGTAAGCAGCTAGCAAAAGCTTCTTGTTTACACTAAGCCGATGCCTACTACGGACAAACATGATGATAATGTCTGGGATGACTAACGACACATTGATTCATCCATTCATGGATTTAAAAAGAGAACATAACTAATGATCTAGCTCCCAAAGTTAAGTTATCATTACGGTTGGCCGTGCATGTTGTGCCGCTCCTTACAATGACGATAAATTCGAATATTGATAAACTACGTTTGAATTGTTACAAAATGAAATCTTGGAAATACACAAACGCGTATGATTTGTAAGGGTTTTCCGAGTAATATAAGGCATTGTTGTCTTGCGAATCACGTTTGTTTGATCGTGATGTCGAAGGTACGCAAATTACATAAATTAGTACGTCCAGTAATCACACATGCTCGTGTTATATGTGTGCGTAGAGATAAGAGTGCGAATTGATATGAAGTACGTCACAACCATGGAGTTTGTCAGAACTAAGTACCCACTTGTTAAGTTACAATGATGATAAGGAATATTCGTATGAGCCATGTTGTTTATCGCTATATCTTCGGAGGTTGCTCTGTAAATACTGCCGTTGTTCTCGTAGTATATAGAATCCGTACACTTGCAAAAGTACGGTAAAAGGTAAGGTAGGTAAGGAAGACAAAAACGTCTAACAAAGAGTTTGTCTTAAATTTTGCATCGCCAATGGAATTCCGTATTCGGTTCGGAGTGTACTGAAAATGTTACAGAAGGCTTACGGTGAATAGATTTTATCAAAAACACGTACTTATGAGTGGTACAAAGCGTTCAAAAGCGGTCGAGATGTGATGGAATATTTGTTCGGTCTGGTGCCCACCAGATAGATAGCTAGCCACCAGATAGATAGAAAGATAGCCCTATCAACGTCTGCAAGTGAAATTAACATCGCAAAAGTGAAGGAAATAGTGACTGTTCATTAAAGTTTGAGAGAGACAGCCGCCGAACTTTCTGTGTCTCTCAAGTCGATCCGTACCATTTAATAATCACTAGAATATGAAACATTTTGCCGTACGGCTAGTACCAAAATACCTGAATTTACTCCAAAAACTCAACCGCATAAGAGTCGCTGAGGACATGCTAGAACGAGTCAATTCTGACCCAACATTTATGAAAATCATTGTTACTGGTTTTTTTTTTAATGTAATTATAATATGCCTTTAAAATTCTACCTAAGGTTTGATTTTTTGGTCGCTCACGACGTATGCTGTCAGGTACCTGACAGCATGTCCTGTGAGCAGTCAGTTGCAATAGTTTAAATAGGTAGATGAAATAGTTGAGCAGTTCCCACGGATGTCGATCCGTACTTACAATCTAGCCGTCACATTGCTTTGTACGCACAATGGGCATTAGAAAGCGTCCGACGGCGACCGCAAAAAGGGAGCAGTGGAAAGGGCTCCGGGCTTGCGAGATGATGTTGCGTCACTATTGAGCGATAACACCCTCCCTCTGCCCGTCCCTTCCAAAGGCCAGATGACCCGGGGAATAGAACGCACGATATATGCGTGTCGCAGTCATTCTAACTTGCACGTATGCGCCAGTGGCCTCGCTTTGACTATGATGTCGACGAAGAACCTCGAAATATTAGTTCTCAAAGGGTTCAACCCTTCTAAATGGAATCGAGGGATGGGGCTGTTTTTTTAAATTCTGCATGTTAATAAGTATAGGACTCTTTTATACACTTGTATGCATAAATAGTATGGGGACTATCAAGGGCACTCCACCATTTGTAATGTAATAATAGTGCAGAATGTCTGTCCCTTCAATCGTTTATGAGGGGAGCAAGTTGTGCATAATTTTTGTGTTCGTTCAAATAGCAAAGTATTATTTCTATTTTCTGGGTGTTTATTACAGCGCAATGAAGTTATTGCTCAAGAACATCGATTTAAAAGCATACAAATATTATTTTCAAGAAGTGTCATCATAATTTTTATATAATTCACATAAACTTTTCTGACGTTCGATTATTGATTACTATCGGTACTTGTGTTGCATAAACGACATTATCTGTAAATAAAACTTGATGTTTGTGTACCCGCAAACCTGTTCAGTAATGGATTCGAATAATGTAGTGACATCAGGTTCACATCAGGTTATTTCGACGTGCCGAGTATGTAATGCGGTACGGTATGCCGTCGGCGGCATAACTACGTCCATCTGCCGCCGCGCCGTCGTTGCCGGCATCTTGCTTCCGGGTTGACAGACATAGCTTTAATTCTATTGGCCCTATTCGTTTGAAGTATACTTGTTCTCGATGATTCTTTACTTTCATCTTTGATTTCATTATATTTGGCTGTACAATTGTTATACTAGATACGAAATACACTATACTTTAGTGTATTTTGTGCCGTATCTTAAAAATTAAATCAAGCAGAGACG
Organism: Plagodis pulveraria; assembly: GCA_963890685.1. Taxonomy (NCBI): domain Eukaryota; kingdom Metazoa; phylum Arthropoda; class Insecta; order Lepidoptera; family Geometridae; genus Plagodis; species Plagodis pulveraria. Next base: position 10,249,109 of record OY982951.1, read on the forward strand.
TGGCAACGATTTATTTTATCGTAGTATTCAACATACCAATGTCTTTAATGTAAGCTTGAATGTATTTAAATACTTGGCACATAATGTTAAGTTGTTTCATGTTGCAGTCACGAGTTTACGTACCTGAATACAAATTGCATACATAGTAATGTTACAAACACTGCAAAGGTTTCTATTTGTAATATGCAACGGCCTTTAATCTGCTTCTAGGTTTAACATTGCATCTATCTGCATGTCAATGATTATGTTTATGATAAGCCAGGTAAATGTTTTCCTGCATTGTTATAGTCATGCAAAATCAATAACATGAAGGTCCAAATGGCGACTACGTTTTGAGATATGTTATGCATCGTAAATTATATCTGCCTTAATTTACATCTTACACTCATTTCTTTCGGAATAAATGTTTGATTCGCCAACGAATGCAATAGCGTTGAAAATTATAACAATTAGTTTATATTTTTATCGTCTGTTTCTCTAAGTATTGATAATTATCAATATTTGTTTATTTTTATGGATGACCAACAGCTAGGACAAACTTCTTATACATAAACAAGTAGAAACATAAAGCCAATTATAGGTCATCCTGGATAACTTATACTTCGGTTTAAAGAATTTATTGTGCATCTTAACGAGCTAAATTGTCAAAAACATACTATTCCTGAAATCAGAAGAGTATAATATATACACACACATACAATTCGTTAAAAAATATTGTTGAATACCAAAATAAGAACCTAACCTCAGATTGTACATGTTAAAACATTAGGATTCTAAATATAAAAACTAAATATTCTCATCAAGTTAATGCACTTAAGAAGGATGTGGATTATATTCCACTAATTCATTCCATTCCGTATAAAATTGGTTAACTTTTCTTATTTTTGTTTGCACTTGCAAAAAAGATTAGCAATATCAAATATTCAATTTTGTGCTCCAGAAATTGGTGTACGTGATTTTCGCTAAGCACTCGATATTGCTTGTAAGATTAGGAAAAGCTCATCAGATTTTGAGTATGAAAATACGAATCAAAATAAATAACAGATGCATTGTTTAATGTAAGTTTTTGGTTACTAAACTACTGCTTCAATAGTAAATGTTGATGTCTCGCTTAGAAAACGCATTAGTTGCACTTTTATATCAATTTTCGTCCTAAACTGTTCTTTATTCATTTGTTAATAACGGTTACAGTAAAATTTGGTGCCGATAACAAAAAAGATTGGTAGGACTATACCTGTTTGATAATAATGGATTATTTATCAGTTTTCATTATCTTTTATTATTTCTAACCCGGAAAAAGTTAATTGTTCATGAACTAGTGTACAACTGATTGTACAACCAATGCCAACCATACATAGCCCAGACAATTTTAATTCTCTTATTCTCTCACATACCTACTTGGGTTTAAGTATTTTCAACATCAAAATACCAACAATCGATCAAAATTCATATGCATATATTCTGTTATACAGTAAACCAGAAGTGAATTTAAAAGTATGTAATAAATAGCTTTTCCGAATTCGCCTTGGAACAAACATAGGCGACCTAAATCCTGTGGCCTTAGAGCGAAATAGAATTGGAAATGAATTCCTGGTTTATGAGCTCTTTATTCTAATTCAGTGTAGTAAATTACTGTTGAAAATAGCCGGCTCACTGAAATATCGTGTTCATGAGATCATATCGTGTAGGTTACTCTATAAGTGGTATCGAATGGGACAGAACTGGGTCAACTAGTATGACGCCAGCGATAAAAGAGCCCTTGCTCGTTCATTATACATATTATGTCCTACTACTGAGCTGTTTAATTTTCCGATTGTAAGCTATTTTAAATCATGTGAGTCCAAAGGAATGCTTTTAGCGTAACATTATTTATTTGGTCCTGTATCATTGAACGAGTGAACTGTTTCTAGACGTCATTCGTAGAATCAAACCTGATATTCAAGAAATACATTGTGTTATTGTTTAGTGTTTCTGTATTTGTAATCTTATGATTTACGTATTACAACTCCAATAGTGAGTATGCACTGCATACAGTTGGAGTGTGCAGTTGCATTGCATTCAGTCACCTCGGTACCAAGGCCATGGAGCAATAGGTATACTGTAGAAACATTCTAAGCAGAATGCATCGCATGATTGCGTCACCTGGTCATGAGCGCAACATTACGTTGTACTTGAGTATAACATCGCAAGTACTTATAGACTGCATTACAAACGTACTTGCGAGGTCCATAAAATGAATAGTATTGAGGCTGCTCACATAAACTTGACCTCATTACTTGAACACATGTTCTAACTCATTCCCAGGGATCCTGATGGTTAATAGAGAAATGGCATATATTTAGTTCGAGTTTTCCGTTCCCTTCGCTCGATACCTTCGTGGGAAAGTCGTGTAAAGCAATGGCGCGATCACGTGCCGCGGCACACCTAGCGACTACTTACTTCAGTTATGTAAAGTGAGTGCGATGACGACCGACGAATGAACTCTATAAATAGCGGTCGATCCGTCCTTGAGCCCGCGCGGGTCTCAAAAACTAGGTCACACCGAGCTTCATGCCACCTCCCTCTCCTACCCACCACACCTTGGCTCCCAAAATCTATTATTGCTTTATAATGATATCGCCTAACTTTCAATTAATGTGACCTGTACTTACATAACATGTTCTTCACTATTAAATACGAGCTAATTCATTTTCATTCCATGTTTAAAGATTCTTCCAAAACCAGCTGTTGCCAGTACCCTCGTTATGGCAAATTATACGATTCAGTTCGTCTTTGCTCATAATTCCCTTACCTGAATAATACACCTCCTGATAATGCTCAAGGTTGGGTTCGGGCAGGTAGCGAGCCGGATTATAATCGATCTTTTTGTATTTATATTTACCCATGAGATGTATTATTTATCCAAACATTCGTGTATAATTTTAATATTCAAATAAGGGGTCTAGAGTAGAGAACGCATCTACAAAATATCAGCTTGTATCACAAGTCAACATAAACATGTAAGCGGAACCTATTTATTCTGTATTTGAGCAAATATCATTATTCGATCAATACTATATTTTGCTATCGCGATGCGAGTATTTACGGACGTTGTTATCAGCAGGCGTGGCGTGGGTGGGTGTGATGTGTGTGAGCTATCAACCATTCTTCTATAGTATTATCGCTGTTAAATTATTATTATGTTGTCTACAAAATTAGGCGCGTACTCCTGTTGATTCGCGCCGACTGCATTAGATATATGTATATAGGTCTCGTTTAACCACTCTTTAATTTGTGATGTTTATTGCATATTATTTAATTTATGAATTCATCGCAATCGGCAACAAAGAACTCGTAACGTTATTGGTTTGTATCCCGTAACCTACTTAGTTTAATAAAAAACTATGTTGAAAGCGTAATTTGTTTTACCATTATAAAACAATCAGAATAAAAAAAAAAATAAGTAGAAATATTAATACATATTTTAAAGTAGGTGTCCTTCCGGTTCTGCTTTCTGATATAATAAGTACTAGGAAGCCGTATGCTTGGAATTTCGAACGTTGCGTGACGCCCGGCAATTGTACCTAGTTAATTCCGCGGAAAAAAATGTGAGTAGATGTATTGTGAGCATATAATATTATGTCGAGTATAGCTTCGGGCGGCACGGCTGGTGAAAGCTCTGTACGGCTCGTCGCTCGTTCATGTATGTGTGTGTAATCTTCATTTATTTTTGTCGTGGATGCCGGTGCCTATTGGGGTGAACATCGGCCAGCACCTGTCTCCTTTGTTTCGGCTTGCAAATGTCAGTAGAGGTCATCTAAATAAGGTGTATAGGCGTTGGTTTGGGAGTGCTATCGCTGTCTAGACGTTGTTGCATGGTCCGATCGATTGCACGAACGAGCCTCAGACGGTCGTCGACCCCTCGGGCGCATCGGTGACGTTACGCTTCGGTGATGCGCTCTTCAATAACCTTACGGACATTGCGGCGTGCCTCAATTCCGTCTTCAGTAACAAACACCTTGACGGAATTTTTGCCCTCTATATATTTTTCATTCCATTGCTGATTGGTTCTGTTCCTTTATAAAATAATCTAAGTCTCTGTAATTATTCATATTTTTACTTGTATCGATTTTTTGATTATGTAATGCATTACATCCAATGCTCAAGTAAGCTGGTATGTTGCTACAAATACCTTATTTTATGTATAAGAAAAAACAATGTCGGGTAACTTGTAAAAATAAAAAAATAGTTTCTCGTGAAACTAATTTCTTTGTATACCAGATTGAATTCCCGACTTGTAATGTAATCTTGGTTTACATCTTAACAAAAAAGGACCGGTTATTTTTTCGGGAGTAAGTTTCAAATGGAAAAAACTCTTCGCTTAAATTCACCATTGTTAAGAGTTGCCCGTCAACTCAAACATTTCTAAAGGTTTCTTACGATCCCTTGCCCTTGCACAAAAAATACAGATATTTGAAATTTTATTATTGTCTACTATTCCAAAGCTCTGTTTTATGGACGACTGCGGGCATTCAGGATTTTATTGAAAGTACTCCCTTCATAAATCATTATTTACAATTTGTCCGACCTCGTCGGCCCGTCAAGTTCAGAACGTACTCATACATTGTTTTCTACATTTGTTGACAGAAAACACTAAAATTTTATGCGTTGTTTGTCGTTAACCAATCGGTTTATTGCTGCGATAGTTGCGTTGCGGTCTTTTGTTTCGCATTCGATAGGGTTCTGGTAAACAATAGGTGGCATTAAAGCGGAACATTAAGCGAGACGCCTGACGGGCGATGTCCACTCCCAGGGCGACGAAGGCGTTGCAGATGGCCCTGTACGTGTCGCCGGGGTTCTCCCGCGCGGCGGATGCGCACCTGCGGCTGGCGCTCATGTTCAAAGCCCGCAGACACTGGGCCGCGGCCGCCGCGCACTTCCGTCGCGCCCGTCTGCTGCCTCACCAGGATGCCACCTTCACGCGCCTCGAGCTCAGCTTCCATGCCGCGCATCTGCTCGAGGCGCGAGGCCTTAGAAAAGCAGCCCGAGACGCGTACGAGAGACTCCTCAAAGAACCTCAACTCTCTTCCACCTTGAAAGCCGACGTTTGCCGACAATTAGGTGAGTAGGTATCCAATTATTTTTGAATCTAAACAATCTTTACTCTCTCGTTCATTGTTTCGTCCCGAATAACTTCATTTTGTAATGTCTAACTTTGTTGCTCGACTTTTCGAATAAAAATAAATCATTTCCAAATTTGGAAATGCTCTCTAACAGGACGTAATTCGTGTTACTGTAATAGGACGTAATGTTTGTTTTTTTCCTCATCCAGTTTTACTTTCAACCGTCATTGTCGTAATTGTTTCTTTGACAAGTAAACTGGGTAAAAGAAAATGAGAGTAACTACGTACAATTGGCAAGTAGCCCGACAAAATATCGTCAAAGGTCAAGATTACCAATTTTAGAAAGTACTAAATGCGTCATGATGAATGAACAAAGAATAGTGTTTGAGTGGGGAATAGGGATGATGTTATCGTTATTGTGGCATCAGGATGGCTGTATCATCGCTGCGTGTCTTTGGGTGAGCCGGGCGCGAGGGCACGGGCTGCTGTATGGTGCCTTCAGCGCGCTGTGTCAGCGGAGCCCGAGTCCGGAGCTGGCCTTTACCTCCTCGGGCGGTGCTTCGCTGCCCAAGGCAAGGTCCACGATGCGTTCATTGCCTACAGAAACTCCGTTGAGAAGTCTGAAGGGAACGCGGATACTTGGTGTTCTATAGGGTAATTACACTTTGCTGTCGGTTCTTTTCTCGTTTGCCTTTTCTAAATATTTAGTTTCTCAAATTCAATATATCAAGCACTGTAATTTTTATTAACTTGGTAAAGGAGAATGCATATGTTGCTTATGTTAATTAACCACTAATCAGTCACGATTTCAATTGTGTATGCATTAATTCCACAGAGTATTATACCAGCAACAGAACCAGCCTATGGACGCGCTGCAAGCTTACATCTGTGCAGTACAACTAGACAAAGGGCATTCCGCTGCTTGGACAAACCTGGGAAGTTTGTATGAGAGCTGTCAGATGCCACGCGATGCTTTCGCATGTTATACTAACGGTGGCACGGCAGCGACCGCCTCCAACAATGCGCTTAGGCAGCGATTGGCTTTCTTGAAGTCACATTTGGCTCATGCTCCTATGCCTTCCGTAACTGGGAAGTAAGTGTTCAGACCAGTGATCGTTATATAAAATAGTTATTCTTACATTTTCTAATGATAGGTCTTTAGTATCACTTAGAATTCATGATATTATGTAGACTTGACAAACTACTGCACCGGAAAATAGGTTTTTTTTATTTCATTTCAAACAATCAGAATCACCTTGAACGTTATACCACACGGCTGGTATTTCTAGTGTTTTAAATATTTAAATCAGTTATGGCCAGTGATGAATATCAAATGGTGTGTTCGCGACATCGGGGGCGCGTCTTTGGCTCGTTCTAAGGCCACTGACATAAAGCAAATATCGTTTCTCTGACTAATATAGCAGTCATTTGGGTGACATAATAAGTACCTATTATCGTCGATGTCTTTGGGTTTCAATATCGGTCGATGCCATTTAGAGCCAACGTTTGTTTTAAAGTGGACGTGTTGATAGGTACATGCCATTCATTGTTGTTCAAGCGCCCGAATTCAAATATGATATAATTGTTAGTTTTCGTAATGAATCACAAGTATATAATTATTTTGCTAAAATTAACAAAATAGTCTACAAATATATTTTATCTTGACTCACACGCCGGTCACAACAGTTAGTCATTTTGTCCCAGCTTTTACATCACTACGAAAATCAATCTATCTGTCATGCAGAATAATTAACACACGTTATCTTTTCTCAGGCGCCGTCAACTACCCTCAATTGAAGAGGCATGGAACCTGCCCATATCAGCGGAAATGTCATCCCGGGCGCCGAAGTCCGCACCACCGCCATATCCAGGCAAAAGGCCAGAGGACCCGCTTCCTCTAACGCCCCACCAGCTCCAAACACTACAATACCTACAGAAGAATTCGCACAACCTCTCCCCACAGCAACAAGTACTGTCGGAATAATATTACGAACTGGTATATTACCGCGTACTTTCCGATTCGACTATAACAGTATGGAACATGATTGTTTTAGGGAAAATTGGCGATAATAACAGGAACGGAAATTACAACGTAATGTGCCGGTTTTGAAGTTTTTCCTTGTGAGTCACGTTAAGTTCATAACTTTAGAAAACCGATTAAACTTTACAATATGAACTGACTCAGTTATTTCTGAAAATTGACAAAGTTGAAAGGTATTTCTAAATCTTCAATATAATCATGTGATATTGTCCCAACATGAGCGGTATCATGATTTTGTACGCTACTTCATTTCTTTTAATGGGTAACGTAATTTCCTTTCAGAGTGTAATGCAACAGTTGCTGACACAGTACCGCCTATCGCAAGCCGCGAGAGCGCGTTCGGTTTGTATACCTTCCTTATTACCACGGCGGCAGGTCTTAGGCTCCCCCCATTATGAATATAACAGTGATAATGACGTGCGAAAGTGACGTGCAGTAAGGTAATTAATGTTTGTGAACTTTGCAGGTGACGAAAAGCGAAGGTAGCAATGCGACCGGCGGCGATAACGCGGAGTCGATCGCCGAGGATTTACTAAAGCGGTTCTCTGATACGAAGCCGGAGATCAAGAAGGAGCCTATTAGCAGTATGTATTATTTGTACTACTTTGATATTAGTATTGCCAGATTCCATAGTTCACCTGTTTCTAGGATAATTAGCAAATAGAAAATCGCGCTGACTAGTATGTCTTATTTTGTACATGTGTTATTTTCGAGGATGAGAAAAAATTATGTACGATAGTTTTATAGATACACTATTCTTCTCCAACGATCCAGGAATCTTGATAGAACGCCCTTTTGTTTCCACGATAAAGTTGCTGTTCCTTTGTAAATTTTCATTGTCATTTTGGTAGAAGGATGTATAAACTATTTATTGTAAGCACACAATCAAGCAGTGCACACTGGGGTTGGGGTAGAAGAAAACATCAAGGAAGAAACAGTACAGTACGCAATCTGGTCTGGTCATCGAGTGTCTGGTCATGGGTGAATTTTGTATTTCTCTAGTGTTAGAAGTGTCGAATCTAGAAGTATAATTGTTCTCTTGCCTTCTTAAAATTCTATCTGAAATGCTTTACAGATGTCTCTCCCAAACCAAGGGTAAGGAGTATGATAGGGACATCAACATTTTTTCTATATTTGTGGCGAGAAGGCAATACAGCCATGCACTTACGGGTAGGATCCAAGGTGTTCTTTTATAGGGATCATTTTTCACTTCGGCCATGATGGCTCGAAATATACGACAAGTGAGTCTTTTGAAGTACAAAAAGATTGACCATAAGGTATGTGTCGATTTGTACAAGGTTTAGCTATAAAATCTTACTTAGTCCTATGATAAACATGTATTTCAAACACTATTTTAGTTAGAGTACTAAAACACATAGTACTTATTGTCATGGGTAAAAATAGGTATACAACTAAATGTTTCATTTAACAAGTAAATTGTTAAAAAAAAAATGATCTACAAATTTATTTAATAACGTAAAAGTCTGGGAGTTATAACCTACTAAAAGATCTGGATTGGCAAAAATAAAAAAAACTCCGTGAAAATAACGGTAGCTACCGTAATTTTCACTAAGTTAGCTAGTTAGTAGTTCTAAGGTGCAGTAATTTAGAACAATATACTGGTAAGCGTATGTAAAGGAGCATTTGTAGGATTTTAAAAATTATGTTTAGGTTGGGGTGGAAGCCCGTGCGTTCCTTTGATGTTCATTATAAAAAGGGCCATTTAACTCTACACACGGGGTAGGTACGAATGGTTTCATCTTGTGATGAATCTGGTGACCATACAGTTAATACATGGAAGACTCATAAAATTAATATGTCTTAAATCGAAGAAATATTAGAAAACTTTTTTTGGAGAGTTCGCATTGTAATCAAAACCTACGCGGACGATAAAGCGGGCAAGCAGCTAGTAGTCCAAATTGTAGAACGTAAACCGTACTTTTGTATCATCGTAGGTAATTTAAAACTGGCCACAGCATACACATTGTGGTAGGTTTTTGAGGTCAATTGGCGTTTCCGGCGATATAACCAAGATAACACAATTTGGATTTAGGTCACACATCGAGAGTGCAAAAATCATTCATTCATAAAAAAATAATTAAACCTACACAGAAATAATAACGATATGTTAGAATAGAGCTCTTTTGAATTCGTAAGTTTTATCATGTTATTAAACATTGACCTCCTTAGTTTTTGCTAATGTCAGTTTATTAGTCATTGTCAATAATGATTTGTCACGTACATATCAAAAATAACTGATGGCGATTAATATTAAATTCGTAATTAATAGAAACGGATACAAACAAACTTTTATGATAGAAATACTAACAAAATACGGCAATACAAGCAAAAGCAGTTCTCAGGATTTTACCAAACCTTAAGGTTTGATGTGGACCGTAATATAGTTAAGTATGATCACCAATGACTCCTTTCACGTCCCTCGGTAGAATAAAGGGCCAATGTTGGAGTCAAGAGTTTATCTAATGTCAGGGTCTGGAGAGATAATACTATTATATGGTTAATAAAACTAATCGCGTAGAATTATTTTTTGAAGACATACGGCGATGAATATCTTTTAAAATTGTGGCAAAATGCAACGTCACGGCTGTATATCTCCGAAAGGGTCAGAGGTATACTACAAATTGACATTTCGCCATGTTTTTCTTGATGGGATATTGACGAGATTGCGATGGCTCGTATATAATATTTAATACCAGATGTAAGCACACCCAAGACAAAAACACAAAATAACCAATTTTGCCATCGAACTTCTAATGTATATAAATAAGACTCACGTATGGTGTTCTCCCAGCAGAGAGCAGCAGCGTTTCTCACGCGATGAGCAATGAGGCGGTGCTCGGCGGCCGGCAGCCCGTCGTGAAGCTCGAGCCGCTCAAGACGGACCCGCTCAAACCCGTCGTCTTCAACATCAACATGAACTCCAAGCAAATCCTAGATGCCTGCAAGTGAGTATGGTATCAGCTTTTCAGTTGACACTTTTTATTTTTGTTTTATCTTATTCTAAAGATACTGTCCGTTGCGTTGCTGATGTGGTGGGTTATCTGTTTCAGTAATAACGCAGGTCCAGCGAGCGCGTGGTCTGTGCTGGGTGACGGGCTGGGCCCGCCGGAGCCACCGTCCGTGCCCCCGCCGCGGCTCACGGCCGAGCAGCTCGCGCCGCCCGCGCCCTTCGTCTACGTAGAGGCGAAGCGGGACGCGTTCGGCCCGCAGCTGCAAGACTTCTGTCTCAAACATCCGATCGCGGTGGTGCGCGGCCTCACCGCCGCACTTAAGCTAGACCTCGGCCTCTTCTCCACCAAGACGCTGGTGGAGGCGTGGCCCGAGCACGCGGTGGAGGTGCGCACGCAGCTGATGCAGTCCGCCGACGAGAACTGGGACCCGAGCGGGCGGCGGCGCGTGTGGGCGTGCGCCTCGCACCGCTCTCACACAACGGTGCGCAAGTACGCGCAGTACCAGGCCGGCTCGTTCCAGGAGTCGCTGCGAGAGGAGCGCGAGCGGACCGCGCCGCTGCCGCCGCCCGGACATTCGGACTCGGACGGCTCAGGGCCCGCCAAGCGCCGTCGCCAGGCGCGCATGCTGCGCTTCGGCACCAACGTGGACCTCTCCGACGAGCGCAAGTGGCGACCCCAGCTCGCCGAGCTGCAGAAGCTTCCTGCGTTCGCGCGCGTCGCCTCCGCCGCCAACATGCTCTCGCACGTCGGCCACGTGATCCTCGGCATGAACACCGTCCAGCTGTACATGAAGGTGCCCGGCAGCCGCACGCCCGGTCACCAGGAGAACAACAATTTCTGCTCGATCAACATCAACATCGGCCCAGGCGACTGCGAGTGGTTCGGCGTGCCGGATGCGTACTGGGGCGGCGTGCGGGAACTGTGCGAGCGGCACGGGCTGTCGTACCTGCACGGGTCGTGGTGGCCGGACCCTGAGGAGCTGCGCGCGCACGGCGTGCCCGTGTACAGGTTCACGCAGCGGCCCGGGGACCTGGTGTGGGTGAACGCGGGCTGCGTGCACTGGGTGCAGGCCACCGGCTGGTGCAACAACATCGCGTGGAACGTGGGCCCGCTGACGGCGCGCCAGTACACGCTCGCGCTCGAGCGCTACGAGTGGAACAAGGTGCAGAACTTCAAGTCGATAGTGCCGATGGTGCATTTGACGTGGAACTTGGCGCGCAACATCCGCGTGTCGGATCCACGGCTGCACCGCGCGATGCGCACGTGCCTTGTGCAGACGCTGCGCGGCGCGGCGGGCGCGCTGAGCGTGGTGCGCGCGCGTGGCGTGCCCGTGCGGTTCCACGGGCGCGCGCGCGGCGAGGCGTCGCACTACTGCGGCGTGTGCGAGCGCGAGGTGTGGCACGCGCTGCTGGTGCGCGAGCACGAGCGCAAGCACGTGGTCCATTGCCTGGCGTGCGCGCGCCGCGCAGAGCCTACCCTCACCGGCTTCCTCTGCCTCGAGGAGCACCACATGGACGAGCTGGCGCAAGTGTACGACGCCTTCCTACTCCACCGGCCGCAGCCTCAGCCCTCGCCGTCCTCACATCACCACCACGCGCTGCACGCTCCGCTGCACGCGCCTCTCCACGCGCCGCCGCCGCTCGCCTCCACGCCGGACTGAGCGACCCTCCGCGCCATTACCTCTATTTATTTGTGTGAGTGTGTGCCTGAGTGGTGAAGTTTAATATTTTAGTTTGAACGGGCGGTCTGAGCGAGCCCTGAAGCCTGAGTCTGGTAGAGGCGGTTCGCTCGGTTCGTTTGCGATTTTTGTCCGCAGTATTAGTCGCTAGCTAGTTCCGGAGAGTGATTTGTATTGTTTTGACCGTACGTCACGAAGAGTCTTCGTCTATTTTTACTACACGGCAATATAAAATTGTTATGCGAGAGTTGAGTATTTTGGTGTTCAAATTGTAATTTTGTACGAAGAAAACTTTTACAAGCTCCTCGATCACTTTTGTCATTGTGAGAGATATTGATATACACTAGCGAGTCAATTCTGTAATGTGTATGTATGTAGGTAGGTGTCATATGGTAAAGTTAGGTGATGGCGGCGGCCGTGGATTGTGTAGATTTAGCAGGTGGTAGTTCAATGTACTAGAGTAGGGAGAGAAGTCGCAGCACGATGGGTCGCCGCTGGAGGTCTCAAGTGCTCACGTGTTCAGCGTTTATATAAAATATGTTATTTTTGTATAGAGGCATATTATTTATTTTATCGTACAGGACTTTAGTTTGATTCTTTAAGATTATCTTCTCTAGGGAATTAGTATTTAAGTATAAAATTGCACGGATTGGGGCCCTGCGTTTTAGTAGGGTCCGGTGAATAGTGCTGCAATGTCCCAAAGAATGTTATACTCGTGTAGGCAAGTTACTGCTGGGTGATGTTTGGTTGGATTGTCTTGAGATACTGACGTAATGTTTTTGTGCCTGGTGCCTTCGCCGCCGATCGATGGCTCTCTGAAAACAAACTACACTTTCATGGTTGTGCTTCAAGCTTCCCATTGATTGGAACTAACCAATACAATTTTTGGTAACGACACACCAGTGGTGTCGTAGGCATGGCATGACACGCAAATAGAATGTATTATACTGTATTTTCAATTATGCAATTCACCTTCTAAAGAGTCCTGTTAGAATCAATATCATAAACAACTGATGTGTTTGCGTTTGTTTTCTTGATCCTATGTACAAGTCGGCGGTGAACCCTCTGTAATATTTACATTTGGGATACCTTAAAATTAAATTAATATGTAAATTGACTGTTTAGAGCACTTCATTTTGACTGTAATAATATTTAGAGATAATTAAAATTGTTTTTTGGATCGATGAAAAGTTAGGGAGCATAGTTGGAGTAAGCTCGGGCTGGCAGTAAGGCGCGACTCGCTCTTGACACAGTCGTTTGTTGTTTATCTTTGGAGTTTAATTCATGTGTTGTGAGATTTCAATGTTGAATGTATTAATTTGAAGTGACAAGAGTCGAGTCGGCTGAGGTTTGGGAAGTTGGTAAGGGAAGATCAGTCGGATTTTGTACAGCGAATGCCGATTTTTTAGAAGTAAATTGTAACATCACTGCCATTTATGACCTTACAAGTTTGTACTATCTTATAATATTACATTTTTAATAAAGAAAATTACAATTGTATTTTTGTGGTTTGATTTTGTAGTTTTCTAAGTAGGTTCAAGTACTTAAAGATAACTATGAGAGTTCATAAAAATGCTTGATAAGCAAATCGTTGTATTTTTCTATAAAATAAAATTCTACTTGTATTACTAGCTAAGTTGATAAGTACATATAAATAAAACATCTATACGTAAGTCCTGGGAGCTACGTAAGTGTAACTGGCGGAAATAGTGAAGCATTCCACCTAGAGCTAAGTAGAATATATGTCGCCAACCACTTAACGGTGTATTACGGCAGCAGTCCTTGAAAGCCAGTGAAATTACAGGCACATGAGACTAACAACTATGTCTCAAAGTGACGGGCGCAGTGCAATTCGTGACTTGTGATGAAATGCATTTGTTATAGGCAGAGGTTAGTCAAAGTCAAAATCATTTATTCAATTTAGTCGTCTACGACGCCCTTATGAAGGTCAATTACAATTTTTTATGTTAGTCCGCTTAACATTAGGTGGGCCTTGAGCTCTTTACGTCACAACTTAAAGTTCTTTAAGAACAACAATCAATATTTTGGCTGGCTGCTCAATAAATATAATGAAAAAGCATCCCATGAAGCTTTGTATTTAAATAAAAACAGTATGGCAAATATCACGAAAACTACTACTAGCTACAAAAATTTGAAATACCTTCATCCACTCAATTCAAAAAATCTAAATTTATCCGTCCACCCACTAACTGGACTTACCCACATAATCCCCATGCTTGGCTAGCGGCTTGCGGACTGCAGTGTTTGAAGTTCTTCATAATGCGCTGCTGCCCACCTGGTATATTTCCTTTCGTCGACTGCCACAGGAAGATAGGAGAGGCCAATCTAGTCCGTCACCACACGGGAGTCAGATCCCTCGGTGGTTTGGAATCAGCACTACCCTTATGGCAGTGATAACAGGCTCAGTAAGTCGGGTGAAGCAGCTCAGTAACGGTAAATACCCTATCTGCCCAATTTGTTCTTCTTGGGGACCAATGCCAAACATAAAGAGTGGCTCTTATCTTTGGCGACCAACGCGTTTTTCTTCATATTTTTTTGAAGTATTAGGTAAGGTGGGGCACAGTGTTACAAAAAATAAATATATTTCAATGTGGTGACGAAAATATCAATTTAATCAACTTTTAACATAAATCTATAATTGCCTCTTCTTATTTTTAATGATTTAAACAAATAATTTTAGCAGGAACATACTTTAAATGGCATTTTAATTACATCAGTCAATTGTACCAATGAGCCCCGTATCTGGGGAACTCTGTTACATAACAAGGGGCACAATGTTACAACCATTAACCAATAGAAAATAATGAACATTAACCTCGAAACTGCCCTTGTGTCTCTAGAGCATTCTATTCAATAGGTACTACACGAGCAGAAAAACACCTGTGTTCGCCTATTTTTAGGACATGTCGAAGGCATTTAATATCATAAGATATCCTTCAGGTGGAGACTACACTACTTAAAGATGTAGTAAATGTATTTATATATTGGTACAAACACCAATAAATGTGGGATCTTACTCAGAAGAGCATAGTTTAAAATGTGGGGAGAGGCAGAGAGGTAACCTCGCCAAAGCTATTTAACCTGTACACAAATAGATTGATTGTGAAACTCAGAGGAGTCTACGTCAGCTGCCCAATGTATGGCTTTACTGATACACGTTAGTTACGCGGATGATATGGTTCGCTTGAGGGCATTAACCGAAGGACCATCGATTAACGCGCTCAATCGCCTCATTGTCATCTGTGAGATATAGGCAGACGCAGCGAAACATGGATTTAATTAGCTTACGGAGATACAGTGCGAAAAAGAGCGAGTTAGTGAAATTTAAAGCGGATCATAAGAGCCCTACTAAACCCTTAGTAGGGTTTAACATTTTGAGTACATGGGTCTCTCAGGATATGTCAGATGACATGGATATTTAGAGGAAAGACTAACGAAGGTATTTTCGGTAAGACATAATATGATGGCCCAAATTTGCAAGTTGTACAAGGTCAGTAAAAGTGACGATATTTAACGCGTACTGTACCTACATCTTTCTATGCGTGCAGCCTGGGCTAAATATACACAAAAATCTTACAATGCAATCCTACGTATACAATACAACAATGGTTTCAGGGTGAAGTTGAAGCTTTCTCACTTCTATAGTGCATCAGGTATGTTCGCAGATATACCTACTGATAGCTTCCACGCCATCATGCAGAAGATAACTGCATACATGATGACGCTGATACACGGAACCACCAATAGCATACTATCTGTTGTAGCGAATTAAATAAAATCGTTTAAAGAGGCACTGTTTAGACACAGGCCGATTACCGTCCCGGTAACATCCCCAGGTGTGCGGCAATCAGAGGTTACAGTCGAATGACTCGCCGACGAGCTCGAGGAAAATAAAGTCCCGATTAGTGTCTCTCCAAACAGACACAGAGTAATTTACCATAGGGCCCATTCTCAACGTTACAACACTGTAGTTTTACCGGGGAATTTAGTTCCAACCCTCCCAATGTCTCTAGTCAGCGGCTCAATCCGAGGTCCGAACCTCAGTGGTGCCCTTGAGCTTGCTGTCTTCCTTTTAGTAGCGGTGCGTTTTCGGCGCCCGCAGGAGACGGAGGTAGAAGGCGCTTTTCGTCTTCTACGCCCGTCTCGGGAGAAGTGCTTTCGGGTTCGGCACTTCACCCTCCCGGGCTATAAGAGGGCTTCCCCTCGCCCAAAATCTGGTGGAGTTGGACGGCCGAAAGCGGCAGACAAAATAAATTTCCTCCTTAAAAAAAACAGACCGGTTATAGCTGCCTATTGACCAAGTTATAATGATGTAATTTTAACAGTAATTGTTGCTTTTATAACTGGTTAACAATTGTATAATGTGTCATATTTAATGCAATATTTACTTAATTTGATTTAATTTATATTGTAAATTAGACCGTTTAAAGTTGTTTAATTTACTATGTGTAATAATCGCGAAAACCTAAGACAGCATTAATTTATATTTCTCGTATGTAAATTTGATTTGTATAACAAATATGGGCGATTATCTGAAATAAAACTTCATAGTAGGTAATTTAAAGTATTTTTGTCCTTGACAAAAATACTAATCAAAAACCGGATGGATCCTGGCCCACACTGCTGCGGACAAACTCACATTTGCTTCTCTATTTGAGGTGTCTTTACGATTATTCTAGATGCTGGTAGCAATACTTCTCCGTATTCTTTCGATGAATGCGATACGTTCTTGAAGGATATTCGCATTCATCAAGAGATTTATATAACGCTACGTAATCTATACGTGAATATAGTCTAGAAATAGCGTAAGGCTTAAAATTTAATGGAATAGCTGACCCTATTACAAAACCGAGATTGTTTTTTTTTCGTGGTCAATGTTTTTTGAAGTCTAGTTCCTGAAAAACTCAAAAAAGACACAGCTTCACGAAATTTTTCACGGCCTTTCGAATTCTAATGTCTAAGACGGTCTAGCAGTACTCAGCATTCGACTAAAAAAGTGTGTCGCTGTAGTTAGTACGTGTTGTGCGTACGTGGCCAGTTGTAGCAAGAATTTTCGGTGGCTTTCCCCCATCTTACTATTGCTGTCTGGGAGGGTGATTAGGAAGGCGTTAAGATAGAATTTTAATAAGGCAGGAGACTAATCACATATCTAGCGGCTCTACGGCTAGAGGAATACCATTGTTAGCGAATATTCTGAAATTACCTTAAAACCATTTTTACGTAGACGTTAGTTCTTCTTTTTTCTTAGAGTCTGGTCTTCTTAGGGCCTGTTTCAGAATGTTCGAGGTAGTTCCGGTTACACTACCCAGAACATAAATAACTGAATGATAAAAATTACAGTGAACATGCAGGGCGTTTCAAGCTTTAACCGATGGATAGGCTAAATCGATGACTGTGAAACGCAAAGATAGTGTTTTATTTATTAAATATGTTCTGGGTAGTATAACCTATTCTTACTCGAACATTCTGAAACAGGCCCTTAGTAGGCTTCCCTCTCCAAACAGCATTCATAGTACCCGCTACGTTGGAAAACGAGCTTTTGCAGTAGAAATACTTGCAACAGAACACGTAATATATACCAAAAAATATCTAAATTCAGAGTAAACATGTTCGAGGATTCATAAATAAGGTGAACCGATCATGCTTCTGCGATACTCAAAAATTTGCGACTATGCAATATTAACCATATCGCATTGCTGTCCGTCTGGTTGTCCAGCGATTGAATAGGAATGGTGGATCATTTATTGAAGTACAGTACACATTCATTGAAATGTATCCAACAACAAGCAGATAAACTAGCGCCTATGTCGCCGCTGACTGAGAACATTCTTCTTTAATTTATTTTGTTCTCTTAGGCAAATCCAAAAGTATGATTTTTTTTCCGCAGCTAATATGTAATCTTGACTTACTTGTAGTTTTGTGATGAAATCTTCCATTGTTAGCCAATATATTGAAATTAACCATCTGACATTAATTCTTCTTTAGCTTAGTCAGGTTTTCTTAGTAGTTTGTTTTTCAAGACTAAGTTGCCCTCTACAAACGCAGGATTCATATTGTGAACTGTGTCCCCTAAGTGTGAAAGCGAGCTTTTGCAGTAAGAAAACTTGCAAAGTACACGTCGAACCGATTTTGATGTTTCTTTTTTATTTGAATGCTGAGGATTGCCGTGTGGTCCCATTTAAATTTCATCAAAATCGGTCAAGCCGTTTTTGAGTTAGCTCCTATAGCTGAAATGTGTTTTCCTATCTTGACGATATAGTCATTGCCAGTGAATGACAATCGATCCCGTAAGTAGTAAGGGAGACTAAAATGGGTTGTAAACTTGTCTTCTAATGTCTTGTTAACTTGTCGAAGTCGGTACCATGGGCACAATATTGTGATAATAGGTTCTTTCGAACTATAATGGTACCGACTTCAACAAGTTATTTCACGCTTTTGAGTGTGTAGGTTCCTTTTTAAGGTAAAAAATATTTTCAATTGACTCAAGAGCCTCAAGTTGCTGTCAAGGCGGGCATTCGCTAAATGCCCTACCACTATGCAAAAAATAAAAAATCTATTGTTTTGATCGGATTGAAGGTAGCAAATAGGAAAAATATTCTTTAAATTAGTTTGCTCTCATTAGGTAAATCCAAAAGTATGTATATAAATACATACTTTTCGATTTGCCTAATAAGAGCCAA
Organism: Plagodis pulveraria; assembly: GCA_963890685.1. Taxonomy (NCBI): domain Eukaryota; kingdom Metazoa; phylum Arthropoda; class Insecta; order Lepidoptera; family Geometridae; genus Plagodis; species Plagodis pulveraria. The sequence continues at coordinate 10,267,603 of OY982951.1, forward strand.
CTAAATCAAACCGCAGCTAAAATGTAAACTTTTGACTACTAACTTACCTGTAGCTTTGTGATGATTGTGTATGAATAATAATAGTTTATACAAATATTTCTTTATTGAATTCATTTTATTGAATTACAACATTTTATATAATACTATCAATTCCACATCTACGCATGTGAATACACCAAATTGATAACAGTATTGCATACATTACACAATCATATAAACTTTAACATTCCGACCTAAATAACGAGAATTTGTCACATGTAAATATATTTGTGAGTGGTGAAATACTTTTATTGGTCAAATCGACAGAAGATATCAAATAAAGTAGATATAATATAGTCCCCGCAAAAAGAAGAAGGATCGTGAAAATTATAATGAGAATCTCTTTTAATCAAGCAGCACTTTTAATGAGATATCACATGGTTAGTTCTTATTTATAGTCAGGCACGATAGCGATGCGCGACTGCGATCGAAAACAGATTTCGAAATAGCATTCGTTACTAATTTCAATGTTCGACTAAGATATTAGTCCTATACTAATTTCAGTTTTCGAATAATCTTAACAATATCTCTCGAACGATTTCATTCGCACCAAAACCTTATGTAATCCAAGGACCGATCGAAGGCGCGGGCGACGCGACGACGATGTTAAATATTGATATTTTTTTTTTATATTAAAGGAAGTGTAACATTATGCTTTTGTTTGAAAATAATATTTCACCCTGATCCCTGTTTAAAATTTATCAGTCACGTCAGGATTAAATACAAAATGGCTGATACTCCTTTTCTGTTCACGGCATAAAACACGCTTGCTCGTTTTGGTTCGGATGAAATCGGCGAAATTAGCTCAACGCAACTATTCATTCAAACAATCGAGCGCGAGCCGCGAGGCGACTTGAGTATCTACCTACTATGAATAATGCATCGTTCGCCCGCGAAACTTCATTCGCTTTCGTTAGTATGTTGAAAATTGTTCGAACAATATGTGAGCCAGTCGAACTGTTCGAATGATATGCCTTTTCGAACGCTTAGTATTAGTATCATTCGCAGTCGCGCATCGCTAAGGCACGCCCCTAGTCTATCAGCGGGCACCCTGTGAAGAAAGAACTCTGGTGCAATAGAAGTACTACAAAGCTGAAGTGGAATGAAAACGTTTTTGGAACTCATGGACAAAAAGCAATAATTTTAAACATTGCGTCGTACGAGTGCATGTGGTGTCAATCATACTTCTTATTTTCATGCGAAAGTTTGTGTGCCTTTTTGATTAGATAAAATTCGTTATACTGATACTTTAGGATACTTTTATTTCGATACACTAAGAACTTTCCCAAGGAATGCGATTTACCAAATCCACTTCTCTACGGGCCAGAGATTACATATATTTTTAATACTAGCTTTAGCTGCTACTAAATTTAGCTTAACTGAAAGTGGGAACTGTTAAACTGTACATTGTGACTCTTACATACCATATTAACAATATTCTTAAACCGATATTGAATCTAACCGATATATTTTCAGTAGAAACATCGTAATAAGAAACATGTCACTTCGTTGTGTAACGACAGGCATACTTTTTAAAATGTTGAATAGCTTGTATTTTTTTTAAACTACTATATTTTGTCGTACGCATCGGGTTAAGTTGTTATAAAGAAGATCTATTGCAAATAAAAATAGCCAATATAATTTGGAATGAAATGTCGAAATTCTTGTACCATTTTTAATATTGAATAAATGGACAGTCTTGTGAAACATGCTTATATATGTGTATAGTATTTATTTTTCTGTGTACATAATTTCATAAATATCTGTGTAACCGTTATGGAGACGAAGGCTACCAACTCACAGACACACAAACTTTCACATTTATTATATATTATGATGATAATAAAGATACGATACCAAAAGATGGATATATTAACAACATTTTTCAAAGATATACCTATGGTATTTTATTCATTTTGCCAATATCATATTCCGGCACATATGCATTCAGACAAACTCCATAGGTGAAACTTAAGTTCGTGTACTAGGTATTCTTTGCAACAAATGATTTGATTAACTTAGGATATAATTTTCATTACCTACTTTAACAGTCTTAAAATAAAATCCATTTCATAAATTATCTAGCGATGGATTATACAAGTTATATTGCATTCTTTAACTATATTTTACCTTATTATCTAAAATTAAGTAAGCCGTTAATAGCACCTATGAATTACCATATTAAGATAGGTCCACATTGATATGGGAATTTATGCTTACGAAAACCATAACTAACAGGGAATGACAGCTTGTTTAAGATTGCGCTCATCTGCAGCACGATGCGTTTCTGTAAATGTGGAAGTATCCGTATGGAAACCACTGCTAAACAAAACGACTAATCAAATTGCCCAATTAGCAGCATCCAATAGCATTTGCCTACCACCAACCAGTGTAAGTATAGGCAGTAGAATGTCAGAAACATAATATATCAAAATAGCTGCAAGGCTAAGTAGTAGAATGTCAGCGTATGATATTGTAACTAAAGTTAATGTCTTTTTTATTTTATTTTTATGCCTGATAGGTTAGCCTTTGACCACTATCTCACCTGATAGTAAGTGATGATGTAGTCGAAGATGTTGTTCAGGCTAACCTAGACGTACTGGCTTTTAAGGACAGCTGCCGGAGCACACGGTTAAGTGCTTGGCGACAGATTTTCTACTTGAGGGTGGTAGCTAGCCAGGCGGGCATTCGCAAAATGTCCTACCGCCATGCTATAACGACTGCCATCCTAAGACAACAACCGGGACCGACGACTTAACGTACCCTCCGAAGCACGGAAACGCTCAGTAGTAATGTCACTAGCGGTCACCCATCCAAGTCATGACCGCACGCGACGTTGCTTAACTTTGCTGATCGGTTGAGAACAGTTAAGTAAACTTCGCTACGAGAGCTTCAAAAAATGTAAATCTATTATTACCTATACAGGCTTTTGTCCTACGTGACTGACTTATAGGCAACATTTTGAGACTAAGCAGGTATGTCGTATTGTTATTACAATTTTAGACGAAGGCATCCTTTGCGTCCTTGGCATTATGACACTTATGTTTGCCTGGTTGGGCGTTTTCTTTGTAAACGGTTCGAGTTTTTGACATTATTCTAAGTAGGTAATTTGCCATTTAGATGTTTGATATACTGGTACTCGCCGTTGATATGTCTATTTGGTCGTTTTGCTTAGCAGTCGTTCAGATACGGATGGATATAAGAACGCATATGTATGGGAATCACCTATATATTAGCTCGCGATGTCGCTGTTACGGTAAGCACATCTACAAGGTAGAGCGAAAATTTAATCGATGTATGCTTCACAGCAAAATATACAGATGGTTTATGATATACTCAGTAATGTGTGCCATATCCAGCACAAATACAAAAATGAGACTGTACTTTGTTACTAACAAAGTGGTCTCACTGTCATAATAAGGTATAGTCTCAGTGTCATTGTCGCTGTCATTTACTAACTAAGTTTTGGATCATCTGTACATTATCAATCACAATAATTAATTTCGTGAATATTGTTATTTTTAACATTACTTCCAACTTATTTTATGGATTATTCTTATAGCTCCCTTAAGTTGATGTAACCTAAATCATGTGGACCTTACTAAATAACAACGGTAACAATACAATTAAATTATTTATAAATCGGAGAGAGCATTGATTAAAACAATTGCAATACATAGTAATAGTGTAAAATATAAACATTAAACAGATAGAGTAGCAAAATATGTCTTCATAGAAAAATAATACGAATATCGGCCTTACAAGTTTGGCATTGACAATTGCACAGCAATTCATAATCCTATAATTATAACATACCTTAACAATTAAAAATCATTTAAATATTTCATTAAACATCGTCTTTCAAAGTTTAAAAACACAGCTTATTACTATCAATCATATTTTTTTACTGTGTAACATTTTTGCCTTTGGTAAATAATTAATAATTACAGTCGAATAGAACTCATATATTTTGGAATAATTAAATTAAATGCATACATTTTATTGGAATCATGTTAAATCACGCCATGATTGTTTTGTCATAAACTTAACCTTACTCATCCAATGTGCTAGTTAATATAATGTAGAATACACCTACGGCGTTTTTATTTAATTAAAATGGAAGCATATATAAGTCACAGAAATCACAAAATGATAAAGTTTATCTCATCACAAATTGTGCTCCACACAATGATAACAATCCTGGATATAGAAATAAGGAAATTTTCTTACCGGCAGAACTAAAATTGTAAGTGCCTAATTGTCATTTTAGTCATTAGATAAATTGTGCTGTAATTATCGACAAGAAGTGCAACCACTACATAGAGTGCGTATTTCTAACATTATTTTCAATGTTCTAACATTGTATAGTCCCACCAACTTATCTGTTCAGGCGGCAAAAAAAAAAGAACTACAATATTCTTTCAAATTGTGACAGTTTGTAGTTGATTTCCTTGACCAGTAGCGCCCTCGAAAACTGCACAGTTAAGTTGGTGGTACTATATTAACGTTTGCTAAGCGAATGTGATAATAAAATCACAACGAGAATGAGAACTTTAAATCGCGAGCGGAAATCGGGATCGGCCACAGAAGCTTACATAGGAAGAGTTTGCCCACCCCAAAGGACGGGTGGTTGCGAGTCCCAATCTCACTCGCGGTTTAAATTATTCCTTTCCCTAGATTATCTAAACGTTTTTAAATCGCAGTATTTTTTACAGGCCAAATCTCTATACTTTAGTTGTAATATCTCCATTAATTCAATAATGTCTGTTCATTGTGTGGGGTTATTCAATTCCTTGTGTTGGGAAGTCTTTGCTTCCTAGGTAGTAAGTCTCAGGAAGCGCCAGATCTGACGACAGGCTTACGAAGAAGCAGCGCGGAGTCCGCAGAGACGATGGGAAGTTCATTTGTGCAGTGGTATTTTATCAGATGAGGGACGCTCTCAAACACTCTGTCTTTTGTTCGGACCTAGAATTTATGAAACTATTATTAACTTTGTGCAAATAACTTAATGTGTATTTAATTAGTTAAAAAAACAGATATCTTGCAAGCTAAAAAACATAATGTTGTCTTAGTTTTTCGCGATTAATACACATAGTAATTAAGTAACTTTAAATGGCTTTAAACTGTTTTAAGTTGTTTAATTACTAAGAGATAAAATCGTTGAAAATTTAAATGAAAATTTAGATATCTTGATAACCTTAACATAGGTATTCATAGTTAAATAATTACATATTACTCATAGTTTAATAATTTATTAAGTGGCTGTATTTAACATTTGATAATAAAACATGGCTAAAAATGATGATAGAGCTGTAAATGTATGGATTAATACTTATGTTAAATTTCAACTAACATGCATGAAAGAACAATAAATACAACAGTCAAGGCTGTCATTTATTGAAGCTTTGACAAGTGACTAGCGATTAAAATGAAATGCAAAAAAATAGCCAAGTTGTATACTTACATGTATACCTTGTAGATGTTAGTAAGGAGTTGGGTGAAAAATATTCAGTTCTATCGAATATTTCAGTTACAAAGCGAGTTGCAAAAGCCCAAACAAAGCAGTTACATGGTTACTTGCGCGAGCTGCCACTTAGTAGCACAATGTATGTACATCTTTATGAATTCTCTAATGCTTCTATCATTTTATAATGTCAAGTGTCGAAATAAAGGCTGGTTTCCCGCGATGAACAAAACCACAACTGGTTTGGTTCTTTTTCTAACCAAATAAATGAAGTTTCATAACTAAAACAAAAGGCAGAACAGTCATATCAAACTGTAACAATACTTGTTTAACAATAAAGTGTATTCATTTAAGTCATATTTAAATATTATTAGTGGTGGAATTTCTCCTCGCTTAAAGTTTCGTTTTCTTGCACAGATCTAGTAGTAAGTAACTAAAAAGTTGAACAACAGACGTAAAGCCGAGATATTGTTGGTTTAGAGTAAAGACATGAAAATTGATTTGGACGTATAGCGTCGAATATGTGCATTTCGCTTGTGACACGACTCATTGTGATGCGTGCTTATTTGTATGATGTGGCCGAATACCAAATGTTTTTTTGGAGGTCAAAGATGTTGCCTTCCGCTGAGACAATACAACTGCACCGGACTTTGGGCGAGGGAAGACCAGAGGGTCTTCCCTCATAGCCTTGGAGGGTTATGGTATACCCGAGACGGGCGTAGAAGATGTAAACCGTGATAAACTGTGCGTGGCATCTCTGTTTATTAGTACATGTATATGTATGTATAGGTGAGCCAATGTTGGTGCAGAGCGTGGTTGTGCTATCGAAAGTGCAAGTATCTATATAATTATATATGTGCTAGAGATACATGGGTGAAAATGATATAATTTAAAACTTCGCATTTCATATTGTGACACATATTAAAATTATTACTACACTGACAAAAAATCTCCTACAAGAAGAGAAATACCAAGGTTATTAAGCATTAATAATGCATTCACACTAGAAATTAGTGAAAATAATGAACATGCATAGCCAAAACTCAAAAAAACTTAGTAAAAAGTACATTCCACTCTATTAGGGTTGGTTAGGCAAACATTTATAATAAGTTGTATGTGGTACATACCACTCCGTTTGGGTCGACGAGTAACAAGTGTTTGTGAGCGCCGCGCCTCGCGCCCGTCAGCACGAACTGGCCCGGACACGCGGCAGACTCTCGCACGAGGAATTCACCGTCTTCTACCACTAGCTGGAATTAAAACGTCTCAGGTTAGATACATTTAAAATTATTACACAATAATATATGCAGTTATACTTTTAATATAGTTAATCTTTACTTTGAAGCGCTCGTAGCGAAGTTTGCTTAGCTGTATTTAACCGATCAGCAAAGTTAAGCAACGTCCGCCGCGGTCATGAGTTCGATGGGTGACCGCTAGTGACATTACTACCGAGTGCTTCCGTGCTTCAAAGGGCACGTTAAGCCGTCGGTCCCGGTTGTCGTTTTAGGATGGCAGTCGTTATATGGTGGTGGGGCATTTTGCGAATGCCCGCCTGGTTAGCTACCACCCTCTGGTAGAAAATTTGTCGCCAAGCACCTAACGGTGTGTTCCGGCACCTGCCCTTGAGAGCCAGTAATTCTAGGTTAGTCTGAACAACATCTTCGACCACATCATCGCTTACCATCAGGTGAGATAGTGGTCATAAGCTAGCCGATAAGGCATAAAAAAATCCTGTAAAATAACATGACACAGATTGTCACTTTTTGAGCCTTGGTTATCTAGCCTGTCCTAGCTAGCAGCTCGGCTTGTGCCATCGTTGACAGTGGTTTCTCATTGCGATTATTGCTATTGTCGCAATCGTCTTGTGGTATTCGTTCCACCAGAGCTTGAACAGTGTTACCTTTTCACCCATATTTACGTCCACGGAACACTCGAGCTCACAGCACGGCCTGTGCGAAAGTAGACAGAGGCCTGTAACCCGGGCAGGCGAATGCAGCTATGGTTCCAATCGCCTGATGGAAATCGTTCTACCAGAGCTGGAACAGTGATACTTACCTTTTCGGCCATGGTTACGTCCACGGAACTAGTGCTCCTGAGGTAACCTCTAGGCCTGTGCAACGCAGAGATTGGCCTCATATCCAGGCATTTCCAGCTAAGGTTCTAAATTTAGGTCTATGGAACCCAAACTACACAGTGTCTACAATGGCCGATGGCACAATCCATGCTGCTAGCATATATATGGTGCCATCGGCCATTGTAGACATAAGCTTTAACTCATCTCTAGGCGAAAGCGACTATCTTCATCAGGGCTTGAACAACACTGAACAGTGATAGAATCTTTTAAGCCATGGGTCATATGGTACGGAATAAAGCTCCACAGTTAACAGTATAATAATAATAATCAAGTCATTTATTTCAGGTAACGCGCAGAGAGTAATGAGCACCAAAAGAGTTCAGTATAATAAAGCATTCCGAGCTCTTATGAGGCTACCGCGGTATTGCAGTGCGTCGAATATGTTCGCATTTAATTATACTGAACTCTTATGGTGCTCATTACTCTCTGCGCGAACGTAATCCACAACTGGCACGTGTACAAAGGCAATACGTTTTAAAGAGTTGCCTTGACTGCAGTTAGTGAAACAGCTAGCGAGCATCTTGCTTCTGATAGCGAGGGCTCTGTGCTCCCGCTCAATTTCAGCATCGTCTTGCAATCGTTCCGTCAACAGATGCCCCACATATTTGAAATGCTTCACAAACCCAACTACTGTGCCATTCAAATATAGTTAAGGCACCCTATCCGGACTCCAACCTGATACAAACACCATCATTTCTATCTTGGAGACATTTTATTTCAACCCGTGAGCATTAGCATAATGTTCACAAATCGAAAGCAGTTTCTGCAGCCCCTTGATCAAATGACTAAGGAGCACCATGTCATCTGTATAACTTAGGTTGTTAACGCACACATTTCCAAGGTAACAGCCAAACTTGGTGCTCCACAGCTCCTCGATAAAGCTATTTAGCCATTGTAAACAGTGGCTAAAATTCAAAACCAGGCGATAGAGACCAATCTTATTCTTATTCAAATTGGGGGCGATATGTCCTGCACTGACGTCCCGCTTGGGGTGTTTTGTGCATTTCTCCCGCCAGCTTCTACCCAAGCCAACCATACTCCTTAATGAAGCGGAGAGAGACTCTGGGTCGCATGCATAGCTGCTCCAGATAGCGACCATATTCCATCAGGGATTGAACAACATTGAATAGTGATGGTCACTGTTTTGGCTTCGGTTTTAGATGCACGTTCATGGAACAAGGGCTCCAAGTTAACAGCATACCCTGTGTCATTGTAGACCCCAGCTTTTTCATAAAGGAATTTACCACCAAGCAATGGCGATCATGTTCAATGAATTAACTGTTACCTTTTCAGCCGTGGTTCTAGATATGGGTCCATGGAACCAGGGCTCCCGAGCTAACAGCGCGGCCTGTGCAGTCGCAGACAACGGCTCAGCCTCGATTCCGGGCGATGACGCAGATGTGGTGGATGACGTAGATGCAGCTGACGATGACGTCACTGGCGCCGCTGTGAATGGCTCTGAAAATAGAACGAACAACATTTGAAGCTTAATTTAAATGCACGCAGTTGAACATTTTAAGAAAACAGAAAAATGTTTCAGTGGTATTGTGCGTTCACCAAATTTGTATGGATTTTATTATGTTTTTGGAATCGAATGTAAAATATACAATGTGTTACTGTTTGTTAATGTTAGCAACATTGGTGGGTCGCAATTTTAGAACGCAACTTTATTCAATATTCCTAAATGAAGCCTCTATTTTACTACCTTCATCCTTTCCTTGACTTTCCTTGGCTAACCTGGAGGGTAGTAAAATAACTTTGACGTCTAACCGGCACGCGATCAAGTGAGAGCTCCGTAAACTTTCCTCGAAATATTGCCTAAACGACAGTTTCTCAACATCAGCCGCGACCATCGCGCATTGAAAATCATCGTTCATCTCTTGCAAGAAAATCAGCGTTGAATCCAAGGGAAAAGGAATCAACAACTACGCGTCATGCAACATCTGGCACGCGGGCGAGCTGAACCAGGTAGCCTTTCATTTGTTTCCTTTTTTCCCAAACAGTTACTGTTATAATGTTTTTATTAAATAGTGAAAGGTAAACTAGCAACATTTTAACAGTTGCCGACCCCGATGTCATTATTTTGTTCCACACCATACAGTTAATCACAACATCATAACATATTGAAACAGACACATAGAACATTTAATGGCATAAGTGTAACTATATTCAAGTGTTAGTTAGTAAACTGCTCTGCAAATGAGATAAAAGTTGAGACACTGTCATACAATTCTATGCCCTAACTGTCGCGATCGTAGTCAGTAAGTGTGAGTAGTTTTTCTAGATTTTAGAGTCCTAATTGCATGTATCATATAAAATCTAAGAAAGTTTGGGCACAGAATTGTATAATATTGTCTATCACTTATATGTAAGTGTCTATCACCTTTGTTAAGACACTACTAGTATGGGGTCAATCAATAGTATCTGAGATCTAAAGTAAAACTAGTTTGCGACTACCCACGATTTACCCTTTTTAGGTTTGAGCGCTGTCATCCAAAATGAGGTTCTAGTTGAGATTCGTGTAAAATAGTACGCGTGTTCAATATTAATTCAGCAAATGAGCAATCACAAAACAATCTGCTAACTCTCAACTGGTTTCTGAAACGCATTTTATCTAATAATAACCTAACACATTGTTCTCATGAAGTTTAAAAAAAGTCATTCATATTCATTCATCTACTACTGTTTTGTCCTTTTTACAGTTCCCTACTCAAAAAGCAAAACGGAGCCTTTTAACGAGACTGCATTGTCTGTGCCGTCCGCATCTTACGAGTCTCTAGCTTTTAAACGGAATGCTGTTTTTGTAATTCACTCAATCTCAATTTGCAGTTTTTTTGTGAATAACCACAGTGGCACACGTAGGGCGCAACAGCATGACGATCATGTAATTTTGTTTGTAACTTTTTGGAAGCTTACTTGAAGCCTGTACAATAATTTCACTGCACTGAAACGCGGCTCGAACGCCCGTCCACATGTGAGAGTAGTTCAATCGTGCAATCCAGGACTGTGCAGTCCCAATCTCTATTGGACAAAGCGCGCTTATAGGCTTGCGCGAGCTACCGTCTTGTAGTCCACACATCAGTGCTTGATTGTGTTAACTGGACTGTATGCGTTGCAAGACGTTGCGTATAGAAGGCATGTAAAGCTCAAAATTGTCCAACCCAGGGACCGTATGGTATCTAAATTTAACATAAAAATTATCAAATATGATTCTTAGTATTTGTGTTATGGTGTTTAATAAGGGTTCACGTCAGGAAGACGACGCCTATGATGTATTGCCAAAGCATTTACAGTATGATCGTTTTTGTGCTATCGAAAAACATATTGTACCGACCGCACTTTAATAGTGTCATATGAAAAAAGTTTGGAAGCAGTGATGGCTCAGTGGCATTAGCTATGGATTGCCGCGCAGCAGGTCCAATGGTTCGAATCCCGCCGCGTCCGTGAGCTTCACCACATGGTAGAAGGGCATTTTGCGAATGCCCGCGTGGCTAGTGACCACCCTTAAGTAAAATCAGTCGCCAAGCACCTAACGGTGTGTTCCGGTAGTCCTTGAGAGCCAGTAATTCTAGGTTAAGCCTATTTACACCTTCGATCACATCATCACATACCATCAGCTGAGATTGTGGTCAAAGGCTTACCTTATCAGCAATAATAAAAATATGTGTAGATGATACTGAATTAAAATGCTTGTATACTTACGCATGTCGAATATGTCAGTGTGATGGTTCGGCAACATGGCTGTTGGCGGTGTGCGCGGCGGTGGGGTTTGGTTCACGTAGTGCCGAACGCTTTCCTCGCATCTGCAAATTAACAATTACAGGATGTGTATGACTAATACCTATGTGAAAAATACTAATAAATCGGGCCGCTCCACACAAAGCTGCCATACTCAAACCTGGGCGATTACGTAGTGATATGTAAATAGTTATTAAGATACCTACATAATGTGCAGTAAATGATTTGATTTGAAATCAGGTTGTAGTAAGGATAAACTGTTTTATTAGGTCACTTTGCGCTTCTAATCACATATAATCATGAAATCAATATTCTTTGGTTGGTAACCAATCAAATAATATTGAATTGATTGACTGGCAAAGAGTGAGACGAATTTACTTAGCATTCCATGGATTCACCGTGCGGGTGCCGGGTCCATAGCGTTGCAGAGGAAGAGGCTCCAGTCAAGGTGCCTGGGACTTGCAACCCAGTGAGTAAGGTTAAGGGGCCCCTTTATGATGCATCAATGCTCCCTTTCACCGCTCGAGCCTCCTCCCCTGCCTAACCAAATTTGGTAAGATCCTACTAATGCCGCCTTGGATACACGTTCTAAGATGGAAGTTACGGTTGTTCTTGACAGGCCAAGGTCTTTTAGTAGGTTGTATAGGGATTTTGCTGGTATACCCCTTGCTCCGACTTCTACAGCATATAAATTAACCACATAACCGTTTTTGATTAATTCATTTGTTAGGTCATAATATTTGTTAGTTTTTATTGTGTGGTCTTTAGGTATGTTTGTTTCCAACGGCACAGTAAGTTCTATAAGTACTATGCGTTTTAGATTCTTTGAGTATAGAAATATGTCTGGTCTGGATGACGAAACACCAACATCCTCAGGGATTTTGTAATGTTTTTCATACGTGTCCATCAAAAGAGTCCAATCGGGAGCTGCGCCTAAGATGGAGTAAGGCTTGGATTTAGTTTTTGTAGATGACCCTTCTTTTACAAAAGCAACGTGTCGCTTGTTCGTGGTCAAACCTTTTTTTGCTCTAGCTACCGCGAGACTCGCCGCTTCACGTATGATTTCGAGGACTCTATCGTGGCGACGGGAATAATGACCCCTATCGAGGAGCACCTTGCAACCTACCAATAAGTGCCGTGCTGTACCTATGGCCTCCCGACAAATACCGCAAGACTTTTCGGTGGCTTTCCCCCATCTTACTAAATTACTTTGGTCTGGGAGGGTCATCTGAAAGGCGTTAAGATAGAATTTTAATAAGGCAGGTGACCAATCGTATATCAAGGTGCGCCACTTTAATGCCAGAGGGATACAAAATTCACCTATGGTTAGCCACTCACTTTGCATTTCCAAGCTCATTGCATGCACTTTATAGCTATCATTTTCGTCTTGTTGTAGAAAAGATTTTACAACGTCTTTATCCTCAACTTTCTTACTCGACCCAAAACCCGCTTTGCTGGCCTGTGCACCTATCATAAATCGTTTATGGAATTGAAGCCTTGAATCAAGATCGGAGGCACTTTTGTCTTTTGGGAGAGATGCGACTGTGGGTACGTACCATTTGAGTGAGATTCGCTAAAAACGCTAAAAACGATCACACTCCCAAAAAGTTTTCCACATGGGTCTTGGCGTTATTTTCGCTTTAAACGCTACATCTAATGTCAAAAGTGACAGAAGTGGCAAATTTTAGTGGCATTCTTAGCGTTCTTATCAAAAAATGGAACGGGGATGACAGTTACAAACGATCACGTGATCACAACCACAGACGCAGAATGTGATCAAAATTATCGAAATTTTCGTTCTTAGCGACTAATGGAACATACCCTATATCGTCTTGAGATTTTAGTAAGACGTGCGTTTTGGTAACTCTGAGGTGTTTATAGAGCTCCGATGGTTTCTTTAATTTCATCCCAAAATTATTTTGATCCCTAAATAAAGTAGATAGATCTGCCGAAATAGCGAGCCCCAACCATGACTTCAGTGTCCTGATGACGTTTGCATGCAGTTATTTTTTTTATTCGAAGCGAAGAAATATTTATGTTAAATATTTTAAGTCTCAGAGACGTTTACTCTAAAATACTGTATCGCCGTTAAAATGATAAAAATTGCTTAGTGTGCAGTATGTTACCACTCAAGTCATAATAACAGGGTGTTGATGCACAGGCGCACAACATAATGTGGCTAGGAGGTTTTTATTTTTATTAAGTTCTTTTGTTGTTCAGTGTATTAGCGAAAACATGTATTTTTAATATGATCGGACTAAGATACATAAAACTAAGACTAAGGTAAGAAGATGATGCTAATGATGTGTGAATTCCAGCGAATGATGTGAAAAGTATGGATTTCTTCTATTCTAAATGTAAATTATGCTAGTCTTTGTATAACCGAGTGGTCATAGCTACGGATTGCCGTGCCGCCATCGTTCGATACCCACCGCCGCCGGCTTGAGCTTCACCAGGCCATTTTGCGAATGCTCGCCTGGCTAACAACCACTTTCAAGTAGAAGATGTGTGACCAAGCACTTAACAGTGTGTTCCGGCAGCAGTCCTTGAGATCCAGTAAGAACAGCAGGCACATGAGATAACAACTGTATGTCTCAAGGTGATGGGCGCAGTGGAGTTTGTCACTTGTGGTGAAATACACTGTACTGATACAGGCAGAGGTTACCGCTTCAGGTGAGCCGCAAATGAGTTCCTTCACAATCCCATAAAAAATGCGCTGGCTCTGGCATATATCTATGTCAATTTACCAAGTTTGGCAGTTGGCAATGGACTGACAGGTATCAGTGGCATTTCATCCAGTATATCAATTGAAATTGAATGAAACATAATTGTCTTATAGGAAGTACCCATTCTATGTTAAGTTAAGACCTTACCATATCTTCAACTACATCATCACTTATCAGTAGGTATGTGATATCAAAAGCTAGTTAAGAATAAGCATACTTATTTAATAAAACATAATACTCTTATATACATAATTATCTTGATTTATGTGAATAAGTCAAATCAAAAGTATCTGGATACCAGGCTTGCTGCACTCTCCAGTCATAAAACATATACAGCAGAAGAAGCGACACTCAAGTATGTGTGCTCGTAAAAGCGTTCACGGCAATGTGTGAGTGCGACAGAGGGCGCGGGTGGTGCGGGGGTCGCGCGGTGTGTCGGCCGGGCACCTCTAGTGGTGCCTATAGCTCACGCGCGCCGGCACGAGGTCAACGTCGCGCGATCTCACACGATGTTATTGTGACGGAACAAGCACGAGGCCCACCTGATGTTAAGCGGGCTAATATCTGCCTATAACAGATGCATTTCGTCACAAGTCACGAATTACACTGCGCCCGTCACCTTGAGACATAGTTGTTAAGTCTCATGTGTCTGTAATTTTACTGGATTTCAAGGACTGCTGCCGGAATACACCGTTAGGTGTTAGGCGACAGATTTTCTACTTGAGGGTGGTGGCTAGCCAGGCGGGCATTACCAAAATACCTTCCACCATGCGGTGAAGCTCAAGCCCGCGGCGGGATTCGAACCATGGACCTGCGGCACGGCAGTCCATAGCAAATGCCACTGAGCCATCACTGCTTCAAAACGATGATGAGTGTCACGGGCCTGCTCCAGTCCAGTCCGCCAAATAGCCTAGGAGGCCGATATACAGAGTCCGTAGATAGCTCATAAAAATATAAGCAATATAACTTACGTTGATATAGGTGCAAGCGAACCCAGTGGCGGCAGTGGTGGTGGTGGGGGGTGGCGATGGGCTGGTGTCTGTTCTGGTGGCATTTTGTCTGGCATGTCATTGTAGTACTCTCTGTCTTCTAGCAATAATGTACTGGCTGTATCACATAGGGCGCGGGAGCCATTTATATTCAACCTGAAAAGAAGGAGATATGTTCTCATACTAGGTGTATATATATAATTGTTGTGAAAGCTTTCAATTTTCTCCAGAGGAATTATACTATTCAGTACAACACCAGTTAAACAAAATGTTTAAGTTTTAATAGTTTAATTCATATTTTACAAATTATTGGACCACACAATTTTATGCTCCGGGCGGGAACCACTCGGCATCTGTGTCACAGCAGGCATCCGGCGCAAAATCGGAGGACGCGGGTTCGTTTCCCGCCCGGTGCATAAAACTTTGTGCTCCAATAATGTGTAAAATATGATTTTCGCTTAGCACGCGATAGTGCTAGGTAATATTTAGTAAATATTTAGAAGTTTAATTCATATCAAATAATAAAACTGTGGTCTCAAGTGCAAAGCATTTTGGGAACAAGTGTGCATTATTTATGACACATACACATACTCCCGGGAACTTTCAAACATTTATGTTTGAATGTTCTGATCTGATGAAGGGCATCGGACATGCCCAAAACCTAGGTCGACAATCTCGACCAATATGCGTGAATCGAAAACATTAACACTTTAATTTAATTATGTAATCAGGAAAATCAATCATACATGATTCAAAATCACTAGTATTTGATAACCTGCTTTGATGAAACATGTGATGCTGTGACACATACACAGACCATATTTCTGGAAATTATGACTGTTCATTTTAAAGCATTGATGTGTTAATTGATGATGTCATACATTTGAGGAAAGTGTTTTTGGAATGAGCAAGGCTAAGTTAAACTTTCCTCATATATGTATAGATTTTTTTTAAAGATGAATTATAATAATAACTATAAGTACTTACGATGAAGGTTTAGTTAAAAACTCCTTAAATCGCAGCTCAAAAGCTTGTCCTATGGTTGCAATGACATCCTGTGCAAGTCTTCCACCACATTCCAACACATAGCATGCCCTCCATTCTGCCGGTGGCACTGTCTTAGCCACATATGCTACAAAGTCTAGAGAGTCTGCATCACCACCTGATGCAAATGATACTCGGGGCATGTCATGTTTAGCAACAGTGTCTCCTCCCTCCAATGCAGCGAGGGTGATAGCTTTGGAAGATATCGTGAGGGCAACATTTGAGCCTGAATGGGACATGCGAGGACGTGCAGCAAGAGCCCGTGTAACGGCTTGACACACTCTGCGTTTTTTGTCAGCCGTACGGAGACCAGCTGCTGAACATACTCGAGCTATACATTCTCTGAAAACATTATAAAGAATTTTGTATATACATATTTCAATATTTAAAACTATCAAGTATGATTGTAAGTAGATAATGACTTTATGAGCACCACTTCATGTTTGCCTTCAATCAGTATTTGAACTTGTATAAAATTGTACTTATAGATATAATCAATTTGAATTATAATTTAGATTATTAATAATGCTTATAAGGTTTCCTGTCCTAAACAAACAATAAACCTTGTTCTGCACATTCAATACACATAGTTCCATGCACCACATATGGTTTGTGAGCATACGGAAAATCTTTTGTTTCTATAAATTTATGAGAAGTGTATTTTTTTATTTAATGTATTATCTATACAATTAAAACAATATTTTTGAGTATTGTTTGATTTTAAAACCAATAATTGCATTGCAAACCCGCCATTTTGCCAAAAAGTGATTAAAAACTTTGATGAAAGAATCAACATCTGTCAGAGTGCGTGTGGTGGACATTTGCCAGATATCAATTTTCATTCTAAATGCCAAACTTTTCTCTTCGAAATACAATAAAAATTTTGATCATCTTCATCTAAATTCTTTGTTTTAGAAAACAAAGTTCTTGTTGAAAAACCCTTTATAAGTAAATACAACATTTTGTGCAATAAGGGCATAAAGATGATAGAAGGTGATGATCCACTGAAGCTGTCCGAGTAAATCGAGTAGTTAGTGATAAAATAGCCAGAGCATAGTATCCTTACAATATAGGATCACAGCATGGGATTTTCTTTGTGTAGCCTATGAAAATGAATGAAATCTACCGGTGAATTATGAAAAGCACCCTTATCTCAAAATTTGAAATATATGTGCTGTTTATTATTTAAATTTTAATTGTTGTAAAACTTACTTTGCTACTTGAGACCTTGTTTCAAAATCAAGTTTCTTCATTGATGTCAGAACTTCCATACAGCCAATGTACTGCAAAAATAAAGTCATAAGTTTACTGACCAACTAGTTTGTAAATAATAGACCTATTAGTAAATCTCTAATGATTTTGAACCCAAAATTGGGTTTATCTGCCTGTTATTTCTTCACAGTGTTTTAATAGAACTGATAAACATAGCACACATATCAACCAGTGACATATGAGACAAGAAACATAAAAAATGCTTGATTTAGTTCTAGTTTATCATATCTTAGAAAGCTTCCTATGGGAATTCAAGTAGGTATTATAATACAGAAAAAAAATGTGAGCAATTTCTGTCTTCATGGCCAAAAATTTCTGTTATCATGGTTTGAAATGTACAGCCACTAAGAACAATTATATTCACATTCAATAGAGGGCAGTAACTTGTACAAAATATTCTAACAGTGGTACAATAATTACTGGTATGAGATTGATCTGATAGCGCTTTGTTCAAACATGCATGCTCAAGGTCTCCATACTTTATTTACGTAAACAATATATGGAATAAGGTACCCACTGTATACATAAATATCTTAACATTTCCTGCCACTGAAAACAACTGGAGCCTAGGCCACAAAATGCCCAACAAATTAGCCAAAAGAATAGTTTTCAACGAAATTCTCCATTAAAAAATGAAATGTATGTGCCTACACATTTTTGGTGTTTATAGATTTAGACCCCAACATGAGCTTGAGATTACAGGTATAAATCAAAGGCCATGGCTTACCCGGACTGCGTATGTGACCCCATCGCTCGCCAGGACCGAATCAGGATGAAGCCATCCTCTCGCTGGCTTCGACACGAACGAACCGCAACTCCCTTCCGCCATCACGAAATCCACGAGAAATTATAGCTAAGATGCACTGTCAGATTATCACACACTATTTTTCACACTCTACCTATTTCCAGTTATTTTAAATACGCTTTCATTATGATTATGATTCAAGTGATAGACTCGCGGACAGAAGACGGAACTGCACACAGATGTTATTCTTTCCGTGTTAAAAACTACGTGCGTAATTATTGGATTGCTAGTAGAATACTTTGTAAGAAAGTGTGGGAATATATTGATTAGCAAATCGTTTTTTTATTATACTTTATTTCTAACGCAGAAATTGGATGAAAGCAAAGTTTAACTTTGTTCGTTTCGTTTTGCCCCTGTTTGACTTTTGACTTTGGCATGTTTGACAATGGCAAGCAACGCTACATTGACAGTTACTACACTGTCAATGACATTTGATTACTCAATGCCAAATGTTCTTCTTTCCCTTATCTTTTATATTTCATATATTTTCTACTAATTAATATTCAATACACTAGCTGAGATATTTAGACCGTTAAACCTTTTTTTTCTTATACCGTACACTGGCCACACAGACAAGACATTGGCAGTATAACGTCAAAGCAACGTTAAGAGCCATTTATGAAGAAGAAGAAGAATAAGAAATGCTCTTCTTACAGGGCGTTCGGATAGCCTATCGGTGCCAAAAATAACACTCACAAACGCTAAAAATGATCACACGGGCCGTTCGTTTTGGGACTTCGTGAGCAAAAATATCGTTTTCGCTCACCGTTCGGATAGCTTTGAAAACGCTACAAATGACAGAGAAAAGTGATATTTTTGACCCATGTCTTACCGTGGGATCGTTTTTTGACAACTGCTGGTTTGACAGTTGTATTTGGCGCGATTGAAGAGTTTCACAAGTTTTTATATATGTAACTAGCAGAAGCCATTAACAAAGAAATAATAATAATATAGGTACCTACTTTTTTGTTAATTTTAGGGATTGATTCCATGTTTCGTACTGTGCAAAATGGTTAAAACATTGTCGGTTGTCAAAGTATGTTTTAAGCCGTTCGGATAGCATGCAGTAATTGGTGGTCAAAAATAGCAAAAGCTTCTATCCGAACGCTAATAAAAGGTGCGTTCGTTTTGGCTCGATTGCGTTTGTAGCAGTTTCAAAAGTGGCATTTGTGTATTAGCGTTCGGATAGAAGCTTTTGCTATTTTTGACCACCAATTACTGCATGCTATCCGAACGGCTTATTACTAGGGCGTTCGGATAGCCTATCGGTGCCAAAAATAACACTCAGAAACGCTAAAAATGATCACACGGGCCGTTCGTTTTGGGACTTCGTGAGCAAAAATATCGTTTTCGCTCACCGTTCGGATAGCTTTGAAAACGCTACAAATGACAGAGAAAAGTGATATTTTTGACCCATGTCTTACCGTGGGATCGTTGTGATCGTTTTTTGACAACTGCTGGTTTGACAGTTGTATTTGGCGCGATTGAAGAGTTTCACAAGTTTTTTATATAGTTAACTAGCAGAAGCCATTAACAAAGAAATAATAATAATATAGGTACCTACTTTTTTGTTAATTTTAGGGATTGATTCCATATTTCGTACTGTGTAAAATGGTTAAAACATTGTCGGTTGTCAAAGTATGTTTTAAGCCGTTCGGATAGCATGCAGTAATTGGTGGTCAAAAATAGCAAAAGCTTCTATCCGAACGCTAATACACAAATGCCACTTTCGAAACTGCTACAAACGCAATCGAGCCAAAACGAACGCACTCTACGTACTTTGACAACCGACAATGTTTTAACAATTTTGCACAGTACGAAACATGGAATCAATCTCTAAAATTAACATAAAAGTAGGTACCTATATTATTATTTTTACATTGTTAATGGCTTCTGATAGTTACATAAATAAAAAACTTAAGAAACTCTTCAATCGCGCCAAATACAACTGTCAAACCAGCAGTTGTCAAAAAACGATCACAACGATCCCACGGTAAGACATGGGTCAAAAATATCACTTTTCTCTGTCATTTGTAGCGTTTTCAAGGCTATCCGAACGGTGAGCGAAAACGATATTTTTGCTCACGAAGTCCCAAAACGAACGGCCGGTGTGATCATTTTTAGCGTTTGTGAGTGTTATTTTTGGCACCGATAGGCTATCCGAACGCCCTAACACAAATGCCACTTTCGAAACTGCTACAAACGCAATCGAGCCAAAACGAACGCACTCTTAGTTTGGGTGATTTGTAAGATTCCAAATTAAATTTTTAACACATCTATTCTATATCTATTGGAAACGAGCTAATGTATCCCTCGTAAACAAGATCTCAAATAGCTTTTTAATCTCTGAGGGACAAAAAGTGATTTAAATTTAGAATGTGGTAATTTTCAGTAAAAGTTCCAATCTCCAAAGAGTGCAAAGAGATACAAATGCGATTAAAATAAGAATAGGATCGGCCTAGCGCCCTGTTGTGACGTCAAAACTCGAACTTCGTACAGTGTGCAAAAAAATAAATGATAAAACATGTATAAATGAATAAAGAAAATAAAAAACATGTCTGCAAATACTTTATTTTCGTTAAGCGTTTTATCGATCCATTGAAAATAAACGGGAAGTTAGTATATTGATGAAATCGTTTTTTAAAGCCCTTCATTTTGATTCACATCACGATGGTTTTGGAAGAAAATATAAATTGATTTTCTCACTATATCGCGTCTAAAATATACCAGTTTGTTTTTTATTTTTTAACTAGCTTTTGCCCGCGGCTTCGCTCGCGTTAAGAAGTATCATTATTAATTAGGTATAGTTTTTGCGGATTTACTTTCGTTTAGCGTGTGTAAAAAATTAGGGCCTACAATAGTTCTTTGTACACAATATTCTTAACTAATCTGACATAAGGCGCTAAAACTATCAAGGTATTGGGTGAAATTACTCGTGAGCAAGCAACATAAAACTATCCCTGAGTGAAGGAAAGTTCTATACCCGCAAATTTGAGAGTTTGCACCTGAGACTTGTTTATTGTCTTGGCAAAGCAGACTTTTAGGGGAAACTGTAATCGGTTAAGTAAGTATGGCACGCTCACATAACCATTCAATAGGCTTGTCATGTATCTGAATAATGTGTGGATAAACTTTAGAGAGCAATTCTTGAACCGTAGTAACAACTGTGCACAACTCTTCCGGGATGGTTATTATTCCATCAAACGATGGAGAATCACCATTACCGATTTTAAGGAGGAGATCTGAATAATAAGTAAGGTTTTACCAGCTCCAGCTGGAGCGTCTAAGAAGAATATTCGACCGTCAAATACAAAGCAGAGTCTTTAACCAGAACTACTTAACCGAAACAAAACAAATGCAACTATAGGTATAGTTGCAGATTAATAATAATACTCCTCGACGCCAACACCGAAATTGATTTGACATGTGATAAATGGAATGTTATTTTATGTACGTTATTGCGATATTGTGAAGGACTCAAAAACCAGTGGGATGCACCCTGTTGTTGACATTATGTTTAAATCTATTTGAATATAATATACAAATTATTGTTTCGCAATGAATTTATTAAATTTGACATTGTATTATTTGGATTATACTTTGACTATATTTGATTGTATTTTGAATGTTGTCCGATATTAATTATTTGATTATATTGACATTCCAGATTAATTTGATTGATTTAATGTATGTTTTTATTTAATTTTTAATGTGTGATAATCTGTAATTGTAATAATATGTACGTTTTTTATCACAATAAATAAATTTGAAATTTAACGCGAGCAAAAGCTAATTATCAAATATAATCCGCTTTATATATTATCTATTCACTATACACAAAAATAGTTAATTCAAAGTTCTCTCCAAAATAACTAAATGTAGATGGCGCTAGCATACAGAAATTCGTATATTTTAAAATGAAAAGTTACTAATCTTATGTAGCCTGCATCTCAAAATCCTTTCTTAGGGGATGCTCATGTCATAGTAGCTTTATGCATGCAAAGTCTCAGCCCGATCGGTATAAAATTGACAAAGTTTCATACAAACTTTCATCCCCTATTTTATCCCCTTGGGGGCAGAATTAATCAAAATCCTTTCTTAGCGGATGCTTACGTCATAACATCTACCTGCATGCCAAATTTCAGCCCGATCCGTCCTGTGGTTTGGGCTGTGCGTTGATAGATCACTATGTCAGTCAGTCAGTTACCTTTGAGTTATATATATTTAGATGTACATGGTGTCACATGGACTGTCAAGATAAATCTAACGATATCTCGTACATTAAAATCGGTTAAGCCGTTTAGAAGTTATGGTGCAATAAAGACACTCACAAACATGCATACATACATGAACCCTGAAAACCTAACACACGTTTATGTGGGCAGTCGTGTAAAAAACAAGCGGTCATAGAAGGTAAACGAAGTTGTAGGTGACTGTATGTACAGCAAACACAGGAATAATTTGAACTGATTTTATTTGTTGGCAATATTTTGTATTAAGGTATCCAAATTTGAACCGCTTAGCTCTTCGATGCCGTATGTCCTGATGGCCAACTGAGTTAGACTCATCGTTATCATCGTAACGGGTAACAAAAACAAGTATAACAATCACCAAAAACAAATTAAACAAATCAATAAGTACTCGGAAACGTGTCGCGTAGTAATACACTGTCGGAGAAATAAGACCCTGACGCCCGCGTTGTCATCAAACAGATGGCGTCTTTGCCCTTAAAAGCTAGAATTTATTAAAATTAACAATTTCGGGTCACTCATTTCAATTACGTATAAATATATGGCACTGCTCTATTTTTAAGTTTGTTCTGCTGATCGTACTTATAAGAGTGAATATGAGTGAAGTTAGCCGAGAGCCCGTCCTATTCTTATTTTAATCGCAATGTAAATCACAAACATTGTATGAACACGTTACAGTATGTTTTTTTATATTAAGGGCCTGTTTCAGAATGTTCGAGTAAGTTCCGGACAAAGATTACGAATATAATATCATTGGTTCCGGAACATAAAATAACGAATGATAAAAATGACAGTTAACATGCAGCGCGTTACAAGCTTTAACCGATGGATAGGCTAAATCGATGATAGTGAAACGCAAAGATAGTGTTTTATTTAATAAATATGTTTAGGTAGTATAACCAGAACTTACTCGAAAATTCTGAAACAGGCCCTTACTGTCTCAAAAACTACATGAGACGTGACGAGATTACTCAGACTATTTCTAAACCTCAACTGTAAATAAATCGTAAACTGTAACGGCTGGTAGGCAGTGGTAAAATTGTTACTTACAATGCACTTCCATAATTGTTCTAAGCTGCTTTATTTTCCTAATTATATCTAAATAAATATATGTATTGTTATTCATAAGTTGCACTTACCTACTTATATTCTCATAGGGGTAAGTAATAAAAAGTAACGTCCACCTCGGGAGCCAACAACTATTTTAAGCTCGAGTAACTTTGAATCCCTCGCTGCACTCAGGATTCTACTTTAGAATCCCCTTCGGTCCGCTCTGGATTCAAAGAAACACTCTCGCCTTTAAAATGGTAGTTTGCGTCCATGGTAAAAAATCTACAATTTATTTTGGTTGTTGTTACATCAACTGAAACAACCTGCTACAGACCTCACTCACGAAGTAATCTTTTGTTCACTCCCCTTTATAGTAAATTATTTATATGAATTTAAACGGGTATATATGCCGCTTTGTACAGTGTGAGTGTAAATGCTAATGATATACATACATTAGACAGTAAGACAATAAAATGTATTATATGATCACTTTGATATATATTCGGGCAATCAAGCATAGACACCTCTGACTAAAATGGTGTGATGAATGAAATTGAACACGTTTATTTATTTAAACATAATTTTATACATTACTGTTATACTGTTAAGTATACCAAGAGAATTTACTAATTTATTAACCATAATAATTTATTTACTGCTCCTATCCAAATAAGGTTGACTGGAAGAGATCGCTATAAGCGGTAAGGCTGCCAATTGTAACTTTTTTTTTATGCCTGATAGGTAAACCTTTGACCACTATCTCACCTGATGGTAAGTGATAATGTGGTCGAAGATGTTGTTCAGGCTAACCTAGAAGAACATTAATGTAATTTGTTTTTAATTCATTATGTATCTACTGTGGTGTTTCAATAAAGACTTCTATCTATCTGCCCCTCCGGGGAATACATGCGTGAAGATATGTTGTTTTTTTGTGTAGCATGGTATAGAGCCCCCTTTGCCCAGTGTGCAGCAACATGCCATGCAACAGGATAAGACGTAACATCACGTCCAACCGTAGACTATGGAACAGTTTACCACAAACATCGCTATTTTAACATCCCGATCCTCAGAATTTGATACGCATTTGGCCAGTTTCTAATAATTACCTTTATTATCCTATACATTGCTGCCATCTAATAGGAAGGTCATTTGTGCCCTTGCGATAGGACTCTGGTGATCTAGATTCGACAAACTGTATGAAAGCATTTTGTACTGCCTCCTGGGAAGAAAACTTTTTATCACGTAGAAAATTCTCCAAATCACGAAAAAACTGGTAGTCCGTTGGAGCAAAGTCTGGCGAATACGGAGGGTGACGAATGGTTTCTAATTGCAGTTCCTGTAGAGTTAAAACGGTTTCTCGTGATGTTTGAAGTCTTGCGTTATCATGGAGCAATAATAGTGAAGATCAATTCATGTGTCGGGGCTGCTTCAGTGCTAGTTTTTCAATCATTGTTCGGAGTTCGGCACAGTAGACATCTGCCGGAGACATCGGAAAAAGCCATAGTGAATAACACCCATTTTTCATATTTTTTATTTTATTGATTGGATGCAAAAGAGTCAATATTTTTGGTAAGGTAACGTTAATCCATGCCGCTAATTCCTCGGTAGTTTGGCTGGAGTCGGCTTCCACCATCTCTTTCAATTCATTGTTCTCTCATTCACCTGTGTGGGCGGTCTACGTGGTTCGTTCTTCAAATCAAAGTTTCCATCACGAAATCGTTTAAACAAAAAGAGCACGGTGTGCTCATTAGTAGTCCCCTCTTCAAACGAAACTTTGACATTGCGAGCTGTTTCTGCCGCGTTAGTTAAGCGTCAGATTTCGTACTCAAAAAATCACTCGAAATTTCAAAGTATCCATCTTTCTTGTCTAAGCTGAATAAAAAAAAAACTGCAAGTCGATAATCGAATAATGCACATTTTTTAAAAAGAAGAACGTCATAGGTACCAAGTTAAAAAAGTTTCACTCAAATATCTTTAACCATGAAGGTTCTATGGCAATTCGAAGTACCTATTACAATACAACGGCAATTTCATGCTTTAACCCCTGTTATTTTTTGTTTTACATTAGAATTTAATATTATTCACACCAATTTTGTCTCTTGCATGTATAGCCTATTTTACTATAGAGGAAAAAAATATTTAATGACACCTTTCTTGTATGGACTAATACTTTTCTGTATCTAGTAGGTACTCTAATCTGGTTACATGTACAATAACCACCGCGAGAATTGTATTTGTTTGAATAATAGTTTTGAAGATATTATCTTCAAGACTACTCGGAAAAACAGTTTTTGAAGGAAATTCTTACTTCCACATTTAGGGATAAAACAAATAAAACGAATATAAATTAAACTGGCAAACCTTGAGCGTAGGTATAAGACTTGGTATTTAAAATATTATTGAAACTACGTTTTTATGGAAAGCGCAATACACCTCCTTGAAACGGACGGACATATGAAATGGATGTACACAGAATATGCTTAGTAACAAGGTTTACGCGTACGGAATTCTATTAATAGAGTTAATTTCGAATACTGCCTCGATTTGTTTATTTTCGAGACTTACAGTCTAACGTATGACTATTTTCATGAAACTGGGTGAATCTGTTGTTCTTAATAACATTACATGAAAAGCAAAGTTATGTCGTTTAGGAATTTTGTCCCGCGACGCTGATGGTTAAATGTTTATTTTTATTGTTCAAAGCTACCCCCGGACATTAACGTAATCGCCGCTGCGAGAATTTGAGCTACGGCCTACAAGGCGGTTTTTACACCGAACATGTGGTGCTACGAGTTTTGGAACTTAGTTTATGGGCTAGCTAGAACCTCAGGCAAGATTACTTACATCTATATATCATACATTTTATTTTTGAAGCGCTCCTAGTGAAGTTTGATTAGCTGTTCTTAACCGATCTAACTAACCGAACACTAAAGTTAAGCAACGTCCGCCGCGGTCATGAGTTGGATGGGTGACCGCTAGTGACATTACTACTGAGCGCTTCCGTGCTTGGAGGGCACGTCAAGCCGTCGGTTCCGGTTGTTATCTTAGGATATCAGTCGTTATATCATGGTGGTATGGCATTTTGCCAATACCCGCCTGGCTAGCTTCGTAGCTAGCCAGGCGGGCGGGCTTACGCAATTAGAAAATCTGTCGCCAAGCACCTAACGGTGTTTTTATATTTAATAAATTATTGGAGCACAAAATTGTATGACCCGGGCGGGACCTAACGGTGTGTTCCGGTCCGACAGCTGTCCTTGAGAGCCAGTAATTCTAGGTTAGCCTGACCAATATCTTCGACGACATCATCACTTACCATCAGGTGAGATAGTGGTCAAGTAGCCGTAATCTATAAGGCATAGATTTTTTTTTATAAGAGTATGATATTAAATTAAGTACATACCTTTCCACTCAAGAAGGCGCTTCACTCACTATTTTCTGAGTGTAGTTGCAATTGCTATATACCATATTTAATGCCTACCCAAGAGATCATATATAATTTCTAGGCCCAGGACCTGCCGCTATAGCTCCTGGGTCCCGGACTTTTTATGTACATTCTAGGGGTGTTACGCACAAGAGCCCGTGGTATAGTTGGGTTACTGTATGGTAGTTCTTTATCCTTCTCTTTATCCTCTTTATCTATGGTAGACTTCTATTTAGCCTTTTTTATATACGTTTTTATATTTCAGGCACAAAAAACCATTTTAACTGAAAAAATGTTACCTTTTATACTTAATCCTTTACCTTTTAAACTATAGTCTATGAGAAAAATCCTTTCCATATATGAAAAAACTATGCAACTACTGATAAGAAATATCAAACCTCTATTCCAAGATGAAGTAGTCTTAGGTGTAGAAACATCCACGTTTTGGAAAAAATATTTTCCCTAATAATAGGTGCAACCCTAATACTGGGCACAGAGCGGGACTCCGGACTGCTACTGAGAATTCTTTTGTAAGAATATTTACTTATTCTTTTCCTCGAAATGCTTTTCTTAGAGTTAGTATTTGCACCGTCTCTACTGCAGACGTCTATGATCACGGGCTCACTAAAGATATTGCGAGTGAATGAAACACATGTTTTTTATTGGCCAAAATAACACTTCCTCTCAACGCCTTTAAACTCAAAGCCTTATCGTTAGAAATTTAATAAAAAAAACAGTGTCCGCTACGCTACGGTGTCAACGCATTCGCCGTAGCTTCGTAGCGCGTAGCCGCGTGAAGGGCGGGCGCGCGTGCGTCCGGCAGTCGGCGCGCGCCCCGCCTCGCCGCCCCACGTCATGCGCGACCGTGCCGCCCGGCACATCCGGACTACATAAACCACCGCGCGCCCCTGTAAGTACTTAACTACCTTACAACACAAACCTCTATTACTACAAGGAAAAAACAAATGCCACATTACTACGTGAGTTATATTGAATTCTTAATAAGTAGCGGAAGTTTAATTTCCGCACGTGGCGATCGCGACGCACCAACAAATGAACGCTCGATAGCCCAGTGCCCCTGTGAGCCTCCACAAGAGATTCTTGAAGGCTTTGCACTCGAAAATAATAGGTTAAATGTTTGTAGAGTATTACATGCGAACTGTGATTGTTTTTACCTTTTTATTATTTTTTTATTCGTAATTAAACAATGATATAAGTATACTAACTGTGAGATTTCTTAAATTATTCACTAGCATTGTTATTTGTATCTTTATCAAGGTGCCATGAACCATATATATATATTTCTTACTTTTTATGCAGAATTTTATCATATTCGGTGTAGTAGTTTAAATATATGAAAACAAACAAATTCTTAAATGTACTTTACTATTGTTTAGGAAATTCTTTATATATTACGTTTTGTTCTAGCTCTGTTGAGTATTTTTATTGATAGTTATTTAGTTTTTAATTATTTAACGTCGAGTTGAAGTGTGCATAATATAAGTTTTAATGTAAATAAAGCCGTAAAGTGAGTTGCCATAAATTTTATGATTACAGTCAGTATATAAAATAGATTTTGAACTCAGTAGGTGGGTACCAAATATTTTAATTAATTCGTAATTTCTTCATTATAACATGTGTCCATGTGCATGAGTAAAATTGTTCCATATTTTAGGTGCCCCAAGTTTCATGTCAACGACCGCTGAGTTTTTGTAGGTAGAAATATAAATTGCCGAGCCAAAAACCGAGGCATTTCTTATCTGCAATTCCGTATTTTAGAGGGGTCCACTTTACAACAAGGGTTTATGCGTGTATTGTTCTCCTGACGATTAATTTTGATAAGCAACAGAACGTTCTAAAAACGTTCATATTCGTGTTAATTAAACAGAATCTTTGCAAGTTACATGTATGAGCTTAGGTCACCACGTGCAATATTAACTTCAGGTCTTTAATTATAATTAAAAGCTTGTATATTCTAAAGCCTCTAATTAAAAATCAAGCATCGTCTGGCTGCCTTTTCGCTGCCGACGACATTATGCGACGCCACACTGTTGATGCCGTCTCAAGATTAGGTTTTTAGATTGCTAACAACACAGAACGTCAGAAGTTACCATTTTCTAAAAGTAATCCTTTGTTTGTGTTTATTTTTTATTGTTTTCGGGTGCTAGTCCTTTGGTTTCCCTTTGTACGGGATCTAGCCTAAAGGATTGATATCTATAATGTATAACTTTAAAACAAAAGGATTAGAAGAAATAAATATGTACAAAACGATAAATTAAAAAAATGTGAACAATTTTGCAAAATATCTGTTGTTGTCTGTCTGTCATACGCACACACATCACGTGAAAACTGCCGAACCCATTCTGATATACGTTGGCATACACATAGAATGTAGTCCGGGGATCATAACGCTTTTTATTAGGGTTTGGCACCAAAAATGGAACCTGTCTAACTATATAAAAATATGTAAATAAAAAAGAGGCATGGAACCTTTACAGTAATCGTGTTCTTCTAGCAGAAAAAAATAACACAAACGTTAAATTTTATGTATAATTAACATAAAAATATAAAAAAGAAATATATCTGGTCAAGTGCGAGTTGGACGCCAGGTGAAGATGTGAATAGAAGAAAACACCACGCAGAGGCCTCATAGATGAGTTGCCGACCTTAGAGGAGGGAATATGGGCTTT
This sequence comes from Plagodis pulveraria, assembly GCA_963890685.1. Taxonomy (NCBI): domain Eukaryota; kingdom Metazoa; phylum Arthropoda; class Insecta; order Lepidoptera; family Geometridae; genus Plagodis; species Plagodis pulveraria. Next base: position 10,297,225 of record OY982951.1, read on the forward strand.
TCTTTGCTTTGGCGTATGATGACACAAATGTTCACCTCTGATGTTGACTTTGACTTTTGACTATGGACTCTCGGACAGATAGCTATTCAATATCCGCTCCACTCAGATTGTCGGACCACGTTACGTAGTGGTTACACGCCCAACTCACCCCTGTTTCGTGAGCTGTGGTATCGTGTGCCTCTACTGGTTGGCAGATTGGGACGGGATATGTTCTTTTTTGCATCCCACCCATGGAGAAAAACTCTGTGCTTTTTGTCGGAGGACGAAGTCTCTCAGAGAGTATCTGTGTTTCGTCCAGAAAGGGTAAGGCAGGCTTAGCAGTTTTCATGTGGTAATGGATGGCATTCAGATCAGAACAGGCACCCGTATGTCAAACAAGTCTTTGTGTGTTAAAGGGTGAACTAAGCCTCTTGCCTCGTTTGTGCCTAGCAGCTGATAGAGAATATAGTACGGTGTTCCTTTCTCCAGAATACTCAGGACCCGGGCATCTAACTTCAGGTACAGGTCCTGGGGTGGACTCTCGGAAAGCCATTCTCCAGTGTTTACGCAGTTGGTACCTTCTTGCAATATTATATCTTGAACGTATGTGGCAATCTAACATGATTTTATGCGACTATTACTCGCGTGACTGAAGCCGCGGGTTACAGCTAGTAATTTAATAGATGAGATGTTCTTTAGATGATGTGATGAGAGACCTTGTAAACTAGGAGTGAGGCTCTATAATCAGTTTTTTGAGGCCCGTTAGTTTTGAATTGCTTAATTTTCGTATATATTTTAAAGACGGACAGATTCGCGAGTAATATTAAAAGAGTTCTGTTTTTCATTAGGGCATACGGAACCTTAATATTGTAAGTACATATGAATTTAAATTTAGAACTTGGCGGCTGCTTCCGCTTGCCTGTCCAAACAAACAACGTGGTTGCTAGACGCGAACAATTGATCTGGCACACAGTCTAGCCATTTCTTTTTAACTCCGTGAGGCTGTGTTCCGAGAACGGAAACGCTGCTTGAAAAGCCCGCAATTAGCCCGATCTTCTTTCTTATCATGCACTATATTATGGCATTATAGGCATTACAAATTAATTATATTTATGACTATTCTACTGCTAGTATAATTTAAGATTGATAAACTACTAGTAAGATACCTACCTAATAGGTAAAATTTTAAGACTCTTGATAAGATCACTGAACAATCGTGTTAAAATGAAACCCATATAAAACATATTTTGTTCGGGCGCAATGCGAATCGTTCCGAATAAAAAATAGTATTTTCAAACCGGGGCGCGGGGTTATGTTCAATAGCTTATAATATATTCTACCCAACTTATTTTATATACATGCTCTAAGTTTATTGCGATAACTTTCGTTGTTTCTATATTTATGAAACAGTTCTTATCCCATGCTAAGTGGTGTGGGAATAAATGTATTCTTCTTCCCCTCCGTTGTATAAGATATCATCTACCTTTCATACAAATATATGTACATCATTCTTCACGCAGGCGTTCCTTATTTTCCTCAGCCTTTCTCTACCCTTATTGTCCGTATACAGTTAAACTCAACACTTGAATTGTTATACGTATTTCATGCCTTCTTATGACTGACCATACCACGCCATAGATATATAGACATTGCTTTTCAACTTGTCACTGGCGCCACTTTTAAGTTTCCTTTAATATCCTCATTCCTAATCTTGACCAAGTCACCACTTCTCTCTCTTAACATCCATGTGTACTGCTGTTTCATCTATTATTGTTCCTGAAGCCTGGAATACATGGACCGATTTGGATGAAGTTTGTTATGGAAATAGTTTAAGATGCGGGAAAGGACATAGGATAGTAATAGATTTTTATCCAACTGCGCAAAAAGAAGTTAATATTTTTGTGCGATAACCGATATACGCGCGGGCGTAGCCGCGGCCGGAAAGCTAAGTCATCCTATAAAAGAACTTCTGAAAATCTTGTATAGAAGGTGCGCTCGTAGCGGAGCTAGTTGTTTGTACAAGGTTAAGCAATGGTTTCTGTAGGTACTACTAATATGGGTTATCCAAATTCCAAGTAGTGAATGTGTGGTGACATTCACTACTATGTGCTTTCATACTTCAGAGGACACGTTGAGCCTTTTGCTCCGGCTCCTGTCTTAGAATGGCAGTCATTAGTTTATATCGGACGTACGGCCTGAAAACACCGACACTTTGCACGCTGGTAGGGCATTCTATGAATTATATGTAAACTAGGAGTGGTCTGTTTACCACCTTTGACTACAGCTACATCATTATTTACAATCAGGTGAGCGTATGGTGAAAGACTAGCCATCGGCAATAAAAAAATAAACGTGACTTGCCATGTGCCAGTCCAAAGAAATAACTTGTTTGCTAGACGTGAACAATCAAGTCGTCTGGCATACAGTCTAGGCATTCCTTTTCAGTTCCGTGAGGCTGTGCTCGGGGAACGCGCTACCTGAAAACGGCCGCAATTATTCTGAGCTTGCCTGTTGGCTTTATGATAGTAGAGGCTTTGAAAGTGGATTGTGTCTGTGTCTTCTACCGTTATATTTATATTTTATGTACAGCTGTGGTTTGATTCCTGCATATTCTAAAATCTTCGATAATTACATATGATTTATTCAAATATTGTATCGTAGGGATTTGTAACTCTTCTTCGGGCACTCCCAAAGGTATTAACCCATACCATACCCTTCCCTAGTGTCCCTTTTGTGTCTGTAGCGTATATTAATTATTTACATATACTCTAAAAGGGTAAACGTAGCGTAGATAACAATGCAGAAACGACCAAACCTTTTCAATATTTTATGATTGTGTATCAATGAATCAATATTTCAACTGGCAGTTGAACCGGTTTTAGATTTAGGATTGTGAGGTCGACATGAACGGAGCTTAATATCAAAGAGTATTTTATTATTTTATAATTCAGAAGATCAAATTGCTCGAAAGCGTAGCCGCGATCAGAAGCTAGTAATGTAATATATATATATCATCCAACCTACAGGCCTTCCAGCGCCCACCAATTTCCTCCCTTTATTTCCCAAGACGATTAAGGCGTAATTTTATTGTTGTCACGTTTTAGTTTTTACAGGCTCTTCCGATGCTCCATTTATTAAGGCTTAAGAACCCGTCAAAGTTAAGCAAACACGCCGAGCTCTCATCCATCTTTCATAACGTGCAAACACCTTCGCAAGTTCATAAAGTCTGTGATACCGTTTAGATCGTTTCCGTATTTCAATCTTCGTAAGTGCGTGGTGGTGGCAGTGCAAGGTTATCTTTTGTCAGAACTCTGAATAGAAAGTGGTCCTTCTGGGATGATTAGTATGTTTTGTACCGGTTTCTAGAAAAAAAAAAATTACAGAATTTATTCCATAACCTGCAGTCGTTGTTAATTTATTTTATCGCCAATGCTGGATACACAAATGATATGGTTGTTCTTGTACCATTAAAATAATATAACAGGGGTTAAAGTATGAAATTGCCGTTTTATTGTAGTAGGTACTTCGAATTGACATAGAACATGGTTTGAGATTTTTGAGTGAAACTTTTTTCACATGGTACCTATGAGGTTCTTCTTTAAAAATGTGCAACATTCGATTACCGACTTTCAGTTGTTTTTTTTAATCAGCTTAGACAAGAAAGATCGATACTTCGAAAATTCGAGTGACTTTTGAATACGAGTTACGACGTGGAACTAACGCGGCAGAAACACCTCGCAATATCAATGTTGCGTTTGCAGAGGGTACTGGTAATGAAGGCACCGTGCGATTTTGGTTTAAAAGCTTTCGTGATGGAAACTTTGATTTGAATAACGAACCACGTGGAACATCGCCCACACGCGTGAATAACAATGGATTGAAAGAGATGGTGGAAGCCGATGCGAGCCAAACTACCCAAGAATTAGGGGTATTGTTGTTACCTTACCAACAAAATTGACTCATTTGCGCGAAATCAATACAATAAAATAATATGAAAAATGGGTGCCTTATGTTTTAACTGATCTGCAGAAAGGAACGCATGTGGAAACTTGTGTTGCCTTGTTCAATCGATACAAAAATGAGGGAATATTGGATCGAATTGTGACATGGGATGAAAAGTGGATTCTTTACGATAATCATAAACGAAAAATGCAATGATTGACCCCACGTCAAACGCCGCAACAGTGCCCTAAAGCAAAGCTTACCAATAAAAAGGTAATGGTGACTGTTTGTTGATCTCAGCATGGTGTTATTCACCATGGTGTTATTTCACTATAGCTTTATCCGATCTGGTCAAGCAATAACGGCAGATGTCTACTGTGCCAACCGAACAACGATAGCAAAACTAGCAGTGAAACAGCCCCGACTCATGAATCGATCTTCACCATTATTGCTCCATGATAACGCGAGACCTCATACAGCACGAGAAACCGTTTTAACTCACAGGAACAATTGGAAACCATACGTCACCCTCCGTATTCGCCAGACCTTGCTCCTATGGACTACCATTTTTTTCGTGATTTGGACAATTTTCTACGTGATAAAAAGTTTTCTTCCCAGAAGGCAGTACAAAATGCTTTCACACAGTTTGTTTTCAGTACAAATCGGCAATTTCATACTTTTAACCCCTAATATTAGTAAAACAAAATATTGACTACAAATAATAAACTCAATGGGTCTAGTATAAAAATCTTGCCTGTATAATATTGCAGATGTAAATCGTTGTTTCGTGTGTTTAAATGAATACCACGGATTAAAATTTTTGGGTCAATATCGAATGCTAAACGATTCGATTTAAAATTCCAGAATTTGTCCAAGAATGTACAACGTCAGCGGTTGCTCCCCTCAGATTACGGAGACATCCTGAATACATGAATATTTGATTTATTAATTAAGCTTTGTCAGAGCTGCTTCTACGCCTTTGTTTTTATATCCTTGCTCAGTTTTCTCATTAGCCTATAGTTGGTTCTGCGTGTAGATGAATATTGAAAAGGGAACTTCATTACGTAGTTGGGTGTAGCAAGCGCGTTTTGATTAGAGAACATGCTGTGCTTTAACGATGTTCTATGTTTGATCTGAACAGGCCTGAACTTTGTTCACGTTAGTTGTTGTGTTGAACTACGTGATTAAATAAAGTAGGTTTGGAAGGAGTTTGCTTAGTAAATGTAAAGGGGAGATATATTGTACTACGGGCTTATAATCAATAATATTTCATGAAATATATAGCCAGTGTAGATACTACAGCTAAAACCTTTTAGGTATGTAGGTAGAACTGTAATTTAAACTATTTGAAATATTATAGTATGTTTCACCATTACCTTTGAAATAGTTTTGATTTACTATTTTACCCCATTTCAAATTAGGTACCTATCGAATTTTCACATTATGAAAAATTGTACTTAATTACATTTAACTAGCTTTCCGGCCGCAGCTCCGCCCGCGGGTATATCGGTTGTCGCGCAAAACCATTAACCTCTTTTTGCACAGTTTGATAAAAACTATCTTATATGTTCTTCCTAGGTCTCAAACTATTTCCAAACCAAATTTCATCCAAATCGGTTCAGTAGTTTCAGAGCCTATTCAATGGAAACAAACACACAATCAAATCTTTCCTCTTTATTATATTAGTTTAGATTATCTTTACTTAATTATATTCAGGAGATTTCACGTTGTACTGGGTCTGTTTGATGCAGGTAATTATGAAGTGCAAATTAGACTTCTTTTTTCATATCTTATAGGCTAGCCTATGACCACTATCTCACCTGATGGTAAGTGATGTGGTCGAAGATGTTGTTCAGGCTAGCCTAGAATTAGACTTTGTGTACGAATTGTGTTTAGAAGTTGTAGGTAGTCCCGTAGTACGTTTACGGAATGAGTCATAAACCTGCATTTTTTTATATTTTGTGTAGAACCCATAGAAGAATATTGGACTGAGAAATACAATAAAATATATTTCTGGGGGTTCAATACATCAGAAGATATTTTTTTTATATATATTTTTATTTATTCTACCAATTTGTAAAACTAATATGTTAAAGCACTCGCCGGTTTATCGTATGTGTGAAAGTTACGATACCGTTAAGCAAGACTTCGATATTTTTCACCGTAGTTCGCTTTCCTCGGTGAAATGTATTTTGAATAGATCGCTTTAATTGTTTGTTTCACCAATTATTCAAAATCATCATCTTATTGCACCAGATTTTGAAATAGACAGTTTCAACAATACCAATGATATTGTTTGCTGGTTGCTTATTACTATACTCGTATAATTAGATTGAATAGTTTGATGTAATACACATGCTAGGTCCACTTCTTGAAGGAAGTACGTATTCCAATGTTAATTTTATATTATTTTTAATTATGTAAGCTACGATGTATTTCTAGTTTTGTGGTCTTTCAATAAAAAAAATAGCCGAAAAAATAACTCTTTTGCAACTAAGTACCTTCGTATGGGGTAACATCACATCGTCTAGAACTCGTAGAGTATAGAAAGTATTTTTTGTGAATAATTAATTAAAATAAATGTTGATGCATATATATTAGTTATGTATTGTCACAAACACTAAAACTAGTCAGGAATCTCAATTTTCGGTATATTATGTACCATATCATGTATTTAACCAACAAATACTGAAAACCCACATTTATTGTGTATATCTGAAGCTGTGATCATAACGAACAGACATATTATTTCTCTACGGCGCAGATCAATTTTACGTGCTATTGCAATATGGAACCCTAAAAGTATGAGACCCAACTCATACTTGGACAGTTTTATTTATATTAGGTTTAGTCAAAAGCGCCGCGCTCCTAACCATACTTGTACCTATCTCGAGGAGAAAAATATTTATATAACCGTCTACTGTAATATTTTGTTAGACCTATTGTTATTTGTAATTATGTACATTAATCCTTATCGTACGGATAGAACTCGTACCAAAGATCATTTAAAAAATATGATTTTTGCATTTAAGTTATACTATAGGTATATTTATGTATGCAAGTTCATTATAATGTATACTCGATCGTACCTATGCCGTACTCGTGTACGGACTTCGACCAATGTACTACTTTCAAGTCCAAGTATACGGATACCTATCCTATACTAACGACAGGAATATTTGATATCCCATACCATTATCATTGTATTCGAACAACAATGGCCGCTGAAACGTTCTCGATTTCCTATCTGGACTCCAGCTCCTAAATATTACAGAAGCCATTCCAATAGGGCTTAATAAATCATGATTTTTCGCTTTCCCTCACGAATCGATGATAGGACGTAGTTTTATTGAAGCAACTTTTCTATTCTGTTTATTTATTTTGTTTTGAACCTTTGATTTGGTACGTTTCTGGAGACATAAATAAATAGCTTTCCGGCCGCAGTTCCGCCCGCGCGTATGTTGGTTATCGCGAAAACCATTAACCTTTTTTGGCGCAGTTGGATAAAATCTATCCTATGTCCTTTCCCGGATCTCAAACTATTTCCATACCAAATTTGATCCAAATCGGTCCGGTAGTATTTAGGTTAATTTGATGCATACAAAAATACAAATCTTTCCTCTTTATAACATTATTAGTTAGTGTAGATGTAGATAGTGATGCCATTTGTATAATTAATGAAACCTTTTTTCTGTTTCACTGGTTCTTGATCAGTTTTATACTAATCTCTGGCCGCGATTTAATCCGCATGTTTTTTTTATAGTGCGCTCACACGACACAAGATCAATCTTGTGTCACTCAGTAAGCCTATTGCCATCTACTGGGAATAAACTAGTCTAGGAACAGGATGCTGCTTTGAATTTCTTTGTCAGAAGAGTATTTACAACTATAACTTATTTTTTTTCTTTATTTATTTCATGGATAATTTGTCAATATTTGACCATGTCACCCCCGTAAGTCTCACATCATATTAATAGCTACCATAACTTCAAGACTGCAAATAAACTGTCGACCAACGAGAAGAGACTGAACTATTAAATAAATCAGGATAAGAAATAATGCACGTCAGCTTCTGACTTTTTGAATATATTGTATACCACGCCGCGTAAGTCCATTTCTAAATTGCTGCGTGAAAGGATAAACGTTCAATCCAAAAAACGATTCAGCACATTTGATTTGAGTATATTCAGGCGTTACTTTGCGGCAACCGACGTGACGTCACAATCGCCACGCAGCCAAACGGGAAGAATAATCGACTTTGCTTCAACACGAAGCATTCTCAGGTCTAGACTCTTCGACTTTCTTCCCACGATTGCATCTAAAATTCTTCCGGGTTGGCCGCTTGGCGTTTGTGACGTCACGCCGGCTTAACAGAGAAATTAGACGGAATTGTCACTAGATATATTTTTATATTTTTAAGTGTTTGGCTAAAATATTAATTTTTGTTTTCTAAAAATATTTTCAAAATATTTGTTATTCTTCATATTTGTTTGTTTTTTGTTCCATTTCTCGCAGACGTAATTATACATATATGTTATAATTATAACATTAGAGTGGTTTGAAGAAATATCGTTTGATTTATATTGTTATTCAATCTAAGTAATAATATGTTTATTTAACAAAATTAACAACAAAATTTTAGAAATATGTTTATTTTTATACCAAAACGATGGTACTTAACCATCGTTTTGGTCAGCGCCATAAAATCAAACCAAAGAAATTTCGTTTAACATATTTCGTAATCATCGATAATGCTAATAATTTACTTTCTTCATGTTAGATTATAAGAGGTTTGACAAGTAGAGTGTTAATCTTTTGTTATTATTTATCAAAGAGGTGCATTGACTTGTATAATTCGAGTGTCTGATTTATATTTCGTACTCGAGGATATATTTCATATATAGTTTATATTGATTACCTTACCTCCCATATGTTTACAATCAAATATTTATTGAACTGGCAGGGATCCACCTTCATCCAGAACGACCTGCGACAGTTTTATTGGCAACACTTTTCTTTTACAACACACTAACATTTATATAAGTGTCGATGTCCCGACACGAACCCTTAACAAAACGACCAAATCCGACACTTCGACGACCGCAATTTATTAGTTTGTTTTCGATTCATTACTCAGCTGGAGATTCGCTGAAGGTTTGATTGTGAAGGATCGCTGTGATTTTATTGTCGCATTTATTGAGAGACATATAGCAGTTGTGAGTTCGTATCGTAATTTACGGTCAGGACTTTCGTTGGGAACGCGTAGAAACTTGGTCGTCTCTTGACGGCATTGCGTTGTTTCTTTTTTAAATAGTAAATGTGGGATACTACAGGAACGTTTAAGGTGGTATAATTGCAATAATATTACGAGTCATTTCTTGAAGAGCTCGTAGCGGAGTTTGCCAAATTCTTCCTAAACGATCAACTGTGTTATGCACGTTTTCTTAGATGGGCGCTTTTGGTTATATTTTACTACGCGCTTCTGTGCATCGGAGGGCGCGTTGGTTGGTCCCGCTTCCTAGTATTGCGATGGCGTCACAAAGCAGAATCAACAGACGCAAAAGATGATCGGCTTTATAGTGCCGATATGTCGAAACATCAAGACTACGGCCATTTGTTTTTAAAGTAACGTCATAAAGTTCTTCGTTACCGTCATTGCTAACAAGAAACGGTCGCGAACTATCCAGCACCGTTTTTATACATAGCGGCAAGTACGGCGGCAACGCTTATGTTACGGTATTAAAGCAGCGTTCCAATGACGTCATTCACCGCTGTATTAGGCTGCGCGTCCACTAGAAATGAGCGAGGAGGATGAGCGTTGTACAAAAAAAACACCATAAGGATCGCTGCGAAAACGATGCTCATGCCACTGCATGATGGCACCGAGGCTTCATGCGGCCTGAAAACTCCGACACTGCACATTGGTAGGGCATTTTGCGAATGCCTGGCTAACTACCTCTCAGTAGAAAAACTGTCTCCAAGCATCTATAACGGTGTATTCCGGCTGCGGTCTTAGAGAGCCAGCTCCATTCTTGGCTAAGCTTGTTTTCAATCTTCGACCACATTATAACTAACCATTAGGTGAGGTTGTGGTAGCTGCCGTTGGAGCGTATTTAGTATAAAATATCCTTATTTCGTTTTTATTTTTAGGATTCCATGTATGAAATCCTAAATAGAAAGAACAATTTCACTTAACTTGTTTAATATTTACGTGCCTTTACGAGTATGTACAAAAAGTGCAGAAAGAAAAGATGCAGACAAAAAAATCTACATACGTAATAAAATTGACTTAAAGTTAATAAGTACGTATTTTAAATTTGTATGTCATAAGTCTTCTGAATAAGCACGAGGCCCACCCGGTACCTTACCTGCTAAGCGGTATCCTCTGCCTACACCATAATAGATGCATTTCGTCACAAGCGCCGAACTGCAACCCACAAAGTTCTTAAGTCTCATGTGCCTGTAATTTCACCGCATCCATACCCTTCAAAACAGAACACAGTAAACATCACTACGTGGTGGTAGAAATAGAACTACTTTACTCAATCTTATGAAGCAATGATGGCCGAGCGGTAATAGCTATGGACTGCCGTGCCGCAGTACCCTGGTTCGATCCCCACCGCCGGCTTGAGCTTCACCGCATGGTGGAAGGGCATTTTGCAATTGCCCGCCTGGCTAGCTACCACCCTCAAGTAGAAATTCTGTCGCCAAGCACCGAAAGGTGTGTTCCGGCAGTAGTCCTTGAGAGCCCGTGAAATTACAGGCACAATGAGACATAACAACTATGTCTCAATGTGACGGGCGCAGTGCAATTCTTGACTTTTGATGAATTGCAACTGTTATAGGCAGAGGTTAGTCCACTTTACATCAGGTGGGCCTCAAGCTTGTTCCATCACAAAAACATAATAAAAAAAAAACACTACTTAAACTCGTTCCCATAAAGCTCTACTCTTACTAGAGTTCTACTAAGCATTCTTCACAAAACATAGTCCCATCGCGTCTAGCTTAATTAAACCACATTAATATCACAACATATACCGAGGTCACATCGTATCTTTGAATTCTTGGCCAATAGCTTCAAATCAATATTAATCTGTAGTCTACCCGGATATCCGTAGTCTATACGGTTCTACAGTTCAACATTACAGATTCAAGAGCAGATGCCAGTTGGGAAACTACGCGGGCTTCGGTAATGTAATGCTAATATTAGCTTAATCTCTTAAGTTCTGCACCCCTATTCCGAGTCAGGACAGTACAATCCGTCTATATAACTTTTACGAATGCTTTAAGGTTTAAAGTCCGTGATAAAAAGTAATGCATCAGCAAACATTGATATTCACGCAGTATATACCTGAATACCTACATGCTTTATGCTTTATTAATAGGTATAGATAGTCGTTTAATATAATAGGATTAAGTATAAACCTAAAATATCGGATGGAGATTAGGCTGTTTTTGGAAGAAGACGAAAAAAGCTATAGCTTTCGTTGCAACCGTTGTTTATGTGTGTCAGTTGTATTGTTATGTTTGTTTATTACAGGATTGTATTCTCAAATTATTCTATTTATTTGAGCAAAACAATATTATAATTTATAATTATGGTGTTGCTATTCTCTAATTCCTCATTTCTCGGGAATCAAAGTGTAGTATCGGTACAAAAACGAAAAACTGTAGTCGGGACCGCGGCAAACTCGTATCCCTCGCAGAATAATAACCTTATAAAATCAATAGATGACATTTGTATAGGCGGTCTCCTTTTACACGCAGCTATTTCCAACTTTCTAATAGTATAGGTCAAACATTTTGTATTTATAAGTTTTATATGGAAATCCCAGGAGCTATAATAAGGTTTGTTGTGTTTTTTTTTTAACCTGTGGTATGCCTTTATTAACAAAATACTACGAACTATATACAACACTACAGCTACTACAATAAAAGCATTTAAATCCCTATAAGTCATTGCAGACTCATAGGCAGTCTAAATGCTCAATTGTTGTGGTTATATTACTGCAATTCCTGGCTTATGACATTTACTACGTATGTTTATTATTGATTAGATTTCCGTAGTCCACTCGGTACAGTTCAACATTACAGATTCAAAAACTGAATGCTAGTGTGATGGCTTACATAATATTATATCTTCAAAAAAGATAGCCCCATCTAGTCTAGGTTCATGAACCGCATTAGAATGTAAAAATATACATACCGTACGTGTTAAATTTGAAGTTCAGTACGTGTCTTTCCATCCTTGGCACTTGGCAGTAAATTTAAATCAATACTAATCTATAGTCTACCCGGATATTCGTCGTCGACTCGGTACAGTTCAACATTACAGATTCAAAAGCGGATGCTAGTTGGGGAACTACGGGGTAATATATTGATGATAGCTAATCCTTCTTTACATTTTCTAAGAATGGTAGCAATGGTTTCAGTTTGTTATTAAAAATTAATGAGATGCCAGATGACTTCTCTCTTTATACCTCTCACTCCCCTCCATATTTTTCTTTTTTAAGGGAATTGTATTTATAGCCGTTTCCAATTAAACGTAGGTCCGCCATATTTTAAATACCAAGTGTTCAATTCAATCTCTGTGTCAAATTGTATCCTCTGCACCTATTTGGTAGTATTTTTATTTATTACTTATTTAAATGTGATAATAAGAATTTCCATACGAAACGGGTTTTTCGATTAGTTTTATAGTAGCACACGTAACTGTACAATTTCAGCGAGTATGGACACTTGGTATTTATAATATCATGCAACAACGTTTATATGGAAAACATTACAAACAAACACCCTTTTCTTGAGGTTGATATTACTCGCGTGAAAGCAGTGTGCACACTAGTTTTGCAGGAACTTGATATTTGACCCCGACTACTTTTGCACGATTTGGATGCCCTATAATTATATATAGGAACGGATTATTTTGTCTCAAATTGCAAAAACGCGAACATAAAGCTAGGGTTTGTGGTCTATTGAGTTTCAGGTGTATTATTACAATCTTGTTTATTGTAAGTTCCAGATAGATCAAACAAATTTGAGATGCAATGGTACTCATTACACTGCCCCGGTAGTCTCGGAATACAAGCTTCCCTACATTAAAAAAACCTAAAAGTTATAATTCAATTTGTCGTACATTTGTTATTAGAAAATAAGATGCATACAAACTTATGTAGTTAACTTAGTATGGAACTAAGGCTGAAAATAATTCATTGGAAGTCTGTCAACTAAATAGAGCCACAGCTAAATAATCGAAAGCGTAGAACACAGATCCAGCATGTCGTCCCTTGCTGAAAGGAAATTTCGAATTAAGCAGAAGTTTTCCAACCAATATAAATATTACATAGATCTCGCAACATACGATTGTGTAGCTATGTTGATACTGTTATTTATTCTGTACAGGAGATAACTTGCAAACTACCGCTCGGTAATGGATTGCTAATATTAGCTAAATCCCGTAAGTTTTACTCCCCACACCCCCGGATAAGTCGATGCCATCCGTCTTTTCTGCAGCTATTCGTTTCCCGCAGGCTGAATTAAGTGGAAAAGGGTGTCTATCCATTTGTCAAGTTAGGTTTTAGGGAAACAGTTCGATTGAAAGACTGGTCGATGGTTTAATAAGTTTTCTATAGATAGGTACATGTAATAGGGCTCTATAGCTCAATCTAAGAGCTTTGATTTGAGACTATAAGGATGGTATAGAACTCTCCTTATAGTCTTTAAGCCTTCTGTTGGGAGTCTTAACAGGTGACTGTGGTTAATAGGGAAAATAATGCGCTGAATGAGCAATTTGCCATCACTCACGTAGAAGTTATTGCGCATAGGAGCACATCAGGGCTTCTGTACCATTAATTGAGAGTTTTTATTTATTTTACAAATTTTTTGATTGGTCCAAGTGTAGTCAGCGGAATTATATATATATTTTTTTGTTATTATGAAGGAACAAGCGCGAGGCCCACCTGATGTTAAGCGGTATCCTCTGCCTATAACAGATGCATTTCATCACAAGTGACGAACTGCAACTGGAGACATACCTGTTAAGTCTCATTTTGCCTGTTATTTCACTGGCTCTCAAGGACTGCTGCCGGAACACACCGTTAGGTGCTTGGCGACAGATTTTCTACTTGAGGGTGGTCGCTAGCCAGGCGGGCATTCGCAAAATGCCCTTCCACCATGCGGTGAAGCTAAAGCTCTGGGCGGGATTCGAACCATGGACCTGCTGCGCGGCAGTCCATAGCCAATGCCACTGAGCCATCACTGCTTCAAAATGAATATTTGAATATGTTCTTGTGTTGTTAGAAAAACATATTATACGACCCTAAATATTTTTTAATGGTGTTGTGATAGACTAGGTCCTTCGCTCAGCTCGCCTCTTTTCTCGTGAGTACTGTGAAAGAGTGGAACTCCTTGCCGTAGTCAGTTTTTCCCGATGGATTCAACATGGCCTTCAAATCGAGAGTAAATAGGTTTCTTCTAAGCAAGCGTGCTCCTTCTTAGACCACATCAATACATAAAATCAGGCAGGATGTGGTCAACGTGGACGCGTACCAAAATTGAAATAAAAAAAATTATGCCCACCTCCTTTCAGGCGGATCTGCTTTCAGGCGGTAATCTCTGTCTATAACAGATGCATTTCGTTAGCAGTGACGAACTGCGCTGCACCCTAATACAAAGCTGTTGTCTCATGTCCATATAGGGTTTATTATATATAATCCTCGTGATAAATGCATTCTTGAACCCATAATATTACTTTTCTCTATGGTCTCATGAGCCTGTCATTTCACTGGACTGGCATCATACAAAAAGGAAACAGTAATGCCAACATTACTGCTTGGCAGTAGTAACGATGGCAGTACTTCCCCGAATGATCTCGGACAAAGAATTATGTTGCTACCATTACAAATAGGTCTACTGCTATAGATAAAAATATGAAGAAGTTGACGCCATTTTACGTCAAGCTTTATATATAATGATTGGTTCACTAGTGGTTGTTATGTATGTAGGTAGAAACGTCCGTTATAAATAAGTCTAGATTTTTATTTTTCTGGATTTCTATAAGATACCTTTGATTTTCGTCGCAAGACATCTTCAGACATTTCGCTTACATTAAAAAACATCGCCCATCTCGGGTAAGAGTCACTTCACTGTTGTTTCTTTTTTTCATAAGACACGATGGGAACTGGGAGGGTGCTGACTGCGCCCTTTTTTACGACCAGTCAGTAGGTACGTACTACAAAGCTAAAATATAACACGGGGGGCTCAGACGTTGCATTGTGGTTCGACAGAGCAGGCCGTCTATTCACCGAAATGAAATGACGACGCGATAAAAACAATTTATGCCACAAACTTTTGTTTACTTCAAAGCTTTGGGTTTCATGATTGTGGAATTTAGAGCGGTTGAATGACAATTGAATTGTTTTAAACGTCCTCTTTTATAAAATAACATAAGCTTACATAAACTCCTAGAAACATAAATTTTAGGGTTCCGTACCCAACGGGTAAAAACGGGACCCTATTACTGAGACTTCGCTGTCCGTTCGTCCGTCTGTCACCAGGCTGTATCTCAAGAACGATGATAGCTAGACAGTTGAAATTTTCACAGATGGTGTATTTCTATTGCCGCTATAACAATAAATACTAAAAATAAAATAAATATTTCAGGGGGGCTCCCTTACAACAAACTTGATTTTTTTACCATTTCTTGCTCGATACTAATAACGGTGACAGATAGACGCTTTAACTATTCACAGAATATTTAGTTTTATGTTCTCTGTAAACATAATTAATTAAAATAAATAATTAAGGGGGCTCCCATACAATTAAAGATATTTTCGCCGTAACTACCCAGCTCAATCGGACACTGCGAAACGTGTCTGTAACTTGCAAGATTAGGTTACAGATAATGGTACGGAACCCTTCGTGCGCGAGTCCCACACGGACTTGGCCGGTTTTTAAGGGATCCGTACCCAAAGGGTAAAAACGGGACCCTATTACAAAAACTCCACTGTTCGCCTGTCTCTCACCAGGCTGTATCTCATGGACCGTGTTACATACATGACAGTTGAAATTTTCACAGATGATGTATTTCTGTTGCTGCTATAACAACAAATACTAAATAACGGCCAAGTGAGTTGCACATAAATGAAGGGTTCCGTACTCTTCTTAAAAAAAAAGTGTCTATGTTGTATAAATTATGCCTGGGAAACCTTCGTGCGTGATACCGACTCGCACTTCGCCAATTTTTTATTAGTATTGTGTCCAAAGCCTTAGGATATTCAAGACGTATAAGCATTTTACCGCTAGGTGTGAATTTCATGAAGCCTTTTATGCGAAGGTGTTCGATACCCCGTTGAATTTTTCATGACTAGAACCTTTCATCCGATTTACATTCATGTTTTCAGGCAGTTTACGACAATACCGAGATTCAACAGCCTATTTATAGTCCCGGCTCAGAGCACGGCGCTCATGTTTACCTATTTTAAAATGCTATGATGGAGTTCTTGACACAGTTTACATTCAGAGTAATGTTTACAAGCTGCTCTGTGTAACGTTATGCTACCTCAACTCAGAATGCTGGGACCTTTGAAATTTTCGCGGCTGTTGGTTTTACATTACAAAACATTACCTGTTTTTCAGAGGCGTAGGCAGAGAATAAAATCTTGGATCTTCTCTCTTCATCGATTCTTTCTACGTGCCGTATTCATTTTCTATATCGTCCCTATATCCTTCTATCAATAGCATACATATCACGGTTTCCTCACTACTCATTCTTAGCATTTATTCCTTGCAACATCACTGATGCTTGGCTGGTGACAAAAGCTAATAAAATCTAAATATCCGCCTTCTTCCGACCTACATCTCTCTGAACTGGATATCGGGAGAGATGTTGAAGTCAGAAACTTTCATGATTTCATACCATTTGTGTTGAGAAATTGAGTGTTTGTGAAACAAAGTGTTCTCAATTTCTTCCATACTATTTAACTTTTACTCTACGATTTCCAATTATAGCTATATCTTATTAATATCTTTAGTACACTAACTTCTTCGTTCACTACTCTTCCAATCTGGTACACCCTTTGAATTTTACCTTAGTAAGAACGGTCTATTCTTTGCCGGAAATATTTTTTGTTTGTTTGATATTCCTGAGATAATCTACTGGAAAGTTCATCATTTTGCGCTTATATTTTTCTTTGAACCATTGCTTTAACAATATTCACAGTACATACATTTGAAGACACGTCCCACACTACTTCTTCTATAATTTTTCAATCGCAGCATTATAGAAATTCTGTTCATGCCCTATAGCCATATACTTTTCATGACCCTTCTTCCAGATTTTCTATACTTTCATTATTTCTACTAGTTCTTTTGATTTTGGCTACACCTTTGAAGACAAAACATAGCTTACGATCAGGAAGTGGTCAAACTACATCATGTTAAACGATTATCTCATGGTTTAATTGCACTGCCACATATTAACTTTCTATCACTTAATTTTACAGTTTTCGGGTGATTACAAAGTTTATCATTATAGATAAATACTTAATAAACGAGCACATTTGAATTGTTATTTACCTACGTAGTTCGTATATCATCCTCCTGCTATTCAAAATGTTACGTTTTGATGTGAATTCATGTTTTTAGATCAACCAGTGGTTCTGGCGAGCCAGTCCTAATTCTAATTTAAACTTACTACATTCCTATCAAACCATCACTTACCTTCAGAGAAAATAGTTAAGCAATAAAAAGGCATAAACTATAAGTCAGTGAAATTGTTATCTTGATACTCCTCAACCACTTCTTATTTATAACACATAAATCTCTGATAAATCAATGAGTGAGTTCAATACATTATGTTACTATACTTTAAAATATTAACTTAATAATATACATTGGCAGGTGCCGCTGTAGGCATGCTGGGCGCGCGGCTGAAATCATGGATGGAAGCGCAGCTCGGGCGGGCCAAGAAGCGCAAGCAAAAGCAGCAGCGGCCACCATCCACCACAACCACTCTCGGCCCGGTCGCGCCTCCGCATCTTTCGTCACCAGAGAGCGCGTACAGTACAGGGTATTCCACTGATGGCACATCACCGGGGACTACTTCGGCGACCCTCGCAGCTCCGCTAGTCGCACCACCGCCACCACCAGCGCCGCCCACTACACATCTCTACCATGAGCCTGCAAAGGTAATATTATGACCTCATAGCACAGACAGGCACAGAATAAATAATAGTTATGTAATTGTGCTGGTTGCCTCACCGCAATGCCACCGTAACTGTATCTGTCTTTAACCTTCAAACGAACTAAATTTTATACCAATTTATCGGTTTGACTGCAAATTTAATTTTTTCAATGGCGGGCGCCTTTCAGACCTAGCAGGCTTTATTAGCTAGCTTCTAGCTTCATGATGAGGTTTTCTTCTTCATAGTAAATGGGGACTTCAATTATTTACGGTACACTATACCCTTATTTTTACAATAGGTTTTTAAGCTCATGAAATGGAGCAACTTTTGTGTCATTTATAATTTATTTCCACGCCATTGAAACAAGGTATTTAAGTTGATGAAAGTTTACCCTTCCTTCCATTCTCGTGCGCTTAGGTATACTTCAGTCTTTGTTAATTGATGCTTGCTGTTTTCAGGTCCACTTTTATCAGAAGTGAAATAACTTTAATCGAACGCAGTTGACTAAAAGTTTTTTTGATACAAGTCGCGGTAACATTAGATCATAGCTGTTGACTTACTTTCTCATATTTTTTTTATGTTATTGTGACGGAACAAGCTCGAGACCCACCTGATGTTAAGCGTACCTCTGCCTATAACAGATGCATTTCATCACAAGGCATAAATAACACTGCGCCCGTCACTTTGAGACATAGTTATTAAGTCTCATGTGCCTGTAATTTCACTGGCTCTCAAGGACAGCTGCCGGAACACACCGTTAGGTGCTTAGCGGCAGATTTTCTACTTGAGGGTCGTCGCTAGCCAGGCGGACACTCGCAAAATGCCCTTCCACCATGCGGAATGAAGAAGAATCAAGAATGAAGCTCAAGCCCGCGGGGGGATTCGAACCATGGACCTGCTGCGTGTCAGTCCATAGCCAATGCCACTGAGCCATCACTGCTTAAACTAAGAGTAATGTTACGAAAGCAGTCGAAATGAGTATGCGATTTGAATAAAAACTCAATTGTATTAAGTGCTTTGTCATCGCCACTGGCTCCTAGGGAAGGATTACAATGGAAACATGCACGAAGTTGCTGAAAATCGAACAGCAAGCAAATTACCTTGTTGCCAAACCCATTCTACCCCGTTGTTGGTATAAGCTACATCGCTTCATAATAGCTTTTTGCGTGTCTATTTGTCCTTATTTTGCTGGAACAGAGGCATCGACCCGCACATACGTCCGCTCGCTTCTGGCTTTACTTTATTAATTAACTAGACCGGATAAATTGATGAGGGGCAACCTTTATCCTACAGAACCTTTCCGTAATAACGGCTGGCGTTCATTCTAGTTCCATTATCATTATCGCCCGAGCATGATCGCGTAAGTTGTGTTTCTTTTGCTATTGGCGTTGACATGATAATAATAAATAAATATATCTTCTCGTGTGAATTTCTCGAAACTTTGGGCAGGTGTCTAAAAGCTACGTTTCTTCAGATATGTTTCCAAGCCAAGCGTGGGGATTAAAAACCAGCCAAGGGCGAGTATAGGGACAACTCTGCATACTTACTGCAAGTACTTATAAAATACTCGTTTATCTCTTCATGGTTTACGTATTGGACCCCACTGAACAATTAATTCATTTGTAATTCAATGTTTGTTTAGGGTCACCATTCTACAAGAAAAAATAAATTTTCATTCACATCGAACAATTAGTTGAGAAATAAAAATTAAGTGAAAATCATTGCGATTACGAGTTAAAGACTTGACATACGACGGACCGATATCAGAAGGACTATTTATCCTTTTGGTACAGAATTTTAAAAACAAATTATAAGTTAGTGTGATTTCCCACGCTTCGCCAGTTACAGGGGCCGAGCATATCATGGAGTATCATGTATCATATAGTAAGTAGTATAAGTATCATATAGTAGTCATGGGTACATTCCATTCTCATGACTACTGCTACTGAAAATTAATTTATCAGAAAATTCCAATATCTGTCCGAGGACAATTTGTTATAGGCAGAGGTTAACGCTTAACATCAGGTGGGCCTCGTGCTTGTTCCGTCATAAGCTTATAAAAAAACCCGGAGGTCAAATCCAGGACTCAACTAAAAATGAATATTGTATCAACTAGACAAAATAGATAAACAAAAATATTATTTCTATGAAACTGTTGATTACAGAGGAAATATATTTCTTCTCCCTGCCCTTGAACCACTCTAGATGAGGTTGGTGAAACATGTTGGTAAGGCCAAGGTACAATAGATGCATTAACCTATTGGCATCGGCGATAATGATAACAATAGAATTTAATTAATAACTAGGACATATAGGTACATATAGTAGTCCTGATGATGCCAACTTATTAAGTTCTCCATTTAAATTAAGAATAATATCCAGAAATGTTAAAAATGTAATGTCATTTTATGTTTCCTCTGATTTCTATAAATTTAATTTTGTCAAAGCAAATCTCTTAATTAATGAAGGCTTTCAGCAATTTGTTCGAAGGCTCTAATCTCTCATTTGAAGCGAGTGCCTCGCTGTTCGTATTTAATGAGGGAATTAGGATGGTTGTGCACTGCTACAGGACAAATTTATGACGAACATCGTTTGTTGTCTATAAAAATTTTTACTTCCAAAAATAGGTCGTCGACGTCTACGCAAAGGGGCGTCTCGACTTTTACTTAAGTTATTTGTGTTGATTAATGAAGTGAACAGGGAAAGAGCGTTCTATACAGTAAAAAAATTTAGTTCAGTATTTTTATCTAACTGCCTGCCTGATAAATATTTAATTATTAAAGGATGTCTCAGTAAGAGTGCACTTTTTAAATTTAGTGTTTTTTTTTGTGCACGTGTCAACTCTGAAATTTGGCAACTGTCACATACCTAAGTTTATGCAGATTATTAAAAAATTTTAAAATTAACCGCTCGCAAACTTCGAAGAACTTTCCGTCGCGAAAATACAGTGCCTGTGAACGGCATTCGTTACAGGAATCCCAGACTCCGTAATCATGATTACGGAGTTCCTGTGGCCTCAACTGGAAGGCATGGATCTGGATGACATGTGGTTTTATCATAGCAGCCGTAGGGGCCATTTGACGGATTTTATTCCATATTTAATCGAAACATGTCTTCTTTACAATCCAAAATAATAACAACTCACTAAAAAAATATGTGTTTTTATTTTAAAATGAAAAAGTGCTCTCTTACTGAAACACCCTTCATCTTTCAATTTTATTTTAGTTCCACTCAAATTGAGTTAACATGAACATTTCATCACTTTCCTTGTAGCTCGACTGTGCCTCCGTTCCTAATCGTTTGGGGGTGTCTAACTGGTTCCTTGCTTACAAATAACTTCCCCAACCACACAATTTGGTCATGCTGACTTCGCCGTCTAAAATTAACATATGGTGAAGAAGATATCGTTTATTTATTAATAATAATGTTCAGATATATATATTTATCCCTATTTAAAAAAATGTGATTAGTAAAGGATGTATCAGTAAGAACTTGAATTTGGAAACACATAAATTTTTCGACTTAATTGTTCAGTCAACCAAATTTGTTAAACATAGACAAATTATGCATTACAGCTTAGCAGATCGAAAGTTAATACTTGGTGAAAACCAATTACAAAAATAGGGCATATTTTACAGTGACCATTCGCAAAATTACACGATCATTTTTGCGTGCATAATCGGCCGGCGCTGACTGCTATTGAAAATTTAAACAAAAAGTTTGAGCATACGTTTTCATAACGAAATCTTACCTCAAAGAATACACTTTCCAGCCTTACGCAGCATTGGCCTAAAAGATGAGCAGAAAGCATTGCAGCTGTGAGTGTCGATGTGGCAGAACGATCAAACAACGCAGAAACATATCGCTGGATCCTTCAACGAGATTTGAGAAAATATTCAACATCTTTCATGCTTTTTAGATACTAACTCAACAGCTGCAGTCTGACGACCACAGACAGCGCAGTAACTTTACTATCTGGATCTTGGAACGCGAAACAATGATGTTATTGCAAATCAACTATCCAGGGCCTCAATTCTCTTAGCTATTGATCAAACGCCACACTACTGCAATGCTTCTGCGATCGAACTGCTGTTAATGTCAAATTCGGTAGTCTACTAATTCTAGCTCCTAATCGCAGTTGTATAGAAATCGCGTCGCTATCGTATGGCTGTGCTATGGCTTGCAAATTTTGTTACTGAAATAATAATGAAAACTTACATAAATCACGCATCATTCGAAACATCAATACAGTGGTTTTCTAGCAAACAATACATTAAATAAATATTTTTAAATCATTATGCTAATTTTCTATCTAAAATCCTCCAAAATATTGTATGCCACTGTAGCAACGCAATCGCAACAAAATAGCTTACAGCCAAATATGTCAAAAACTATATTGATAGCAAGACTTGCGATCGAACCTAAATAGCGGGCAGACTACGGATACTGTCAAAAACTACAATTTTCATGCAATTAAGTTGCGTTAACGCCGTTCAATAGCTAAGAGAATCGGTCCTCAGGTCGTGTCATCTCTTGCTTTGGAGGCCTTAATTGGCAGCCAGGAAGTTGCGATTTCACTAGAATATTCTCCCTGGGGATATTTGAAAACTAAGTTTATGCCAACCACTCAGAGACAATGATATGTTCTAAGCATACGAACTGCACCCATCACTCATATCAGGGTAATGGGCATAGCTCGTCATTGTGTTCGTTCTTGTGGCATCTGTTATACGCAGTCACTGAGTCTGACTCAGTGGGCCATCAGGACATGCGGCATCGAAGAGCTAAGCGATTCAGATTAAGATACCTAAGTAATAAAATCAAAATATTGCTAACAAATAAAATCAGTTCAAATTATTTCTGTGTTTGCTGTACCTATAGTCACCTACAACTTCGTTTACCTCTATAACTACTTGTTTTTTGACACGACTGCCCACATAAACGTGTGTTAAGTTTTCAGGTTTCATGTATGTACGAGTAGGTATGTATGTTTGTGAGTTTCTTTATTTCACCATAACTTCTAAACGGCTTAACCGATTTTAATGTACGAGATATCGTTAGAATTATCTTGATAGTTCAAGTGCCACTATGTACATAAAAAAAATAAAAAACAAACTGGTGGATTTTAGGCGCCATATAGTGAGAAAAACAATTTATTTTTTCTTCCAAAGCCATCATGTTGGGTATCAAAATGATTGGCTTTAAAAAACGATTCCATAAATATATTAACCAGCAGTTCTAATTTTAATGGATCGATAAATGAAAATTAATTATTTGCAATCGGGTTTGTTATTTTCTTTATTAATTTATACATGTTTCATCATTTCTTTTTTTGCACACTGTACGAAGTTCTAGTTTTGACGTCACAACATGGCGCTAGGCCGATCCTATTCTTATTTTAATCGCATTGTACTGAAAATGTTGCAAGTCGTTCAAAAAATATAATATTCGAAATTCAAATAGTTCCGATTAGCTAGAAGTGCAAAACTTTTAGTGTGCCCCATGTAGCAAAACGGTTCGTTCCGTATTATATTGAAACACAATATATTATCTGGCTAAAAGTGGTGCTTACGCTTAGTCACCTCTCTCCCTGTTCGGCGTGATATGTGATGATGCTTTATTTTCGCTGTTTCTTTTGCAACTAATACTAAATGATGGCCCACTGAGTCAGAGTCAGTTTCCGCTTAACATCAGTTAGGCCTCGTAAGTGTTCCGACAAAATCATAAAAAAAATTATGTGCCGTATATTGTAGTATGTAGGCTAGAATTTTACAAGTATTTATTTTTATACACATATAAAAAAAAATATTGCATAACGTCGTTTAAAAACATATTGAACTAATACTAAGTACATATAAGAGAATAAGAAGATTAAAATGAAACTGGAGAAACCTGCGAGATACACGTCATTTTAGAATTTTATATAATGTATTTTTTATTACATAGGTATTATATTTATGTTTTTTTTTTAATTTTGATTGACAATTCAGTAAACTCTAATTGTACCTGCAGAATAACTGCAATTTTTAGTTTCCTAATTATTTATATATATTAAGTAATATTAATTGGCACTAAAAACATGTGGCACTAGCGCTTGTGAAAGCGAAGAGCCTAGTACACATTTTACGATCCTTGTATAAACAACGTATCTACTAACTAATAAGTAATAACACCACAAACTTCACTTATTTTATTACTCGTAACCGCCCCAGTAAGTAAATCTTAAACATTGTGTTATTACAAAAACATAATAATTTTTTTCATAATAATTATTTCATAATAATTTTTAGTAAAATAAATGAAACACCACTGACGAAGCTAAAATGTGTTGCACAAAGATTTAAAAATGGCGCTCAGATATAGTCACAAAGTTTGATCATAGATGGCGCTGGCGTGGCCGTGCAGATGTCTGAAACACGCAAGCGATGGGTTCACGATTGCGGACACTAAACTGACGGCGCGCTGTGTACGACTAACTTCCTTGTCTCGGGGAGCATAGTGCACAGTGATCGTCAAGTGAGGGCACTTATGCTGACACCCACAAGTTAATACTTGAAACCCGCGCCCGGCTGCCGCAAGGGAGTCCGAGCGCAATTTTTGAACGGCCTTCTTACTTCACAGAAGGCTTTAATAAACTAAATAATCGAGACTTTTGACAGAACAATTGGTACTAGATTGCTATATACAAAGCCGCTGTAATATTTCTGAGTCTTGATCGAAAATACAAAACCTCATCGCCAACAGAGGGGTATAATTATTATTAACGAGTGTACCTATCTGTTCGTTTGTTTGTGGCATCGTAGCTCCTAAAATGATGAACCAATTAGTATTTTTTTATGAAAGGTGACTTGATCGAGAGTGATCTTTATAGCTATAATTTAAGAAAATCTGTTCAGCCGCTTTCTTTTTTCTTTTTTATGTGTGATAGGTTAGCTTTTGACCAACATCTCACCTGATGGTAAGTGATGATGTGGTCGAAGATGTTGTTCAGGCTAACCTAGAAGTACTGCTTGAAGATCATAAGCTCTTTTATGATTGAGGAAGGGACGTTCGCATCTTCAAGAGGTCTGATCGATTCGAAATTAATGATATTGCAAGAAAATGCTAACATTTACTTGATGCATTACTCGAATTTGCAGGATATACCTACTCCTCACCAATTTACAGCAGTGGTGTCGTGTTTGGGCCCAAAGGAATAATATTAATGAATAGATATTATGTCGAATATGATGTGTGGTATAAAAAGATGTGTGTTTGATGCCGGCCGCCCTTATAGTCTTCAAATTAGAATGAGCAAGCAAGCTAAGTACTTTTCCAGAAGGTTTTTTTTAATAAACCATATAAGTACTTATAGGATCGTCAGACACTTGACTACATTTTTAAATATATTATAATACTTTGTAAAGCCAAACAATCTAGAGATTTTTGTGAAATAAAATTTCGTTAAGTTACGGAATATAATTCGTACGGAAAGTATTTTCTCGTAAAAGACAATGATGATTTTGTTCAAGATCTTTTCAACCGATAGATAAACTGAACATCTTTAATCGGTTCATACCTTTAATTTTCAAATCTCAGGACGACGAACTTCGGTTAGAGCAAATTTAAAAAATTACAGTGATTTACTGCGTCTAAAGTTTAAGGATAACCTTCTTCCCTTTTTTGGAAGCCAGTAAAAAAAGAATATAAATATTCATAGGTACCAATTTTTTCTGAGCTTCTTATATTTTAAAAGCTCAGAAAAAGTAGGCGATTTGAAATTTTGTACACTAGCATGTGGGGCAGCATCGTCTCGAGCTCCTTAAGTCGAGTACCTAGGTAATTGTTATGTAAAAAGAAAAAAATGGGGGCCAACAAAATTGTTACTCAAAGACCCTTTTTGTAACAGTCTCTATTTAATTTATACCGGGTAGGCATCTAAAATTATATACCATATATTATAATCTTCTATTTAACAACAAACAATGAACATGCGGACTTGTACCCAATAATGTACCTTTGAAGCTGTGATCAAAACCAACAAATTTCTATTACGAGCTGTTGCAAAGCGGAATCTAAAAGAGAAAGGTCCAATGCTCACTTGGCAGATTTATACATACGTTTATAAGTTATGAGTTTTTCTATATTTATGGTGTCATATATCTCCCTCATACGTATTTTTTTTTGTAAATCTTACCTCTCGATGTTTGAGATTGGGGTTCATGCCTCCATTGTATTCGTAAATACTTATACTTTCGGAGAAATTATGTAGCCCTTGGTTCACTTCGCTGCACTTGTATGGGTTCCGTAGTCATGTGCTATCAATTAAAACGACGTGATGGCGTTTCTATACACACAATTTGATGTAACCTATAGTCGAATTGGCATCGCTGAAGTGACTCCAGTACTGCCCTATTTCGATTGAATCGAAGGCTTTTTAGTAGTTCAAAAGTAATAACAAATATTTTTAAAATATTTTACGAAAACATCAAATTAATATTTTAATAAAACACTTAAAAAATATAAAAATATATCTAGTGACAATTCCGCCTTATTCAAATTCTAAACAATTAGGCGGAATTGTCACTAGATATATTTTTTAAGTGTTTTATTAAAATATTAATTTGAGGTTTTCGTAAAATATTTTAAAAATATTTGTTATTATTAAATATGGATTTCCGCAAAGTAACGCCTGAATCTATTTATTATTAGTTCAAAAGTGCTAGACAGAGTAGCCGATTATACTTTTCATGCAGTACTCCCAGGTATCGATTGAATCTAAGGCCTTGTGATACTCCATAGACGCTAGACACATAAGTCCTTCGATCAATATTCCTCAGTCTTATGTTATCTGGTGGGGCGTATGAATGTGACCTTTGGTGCTAAAGTCTTTTGGAAACTAGCTAGGTGGCTGAATCTCAGGACACCTTCGAGCGAGATGATTCATAATATAATATGCAAATAGAAGCGAGATGAGCGCTTCAGAGCCATACAAGCTATTTTCTTCCTGTAGTCCTTCAACGAGGTCTTATCTTTTTACAATCCGTAGGTACTCTATTATTACTATATGGAAGTGCTGAATTTATTCGTATACTTGTAATGTGTGTGTAATACCTCTACCTCCCATTCCTTAGAAGGCGCTGCTGCCCATCTTCCGGCATTTTACCTTTAGTCGCCTCTTACGACACCATAGGTAGCAATGGTGGTGACATTTTACCCCGGCACACCACGGGGAATAAATATAATACACAATAAATATTTTCTGTTCTCTAGCTAATCGGTCATGAACCTCTCCATAAAATCTGCAACATATGTGTATATACACTGTTCTCTGTTAAAATTATACTTCTCCGCACGAACACTAAAAACAAACTTTATCCTGCTCTTGATCATTTAGGGAAAAAGCAAGTAAAATAAATCCATACGGAAAAAAAACACGATTGAGATACAGTGCATATATATAATGTATATGTATTATATTAATGCCTACAGGGCAAGACGTTGTTTTAAGGAACAGATGAAGTGTTATTGCGTCGAAACTAAATAAAGTTTTTAATCTCATTACAGCGTCGGTCAAGCACAACAGTGCGAAGGTGTGCCCCTGAGCCTGTAGTGGTAGTCTGCGCGACGCCTTCCCCCCGGCCGAGATGTCGGATCCGCACCAACCCTTGGCTCGGAGGATCCCCCAGTAAGCGCCGGCCGCACCTCCTGCAGCAGCAGTCGCTGCAGTGTCCCCCGCTGAACGCGCCGCAGCTGCACCATGCACCATTCTCCCTTGACTCACATCCTGTCAGGTTTAGCAGGTCAGTTACAAGTCTGTATGAAGGCGAAAAGCCTTTCCCCTTGGTTGCAATCACGCATCCCCATCTTCTTATTTAATACTGGTAGGCTTATCCCTTGACCCTGATCTCATCTAATGATAAGTGATGATGTGATCGTTAATGATGAATATAATATGCTCAGCCTTTAGGTGCTAAAAACAGTTTTTCCACACGATAGCTATCCAAGCGGGCCTTCGCAAAATGCCCTACCTGTTTTTTTCGTACTATAAAAAACAGACCACAATTATCAGGTTTATTCTACCTGGGCTGGGCATATAATGAATTTTGGTTTCCAAGGCGCAACACACTGGTGTTCAAATTACGTAAGTACCTACTAGGTACATTATCTCTACCAATGGTTTACTACTTGATTTCGAATGTCATGTGCCCGATGGCTGATTCCCCGTAGGGTATGTAAGTAAATTAGTTTTGTAACTTACACGAATCGATTATATGTTCATTGTACAATATTATTGGATTTATGTGCTCATATACATATGTATATCAAATTATTAATTCGCCTACATCGACAACGTTTCACTAAAGTGGCATCGACTGAATACGAGTAAAAGGCAGCGGAAGTCTGCACAAGTTCACATATTGGTGTTATAGCATGGAAAGAAAAAGGAAAAAAAAATGAAAGGAATTTATTTAGTACCAATTACGCATCACTAAGGGCCTCTTTCACGACCTTCAAATCAAGTGTCGAATAGGCTAATTGCCGTTTAAGTCACAAGTAACCGCCCATATGAATTCTAATGGCTGATTAGTACTAACCCACAGTTAAAGTGACCACTAACTTACTTCTTGGTAATTACTTTCGACGTATGAATGAGTGACGTTGTTGACAGATTATGAACGGATATTTGAATTTACTTCGAAGATCCTTTAAGTAACCATCGAGTAGTCGATCACAAGTTTGTTTACTATTGTGAAACTGAAAAACCATAATTGTAACATATCTAAGGTGAGAACTTTATCTAGGAAGTAAATAATTGACAGTTTACTTGAAGGTCATGAAAGAGGCCCTAACTCACAAGACAAACTGCACATAGAAAATGAATTGAAAAAAAATCACACAATGTTTCATAAATTCTAGATCACCACACCTGACTCCTCATCAGTCTCCAGAACCAAACCGGCGTCCATACTATCGTGGCGGAGCTTCTAGCGATGAGGAGTGTCGTGGAGTACGACCGCGAGGTCGAGAGACTGCAATACTTTCCGATGCGGATATAGACTCAGATGGAGACACGGGGCTAGATGGCGGTGACGAGGACGAGCCTGATGAGTTCGCGTCACCAAGCAGGAGAAGAGCAAGGAGACGGAGGCCACCACGACGACCTCCACGATCTGCAGGTAAGCTTGCCTTCGAGTACTATCTCACTAGTAGTAAATTAGTTTGAGTCAAAGAGTGAAAGACCTTGCCAACGTATTTTCTTCTTTGGGGTGGTACTTAAACAAATTCCTCGCACGGCAGTTGACTCTCAATGCCTACTATACTAGGCTATTGTCGTTTCCAAAATAGTACCATAAAAGCTTAAAGATCATTTCAGACCTAAAACAAGAGAATAAGTTTTGTTTAGAAAGCTGATACGAAGGTTGCATCAGATTAGAACTAACCTTTTTAGCAGTACGTTGACTAAAAGGAGTAAACAGTGTGAAGGGTTTGTGGGAAGATTGGTCTAAAACCGCTGTATACGTAATTTTCAGGAGCAACACCTCCCAGAATACGCCGTCGCAATCACGCGCCTTCAGCGCCACCGGTGAGAGAACGAGACCCGCTCCTCGAAGCCGACCGAGAAGCTGAGAGGAAGTATCGTGAACTTATCCGAGAGGCTGAGAAACTGTTAGTGACGGTTTCCAGGGCACCCTTGGAACCTCCACATAACCCAAGGGTCCGTGAACTTCGAGCTACTGAGGTAAGGACTTACAGTAAGGTAAAGCTGAAATCTATTAACCGATAAGACTAATTATCTCTGATTTAGCTAAGTGTGACGAACTGTGCTGACTGTATGCTTGTCTGTTCTTCTTTTTCCTGTTCTTCTTCCACCTTATGTGGACTCGGCAGAAAAAAATCTTTTAATCTGTTCTATTACTTGCTACCTCATTGACTACTCTAAACTTTAATATACATTCTTCACGTGGTGCGTCCATAGCTTCTTCGGTCTTCTTCTGCTTCTACGAATGTGCACTTACAAATACAACACTCTTTTAGCAATAAATCTATTACCGTCTTCATAACATGCCCATTAGTACTGTTATGTGGTTTTCTTATTTTCAAATTCAAAATCATTTATTTAATCTTTAATCCTGGTCCTACACATTCACTTTAGCGTCACACTCCTCCTGAGGCTTCACTATCTTATACTACGATCCCCAAAATGCCTGCCAAACGTAGAGATTATAGCAAAACTCCCCTTGATGTGGGAGGTTGTGTTCTGCGCACTCGAATCCATGTTGTATAGGTTTCGCTTTTGTTTACAGCCGGCTTGTTAAGATTTAATGACAATTTTGCTTTGGAAACTATCTATATCCCGATGACTGCGGGGGCATGGGATATTATAAGGTGCTTTGCTGATCCGTAGGCTCTTACGACATTTAATTTGGACGACATGGTCTCATTCTGAACTTTGCGTGGCCTGTAAGCTCATCTCGTACTTGCTCAAGTTTCAAACTTTGTAGTCGTAGCAAAGCAAGCATTTTAGCAATAATCCTACGTTTTATATTGTACTTTTCTTACAAGAGAATACCTCTATTTTTCTAAATGTTACCTTTTACTTACCTTATAGTCTTTATATATATTTTGTTGTCGTTGTAAATCTTAATCGCTCTTTAGATTTCATTGTTTATTTGAAGTGATACATTCTTTATGTTTCATATCCCGTCTCAACTTAAGATATAGCTTTCGATCATTTAGTATTCGAAGGATAGAGCATGCCTAATCGAATATGTACTAAGCACGGAT
This sequence comes from Plagodis pulveraria, assembly GCA_963890685.1. Lineage (NCBI taxonomy): Eukaryota > Metazoa > Arthropoda > Insecta > Lepidoptera > Geometridae > Plagodis > Plagodis pulveraria. The sequence continues at coordinate 10,328,097 of OY982951.1, forward strand.
ACCTACAGTATCGCGTATCAGTTCCACGGCAATGTAATATTTAAAAATGTTAGCTAGTGGCTGATACTCGCCTGTATCATGTATGAATGATACAGGCATATAGAGAGATAGATAACACAATCACAAACTGTACCCAGTAAAAATACCGCATCATATTAAAAATCTAATTTTTGTAGACGGTCGAAGCTAAAGACGAATAAACATTTAGGCGTTCTTTATCATTGCCCTGTCGTCTATCTTGCACGAAATGCCTATACCTACCAGAATCGTTTCACTTTAAAGGTGGAAGCCCCCCGCAGAAGTCCAGAGCGCACCCACATCACGAACTTCATGCGCGCCAACTCCCCAGAACCGCCCCGAAGACTGTCCCCGGTTGCCAAGAGGTCCCCGCTTGCAGCTCCTCCACCCCCTCCCGTGGCCAGGATACACCATCCGTCGCCGACCGACAGGCCACATTCAGAACCACCGAAAAGGAAAGCATATGCTCGTGACGAGGTTAGCTAACTCATCAACTAATATGATCAATGTTTGTAGCGCCCCTACCTATATGAACAAATATTTTTTTATTTACTGAATGAGAACTGATGAAACCTTTAGATATAGTATCATGAGGGTCAAAAAAAAAAACCTTAACTGTTTGTACATACTTAAAAATAAAGTCTTTTGGGCTTGACTTAGTTCTGCTGCATATGCAGTTCGTAAGACTGCATATATGTATTGGGTCTCCACGGAACCAACGTCCTTACACTTAAAGGCTCAAATGTCATAAATATAGTAACATTTGAGCCGTTAATAAGGCGAATAAGGGCATTATACACCAGAAGGTGGGCAGCAACACTTTCTGAGGAACTGATATCTTACACTGCGATCCCCTAGCCGCCTGACAAGCGGAAGATTATGGCCAACCCCCCCATATTGGGGAAGGCTTTGTTCAGCAGTGGACTTTCCGGCTGATACAGTAATATTGATAAGTCATTGGGTTTTAATAACTCCTTACATTATATTTATGGAAGTTAGATATAACGCGTCAAACTGTCTTGCTATTTAATAACCAAGGTGACCAGTCTTGTTTTCAATGCTAATTTTCTTAATGTCTCATTCTTCTAATTCTTTTGTATTGCCCATTTTGGCAGTGTAATTTGAAAACATGATTAATATGTATTTAATTATAGAAACCAGTGAACAGGGACTTTACCCACTGCTTTACAGTTGGCAGGGATTTCACCGTGGAATTTAAAAGTTTTATAACATTGACTTATTGATTCCAGGTTCACAGTTAAGTTAGGTTGACATTTTATTACATACCTTACTGTTCAATGTCCACCAATACTCAGTGATCAATCTAATTGTTTCAGGTCTTGCAGACTCTGGAGGGGTTGCGCAAGAGTCTCCAACAGCAGTCGGCGTTGCTCGCCGTGCAACGGACTCGACTCGACTCGCTTTAGTCACGATATTATACAATATTTTGATATACACACCTACCTGGTCCCTTCGTACTGGCATTACTCACGCGTTGTTTGAGATTGGTACTCGTGATTTGTATTTCTGCAACTCAAACACACCGTTCAGACCATCATGCAGATTTTCCTAGAGTTCCAAGAAAACCTAACGTTACATATTTTTGTAGAAGTTACCCAATCATTAAAAAATTTAACAAACTCCCATTCGTTTCCAGTCCCAATTTAACGAATGGGAGGTATAACACGATTTTCAGAAGCCTTTAGAAAATTTGAATAAATAAATAAACGTAACGAAAATGTTCTAAGCAACACAATAGCAAAATAAAAGATGCGCCATGTCGAATTTTTACTTTGTGTATGCGAAACAAGCATTCGTACAGACAAAAGTATATGTTTATTTAAACTTTACATGTGGCATTATTATGTGAAAAAGATGAATTTAGATTAGATTATTGACGTCAATACGAAGACAATACGATAGTAAAATGCTAACTAATGGATGAAAGAGCAGTGGAATATATTGATTTTATGGTAAAATAGGGGTTTCATATAAACGACTGTAAGTCTGAATGAGCTAATTTCAACATTTACAAAATAAAAACTGCGTAACGTGTAGTCCAAAGGGACGCATTTTGAGAAAGCGTTTCAAACTGCTTGCACCTAGTGGTGCATTCTAGATGGTTGGTGAATAATATGTGGTATTGTTATAAAATATGGCACCTGAGTATCTGAGAATGGTGGATTTACATATATGTTGTTTTCAATTTGCGGCTGCTATGACCATCTTGTGAGGAACAGCAGTCCAGTTATGCCAATGCGAAGGGAATATGAATTTGTGCTTTATGAATACTATCCTTTCCCGTCCCTGCCAAACCCTTATAGTAAAACATTGTTTCCTTGTAGCCAAAAGGCCGTTTCCATTAAATTTAGGCGTCGACTTACCATTATTAATACAATATCATCTGATGATCATCTTCTGATCTAAATATTACCTATGTGACCAAAATCTGACTATAGAATTAGTGATCTCAATAACGAACTAAATATTTCAGAAAGCAGTGCCTACTTGTTCGAGTGTTACTTAGTTTTTGGTCGCAGTAGTATCTTTTGTGCTTGCCAAGTCGTACCAAAATCCGGCTCGAAGAACCAAATACTTTTAAGTATATTGAGTTTTAGTTATTAAGAATGGAAACGGCCCGTAGTATATCTTCCATTTTATAGTTTCCTAGTCCCTCCAGTGTTTTAGTCTAGTCATAATTTCTAGTTTAATAGTTATCCTTAGATCGAATAAACGCAAATGAAACTGTGATAAAACGCCGCTTGATTTTAGAATTGACAAAAAGCTGCTTGAGCACGTAGTTGGGTGCTTAGCACAACGGTAATTAATTGAGTGCCTAAGTTTGACTAAAAAATAAACGATCAAAATCAATGTTTAATAACATTCAATCCCTACTTTATATTCAAAGAAGCCAAAATATTATGATTCCATATGTTTCTTATCTCCGCATCTGTCATCTAGACTTCTAGAGGCTTATCTATATTCTAATAAACTTCATTACTACCTAGGAAAATTGGTGATTCCAGAATTTGATTAGAATTGGTAAAAGGCTCTAGCTGTCAAGTCATCCATTCTACTAGATAGAGAAGTAATGAATAACATGGCCAATATTTAAAATGCGGAGTAATTTTATCACAGTTCCATTTTGTTTCTTGCTCTGTTAGTGTGTAGTGTCCTGTTATTGTTTAGGCGAGGCCAGTATATTATCTTCCAGTAATTCTTGTAGTAAAGTTTATAGTGTATTTGGTACCTAGTTGTAGTTAGTATAGGCTGAGTTACTAATGGTCTTACACGTTTACATGTTTATCTCCTCTGCGCCATGACTGAAGATTTTGATACAAATCTACTCCCATATACATCAAAATCAGATTATTTAGCCCCACAGTCACCCATAGTGTATTAAATCTGTGTAGTTTATCATAGACGAGTTGTTTAGACATAAAACATCTTGATTAATTTTGAAACTGATGCATTAGTCGAGTTCCAATTTTGGACAGACATAAAAACACTGTCCAAATAGAGAATTCCAAATAATGAATTACGTCATTTACACCACTCCTACATAATCAAACTTGTTCCTAAAAGTATAAGATGTTTCGAAACCCAAATTATAAGTAATTGGAAACAAAGAACAAATTTGAATACGCATATTGTTTTCTAAATGGAATTAATTACTTAGGTACCATTAGTGCTCAGCCAATACATAAAATACTCCTACAGGTTAGATGTGTCAGTTAGGACAATGTACTCAAGTAGCGCCGTAGTGTAGCACTAGTCAATGAAGCGGTCTCGATAGGGTAAGGCGGTGTACGGCGTACTAAGACTGCATTATATCATAATTTATACGAAGTTTACTCGTTGTAATAAATACTCATGTTAATTGTTGATAAAAACACGAAATCTGTAGCTAATATACTTACATTTATTTAAAACAATATCATATCCAAGTATGGAAGCGCAGACGGCAAACTACTTCCGTAGTTTGCCGTCTGCGCTTCCATACCAGGATGGCTAAGTCTGTGACAAAGTAGGTGGATGATTTTCTCTATCGCAATCGGGATAACTCAAAATTGGCACAGTTCAGCGATCAACTATCCAGTATGATGAATGGTTAATCGCTGAACTGTGTCAATTTTGAGTTATCCCGATTAAGCGAGCGTTTGCGTCATCAACGTGATTGTAGCTTGCAACCAATGGTCGCGTGCAGGAATCATTATATTTTATTTGCTATTAAGATCTTGGTCATGTGATTTAAAATATAAAGAACCTTTTAGAAAAATAATATATTATGTATCTAAGAAATGCTCTATTGACATCACTTGATCTCAGTATGTACATTTCGATGCCTCAGCGGTTTTATAATGTATGTAAAAAAGGTACTAGTTTGTATTGCAGATTTCGTGTTTTTAGGTTAATAGCACTTGACTGATGAATGATATGCCTACTATATTATATTTTTTACGGTTTTGAGATATACCTAACAGATAAGCTACCTATTATGGTCTTAAACTAATATCCAAAACTCTCCCCAAAACAAACAGAAGCGCGCGCTACTACCCGTAAAATTTTAATACATTCTATTATTACAACATTTTACATCTGATGTAATGAAAATTAATGTTTTTTATGACCTGCTGTACTTACGCGTATTGGTCGAGTGTAATGAAAATATTTATTTTGAATATTTTAAAAAATGGTGTATGCATATTTTTTTACATTCCTCTCAACTCTTAGACATATTTATATAATTATGTAATATAAATTCTGAGGTGGTACGAACAATGACGAAATACGCGGTAAGGCATATTACAGAGCATATTTTCTAGTACAATTGATATTGTACTAGAAAATATGCTCTGTAATAATATACTTTTATGAAAAAATTCAAGGTTTTGTTAATGCTTCCATATTGTGTTATCCACAATATGCCTTACCGCGTATTTCGTCATTGTTCGTACCACCTCAGAATTTATATTACATAATTATATAAATAAAAATAAAATAAACAATATCGATTGTACTAGAAAATATGCTCTGTAATAATATAGGTACTTTTATGAAAAAATTCAAGGTTTTGTTAATGCTTCCATATTGTGTTATCCACAATATGGAAGCATTTACGACTATCAAGTTGTTCCTAAAAACTTGCCAAAATTTTGATACTTACCTTATATTTTAAACATTGCAAAAGTACATCAAACAATCGAAACCCTACTTAGTACCTGTTATGGAGTAAGTAGGTACTCATCCAGATTCTCAAAGGTCTGGATAAGTATGGCCTGACTACGAATAGGACCACAACGTCTGTCAGATGTTGTAGTAGATGTCTAATCAAATACTTATTTTACTAAGGGCCTGTTTCAGAATGTTCGAGTAAGTTCCGGTTATACTACCCAGAACATATTTAATAAATAAAACACTATCTTTGCGTTTCACAGTCATCGATTTAGCCTATCCATCGGTTAAAGTTTGAAACGCGCTGCATGTTAACTGTCATTTTTATCATTCAGTTGTTTTATGTTCTGGGTAGTAACCGGAACTTACTCGAACATTCTGAAACAGGTCCTAAGTCTATTCTTTCTATACCTTCAGGCTCAATTAGAATGGCATGACATTTATTGCATCCTAAAGTGACAGCTAATGAGGCAAATCAGTCAAGTGTTGTGAATAAAATATGGTGTTATCCGTATGTATTTTTGTTAGTGCAATTTTGGAGTGCATTCTGTATGCATATTGTATTCCAGCTATATGTAAATATTTAACTCTTTTACCTTGTTTACCTATTGTAAGTATAAATAAGATTTATACATACGTTTAGTTGAATTTTCATTAAAATATTGATACGCGTTGTGGCGTGTTCTTTTATCCCTTCTTATTTATTTTTGACGGATATCAAGTTCCTGGTGCTGCTTTTGACCATGAAAAAGAGATGATGGTTGAATAAGGATGATGCCGTCAAACATTTAATTAAATTAAGCCCGTTCGTTCAATTTAGCAAAAAAATAGTACAAGGAGTACCTACTTATAGTTATATTTTGCTGGGACCACTAAAAGTTATCCAGCCTAGAGTATCATCATATTCCTACTATCCTACTCATGTGGTATCGGTGCGTTAGAATTCTGTAATACAAAGGACAGCATTATTTGGAGACTGTTTACTTTTGGAAACTTAATCTATATTAACTTAAACCATTATTAAGCGAATGGCTGCAGAATAAATACTATGAGGATACAGAAAACATGCTCGTAAAAATTATATAATTCTGTAACTGCAAATACTTTATTATACATGAAAATACACTAATGGCAAACACATGCACATAAACACACATAAATTCACATTCAATGTAAGTATAATTTATTATTTTATCGTATTTAATCTTTAGTGCTAAATTTTTCGGGGAAGAAGATGCAACACAGTAATTATACTAAAGCAGCAGGCAGGGCTTCAACATTAGTATGTAAGCTATATTATTATAATGTATTGAACAAAAATAAACATTTTGTATTTGAATTAAAAATAAGCTTATCAAAAACATTCAGGAGAACACTAGCACATAGTATTATCTAAACACATTTTGGCTTTATTTTAGTTTAAGTTTAAGTATATCAAAATAACTTGTTAAAAGTTGAATTGCGAACTATTTCAATATTGTGTCCTCTGTGCATCATTATGAACCTCGTAAGCATGTTAATGTTAGTACTTAGTACAACAAGAACTTCCTCCAATTACTTTACTTACTCAATGTCAAATTATGGAGAACCACTTGGAAAATCGGTGATTTGACCCCAACCATGTGTAGTGCATGAGAATTCTATCATCATTAAAATCAAGGTATACTGTTTGATTATGTAGCATCAAGCTTTACACGAGTTTTGTAGCACCTGTCAGAGAGGGCGCTGACTAGCAAGTAACGTAATTTCACACTTAAATGATAGATGGCGCCGATAGCGAATTCATAGTTTGGAAACAGTGGCATAGAACATAATAATATAATAATAACTAACAGTGGTATGAGCTGGGTAAAAGAATTGTAAATATAATTTAATTTATTATTATCATGATATTAATAAAGTACCAACAACTTCGACATCATCATCACTCACCATCAGAAGAGATAGTGGTCAAAGGCTAGTCAATAGCTATAAGTAAAAGTTGAAATTTCATTAATTCCAGCATGTACCTAATAATTGTTACAACAAATATTGTGTGTTATATTTTTTGCAAATTAATTTAAGCTAGAATTAAAACAGTTCAGTGCAAAAAGTTTAAATGTGGAGATGCTGGGATTTGAACCCAGGACTTTCAGCATGCGAAGCAGACACTCTACCACTGAGTTACATCCCCGATGAATTACGTAGTCGAAATTGGTAAACTATTGAACTTGATTAATGTTTGACATCAATATCAGTAGCCCAAGCACAAACATTTCGATAGTCCGTAACGTTATCGTATCGAGTTCACCGCCCGTTTACGCAGGAGGCAATGGTTGACAGTACGCCGCATCGTTTGCTGGCTAACGTGAACTCGATAGGATTACAAAAGTGACGTCAGCGTCCAGCGTAAATCACAACAATCATACCTTTTTTCTAAGACCTAACAACTCATTCAAAAAGAGGTTTTAAGTCTTGTTTTGCCTATAAAAGTTCCTCTCACTGAGCAAGTAATATTAAGAGTTGGCACGGACCTTGTTGCTTTGAAACTCAGATTTGAAGTTATTTTATACCAACCATTACAAATGAAAACTATATTTCCAACACAATAATAATGACATTTGTGAGTGTTGTACTACTGATTCCCTAAAATCGATTAGTTACAATGAAATCGATTCCATTATAATCGATATAGGAAAAAATGGTAAGAAGGTTAGGTTTATAAAATATATGTTAAGGAAATATAAAATAAAACAAATATTTCACACAGATTTATTATCATATATTGTCATTGTATTATCATATTATAATTCAAAATCATCAAAATATTTTATCGTGCGATATATCTTCACTAGTATCGAAAACCGTATTATTGGGGTATGTATACATAGTTCCAAAGTAATTTGTGTACTAGAACATCTTTACCATACATATTTTTCATTGTACATAACAGTTTTCAATATATAATACTTATTTTCTAACTGTCGTATATGTAAAAGTAAAAAATACTGCACGTAAGTTGCACTAGTAAACTTGTCATCAACTGTTAACAATTATTATTATTTGTAGTTCAATCATAAAATGTAGTATTTCTGACGCATCTTTTTTAATTATATATAGACTGTTGACTTTTAAAAACTTTTTTGGTGTAGGTAGTTGAATTATTTAGATATTTAATTTAATCTTGCAGCTGATCTATTTCATTTGTATTGCAAGAAGCTTCCTCTGCACTGATTTGTTTTATTTATCGATTCAATTAATATTTTTCTGCGTTACATATGCATATCTGAAATTACAAAAATAGTTTATTTAACTGCACTCGAAAGTTGATTATTTTAAAATCAAACAATGTATAGTATTATAAGTATTTAAATAATTGGGATTGTATGTTGATACACATGTTGATTTTTATATAGTATTGAGGTGACATAGTACCTTAAATTCCATGCCATAGCTCTATCGATTCAGCATTTACTTTGAAAGTATATAAGCGACGGAGTTTTGTTTAATTTTTTTTTTTCCTCATAATGTACTTAGTACGTCATTATATTACAATCTAGTCAACAATACGGACTAATGAGTAACTTTAGCTTGACTTAAACTTGTTTAAATGAACTGAAAAAAAACAACTCAGATTATTATCACAAGCATAGATATGACGTTATTTACGCTATTTATTATTAATTGTATAATATTTAGGTCGATTTTCATATGTTAGATAATAAATATTGCTCTAGCCGTTCAGTTAGCAAGTACTGTGCCAGTTATGTAGAGAAAAATTGATAATACCTGGTGTTTCAAAATGCTTTTGAGCTAAAGATGTAAATAACAGTCCCTAAAATACACATGTTAAGTTTCGTGGCATAATAAAACATTCCGCGTGATGGTTTATGATCACCAGCTTCGAATATGATATTTCCTAACTTATTGACACTATGAAAAAGTATATGTACCCATACCACTGACATTATAAAAAATCGATACTACAAAGGTATCGATACTTTCCTTGAGCAACACTAAACTTACTTTACGTTACGTAAATATTTGTAATTTATATACAAATATATGTAAGTACAGCAATTCGCATGATAACACATACCTACTTAAATTACAATAAAAACCAAGCGATCATTACGCTCTGAAACAATAATGTAATTTCAATGACATATTTTCATCAACTCACCGGTTCTGGATCTCATGGAAATCTATTGTTTAAACATTTTTATTTGTGTTTCGACACCACAGACTTCGCATTTTCTTTGCGATTTCCGTATTGTATTGATGTTCACTATGAAATATTAAAATTTTTGAATAAAATGTATTTGAGGTGATATATTTACTAAGTGCCATGACATACATTATGACATAGAGAAATGTAATATACCGGGAACAATATGATTAGTCTATAGCCATGACAGTCCAGTTGAGTTGTCAAGGTGACAATGACTCGTATCTTATTTGGTAATTTTGGACAGAAATCGGTACACCTGCAATACTTTACCTTATTTTAAGGTTGGTGACGCTGGACTGGTTCCTCTATGATTGCTATTCGTCAAATTTAGCTTTTTATTTGGTGAAAACCAAACATATTTTTTTCCGGTATGTTACTTTTCTCTATGCGTTACTTACTCAGTGAACCAAATTTTATTGTAACATCATTAGAGGTATTAAAATAAAACATTATATATAAATTATGAGCTATAAATTCTCAAGCCAAGAATCTACGCCACTGATAATTTACTATATGAATTACAAACAGCTACTATTACACCTTTAAACAGAGGGAGGAGTTTCAAGAAACCCTGAAAGGCCGCCAGCCGGCGTGAAGTGTATTTTGCGCTAAATTTTATGGTGTTTCAGCAGAAAAATAGGCTATTGATTTCAAGCAGTGCATTCTATAAGTTCTAATTGTTCACTAAAGGTGATTCCCGACAGAACTTTCGTCTCCAGCGGTATTTTACCGTCTGTTCTGGGAAAAAAGAATGCTGTGAAAACCTGGAGTGCGTAGTAATGTACCTACCTAACAGTTTTGCAAAGACAAACCACGTAGCATTTCATGAATGCGCCTTTACTACAAATCGAGGGTGCTGTGACTTGTAACCGTCTAGGCTTAGTGTTGTTTTAAGTTCATATTAATTTTAGGATAATTAAAGCGTTTATTTTGTATTAGTCAGCTTATGGTTGGTTTTTTTTTTGGATTATGATTGTGTCTGTTATTACATTACCAAAAATAAAGAAATTACTTAACTGTTGGTGTAGTTTTGTCTTTTTATTCATCTACTTTCCTTTAAGGAATAGTGTGGCAAACGAGCATGATATCGAACTTACCTAGCCTATAAGATCAGAGGGGGAAGAAAAATGCTTCTCACGGCCCTGCTATGAGTTTGCCACCCAATAGTCTTTTATGCGCCACCAATAGAAGCACACACTGATCCATCTCATCATCACTGTTGTATGCTCAATGCGTGGCAACATCCCACTCACACCGACCTTAGTATAGTGGCATGCTGCCACGAATTTTGTCTTAGTCGCGTTTCACAACATCCAACGAGATATCCTATTATCCCTAACCCACGAACTGTTCGGTATATAGGTACCAATAACTGAAACGCACAATTGCACTTCGTTTATTTTTATTAAGAACCAAAAGTCCAATAACACAGCTTCTACGTTTCACATTAAAATCTTCTTCTTCGTAGTGGTTAGAATGTTGGCGTGAACATGGCCATCACCTCAGAGTTCGTAGGTAGTTAGTCTGACAATCCGTTGGTATTCCTTTCGTGTCGCTGCTTGTGTTTTTCTGGTGCATTTGTTGACAGCTTTGGTTGATCTTGAAATCTTGAATGCATAGGTGATCTTCTTTGAGCCTTATTGTTTTCAATTAGACCATGCACAATGAAGAATTTCATAGCAACATTATTGCGCCGCAAGGCATATCCAACGAGCGAAATTGGTGTAAATGTGGGCTGGAACGGTGGAATATGGACGCTGTTTGATGCAAAGTTTTGGAAAATGTCCTGAATTGGGTTCATCGTACATTTGCATCACATCCCTCCAGTGCCATAAATTAATAAATACCTACTTTGCGCCTGGTAAACGACATGGTACAATACTACTTCTAATCTTGCTGCCATGTTTGTAACTCTTTTCATAGGTAAATTATGAATGAACAAACACAATAATAACATGAATTTTCGAAGTTTTACCACAATTGATTACGTTACGTCAGCCATCTGACTTAAAATTTCTCAGTGACATGACATTCGTAGATTTTTGACAGATCCTCGATAGCCAGCCTTCGAGCTTAAGTTAGATTTAGGTTCGTGCTCGCGATTTCATACAAAACTTTTTACGTGACAAAACATTCACGTTAAAATCTCGACACGTTAGTTGTCAAAACCTTTTTTTCTGTCAAAATTTAGTTCCTTTTACGCACTGTAGAGGCGTCTGATCAAATCCTATACAAAATGGTGACATTTCGATACGTTTACGAAACGGTTACGATTTCGCAAGTTATTCGTGCTTGGGCTACAGACGGTAAAATACCGCTGGAGACGAAAGTTCTGTCGGGAATCACCTTTAGTGAACAATTAGAACTTATAGAATGCACTGCTTGAACTCAATAGCCTATTTTTCTGCTGAAACACCATAAAATTAAGCGCAAAATACACTTCACGCCGGCTGGCGGCCCTTCAGGGTTTCTTGAAACTCCTCCCTCTGTTTAAAGGTGTAATAGTAGCTGTTTGTAATTCATATAGTAAATTATCAGTGGCGTAGATTCTTGGCTTGAGAATTTATATATAATGTTTTATTTTAATACCTCTAATGATGTTACAATAAAATTTGGTTCACTGAGCAAGTAACGCATAGAGAAAAGTAACATACCGGAAAAAAATATGTTTGGTTTTCACCAAATAAAAAGCTAAATTTGACGAATATCAATCATAGAGGAACCAGTCCAGCGTCACCAACCTTAAAATAAGGTAAAGTATTGCAGGTGTACCGATTTCTGTCCAAAATTACCAAATACGATACGAGTCATTGTCACCTTGACAACTCAACTGGACTGTCATGGCTATAGACTAATCATATTGTTTCCGGTATATTACATTTCTCTATGTCATAATGTATGTCATGGCACTTAGTAAATATATCACCTCAAATACATTTTATTCAAAAATTTTAATATTTCATAGTGAACATCAATACAATACGGAAATCGCAAAGAAAATGCGAAGTCTGTGGTGTCGAAACACAAATAAAAATGTTTAAACAATAGATTTCCATGAGATCCAGAACCGGTGAGTTGATGAAAATATGTCATTGAAATTACATTATTGTTTCAGAGCTAATGATCGCTTGGTTTTTATTGTAATTTAAGTAGGTATGTGTTATCATGCGAATTGCTGTACTTACATATATTTGTATATAAATTACAAATATTTACGTAACGTAAAGTAAGTTTAGTGTAAGGAAAGTATCGATACCTTTGTAGTATCGATTTTTTATAATGTCAGTGGTATGGGTACATATACTTTTTCATAGTGTCAATAAGTTAGGAAATATCATATTCGATGCTGGTGATCATAAACCATCACGCGGTGTTGAGCACTCGCGGCACGAATGTTTTATTATGCCACGAAACTTAACATGTGTATTTTAGGGACTGTTATTAACATCTTTAGCTCAAAAGCATTTTGAAACACCAGGTATTATCAATTTTTCTCTACATAACTGGCACAGTACTTGCTAACTGAACGGCTAGAGCAATATTTATTATCTAACATATGTAAATCGACCTAAATATTATACAATTAATAATAAATAGCGTAAATAACGTCATATCTATGCTTGTGATAATAATCTGAGTTGTTTTTTTTTCAGTTCATTTAAACAAAACTCCGTCGCTTATATACTTTCAAAGTAAATGCTGAATCGATAGAGCTATGGCATGGAATTTAAGGTAATATGTCACCTCAATACTATATAAAAATCAACATGTGTATCAACATACAATCCCAATTATTTAAATACTTATAATACTATACTTTACATTGTTTGATTTTAAAATTAACCAACTTTCGAGTGCAGTTAAATAAACTATTTTTGTAATTTCAGATATGCATATGTTACGCAGAAAAATATTAATTAAATCAAAAATAAAACAAATCAGTGCAGAAGAAGCTTCTTGCAATACAAATGAAATAGATCAGCTGCAAGATTAAATGAAATATCTAAATAATTCAACTACCTACACCAAAAAAGTTTTTAAAAGTCAACCCCTATTGAGTATCCACCGGTCTGCCGGATTTCCCTTATGTGTCCCAACCGGCCTGCCGGAGAGCGGTCAATAGTCGTGTTTACATATTCACCATAAAATCTGCGTAAGTTCGATTTTCATAATTCAAACGGTTTTCGTGAGGATGGATCCTTGGCTATGCGAGAAAAAATCCATAATATTCTGATATAACAGAAAGTATGTTTAAAATTGATATGAAATCTGAAACCAGCTCAAATTTCATTTTGGCGCCAAAATTTTGTATAGATTTATGTCATTTAAAAATAATCTCGTAACTACTTCTAAAGTAATTAACCTAGAAAGCTGTAATTTTGCATTTGTATAGGCAATAAGTCAATAACGATGTTAAAAGAAATTAAAAGGATAAGGATTGATAACTTTTTTTTTTATAGATTTTTTTATTTGACCCCTGTTTTTGTTACGGCTGGAATTCCGGTGGTCTAAAAAAAAGGTTTAGTGTGAAGCTTGTATATATCCGATCGTTATTATTTAAACGTTGTTAATAAGCTACTATCATTGGCTATACAACGAAATAAACCGCATTACTCTATGGTAACGAGAAGTTACTCAAATCATGAAATGAAAAAAAATAACTTTCACTCGATGCATTTTGCCGCGCAAACACTCACCGATCGAAATTTACGTAATAAATAATCTCGTAACTACTTTTAAACCTGTAAACCTAAACATCTGAAACAATTCAAGTGTATAGATTACATCTGAATAATCATATCAAAAGAAAAACCAAATTCGTAGGTGGTATAGTTTTTGAGAAAAAAAATAAAATCCGCTTATGTATATTTTTCCCGCCAAAATTCTTAAAAAAAATCGCGTTGTTTTAATCTCGTTACTACTTATAAAATATTTATCCTTACAATCTGGTATTATTCATGGGTAAAGAACCATAATAAATACACACATTAAAAAAAAAAACAAAGTTGTAGGTGGAATAGTTTCGGAAAAAAAAAATTAAAAAAATATATAAAAAATGCCATTTCCCGCCATTTTCGTCGTCTGTTCAAACCCATTTTCCTGTAAAATTTTCCATGAAAAGGTCTATTTTCATTTCTTTTCCCGTAAAGAGAATATGATGAGGATTGCATTGGTACCAAGAAGTTTATATGTTGATTGGAGACTGCCACAAATAAACTCGATTAAAAAACAAAATACCTCAAAATCTGGAAAAATATATTTTTATTCGCTGTTTGATCCACTCAAACTAAATGTATGAAAATGTTATTTTTTGTATGGTATAGGTAATATATTGGGGTATGGGGATGTTAGGGTGACATGTTTAGGTAATGGAAAACTACTTAGTACTACAAAAAAACGTTACGGGGCGTCGCGGGATAAAAAAACGTGAGCAGTTTGGACGATTTCGTCATAGGAGGTGGACAGATTGGACGCACGAGGGGTACAGTTGATGACAAGTTTACTAGTGCAACTTACGTGCAGTATTTTTTACTTTTACATATACGACAGTTAGAAAATAAGTATTATATATTGAAAACTGTTATGTACAATGAAAAATATGTATTGTAAAGATGTTCTAGTACACAAATTACTTTGGAACTATGTATACATACCCCAATAATACGGATTTCGTTACTAGCGAAAATATATCGCACGATAAAATATTTTGATGATTTTGAATAAATTAATAAATCTGTGTGAAATATTTGTTTTATTTTATATTTCGTTAACATATATTTTATAAACCTAACCTTCTTACCATTTTTTCCTATATCGATTATAATGGAATCGATTTCATTGTAACTAATCGATTTTAGGGAATCAGTAGTACAACACTCACAAATGTCACTTTTATTGTGTTGGAAATATAGTTTTCATTTGTAATGGTTGGTATAAAATAACTTCAAATCTGAGTTTCAAAGCAACAAGGTCCGTGCCAACTCTTAATATTACTTGCTCAGTGAGAGGAACTTTTATAGGCAAAATAAGACTTAAAACCTCTTTTCGAATGAGTTGTTAGGTCTTAGAAAAAAGGTATGATTGTTGTGATTTACGCTGGATGACGTCACTTTTGTAATCCTATCGAGTTCACGTTAGCCAGCAAACGATGCGGCGTAAGCAAAGTAAGCCAAGCACGAACATTTCGATAGTCCGTAACGTAATCGTATCGAGTTCCCCGAACGTTTACGCACGAGGCAATGGTTGACAGTACGACGCATCGTTTGCTGGCTAACGTGAACTCGATAGGATTACAAAAGTGACGTCATCCAGCGTAAATCACAACAATAATACCTTATTTCTAAGACCTAACAACTCATTCCAAAAGAGGTTTTAATTTTTATTTAGCCTATAAAAGTTCCTCTCACTGAGCAAGTAATATTAAGAGTTGGCACGGACTTTGTTGCTTTGAAACTCAGATTTGAAGTTATTTTATACCAACCATTACAAATGAAAACTATATTTCCAACACAATAATAGTGACATTTGTAAGTATTGTACTACTGATTCCCTAAAACCGATTAGTTATAATGAAATCGATTCCATTATAATCGATATAGGAAAACATGGTAGGTAAGTTAGGTTTATAAAATGTATGTTAACGAAATATACAATAAAACAATTATTTCACACAGATGTATTATTCAAAATCATCAAAATATTTTATCGTGCGATATATCTTCGCTAGTATCAACAACCGTATTATTGAGGTCTGTATACATAGTTCCAAAGTAATTTGTGTACTAGAACATCTTTACAATACATATTTTTTTAATTTTCATTGTACATATCAGTTTTCAATATATAATACTTATTTTCTAATTGTCGTATATGTAAAAGTAAAAAATACTGCACTTAAGTTGCACTAGTAAACTTGTCATCAACTGTTAAAAATTATTATTATTTGTAGTTCAATCATAAAATGTAGTATTTTTGACGCACCTTTTTTAATTATATATAGACTGTAGACTTTTAAAAACTTTTTTGGTGTAGGTAGTTGAAATATTTAGATATTTAATTTAATCTTGCAGCTGATCTATTTCATTTGTATTGCGAGAAGCTTCTTATGCACTGTTTTGTTTTATTTATTGATTCAATTAATATTTTCTGTCTAACATATGCATATCTGAAATTACAAAAAAAGTTTATTTAACTGCACTCGAAAGTTGGTTAATTTTAAAATCAAACAATTTAGAGTATAGTATTATAAGTATTTAAATAATTGGGATTGTATGTTGATACACATGTTGATTTTTATATAGTATTGAGGTGACATAGTACCTTAAATTCCATGCAATAGCTTTATCGATTCAGCATTTACTTTGAAAGTATATAAGCGACGGAGTTTTGTTTAAATGAACTGAAAAAAAAACACCTCAGATTATTATCACAAGCATAGATATGACGTTATTTACAATATTTATTATTAATTGTATAATATTTAGGTCGATTTACATATGTTAGATAATAAATATTGCTCTAGCCGTTCAGTTAGCTAGTACTGTGCCAGTTATGTAGAGAAAATTTTGATAATACCTGGTATTTCAAAATACTTTTGAGCTGAAGATGTAAATAACAGTCCCTAAAATACACATGTTAAGTTTCGTGGCATAATAAAACATTCCGCATGATAGTTTATGATCACCAGCATCGAATATGATATTTCCTAATTTATTGACACTATGAAAAAGTATATGTACCCATTCCACTGACATTATAAAACATCGATACTACAAAGGTATCGATACTTTCCTTGAGCAACACTAAACTTACTTTACGTTACGTAAATATTTGTAATTTATATACAAATATATGTAATTACAGCAATTCGCATGATAACACATACCTACTTAAATTACAATAAAAACCAAGCGATCATTAGCTCTGAAACAATAATTTAATTTCAATGACATATTTTCATCAACTCATCGGTTCGGGATCTCATGGAAATCTATTGTTTAAACATTTTTATTTGTGTTTCGACACCACAGACTTCCCATTATCTTTGCGATTTCCGTATTGTATTGATGTTCACAATGAAATATTAACATTTTTGAATAAAATGTATCTGAGGTGATATATTTACAAAGTGCCATAACATACATTATGACATACAGAAATGTAATATACCGGAAAAAATATGATTAGTCCAGTTGAGTTGTCAAGGTGACAATGACATCGTATTTGGTAATTTTGGACAGAAATCGGTGCACCTGCAATACTTTACCTTATTTTAAAATTGGTGACGCTGGACTGGTTCCTCTATGATTGATATTCGTAAAATTTAGCTTTTTATTTGGTGAAAACCAAACATAATTTTTTCCGGTATATTACTTTTCTCTGTGCGTTACTTGCTCAGTGAACCAAATTTTATGGTAACATCATTAGAGGTATTAAAATAAAACATTATATATAAATAATGAGCTATAAATTCTCAAGCCAAGAATCTATGCCACTGATAATTTACCTAGTATATGAATTACAAACAGCTACTATCAGAATTTACACCTTTAAACAGAGGGAGGAGTCTCAAGAAACCCTGAAGGGCCGCCAGCCGGCGTGAAGTGTATTTTGTGCTAAATTTTATGGTGTTTCAGCAGAAAAACAGGCTATTGAGTTCAAGCAGTGTACCTATTCCATAAGTTCTAATTGTTCACTAAAGGTGATTCCCGACAGAACTTTCGTCTCCAGCGGTATTTTACCGTCTGTTCTGGGAAAGAAGAATGCTGTGAAAACCTGGAGAGCGTAGTAATGTACCTACCTAACAGTTTTGCAAAGACAAACCACGTAGCATTTCATGAATGCGCCTTTAATACAAATAGGGAGTGCTGTGACTTGTAACCGTGCGTGCTGTGAGTGTAGGCTTGATGTTGTTTTAAGTTCATATTAATTTTAGGATAATTAAAGTGTTTATTTTGTATTAGTCAGCTTATGGTTGCATTTTATTTTTTTTGGATTATGATTGTGTCTGTTATAACATTACCAAAAATAAAGAAATTACTTAACTGTTGGTGTAGTTTTGTCTTTTTATTCATCTACTTTCCTTTATTTATAATTATGAATAGTGTGGCAAAAGAACATGATATCGAACTTACCTAGCCTATAAGATCAGAGGGGGAAGAAAAATGCACTGCTATGAGTTTGCCACCCTATAGTCTTTTATGCGCCACCAATAGGAGCACACACTGGCAACATCCCACTCACACCGACCTAAGTAGTGGCATGCTGCCACGAATTTTGTCTTAGTCGCGATTCACGACATCCAACAAGAGATCCTATTATCCCTAAGCCACGAACTGTTCGGTATATACCAATAAATGAAACGCACAATTGCACTTCGTTTATTTTTATTACGAACCAAAAGTCCAATGACACAGCTTCTTCATTTCATATTAAAATCTTCTTCTTCGTAGTGGTTAGAATGTTGGCGTGAGCATGGTCACCACCTATGAGTTCGTAGGTAGTTAGTCTGACAATCCGTTGGTATTCCTTTCGTTTCGCTGCCTGTGTTCCTCTGGTGCATTTGTTGACGGCTTTGATTGATCTTGAAATCTTGAATGGATAGGTGATCTTCTGTGAGCCTTATTGTTTTCAATTTGACCATGCACAATGAAGAATTTCATATCAACATTATTGCGCCGCAAGACATATCCAACGAGCGAAATTGGTGTAAATGTGGGTTGGAACGGTGGAATATAGACGCTGTTTGATGCAGAGTTTTGGAAAATGCCCTGAATTGGGTTCATCGTACATTAGCATCACTTCCCTCCAGTGCCATAAATTAATAAATACCTACTTTGCGCCTGGTAAACGAAATGGTACATTACTACTTCTAATCTTGCTGCCATGTTTGTAACTCTTTTCATAGGTAAATTATGAATGAACAAACACATTAATAACATGAATTTTCGAAGTTTTATCACAATTATTGTATACGTTACGTCAGCCATCTGACTGAAAATTTCTCAGTGACATAACATTCATAGATTTTTGACAGACCCTCGATAGCCAGCCTTCGAGCGTACGTTAGTATTAGGTTCGTGCTCGCGATTTCATACAAAACTTTTGACGTGACAAAACGTTCACGTTAAAATCTCGACACGTTAGTTGTCAAACCCCTTTTTTCTGCCAAAATTTAGTTTCTTTTACGCACTGTAGAGGCGCTGATCAAATCCTATACAAAATGGTGACATTTCGATACGTTTACGAAACGGTTACGATTTCGCAAGTTATTCGTGCTTGGGCTACTGAAATCAAAGGCTGCGTCACAGAAGGAACCGTAACTCGGTACAACGGATACAGTGATAAAATAATGATGCTATTGACCTTACCATGCCATGAGAAGGATGTATTTAAGGCCGTTGATAGGAGATAGGTTGGATATGTTGGTAGGCTTTGTGAGAATTATAAAATTATCACGATAAAAGGTAGATGTAGCAAAAGCTAATCAAATAATAATGTGAGTTGGTAGTAATCTCGACTGTGAAAAACTCTACAATGTGGAGTTGCCACCATTCACTTTATAATATTTTATAGTACTTAGCTTAACTCGACCACTCATACAAAATATCACAGTTGATTCGTCCTTCATTTACAAATTCAACGTTTTATTCCCAAATTATTGATAATTGACTTTGAGCGCGCTGATATATTTTAGAATAAAATAGAATAATATTTATTTGCGTAAAATGTCGGTACATAAACAAGGATGATATATTTTTACTATGGTATTTGTTAGCTTTTTTCAGATATTTATATTTACATAGTTCCTGGTACATTTTGTTTATTAACATGGTTAAGTGAATGTCCTTGTTATAATGTTTCTCGTGATATAACAACCATGTTGGAAAGTTGACTTACAACAATTTAAACAGAATAAAAAAGGCATTCCATTTTTCTAATATTTTAAAAGAAAATTACGACCGGATACTAATCTCGGGGTTCTAAGGGAACCGCGGCCACTATGATCATATACCTTTGTGGACTGTAATAATAGAACTATGTACTTATATAACCAGGAAGTGATATAGAAGACTGCATGAGGCTATAAGGGCATTTATTTAGACGAGTCCACCATTCAACGCTAATTCTGCCCTTTACTGCCCCCTCTTTGTTAGATATGCAAATACCTACATTTGTTTTGCAACTAATCGACTGGCTGCCTTTGGACTTTGTACGGTTTAAGTAAATCGTTATTTGTATGCAAACCCATTCTGACAAGTGTCAACTTGGAAGCTAATTCAGGGCAACTGATTAAAATTTATTTTTGAACAATACTTCAAAACCAGCTCAGTGTGACATAACACTGT
The DNA here is from genome assembly GCA_963890685.1 of Plagodis pulveraria. NCBI lineage: Eukaryota > Metazoa > Arthropoda > Insecta > Lepidoptera > Geometridae > Plagodis > Plagodis pulveraria. The sequence continues at coordinate 10,348,848 of OY982951.1, forward strand.
CTTAGAACATATAAAGCAGGTAAGTTTATTTGGTAGTGGCAATATTGGACCCCAACTACATATTATATATATTCGTATAATACCCTACTATACAACAATACGGGGAAGCTAACAAGTCTGCTACAGGACTGACCATGGTCCCGCATGGCATGTCCTTTTCCAATTACTTACACCATTAGCTTAGAGACTTTTTTAAGGAGCTTCCGTGGGTTCGGAGTTCCTTGTCTGGCGGCCATCTTTGATCCACCATTTTGGATTTTTGATAGGTGGCATTCGACATGCTATGCTACTTCCATATGAAATTTGTTCATTCAAACTCGCTATACGGTTTCGTATTTTTTTATGTGATTATGACGGAAGACGCACTCGTCCCACCTGATGTTAAGCGGTAACTTCTGTCTATAACATATTCATTTCGTCACAAGTGACGAACTGCACTGCGCCCGTCACTTTGAGACATACAGTTGTCTCATGATCCTGTAATTGTACAGGCTATCAGGGACTGTCGCCGGACCACACTGTATATATGTGCTTGGTTACAGATTTCCTACTTGATCACTTCTTACGGTTCCGTACCCAAAGGGTAAAAACGGGACCCTATTACTGAGACTTCGCTGTCCGTCCGTCCGTCCGTCTGTCACCAGGCTGTATCCCAAGAACGGTGATAGCTAGACAGTTGAAATTTTCACAGATGATGTATTTCTATTGCCTCTATAACAACAAATAACAAAAAATAAAATAAATATTCAAGGAGAGCTCCCTTACAACAACCTTGATTTTTTTACCGTTTCTTGCTCGATACTAATAACGGTGACAGGTAGACGCTTTAACTATTCACAGAATATTTAGTTACAGAACATTTCGTGCGCGGGTCCCACTCGCACATGGCCGATTTTTTAATAATATGCTTTATTATTATACACTTTTTATTTATTTGAGGGAAAAATATGAAAAATAATAATAGAAATAACTGATCGCCACCATGCACGCCAAGGCGGACACTGCGCGTAGCTTTACTGTTTCTGAGATAAGTAGTACACTATTACATAAGTAACCTTCATGCTAATCTTACTTATTACTCATATACTTAAACTGCTACTCAGTATTTACAAGTGTTCTGTTCCACAAGCACATACCGTAGCTTATTCTGTCGTTTCGTAATAGCTCAGAAACTTTGACGTTTACTTACATTATTTTTGGAGCAGTAATAGCCATAATAAGTAGCTATGGACTGCCGCACTGCAGGTCCATGGTTCAAAACCCCACCGGCGTCTTGATCCTCACATTATGGCGAAAGAGCATTTTGCGAGACATGAGAATTAACAACTCTATATTTTAGTGTGATGAGATCAGAGCAATTCATCACTTGTGGTAAAAATGTATCTATTACAGGCATAGGTTACAGTTTACCTCCTTACGTCAAAATAACATAAAAACAATATGGAAAATATCCATAAAGATAAAGTAGCACCAGGTACCGTTCATCTCTATGTCCGTTATAAATAATTCATCATCACTCGTGATTACTTATTTCACATTCACTCGTCTATAAATGATTCTTGCTCACAAAACCTGTTATAACTTACTTAGGGCCAATTTCACCAAACTAGAATAAAACTATACGAGGATAACTTTAATATCTGTAACCAACAAAATATAATAGACATTCGTCACTTTAGATGTTGAATAATTATAAATTTGCCATGCTATTGACTTTTATGAAATGTTACATCAGGTAGATAGGAAGAAATTATCCAATATTAAAAACAAACTAATTTGGCGATAAGATAACTCTATAAACTAAAAACAAACATGGCCACTTTACTACAACTGACAATACATGTATGTCCACGCTGCTGTCAGATGTCATATTAGTCCAAATGAAGGAGTTTTCTTTTTCTACAAAATTTATTTTAAATTTGTTCTGCGTCGGTTTGACGTTCTATGGTAGCGAAGGCCTGGTTTAAAGTATAAAGTTAACCGCGTATATATTTAACCCATAATTGGTGAAATCGGGCCTTATTATGATTTACTTTGAACTTAACTCTCCTGTACATAAACACAATATAATATTATAATTTCTTTATATCCCGGAAGAAATTAAAGAAATAAATAAGTAATAAATAATAATAATAAGAAATAAATCAACCAAGTGCGACTTGGTTGAAATTTTCAAAGATTACTTATGTATAATGGATTGCCTAAAATTGAAACAAAGTAGGCCGACTTCCAAAAGAAAATACTCTATACAACAAAAAATAAATAAATCAAACCATCATCGTATACAGTGTTTTTTGGTAATTTTACATCGACAAGTGAAAATGAGAACAGAATCAATGTTTTTTTTTTAATATTATTAGGTTTGCAATAACGCCTGCTATGCGGATTACATTACAAAATCACAAATGTACGATAGGAAACAATTATATCTTTATTTTTAATTTATATCCTTATTTATATCTTTTATTTTTATCCCGCACATGACTCAAATTTTTCCTATCGTATATTTGTGATTTTGTAAAGAATAAATGATGTTGGAGGCAATTAAATATGCATTATTATATAACTCAAACACTACTCTTCTCACTCTCTCTCGATCTCACTGAAATTTGAATGGGACCACATGACAAGCACCAGCTTTCTAATATAAAAAAACAACATCAAAATCGGTACACCCTGTAAAAGATATGAGGTAACACACAAAAAAAGCAGTCAAATTGAGAACCTCCTCGATTTTTCTCTGACAGACGTTTTTTAGGTTTTGAGTGAAGTCGTAGTACTAATATCGTATGTTTTGTTAAATGGACGCAGTCCACAAGCTCCATTTGAATAGAGTTTTGAATATTTACATCGAGGAAAGTAATAAAAATTAGATATAATAAATTAAAGGCACAAGGGACTTTTAACATCAGGTGGTCCTCGTGCTACTACGTACGTACACACGTAAAAAATAAAACTGACTAAATAGTTTGTTAGGACTAACAGAAGTCAACTCTAAGAGGTTGTTAGCATTTATGATCCTAATTTACTATCCTAATCTTCGATAAAAAATACCTAATTGATGATGGTCGCAAACAGGCTTAACATAAAATTAGAACTGGCTTAAGAAAAACAAAAATAGTGAATTGCGATGTTCTAAATATACTAATAGCGCGTATGATGTTATGGCAAAATAAATCCCGTAAACCAGTTCAACGAGTTCCATAATATAATTACATAATAATATAATCCAAAACATAATCAACCTTAAGTTATTTTTAGATAAGCATATAAAAAACAACAACATGATTATTTTCCTATGCCAAAAGACAGAATAAATGATTTGTTTATGACGTCACCGCTGTCGATGCTTCGTTTGGTAGAGGTTATGGGAATCAGTTTGTAGACTGAGATCTTGTTAGGGAGGAAAAGGATGTTGTGTGTCTCTGTCGGCTGTAGAAATCTACCGGACTTTGGGCGAAGGCAGGCCCTCTTATAACCCTGGAAGGACGAGACGTGCCTAGAAGCGAAAAAAGCCTTCCGGCTCCGCCTCCTGAGGGCACTGAACACGCACCGCTACTAAACGAGGAGATGACAACGGGCTAGAGGCCCTAGAGGGCACCAGTGTAGTACGGACTTCGGCTTAAGTCGTTGCCGAGAGATATTGGAGAGGTCTCAACGGTGCAAGGGCCGGGCCCTATTGGGAAATAACTCTGTGGATATTTGGAGAGACACTAATCCGGAATTGACTGAGATCTCTATGTATTAAGTTTATTGGCAGTATGGGCCCGTTTTCAGTATAGTAACTAAGGCCAAAAAAGTTCAGAACTCAAATTATAGCGACGACTGGTGGTAAGCTTAGCAAAAACGAACGCGTTAAAGATAACTCTTATGCGCAGTACATACTAGAGACGTTTGATATACCTATCATATAGATATTAAACATTTTTATCATATATAATTCCCCTTCGGGTGCCGGGAGAATTCCATCTCCCCATATCTTCCCGTGGGTGTCGTAAGGAGAGGTAAACTGGAAGATGGGCAGCAGCACTTTCTTAGGAACCACCATCTTGATTAAATTATGGCTAATATACTTGAATTATGGCTAATTTACTTGAATTATGGTTAATACCCTCCTAATAGGGGCGGCTGTGATCAGCAGGGAAAGATCCGGCTGATTCGTAGTACGTAGTATTATACACAAGGGTATTTTTTATTATCAATAGGCTAGCTCCTCTTCACTTTTATTACACCTATGGTGTATATGGTCGAAGGAACAGTTGGCTTCCAACCCAAGGACACCAGCCGGAACACATCGTTAGGTGGGTTTTCTACATGGAACTTTTTGAAATCATTAAAAAATTCGGCAATCAAGTTTGGAACTTATTCATGTTTCCGTTCGGTTCAAAAAAAGCGTAGAAAAAGGTTACTTGTGATGAATGATGGAAATATCCTACGGCTATGTGTTAATCTAGATCCGAAACTATCTAGTTATATCGAAAGTTTTATCCAAATCGGTTCAGCCATTTCAGCGTGAAGGATTAACGAACATTCATAAACTGAAATTTATTATCATTATCGTTATTATCAAGTTACATCACAAAGACCGGAATTTTGTGATGTTAGGTTATAAAGATACTGATATTTTGCTTCAAAATATCTATAAAGGTAAGTGTCAGTTGCCTCCCACCCACCCATCTTTTTGTGGGGGTCATAAGAGGCGACGAAAGCAAAAAATACCAGAAGGTGGTTAGCAGTGCCTTGTGAAGTACTGCAATCTTACAACTCCCCCTGGAGGGGACTTAAAGAAGGCAGCGTTCAACAGTGGACAATCCGGCTGATACAGTCTGTATCAAGGTACCTTCCAGAAATACATGCTCCATGTTGAAGCAGTGATGGCCAGTAGCCAATGGCCAGTAGCCAGTAGTATGGCAAAGCATATAGTTATATGCTTTGTCTCGGTGGGGATATACTGTATGAAGGTAGGCCATTTTGCGGATGCTCGACTGGTCACCTCAAGTAGAAAATCTATCGACAAGCTCCTAATGGTTCCTGTAGATTTTTTTGTGTCACAATAATGAGACGGAAGAAGCCCGAAGCCCATCTGATGTTAATTGGACTAACCTCTGCCTATAACAGATACATTTCGAATTACAAACGAATTGCACTGTGCCCGCCACACTGAGACGTAGCTACATTTGTTAGGTCTCATGTGTCTGTTATTTTACTGGCTCTCAAGGACTGCTGTCGGAACACACTGTTAGGTGCTTGGTGACAAATACAAATACATATATTGTATTTCAGTAAACTTAATCTATAATACATTTCATGTGTTTGAGACTCTCTTTTAAGTATGCAGATACCTGTGTTAGAGTGTCTCGCTCTTCCGTGGTACTAGGTTAGATTATGATAGATATTTATAATATATAATATAAAAAGTTTAAAACTTTAGAATTTAGAATATGTTGTGTGATTGTATATATGTAGAGAGATTTTCTACTTGAAGTTGGTCGCTAGCCAGGCGGGCATTCTCAAAATGCCCTTCCACCATGCGGTGGAGCTCAAGCCCGCGACGGGATTCGAACCATGGACCTGCGGCACGGCAGTCCGTAGCCAATGCCACTGAGCCAGTACTGCATCGAATCTTTGCAAGACTAGCCTGTATGCTTTAAAAAAGTGTTTGTCAATTTTATCCACTGAGACAACGAAGGCTATCGTATGTAGAGCATTTTGGCTGAGTATTCCGTATCGTACGGATTACAATACAATTTTCCCGAGGGTAATTTCATTTTTCATGCAAAAATAACCTAGCGAATCTACGAGGTGAAGACCTTGTGACTGAATGATGTGATGTTTTACGTTTTTTAACCCAAATGTCACCGCCGCTCGATTTTGAAAAATTACCATAAATTGGGTGCTACAAAAATACCGTAAAATTACATGAGATCATCAGGGAAATTTCACGGGATTCGTTTGAGTTAATTTATTTAATAATTAATTTATTAAATAAATATTTCAAAGTATAGGTACATCAATATTTTATTATATAGACAGTTTTCCTCTGAATGCTGCGTCATACATTCAAAACTTTCCTGCAGGCTAAACGTACTATTTGTTCAAGTTTTGACGCAAGTGGCACAAATATGCGAATTTATATTTACGTCTATCAATATAGTGTCTCTATGACCTCACATAATAAGTCACCAGATATAATATTCAGCTCTATATAATTTATTTGCAAGATAATAAACCTATCCTAACATGTCATTGTTGGAACGTGATTTTGGTACATTTACCGACCTTTCCAGTAAGGTGTAAGTATTGAACTTGAATTAGTTTTATTTAGAGCAAAGATTTTTGGTTCTCGTGCCTTTGAAACCCTCGCCGCACTCAGGATTCAACTTTAGAATCACACGTTACTCTCGTGATTCAATCATTGAATCCTTCGCTTGCTCAGGATACTCGCAGCAAAAAACGACTGCTCTCTTGTTGCACAAATAACTATTGTTGGATTTAATCACAACTTCAAAACTGCATTAAAATAGATCGTCTCAGTATTTGTTGGTTAAATAAGAGATATTGTGCATAATATTACGAGATTACAGATTCCTAACAAGTTTAGTTTTTGATGCTCAAATAGCTCTAGACAATGACATCTAATACGTGTTTGGGTGCTAAGTTTTTATTTCGACGACCCCAACTTTAGACCTTTATATTGTATGTTTTTTTTATCCAATACTAATTGTAGTCAGTTTTGTTTTGTTTTTACGTAGCTCGACGCGTATAAGGTGTCAATTCCCACACATATTTTTTTCTCTAGTCAATCAGCACCATGAAGCCGCGAGTAAAACCGACGTTTTAAAATTGCGGCATAGCGGATCGGACGTCGATCACCCTCCTTATTCTCTTTTTGAAGCCCCATACTGACTGATAAGTACCTTTATGTAAGGCTAGGATCATACTTACGCGTCTCTTTCACTCTGTATGTCCAGGTCCAGGGTTGCTTAGTATACTATTAAAAGTCGCTCTCATTTGCAAGTATACACCGAGACTAAATAACAAATATTTATAATAATTAATCACTATTTCTATGAACTGGCAAAAAGAAAACGCGCAGAGTACATTAGAAGTCAAGTACTTTCGTAAACAATGTTCATTGAATCGGAATTTCCGATGACCACCACAGTTTGAATGACAGTTACTACATCACTTCTAGGATATGTTGTGTTACTGTTAATAATTTGTTCAAACACATATCCATCCATTGTCATGCCGTGTCCTCGTGTCATATTGCCAGTTAATTTTTTCCCATGGCTTTACTTCAATTACTAAACTTTTAACCAACAGCACACGCAAATTTCGAGCACTTTTCAGTTGACAGCTTTGTTGTAATTATTCAAAGTCAAAGTCTAAATAATTTATTCAATTTAGACCTCTACGGCGCTCTTATGAAGGTCAATTACAAATTTTAATCGGGGCCATTCTTTTAAACATCTTTTATAACAATGTGTTACATACTTACTATATGTATAATAGAGTTATTACAATGTTTGTTTAAATTATGTAGGTGACAGGCAATAGCTTTGCAGAGGCGGAATTGTCCAGGCTTTTTTGTCGTTTAAGTAATCAGAAACTGTGTAGTAGGATTTTTTAATCAATATGTTTTTCACGTGCAACTTGAATTTCCCTTCTGTGAGCGTTGTAATATGTTTGGGAATTTTATTATAAAACCGTACACAATTACCTAAGAAGGACCTTTTATTTGTCTTTGCTAATCTAAAACCTGGCACCGCTATTTTATCTTTATTCCTAGTATTGATATCGTGATTGTCACTGTTTAATTTAAATTTACTCAAATTTAACATACATAATATTTTCAAATATATACAGACTTGGTAAAGTTAAAATATCAATTTCTTTAAAAAGATCCCTCAGAGATTCCCTAGGACCCATTTTATATATGGCTCTAATTGCACGCTTTTGTATGATAAAGATTGTCTCTATCTCAGCAGCAGTTCCCCACAGCAATACACCATACGACATAATACTGTGGAAGTACGCGAAATAAACTAGGCGAGCAGTAGCTACGTCTGTTAACAGTCTTATCCTAAGAACTGCATATGCAGCAGAACTAAGTCTTCCGGAGAGATCATGTATATGTGGAGCCCACTGTAAAGTGGAATCCATTTTGATTCCCAGGAAGACTGTCGCTTTGTCAATAGGGAGTTTATTTCATTAATCACACATTTTTTTTTTTTTATGCATGATAGGTTAGCCTTTGACCACTATCTCACCTGATGGTAAGTGATGATGTGGTCCAAGATGTTGTTCAGGCTAACCTAGAAGTACTGGCTCTCAAGGACTGCTGCCGGAACACACCGTTAGGTGCTTGGCGACAGATTTTCTACTTGAGGGTGGTAGCTAGCCAGGCGGGCCTTCGCAAAATGCCCTACCACCATGCTATAACGACTGCCATCCTAAGACAATAACCGGGACCGACGGCTTAACGTGCCCTCCGAAGCACGGAAACGCTCAGTAGTAATGTCACTAGCGGTCACCCATCCAACTCATGACCGCGGGCGACGTTGCTTAACTTTGCTGATCGGTTAAGAACAGCTAAGTAAACTTCGCTACGAGCGCTTCAAAATGATGACACTTCTTAGGCTCGATACTCGAATATTGTTTCTAAATATGGTGCAATAATGCAAATTATAGACTCTGCCACTTTAACTGATATACCGCAAAAGTCTTCTGTACTCTTTATGTGTAAACTTTTAAAGGGCTTTATAATTTCAAATGTTGTCGTGTGTCTGAAAGAAAAGTCTGGTGATTTGTTAGGAAAGTTATGTTTTAACATAGTTTCTGCTACATTGGGACAAGAATCCAATGACTTAATGCATACTAGGGGTAAGTAAGAAAAAATACCAAATATATTCGCCACTTGTATTGAATCAGAGATTTGATTGTTATCAATAGTTAAGACATATGTTGAATCTCTAGGTTTATTTTTAACATAGTCTCACTATTTATAGTCTTCCAAATAGCTATCCCTGAGAGCCAGTAAGCCTGTTAACACCTTCGACTACATCATCACTAACCATCAGGTGAGATTGTTGTCAAAGACTTACCTAGAAGCAATAAAAAATAAACTAAGCGCAACCTTAAGAACCTGGGACGAGATCCTGACTTACCCTTAGTAGGACATTTAAAGACAACAGTGGCGAAAGACAGTGTAGGGTGCTTGGCGATAGATTTGCTACTTTAGGGTGATTGCTAGTCAGGCGGGCCTTCTCATAATACCACCATGCTGCTGTCTTTGAAAACCAGTTTCCACTCCAGGTGATGCCTTCCAACTGTTAAGTAACTTGTTTTCATTAAGTTAGTCGTAATAAGTTTTGATTCACGTACCACCATCCCGTTTCGGGATCGAATTTACTTTAGCGCAAAGAACCTTTCGTACAATGAAAGAAGTAAATTCTGTATTTATTTATATTACACCCTCTATCATTGTGATTTTATTATTGATTTGATTTTATTATGCAATGATTTGTTTTTTTTTTTTTACTTTGTTTTAATTTTTATTGATTTTATCACATTATATGTCAATTCTAGACATACGTCTAGTAAGAGAGTTAAAAGGATTTTAGAATGGAGTGTATACTCCATTGAAGAAACAGAGAATCATCCAAAACGATGAACATTATTAAATAACTGAGTATCAGTAAAAAGTATATAGGTACTTACGTGTGGAAATTAATTAATTTCGTCTTCAATTTTATTTTTGTTTATAATTATTTGGCGGTTCTACTTTGGAAAATAATAGTTTTCGTAGTGTACGATGCAACTTCAAAATTACTACTACTCTTTACATTATCAATTTATCATGTACCGACTTCCACAAGTTATTCCATACTTTTCGGTATCCGAAGGAGGTTCCATTTTATAAATTTTGTTTCATTTTTAGTGATTACAATGAAATCATCCAGGTATGCAAATAAATTTTTCAGTTAATTAACTCGACCAACTGATGAAATTTAAATGGAACCAACTCAAAGAATCATCAAAATCAGTTTATAAGTGTTGGAGTACATAAAAGGGTAACAAACAAACAAAAAAAACCTAACTCAATTACTTTCCGAGCAGGTATGGCATAAAATAACACCCATGTAGTATATAGGTACGAGAAATAACAGACAAACATAAGTTCCTTTTATAAAATGACCTGTCCAATGACAGTATAGGTACAATAGGATGTAGATAAATTCTTAACAAATCAGTTCTAATCACGTTTTGTTTAGATCCATGTTTCTAATTAACTTACGCGCATATCTGTGCTTATATGCCCATTGATGGAAAATTTGCGAGCCTTGTTTGCTATTTCAAGATAAGGTTTCATGCAAAATATTTCGTTACGAGACTTACAAGTTTGTATAAAATGCGATTGCGTCATTCGGACCTTTAGCTTGTTTTGGTCAAACGCTTGGAAATATTTTGCATTTATCTGCGTCTGATGAATGAAGATATGATAATACCTGCTATGACCTTTTAAACAGTATAAAGAGGCGACAGCTGACAGAAATAAGTAGTAACTTGTTATGCAATACTGCAAAGTTGTTATTTGGCGCGAGTACTATTATTGAAACCTGAGGAAGGGAAGGATTCTAGGATGGAGCGAAGCGAGGGGTTCACAATAACTTTGCCGCCCAGCGCAACAAATGTCAACATACGTCTTTTAATCTCATTCCAGCGAGGAAATACCTAGGTGCAAGAAAGTAGTAAAATTTCGTTATGTAAAATATTACAGTATAGTAAAATATTTATTAAAAATACTAAAATTGGAAAATTTAATTTAATTGCAGTAATTTTTTTTATAATATTGTTATGTTTTCAATAACGCCTGCTATGTGGATTACATTACTAGAATGACTTAATTTTTTTAAAATCTTATATGAACTTAGATGACAAATTTAAGTCTAGTGTGGAAATCCCACACATGACTTAAATTTTTCCTATCGTATATTTATAATTTTGTAAATTATTTTTTCTGGAACTTTTATAGAAGTTAGAATTTCAATAACGTTTTCCATGCTAGCAGATAAAAAGCAACTTTCCACGTAGATTTCGAATGATAAACACATACCCGAGCTTGTGAGGTGAAAAAAAATTTGGCTTAATACCTACATAAGCATCTACTATTTCAATACAGGGGCCTTATTGACTTATTGAATATTTAATGAAACTTCTTATCGAATGAAAATGATCTTCATTTTGAAATTCGTACTCCATAATAGTTACGCCAAAATACTTCAGGTGACATTTGTCTTGAAATACATCCAACTTGCCTTTGAAATACCGCTCGCGGCTTTTACTGCGATTATTACTCTCACGTTGAAGGTACGTGCGACTTAATTTTTCATTTGAAGTAATGATGGCTGAGCGATAATAGCTATGAACTGCCGTACCGCAGGTCTCTGGTTCGATCCCCACGCGCCGGCTTGAGTTTCACCGCATGGTGGAACAGCATTTTGCTATTGCCCGGCTGGCTAGCTACCACCCTCAAGTAGTAAATCGGTCGCCAAAGCACCTAACGGTGTGTTGCAGCAGCAGTCCTTGAGAGCGAGTGAAATTACAGGCACATGAGACTTCGATTTTTTATTTTCTCATAAAACAAACTTCACTTATAATGAGATACAGTTAATTATTTAACTTAAAAACTATTTAATCTAATTAGCCAAGTTTATATAATAATATTTTCTGTTTTTTTAGTTTCTTTTTAAATAAATTAGTTTGACAGCCTTTGAGATCTTTAGGTAACTCGTTATAGAACATGTGCTCCTTCATACAGTAGGTTCCGATTACCGTACATTTTGGTTCTTGGAACTCTTGTTCTTAATTTGTTTGTATTTCTTAAGTAAGTAAATGATCTTTTCGTAAATTTTATTTCTGTATGGTTTTTTTTGTTCATGTATTTTTTTTATTAATACTTATACATGTTGAAATGGTAAAGTTGTATATGTTAAATATTTTTGTTCTTTGGTAAAGAATATTAGTATTAGTTAGGTAGTGGTATTATTTAAAAAGGGTTTTAATTAATTTGTTTTGTGATATTTGGAGGACATTTATTTTTGGAGACTAACAACTATGTATCAAGGTGACGGGCGCAGTGCAATTCGAAACTTGTGATGAAAGCATCTGTTATAGGCAGAGGTTAGTCCGCTAACATCAGGTGGGTCTCGAGCTTGATCCGTCACAATAACATAAAAAAAGTCTAAGGTTTTGAACCAAGCAACACATATAAAGGACACATTTTACCTGCATAAATATTATTACCATGATGTAAATAGTATTTTTTCACTCAAAAAATACTCCTCAAAATTACCAATAAAAGATATTTAATTATATTAACAGCAAAACCGTTAATGTGCCTTACACATTAAAGATAATTACCGCTGCGGAGTTTTTTGTACACCTACCAAATTTATATTTTTACTACACATGATTTATGATTATGTCAAACCATTATGGTCAGCGCACGCTGTTAAAGTAGTAAATCAGTTCAGATCAGTCAATGTTTCCCAACTTGTCTTACCAATAACTTTATTTCACACAAAAACTAAACAGAACCCATCATAAAACACAGCCTATGTTACTCAAGGATAGTGCAGCTTTCTTTGAAAACCATTTTTATACTACATTTTTACTTAATTTCGTAGATTATCCCCTACTATCATATTAATGTACAAATTGCAAACTTCCTCCTTAACATGTATTGTCTTCCATGTAGATGTATATTCAGTGCGTTTGCTATGCATTATTTGTAGATCAATAACAAAATATAAACTCGACCACAAGTAATATTCTAGAACATGCCGGTAAATTCCAGTGCATGTCTAATTCTTTAAGAGCGCATACCTACGCACTCAACGCAGTGAAACAGGAAGACCCCCATCACAGATTAGATAACAGTAGGTATTATGTAACCGCATGGATCAGACATCGGATGATCCTATTCAGTCTAGATTGTTCGTTTCGTTCTGTGAGTGTTTCCATTAAAGCCCAGTGGTATGGTTTTGGTATCGAGTATCGATTGATATCAGTCTTTTGATATGAAACCGCTATTGTATACAGTATTTTTTTAATCGTACTTACTTGTTTTTTTATTAGCTAATTAGCGCTTTCCGTACGAACGTAGATTCGTCATATCGTCGGCTAAAGTGTCAAAACCCGTAACTCCATTTTTTTTCCAAAAAGAAATTTTTATACCATTTTATTACTAAATTCTGAACGCATCCTTGCCAAAACTCTTAAATCCTTTTAAAAAGCCGTTACGGTTTAAAATGATAAATAGAAAACCACGTAATTTATAGAATTATTTTTTTCAGGAAAATCTCGTAAATCCATTTATCGACAACATGTCGCTAATATGTATCAAAATTCATTTCAGATAATTATTTCTATTATTTTTTATAAGTATTTAAGTATAAAATGAAAACAAACCTTTATACAAAACTTTTCGTGATGAAGTTTTTTGCGTCTCCTGTATAATTTGCTCTTATGGAGTTACGAGGTCTGACACTTTAGCCGACGATATTTGTATTGGAGGTCGGCAGCGCGTTGGTAACCCCTCTGGTGTTACAAACGTACATAGGCGACGGGGGCCACTTTCCATCAGGTTGGCCACCTGCCTGTCTGCCTACTACTACATGGCAAATAAAATATGTCATATATATGATTACGCGGTATAAACAAAAAAAAATCCGTTAAAGAGAACCGTTGCGTAGTCAAGTGCAGAAGCTCAAGGTTGCGGGCTTGAATATCCTGTCGATGGCGAGTGCGGTGGTGGAATGCAGGAGTTGGTATCATATCAAACAGCTCCTCAGAACACTCTTTAGAATTTTTTACCACCTACCCGTTTGGTGATACGTGGTGACGTTTAGGATTGTTATAGACAGATGATTATAGACAGCCTATCCACACAATGTTGCCATACCCAAACCTGGGTCATTATGTAGTGATATGTAAATAGTTATTAAGATAACTACGTAATGTGCAATAAATGATTTGATTTGATAGATGTAAGCAGTATTCCATATTATGCGCTCTGACTTGCGCTTTGTATAGTGCAACCCGTCGCCTTGGAGTGAAATACTGTTTCGACCGGTTTAGCATTGTAAGCTTTTTAGTTACACGTTACGTTTTACGTTACGTTTGAGGCAAGTTTGGCCTTGCTCTCCAAATGACCCCGATACTACTGCAGAAGGTCAGGGGGTGTTCCTGGAAACTGCGGCACAGAGACAAATTGTTTGTTTTTACAGAGAATTTACAGAATTGTGTCTTCTTTAGGCTAAAGAGGCACACCAGCGTTGATAGGGTTCTTAGTTGAGCAGCAACCAATGTTCGCAATAGCTGTGATTTTTGTTACTGTATATATTTCATGTTTACATTCTTATATTACCGTGATTTCACGTGGTTGGATGCGAAGTGACACCTACCTGTTCCGATGTTTTCATGCTTAATTTAGGTACCCAGGCTAGAAGGTAAAATACTGAGAGTTGTAACAACTGTAGTTATGTCAAAACAGTGCTAGTGTTAATACAACAAAAATGGTAAGTAAATCACATACCTGATCTGAAATCTACTGTTTCTTTCTCATTGCACTCTAGTTAGGAAATATGGAAGTAAAAAGGAGCAGTGCATAAATCTGCAACCGTAAAATGTATTAATAAGTTTTCGATAACATCCTGTGTTTGTACATAATAATGAGTAGAGTCTGTTCAGAAAATACAGTGGGTCAATGGAGTGCCGGAATGCGGCAAGTCAACTTGGGTGATACGCAACTTCGATGTGGACAGAGACGCTATCATCACAACAACAAAGGAGGCAGCCAAAGTCCCGAGGGAGAAGCTTGCGCCCCGAATCGGTGACTTGGCAAAGACCAAGTTGCGCACTATGGCTTCGGTCCTCGTAAATGGTTTTAAGAAGAATGAGAGCTACAGCCGCCTTTTGGTGGATGAAGCTTTCATAAACCATTTCGGGGCCGTAGTGATGGCTTCAAGGCTGTCTGGAGTTGGCAAACTTGTCCTCATCGGAGATGTCAATTACCTTACATTGACAGAGAAGGTCTTTTCGAGATAAGGTACAATCGCCCAAACTTGGTTACAAACATCAGCCAAGAGTTGTTATGCACGCACCGGAACCCAATGGTACGCGTTGAGGGAAATATACTCAGGTATATATTCCTCGGCTCCCCGTATCCAGTCCCTAGAGCAGAAAGGATATACGAATGCGAAAATTCACAAAACTCTCCCAAACACTCGTGAACGAGGGCTGCTTGAAGACACTGGTCAATTCAGAATGCCTGTGCAAACCAGTTTGTAACTCTTTTGTAATAGTATATATAATAGTTATGTAAAATAAGCATCCCTTTTAACTGTGTTCCCCGCTAAATATGTAATACTCCCTATAGTAATGTTAAGTAAGTTAATAAATTTCTAAGTTAACCTAAAAAATGGCACGGCCCCTGGAGTCTGTGGAAAATGTAATAAACCACAAAAAAAAAGTCAAATTCCAAGTCCAATCTCTTTTTTGAACAGACTATGTGTATGACATGAATTTCGTTCCAAGTATCGATACTTTTACCAACTGTGATTCCGTAGTATATTACGAACTCGAGACTGCAATACAATGGCATAACGTATTTCTATAGGTTAGCTCGTTATGCGATTTACATTGTGCTACTGGCTGGCTTCTACACACGGGCTTTTATAATAATTTACATAATACTTGACAACCGTAACATGAAAAAGAAGGTTACATAATTTTATTTTCAGACAGACATATATTAGGTCCTTACATATGAAATTGGCGTTTTGTATGGGAGGAACAAAAAGTCGAATATTTTTTAATATAATATATTTAATTAATCAAAGTATGAACCATTATTTTCTATGCACTTTTGCCATCTCATAGGTAGTTCATTGATCCCTTTACTAAAAAAACCAGTCGGACGGGAATCAATAAAATCTTTGAAGGCGATTTGGACTGCCCCATCGGAGTTGAATTTTTTCCCTTGCAAGAAGTTATCCAAATTTCGAAAAAAATGGTAATCTGTTGGAGCAAGGTCCGGGGAGTACGGAGGATGTCTTAGACTTTCCAATTGAAGCTCTTCTAATTTAGTAGCCGTCTGTAGCGCAGTGTGTGGTCTAGCGTTGTCGTGAAGCAGCAGTGGCGTGGAGCGATTGACCAGCCTAGGTTGTTTAGCCGCTAGCTTTTCCATCATGGTTTGCAATTCCTGACAATAGACATCAGCCGTAATAGTCTGGCCAGATTTGAAAAAACTGTAATGAACAATACCGGCACTAGTCCACCAAACGCTTACAAGTAACTTTTTTGGGGTTAATTTTCGCTTGGGGCAGGATTTGGCTGGCTGGCCAGGATCTAACCATTGCGCTGAGCGCTTCCGATTATCGTAAAGAACCCATTTTTCATCACAGGTAATGATTCGGTTTAAAATACCTTCATTATTGTGCCGGTTTAGTAATGTAACGCAGCAGTCGACGCGCGTTTGCCGGTTTGTTTCAGTCAATTCGTGAGGTACCCACCTTTCAAGCTTTTTAATCTTCCCAATTTGCTTCAAGTGAATTAAAACAGTTTTATCACTAACATCGCAGCCTGCAGCTAACTCGGACGTGGTTTGCGATGGATCCGCTTCCACAATAGCCTTCAACTCTTCATTATCAACTTGAGTCTCAGGCCGTCCACGGGGCTTGTTCTGCAGGTCGAAATTTCCAGAACGAAAACGTTGGAACCAAAAACGAACTGTGTTTTCTTTTGCAACACGACCGCCATACACATCATTCACCCTTCGAGTTGTTTCCGCAGCACTAGTGCCACGGCGGAACTCGTACTCGTAAATAATGCGATATTTAAGGTTTTCCATTTTGTAAAATGAGTGACGCAAACAGAAAAAAACAGAAGAAAAAAACAAATGAATGACGATCATCGAAGCACAAATACATGAGTCTATAGCTGTACAAATTTGAATTTGGAATTCCTTACCAAAGAGGAGAAATTCGTGATTAAAGTGGCCAGTACGAAAAACGCCAATTTCATATGTAAGGACCTAATATTTGCTTATCGTTGTAGATAGCGGCAGAGCGATGTCGCCGCCGCCGCGCCGGAAAGTCTGGCATCCGTTGGAACAAGAAGCATTTGCTTGTTATACTTGTATAATATCATAAATTATCAGTTCGGTACCTACGCTATGATACCAGATCGCCTGTTCTGATACTGGTAAGACGTGATAAAAATTACATTCAAGGTTAACTTTCGCCTTCGTATACCCACATATTATTATGATTTATTTATTACTAGCTTTGATTTATTTATTACTAGCTGTGGTATCTTGAGAAAAACACTTTAAAATAATTAATTAAAGGTTTAATAAATCCACATAAAATTACCTTTGCGAAAAGCTTCGATGACCAGAGAGAAAGATAAGATGCAGACCCGACCACAGATTCACAAACCTCTCATCTGGGTAGTGTTCCGATACTACACTCTCCGGGGCCTATCAGAGACTGCCCTTTAAATAAAGTGTTGTATAAAAACTAAACATTCAAAAAAATATAACAATGCCATGCTCCTACAACTTAAAAAGCTTAAAAACTACTTAGCCTAACATCTCTAATTCGAGGATCTCATAATAATAGCATAAGGCTAAAAGGCAACAAATTACAACTTAATTTTCATCTACAGACTCTGAACAAGTTAACATTTGATTAACATGACGCTTCCATTTACAACCATGCACATCTATTATATATGTGACACCTGGTATAGATTCTGAAATCACTACACCCAAAACCCATGGCTTGGTGTCTCTCCTGTAATCCCTAACCATAACTTTTTGCCCAATTTGAAACTTAACAGTTCTCGTTCCCTGGTCCCTTTGATCTACTCTTTCCTGCACTACATCTACTAAGGGTGGTGGACGTAATAAGCTAAACCTGTTGCGTATCTCTCTTCCTAACAACAACCGAGCTGGTGATACACCTGTTGTGCGTTGTGGCGTACTCCTATAATCCGATAAAAACAAATTGATTGCTGATGACATACTGCAACCGCTTTCTCTAATTTTGGTAACAGCGGATTTAAATGTTTCTACGAATCTCTCCGCCGCCCCATTAGTTGCGGGATGGTAGGGCGCCGTGAAAGTATGTTTAATTTGAGATTGCATACAAAAATTTTGGAATTCTAAGCTTGTAAATGAACGGCCATTGTCAGTTACTAAATGTACCGGGAATCCATATCGAGAAAACAGTCCTTTGAGAACTTCTATTGTGCGACTGCTGGTAATGGTAGTCATTTCAAATATTTCTGGCCATTTTGAATAGCTATCTACAAGTACTAAATACATTTTATTGAAAAAAGGTCCTAAGTAATCTGCATGAACTCTATACCACGAGGCAGGGGCCACTGGCCATGGTTTCTGGATTTTACCAGGAGTTTTGCTATTCTGTAAACATATTTTACACTTATTTGTGATATTATCAATAACAGAGTCTAAATTTGGCCACCAGAAATATGATCTTGCTATCTCCTTCATCCGTACAATTCCAAAATGACTTTTGTGTAATTCGTTGAGCACTGCCTCTCTAATTCTTGATAGGATTATTATGCGATACCCCCAGAGTACACACCCCCTATCCAAACTTAATTCCATCTTACGATTGTGAAATGGTAATAAATCTTTTGATATGTTTTTTTTTTCTGGCCACCCATCTGTTGTATATCTAATAATTTGGGATATTTTGTAACTTTTTAGTCATTAAGCGCTGGAAAGCTCCAGGTCCAGAGCTTACACCGTATGGCAAAAACAGATATTTATAAGTACCTGACTCTGTTACAATAGTGGTGCAGTTCTGACTGTCTATGCTAAGCGGCGCCTGCAAATAGGCCTCTTTCAAATCTAGTTCGCAGTAGTATTCTCCCTCCTTTAATGCATTAAATATGTCTTCTACATGAGGTAGAGGGAAATGGTCAACTTCCAAGCATGGATTGACTGTGAGCTTGTAATCCCCACAAAGTCTGACCGTGCCATCCGGTTTTAAGATTGGCACTATTGGTGTGCCCCACTCATTCTGTTCTACTGGGCTGATTCTACCATTTTGTAACAATCTAGTAATCTCATTATTTACCTTTTCTCTCAGAGCATATGGTACACGCCGAACAGGTAGACACTTTGGTTTGGCATCTGCTTTCAATTTTAAGGTAATCACCTCACCTCTGAAATTCCCCCAGCCTGGGCTAAATACTTCTGCGAACTGATTTTTTACAAGCTTTTGTGCATCTGAAACAGTTTGAATTACATTAATGCCCATAGCCAAGCTATTATTTACCTTAGGAGGCCACAAGTTAAGTGCACTTAGCCAATCACGCCCTATGACACGTGGAACATCATTTTCAACCACAAAAACACTAAGTTCTTTTTTAATTCCATGAAACATAACAGGCACCTTATTTAAAATACCTACTGGTTGTGTAATTGTTTGATCAAAATTTTTAAACAAAATGTTGCAGTGCTGTAGTTCAAATTGGTTTAAATAATTTAATTTATCCTTAATAGATATAACTGTAACATCTGACCCTGTGTCTAGCTGAAAAGGTACCTCATGACCATTCACCAAAACTGTCATATAATGAGGAGGTATTCTACTTACACTATTAACTGTATATGTTTGATATTCTTCGAATAGATTTTTTATATCACTTTCTCCTTCTTCTTCTTTGGGCTCTTGGGGTTCTGTAGATTTCACCTCCAGTAAATTTGTCTGGTGTTGGTTCCTTGGGCACATTCTAAAAATGTGTCCTTGCTTACCGCACTCCGAACAGTACTTTTTCTTCAGTGTACATTGGGCTCGGAGATGATTTTGTTTACCACAACAGAAACACTGTTGAGTATTATGTTGCATGTTTTTTTTATTTTTCAATGTTGGTCTTGTAAATTGTTTATTATGATATATTTCTGTTACATCACTTCCATTGTTGGTGTGCAATAATGCAGCTTCTACGGTACGTGCTACTGATATGCATTTTTCCAAGGACATTTCCACTTCACTTTTCATTAATTCAAATTTTATCAATTTAGATGACACACCCTCAATAAATTTCTCCTTAATTTGATCATCTGTGTCTTTAAAACTGCAAGCTGCTGCTAGTTTTCTCAATGCTAAGACATAATCTTGAATTTTTTCATTTGGTAATTGATTTCTTCTCCTGAACTCAGCCCTTTCAAGGGCTGTGGATAAAGGTTTTACATATTTATCTTTTAGTTTTAGGCACAGTTGATTATAGGTAAGCTTAAATGGCTTCGTTGGTAAACACAAATATGTAAGTGTCTCAAATACTCGAGGTGACAATTTAGTTATGAGTAAGGGCACTTTCTTCTCGTCGGGGATTTCATTTACTATCATGTAGCATTCCAACTGTTGTTCGAAGACTTCCCAATTTTCTCCGTCAAATGGCTTTAGATCGCCACACATCGACATATTTACAATGTGTTGAGACTCACGCTCCGGATGCTTTCTATTGTAGAAATCTCCTACAATTTTTCGCAATTTGTCTATATTTGTGTCACTTGGAAGGTGAATATTTTCTTCTCGTAGTAATTGTAGAAGCTCCTGTTTTGTGCATTTGTAGATATATGTTCTTTTACCTGATTTAATTAGGGCTTTTTTATGACATTCCTGTTCCGAAGTTTCTAGAAGTTCCGAGTCCGACATGAACCTCGAACGCCGCTTTCCAAATTCTACTAGATATTTTAATTTCAATTTTCTAATAGCACTTTGGTTCTTTTTACTTCTCGTCGCCAAATGTGGTATCTTGAGAAAAACACTTTAAAATAATTAATTAAAGGTTTAATAAATCCACATAAAATTACCTTTGCGAAAAGCTTCGATGACCAGAGAGAAAGATAAGATGCAGACCCGACCACAGATTCACAAACCTCTCATCTGGGTAGTGTTCCGATACTACACTAGCCATTCACCTCTTTTTGCGCAGTGGATAAAAACTATCCTATGTCCTTCCCCGTGTCTCAAACTATTTCCATACCAAATTTAATCCTAATCGGTCCAGTAGATCGGTTATCGCGCAAAACCATTATCCTCTTTTTGCGCAGTTAGATAAAAACTATCCTGTGTCCTTCCCGTGTCTCAAACTATTTCCGTACCAAATTTCATCCTAATCAGGCCAGTAGTTTTAGAGCCTATTCAATGAAAATAAACAAACAATCAAATCTTTCCTCCTTATTCTATTAGTTAAGATGAACTCAGTGTTTTTTAGACACGATTGAAAGTCGTAATTTCCTCGCAGATTTAAAACTTTGATTCTGAAATATTCGGTGCTAAACGAAGTGAAGGTGCTGAAAATAGGTGCTCCAACTAATTTCTAAACTTCTGGTTTATTCCATTTCATTGTTGTGTATTAAGATTATACGTGGAAATTAGCAATCATGTCAACACAATTATTGAAATAAATAATAGCAATATTAAAATTACGTTTGCTCGTAACAAGTCGTAACAATCAATTCAAGTACTTACTAAAATAAAATGTGAGGTATATTTGAAAATATTATTTAAATCATTATGTACAACAGATAAACAACCTAGAAACAGTACCAAAAATTTTTTTTCTCATGCCGCCATATTCGTCAGGATTGAATTTGGAAGGTTTCTCAAGGTCGTAATATTAATTTAATTTTTAATATTTTTATAGATCCCTAACTATAAATTCAACAAGAAATTCAATTGTTATCATTATCTACGATGCGCATGGATAGACTAACTGAATGTCGATTTTCACCAATAACCTACTTACATTTTATCACGAGCACTATATATTAAACAGGCATAACTCAAACACAATATTGAAACATGAATAAGGTATGAACCTATTATATAAATATTAATATGTTGTTTTTTTGTGAACCAAACCAGAGGTGTAAACAAGTTAGCCCTTGAACTCTATGATTACTACGCATCAATTTAAAAGATAAAAATAACATTGATTAATATGTAATTATCTCATTCCCTTTCGAAAATCATATTGATGGAAGCTAGGGCTGAATTAAGAGACTAAAATAATATATGAAAATAAGGTTCACAGTCTATTCAAATCTTTATAAAAATGGTTACAGAACAGTCCACCTGGTAATTTTATATTGTTTTCAGTTTTAATTAAAATTTTCAATTTAGCGCTATTCAAAAACATATTCATGGACGCTTGGGCTGAGTTGAGTGACTAAAATAATATATAAAACAAAGGTTCTAAGTCTATTAAAATCTTTTTAACAATTGTCAATTAACAGTCCTCTTCGTAATTTTATATGAAAAATCAATTTAAAATGAAAAATCTATTTATTGCCTTCACCAAATTTACACGAAATAATACTTAAAAAAAACTATAATTTAATTTTGGGCAACAGGGTTATGCTCAGCTTGTTCAACTTTAGTCCTTTTTTACAGGAAAAAAAAAGCTGCTCTGTTTTTCAGCATAATCCTACTCTGGCAGATGTTAGCCGATATATATAGGTCTAAACAATAAATAAAAGAGCTGTGCTGTGTAGTTTAACAATATAAAACAAAACAGATATATGTGTTTCAGTTTTAATTAAACGTAACTATACCGTTTTAGGCCCGCGGCAAATTCATCGGATGGGGCCTTTCCGTAATGCATGGAACTGCAACCAGTTTTTTTCTAATATAACATCACAATAAGTACTTACCGCTAAGAGAAAACCAAACATGAAGCACATACGCCCCGATTCTAACGCGTACGATGAGTTGCATAAAAATGGTACAAAGTTCAAAGTGTAAATCTTAGCATGCTCTTGACTATACAAACTCTATTGGGTATAATATTCTAGTAACTAATAAATTTAGAGAGCATATGTATTAGACCGAAATATTATTTATAGATTCAGTAAAAATAAACTAAATTATTATGTTCGGGCTCTCTTTTCAACAAACGATATACGAGTAATGACATCATCAGGGCTGACATAATTATTAAGTATTTAAGCAACTGTTGTAGGGGTATTAAAACACGATTGTGGGTTAATATGGTAATAATTGTATCACATGAGTTTTTTAATGTATAATTATGTACAGTTGCATACAATACTTTATCTACACCCATGGTGATGCATTGCTGAATATCTAATACAAACACTGTATAGTTAATAAATAATAATAGATTTATTTATTGTAATAATTATTAACATTTTGGATCGTACAATTATTTAAATGCACTTGAGTAAAATTTTAAATTTTGAAATGTTATCCGCATTGCAGGTGTTATTGTAACCATAACAATATTAAAATAATAATTTAAGGATTTAGCTGGTATATGCTCCAACTTCTACAGCAAGACTTTTTGGTGGCTTTCCCCCATCATACTAAGTTAATTTGGTCTGGGAGGGTTATCTGATAGGCGTTTAGATAGAATTATAATAAGGCAGGAGACCAGTCGTATATCATGCACCACTTTAACGCCAGAGGGATACAAATTCACCTATAGTTAGCCATTCGCTTTGCATTTCAAAGCTCATTGCATGCACTTTATAGCTATAATTTTCGTCTTGTTGTAGAAAAGATTTTACAACGTCCATTTTCTTTTTCGACCCAAAACCCGCTTTGCTGGTCTGTGCACCTATCATAGATTGTTTGTGGAACTGAAGCCTCGAATCAAGTTCGGAGGCACTTTTGTCTTTTGGGAGAGATGTGACTATAACGTCTTCAGATTTTAATAAGACGTGCGTTTTGGTAACTCTGAGGTGTTTATAGAGCTCCGATGGTTTCTTTAATTTCATCCCATAATTAGTTTCATCACTAAATAGAGTAGATGGGTCTGCTAAAAGTGCGAGCCCTAACCATGACTGCAATGTCCTTATGACGTTTACATCCAGCTTTGTTAAAGGGAAGTATATGACATTTAGTAATGTCATATACTAGAAAAGTCCAAGTCAGACGAGATGTATATCCAAGCTTTTTTAATGTTACTTATTGGTTGTTGGTCTACCATACTAATCTTAGTATGGTGGTAAAATACCTATTTTATAAAGCTATTGACAACTGCGTCTAGAGATGGTGTGCGTCCTTTGTGATCTATCTTTTTACTAAGAAATTTAAATGGCACAGTTTCAGCAATTGTGGAAACATATTCCCGTCCTATCAAGAGTCCCGGATTGATAGATAGATTTGGTATTCCGGAAGAGATAAATTTGGTATTCCGTCTACGTAGACACAGACAGTGGCATTTACTTGGTTTTGTTCTCAACCCTTCAGACCATACACAGAACTCATCCACTTCTCATTAAAGTTCCTGATATTGTTTTAGATTACGTGTCAGAATTGCAAGGTCCTCAGCTTATTATAACGATTGAAAATCCACGTAATATCTATATCTAGTTACTTTTACATGTACATATGTAGGTATTCTATATTGAGCATGACTGAGTCCGCGTGGAATTTGAATCTATGGTGTTCCTTTGTGAATATTAATAAGCGTTATGTATAAAAATATCCTGTCTGTCCCCGCGATACTATTTATTTTGTTACTTTTATAGTATGGGTTTAATGTACAAAAGTAAAACATTATATGCATTCATACATTGATATAAGAATAAATAAACGAAGCAGAGGTAGTAAGCACCAATTAAGTTTATAAGACGTCAACCCAAATCATTATTTTAGGATTTATTTTACGCTTGAATAGATACTACAAGTGTTTTTTTTATTAGTTGCTGATAATCTTGCCTTCGACCACTATCTCACCCGATGGTAAGTGATGATGTGGTCGATGATATTGTTCAGGCCAATCTAGCATTAGTGGCTCCCAATTTTTCTCATGAAGCCGACTAGGTTTTAAAGCAGTGATTACAAGCAAAATATGTTTTATTTTACTGACTATTGCTATGTGGTACCCTCAATGAGCAAGGCTGAGTCTGGACTTGCACTTGACCACTTTTTTACTATAATCTCAACTGATTTTAAAAGTGGTGATATGGTCAAAGGTTGTACAAGCTTAACCTAGAACGGTAACTGAGTCAAAGCTGCTGAAACACACCGTTAGGTGCTTGGCGACAGATTAAAAACCGATACAACTTGGGCCATATTCCACTTGACGCCATTATCGTTATATTTGACCACATTTGGTGTCTATGGTTCGTATTAAATGTTATAACCATAGACGCAAAATGTGGTCAAAATTATCGAAAATAACGATAGTGGCGTCAAGTGGAATACGGCCTTGTTGATGACATTTGGTAGCTACATACACAGCTACATAGTTGCGCTAGCTAATAAGTATTGAATGGCGCATGGATGGCGGTGCGTGACCTTCCCTAGTGCGCTAGGACGATGCCACGATGCGCCTGCGCACGTAGAGTTGCGCCACGCGGCAGACCTCGCTGTTAGAGGCCCTATTGCGTTACCACATCCAAGTACATACACATTGCTATAGATATTCAATTATAAACATAACATTTCTCTCTATTTTTACACCACTGCCCAAAAAAGGAGTGTTATGTGTTCAGGGCTCATGTGTGTTTGTGAGTTTCTTTATTCCACCGTAACTTCTAAACTGCTGAACCGATTTTAGTGTATGTGATATCATTACTCGTCTTAATAGCGCAGTTGACACTAATACATAGAAGGTACATAGTAAGTAAAATACGTAATAATAAAAAACAGGCGGATTTTAGACGCCATATTGTGAGAAAAATATTTTATTTTTCTTCTAAACCCTGCGAGTGGCATATCAAAATGAAGGGCTTTAATAAACGATTCCATATATATTACAACTTGCACTTTTAATTTTTATGGAACGATAAAACACTTAAAAAATATACAGGGTTATTTGTAAAATGCTAACAACCTCTTAGGGTTGATTTCTGCTAGTCCTAAGAAACATTTTGAGATGATTTTTTATTGTTTTGAAAAAAAAAAGTATTTTCTTTTAATATTTTGTGTAATTTTCTTTTGTGTTTTTTTATATGTTTTGACTGAATAAGCACAAGGACAACCTGATGTCAAAAGTATCTATGTATTATTTCATATTTTGTATTACTTTGCTCGATGTAAATATTCAAAACTCTATTCAAAGGGACCACGGCGGGGTCCAGTGTTGCCGCGGCGGGCGCTCTTGGCTCGGAGGAGGCATCAAAACACAAAAAAAGTTGAGGAAAAAAAAAAAAAAAACGTCTCAAATTGTTTCTCAAGACTAGCAGAAGTCAGCCCTAAGAGGTTGTTAGCATTTTACCGATAACCCTGTATATATATAATAATTTGCAGTCGGGTTTCTTTACTTTTTTAATTAATTTATCTTTTTAAATAATATAAATGGATTCCATAATGTAGCAAAACCAGTATTGGTTTTTATTGTAGTGCTTGGTGAAATAATCAATATCATCTAGTATTTCTATAGCTCTACGAATAAGCAACTCTAAAGGACGGAGGCTTTTTGCATGCTGGCTAAGCTAGCTTCTTTCCTCAAGTATAAAATCGTCTATTTGAATTGTCCTTGAGAACAGTCCAAAAAAATAAAACCTATTAATAACCATTTCGTATGTTCTTATTAACAATAAGCTAATAATAAGCTGCTAGAGTTAAGTGAACTTTATTTGTGTGCCGAAGATTGACGTCAATAGACACCGGTTCAGATTAGAACTAACCACAAAAAAACAGCATCAAATATAACATCACGATGAATCAGATGATAGTGGTCAAATTACTATTATTATCTACCAAAAATAATATGTTGGGTATTTCCACCTTACGTGCGTACATAGTAAAGTTCCGAATTCCAGAAACAAGAATGACACTGAAACAGCTTTTGATCTCAGATCGCCTGATCTACATTTTCAAGGATCTATCCTTGAGAGTTAGTGTTTCAAAACGATACAGACAAATTTACTCTCAAATCTTAGATCCATTAGTTTATTTAAATTAGTTTCAAGCAATTTTGAATTAAGTTTTTAATTTCCTCCTCGAATTTATGTTTCAATTAGAAAAATACAAATGGAATTCTATTGACGCATTATAAATAAACGGTAATGATGGCGATTACGGATCCATGTTTCTTAACTAAAACATTATCTGAAATACAAGGTTCAGAAGTTAGAGTTCTGTAATACGTTTTTTTTTTTTTCTTTTTTTTTTTTATGAAATTGTGACGGATCAAGCACGAGGCCCACCTGATTTTAAGCGGACTAACCTCTGCCTATCACAGATGCATTTCGTCACAAGTCACGAATTGCACTGCCCCCGTCACCTTGAGACATAGTTGTTAAGTCTCATGTGCCTGTAATTTCACTGGCTCTCAAGGACTCCTGCCAGAACACACCGTTAGGTGCTTGGCGACAGATTTTCTACTAAAGGGTGGTCGCTAGCCAGGCGGGCATTCGCAAAATGCCCTTCCAGCATGCTTTGAAGCTCAACCCCGCGGCGGGATTCGAACCATGGACATGCGGCACGGCAGTCCATAGCCAATGCCACTGAGCCATCACTCCTTAGAACACCTTACGTATATTGTGTACGAAGCCATTGCCATACAATCATAATTTCATTATAATAACAATACAGAGTGTTCAGCTCAGTAAAATTTTAAATGCATAAGTATCCTTGAGTCTAATATTTATGCTTCCAGTTTGCCAGTTTTCCGTTTTAATACATATTTTAACACTAAGGGCCTGTTTCAGAATGTTCGAGTAAGTTCCGGTCATACTACCCAGAACATAAATTAACTGAATGATAAATATGACAGTTAACATGCAATGTTTCAAGCTTTAACCGATGGATAGGCTAAATCGATGACTGTGAAACGCAAAGATAGTGTTTTATTTATATGTACTGGGTAGTATAACCGGAACTTACTCGAAATTCTAAAACAGGCCCATACCAAACGATGTTTCGGAATAATTTTGAAAATACATCGACGTATCTGCAGTAACTCCAGGTGAATAGCGTTGCCGTAGGCAGACTTGTGGGGTGCCATGGGGTGCACCAGATTATTGGTCATAACTGGTGAGTTATGGCCAATAATCTGGATAGACCATATCTAAGAACGCATTGACCTACACCTGACAAGGAATAATTATACGTTTTATATGTAACATGTATATCATCATTAAATTATTTAACGGGACTTACATACGTACATAATATCTCACCTCTTTCTCGTAGGGGTAGGCAGAGACCACAGATTTCCACTTGCTACGGTCTTTACATACCTTTTTCGCTTCATGTACACTCATCAATCCTTGCATGCATAAGCGTCAGTTTAGGGTACTCCTGACCTGACCTTCTTTCAGAACGTCTTCAAGCTGATTTTGGAACATAATTGTCATAAAAACATGTGTATTATTTACATGTATGGTATTTAAAAACATAATTATTTATATATTATTAATATTGTTATATTTGCAATAACGCCTGCTTGGCGAATTACATTACAAAATATTTTATCTCTCGTAAATTTGTAATATAATTATTATATGTTTAACATACTATAACTACGTTTGTATGGAAAGCCCTACGTGCAAACTATCCTTAACTAAACTATATACCATAGGTATGTACTCCTAGTAGGTATTTATAAAGTAAATCTAATTATACTATGATTATTTTACAATTTAAGAAGCGATTGTTATCATTACCTATTTATATTTAATATCTCGCATGTATTTAATATGTGGTTCTAGGTATATAAATTGTAATCACTATATTAAGCTGCATAATTATTCCGTAGAACTCAATAAGGAAATAGTAAATAAAATATCTACAACTCAATTTACTCTGTAGTGCATTTTGTTCGAGTAGTAAATAAACGTTGAGGTTACCTTATTAAGAGGTCACGGGAAGGCTTACGTTGGTTTGCACGTGAACATAAATCAAGTAGCTCAAACCTTTCAATTTGATCTTTATTTGAATGGTAATTAGAGATATCCGAATTTTGAACATCTCTTTGCTTCTACAAAATATTGTTTTTTTTTCTATGCGAGAGCAAGAGAGGCCTCGGGCATAATAAATCTAGTAATTTTATAATTGTTCGAAGAATAGTTAATGTTTATTGTATCATTACATTATGATGACGAAGCATTTTTTTATACCACAAAGGTGGCAAACAAGCATACGGCCCGCCTGATGGTAAGCAGTTACCGTAGCCTATGGACGCTTGCAGCACCAGGGGTATCACTCGCGCGTTGCCGACCCTGAAGAAATCTCTTCACGCCCTTTTTGAAGAACCCCATGCTGTACTCCATCGGGAAAACCACGGCGGGGAGCTCATTCCACAATCTGAGCGTCCGCGGAAGGAAGCTCCTTTGAGCCCGCACAGTACGAAACACTTCTGGTTTCAATGTGTGGGGTTGGACTCCCCGTCGATGGCGAGAATTGCGATGGTGGAAAGTAGCCGTGGGCATCAAGTCAAACAATTCCTTAGAACACTCTCCGTTATACAAACGGTAGAACACACATAAGGAGGCAAAGTCTCTCCTCAGACTTAGGGGTTCTAAACCGCTTGTGAGCTCGGGATCGTCAACAATTCTGATGGCACGTCGCTGAACCGAGTTTAAAGGCCCAAGCTGGTATCCAGGTGCTCCCGCCCACAGATGACAGCAGTACTCCATATGAGGCCGGACCTGCGACTTATAAAGTTGCAGCCTTTGCCCCGATGTGAAGTATTTAGAAGTCGACATTATAAGTAATTGCTTTAGAACGAAGTTGCTTCCTTGTACAGCAAGTTGACGGCTCGAAAGTTCTAGACGACTTCGGTCAAGGCAGTTCAAGCTCATTATTTAGTTATGATGTTTGTATTCAAAACAAAACCTCGTAAAACTAGTTAAATAACATGTTGAATAAATAAAAAATCTGTGTGCTAACTTAGTTCCGGCCGTGTCTGATGTAAGTCAATAGATCTACAATTTGCGTGTGAACAAGAAAATGGAAATTGGTGTTTGTTGATACATATACAAACATTTTCCATTTTCTCAAGAAAACAATTTTAGTTATTTTTTTTAATGGTATTTGTATTATTATGTAATAATACCTACAGGCACGTTATATTATTTATGCGGTTATACTAACTATTACCATATTGCAGGTACATACGAGTATTGTTGTTTTGAGTATCTATGTCAGTATTCATATAATATTATAAATCCATTTGCGAAGGTATCCAGCAATAAACAAAGCGTCAACGTATAGACAAAAAATAGTACATTAACCCATTGATATCGGCAATAATCATAACAATAGAATTTCATTCATAAATTGGCCACAGTGGGTCAGCCGATGATTAACTTACTGGATTCTGCATTAATGCCAAAGGATTAATGCAGAATCCAGTAAGTAAGCCTTCCTGGCCAAGTATGAGTTAACCGGACCGAACTGCAAGTGAGGTCCGATTATATACGAGGCCAGGATGGCTTTCTTACTGGTTGAGGCTTGTGACCCTGCTATAACCATGTTATAATGGCTAAACTCTAATCCGTGTCTGGTATGTTTTTTTTGTAAGCAGATCTAAAGAGGATGACCTACTGTCCAGTAAGTAAATTACATACTTACTTACTGGACAGTTGTGAATAAGTCACCGGTAGAGTTCACTTTCTGGATATTTCTGAGTTTTAGAGATGTTATGCCAACATTACATACCATTTTGGAGAAATAATTATAAACGTAATTTATTTATTGTTAGCTATTGTTTGTGGTATTTTTTTCCATATAACTTAAATTTACTAGTTTAGTTTAGCAAAGAGACTTTAAGGGTTTTGCCATAACTTTTAACTTTTTAACTGCACCGTCGCTATTACTACGGAATGAAGTTGACTCCTCTTCTTAAACGTCCTCTAATTATCCACAGAATAAAATTACTATTCGAATTTAAACATATTCATTCGTTCGAAGAATGAACGAATTTTGACGGTTGCATCATTGTGTACGAAAGGAAAATATTTCCAAGAAAATTCTACGGTGTCACGGTTTTGCATCTTGGCCCCAAGCGAAACGTATCAAGCGTGACAAAAAGTAAGAAAACATGTGTTATGTTGCAGGGGCCGAAGAAAAATGGCGGTAAATCAAACTGAATATCAATATTCTTTAGGCTTGGTTCCAGCTGCGCAGTTGAAAATTACACAAAGCACTTGAATTTAGGGTAAATAAAAAAAATATAGACACGACTTCAGTTATACATAACGTAGTGTGAAGTTTACATGATTTAAATATGAGAAGCCACGTTTTTAAGTCTTACGATCATGACAATAGCAATATTATTTTCTATGATATACATCCATAATACATCTTATGACTGACTATTTTGTTTTATGTAGCGCTTGTCCATAAGTGAATTAATTTTAGGATATTACTATAGAATTACAATGAGTACTTTACACGACAATAACATATATATCACTCTTAATGTGCTCATTAGAATTTTGCTACGGAATTTACTGACACAATAACACTTATTCTATAGTACTACAAATCAAATAACGAACTTTATACACCTGACAATCACGACATAGATGATACAGGAAGATGGGTTTTAACTAGGAAGTAATAAGGTAGACAGATAAATACTTCTGGCTATCTGCGCAGTTTAAAAGTGGTGAGGTCAGATTATATTTGAATAGGGCAACCTCCGCGTAGCATCGTAGGTACATATCAGCGTACCTCTACATTATGGAGGCTGTAGAGAAAGTGCATTGTTCTGAGAAGTGCATTGATGTCGGCGATAAAGGGACGAGATGCATAGGCACTTCAAAAGAGAAATGCTCTCCTGTGCCTATGCGTGACTGCTCATGACATTAAATAATGCAATAAAAATAGAAACACAAAATGCTTTTCTATACTCATTGTCTGCTACTAAAAACTGTATTTAGCGAGCTTTTTCGTTGCATGGCTTTGATAACTATTGCAGGTACATTTCTGAGCATAGAATTTACGACTCTATACACAAGGAATTAGCTTATTATATAATCATATTCTCTTGACATATCCTTGAACTCTGAACACATAAGTTACTTAATGTGTTCTAACATTTACTCGTTACTCAATTACCTAAGTACATACTTACATTAATATTATTAATCTGTATTAAAAAGTATAAAAATATATTCTTATATCCTGTCCGTATTAGCTACATAATTAAATTAATATTTTATTTTATTTTATATGGTTACAGATAGGAATATAATATATTCTCATCACGAAGCGCTTCTTTCTGAAGCGCTCGTTGCGAAGTTTGCTTAACCGTTCTTAACCGATCAGGTAAGTTAAGCAACGTCCGCCGCGGTCAGGAGTTGGATGGGTGACCGCTAGTGACATTACTACTGAGCGCTTCCGTGCTTCGGAGGGCACGATAAGCCGTCGGTCCCGGTTGTTGTCTTACGATGGCAGTCGTTACAGCACGGTGGTAGGGAATTTTGCGAATGCCCGCCTGGCTAGCTACCACCCTCAAGTAGAAAATCTGTCGCCAAGTATTTCAGCAGCTGTCCTTGAGAGCCAGTAATTCTAGGCTAGCCTGAACAACATCTTCGACCACATCATCACTTACCATCAGGTGAGGTAGTGGTCAAAGGCTAGCCTATCAGCAATAAAAAAAAAGTCATTATCTAACTTGTGTCACAGAATAAAATGGACCTTATGTTCATCTTCAATCAAATACCTACACAATTTGTGTAATTGTCAGTTTATTGATTGTACCGTTAGGTACATTTCAATTGTGGTTTAATTATGGCTATAATTTATTTTTAATTTATTCGTATAGATGAAAATAATTGAACTATTTTTATCTCCTTTGTGTGCGGTTTGATTGCATTCTTATAATTTGCGGGCGACATTTTTGCGGTGTATCTTACAATTCGAGAAATGTAGTTCATTTGTCATCTCATCTATCATACGAGTAATTGCAGACTTCCGGATAAGGTTTCTTACACGATGATTGTGGTCGACGTCGTGATTATAATGACACCTTAAGGTTGAACTGGCCAGTTACTTCTCCATACAAATGTCGTAAGGTGATCACTCTCTTAGTTGAGATTTTAGGTCCACACTTAAGCATAATACCGATTGATATCTTCATTATCTAGGCTTGTATGTTGACACATTTTAAAAAGATAATTAAGTTGTAAGTTATGAGTATGAGCCTCGAAAACTTTATATGAAAATGTTTCGAAGCTCATAATTCTCAAGTTAATTATTTTATTAAAATATCGGCATCATATAAGCCTAGATAATGACGAGATCAATCGGTATTATGCTTTATTTTGGACCTAAATCCTCAAATAAGGGAGTGATCACCCTACGACGTTTGTATGGAGAACGGGCCGGCCAGTTAACCCTTAAAGAAGTTTTAATTACATATTAGCCTATACTTTCCGCAGATGTACCTCGCGTATTTTATGTTGATGTAAACTGACATCAAATAATACTGTAAACACAGAAATAAAGTGATGTTTTAGTGAATTTACTTAAAAATAATATCAGCGACGAGTGCTGTTGTAATGGTAGGACTTATATGTATATTCACTTTTATTATAACTTTATTTTTTTACCGGCGGTATGCCTTTATTAACAAAATACTACGAACTATATACAACACTACAGCTACTACAGTAAAAGCATTTAGATCCCTATAAGCCATTGCAGACTCATAGACAATTATTATAACTAAAACCCGATTGATGGACGGTTATTCGAGCAAAAAAAAAAGAATATTTTTTAAACAAAGGATAAGTCAAGGGCACCTTTGGGTCTGTCTGAACCTGTTAAGTGTAGATATTTTTATTATACCCGAAGTCTAAACACTTACTTCGTCCTCCCCCTTCTTCCATCGGAAGCCTAAACAAACGGAGAGATGCCATACATGGTTGATATTTCCTGGATCCATACGAAGCGCTGCGCTTCCACTTTTCAGGTGCATACTGCGAATGTATAGAACTCCTTACCATGGTTTTTCCCGATGAGGATGTGTCATCAAATCGAGAGTAAATAGGTTTTTTGTAGGTAAGCGTTTTCCATCTTAGACCACATCAATGCTTAACATCAGGCAGGGTGTGGTCAAACGCGACCGTATCATGAATAATGCATGGTGGTAGGGCATTTTACGAATGCCCGCCTGGCTAGCTACCACCCTCAAGTAGAAAATCTGTCGCCAAGCACCTAACGGTGTGTTCCGGCAGCTGTCCTTGAGAGCCAGTACTTCTAGGTTAGCCTGAAAAACATCTTCGACCACATCATCACTTACCATCAGGTGAGATAGTGGTCAAAGGCAAATCTATCAGACATAAAAAATAAAAAAAATGAAAATGCAGAAAATGAGAAACGGACTTTAAAGTTTGCTTCCGCCGGCTATCTAAGCTGTTTTATATTATTTTTATTTTTACGAGATTGACCGCAAATGGAAATGTATTTAGTAATACGTAATGTGAATGTGAAACTTAAAATAAATGACTTCTCAAATATAAGCGAAAATCTCATCGCGCGTGGAGTACCTACACTAAGGGAAATGAATATTATATTATATACAGATACTAATGGATATTAACTAAACATTAAAACTTAATTCACTGCATACTAGAACCATTTTGATGTCCCTCTGCAGTGCTTAAAACTCTGCAATATATACTCAATTAGCCTCTAAGTTAGCCTAAAAGCATAGAACATATAATAATACTACGCTAAAAGTTTGGTGTACTTGGAAATTCATAACGGTACTTCACTTCGGCCCATCGCCTGCAACTTTATAAGGCACAGGTTCAGCCTCACATGGAGGCAGAGGTTACTGCTTATCTCCAGGTGAGACGCGTGCTTGTTCCATCACAATCGCATAAATATAATAATTTTAATATCACATTGAAGTATACAGATTTTAGGAAGAAAAACATAAATATAATAACTAATTTATTAATTACTTTCCTATACAAATTATAACCAATCAATTTTAATATTGTTATGTTTGCAATAACGCCTGCTATGCGGATTACATTACAAAAACACAAATATACGATATGGCATTGCATTTACGTATATTTGTGTTTTTGTAATATAACCAAACAACTTTAATGCAAGGTAAGTTAATAAATAGATTCAGGCGTTACTTTGCGGAAATCCATACTTAATAATAACAAATATTTTTAAAATAGTTTATGAAAACATCAAATTAATATTTTAATAAAACACTTAAAAATACAATAATTATCTAGTGACAATTCCGCCTAATTTTCCTGTTAAGCCGACGTGACGTCACAAATGCCACGCAGCCAAACCGGAAGAATTTTCGACGCGTTTCGATTCTACACGAAGCCTCCTCAGGAGGTCTTGACGGCGCTCGTAGAGTGAGAGTGAGAGACGCTGCGTGGCGTTTGTGACGTCACGTCGGCTTAACAGGAAAATTAGGCGGAATTGTCACTGGATATATTTTTGTATTTTTTAAGTGCTTTATTAAAATATTAATTTGATTTTTCATAAAATATTTTAAAAATATTTGTTATTATTAAGTATGGATTGCCGCAGAATATCGCGTTATAATATAAATAATTATAACGTGATATTCTTAGAAATTGCAGTGTCAGTAGGTGATAGTTTAAAAGTCACCAGTACAATAGATATGACGTCAAAAATGTCTCCTAATTCAGTTGAAACAATTATCGACGTGTTTCGTCTCTTTGTTTCTTATGTTTATAATACTTTTTTTTTATCTTATTGTGACGGAACAAGCTCGCGGCCTACCTGATGTTAAGCGGACTAACCTCTGCCTATAAGAGATGCACTTCGTCACAAGTAACGAACTGCACTGCGTCACCTTGAGACATATTTGTTAAGTCTCATGTGCCTGTAATTTCACTGGCTCTCAAGGACTGCTGCCGGAACACGCCGCAAAAGTAGTCCATGAGAGCCAGTGACATTACAGGCACATGAGACTTTACAACAATGTCTCAAAGTGACGGGCGCAGTGCAATTCGTGACTTGTGATGAAATGCACCTGTAATAGGCAGAGGTTAGTCCGCTCAACATTAGGTAGGCATCGAACTTGTTCCGTCACTATTACATAAAAAAAAGGTAAGCGTGGGATTTGTGGATTCGGCAGAACATGTTTTTATTGCTCTATCAGCCGTTATCTGTACTCAAAATCCTCGTACACATATCTTTTTTCGCGCAGATCACGCATAAGGAGAAGATTCTCCAACCTTCCTCTATAACTGTATCTGTCCAAATTCCTACTCAATACTCTTTTTGCCATATAATGCCCATCCCACGCCTCTTCTCTAAACTTTTTTCTCACTAATGCTAATTTCAAGCCACTTCTGATATACTCATTCTTAACTTTGTCCTTACATCACAAGTCTGTCTTAACATTCGTATCTCCGCTACATGCACTCTTTTGTCTTCGAACACATTGATCACCCAACACTCGAACACATCAAGACGGGTCAAATGATGTTAAGTTTTTCTGCTTCATATTTTTATAGTTTATCGTCTCGCTTTTGACCACTATATCACCTGACGGTAAGGGATGATGTGATCGAAGATGTGGTTCAGGCTAGCCTATAATTACTGGCTCTCAAGGACAGCTGCTGGAACACACCGTTAGATGCTTGCCGACAGATTTTCTACTTGAGCGTGGTAGCTAGTCAGGCGGGCATTCGTAAAATTCCCTACCACCATGCTGTAACGACTGCCATCGTAAGACAACAACCGGGACCGACGGCTTAATGTGCCCTCCCAAGCACGGAAGCGCTCAGTAGTAAATGTCACTTGCGGTCAACCAATTCATCACTCAACTCCTGACCGCTGCGGACGTTGCTTAACTTAGCTGATCGATTCAAAACGGTAAGCAAACTTTGCTACGAGCGCTTCAAATTATGACATAAGACGTGTCGCCATTTTGTCCCTATATTAACTATTTATGAATATATAGAATAGATATAGTCAGGTACATATATATCAAACTATTTCTGGATTAATTTAATAAAACTAGCTGTGGGTGTAGTGCTCTTCACAATACGTGCAAACTTCAACCTCATTTGCGTTAATCGTCCAACAATATATACGAAGTTATTACCTATAATAACTTCGTATATATTTATCATACGTCATTTTGTTCTAATCTCTTGTGCGCAGTTTTGTATGACGTATGATAAAGCGATGGAAGTATTATGAATAAGCTTCAAAATATTTACCCAAAGCATTTGTTCAATACTTTGACGAGTGATTAAAGTCCAAAGTCACATTAGCTCCACCTTTGCAATGTTGGACTTAGGGTGTCCATTCAACTTGTGCCTTGACTTTCAAATTAATTATACCATACACAGATTTGATTACATATTATTAACATAATTAATTTTAAGAATTGTAAGTTGTTAATTTTAAGATAAGAAACTGTTTTATGTACTATTATTAGTTTAGCAATTAAGAACTATTGGTGAAGGAAAAATAAACATTATTATTATTATTAATCCTAATTCTCAATGATTCCAGCTGGAGAAAGCAGCAAGAGACGGTAAAAAGATTGCTATGTGAGTCCTTTGCACCAATATCGACACGTCGCAAGTAACAGCAATCAAAAATACCGTAGAAATAT
Source organism: Plagodis pulveraria (assembly GCA_963890685.1). Lineage (NCBI taxonomy): Eukaryota > Metazoa > Arthropoda > Insecta > Lepidoptera > Geometridae > Plagodis > Plagodis pulveraria. The sequence continues at coordinate 10,386,468 of OY982951.1, forward strand.
AGAAAAACAAATAGCATATTGCTTAGTAAAATTGTACGTTTCTGCGTGTATGCCCGCTATTTTAATTCACCTGGCCCCTGTGTAATAAATGTGTTATTTGTATTCTTCCAGATGAAAAGTTTTCGAGATTTTACATGGAAATTATGTCCACTCGTGAAATAAATAATATGTAAAACACATACAGGCGATTCATTCAGAGTGAAAAAGGATCTCTACCGCTTGACTTGTTTCCATAATATATACATACCTATGTGTTTTTATCTTATATCGACCGCACGTTGACTAATAATCAAAAACGAAGTTGGAACAGAGCTGCTATTAAAAAACATAATCACTCGCAAGTTGCAATCAATCGCAACAAAAAGGCACTTTTCTCATAGTTTTGATGTTATTATTGTAGATATCGTCATTTTGTGGCAGGTTTATACGAAAGCCTTCTTAGGATCTTGAGTGAGAACATATTTAATAAATAAAACACTATCTTTGCGTGTCGCAGTCATCGATTTAGCCTATCCATCGGTTAAAGCTTGAAACGCGCTGCATGTTAACTGTAATTTTTATCATTCAGTTATTTTATGTGTTGGTTAGCAACCCGAAACTTTATTAGGACATTCTGAAACGGACCCTTAATGCGATTGAAGTAGCTACCAGATTCACATTTCTCAAACTCTTTAAATTATGCTTGCTTATGAGTATCAGGTACATTTTAAGATAATGTAGAATGATGCTAATACGTCAAAAGCCTTTTTGAAGTCAGTTATGAATAAAATAATTGACTTCAGATAAGGCTTTTCCGGATTTCGTACCCAAAGTGCAAAACGAAGCTGAATGTGTGTCGTTCCGTATGTCACGGTTACTTAGCTAAAGTGAATGACTAGCAAACCTTAAAAAAGAAACTTTCCTAGAAATTCATATAATACTTTTTATCAAGGGCATGCATGGGTAAGTAGCGTTTTTTTAAATCACGTAGCATTTGATGAACAATTTAGAGCTCAACGTGTAGAATACCTACAAATGCGCTATTAATATACCTATGCAACCGACCACGCCGCGCTCCTTTTGAATAGAGTTTTTAATATTTACATCAAGCAAAGTAATAAAAATATAAAGTAATAAATTACGGACACAAGAGACTTTTAACATCTGGTGGTCCTCGTACTTATTCCGTCACAAAAACATAAAAACATGCTACTAAAATTGTTTGTTAGGACTAACGGAAGTCAAATCTAAGAAGTTGTTAGCATTTTTCCGATAACCCTGTATATTCATATGCAATAACAAACTTAGTGACCAGTACAGCATACGAATAAAAGATAATCGTCTGCCAGTACTACCTAAATTATAAACATTTCCTTGTTAGAAAATCCCAATGACGGTCTGACTTGAGGATCAAATGCAAGTTTCTAGATTTCAAAACGACGCTTTGTTCCACTAGTGGTACAAAGCATAGAAGTTGATGCTTCTAGAAAATGAGGCAGTACATGTATCTACTGTATAGTAATAGCAGCAACTTCTATATAGCGTGTAACAAATTATATACGGATTCGCTGTAGCCAAACAACTAGCAATTAGATGGAAGCCTGAGAAAGCGAATGAATACTTGATTACAATATTGACCTACTCTAAGTAACAACTCTATTGTTGATTCTTAAGTAATTGAATACGAGTGTTTGATATACATACAATGATATAATTGAAAACACTCTTTTATATAATACATAGAAATTCTCACGTTTCTTTCTATATATAAAGCTGACCCGGCAAACGTTGTTTTGCCATATAAATAATTGGCTATTAAATAATAAGGGTTGATCGTAGAAGGGTGAAAATTGAGGATTGTATGTATTTTTAAAAAATAGAAATTAAAAATTTTGTCTAAAAAATAAAAAATAAAATTTAGGGGTGGACTACCCCTAACATTTAGGGGGATGAAAAATAGATGTTGGCTGATTCTCATAGATACCGGATAAGCACAAAAAATTTCATCAAAATCGGTCAAGCCGTTTCGGAGGAGTATGGCAACGAAAACTGTGACACGAGAATTTTATATATTAGATGTATATAATGCTACATACATACATAAAATCACGCTTCTATCCCGTAGTAGTCCCGTAGGTAGAGACCACTAATTTCCACTTACTACGATCCTTAAATATCACTTTCGCTTCTTCTGCACTCATCAATCCTTTCATACATAAGCGTTAGTTTAGGGTACTGCTGATCTAGCCTTTTTGCAGAACGTCTTCAATCTGATTTCGGAACGTTCGTCTAGGTCTTCCCCTTCCAACACTTCCGTTCACTTGTCTATGACTTTGAAGCTTACGACACAAGACACTGCAGTTGACTCGTCAGTCTTGTAACAGACGGCAAACAAGCAACACCTCTTATACATGAAGTGAAACTTGTGACAGTTGACAATGAAAGGGAAGACGTGATCAATCAACGTAAAGTAGACTTTGAAGACGACATACGTGCGTTGTGGTACACACGCCACAGCGATTTGAGTCTTCTCTTTAGCACGATACACCACAATGGGGGGCAGTAGCGCTATCTGAGGAACTGATATCTCACACTGCGATCCCCAAGACGCCTTCCAAACGTGGGGATTTTGGCAAATCCCCACATAGTGGGGCAGGCTGGGTTCAGCAGTGGACAATCCAGCTGATACAGTACAGTACACTATTGAAGCAGTGATGGCTCAGTGGTATTGACTATGGACTGCCGCGCAGCAGGTCCCTCCTTGAGAGCCAGTAATTCTAGGTTAAGCCTGTTAACACTTTCAACTACATCATCACTTACCATCAGCTGGTAATGTGGTAAAAGGCAATACAAAAAAACAATATCCCAAATACGAAATTTACGTCCCCATGCCTTTACAGTGGGAGTGTGACTCCTTCACGATAAAACGGCTAATTTGATCATCGTCATCATCATCCCCTATTCATCATTGTCTACGCGGCTGAAATCACGGGGTGCAGATATCTGCACTGGGTCGCAAAGAAAGCGGATTGGTTATAAAAAATCATCTTATTAAATATTTGCGCATTCCTTTTAAAAAAGAAAGTATTAGAGGTTAGCTTGTTTTTAAAAACGAATAATGAATTGTCAATGAACAATTTCACATTTTGCAGTTCGAAAGTTTTTATAGTCACTTTCAGAATCAACCATCAAATCAGCTCAATGGAGCTACTTTACAGGTAGGTATGTCAAATTTCAGTCTCATTTGGATAACAGAAATTTCTTGAAAAAATGCTTACACGTTTTGAAGTGGACAGATATGAGGCAAGTTAAACTCAAGCTTTTTAAAATCCTAAACTTTGTCTGAGTCTTTTTTTACCTAAACTTTCACTCTCCACGTTGTGGTCAAGACCCGCCGATTATATTGTTACGAGTACCTAAGAAACTGTGGTTTTGATTTTGATTTGTGAGTGATTAAACTAATTAGATCTAATCGCTTTATTGTCCATAAATTGATCATATATTCAACTGGAAATTTTATTTATTTCTGTAAAACAATAGGTACATGGAACATTTTAACAGTTATTTTTCAGTATCACTACAACATTACATTCCTCAAACATGGATTGAATGTTAATTGTTTCGTAATTTTACTACCTAATTTACATATTTATACCACCATTAACGAACATCCAGACATTGTTACGTTTGTTTATTCGATTTCAACTTTTCGTGTTCTCGGTCTGTGAACTTTGAACAGTATAATTAATGAAATTAGAACGTTATTAGAGTAATACTGTGCAAGAAATTTCCGCACTTTATACAGAACAAAGTTGTTGCGAGTCAGGAAGTGTTATGGTATTGTTATTTTAAGTTACAGTTTATTTTAACACATCTTTTATCCTTAATTATTCGTATCATTATTTCAGTTATTCTTTTCGTTAATCCCTTCAATCAACAACTCTGACTATCAATGCCTGGATATGTATGAACCACTAGCCAGCGGTTTGTTGAAATATTGTTTCTTATTGAAAAATGGACCTGCACCTGCTGCACGGCGGATATATTTCCGAACAATATTTTTTCAAATTTCAAATGTCACCTAAAAACTTATACTACGTTTTAAATCTTCAATCTTCTTCGGCATTTATGGAATAAAGCTAGTTATAACTTATTTAAGTACAGGCGAGGAGCATTGAGGGATGAATAAGTGGTCCCCTTTGACCACGAATGAAAACGTTCATTTTGTTTATTCTGAGCATCAGTTAAACATTTTATTGGAGATATTAGACAAATTGCTTATAGTGCAGTAGCAATTACGTTCAGCACATATTGCAGACTGGTTCGGTATGTGTTAACGATATGATATACTTGCACCTTCGCGTGAGGAGGATACTTCCGCACTGGGTGCAGTCGCATGGTATGGTGTCGTTACATGATTGCTGAATTTGAAGTAGGCTCGTCTCTTCTTAATATATATTGTAATAGTATATTCTTGGAGGAAATTATGCTATATATTTTTTAAAAAGGCGCGTGACTCCAAAACGATAGGTACAGTTTAAATCTGGGATTCATTCCGAAAGATGCGCTGGTAGCTTGGAAGAATGGAAAAAGTATTTTGAAAATTGACAGAGACAGTTCCTTGAGAAGATATTATAAGACCCGTATTTTTGACGTTCATAGCTATCTATGTGCTCTATATATACATAAACGTACAACAGTTTTTTTGAGAAGATATAACGAGATCCATAGAACTTTATTTTACCGTTCATAGCTTTCTATGATCCATAATATACATAAACCTGCAACTGGATAAAAAGATGAAGTGTTTCGGTGGCCAAACTATTGATGATGCCATAAAGACGCGGCAGCAGGTCTGTACTACTTATCCCAAGAAATACGCGAAACCTTTTTTTGCCACTTTCCACTTGAGTGGCCTTGTGACTGAAGTTATCAACTGTAGATACATTCACGTTTATATCTTAGCTAGTAGTATATTCTACAGTCCTTGGTAGGTACGAACATAATTAAAACCGCTTGGTATAATGTAGGTAGGTGTTCCATGCGGTACTCTTATAAGATCAACACAATCAGCGATGGCAAAAAAAACTAAAGGTACTGGTTTGAGTAAAGCTGCATCCAGTATATCCTGTTATACAATATCACAGGGATCGTTATCCGGTGACTGACACAATAATGATAACCACCGGATAACGATCCCTTTATGAATACAACATTTTATTACACGATAAACTTACTAGCTGCATGCAGTATAGAATTTACAGACATATTCTTTTATTGCTTATAGCTATAAATAATGTCACCTCCCCATTTCTTCCCCTGGATGTCATAAGAGGCGAAAGGGAAAAGTGCGCCAAACGAGCAGCATACATACCACTTCTCGCGTGGATGTGAGTAGGGTGTTTTTTTTTTCTCTCACCTTATGGAAAGTGACGACGCGGTCGACGGTGGAGCATGCTTGCCTAGCAAATACCTGTTTACTCTGTACTTGAAGACTTCCAGATTATATGTATCGGGAAATAAAGACGCTGGTAGGGTGTTCCATAATTCGGCCGTACGCATTATAAAACTAGATTTAAAACGCTTTGTGCGTATTTTCGGGATATCGACAATATATGGATGCCGTGTTCCTGTGCGTCTTGTTGTCCGATGAAAAAAAGGGGAGGAGGGAATAAGGTTGTGTAAATCGATCGCACACTCTACGAAGTGTAGCCTGAAAAAAACCGATAAACTAGCAACTTTGCGTCTATGCTCGAGGCTTTGGAGTCTAACCTCCACCAACGCATCGTCACCAATGAGCTTCTTAGCTCGGTTATCTATCGAGTCCAAGGCTTCGAGCTGGTACTTTGCCGAACCGTCCCAGAGATGGCTGCAGTATTGCATACAAGACCGGACTTGAGCTTGATATAGGTTTAGAAGCTGTCCCGATGTGAAATACCGCCGCACTTTCCAGAGAACACCCAGCTTTTTCGCAGCTAATTTAGCCCTGGACTCAATGTATGACCCGAAATTGAGTTTTGGTGTAAGAGTTACACCTAGTAGCTCGAGTTGGTTCGTTATCGGAACAGGCACACCTCGGAAGAGAGGAGTGAGAGAGAAAAGACTCTGTTTAGCACTAAAGAGACACGCCTGGGTCTTTGTAGCATTGAATTTGACTAAATTAGCGTCACCCCATTTGCAGACTGCCTCTAGGGCCAAATTCATTCGCTCGACCATCGCCTCTCTATGAGACTGGATTTGTACATCGCCGGCCCGCGCATTGGATATATACCTCTCTATAACTGTGCTGTCATCTGCATACCCAACGATACCGGGCTTAAGCAGGTCATTTATGTGCAGCAAGAAGAGAGTAGCAGAGAGAACCGACCCTTGAGGTACCCCGGCATTTATTGCCAATTGATCGGACGAACATCCGTCAAGGACAACTCGTAACGATCTTTCCCTCAAGAAGTCGGAAATCCAAGAGCACAGGCCAGCGGGTAAGCCATACGATGGAAGCTTATTCACAAGACTGTCGTGCCAAACCCTATCGAAAGCCTTTGAAATGTCTAGAGAGACGGCGAGTGCTTCTCCGTACATATCAATGGCCTCGCTCCAGATATGAGTGACATTCGCAAGAAGATCCCCAGTTGACCGGTTTCGGCGAAACCCGTACTGTCGATCACTGAAGATATCATTTGCTTCCAGGTATGCCAGGAGCCTATTGTTCAATACACGTTCCATACTTTTACAAAGTATGGAAGTGATTGAAATGGGTCTGTAGTTAGCAGGGTCTGCACGACTGCCCTTCTTGGGCACAGGCTGCACATTTGCGAGCTTCCAAGATTTCGGCACTTTACCAGTCTGTAGAGAGAGGCGAAAGAGACGTGTCAAAACAGGAGTCAATTCAGGTGCACACGATTTTAGGACTATGGCGGGAATTCCGTCCGGACCACTAGCCTTGTTCACGTTTAGATTGCGGAGCGTCTTACGTACTTCAGTCTGACGAATGAGAATTTCTGGCATAGATGCCTCGCATCGACGTAGACATGGAGGTGTTTTGCCCGCTGCATCTAAACGTGAAGACTCCGCAAATAGAGAAGCGAACAAGTTCGCTTTCTCTTCAGCAGTGTGAGCCAATGATCCGTCAGGCCTTAATAGTGGAGGTAGATTAGGGCGGCTGAAGTTGGATTCGATTGACTTCGCTAGGGACCAGAATGCTTTGCTACCCGCAGGGTGAGAAGCTAATTTGGACCCAACACGGCTTATGTGATCGAATCGTGCCCTTCTTACAGCCTTTTTGCAAGCCTTGGCAGCCTTGTTAAAGGCTCTCTTCTTGTTACGAATATCCTTAGTTTTGCGGGTTCGAGCAACGACCCAGGCTAAGTACGCTTCATGTTTCAGCGCTTCAGCGCGTCCACAATCAACACTAAACCAAGGGATTGCTTTGCTGGTCTGCGGTGCATCACAAAATGGAATAAAATACTCCATTGCTTGACGCAGCACATCAGTCACAGCATCCGCGCAAGTAGAAGGATCACAAGAAGAGAAGCAAAGAGACTGCCAAGGATAGGACGCAAAAAAAGACCTCATCCCATCCCAATCTGCTGACTTGTATCTCCATATCCGCCGGGTGCCTTTCTGGCAGCGGTCGGGCGGAGAGTATAGAGATACAGATTTCACCAGACAGTGGTCAGAACTACCTAACGGTGAAGAAACTGACACAGAGTAGCGGTCTGGATCTGTGGTCATCAGAAGGTCAAGGCAGTAGGCTGTATGCTCAGCAACGTCAGGTACCCTTGTTGCCCCATTGACAAGCTGCGTGAGGTTTAAGGTAAGAGCTAACTTATGCGCCTCTTTCCCAGCATGATTGGTGTCCTGGTGTGGGAAAATAGCCATTCGTGATGGTGAGCATTAAAGTCCCCCAGTAACACAAGTTGGGCAGAAGGGTACCGTTGTTGAGCTATATCCGCCGTCACACTTAGATATTCCATAAGATCGTTAATCTCCTGGTTACAGGTGTGCGATCGATATACTCCAGCGTAAAGAATTTTCTCTACACCGGTTTCTACCAATATCCACAGAACAGAGAATCTGGAATCTTCAAGATTACGGAGACGCCGAAAACAGATGTCATCACGAATAAATACGCACGCCCCAGCACGCGGCCTAAAACAATGCTCCAGGACGTAGCCAGGGTATGTCAAATATGACGTGTCATCCGGACATCTAATCTGCGTCTCCGTTAAAAACAAGAGGTGCGGTTTCGCAGTCTCGAGGTGATGATGGACTGGGCTGAGATTTGAGTGCAGGCCTCGGATGTTAGAGAGGTGCACTTTAAGTGAGAGGACGTGCATCCGCTGTGAAACCGTTTTCTTTATTCTTGTTTTCATGCATTTACGAGTGAGGTACGGTAGAAGGGCGGCAGTGAAACGAGGCATCACCTACCAACTCAGACACACACACGCAAGATGCTGCATCAAAGGATAGCTAGCTCGGAGACCGCGGGGACGCCCGAGCCCCCCCAAGAATGTCCATCGGGTCCTCTCTTCCGGTCGCCAACCGGCACGATGGCGCATTCCCGGGATTTTTCGCAAGATGGCGGGGCAGCCTTTCGTGTGTGGCTAGCACATTACTTGGCCCCCCTACTATCTGCGGTCGGGCAGCGGAGAACCGTGCCTCGGATCCCGCTGCTCTCCGGAACTAGCCATCGGGATGCTACAAACATGCTGTGTGTGTAAATTCAGCCGTTTTCAATGACGCAACTGTTTCGACCCGCCCTTCGATGTGGCTGCATCAGACATCATGTCGGAACACGACTAGGCCGTTTGGCGACATGGCTCCGTCTGATGGGTGGTGACAAGCCGCGGCCGAAGCCTACCACCAGAATTTTTTGCCCATTTAGCACCACCCAGGGATCACGTGTAGGGTCTCGAGGGTAAACCTACGGACGCGGGCGAAATGATCCCCAAAATGTTGTATGCATTAGACGCATGACAGGGCTGTATACCATCTTATTGCCCTGCCAAGGTTTCATGTACCTAATATTTTCTTGTATTCTTGTCTTAGATGTTGATAGCGTAAACATATTAGGTACCTATTCGTAATGTACCTATTTCTCTTGTGTTTCGTCCAGTGTGTTAGAGAAAACATTTTGTATGACCCTGAAACTTTGCCATGTGAATGGCAATAAGCTCGCCCCCTAATACATGGAACCAAATCCTAATTGGCGAAGCGTGGGTAAACACCCACGCTTCGCCAAGAGGGTATAGAAGGGCAAAGGTAGAAGGGGTAGGCAGAGGTGTGTAAACACACCTCTGCCTACCCCTTCGGGGAAAACAGGCGTGATTATATGTATGTATATATGTAAAAAAGATTTCTCATATACAGTTACCGCTTTGATTTCGGACTCAAGTTCACAATTAACAAACACGCACAATCCTCCAAAGTCAATTGGATTCGTCAATTGTTTTGGCGCTTAGAAATGTGATTGGTTTAGTCCAGGTAATGTTGTTGGCACGGTACACTTTTTAAACAACGCCCGCCACGGTAAGGTTTGCGTTCTGCTGGTTTTGAGCGAGACTTACATTGCTTTGCATATTCATACGTAGATTTTTTATACACCTTATAGGTTAGCCTTTGATCACTATCTCACCTGATGGTAAGTGATGATGTAGTTGAAGATGTTGTTCAGCCTAACCTAGGCTAGCCTTCGACGACTATTTCTTCTAATGGTAAGTGATGATGTGTTCGAAGATATGGTTCTGGCTGACCTATAATTACTGGTTCTGAAGTACAGCTGCCGTAACACAACGTTAGTTGCTTGATTTTGTACTTGAGGGTGGTATATCGACTGCCATCCCTAGACAACCGGGACCGACTGAAGCACGGAAGCGGTTTAATTTATGATAATCACAATTGTAGTAGCGGTAAAAAAAAACTGCAGGTAAGATAGTTAAAACTTGCTAAACAGGTTTAAATACCGCGGCGTTTAATTGTTGGGTTAGTCAACGGATAACAACGATTTTATATATCAGGATGATCAACTTGATATCTGCATATGTTATTGTTCAAATATTAACTTCTGAAAACGTATATACTCCAAAAATTATGCCATCCAGGTTTTCGGCTATTCCATTATCCAAATAAACCGTGTATAGCTTGTCTGTTTTCGTCTACATACGTCTAAATAAAGCAGTAGGTGATAGGTATCTTTAGGAAGAGTACGTCTTGGTGTATGCCACCGCTGTATCAGATATTCTGCCTCGAAGTATTAGTGTGGAAGCACTTCTGTGTTTAGGCGTGAGGGACGCTGTAGGAAGTGAAAATGCTCGGCCTACGAGACATATGAACTATAACATCTGTGATGCGGGCCGTTTATAGTGCAGTGACAAGTTCTTTTTTTATTTATATTTATAGAAGACAGGCTTGCCTTTGACCACTATCTCACCCGATGGTAAGTGATGATGTGGTCGAAGATGTTGTTTAGGTTAACTTCGAATTACTGGCTTTCAAGGACAGATGCGAGGACAGATGCGGGAACGCACGTTAGGTGCTTAGCGACAGATTCTCTACTTTAGGGTGGTAGCCAGCCAGGTGGGCATTCAGTAGTAATGTCACTAGCGGTCACCCATCCACTCATGATCATGGCGGACGTTGCTTAACTGATCGGGTAAGAACGGCTAAGGAAACTTCGCTACGAGCGCTTACTATTTAGCATGCGATAGTCCTTGTAATCATATTTAGAAATACACAGTGAACATCACAATTACAACACTAGGGATAAAAATAAAATACTGGTGCCATAGCAAAAAGTTTATTGGACAATTCAGTCTCTGCCAAGCTATCGCCTGTCACCCTACTAATTTAAACAAATAATGTAATAATTGTATTATATAATATGTAGCACATTGTTAAATTGTTCAAAAGACGTGTAAAAGAATGGCCCAATTCCTGCCCGTTCTTCTTGCAATGGCTCAAGTAGAAAATCTGTCACCTAACGGTGACTTCTGGCGGCTGTCTTTGAGTCAGTAATTCTACGTTAGCTTTAACAACCTCGAACCACATCATCAGTTGAGATAGTGGTCAAAAGAAGGCCTATCAACTATAAATAAATAAGTTGAAAAAAAGAACCACAGCAAAATTTTCAGACCAACTAAGTCGAAGTCTAATCGACCACGTGAGAAAAGAATCGAAAATGGCACTGCAAATCATTACATCTCATAGACACCATAGACAAAACACAATCAAACCGCGTTAAACAATTTAACTTATTTTTTATAAAATTTATAATGTCTTTCTTTTATAGTGCTCCATCTTCTTTTATGAATCTATTATCATATTCCTTGCATTATTAAATTTTCACCCACTTTAGCTAATATATTTCTACCTATGAGTTGTCCAGGAATAAGTAAAATTTATCTTAAAACTATCATAAAAAATACCAAATTACAAAGAACTATTGCAATCTATCTGTGTTCAGTTCAGTACAGAACAAGTCGATAATTTAATAACACAGGTATAGGTACACAATAAAAGAATTTTCTTGCCTATGTACTTAAATAAAATCCAAAACAGATGATCATTATTCAAGTACTTAGGTAGATGTCCAAATTACTTTAATTAATTGTACACCACCTTCAACAGAATACAGTACTCCTTCGCTAATCCGCCATCGCAAAATCTTTTCAAAGGGCAGATTATTGTAACCGCCCGGTACGGCGGGCTATATAGAATAGAGCATAGATAAAACTTTGTTATATTCACAGACCAATATGGACATGTTGAATTAAACAACATTTTGATGAGCGATTAACTTTTTATGTTGAAAAACAACCGTAACATAATTAATTATTTACTTGACTAGTCTCATCTTCCCAAAAATGAAGACAGTTTTTAATTCGATGATATAGCGTATGCCATAGAAAATACTATGTAATATTCAAATAATGAATAGATTTAGGCGTTACTTTGCGGAAATCCATATTTAATAATAACAAATATTTTTAACATATATTAAGAAAACATCAAATTAATATTTTAATAAAACACTAAAAAAATATAAAATATATCTGAATGAGTATTGTTTTATTACATTATGAATGAGATTAACGCTCGATCGTGCGCTTGTAGAGGCAAGACCTCCTGAGGATGCTTCGTGTAGAAGCGAAACGCATCGAAATTCTTCCGGTTTGGCTGCGTGGCGTTTGTGACGTCACGTCGGTTTAACAGGAAAATTAGGCGGAATTGTTAGTAGATAAATTTCATATTTTTAATAGTTTTATTAAAATATTAATTTGATGTATTGTTTAAATATTTTAAAAATATTTGTTATGTTATTTGTTATAATATGACATAATAATGTCATATTCACAGACCAATGTGAACACATTGAGATAATAGAATACAGGGCGTCACACAGCGATGCCACATGGAAGGAAAGTTCCTTGAATATTGTAGATGGAACATTTTACTCAAAAAGACATTATATAAATTAAAAAAAAAACAATTTAAACTGCATTCATATACTTAGATATTTAAATAATTACATGGTTGAACCGGGAATCGAACCCGTTACACGAGAAATACTATTAATCTCAGTTTTTTTTGTTAAATGACAAAAACTTTTTTCTTTAATAATCAAAGGAGAAAAAATTGTTTTTAACAAAAATATCAACGTTACATAACTGAAGCATTACCAAGTAGTTCCTTTATCAAACAATACAACTAGGCGCCTGCGTGATTTCTATAATCACTGATACATGCTATTTATTAATCAGCATTCAATAATAAACATGAATTCCAAAAGTACTAAATCCTATTTGTCATAGTTTGTCGAACAAAAGTAAATTGTCTCTAACTAGAAAACAATATAAACATATAACTAGAGCATTACAAAGTGCTTCTTCTAGCAAATACTATCGCACTAAAATACGTATCAGTGATTACAGATACGTAGCTACATTGAACAGCCTTCAATAATCAGCATGAATGACTAACAAAACGACCTACTCTGTACAATAATTGGTATACATTTTCTTATATGAATAAACAATCAATAATATATTCATAATAATAGATGTTTCACAAAAATATCAACGTCACAATAGACAAAGATGCTGTTATTAAAAATAGTTAACTATACCTACTTACAAAATCACAAATATACAATAGGATTTTTTTTAATTATACCTACTTAATTTATATAATCAAAGATTCGTACATTGATCAGTCTTTAATAAAAAACATAAATATACTATATAACTATTTTATCGCAGTGTTTCTAGAAAATGTCCTATTGTTATTTTTTCAGCCCTCTTGCTCTTGCTTGGCTGGAAAAATAACAATAGGACATTTTCTTCCTTTGTTTTATCAAGAATGAAGTCGTCCCAAAGCATATTCTGCTTTGAAAGGCAACACTGCGTGGAAGCTGACAGATTTTCAATTTGTACCCATATCACTTGGTAATAGGAAGCATCGCTAAGCAGTGCATTAAGCAGTTCAACTATATTCGGTTGTTTCTTTTTAATCGACTTATTCAGTTTGCTGTGCCAAGCCTCAAGTAGATTCGTCGTCCGATGACGTTCGCCAAACACACTCCATACTGGTATAAATTCGTCGCGCATCCACGGACTCAGCATATATTTACGAAACATATTGCCGTTTTGTTCGTCCGGGCTCTGGGCAGCTATGTACCACCAACCATTAGAAATTTGGTTTTATGGCAAGTGAGGAAGTACAGCACATAATGCAACTTGTCTGCGAGTTCTTTTAGACTTGGTTAGTCCTAAATCCTTCCCCTTCTTCCTAGCTTTTGAAAAATGAAAATAGCAACCTTTTCTGATAACAGATGGGAACACTGTTACAATCACATTCATGGCCGCCATCTCAAAATCTGTTTTAAAAGTAGTCGGGTTCCAAACTTGTACTTGCGATTTTATAAGATGAAATAGAATCTCATATGTTTCAGTACTTTTGTCGCTCAGTAGTGCATAAGCAACTGGAACAATGTTTGTTGCTTGAGTTGTACTGCCAATATCACAATGTATTGTGTAGAGCTGTTTAAAAGGAATCGGACAGCTTTTAAATGTTCCGTCTCCCATATAATCTTTATATTCAGACATGATTGTTCTGCTTTTTTGAGAGACAAATTCTAATATACGACTTTCTTCATCTGCGTAGTCTGCCAACATAAAATCCAAATATTTTGTAGGTACTGTAACTTCTGCTAAGTCTGTACATATAATTTTTTCCATCCCCATGGAAGCATTTCTCGATCTGTATAAGTGCTTTTAACACTTTTTAGTGGTGGTATTTTTTTATCAACTCCAAGCCTGCGTTCTTATACGAGGCAATAGAAGCTTTATACACTGAACTAACCGTTGGAAATTCTGGTGCTGATAACTTTTGTTTGCATTTAAATAAGTTCTCATCTTATTAGTTTTTAGTAAAATCTGCCAGACACTCATGTTTATTCTCTCCTACAATTTCATTGCCCTAAAACAAGAGAGTATTAATTTATGTGTAATAAGCTTTTCATAATGAAATGCGTTAAAAATGTAGGTAAGCAATTCGAAAAGTTATGTATAATCATTGGTGTCAATTTTAGAGTGCATTCTATAAATGAAAGTTTGATGTGTCACCCAGAATTTTGTATTCTGACGCACACATTGATCTCTAAAATTCTTTTATTTTCATACACTTCTTCCAATAACTAAACAATAATATAATAAAGATAAAAAATAAATAATACCATTAGTTCTAGAAAACGGGGCCTTATTACTAACCTCGGCAGTCCCCGTTCTTTAAAGGGCTGTATCTGAACGATAATATATAGCCGGTTGAAATTTTCACAGAATATGTGTCAATATAGTGGATTGTCTAACAAATAATAATTGTTATTATTAATTGTTAGACAATCCGCTTAAGCAGTCGATACTGCTTAGTATAAACTGGATTTGTGTTCGGCTTTAGTGTTATCGATTGTTCATACACGTTAGTAGTCGTTAATTTATCGCCGGGTTAATAAAACATCTGATTACTTAGCACATAATCCTACAATGGATGTTCGCTTCTCGGTATTCAGGTAATCCAATTTTAATTTTTCTAACAAAGTCTTAGCTCTGTCATAGAACATATAGTAATACCGGTTTAAGCTGTTGTGATTAGGTTTAAAATCGCATAAATCATAGTCCACGAAAGCGTACAACTCAGGTTTTTAAACATTGATATAGCTATTTTATGTTCCTCTGTGTTTAGTATTTTTACAGGTACCTAACCCATTATTTTTTATTTTACTAATATACATCCCGCAAGGAAATAGTACATTGTACATCGAGGGGAGAAATAGGTACATAATAATATAAATACAATTACAATTACAACAGAAATAGATAGCTTAAAGGCAACTCGAGAACAGAAATAGAACTTTCTCCCGAGTGATACATAGTGCTTTATACTACACCTACGAGTAAAATAAAATCATTATATGTTTTCTCGTACTTACCTCGAGACTTCTCAGGCAGTAAGTTCTTTATGACTTCTTGAGCTGCATTTCTTATTTCTGGTGGCGTCATCATTATAAAATCGTCACTTTCACTATCAGATGGCATTTTGGAAAATTATTTAGAATAATTAAAAGCGTACTGTTAAAATATAAATTTAATAAAAAACAAAATTTAACCAAACATAACAAATTGCCGCGCTTTTTTTCTTGTAGTGCAAAAAAAAGTTGCCAACCTCCTTTCATTGAAAATCGAGTACAAATAAAAATCACACCTCTTTGTTCTAATTATTTGATATAAAACCTTTTTGAGATTGAATTTTTTTATGTAAGCAGCTAAAAACAAAAGAACGCTACCAGGGCAGGTATGGATTTTCATACAACATTCCTTCACTGCTACGGAGTGAAGGAATGAAAATCCATATAACTTTTACCGCCGTACATTTATAAGGGAAAAATGACGAACTTTATAACATGGTTTGAAAGAGTAACCACCTTTTCTGAGTGGGCGTGGTATAAATATTTTTATTAACACGCTTGCTATGGCTATGGACAGCGCAATCGGCATTGAAGTCAACGTTCAAATGTATATAATGAATTGATTTACTTCGTAATGGTAAATGTTAGCATTCATCTGAATAATTTATAATGGCTTGAAGTACTAAAGATTATACCCACGTATACTAAAGATACCTACTTTTTAAAAGAACATTCCAACTAAGAGTAAACTATAAAAGAGTTCTGTGTTTTATTTTGAAAAGTATATTTTTTGTTTCATTTGTTTGTTTGCTAAAATCTGACTGAAACTAATAACTATAATTTGGTATATTGTGATAATACAGTGTATTACTGTGCTTCTTATAAAAAAAATAGATACGATGTGGTAGAAAAGAGCGTTGATGGCGTTTTATTAAACTGGAAAAACATTGATCGGCGAATTATATTGACGGATAATCAAGTATCTGATTAGCGAGAGAGTACTGTACTTACTTCAAACAACACTTACGTTAATGACTTACACAAAGTTTATTATATTTAAAGTGATAATGAATATTTAATCCGAAGTAAAATTGTAACAGGTGTTTTGTGTTTAATCAGTATATTAGTTTACCGAGTTTTCAATAAATATAACTATATTATATTACATAAAACAAACTATGGCACAGAATGGTTTAGGTGGTTTCGATATAAATAAAAACGTAACTGAAAAATACCATGATGATTGGTAAGTCCGATATGCTCCGATTTGCACCTTTTATTTCTTTCATATTTTCAGTAATTATTTGAAGTTGGTTCCGCATTTTCTTTTATTCTTATCGATTATGAATGTTGCGTAAGCAATCCTTAGATGCGTACAGGATTGATAGTGTGATTCGCCCACGAGCGATGATTGCAAATAATTGCAACATTTGCCAATGATTACCAGAATCTAAGTATAGGCTTATTGGCTAATACTTTTTAAAGTTAAGTGAGTAGAATCATTCTGTCATCTGAGGTATAATATAAGCAACTATAAAACGATTTGACTGATATTGGTAAAATTTTAATAGAACCGACTTGGAGTTCAACGAAAATAACTCTAGTCGAATTTTTAATCAGACGGAGGAAACTGACAGATCAAAATGTCACATTTCAAAATAAAGTTGCCAACTTCAAATCATAGTGATGTTTCTAGTTCAGTTTTTATGAGCGGAACTATGAGTGTGTTGGACATTTAATTAAATAACTATTTGAACTGTGTAACTAACGCAATTTTTTTTATGTTAAATTGTGAATTATGTAAAATTATACAGCTCACTGAAGTGACGAAGAGAAAAAACTAAATCATTTTACTATTTTTGTATCGTCAAAAAGAAGCAAGCACTCGTAATGTCACTTTACTCCGTCTGATTAAAATCCGACTATAGTAAAAAAATATCGGGGGCATTAACAATCAAACAAATTTTGTTTTTCACATGAAAAATATTGATTGCACATCAAATTTAAAATCAACGTATTACCACAGCTGGCTTTTGAATGGTTTTAACGTCTAATCTACTGCAAAGTTACATTCAGGAGCGATGACAAGCAAAGCGAAGTACATTCGGTTACTGGGGATCACAATTTGCGAGCCGAGGGAGTAAAGTGAGCATACGCAGCAGTGGCCTGCGAAGTATCAGAAAATAAATTTCTGTGCTAAAAGAGGAGCTATTTTATTGTCGAATCATTGTTTACTATCTTTTAAACATTTTAATTAAAAAAATAGTAAAGTATGTGAAAATTTTTAAGTTCTTTTAGTTTCAGTTAGTACTTTTCATGTGTTTCTTTTAGTAAATTAATGTTTCATTTGATTTTATTTGCTGTGCAAGATTTGATGTGAAAATTGTGCAATCAGGTTTTTTTGATAGGATACACATAATTAGTGTGATGTGTGGTTCAATAATAGACGGAAAATATATCCCAGATTAGAAAAAAAACAAGGTTCAAATGCTACTAAGTACTTGGATGATTACTAATATTAGGGTAGCAGACGGTTCGCGTGGCCTGAAAACTCCGACAGTTTACAAAGCGGTTTGCATGGTAGCAGGGTCTTTTACGAATACTCGCCTGGCTAGCTACCACCGCCGAATAAAAAATCTATCACCAACCACCCAACAGCGTGTAACGGCAGCTGTCTTCGAGAGCTAGGTCCCTTCTAGTTAACCCTGTTTACCTTGTTCAATCACATCATCATCTCTTCCATTAGATTATAGGTTAGATTGTGGTCAAAAGCTCGCCCACCTGTAATAAAAACTAAGTTCAAGTTCACGCTATCCATCAATCTTAGAAAAAGGATAGTCGCTTTTGGAACTGGCACTTTCTACTACTGGGTATCAGCATGTCTAAGCCTACCAAATGCTTAAGCAAGCCATAATGTTTCCTCGATGCATTTATCTCAATAATGTACACCACATTCTTGCGTTTATGAGCCGCCCTTGCAAATGGAATCTTAACTTCAAAAAAACCTGTATCACGGTTCGGGTCAAGGAACCAGCAACGACAAAACTCTTTAAAAAAATAAGAAAAACATGTACGTACGTAATCATAAGCGTAAGGTTTTTTCCTCATTTTTTTTATTTTTATTCAGAACTGGGTAGCACTTGACCACTTTCTCACCTGATGTTAAGTGATGATGCGATCGATGATGGAGCGCGCTTACCCAGAAGCTATCTATTTACTCGCGTTTTGAAGATCCCCATATTGTACTTAACCGGAAACACAGACTCAGACAGGGTGTTCCATTCCCTGGCGGTTTGCATGATAAACGAGGACGCAAATCACTTCGTTTGGTTAAATGGAACATCAACCATATAGCGGTGGCGCTTCTGAGTGTCCCTGGATGTCCGGTTATAGAATGGGGATGGCGGAATCAAATCATGCAAGTCCGTGGAACACTTCCCGAAATTCATCCGATAAACAAGCGACTTTGCGGCGATGCTCAAGACTTTGGAGTCTCTTGCTTACTAGTTCGTCGTCGTTAATGAGTCTCTTGGCTCTCCTCTCAATAGCTTCCAGTGTCTCCAGCTGGTATTTGGCAGAACCATCCCAAATGTGAGAACAGTACTCCATACACGTCCGGACATGAGGTTGATAAAGATTAAGCATCTGTCCCGATATGAAGTATTGTCTCACCTTAGCTAAAACAAAGCTTTCTTGAGGCTAGGCTTAATACTCAATATAGGAGCCGAAATTGAGAGTCGGTGTTAACGAGATGCCAAGAAGCTCGAGATGGTTACTTATCGGCACGGATACATCCCTGAAAGTAGGAGCTATCAGAAAAGAGCTCCGTTTGGCAGAGAAAAGACACCCCTGGGTTTTAACAGCATTGAACTTGACCAGATTGGCATCGCTTCAATCGGAGACAGCCTGCTAAAAAAAGTTCAAGCGCTGAACCATCGCTTCCCTATGACTTGATTTGTAAATCACTGGTTTATTCTTCTATAAGAGAGGGGATCCATAAGATTACCTACACTACACCCCATGTAGGGTAGGTAGCCTTCATGGTGACATCATGGTAGAGATCGCCTGACGGTTCGCCGACACGGTCAACTGAAACCCACACTTGCAACCTGTGACGACCTTGAAACTGTGTCTGAGGAAGTGTGAGATTAGAATAATATTTCTAAGCTCACTTTTCGTCGTACCCTTAGAAAAGTTATACATAAAATGTTATATACCTAGAAACGTACATTTGCATCACGATGCTCAAGTTGCCACTGTTTCTTTTTAATTATTTATTTATAAGTGTAGATTACATTAAACAGTTCTTACATAAAATTATTCTTGTTTCAGGAACTCCACCGTTTCTGGTGTACCATACCACTCAGAGAGGTTTGCTTACAAGAGTTTTTATGCATGGAATACTGGCCGGCAAAATAAGATCATTTACGTGTAAAATAAAAAAGTTTTAAATTGAAATAGAGCTCGACATTTTGTTATCAACTAAATCTATGTGTCTTACTGAGAAATTCAACCTTCACCAGAACATTTTCGCGCGATGATGTTTTAGGATTTCATACTGTATCCGCCGGATTATCCACTGCTGAACACAGCCTCCCCCATTAAGAGGGGATTAACCACAATCCCCACCTTTGGCAGGCGTCTTGGGGATCGCAGTTTAAGATATCAGTTCCTCAGAAGGTGGTGCTGCTGCCCACCTTCCGGCATTTTACCTTTAGTCGCTTCTTACGACACCCACAGGTGGTGATTTCATATGTGGCCTATAATCCGAAAATCTTTAATAGACTTCCAATTGCATTTGTGGATGAAAGCCCTTCTAAGGCAACTGTGTACCGATGGTACAGCGAATTTAAGCGAGGTCAGCTAACTTTGACGGATGAAGAAAGAAGTGATTGGCCTTTGACGGAAGAAAACGTTTGTGCGAAGTTAAAATGTGATCGAAGATAAAAGGTGACTTTCAAAGAGATCCAGCATAACTTGGAGATTGGACCATAAAGCGTTTACAAGATTTTATCAACCGCACAATCTCATGGATGCTTAGCAGGTTTCGCGTGTAATAGTGCCAAGATATAGTAGCTTTATTTGACGCTAGCTTGTTTAGGTGCGATTAAAACATTGGCGAAGAACTTCAGATTTATTAATATGATTCAGAAACGAAGCGCCTGTTGATAGTTTGGTGGTTTCAAAATCAACCACAACGCCTTACATTTTGTAGAGACCGAGAAGCGTAACATTTATTGAAGTTTTTCACTATGACAGAGGTATCTGGTGTCAACAAGTTTGTATGGGTCATCTTCTTCACAACCCTGATTTGGCAACGTTACACCCTTTTTTATCTGAGGCAGATTAGAAGTGTATGGAAAATTGGTTCAGACACATGAAACTTTGCATAGTGTTGATTTATTATTAATTACTATTTGAATTAAAAATAAAAGAATTGGCCTAGAACATTCTTTTGGTTTCGCAAAACTTAGGTACTGAATGGAACCTCAGGAGAGGTTATTGATGGTACTTATATAGACATAGGTGGCGTTAGGAAGGCGGTCAATCATAAAGCCTACACTGAGAAAAATCTAAAGTCAAAAGCGCCCTAATGACGGCCAATTTATATGGTATAAGGCGAAAAACCGACCAAACGTAAATATGTACAAAAACGCCTTCCAACTAGAAGGCGTTAAACGAGGTCAGTGAAGGCGAATGTTTCTTTTCGTCTTCATTTAAGGTGTATTTTGTGGTCTTTCTTAAATATTGACTTATTGATGACGCTGATTAAGTCGTACGTTATAGTGATAATCACCGTATATAAACCGCCGTAAAAGTAAGGTATATTTTATGGTCAATACTGCAATTATTATCGTATAACAAGTTCAATTCTGAAAATACTTTACGGAAGGCGTTTTTGGCGGTTGTGTTTATTATAAAACATGGTACATTTTTATTGATTGGTGAAAATCATCTTAGGAGTTGTGAATTCATCTTACGTATTTACAATTCAACGGTAAAATGTCAAATTTGATTTAAGCCTTTTAGTCGTTTTTCTCAGTGTACATACAACATGTAACATTTTTTTACGTAACTTCTTGTATCTTTCTTCGTGTTAATTAAGAAAACTATAACAACGACCCAACACTCATGGTATAGAAGGGGATGATCATTTGTAAATGTAAACTCGCAGATAAAGTTAATTTTAACACTTTTCACATCAGATTCTCTTCTTCTATATCGTTTCGCTCGGTCTATAGCTCGTATCGCGTAAATTGTTAACACAAAGTCAACATTATAATACTGAGTTTGTATGTAATGTTTACACACATTAACATAAATGCGGAAAAGAAGGACGGCACAGACTATATAATAGTTACTACATAATGTAAGGAGATACCTTATGGACAGATTAATTCTATGGATATACCTACATAATAACATCAAATACCCTAAAAAAACATTGTATTCAAATTGTCTATAATACGTTTTATATAAGCTAAATTAACGATATTATTATATATATTTTTAATATATAATATCGTTAAATGACAATATTATAAAAGTAATATGTCTTTTTGGAGGGCAGTCATATTTTTATTTAATTTTGCTTGTGTTGTATATTGTATTGTATAATTAAAATATTAACAAACAAAAACCGTCTTCAAACAATAAATACGCATTAATATGAATAACTCAAATACTACTCGTCAGATCTCACTGGAATTTAAACGAAACGACATGACCAGCACCAGCTTTCAAATGTAAAAACCGGCCAAGTGCGAGTGGGGCTCGCGCACGAAGGGTTCCGTAACTAAATATTCTGTGAATAGTTAAAGCGTTATTATTTTGAAGCAATGATGGCTCAGTGGCATTGGCTATAGACTGCCGCGCATCAGGTCCATGGTTCGAATCCCGCCCAGAGCTTGAGCTTCACCGCATGGTGGAAGGGCATTTTGCGAATGCCCGCCTGGCTAGCAACCACCCTCAAGTAGAAAAATCTCACCTAACGGTGTGTTCCGGCAGCAGTCCTTGAGAGCCAGTGAAATAACAGGCAAAATGTCTCAAGGTGATGGGCGCAGTGCAGTTCGTCACTTGTGATGAAATGCATCTGTTATATTATAGGTAGAGGATACCGCTTAACATCAGGTGGGCCTCGCGCTTGTTCCATCACAATAACATAACATAAAAAAAAAAATTAGTATCAAGCAAGAAACGGTAAAAAAATCAAGTTTGTTGTATCGAAAATATTTAAGGGGAGTCCCCC
Organism: Plagodis pulveraria; assembly: GCA_963890685.1. Lineage (NCBI taxonomy): Eukaryota > Metazoa > Arthropoda > Insecta > Lepidoptera > Geometridae > Plagodis > Plagodis pulveraria. Next base: position 10,409,156 of record OY982951.1, read on the forward strand.
TTAAATATTTATTTTATTTTTAGTATTTGTTGTTATAGCGGCAATATAAATACATCATCAGTGAAAATTTCAACTGTCTATAGCTATCACCGTTCTTGAGATACAGCCTGGTGACAGACGGACGGACGGACGTGTCCCGTTTTTACCCTTTGGGACGGAACCCTAAAAAAACATTAAAATCAGAACACAATGTAAAAAATCATTACATTATTTAGTAACACACAAAAAAATACAGTCAAAATGAGAACCTCCTCCTTTTTTGAAGTCGGTTAAATATACGTTAGATTATTCGAATTCAAATCGTATAGATAGAACATACTTTAGTATCGAAACGTAATATACGAAGTTCCAAGCGAATAGCACGAGGCCGATTGCTCAAACCGCTTCCATTGCTCAACACAGCCTACGAGCCGTGGTCAATTTTAATTATATAACCTGAATAAATGTTTGTTTACATTTTTTTACCTCGAAAGGTGAGAAAATGTAAAGGCGAAATGTAATCGAGAAGAACATAAGTACTACTGTGGTGGAATCAGAAAGTCATTATATGTTAGCACCTTTGACCATATCTTTACCTACAGACAGTGGTCATATGTTTAATCTATTTACTGCAAAAATATGCTATATTTTATAGTACTTACTGTATCAGCCGGATCATCCACTGCTGAACATAGCCTCCCCTATTAAGGAGATATTTGCACATATCCCCACGCGTGGCAGGTGGCTTGGGGATCGTAGTATAAGATGCCAGTTCCTTAGAAGACGCTGCTGCCCACCTTCCAGTATTTTCCCCTAACTGCCTCTTACGACACCCACGGGATGATATGGTGCAATTGTAACGACCCCACGGGGAATTATTTAATAGTATACAAATACGTATTGTTCGTAGTAGTACAGCTAGTTTATCCCCTACACATTGTGTTTTATTAAAATATTAATTTGATGTTTTCTTAAAATATTTTAAAAATATTTGTTATTATTGAATATGGATTTCCGCAAAGTAGCGCCTGAATCTATTCATTACCTGTTCATTATAGTTGCAGTGTTTTCTAGTCCTGCTTGACACTGCGTTGCGCTCGTCACTCCGAAACGTTGGTTTTCGTTCGCCTATTAGTTTCACTTGCTACAGTGCTCTTCACGCTTAGCACTTGCACGCTTGCTTCCAGGCAGAATATCTGCGGTGGTTCCCACCCAGAAGGGCTCTTGCTGTACAGACGTACCACCTGGCAGTAGATATATAGGTATCTTTAATGTCCCCTACTCGGTAAGTGGACGACGAACTGAGAGTTCAGTAGATGGCAGTGACCCCCAATACGCTTGCAAATCATTAAAACATTCCATGGAATTGGAGTTCTGAGTCATATGACCCTTAAAACAACCACAGAGACGCGAAAGTCCTAAAACGTAATTAACTTACCACTTTTATCTACCAATTTTTAGTGTAGGTACTAAAATGTCTTAAAACCAACTTTTTTATAACTCGGATGTACCCTTCTTTGTACTTAAAATGTATCTGAATCAACAGAGTTTTTTAACCTACCCATTTACGAAAAGATACTACATACACTACGAACAAGCATTCCCAAGACGGGTTTTAAATTCAGCCAAAAATTAACCAAAACTTTCTGCAAACATTTTTTGTGCCGTGTTTTGTTTTGTAAGAAATAACAAATTGTACCGACGCATCTTGGGATATGGGAAGGATGATGATAACTCTATAAATTTAAATGAAGATATATGAGGTACTTTTAGTTTCATTACTAGCAATTACTGGTACCTAATATTTAACCACTTTAAATCTCAGTATGATGGATTGCGATTATATGATTTATATACTTGTGACGAAATGCATCTGTTATAGGCCGTGGTTACCAAGCTTAACACCGGGTTGGCCACGTGCTTTTTCTGTCACAAATGTATAAAGAAAACTTGCCAGTTATCTAGGTATCACGATCAGCTTAAATAGGTGGTATTACAATATGAAGATATATATGTAGGTATACGAAGCACACGTTAATATTCTATGACATAGTGTTACCTCTATCATACAAAGGCATAAGTACTAACTTACGGCTCTTTGTTCAATAGCTTGTTACATCTTATCTGCCTGATACCTGTTTAATAGTTGGAAAATTACTTAGGAACGCTCGATGCATGAATGTTGTGTTATTGTTGCATAATCATACCGGTCGGTGACATTTGCGGCGTGAGATATGGTCTTAGGAACATTTGACGCATATTTTATTGTATTTATTACCATCGCATCTTATACATATACTTAACCGGCTCGTGGCATATATTGACCTAAATGAAGATAGCTGATACTTGATTTGAATGTGCCTAGCTGAAATACTATACGGTATTATTGTAGGCTTCTTAGAACTTCTGCCCTCCTGGTATTTTAAATATTAATCACACTATACTTAGTGTGATTAATATTTAAAATACCAGGAAACCAAAATACCTTTAATCACACTATACTTAATCACACTATACTTAGTGTGATTTATATTTAAAATACCAGGAGGGCAGAAGTTCTAAGAAGCCTACAATAATACTGTATAGTATTTCAGCTAGGAATATTCTAATCAAGTATCAGTTATCTTTATTTAGTGGCAATATATGCCACGAGCAGTAGCTACTCATATAACATATGCGAATGTGTATTTGTTGCCCCTGACCACTGAAAAAGGTGGGTGCAGTTGATGAAATTTTATACATACATGCCTTAGTGTGTTTTTTTTTATTCCGATTTACTATGGATTATCTAAGGTCTAAAGGATATCACTGGACCTACTTCAGTACAAATCCACGTGGGCGAAGCCACGGGTACAAGCCAGTAGTGTCATATAAACGTTTGTGAAAAGATAAATTTATCCGCTGTACCTACATATTACATACAATGTTAAAAATTGGGTAGTCATATTCCGTAAAATAGATAAATATTATTTGTTAGACCTGCTGGAATACTTGACGGCAGATTTTCTACTTGAGCATGGTAGCCACTTGAGGCTAGCCAGGCGGGCACTAGCAAAATGTTTACAAAAAATATTTGTGTAAGTGTAGCTAAGTACATTTTTTTGTTCTAATCATAAATATATATCTTTTTATGCCTCATAGGTTAGCCTTTGACCACTATCTCACCTGATGGTAGTTGATGATGTGGTCGAAGATGTTGTTCAGGCTACCCTAGAATTATTTTATTGCCCTTGGTAATACGTGAAGGGAATATGTGTTACTATTGGAAACAATGAAATAAATTCTTTAAACATAAAACATGTGTAATTATTACTAATAATAGTGAAATCGGACATGACCTTACGAAATATCATACTCGTAATTACATCAAAGCGCGCAAAGCGTTCATTTGTACGACCTACTAAGAAGTTGTAAATTTCCTTTACAATTTGGTGTTATTGATGCTCTTTGGTCAGTTACCTTCTAATTAAGTGCAGACACAATAAAAACATGGTATTTATTCGATATTGAGGAACAACATTCCTCGTATATCAACTTATTTATTTGTAGGAATTTACTTATACTAATATTTTTTTTGGGTAGGTAGGTACTAGAAAACGTGGGGTGCCCGTTAGGGTATTACACGCGGGGTGCCGGGCTAGAAATGTACCCCCTATGTCTTACTGTGGGAGTCATAATAGGTGACGTAGGCAAACATACCAGTAGGGGCGGGAAACAGCACTCTGTAGAACTGCCATCTTACACTGCGATTCCTAAGACGCCTGCCAAACGTAGGGATTATGAAAAACCGTCTAGTGGGAGGCCTTTATTGAATGATGGACATTACGGCTGTCGATTAATGAACTAGAAAACGGGACCCCGAGCCACTGGTGTCCCTATGTTCATCCGTCTATCTGTTCAATCTTCAGGACTGTATCTTATCTAAGTAATTCGAAACTTGCACATAATATGTGTTAGTATGGAGTTACCTGGATATACCTTAAGATAAACAAGAGGAGGTCCCCATACAGGAAACGGGTATTTTTTTAAATTTATATTTGCTCTATCGTTTTATATCAGTAATAAATACAAAGAAACGTCAAACTGGGTACGATAATATTCCAATATCTAAAATAAATTAATAAAAACCCCTCAAGCGCGCGTTGAACTCCCGCTATGAATCTAGAAATGTATGATATTATATTATTGATATACTCCCCGTGGGGTGCCGGGCTAGAATCTCATCATGCCATCACCCATGGGTGTCGTAAGAGGCGACTAAGGGTAACACACCAGAAGGTGGGCAGCAGCGCTTTCTGAGGAACTGATATCTCACACTGCGATCCCCAAGACTCCTGCTAAACGTGCGGATTATGGTAAACATTTGAAGCAGTGAAGCATTGGTTATAAAATGCAGCGCAGCAGGTCCATGGTTCGATTCCCGCCGCGGGCTTGAGCTTTATCGCATGGTGGAAGGGCATTTCGCGAATTGATCAGACTGTAAGCCTTAATGAAGCGCTTGTAGTGTAACTTAGATGTTCTTAACCCAGTAGAGCGCTCTCCATACAAACTTAGTTTCGTCATATTTTAAACTAGCGGCCCGCTCTGGCTTCGCATGGGTATAAAATATATAGCCTATGTCATTCCCTGAAAAAAAAGATTAAAATCGATCCAGTAGTTTTGATTTATTCATTACTGCCCGTGGCCGGCACGAGTTAAATTTTGAGTAAAACAATTCTTCTTTCCCTAAACCATGAAGATTTCCTGCTATCTTTGGAATATCTAAATTCATACACTACATTTTTACTTATTTACTTTTACATTTTTACACTACTACACGCTCCCGCCGCCCGGGCCGGCCGGAACCGCCGCAAACGTTAAGTCCCGCAATTTTTAAATCTGTAATATCTTCGAAAATATTCATTTAAATCGTATGCTATAAAGGGCTATATAGATCTATATTAAATCAACAATGTACATAAAGTATTTAATTAGATAAGGATTAATGCTGTATTGGTTAAAATCGCTTCGAAAATTAGCCATTATTTGTAGTAAAAAGTAAATGACAAAAAAAAAATATATTGGGCTATCCATAAGAGATAGATATATACCATAGCGCAGTTTTCTGTAGATCTTTTCAATATGTACAATACTTAGTACATTATTTTGATAAATCTCGTAGGGTTCAGCCTGCGTTTGCAATGTAAGCGGAAAAATGTAATTATTTACGACATTACATTAGAAACCTCAAAAATAACAGTATTTATCCACTATTTAATGGATGTTATTAGACATATAAACCTTCCTCTTCAATTACTCTATCTATTAAAAAAAACCGCATCAAAATCCGTTGCGTAATTTAAAAGATTTAAGCAAACATAGGGATATAGGGACAGAGAAAGCGACTTTGTTTTATACTATGTAGTGATACCAAGTGTTCAAACTCCATGAAATTTTGTTTGCATATTGCTAAAACTAATATCTATGCTTCTGGTTTGCCAGTTTTTCGATTTATTATTTATTTCATCACTTAATGTCAAAATAACAATTCCCATATAAAACGATAATTCGAATTATTTTTAAAAACACTTAGGCCCACTTGCGCCAACGAGGAAACGCGAGTTAACTTTGAATGAAGTGTAAATTGTCATACAAAACTAACTTAACCCGACTTTAACTGTCGAATTAAGCGAAGTGAAGCTAAATCGCGGCGGGATTCGAACCATGGACCTGCTGCGCGGCAGTCCATAGCCAATGCCACTAAGCTATCACTGCTTCAAAAGTGAACACTTAGTATTTAAAATATAACGAAACTACGTTTGTATGTAAAGCGCCACGAGCTAGAACGTCCGCTGCGGTCATGACTTGGATGGGTGACCGCTAGTGGCTACTACTCATCCAAGGAAGGCACGTTAAGCCGTCGATTACGGTTGTTGTCTTAGGGTGGCAGTCGTTATAGCATTCACATTGTAGTCAAAGGCTTATCTAGCAGCAAGAAAAAAAACAATGTGGTATGGCATTTAAGTAGAAAATTTGTCACCAAGCACCTAATGGTGAGTTCCGGCAGTAATCGACAGCTAGTATTTCTAGGTTAGCCTGAAAATCATCTTCGACTATATTATCACTTACCGTCAGGTAGTATATAGTAATAGATTTATATTAATAGTTTTAATATTATTATAGTAACAGTTAGGTAATTTACAAAATTACAAATTTACATATTTACATTATATATAATAAATAATATAAACGGGACTTTCTAACTAAACAATTCCTCCCCTTTTTTTACGTGGGGAAATGCATTTACGCATATTCGACCGCGGTGTCCTCCACGATCTGCGTCAGCCAGAAGAAAAGCTTCTCGTGCCTCCTACGTACCCAGCCCTCAAGTACAGAAAGAAAGGATGTGTTAGAATTTACACACACATGAAATTACGTGGGTAATAGATTGATGACACTAGGACCACTTGGTGCTATAACTCGTTGTTGAAGTCAGTACCATGATGGTTCAAAAGTAATGATTATCACAACATTGTGCGCATGGTATATACCGACTTCGACAAGTTATTTCACACATTTGAGTTTAAAAATCGGTTCCATTATTTACAAAAAAAAATTTTTCACCATTTAGCGACCCTTGCTACTTATGGGATCGATTGTTATTCACTGTCTATATCATCAAAATATATACTTCTCACCTACTGATGTAACTCAAACACGGCTTGTCCGATTTAGATGAAATTTAAATTGGACCAAACGGCAAGCATCAACTTTCAAATAAAAAAGAATCATCAAAAGTGGTTCGCCCAGTCAAAAGTTCTGAGGTAACAAACATAAAAAAACAGACGGATTGAGTACCTCCACCTTTTTTTTAAAGTCGATCATAAAGGTTCAGTACTTTTGTCTCAAGTGGCTAGTTTTTTTGTTTTATCATAGTACCTACTGTTATGTCTTCGCTTATCCTCAGTCACGTTACTCGCCTTCATAGTTCAGAGAGACATTGTTTATGTTTTTTTTATCAGAACAATCCGCTCTAAACATGCTCGTAGATACTTCGTTCCGAAGTCCATGGAGTTTTATCAACCGGTATCGGGCAGCTGTGTGACAACATGATCGTCACGTGCTTTGGTGATGCATTCGATGGAAATTTGGTGTAGTCTACGTTCGTCCTATATTGATAACTCTCCGGTCACTTCTTCATAAAAACGTGGTAGGGTGATCACCCCCTTATTTGAAGTTATTTAGGTCCAAAACTAAGCTAATCAAGATATCGATTTATCTGTTCATTATCTAGGCTTGTATCGTTACAAAGCACGATACAAGCCTAGTTCGTAAATCTTTTGAAGCGCTCGTAGCGAAGTTTACTTAGCTGTTCTTAACCGATCAGTAAAGTTAAGCAACGTCCGCTGCGGTCATGAGTTGGATGGGTGACCGCTACTGAGCTACTATTGAGCGTTTCCGTGCTTCGGAAGACACGTTAAGCTGTCGGTCCCGGTTGTCGTCTTAGGATGGCAGTCGTTATAGCATGGTGGTGGGGCATTTTGCGAATGCCCGCCTAGCTAGCTACAACCCTCAAGTAGAAAATCTGTCGCCAAGCTCCTAACGGTGTGTTACGGCAGCTGTCTTTGAGAGCCAGTAATTCTAGGTTAGCCTGAACAAAATCTTCGACTACACCATCACTTACCATCAGGTTAGATAGTGGCCAAAGGCTAACCTATAAGGCATAGAAAAAAGTTTGTGTACATTTTTACATGTAAAATAGTCGAAGGTCCACAGGTGATCCTTTCCCAACCACCTTATTTTTAATAATTGAATAGGTTTACATTTCTTGGTTTCTTGTATATTTTGTTGGTGGCATTATATAAACTAACTATGTATAATAGAATAACACTGATATTTACGCTTTTATGACAGAGCACGTTAGAAAAAACTAAAGATTCGACGTAAATTTGATCTATTCATAAACTTTACTAAAACATGTTTTACGTAGCTTTAAGGTTTGCATTTCCGCTAATTTTATACTCAGTTTTTGCTCCAAGTCAGATTCTTCAGCTCATTGCACCTCACTGGTACATATTGGGTAGGCCAAATTTGACCGCGCAGCGCGGCTAAAAACGTGATGTATAAAATAATTTGGGAAATGATACATCAAAAGCACGATGCTCTACCGCGTCACCGGTGAATCTGTCATTTACCATACTCTATATATTATAACGTCTTCAGCTGCTCTGTGCTGTGCTGAGCTAAATTAACTATGACCCATCTTTTGATTCTAAGGGCCTGTTTCAGAATGTTCGAGTAAGTTCCGGTTATACTACCCAGAACATATTTAATAAATAAAACACTATCTTTGCGTTTCACAGTCATCGATTAAGCCTATCTATCGGTTAAAGCTTGAAACGCGATGCATGTTAACTATCATTCAGTTATCATTGTTCTGGTTAGTATAACCGAAACTCACTCGAACATTCTGAAACAGGCCCTTAGTGTGGCAAAGTAAAAAGAGCGACAATTTTGCGCCTGAATCAGTATAAATAAGTCAGATTACTCATTATTTGAATAAAAAAAACGTATGATTATGTATATTTGAATTGGTGCTAATTAATTAAAATATAATCCAATGAATGCGAGTGATACAAAATTTATTACTCTACCAGTAAAAACTATTTTTAATCGTAATCCAAGGCCTGAGAATATTTTATTAATATATAGGTACATTAAATAGCCAAATCTGATTGTGTATCTACACTTAGAAACAGCCTAATTTTACAACCTTATTATATGTACTGTCCTAAATATGACTACACTATGAGCACAATTTATCTTGATGCTGCCTTCCGTAAATTATTTTACATTTTTAGTGGTATGGAAGTTGTTTCACAAAAAATGCCTTTGTGTAAACGGGATAGAGGCTAATTGTGTTTTTCTGTAACTCTCAATGCAACAGTATTTTATAGATCTTGTAAAATGTGATGCGTTGGTCATAAATCTTAAAATTCTCGTCCATTTTAAAAGTCTGCTAAAAATTAACTATGGAATTGTGCGTTAGGTATAAAATAAGTAATAATTTGGTTTGTAGTCTTTATTTTAATTGGAATTTTGTTTCCTGTTTGTGCACTTATTATTAATATATCTAAATTAATATTATAAAGAGGTAAAATTTGATTGTTTGTTTGCATTGAATAGGCTCTGAAACTATTGGACCGGTTTGAATAATTCTTTCCTGATTACAATCCTACATTCTTCCTGATAAATGATGAATCCCTCGAAATATAACATAAGCAATAGAATATTTCAAAAATATTTTAAACTATTTTGAAATTTTTGCTAATAACCCGTGTATTGTTCTGACTGACTCGCCAAAGCCCAGCCAAATAACGAAGAAATGCAGACGATAGAAACTTGAAATTTCGAGAGGTTCTTGATTTTATAATGGAGGCACCTTTTATGAGGGGTATCTTAAAATTCAATCCACAAGGGGGGAGATCCAAGATGTGAAATTTTGCATGGATAATAACATTATACGATAAACTCACATACATACGCATAAGTAATTCATGAATTTTGAGCAATGATTTTTTTAAGCAAATGACATTTGGTGTTAGTGCTCTTCGATGCAAATATGAAGCATGGGATTCAGAATGGTTTGATTCACATCCTCAATTCAAATCGGGTAAAAGATATGAAAAATGTGTATACTTTTTGGCCTATTCTACTCAACTCGATCTCCTTTAAATTAAGTTTTAATATCGTATATATAAGCTATTGGACACAATTTATGAAACAAGTTTTGAATTTTCAGACATAACCCCTGAGGGCAGACATTTTAAGAAGGCAATGTCTTTTTTATTTTCTCATTTTGGTAGGAACTAGATTTTGGTCGATTTTATTGTGAGGATTAAATCCACATAATTTAATACAAACAAATATAATAAACGTAAATTGTAAGGATATAAATGGCAATAACATTTCTTTGATGAAATCTATTTGAAAATTGACAATACGCTTTTAATGCATTGCTTAAACTGATGATGATATTTTTAAATGTTGGTGCCTATGGGAGTACAGAAGATTAAATATAATAAATAAAATATAATTTTAAGGAAGATATAAACAGTTTGTGCATAAGTTTTTATGGAAAATCATAACGTTTTCATGGTACACAGAGATACACTTTGTTTGTAGGGAATGTGGCTTTTCCGATAGCTAATAGGCTAGCCTTGATCTTTGATTAAAGTAGAATAACTTTGATAAGGGCATAATGTGAAGAAGAGTAAAAAGGAGACAAAAAAAGTCTATAATTACATAAAAACATTTCTGTCCGCAGCTTTGTTTGGACTAGATACGAGCAAACAGGGTTGAATTATCATTAAATTTGACTAAAAGAAAAATATTTGCAACCGTGAGAGTAACCGCGGGTGGGATGCTAGTTATGAAAATTATGCAAGCAACACCTTTTGTATTTATTCATTTGAGTGCTCGGTAAATAGGTCCTTGACAGCATTCTGATTTACTTCCGATCAGTAACCTGTTTTATTCAATTTGACGTGAATAGTTATCGCCTTTTTATCGCAATATCCGGAAAATCTACTTCCGCGATTAGCCAAGCCGTAGGCGAACGCCATTTGTTTTTTATAGATTACCTATTTAGGTTTTGCGTGTCATGCCAGTTATGACAGCAACTTAGTTGTGCAATAATTCATGAGTCACCATGATGGTGTATGAACTCGTCTTCATGTACTTGCCCTTATCCCATCTAAATGGGGTGACACAACACCTATTTTTCCTCCGCATTGTTTAGTTGTTAGTTTTTTTTTATGCCTGAATGGTTAGCCTTTGACCACTATTTCACCTGATGGTAAATGATGATGTGGTTGAAGATGTTGTTCAGGCTAACCTAGAATTAGCTGTCAAGGACAGCTGCCAGAACACACTGTTAGGTTTGGTGACAGATTTTCTACTTTAGGGCCACCACAGCTACCAAGCTGTGGTGGCATTCACAAAATGCCTTACCACCATGCTTTAACGACTGCCATCCAAAGACAACAATTGGGACCGACGGCTTAACATGCCCTCCGAGGCACGGAAACGCTTAGTATTGTCACCAGCGGTCACCCATCCAACTCATGGCCGCGGCGGACGTTGCCAGAACGGCTAAGCAAACTTCGCTACGAGCACTTCAAAATCTCTGCCGTTATTTTATGGTGCATGTACGATTACGTCCAAACAGCAATATTTCCGTTTAAATCAGTACATAAGGCAGCAATCCGCGAATGGTAAGAATCACTTATTGACCATAGTAACTAAGAATGTTATGCTGGGCATGTCAATATACAATGCGACATGTTTTTTTTGTAATTATTACAAATAATGCTTTAGGTTAGCTGTTCTCAACCGATCAGCAAAGTTAAGCAACGTCGCGCGCGGTCATGAGTTGGATGGGTGACCGCTAGTGAAATTACTACTGAGCGTTTCCGTGCTTCGGAGGGCACGTTAACACAACACAACTCTGCGCAGCACAGCACTACGCAGCAAAGTGCAAGACGTAATATTATATTATCAGAAATGAGACACACACCGGTGAAGCTCGTAGCTGCTCAACGACCCAAGAAACAATAAAACTAAAACATGATTATTTATTGAGAAAATCACTATGATTTCTTTACAATAAAAAGTCATAAATTTTGCTAGGTTTTTAAAATTTTGTAAGCGAAATTATCTTATAACTTACCTCATAAAGGTTTCAAGGATATTATTTATATGTATATTAATAAGTTTCTTATATAGGGGAGATGCCCCATGCTGGGAGCATTTTCATGTTGGGAAATCTACCCATAAAGGTAAACATCCACAGATACAGGTCTGTAAAAATTCAATTTCTTCATTATCACTAATTGTTAGATCAAAAGGAACAGGTCACTAGTAAAATAAGAGATTCAATTAACTCCAATCAAAGTTATTATTCATAATAAGTTGATAGTAGTAAAATTACGGGGTCCTTTCTAATACTGAGGCATCTATCCTCCAGCCCGGCTAGCATGCGCACCACGAGCAGACCTACGAGTATACGCATATGATTGGGGTCGAAAAACATGTAAATAGAAGACTGTTATGAATAAGCAGGGTTATGGAGTTGAGTAGATGAAGGCAAGTAGTACGAGTAATTATAGATATGTATAAAATCGTAGAAGAGACATGGACGTTTGAATTTTGTTTTTGAACCTCTTATCATGTATAGGTGTGCCTAAGTTTATATTAGAACATATCCACTATTGTTGTTTCTTTCTCTACAACTCCTTGAAACAACGAAGCTATTAAGTTTTTTTTATTGCTAAGCCACAATCTCACTTGATAGTAAGTGATGATGTGGTCGAAGGTGTTAACAGGCTTAACCTAGAATTACTGACTCTCAAGGAAAGCTGCCAGAACACACCGTTAAGTGCTTGGCGACATTTTCTACCTGAGGGTGGTCGCTAGCCAGGCGTGCATCGCAAAATGCCCTACCACCATGCGGTGAAGCACAAGCGGGATTCAAACAATGGACCTGCTGCACGGCAGTCCATAGCCAATACCACTGAGCCATCACTGCTTAGCAAGGATTAATGCAAAAATTACAAAGTTAGAACAACAAAGTACATTAATTTTTAATGATTCTGACCTTATTGTTTTTATTTTTATTTTTATGTTATTGTGACGGAACAAGCCGAGGCCCACCTGATGTTAAGTGCACTAACTTCTGCCTATAACATATGCATTTCATCAACGACGAATTGCACTGCGCCCATCACAGTGAGACGTACAGTTGTTAGGTCTCATGTGTCTGTAATTTTACTGGCTCTCAAGGACTGTTGCCGGAACACACTGTTAGGTGCTTGGCGACAGATTTTCTACTTGAGGGTGGTCGCTAGCCAGGCGGGCATTCGCAAAAAGCCTTTCCACCGTGCGGTGAAGCTCAAGCCCGCGGCGGGTTTCAAACCATGGACTTGCTGCACGGCGCGGGCGGTCCATAGCGAATACCACTGAGCCATCACTGCTTAGCAAGGATTAATGCAAAAATTACAAAGTTAGAACAACAAGGTACATCAATTTTTAATGATTCTGACCTTACTGTACTGTAGTACACAGTATTAGTAAAATAAAATAATTAAGTATATTATGTTTGTACTTAGTACATCTGTATCTACTTTTAAAATACAGGACCGATCGGCCCTGGTGCCTAATTGTGTCACAAATTGGTAATAGAAATGAACTTAATTTGACATTATTTTGAAAATTTTCTTTGAAATCGATGCCCATTGTTAATTCGACAATGGGCATCGTTTTCAATGTTATCAGTAGGTGACATATGTACTAAGTACAAATTAAACATAATATACGTATTATTTTGCTAATAGAAAAATACCATAAAATATAGGTCAGTCAATATTCTCTTCGTGATTCAAATATCTTACCTACTTATTTGAATTACTGGCTTAGGCCAGTTAAAACAACGGTATTTGATTCACAAATCCGTGTATGTCTTGTCATCATTATAATGAATACCATGATCCGTACAAAAACTGCACAAAAAATATACGCTCCGTTATTTCGCCTGAGAAGTTCGCGGGCGTTTTGACGAGTTTGACTAGTGCAAGCTTATTGAGGTCAGGCCACTGATCTTTGTGTATCCTATCTGGATTAACATTTGACATTCAAATGACGAAATTGTAGGTACCTAAAGAGCACAACTGAGACCTAATAATAAATACAAATCAATTTCGAACGTACTATGCAATTGTCAAATGAAGTACTAAAAGAGTCAAATTATATACTTACAAGTAAAGTGTAAAGCATTGAATGAAGTACAAATAGAATTATATTGAAACCTTACAAAATATATTTTTGTTTCTTTAACTGATTGTTGCAAATCGGAATCCTACATGAGCGACGCCCAAGTAACACTTGCCTAGTTTTTTGTGTAATGGAGTGGTGACGCAGAGTTGATTTGCGGAGTCACTTTGCCCATAAAAAATGTAGATAAATGTTACATTGTTATAGAACTTACAGTTTGTAAGTGTATTGCCTTGTTTAATGACTAAGGTATCTAGACGACGTTAGATTTGCATCATTGTGGTGCTGATGGTGTTATGAAACTGTATGTACTGAGGAAACGTGGCACAAACAGAAGCTTACCAATAAATCAAAGACCCGCCTCAGACATCCGGAATGAATTTCTGAATTCTGAGTCAGAATTGATATTCTGGATTCCGCAAGTTATGCTCACACGCGTCTTACAAGTTCAATTTGACCAAGTATATACAGGTTTCGGATCGGTCTGAAAATCCATTATCTGAAAAATCAGAATGTGTGTGGAATACATCGTTTTAAATGAAAAAAGAAGACAGGGTACGCTTAAATATCACATCAATAACGTGCAGAAAAATTAACACAAGCATATAATGCACACAGCTGTATTTCCATGACAAAGACAGGAAGACAAGCATGTAGTAGATGCTCAAACGCACACTACTGACAGTTTTAACTAGGAGACGTCGCCTTTTTTTGGACGACGGATTGGACATTGCCATGTTCGAGGAACGGGTGCCTATTTTTCATTTTTCTATGAGTTCAATGGCGGAGCATAACTAAATGACTAGTTCCGTAACTCGCCAGCCAGTTACTTTCTTTACGCATCCAAAGATATTGAGAACAGTAGAATCTAATTCATAAAATGGACGACATCGTCCTCGCGGTTGCCAAGGCGAGCTTATGCTCCTTGCTATCTTGCTATATTTAGCAACTCGACTGAAAAAAATTATGATCAATTTACTATATGGATATAATATACTATACTCACCCAATCAAACCCAAAATGTCCGTAAAATAGGTGTAAGATCTACGATGTAAGATTATATTGTAAGCAGTTCAGCAGAAGTTTTTCATTCTTACTATTTGCATATAGTACCACCAACTTAACTGTGCAGTTCTCGAGGGCGCTACTGGTCAAGGAAATCAACTACAAACTGTCACAATTTGAAGGAATGTTGTAGTTCTTTTTTCTACCACCTGAACAGATAAGTTGGTGGGGCTGTATATCTTCTTTAATGACATATATTATAAATTCTGAGAGATATCTATTCATGCATGTATGAGGCCAGCCTTAAGATTCTCATGTCAAAATGCATGACCTTCCATCTATACTGACGCCATCCTTATCAATTTGTAGAATTGCTCCAGTCCGGTGTACCGACATAATCATCAAACAATGTCAGTGGGTCAGACCGTTTGTGAATTGGCAATAGCAGATCATGCGATCCATTCAGCCGTGAACAGTCTTGCCTTTTCATTCATGAACGTTTTACTTTACTATTCACTAGTAAAATATTGGATCAAAATCTGGTACGTTACCATTAATCAATAATTTGTTTGTCAGAATACTCATAATTATTACAATTACAGATGTTTTTAAAATATACGTTGATGTATTCAACCTGCAGGTAGGCGTACAAAAATTAAGGCCATACAAATGGTAAATAGCTTTACTTGAACAGATGTATAGCAAATTATATTATTTCTGCAGGATTATTAAAATATATGTTAATTATGATCAGGTTTTCCAAGGCCAAGTTAGCCAAAACACGTTTCCCAAAAAAATATCGATGGAATAAAATTGCAGTTGACTCAAAATTGCGCTTATAACGTAAATATCTTCATTGTTTATGTATTTAAAAATATCACAATTAAATAGCATACCCTTATCAAAAGGGACATATTTAGTTACACTTTCCTAGTTTGTGTTAATAAGCTTTCTTTTGTTATATACCCAAACTAATTGTGGTTTTACCATAGACGTAGGATTGTTTCGCTAGTACATCCTAAGCCTATGGGTTTTACCATCGCTGCCTCTCTTTCACTCTTAAGCAATTCGATAGTGACAGAAATTCAGCATTGTGAACTTGGAATTTCTGTACTATGATGTGCTACATTTGTATGTCCTTTTTAATGCCGCGTCCACATGATCAGAGTATACTATAGCGGAGTCCACTCGGATAACGGAAGCGGGAATTAAACTCTGATCTATATACCCGGTTGACACTACAAGTAACATCAGAGTCACTTTCATTGAAAAAATTATAACCACCTCTTGTTAGTCCTAACCATCGAGATAATACGTATATTTTTTTTTTTTCAATGTTATTGTGATTGATCAAGCGCGAGGCCCACCTCATGTTAAGCGGTATCCTCTGCCTATAACAGATGCATTTCATCACAAGTGACGAACTGCACTGCGCCCATCACCTTGAGACATACCTGTTAAGTCTCATTTTGCCTGTTATTTCACTGGCTCTCAAGGACTGCTGCCGGAACACACCGTTAGGTGCTTGGCGACAGATTATCTACTTGAGGGTGGTCGCTAGCCAAGCGGGCATTCGCAAAATGCCCTTCCACCATTCAAAATGCCGCGGTTCCGTACACGAAGGGTAAAAACGGGACCCTATTACTAAGGTTTTGCTGTCCGTCCGTCTGTCACCAGGCTATATCTCAAGAACGGTGATAGCTAGACAGTTCAAATTTTCATAGATGATGTATTTCTATTGCCGCTATAACAACAAACACTAAAAATAAAATAAAATAAATATTTCAGGGGGGCTCCCATACAACAAACTTGATTTTTTTAACCGTTTCTTGCTCGATACTAATAACGGGGACGGGTATAGACGCTTTAACTATTCACAGAATGTTTTGTTACAGAACCCTTCGTGCGGGAGTCCCACTCGCACTTGGGCGTTTGTTTTTACATGTATCACCTGTAATTTTTTTGTTTTATTAATTAGCTCGATGTAAATATTCAAAACTATTCAAAGGAAGCGCGGCGCGGTCCAGTGTTGCCGCGGCAGGCGCTCTTGGCATGGAGTAGGCATTGTCTCTTACTACTAACATTTTCATCAAAATGCTAAGCAAAATGTTTGTTAGGAATAACAGAAGTCAACTCTTAGATGTTGTTCGCATTTTTTGACCGACTTCAAAAAAAGGAGGAGGTCGGCACTCAATTCGACTGTATTTTTTTGTTTCCTCATTTTCATGGTGTTACTAGGGCATTTTGCGAATGCCCGCCTGGCTAACTACCACCCTCAAGTAGAAAATCTGTCGCCAAGCACCTAACAAAACCTAAAGTGTGTTTCGGCAGCTGTCCTTGAGAGCCAGTAATTCTAGGTTAGCCTGAACAACATCTTCGACCACATCATCACTTACCATCAGGTGAGATAGTGGTCAAAGGATAACCTATCAAGCATAAAAAAAAACTTTTGATCGATTTTTATGACTGTTTTTTTATTTGAAAGTTGATGCTTCCCGTGTAGTCCCATTTAATTTCATCAAAATCGGTTTATCCCTTTTCGATTTACACTCCAATAACTAAAAATTATTTTCCTATCTGGATGATATTATAGTAATTAAACAACTTTAAACGGTTTAAATCGCGTATATTTATCATTATTTTTGTCCCGACGCGCGACGTTTCAAACACTTTGCAGTGATCGTGGTCACGATGTGATATTATAGTCATTGACAGTGAATGTCAATTGGTCCCGTTAGTAGCAACAATCACTAAAAAGGGTGGTCATTTTTTTAACGAAAAATGGAACTGACTTCAACACTCAAAAGTGTGAAATAACTTGTCGAAGTACCATGCGCACAATAATGTGATAATAGGTACTTTTGAACTATCATGGCACCGACTTCAATAAGTTATTTCACAGTTTTGAGTGTGGCAATCGGTTCCATTTTTAGTAAAAAAATAATAATTCAATAACCCTGTACCTATATTTGTGTAGGTATATACACATTCATGATACTTAGTAATACATTTTCCTAGCTGGCATTTTTTTATTGGATTGTAGTCATGAATAGATGTGAAGAGGTAACCTATGCCTATAACAGGTGCATTTCGTCAGAAGTGACAAATTGCACTACACCTTTCAACATAAGGAACACACAGTTAGGTGCTTGGGGACCAATTTTGTGCTTGGGGGTGGTAGCTAAGTGGGCGAGCATTCGCATAATCCCTTTCCACTATGCGGTGAATCACAAGCCAGCGGTGGGGATCGAACTATTGTCCTGCGGCAAAATAAGGTATGGCTTAACTAACAAAACACTTTACAACACTATAGCTACTATAATGAAATTACAAATATAAGATAGAAAATTTTAAGTCATGTGCGGGATTCGAACCTGCGCCCACCCACCCCTTTAGCCGTAGTATGCTCTAACCAATTGAGCTAACATGACATGACGTCATAACTCAAATCTTTTCTATCGTTCTTTAACCATCGTATTGGGATGGAGAGACATCTAGACACTATACCACTTACGTTGTACTATATTACTACTTGTACTATATACTATTGTATTTTTTTCCTATCGTATATTTGTAATTTTGTAATGTAATCCGCTTAGCAGGCGTTATTGCAAACATAACAATATTAATACTATAATGAAAGGCTTTAGACAACCTATTCAAGCCCTTGCAGACCTACAGTCTGCTGGCACCATCGTCCCATTGGGTTGCAATTTTATTCGTGAAATAATTGCCAGGATGTTGAACAGGCGTCGCATAGACCAAGAGCTGGTTAGATAAGTTATCATAGGACATATAAAGATAATATGTAAAATTATGGAAAATAAGTTCGCCTACATTTTTTTTATGTTATTGTGACGGAACAAGCATGAGGCTCAACTGATGTTAAGCGGTAACCACTGCCTATAACAGATGCATTTCATCACAAGTAACCTGCACTGCGCCCTTCACCCTGAGACATTCTAAGTAATTTTACTGGCTCTCAAGGACAGCTTCCGGAACCCTAAGGTGCTTGGCGACAGATTTTCTACTTGAGGGTGGTCGCTAGCCAGGCAGGCATTCGCAAAATGCCCTTCCACCATGCGGTGAAGCTCAAGCCCGCGGCGGGATTCGAACCATGGACCTGCTGCGCGGCAGTCCATAGCCAATGCCACTGAGCCATCACTGCTTCAAGATTACTTAAATAGTTGTAAATACCGCGAGGCCGCCCCGCGTCACCTGAACGGAGCCAAAAACTTGGTTTGTGCTGTAATGTAAACACACGTGTAAAATGGTATGCGTGAATATTAATCAAGATCATATATGAAACTCTGCGAAACTCATTATATTGTTGACAATAGTTTAAAATTTTCATATTCAACATGGCCAAGGTTATTTTACATTAATTATGTGAAACTGACTTAGAAATACATAGCCTATGTTTTTTCATTAAACAGAATTACCAAGGTATAATGAATACAGTGTTTTTTAGACTGTGTTATTAATTGAGATAGATTGCGTTACTAATTTATTTCTTCATAAAAAGTTCGACTTCTCATTTATTTCATTGTTCTACTTGGGATTTATTAATTTATAATAAAAAAACAAAAAAATATTCTGTAAAATCTGCTGTTTTTTAGTCGTTTGAGCACTAAGACCCTAAGACAGCGTCATAGTAGAAAGCTCTTTATACTATGACAGCGTATTCACAATCGATTCAAATAAAGATTTTTAAACGATCAATTGCTACAATAATGACAATAAATAACGTAACGATTGAAGAACGAATATCAATTGCAATAGATAGTCACCGTACCTAACGATTGAAGTTCGATTGTTAGTATATAGGTACAGATCGTCTACAGTGTATTAACCCTATTATGTAAGTGAAGGCACGAATATACTTTATACGACACCCACTCAGAAAAGGTCTCATTACTCGTTCAAAAACATGTTATAAAGTTCGTCATTTTTCTCTTATAAATGTACGGCGGGGAAAGTTATATGGATTTTCATTCCTTCACTCCGTAGCAGTGAAGGAATGTTGTATGAAAATCCATACCTGCCTTGGTAGCGTTGTTTTGTTTTTTTTAGCTGCTAACATAAAAGAATACAATCTCAAAAAGGTTTTATATGATATAATTAGATTTTCTTTTTACTCGATTTTCAATGAAAGGAGGTTGGCAACCTTCTATTGCACTACAATGGCACTTCTATAGCTCTGAATCTTATAGAGTCATATCTGTCAGACAGGCTACAGAGGGTTGGAATAAATGGCAATACTTCTTCCGGGTCATTGGTAAAAATGGGAGTACCACAGGGATCAATTTTGGGACCTTTTCTGTTTCTAACATATATTAATGATCTGCCTTGCATGGTCAAAGATTTCTGCGATATTGTTTTATTCGCAGATGATACCTCTCTGATTTTTAAAGTAGATAGGAAAGACAGTGAACTGACGCATGTAAATAATGTATTATCTAAGATTTGTAAATGGTTTGCCGCTAATAATCTTCTCCTAAATTCAAAAAAGACGAAATGTTTAAAGTTTTCTTTACCAAATGTTCCTTATGTTGAACCAAACATAAAGCTTGGCCCAGATAAACTCCCTATTGACAAAGCGACAGTCTTCCTGGGAATCAAAATGGATTCCACTTTACAATGGGATCCACATATACATGATCTCTCCGGAAGACTTAGTTCTGCTGCATATGCAGTTCTTAGGATAAGACAGTTAACAGACGTAGCTACTGCTCGGCTAGTTTATTTCGCGTACTTCCACAGTATTATGTCGTATGGCGTATTGCTGTGGGGAACTGCTGCTGAGATAGAGACAATCTTTATCATACAAAAGCGTGCAATTCGAGCCATATATAAAATGGGTCCTAGGGAATCTGTGAGGGATCTTTTTAAAGAAATTGATATTTTAACTTTACCAAGTCTGTATATATTTGAAAATATTATGTATGTTCGTAAAAATTTGAGTAAATTTAAATTAAACAGTGACAATCACGATTACAATACTAGGAATAAAGATAAAATAGTGGTGCCAGGTTTTAGATTAGCAAAGACAAATAAAAGGTCCTTCTTAGGTAATTGTGTGCGGTTTTATAATAAAGTTCCCAAACATATTACAACGCTCACAGAAGGGAAATTCAAGTTGCATGTGAAAAACATATTGATTAAAAAATCCTACTACACAGTTTCTGATTACATAAACGACAAAAATGCCTGGACAATTCCGCCTCCGCCAAGCTATTGCCTGTCACCTACATAATTTAAACAAATATTGTAATAACTCTATTATATAGTATGTATGTAACACATTGTTAAAAGATGTTTAAAAGAATGGCCCCGAGTTTCTTGCCCGTTCTTCTCGCAGTGGCTCTATACAATTTATTTGCTGAACGTGGCAGTACAATGTAGAATATTTCAATACTAAAATTTGTAATTGACCTTCATAAGAGCGTCGTAGACGCCTAAATTGAATAAATGATTTTGACTTTGACTTTGACTTTGACTACGAGAAAAAAAGCGCGGCAATTTGTTATGTTTGGTTAAATTTTGTTTCTTAACAAATTGATATTTTAACAGTACGCTTTTAATTATTCTAAATAATTTTCCAAAATGTCATCTGATAGTGAAACTGACGATTTTATAATCATGACGCCACCAAAAATAAGAAATGCAGCTCAAGAAGTCATAAAGAACTTACCGCCTGCGAAGTCTCGAGGTAAGTACGCGAAAACGTATAATGAATTTATTTTCCTCGTAGGTGTAGTATAAAGCACTATGTATCACTCGGGAGAAAGTTCTATTTCTGTTCTCGAGTTGCCATTAAACAAACTCTCGGACAGAAATAGATCGTTTTCTCCCCTCGATGTACAATGTACTATTATACCACACACACTCAGAAAGCGTCTCATTACTCGTTCAAAAACATATTATAAAGTTCGTCATTTCTCCCTTAAAAAATTACGGTGGGGAAAGTTTTATGGATTTTCATTTCTTCACTCCGTAGCAGTGAAGGAATGTTGTATGAAAACCATACCTGCCCTGGTAACGTTCTTTTGTTTTTTTAGCTGCTAACATAAAACAATACAATCTCTAAAAGGTTTTATATCAAATAATTAGAAAAAAGAAGTGTGCTTTTTATTTGTACTCGATATTCAATGAAAGGGGGTTTGCACCTTTTTTTGCACTACGAGAAAAAAGCGCGGTAATTTGTTATGTTTGGGGTTAAATTTTGTTTCTTATTAAATTGTTATATTAACAGTACATTTTTAATTATTCTAAATTATTTTCCAAAATGTCATCTGATAGTGAAAAGGAAGATTTCATAATGATGACGCCACCAGAAATAAGAAATGCAGCTCAAGAAGTCATAAAGAACTTACTGCCTGAGAAATCTCGAGATAAGTACGAGTAAACTTATAATGATTTTATTTTCCTCGTAGGTGTAGTATAAATCACTATGTATCACTCGGGAGAAAGTTCTATTCCTGTTTGAGAGTTTGTTTAAGCCAGACGCGCAGCGGAGGGCTTAAAGGCAACTCGAGATCGTTTTGTCCCCCGATGTACAATGTACTATTAGATTGTTAGCTACGGTTACAATCGATTGCTATATTGATCATAGTACTGCCATTACCAGGTCAAGGTCATCGATGTAGGTATAAGATAAAGAACTTGCAACTACAAAATCACAAATATACGATAGGAAAAATTTAAGTCATGTGCGGGATTTTCAAAAGGAAAAAAAGGAAAAAAAAAATCCTATCGTATGTTTGTGATTTTGTAATGTAATCCGCATAGCAGGCGTTATTGCAAACCTAACAATATTAAAAAAAATCATGCAACTACTTGAGTGAAGCTGAAACGTGTTTGACAGACGTTGGTGGAAGTTAATTGGGACCAACTGGTCATGGGAGGATGAGTAGGCATTATTTTGCCTACCAAAAAAACGTTAAGATCAGATGTTATAGTAAACACTTAAATATATAGATATATTCTATAATACTTAACCCAGAATATCTTGCTAAAATCGACAGGCATGTGAGAAGATTTTATGTTATGCTACCATTATGGAAGAAGCGCGATGCCCACTGATGTAAAGCGGTAACCCCTGATGCATATCGTCACAAATGACTAACTGCACTGCACCGATCACCCTGAGACAAAGTTGTGTAGTCTCATCATCTCATGTGCCTGTAATTTCACCGGCACTCATATTCTTTAAACCGGAACTCAGTAACGCGAACATAGCTGCTTGGCGGTAGAAATAGGTATGGTGGCAGTACTTTCCCGGACGAACTCGCATTAATTGTATATAAGTGTATATATTACCCCGTGGGGTGCCGGGTTAGAACTGCACCTCCCCATATCATCCCGTGGGTGTCGTAAGAGGCGACTAAGGGAATTATACTGGAAGGTGGGCAGCAGCGCCTTCTAAAGAACTACTATCTTACACTGCGATCCCCAAGCCGCCTGCCAAGCGTGGGGATTATGGCAAAAACCCCTTAATAGGGGAGGCTGTGTTCAGCAGTGGACGATCCGGCTGATACAGTATATATTAAGTTCATACTATGTGCAATATGACGGGGAACCTCACTATTGTCTGATATGCTTTAATAAAGTTCATCGCTTTCAATAATATGTTGAGCTATAAACGGCTCTATACAATATTCGTACTTGACCGTTCTTTCATGTGGTGTGTGTGGTGGTTTAGCTTATTTTACTTTGTTTGGGTTAAGGTTGATATAATTGCGAACCCTGTCTGCATGTTTTGTTATTATCTAATATATAAAATTCTCGTCTAATATATAAAATTCTCGTGTCACAGTTTTCGTTGCCATACTCCTCCGAAACGGCTTGACCGATTTTGATGAAATTTTTTGTGCTTATCCGGTATCTATGAGAATCGGCCAACATCTATTTTTCATCCCCCCAAATGTTAGGGGTTTAACCCCTAAATTTTGTTTTTTATTTTATAGACAAAATTTTTAATTTCTATTTTTGTATGATACAACATACAAAAATACATACAATCCTCAATTTTCACCCTTCTACGATTAACCCTTATTTTTTAAATTATTTATATGGCAAAACAACGTTTGCCGGGTCAGCTAGTCTCTTATATATTTTCTTTTATTGCACAATACCGATCTTTCTTTGATAATAGGAGTAGAACTCCGGTATTATCGGGTCACTTGCAAATGAAGTGCTCATTAAGAGCACGTTAAGGCGCTGACAAGTGCTAAATAGCTATACTTGAACAGGTTTTAACAAAATATATTTAGTTTGTACCAGTAAGAAAATTATATAATAATCTTGATCACATTATAAGGCCAAGAAAAGTCCGAAACACGTTTCCTTAAAATTTTCTCGATAGAATAAAAGTTGAAGTTGAAAAAGTTTTGAAGCAGTGATGGCTCAGTGGTAATGGCTATGGACTGCCGTGCAGCAGGTCCATGGTTCGAATCTCGCCCTGAGCTTGAGCTTCACCGCATGGTCGAAGGGCATTTTGTGAATGCCCGCCTGGCTAGCGACCACCCTCAAGTAGAAAATCTGTCGTCAAGCACCTAACAGTGTGTTCCGGCAGCAGTCCTTGAGAGCCAGAAAAATTACAGGCTAATGAGACCTAACAACTGGACGTCTCAGTGTGACGGGCACAGTGCAATTCGTCGCTGACGAAATGCGTCTGTTATAGGCAGAGGTTAGTCCACTTAACATCAGGTGGGCCTCGGGCTTGTTACGTCACAATAAAATAAATAATAAAAAAATAAAAAACAAATGTTGACTCTAAATAAAGCTTCTAACGTAAATATCTTGATTATTTACGAATTAATGTGTATGAAACTATATTAATAAAATAGCAAAACTTTATTTAGAGGGACAAGAAAAGATACATTTTCGATTTACGTTAGTAGTTTTATGTTATCCAGCTTTCTTACGGATTTTATCTATACTGATCGCGATTTCACCATCTCTGTCTCTCTTTCACTCCAACGTAGTCCGATAGTGACAAAAATCAGCATTTGACAGCGTCTTAAGAAGCCGTTGGTCCCGGATGTTGTCTTGCGATGGTAGTCGATAAAGCATTGTAAAGGGCATTTTGCGAATGCCCGCCTGGCTGGCCACCACCCACAATTAGAAAATCTGTCGCCAAGCACCTATCGTTGGCAGCTGCCTTTGAGAGCCAGTAATTCTAGGTCTGAACAACATCCTTGACCACATCATCACTTACCTACTACTAACTATCAGCTACAAATAAATAACAAGTATGAGTGAATTCAAAATTCAAAATTAAACGTTTTTTTTTCTTTGAAATTATAACTGCAATGTAAATAAATATTTATGGAATCGTTTTTAAAGCCCTTCATTTTGATATCACACTCCATAAGATTGGGCCATTTGTTTTTTATTTGTTATTTATATACCTAGTGTCACTTCCATCAAAACAAATCTGACAATATCACAACATTAGATTCGGATAAGCCGTTTGGAAGTTATGCTGGAATAAAGAAACTCACAAACATCCATACGTACCTGAACCCTGAAAAAATAACACTCCTTTTGCATGTGCTTTCCGGGGCGTTGAAAGTATGTAATACAAAAATACAAATATCTTTATTTGACATATCAAAGTACAGGTAAATTGTGAATCCATTGGTAATTCCATTGGTCCAAACTAGTGTTAACTGTTTTGTTTTAAAAAATAACGGGGTTTTCACTCATTCACATTTTAGTAAATAATACAGGATAACGTGAATAAGTCAGATAGCTCCGACTATAGTTTCAATCACATCCGGTGGTCTTTTTCAAGGAGAGCTCGGGACGCCCTCGTTGACGTCTCGCTGAGCACTGACTGATTGACTAGTGTTAACCGTTTTTCACAGACAAAGACTTCTCACATAGAAATGATAAATATCATAAATATGCCAAAACCTAGAATTTTTATGAAGATAAAGTAATAGATTAAAAAAATACAATTTAATTTATAATAAAAAATATTAAGTAAAACACATACAAATCAAAGGTATCGATAAAACAAAATTTTAAAATTTATTTTAAGTCAATTTATACTCCAATCCCAGATATGTACATTCAAAAATCAACCTTATACATTACTATAAACTTTGCTTTTTAATGCACATATCATCCTTATTTCAAATATGACTCCACATGTAAGAAACTGGCTCAGCAAAACAAGCCAGTGTCCCACATACAAAATCACTAACGTAATAATAGATCTAGAAATATAAATTATATAAATAAAGCTTATACATTTACGTAAAAATAAAACAATCTAACTAAATCATTATTATCACAGGTACTTTCGAGTGGAGTGTTACCGCCCGCTCCACAGTCCCCGTTATAGCACAGTAGGGTCACGCGACCATCGCGCGATCTGCGAGCCATCCGGTTAGCCAATTTCATTGGCTGTAAATCCATTCCACTCCAAGTGAGAGACGACTTGTTTCCGCACATGCATTGTATTTGAACAGGTTTACAGTGCGCATTCTCCGGTTTTAAAGTAAAGGGCTAAGCTAGGGAAAGATTCCCGTATGTAGCTTCCCTACTAGGTACACAGAATCTCTTTCTAAAGCTAGCCTCATATGAATTTATAACATAACCCGACTTCAAATTATTCATTTTCGTTAAGCGTTTCATTGTTCAATTGAAATTGAAACTGCAATATATATATATATATATTTATGTAATCAATTCTTAGCGCCCTTCATTTTGATACCAATGTGTTTGGGAGAAACATTTTTTTATCACAATATGGCGTCTAAAATCGACCAGTTTGTTTTTTTTTTTACTTTTTTATGTAGATACCTAGTATCACCTGCGCTATCAAGAGGAATCTAATGATATATCATACATTTAAATCGGTTAAGCTGTTTAGAAGTTATAGTGGAATAAAGAAACTCACAAACAAACATTCGTGCATAAGTGTAAAATAGAAATTTCAATATCGTGGATATACTAATAATATAAATAATGATATATAATATAATTCCCACGTTTCATTAGTGTGTTTTTTTTTATAATACCGAAACGTTATTTTTCTGTAACCGGGATCTCGAATTGTTTATGGTACATAAATTGCAATGAAAATATTATTTATGAGTACATGTAATATATAGTACATGTTGTGGGAGTTAACTTAACATACATAATATAAATTGCAGGAGTGATTTTTATTAAATAAATTCAAATATAAGTGTGCATTTTATAAACGAAAAATGTCTTCCATTGTAGTTTATTACATGTTAGCTAAATATTAATTACAAATAAAATGTGCATTGATACGTTTTACTATACATACAAAATTTCGCTTAGTCAAGTTTTGTGTATACAAGACTTGACTAAGTGACATTTTAGAGCTGTATTTTTTTCTATAGAGATAAATATATGGAATTGTTAATGGGCTCAGGCATAGTATTGGTCATATTCTCTTGAATATTACATATTTTTATTGATTTCTTTAAGGTACGCCTTAAAGATATCAATTTTAACTGCTTCTAAAAACATGTTAAAATTTGACATTTTGAGGTTACACTTCACCCTAATAATTTATTAATTAGAGAATTTCTTTTTTTGATAGTTATACTCTAAAATGACGTCATCATCTACATACACACTGAAATGATCGATAGATAAGACGTCGATTTGGCATTAAAACAATATTATCAACGTTAGTGAATAATGAATGGCATCCGCCCTTGTCCATAAAAAAAAAATCTTACAAAATTACAAATGTACAAGAGGAAAAATTATGTCACGTGCGGGATTCGAACCCGCGTCCATCCACCCCTTTAGCCGGGGTATGCTCTAACCAATTGAGCTACCATTACAATGACGTCATAACTCTAATTTTTTCCTTTCGTTCTTTAACAATCGTATTGGGATGGAGCTCAGATGAATCTGTTAGCAAGCATCTGAATAACCAGAGTAAAATATTTGTACCTCATTTTTATTCCCGCAGGAATAGAAATTTAGAAATATTGATGTTTTAAAAATTATCTGTAAAAAATGAACTTATATTGGCTATATACTGTATACGCATGCATCATTAGCAACAAATATCACACAAATTAGCAACTTTACATATAATATTCTCAGTGCCTGTGAGTTTGCATCTATATGGGTATATAGATGCAAACTCACAGCTTATCTAAATGCTTTTATTGTAGTAGCTGTAGTGTTGTATATAGTTCATAGTATTTTGTTCATAAAGGCATACCGCCGGTAGAACAAAAAACTTAACATATTAAAAATAAAAAGATTATCTATTGCGGGTCACATTTACGGAGATAAATATTAAGAACGTGAAATTTTTTAATCCTTTTATATTTTGGAATTTGGTTTACTTAATATTAAATGAAAGTAAACATACCGAATCTTAACTATTATATTTCTGAACGATTTTGTAGTATTATTCCCTTACTTTGTTTGTAGCAAAATATTAGTGCCTATAAAATTAAATCAATCATAATTAGTAACATAATAGGACACTTAAGTGATCCGATCACGCTAGCAAGTAATGATAAACATGCATCGATGTCTGCATCACTTAGTTGTTCAGATATATTAAACAATATTTAATGTCAGAATGATATCTACTTCTAGGGTTTATTAGAGATCATTTTAACATTATTTATTGGTAGGCCAACGGGTATCACAGTGGTTATTCACCTACACACTTCACATGCGAAAGGCCCGTTAATTTACAAAATTTCATACATTTTTCATTGTTAATTCTTGGGAGCTTAGAGACTCTTAAGAGGAACTTAGAACTGTAATTTTCCCAGGTCATAATATTTGTTTGACTTGAAATGTTAGGTGAAACAATAAAGATTATCATTACACGATTGCCCAAAAAAGGAGTGTTATGTTTTAAGGGTTAATGTATGTTTGTATGTATGTGAGTTTCTTTATCCCACCATAATATCTAAACGGCTAAACCGACTTTAATGTAGGTATGATATCGTTAGATTCGTCTTTTTTTTATGTTATTGTGATGGAACAAGCTCGAGCCCCACCTGATGTTAAGTGGACTAACCTCTGCCTATAACAGTTGCAATTCATCACAAGTCACGAATTGCACTGCGCCCGTCACTGGCTCTCAAGGACTACTGCCGGAACACACCTTTCGGTGCTTGGCGACATACTTTCTACTTGAGGGTGGTAGCTAGCCAGGCGGGCAATCGCAAAATGCCCTTCCACCATGCACAATATGTCTTGATAGCGGAAGTGAGACTTGATACATAAAAAATAAAAATAAACTTTAAAACAATTCCATAAATATATATAACTTACAGTTTTAATTTCAATGGAACGATAAGCAGTCGGGTTTTTCACTTTTTTAATTTACTTATATTTGCTTTCTAAATTTGTTTCTAGACCGGTCATCGCTTCCGTTTTTGTCTGTTAATAATGAGTAATAGAAGTTTGCGTTGGACTAAAATGTGGCTAAAGTATACCACGGATGTCCGAATCATGCAAATTGTAACTAGAGAAAAACACAGGTTATCCTTTGGCATCCGAGATAACGAGAACTATAGAATTTCATTCATAAATGGACAATATAGTGCGCGCCGATGCCATAAGTCGATCCCGTTTGTTATTGATCATTGATATTGTAAATTAAATTAAATTGTTTATATTCGTGAGGACCTATAATTGGCCCATTGCTTTGTATACATGTTTCTATTTGACATGATGGCTGTTGGTCTTCCAAGCAAATAAATAAATAAATAAATAAATAAATAAATAAATATTATATGATATTGCATCGTGACCCGGAAAAATTGAACCGTCAGAGAGGTCTTGGAATGGGATGCATCACCAAAGCTGTCAAAAGCAAAAGGCGTAGGATAAAAACTGATCTGCCTTTAGTAGGGCACAAATCACTCAATACATTGAGGTAAAGATTTAAACATGGTTATTTTTTCAATCTTATTAGCCTTTATAAAACAAAGATAGAATCATTTATATCGGACCACAACGTAATGAGATATAATATCATTTAAAATACGTAAGAAATACGCATAAAATTGAGTCTTTAACGTTTTCGAAAGTCTTTTCAAAAATAAACGACATCTACACAAATCCTGATTTTTTGGTAATTTCTAGAAGTATTATTTTTAATTAGCTTAATTTAACTGATAGGCTAGACTTTGACCACTATCACTCCTAATGGTAAGTGATGATGTGGTCGAAGATATTTTTCAGGCTTACCTAGAATTACTGGTTCTTAGGGACCGCTGCTGGAATATACCTTTGCTTGGCGATAGATTTTCTACTTGAGGGTGGTAGCTAGTCAGGCGGGTTTTCGCGAATTGCCCTTCCACCAAGCCGTAGCGACTGTCATCCTGAGACAACAACCAGGTCCAACGGCTTAACGTGTCCTCCGAAGCACGGAAGCGCGCAGTAGTAATGCCACTAGCGGACACCCATCTAAGTCATGACCGCGGCGGACGTTACCCGATAGGTTAAGAACGGCTAGCCGTTCTACGAGCGGTCAAAATTTGTTTTTTTTTATGTTATTGTGACGGAACAAGCACGAGGCCCACCCGATGTTAAACGGTATCCTCTGCCTATAACAGATGCATACACAAATTACGTTCTGCACTGCGCCCATCACCTTGAGACATACTTGTTAAGTCTCATTTGCCTGTAATTTCACTGGCTCTCAAGGACTGCTGCCGGAACACACAGGTGCTTGGCGACTAATTTTCTACTTGAGGGTGGTCGCTAGCCAGGCGGGCATTCTCAAAATGCCCTTCCACCATGCGGTGAAGCTCAAGCCCGCGGCGGGATTCGAACCATGGACCTGCTGCGCGGCAGTCCATATTCAATGCCACTGAGCCATCACGGCTTCAAAGTTACATTATGTTTCTAATCTATTGGAGAACAATACATTATCATGCCTATAAAATTATTTCCACAATAATTAACAATGTAAAGGTCACCTATGTGAACTTATCACGCTATCAAGAGATGGTCAATCACGCATCGGCGCGGCGTCGGGAACTGGTTCAGAGATGTTACAATAAATAATGTTTAAATGATATCTAAATATATAATTAGACTAGTGTTAATTAGACATAATTTATTGGTGAGCCAATAGTTATCACAACGGTTATTCACCTTATTTTAAGGCCCACGGAAATGACGTAACTATGTTTAATTTTTCATCACTTGTTGAAGACCATGCTGATTTAAAACCATGACCTCACGTTATCATAGTACGATTTCCACAAGTTATTTCATATTTTTCAGTGTTGGAAATCGTTTCTTTTTTATTTTAAATATATTTTTCACTCTTGTTACTGTGCCGAACATACAAAAAGCTTACAGTCGATTTAAGAACCTCATTCTTTTTCGAAAGACGATTGAAAATAAAATAATGCTTTGTTTAAAAATAGATTTATATTAAATATTTTTTTAGCTTTGATGGGATTTTGCTCCTATTTTGTTTAAGGGTTTCGTTTATCTTAAGAAATGTGGTCTAGACTAGCCAGAAAAGCCATATTAATGCAAACGGATACGGTTGGCGATATAGATTTGACTTAGTGTAAGGAACCAACTATCCTAAATAAAGGATTTAATTTTATTATTATATCTTAAAAATAACAGATCTTTCATAGACCACTCGCATGTCTGTTTAGCTTTATCTATCACAAGCTACTTCCTCACAATCGACTAAACCGATAAGGTTGACATTGGGTACATATTATTTGATTTTTGGTTGTTACCCAACTTATCCGGCTATAAATGTATTCTGATTTGAGCCATAACTTTGTTGTGCAATACAAAAAAAAACATAGTTCAAATGTCTGTAGCAGAAAAGGTCTATTATTTTGGAAGTCTTGGAGATCTCAGTTTTGTTGCCTTTACATATTATTTTATGCGACGTGTTATTATTTTGTGCTCTCATTTCACACTAACAGTTAGTGATAGTGGATCAACGTCATGCCTAAAGACAAAATATTCCTTGAAAATTATTATACTGAATAACCATTATTTATCGATGTACTGAGGGTGTAGGGCGGAAAGACCTTGTTTCGCATGAGAGTGACAGAACGGGAATATTTGAAAAATTTTCAATAAAGAGATATTTTGAATAAGAATATATTTTTTCATGTACCTACTTTATCACATGTTTACTACATAATAACCAGAAATAAAATGTGTATTGATTTGACTAGACTAGGCGGAAATTAAGTGATTCATGTTTTTTCCGTCGAAAGAAATTTAATAATCGTGTTTTCGTGTCGTAATTTGTTATCCTCTCAAATAATATATATTTTATTCATATATCTGAGAAGTAAACTCTTTCTAAAATACTTGTTCAAATTTTGTGTGTTTTTACTCATTTTACAGATGGTGATGGTTCTACCTGTCCACAATTCAATTGCAATTTCTGCATGGTAGGTATGTGTATGTGCCATGCTTTAACGCGATTCAGATGGACCCGGAATTCATTATATGGTAAGTAACTTGTCTTCTCCTCTTGTGTTTTTTTTATGTTTCGACAAAGAATAAAGATTATCTGATTAGGTGCTGTTTTATTTGTTCTCGTTTAAGTAATTTTACAATTTAATACAACCAGGTTTTATAACTTTATATTTTTATGATCTATTGTGAGACACAATGTTTCAAACGTTACTTAAGGCAAGTGTGTTCGTAGCTCTTTCCATACAAACGTAGTTCATCATATTAAAAACCAAGTACTCGTAAATATTCAGATTTGATAAAAATTTAACTGCCATTATTGCCCTAACATCAATGTCTGGTTTGTTTTATTAGCTATCATAAATATGTTATAATTACTAAATAAATAAGTAACACTGGGTGTTTTTAATCGTATATCCCAGATGCCTGCCCTTCTACGATAATGTTCTTCTGTTTGGAGAAATATCTCAAATACTTTTAGAAATTGAGGTATTTCTTTCTCTTTTTAGAATCTTTTTTTCTAAGTATCAAAGTAACTTACTGTATCAGCCGGATCGTCCACTGCTAAGAACAGTCTCCCCTATTAAGAGGGTATTTGCCATAATCCCCACGCTTGGCAGGCGGCTTGGTGATCGCAGTGTAAGATAGCAGTTCGTTAGAAGGTGTTGCTGCCCACCTTCCAGCATTTTTCTCCTAGTCACCTCTTACGACACCTACGGGATGATAAGGGGAGGTGCAATTCTAACCCGGCACCCCACGGGGAGTAGTATCAAAGATAGGTAACATTAAAAAAGCGAAAATGACTTTCAACACTGAAAAGTATGAAAACAAGTTAATGTTGAAGTTGGCACCATGCGGATTCAAAACACTGACCTCACTTTATCATGGTTCTACTTCCATAAGTTATTTCTTACTGCTGATGGTTACCAGTCGGTTAGGTTTTAATTTTAAAAAAGGCGTTTTTGTGATACACACAGCTTATAAGATCGTTGTCATTCACCTAAGCTATTGTTGACCATTGACAGGAGTTGTAATAATTATGAAATCATCCAGTATGAAATAGTACATTATGCAACATGTGCGCGAAATTGTTTATTACAATCGTGACGGTAAATGGAGTAGAGATTGTAATAAACAACGCGCACAAGTTTTATACAACGTTTTTCAACACACTTGCGAGGAACGAATACGAAATTGATCTTTTTGATAGCAATGATAATCTGATTAAGAAGGCTTATAAGTAATTAAATCTTTTAAATTCTACTTCAGTAGGTAAAAAACTCTTTGGTTTGTTTTTATAAGAAAAACGAACGAAACAAACTACAATCTCCTTGGTGAGAAGTGTGGACACGTTGTTTTTTTTTCTATTTAAAACACTAGTGCGGTAATGTAAAAAAGCACGAGTGCGTAATAGACTATATTGTAAGGTCAATCCTCCTTAATTACTATATTAATTAGATATAAAACTTCTTTACTGTTGATTTTGTAAAAACTGTCAAAATATTGCGATAGTAATAGAATGAGTTAGTTAAGTTGTCATCTTGAAATCTGTTACGATTAGTCAGTGAACAACCTTTTAACATTATTTTCCGGGCTTATAATTTTTGTACCATGTTTGAAAGCCTCAATAAAAGTATAAAATACTAATATTAATTTTACAGTACTTGCGTCATTCGATTTCTTTATTAATGGCTTACTTTTTAAACTTGTTAATTTTGGTTCATAATATTGGCAATATTGAAAGATGAGCGCGAAATACCACGCCATCCGCCACGCGGTGAAAAAAAACGAAAGATCAAGAATGCATTACATTCGTGGCTTTTTGAAAAAGTAGGACGTGTACATCGGATTGTATCTCGGTTATTATATATTTATGGTATGATGTGTTAAAGAGTCTGATATTATAGTGAAATCTATCTGTATCGTTGGCGTTTTCAATTCCACCTGACCTTTCCCAAAAATATTATGACACTAAAATCAGTGCATACTCTCCCCGTCAAGAATCATCATCATAATTAATTCAAAAGTAATCATCAAAATCAATAACATGAATAAAAAAATATGCAATCGAATTGTGAACCTCTTAATTTTATCGAAGAGAGTGTGGCTGTGGGGTCGGGCGTCGCTCTTTTAGGGTCCCGCATGGCAGCCACGAGTTTTAAACAGCCACAATAAGTTAGTTGCTCGATGGGCAGCCAGTATAAGGAAAAATGTTCACTGGTTTTGATCACAGCTTTAAAACTGTATTAAAAATATGCGTTTTCAGTATTTGTTTTTTATTAAAGGGTATACGGTACATACCAAATAACAAAATATCAAAATGTAGACCCCGTAATAAAAAGATCTCTTCATAAATATTTTTGTATTTTATTTTAGAGGAAAAAAAAGTATTCTGTCTCAGAGGTTCTAGACAATAACGCCCGTGCTAGGGTGATTCTTCTTCTGCCACTCCCAACTTTCACTACCGTACACAAGAAAAACACGAAATTTATTGATCACAAAAATATTAATAACTGTGGTTTCAGACGATAAAACGTAATGCGGTTTTGATGTTAATAGAGATTCCAGGCCTAAACATATGAAGGCCTGCGTCATCTCCACGTGCCGATATATTATGGACAATTGGCTCTATTTTCTAATGCCATCGAGCCTATAAGAATCAATTTTTACAAAACGATCGTTGTTATACAACAATCATTTTACAACAAGTACTAGCTCTAGGTTCAGAACACGTATTTCTCATTCAACATTGGGTTTTCTAGAAATTGTGTATAAAGTATTAGTGAACATTCAGTATTTAGTATCTAAAAGATATCGAAATAGGATTTGTAGTAAAATATATAGCTAACATTAATTAAAATATATAAGTTAAGTTACGCGTTGTAGCCCGTGATCGTGACTCCCAGACGAGGACTTCAAAACTGACTGAAACTAGGCATCTCTCCGGAAAATATCACGCGAGATTTAGACAGTCTCTTATGTTTATATAGTAAATCATTAAGAACAGCACGTTATACAAAAGTTATAGAAATACTATACTTAAAGTTATTTCTGAGGATTGTAAAATTGTTACAGGTACGTTTTTTTTTTTTTTTTTTGCCTTACATGTTAGCCTATGGCCACTATCTCACCTGATGGTAAGTGATGATGTGGTCGAAGATGTTGTTCAGGCTTACCTGGAATTACTGGCTCTCAAGAACAGCTGCCGGAACACACCGTTAGGTGCTTGGCGACAGCATTTCTACTTGAGGGTGGTAGCTAGCCAGGCGTGCCATGCTATAACGACTGCCATCCTAAAATGACAACCGGGACCGACGGCTTAACGTGCCCTCCGAAGCACGGAAGCGCTCAGTAGTAATGTCACTAGTGGTCACCCATCCAACTCATGACCGCGGCGGACGTCCACCTGAGGTTTTTCCTCAGGTCTACAATCTTAACCGCTTCAAAAGAGGCGTGAATAGAGTCCTTTCATTTAAGGTAGGCAACGCACCAGTAATGCTGCGGATATTACAGGTGTTCATAGGCGGCGGTGACCACTTACCATCAGGTGGACCATCTGCTTGTTTGCCACCTTATATATAAAAAAAACCGTTGCTTTACTTTGCTGATCGGTTAAGAACAACTAAGAAAACTTCGCCACGAGCGCTTCAGGTTTCTCTTTATGTAAAGCTGTAACTACATAAGTTACTACGTTTTCTCTGCTGTAAATTTACTGTTCTACGACGATCGCTTTGTACAAATTGGTCTTTATAGACTCGATGCAGTAGAAAATGAAGAATTGATGTCAATTGCCCATAATTTATATCCACACGTGGGGATGACGTAGGAAATCACGTTTTTTTAGGCGTGGTGTATAGATTAACATCGAATCCGCATTACGTTTTATCACCTGGAATCCCAGTCATTGCTTTTTTTGCGGTGAATAAATTACTCTAGCTTATAATTATCAGTATATTATACAGATTGAATGTCTTTAGTGGTAATTATTTGTGTCAATAAAATGAACCGGAATATGTTTAGTTAAAAAACCGGCTCAACGCGTATTGAACACCTCTACTGATGGTTCCGTAGTAGCACAACACATTATGTTTGTACCAATATAGTAATAATTTTTTTAACCCACTCGCTCGTAACGGGCCTTTTAATGCACCGATTTTAGTGTCATACGAGTAATATAATCTATTACGCACTCGTGCTTTTTTTACTTTTCCACACTAGTATTTTAAATAGAAATAATAACAACGTTTCCACACTTCTCACCAAGGAAATTGTAGTTTGTTTCGTTCGTTTTTCATATAAAAATAAACTAAAGAGTTTTTTACCTACTGAAGTAGAACTTTAGAAGATTAAATTATAAACCTTCTTAATCAAATTATTATTGCTATCAAGAAAATATTTTCGTATCGAAATTTCCGTATTCGTTCTTCCCAAGTGTGTTGAAAAACGTCGTGCGCGTTGTTTATTACAATCTTTACTCAATTTAGGCCTGACATCGAATCTCGATTGTTATAAACAACTTCGCGCAGTTGTTGCATAACGTACTACATATTTCGTTCCATACAGGTTCCTTAAGACAGAATTCCGATGAAAAATTACAGACCGACGGCGAAAACAAGTAGAAGGGAGAAATTTATTTCGTTTAGTATTGTGGAACTCACACACTTGCATGTTGGAAGGGCATTTTGCGAATGCCCGCCTGGCTAGCTACCACCCTCAAGTAGAAAATCTTTAGCCAAGCACCTAACGGTGTGTTCCGGCAGCTGTCCTTGAGAGCCAGTAATTCTAGGTTAAGCCTGTTAACACCTTCGACCACATCATCACTTACAAGTGAGGTAGTGGTCAAAGGCTAACCTACCAAGCATAAAAAAAGAGGAACGCAGTACAGTCTCAAGCAGAACGAGAAACGTGATAGTGTTACAATAATATAGACAGGCATGACGCTGAATAACAGGCGGGTGACATATTTTCACCATTTCCTAACATAAAAAAATATTCTGTTCAGATTCCAACTGGCTACCTATTATGAATAAACATTCCTTTAAATGTAGGGCGGGCGGGCAGTAGAACGGAAGGATAGCCGGACGGCGCGCTGTAGGCTTTAGCAATAGGGTCATATCGTTGTCATACCGAACTTTAAATAGAAATCCGAAGCCTTAGACTTGTACTAACATTGCATTAAGTCAGGACAGTGTGTCATACATGAGGATATTTTTTTTTATTGCTAATAGGGATAGCCTTTGACTGCATTTCACCTGATGGTAAATGATGATGGGGTCAAGATACTAAACAGGCTTAACTTAGAAAGGACAAAGGATAGATTTGATGTCCGCGACAGACAGTAACTTTGTCACTTCAAGGCCCTGGATTCATACCCGCGTCAGACAGTAACTTTGTCATTTCAAGGCCATGGATTTGATGTCCGCGTCAGACAGTAACTTTGTATTTTCAAGGCCCTGGATTTGATGTCCGCGTCAGACAGTAACTTTGTCTTTTCAAGGCCCTGGATTTGATGTCCGCGTCAGACAGTAACTTTGTCTTTTCAAGGCCCTGGATTTGACACCCGCGTCGGACAGTAACTTTGAAATCTCAAGGCCGGGATTGATATTCAAGACTTTTTTCTTCTAATACGTAATTTATACCGTGCGTATTAAGCCTGGCACGTATTTCATGAAATACGCGATACGTCCAGCATGTCTGTGGTGTTCTTTTATGTCATCGATTTATTTAGTTACGCATTTTACGTTTGGTAAATTATCATCATATCTTTACCTTACATTTGTTGAGTCGGTAAAAAACTACTTCATTAGCAACGTAAGGAACGTCAACTGCAAATTCACAAAATAATATATTTACGTTAACAACATAATATTCATAAATAATCACGAATGAAGAGATTTTCTGCTCATTGCGTGCTTAGCAACAGAGTAGAAAGATAGTAAATCCCATAAGCCAGTGACCCCAAGGGTTGATATATGCAAGGTGATCCGGTTTAGCTCGATGTAAAAAAACCAGAAGATCCATCAGAATTAACATAACAAGTACCGGTTCACCAGATGGCAAAGTTAGATATGCTATTCAATATTTTATCGCGCTCAGACACGAATACGGTAATGGTTATCGAAAATGACGATAAGTATTTTTTTTTTATTTTTTTCTTTTTAATGCCTGATAGTTTATCCTTTGACCACTATCTCACCTGATGGTGAGTGATGATGTGGTCCAAGATGTTGTTCAGGCTAACCTAGAAGTACTGGCTCTCAAGGACAGCTGCCGGAACACACCGTTAGGTGCTTGGCGACAGATTTTCTACTTGAGGGTGGTAGCTAGCCAGGCGGGCATTCGCAATTTGCCCTACCACCATACCATTACCATTGCCTTTCGAGTACCATGCTATAACGACTGCTATCCTAAGACGACAACCGGGACCGACGGCTTAACGTGCCCTCCGAAGCACGGAAACGCTCAGTAGTAATGTCACTAGCGGTCACCCATCCAACTCATGACCGCGCGCGACGTTGCTTAACTTTGCTGATCGGTTGAGAACAGCTAAGTAAACTTCGCTACGAGCGCTTCGAAAGGAATCGTTATCGTGTGGAATAGTTACATATAGTTATTTAGGTAGGAAAAATGACTTGAAACTTTTTTTACCGTAGAACTTGAATCATCGCGATAAACTGAGCTTGCCCGTGTTACTGGTATAGGGATGGCTAAGGCTTAGTTGCAGCATCTCTTGTTAACGTCAATTTAATTATCCCGTCCAAATAAGGTTCAACATGAAACTTTTTTGCGAATTTAACCATCGTCAAATTTGGTGCAACCCAGCCTTAGGTTTCCCTTTTAGCTGTCATGTAACTGCGTTTTGTAACCAGTTTCCAACAAAGATTTTTCTTCTGTTATCGCTAGTCAATAATTAAGAAAAATAAATAGGCTACTAAATTTTTTATTTTAGTAATGGAACAAGCTCGAGGCTGAGCTGATTGTCAGCAGTAACCTCTGCCTATAACAGATTCAGCTCGTCATAAGTGGCGAACTGCACTGCGCCTATCACCCTGATATATACAGTTGATTTTTATGAATCATGTAAGTTTATATATTTTTTTGTACGCCTCATAGGTTAGCCTTTGACCACTATCTCACCTAATGGTGATGATGTAGTCGAAAATGTAGTACAGGCTAACCTAGAAGTATTATACGCTATTTAGATTATAAATACTCATATTATTGTCAAAATTAATAGATTTTTTTGTATCTATTCTTGATCTTCGCTTCCCATCAGGCGGGATAGAGAAATTGTCATGTCACATTATTAAAAAAAACAATTTACTTGGGAGTCTGATGAAAAAATATAATATCTACGAATTTCGCACTCTGATGCTTTATCCGCGTATGAAACTATGTGGGCAAGCAACAGACATTTTACGAAAATGCCAAGACATGCTGCAAAATACCGGTTCCCTCGAGCAACATCAAATGAGAATTACGTCACGCTCATTTAGAGTTCAGCATTACAACAGTCCGTAAACTAAAAAAAGTTGATTTTGAATACAACTTTGAAATTGCATACATAATAAATGGGTTTTTTCATTATTTGTCGATTAAAAGGAGGATAACGGTATATAATGATACCGAAATTTCAGATTATTATCTAGTTTAGTTTTTGAAATATACCCTATCATAAAAATGGTCTTATATTAAGAACTTTGATAGCGTCCTGCTTAATTATATATTATTTAAGATAGAATATTATAAAACTGTACCTACTTATATTTTACTCAATGAGCTCTAACTAGACGGTGACTCCCCACACATTAGGTAGGATATAAAAGTGTTCATATTTCGGCTACCTACCATTTGAAGCAGCGATGGCTCAGTGGCATTGGCTATGGACTGCTGAGCAGTAGGTCCATGCCATGGTTCTAATCCCGCCGCGGGTTTGAGCTTTGCGAATGCCCGCCGGGCTAGCTACCACCCTCAAATAGAAAATCTGTCGCCAAGCGCCTAACAGTGTGTTCCGGCAGCTGTCCTTGAGAGCCGGTACTTCTAGGTTAGCCTGAACAACATCTTCGACCACATCATTACTTACCATCAGGTGAGATGGTAATGAAAGGAAAACCTATCAAGCATAAAAAAAAGTGAAACATACATGTGTACCGATTTGCTAGGGTTGCGTAAGTAGTACAAAATGAATTCGGAAATATGTGTACCTACTGTACTAATTGTTGTAAAATATCATCACATCACGAATGAATCACAGCATAAGGTACCTACAAACTGTGTCTGAATCATCAATCATGGTCGTGGTCATAGAGTAGAAATTGACGTGTGACATCTTATTCTCAATCTCTACAGACTGGGCCGATTCACATCGACCAACAGAGCGAACGCTGCGCTGGTTTGATCAGCATTAGCATGCTCCATGTTTGCATGAACCGCACAGCAACATTCAACGTATTCAGTTCAAATCCTATTTTCCATGAATGACCTCGAAGCTAACACATTGGTTCCTGATTTCTACGCTATTATTATATACTACACTTATGTCCATAAGTCCTATAAAATGTAATATTTAGACCTTGTTAATGTACAAAATAGTAGATGGCACTATCTACTTATATGAGCCAATAAAATTTTGCATAAATGGCCTAGAAAGTTATTAATTGGTTCCTGATTTTTGCGCTATAATCATTTATAAACTAATGTCCAATGTTCTTTAATCTGATTAAAAATACTTCCGGTCTTGAGTTTATACAACATAGTAGGTGGCACTAATTTAGCGCTCGTAGCGAAGTTTGCTTAGCTGTTGTTAACCGATCACGTCCGCCGCGTTCATGAGTTGGATGGGTGACCGTTAGTGACATTACTACTGAGCGCTTCCGTGCTTCGCAGGGCACGTTAAGAAGTTGCGTCGGTCCCATTTGTCGTCTTAGGATGGCAGTCGTTATAGCATAGTGGTAGGGCATTTTGCGAATGCCTGCCTGGCTAGCTCAAGTAGAATAACTGTCGCCAAGCACCTAACGGTGTGTTCCGGCAGTTGTCTTTGAGAGCCAGTAATTCTAGGTTAGCCTGAACAACATCTTCGAACACATCATCCCTTACCATCAGATGAGATAGTGATCAAAAAATAACCTATCATGAATAGAAAAAAAAATATCCATATTAACCGTTACGTATCGGTATCTCTCTTCTCCTCTCAGTCGGGCACTCTTGTCAGAGTGGTCGTGGTTGCACTAATGATGTACACGTAGATGCATTCGTTAGGTCCCCATATTCCCAAGGCTTGCCTTCTTAGCGATGTTCTTCCAACTCTGTCGGATCGAAACGTTCCGAGTACACTGGACCATGGTAGACTCAGTTGCTTTTGTTATCAGATCAGTCCAGCGGGTTGGTGATCGGCTGCGTAACCTTTTGCCTTCCTCCTGGCCTTGAACCACTAGTCTCTCCATCGAGTCCTCTTTTCTGGAGAGAGACCAAAGAACTTCAATACTCGTAGTTGCACAGTTGACGATAGTCGGTCTTTGATACCGAGTTCATTGAGGATGGATACATTGGTGCGGGATGGCGTCCACGGGATATAGAATATAATTATAATAATTAATATATATTATAATTATATATAATTATAATAATTAATATATATTATAATTATATATAATTATAATAATTAATATATATTATAATTATATATAATTATAATAATTAATATATATTATAATTATATATAATTATAATAATTAATATATATTATAATTATATATAATTATAATAATTAATATATATTATAATTATATATAATTATAATAATTAATATATATTATAATTATATAAATTATAATTATATTATATAATATAATTGTAAAGGTAATCCTGCAGACTCAAAAACCAGGTTTCGGCTCCATAGAGAATGATTGGAAAAACAAGGCACTTCATCAATCTGACCTTTGTTTTCTTGGTAATTCTCCTGTCTTTCCAAATCTTTCCAAGTCGTTCTACTGCCGACTTGATGATGGCGCACCGTCGTCTAATCTCGTCGCCACCTCCTCCAGTACTTGAGATACTAGAGCCGAGGTAGGTATAGCTCTGTACAACTTCGCAATTAACTATGTTTTGTACGTTGGTTCAATTTTGTTCAGCCCGGTCTACTCGGTATCTAATTCATAACAATAGAAATTTATTATTATCTTATGGATATATTCACAGCCGATCCTCAGCGGATAAAAGTTATATAAGGCAAAAAATTATATTATCAATATATTTAAGGCAAAAATTTGTATTATCAATAAATTTTTGCCCTAATGACCTCGAAAGTTATTCAATGGTTCCTGATTTTCGCTTATTATTTGTTAAACTAATGTCCGTGTTCTATGTTCTGATCAATCAAATTTTGACTTCAGGTCCTGTGTTTATACAACGTAGTAAGTGGCACTATCCACTATTGAAAACCAATTAAATTTTGCATAAATGACCTTGAAAGTTATTAATAGGTTCCTGGTTTCTTCGCTAGTATTAATTGTTTAGCTAACGTTCTTGTTTCGTATAAATCAAATGAAGTATTTAAGTCTTTTATTTATGTAATGTAGTAGGTGGCACCATCCATAATCCGCACAAGGGAGTTTTTATTGCAATACATAAAGAAGTGCGAACTGCGAAGTTTTAGTTGAACTCAGGAAGTCATGCAGGCCAAGGTTAAGGTCGTGCATTAAGTGTCGTTATAGATTATTGTATACAAAGGATTTAAAGACTGAGATGCAAATGAGAAAAAACCTCACAATAAAGACACATTTGACATAATTACTAAGTATACCAATATGCTGCGAAATCTCTGATGTATATAGGGTTGCCAGACGTCCGGGAAATCCGGGATAGTCCCGGAATTGGGTGTCTTGTCCCGTGTCTAGTAATTACACTCTACTGTTCCGCAATTTACTAGTTTCAGGATTTTTCACAAACTTACCGAAATCAATACCATGCCAACCACGGCGCATACCGGCCGTGTGTGTGATTACAAAGTTTAGTTAAAAGGCCTATAAAAGTTAACTCTTAATGTTGATCTAGTTTCATAATTAGTTTGGCTAGCCTCAAAGAGTGGCTCATTTTTTTTTCATACTTTTAAGTAAAATTTTATGAATATTGATTTAATATCTAAATTTGCAGTTCAACCGTAGATTTATTTCGATTTTAACTTGAGGTCAAAGTGGGTACCCACACCCTTTTCAAACCCCAGAAATGTCCAGAAATTGATATACCTTAATCTGGCAACCCTAGATGTATATCTCAGTTACATAATTGATGGACTGTGTCATAGGAGAACAACAAGCTAATGTATTAAATTGCAGCTTCATCATCACCTTCTTGCCCTTGATCCACCTCTGCGGTCGATGTCAGTCCTTAGCTGATAATATCTTTATGATTTCTTTAAGTTGTTTATACAAATATATGCAATTTTTTGTAAGTTACCTTTAATGACACTGAGATGAAAAAAACATAATTATTTGATATGTTGTATGGTCATATTTGTTTTTTAATTTTATGTTGATTCCTCTACAGTATTTGTGTGTTATTACACGTATGCCTAAATTTATTGAAGTGCTCGTAGTGTCGCTTGCTTAGTCGTTCTTATGGAGAGGCGAGTCACAAAATAAAAATATTGTTTTTTTTAGAAAGAGTGTTTGCTTATGAATTAAATATATAATATTCTACAGGATGTGACATATATTATGGCTCAGGCATGGTAAGTCGAAAACACGATTCCAAATACTTCTCTCAATAGAAAATATAAAACAGAATACGGCTCTGAAGTTGTCGTCTTAGGATGGCAGTCGTTATAGCATAACTAGCTACCTTCAAGTAAAAAATCTGCCATCAAGCTCCTTATGTGTTCCGTCTTTGAGAGTCGGTATTTTTTTAGGTCTGCGCCGCACTGAACTCACTCAAACAAGTTTATGTTATTTCATAAGCGTCTTAAGACTTGAAATTTGGATTGGACAATTTTTATTAACCTAGAATGGTAACTAGCTCTTTAGGAGCTGCTGGAAACCACCGTTAGGAGCATCAATTTATTTTCAATGCAACATCATAAAGCTTTATGATTATGACATAATAAAGTATTTATAACTAAATATTTCGTCAGGTAGTCATATCATTTTTTTTAAATTATTTTTAAGCCTTTGACCATAATCTCATCTGATGATGTGTTAACAGGCTTAACCTAGAATTACTGGAACTCAAAGACAGCTGACGGAACACACTGTTATGTGCTTGGTGACAGATTTTCTACTTGAGGGTGGTCGCTAGCCAGGCGGGCATTCGCAAA
Organism: Plagodis pulveraria; assembly: GCA_963890685.1. Lineage (NCBI taxonomy): Eukaryota > Metazoa > Arthropoda > Insecta > Lepidoptera > Geometridae > Plagodis > Plagodis pulveraria. The sequence goes on from OY982951.1 coordinate 10,453,705, forward strand.
ATGCCCTTCCACCATGCGGTGAAGCTCAAGTCCGCAGCGGGATTCGAACCGTGGACCTGCTGCGCGGCAGTCCATAGCCAATGCCACTGAGCCATTACTGCCTAAGCGAAGTATATAGAATCCAGAGAAGTTACGTTACGAACATCGCCTCAAAGTTGCCAGCTATTTTAACTTTTAACAGGCATCATTTCAGACTGATTTTGGCGTAGATCGACCGCAAGGACTGTCTGAATTCAGAGAGTGGTTGCGGTCGGTCTACGCAATCTTATCTGTCACGTTTTTTTCTTAGAAGAACAAGACGGTAAGGACGAAGCATGGTCGATATAAAAAAAATACGAAGCTATTTCACTCCATCATACCTACGGCTGATATATGGAAAACACTACTAGTGTCTTTATAGCTATTTTATGAGTGACAATGATTGTAGGCGTTTTCAATACAGACTGAATAGATGCTTAATCTTAGCAAGCCCTTCCCAGCGTCGACCGCAACGTTATCGATTTAAGCTTTGTTTGTTAGGGTTGGGATCTAAAGGATAAAACGGAGCCCTTTTAGCGAGACTCTGCTATCTATCTGTCTCTATAGTCATCCGTTAGTGTGTCATAGGTATCTAGCTCATAAAGCTCATAAACGGAATGAGTCACAAACCTGGAATTTTGAAATTTTGTGTAAATCGTTCAGTCAAAGATGAATATTGGACATAAAATTCAATTAAATTATATACATGAAGAAGCAGACAATTTTTGTTGAGGTCAACCTCAAAACTTAATGCAGTTAGAATTCTGATATTTTCGTATTTTATGTACAATATCCCCTTTTTGACGAACATATACTTCAAATTCAGATTTAAGTTTGTTTTAAAGCTGTGATCAAATTGAATTTTTTTTTTACATTTTTTTTTTCTGCATTATAGGTTAGCCTTTGACCTCTATCTCACGTGATGGTAAGTGATGATGTGGTCGAAGATATTGTTCAGGCTAACCTAGAAGTACTGGCTCTCAAGGACAGCTGCCGGAACACACCGTTAGATGCTTGGCGACAGATTTTCTACTTGAGGGTGGTAGCTAGGCCTGGCTAGCTACCACCCTCAAGTAGAAAATCTGTAGTAGTAGTATATGTATCTGTAGTGTAGGTAGGGCATTCGCAAAATGCCCTACCACCATGCTATAACGACTGCCATCCTAAGACTAAATCTAAGAACCGGGACCGACGGTTTAACGTGCCCTCCGAAGCACGGAAGTGCTCAGTAGTAATGTCACTAGCGGTCACCCATCCAACTCATGACCGCGTGCGACGTTACTTAACTTTGCTGATCGGTTGAGAACAGCTAAGTAAACTTCGCTACGAGCGCTTCAAAAATGCACATATGCGTAACCTTGATATCCAATGAATGAAGGTCCGACTCGCACTTGGCTACTTAAAATAGATAGGTCGTGATTATACCTATTTAAAAAAAAGATAAAATCAAATGGGGCATATCAGCTAACATTTCGGTAAATTCTTATCTATGACTAAGTGGCACCGCCTACAATAGGTTATCTGTTAAATTGATACTGATCGTATCATCCGATGTTTTTTTGCGAATGAGTCACCATTTATTCCAAATAAGAGTTATGTGTCTGTACGGTTACCGCTCCTACTTATAAATATTTTTAGGGTTGCCACAAGATATTTTTCATATTGACTTTCTATAACCTTGATTGGTCGCTACATAATGTATAAGGGAGGTATAAAAGCTTCTACAAGTATGGCTTGGTTATTTATTTATTCAATTACACCGCTACAGAGCGAGTTACACTAATGATATTAAAAACTTAAAAACTAGCAAAATATCGATAAAATAATAGCACAAATATTACAGACAGTCAATTAAAATAATAATTACCATAATAAAATGTATCTGGTCATAAGAATAAATTATAATTCCTATGCCTGCTTTTTTGTTAAGGTGGAAGAAACAAGGATAGGTATCTAAATCTAATACAACCTTTTTATTTTTTTAGTTAAGGCGGTTGGTGATAATAAGACAATGCCCTCTTGTTCAAAAATTAAGTAGGGAAATATATACTACCTACCTTGATACCTTTGTAGTATTCAAAACGAATTTGAGACAACATAAAAAATAATTTCTAAAATAATGATTATTGTTTTTTGATTCCTTCATGAGATATTAAAAGTTTCAACATTATATTGTTATAACTGAATCAGTTAACAGTTTTTAGTAATGTTAGGATGTCATGCCTAGCACAAAACTTGCATATTATTATGCTAGTCAATGTTTTCAGACCCACTCCTGATATCTTTTACCTTGTCACACAATATGGGGTCAACGAAAAAGAGTTAAAAAAGGTTACAAAAAAAAAGAAAATGTAGGGATTCACAATGGGAGCCAAAAAAGTGCACGATTGGATAGATTTGTCCAAAGGCATAGTGCAGAAGTTTATAAATTCTTATAGACGATAAATTAGAGGGCCACAATGGGGCCCAAAAAAGTGCAGGAGAGGATAGATCTATCCAAAGGTTCAGTGAAGAATTAAAAATTGTTATGAAAAGTTTGGGGGTCACAATGGGGGCCAAATAAGGGCAGGTCTGTATAGATCTATCCAAAAACTGAGGGTAGAATTCAATCGAACTTCCATATAAAAAGTATTATTTTATAAATTTTTGAGTGTAAAAATACCTGAACTTTTTTGGAACCACCATCCTCTAGCGCGCTATAGTTATCTTCAGCAAGAGGCAGTCTTGGTGGATACCACCGCAGTGTCAGATATTCTGCCCCGGAGCAGTAGTGTGCAAAAACTACTATATTGTGGCATAAAGGGACGAGCGCACATCTTCGTTCAGCTTGACGTAGTGTTCAGCAGAACGAGGACTTTGACACCGCAACTGTAATGGACAGTCATCGTGACGTTTACTATCAGCCGGGCGACATATTCGTCTCATCACCTAATAACATAAAAAAATACCTACTAGAATTTGACCAACATATATGCTATATCACACCACATCAGCTTGCGTATGGATAGAATATCTGATGAGGCGTCGTGAAATCATATAAAGATTAACAACAACAATGTGACAACCCTAGAGCAGTGATAATTCGCGTGCCAGCGCAGGAACGCGAATTAGCGTAATGGAATTACGCAACAGTATACACAACTCGCAAGGACAACGGCCGGTTATCTTTTACATCACGTATGTCGATAGTATATAAATATAAGTCTATTTCTAATCATTTATACCAAGTTTGCGCAATACGAGCAACAGAAATAACGGTCCTATTATATTAGACCAAAACGCAGGTCTTTGGTGAATCGTGAGTTATTAGACACTTTTTCCAGCTCATTCGGTACTATACGTAAGGGTAATCGACGACATGTTACGTTAAAGTCATAGAAAATTACCCGTGCAGTTTACCTGTACCTAAGTCACCGCTCCATAATATAATGATATGACGTGTTTGCTATACGTTTTTAGAAAATTCTAGAATAACTATGGTCTTGTTAGCGCAATATTGTTTTTTTTCTTAAATGTAAAAATACGAGTTAACGTAAAAGTTTAAGTCCAAATAATTAGAAAAATATGTAATTTTACTGAAAACTGGCAAACCATACCATTATTATTATTACCGGTATTAGTCTCAAGGAGCGAGTTTGAACAAATTGTTATTTCCAATTAAAATATGAGGAAACTACGTTTGAATCTCACAGATATCACAGAACGGGATTAGAATGAGTTAGGTATCTCAGAAAACTTTGGTGAGTTTTATTGACATGTAATAAAAATTGGGTTAGCAATACTCATGTGATTATTATGATATTTTCCTCAACCAGTTCCAGACCCTATATTTCGTTGTCTTTCATCTGGTTTGGAGTAACGATTGCATTAAGCGCCAAGCTCATCTCGAACCAGTGTGTACCCAAACAGTGTGTTCCGGCAGCTATGCAGAGAGAGCTATGCCCGGAGTTTCTTTGCGCGATAAAATCCGGAACGTGGATATTCGCCAAAGAACCAAAGTCACCGACATAGCTTCAGAATCTGCAAGGGACAATGGGTGGGCCACAATGATCCACGAACTGATAACCGATGGTGAAGAAAGGTTCTCGAGTAGTTACCACATTGCACGGGAAGACGTAGAGTTGGTAGGCCACTCTACGTCTTCCCGTAGGTGGTTTAGGTTCCACTAGGTGGGTTGACGACATCGTGAAAGTCGCGGAGAGCCAATGGTTACAAGCGCCTTATAGCCGTTATTTGTGGCATTCTATGGGGGAGGCCTTTTGTTGAATAGTTTTATGTTTATTTTATTGTGAATGAGCAAGTCCAAGGCCCACCTGATGTTAAGTGGACTAACATCTGCCTATAACAGATGCATTTCGTCAACACGAATTGCACTGTGCCCGTCGCACTAAAACGTACAGTTGTTAGGTCTCATGTGCTTGTAATTTCACTGGCTCTCAAGGACTGCTGCCAGAACACACCGTTAGGTGCTTGGCGGCAGATTTTCTACTTGAGGGTGGTCGCTAGCCAGGCGGGCATTTACAAAATGCCCTTCCACCATGCGGTGAAGCTCAAGCCCGTGGCGGGATTCGAACCATGGACCTGCTGCGCGGCAGTCTATAGCCAATGCCACTGAGCCATCACTGCTTCAAAAATGTTGATAGAATTTGTACTTTTTGAGTATATTGAGTTAATATACAGTTAAAATAAAAATACTGATTTGGCATCTCTAAGACCCCTTAATATAATAGTAAATTATACAAAAAATGCGCTAAGTTGTTCATAACGAAGATCGAAGGCCTAATTGGAGTACCTAAGTAGAGATTGTAATAAACAGCGCGCACGAGTTTCATACGACGTTTTTCAACACACTTGCGAGGAACGAATACGAAAATTTCGATACGAAAATAATAATCTGATTAAGTAGGTTTATAATTAAATCTTCTAAAGTTCTACGTTAGGTAAAACACTCTTTGGTTTGTTTTTATATGAAAAACGATCGAAACAAATTACAATCCTTGGTGAGAAGTGTGAAAACGTTGTTTTTTTCTATTTAAAACACTAGTGTAAAGTAAAAAAAAAGCACGAGCGCGTAAAAGACTATATTATGACACTAAAATCGGTGTATTTAAAGGCCCGTTACGAGCGAGTGTGTTCTATAGGTAAATAATGAAAGAGTGGCTTTCTACTCTGATACTAATGATGTACTCAAAGATGCTTCTCGTAAGTATTTGCAATTATGATTTGGTAGTTTATTTTATAATCATCACGCAAATATTTTAATAAACATATATTATAAATAATGACCCAAATCAATATTTGTTTACTAATAAGGAATTGAAACATAACATTAGCATGATACAGTTTCCTATTTCTTCGATATAGCAGATATATAGGAAGAAGGTTATATAATATAATTATAACGATTTTTACATAATATACTCTAATGTGTTATAAATGTTTATGTTTACCTTGAGGTTAAAAACGAAATCAGGGGTATTTTAAACCCTATATAGTTAGTCGTACCATAGATAAATGAGTAGGATATAGTAGGATCCTATAATTTCTTTATGGTCGTAGGTAGAACATTAAATGTTTGTTTTATGGGACCGTGACGAAACAAACACGTGGGCATCTGATGTTAAGCGGTAACACAACAATGCGTTTCGACACAAGTGACGAACTGCACTGCGTCTGTCACCCTGAGACTGAGATGCGACGTCTAAAATGAAAAAAAATTACAGGTACGTTTCATGTGCCTGTAATAAATTACAGGCACATGAGACGTACCTGTAATTTTATGATAACTTACTGGTCTCAAGGTCTGACATATTGGATTTTTGAAGCGCTCGTAGCGAAGTTTACTTAGCTGTTCTCAATCGATCAGCAAAGTTAAGCAACGTCGGGCGCGGTCATGAGTTGGATGGGTGACCGATAGTGACATTATTACTGAGCGTTTCCGTACTTCGCGGGGCACGTTAAGCCGTCGGTTCAGGTTGTCGTCTTAGGATGGCAGTTGTTATAGCATGGTGGTAGGGCATTTTTGCGAATGCCCGCCTGGCTAGCTACCACCCTCAAGTAGAATATCTGTCGCCAAGCACCTAACGGTGTGTTGTGTTCCGGCAGCTGTCCTTGAGAGCCAGTACTTCTAGGTTAGCCTGAACAACATCTTCAACCATATCATCACTTACCATCAGGTGAGATAGTGGTCAAAGGCTCTATCAGAAATAAAAAAAGAAAAACTACTTTAGGATGGTAGCAAGGCAGGCCCGTATTAGCACCATTCCACCATGTGGTGAACCTCAAACGGTGGGATCGAACCATGGACCGGCGCCACGGCAGTCCATAGCTATTACCGCTCGGCTGTCATTGCTTGAAAATAATAATTATGTTGGTTATACCTAGTATGGGTACAGTTCTAAGGTAAAAGATTGTCTATAAGTTGTTTTCAGACTTACATATTTTTGATTCACAAGACCTTACGATTTCTTTGTATTATTTACAGCATCCGCAATTTTTATGTTACTAGTGTAAATGCATTTTTATTACAGTGTCGTTCCTGACAGTCAGTTTAGTGCAGTGAACACTTTGACCAAGTAACCTAAGGGATAAGAAAGCTCAATGAGTAAACAGAAACAAAATTTATATATTTATTTTTATTAGGATTAAGGTGAATATTGTCGTTTTGGGTGGGAAATTCAAAATTTAAGCTCTTTTTTGATGCTAGTACGTCTTAAATATTGTACTTAATCAACGGTACGCGAGTTCCGGAGAATATTTTTTGCGATATCCAATATTGTATTTAATACTTATCGAGTTGATGACATTTGTAACGGGTAAACGTTACTTTTAATATATTCAACGGTTCTTAACTTATGGAATTATGTGCATTGGTTTTAATAATTCTAAAATATTTTTTCAAAACAATACTTAGTTTCAGTATTCATTAAAAATCGCAAATTCTTTGATCACGTAGAATAGTTACCAAATCTATTACTGCGACAAAACTGTTTAAATTTTGTATTTCCCGCCAAGACGTGAGCTTTCACACCAAGATAATATTGCGAAGGTTTTGTAAATACGTCCTTAAGTACATATGTTGTTATTTTTGTGTTGATATTACTTTTCCTTCTTATCATTACAGTGGTAGCCACAGTTTTAGATACGTTTATATTCTACATGAAGCATCGCCGGAGACTTTTCGAGTGCACGATCGAGATTTGAAGAATTTTCTTGGTATATAAAATATGATGAAATTACGTATCCTACGAAGACTAACCTCCGTATGAGAAAATAGGATCCAAAAGCCTTTTCATCTGTTTTAAAACGCAATAGGAAGGCGGTTCATATTCTCAAAGAATGTGCGTTGTTATTGTACGAAAAATATAATTATGCGAGGAATATTTTTTTTTGTAAGGATGTGTCTCTATCGTAAAAACGTTAGTTTATTTATTTACATAATTAGTACGGCTATTGTCAATAACACTAATTAGATTATTAATTACAGAATATTATTAATTATTAATGATAAGATTTATCAATAAATAATAAATGTCAATATTGAAAAACATCAACAATAAAATCAGTCTATCACAATAAAAATAAATTAGACAAATAAGTTACTGAAATCAATATGATATATGATTAAATACAAACCCAATACAAATAAAAATAAAATTAATAAATAAAATTTCAATTAAAAATACACAGAATGTCAGGCATATTCCTCACAATTTTTTAAACATTCAGAGATAACCACTTTCCATTCATCCGCAAGTATATCACAATAAGGGGACAAAGTGCCTTAACCCATGGCATCGGTGATAATGATAACAATAGAATTTCATTAATAACTAGGACATAGTGGTCCTGAAGATGCCAACTTATTAAGAGATGGAATAGGGGTTAACCGTGTGCATCAGTGTAGTGTTTGGGCTCCGTAAAGAGCATATGTCGCCTTCCTCGCCGATAGTTCCAGGTACATAAAATAAGGATAAACTAATTCTTAATGTCAACGGGTGATCACACCTTTATTTAATGTTTGGTTAAAGTCCAGAAAACATTATCTAGGCATTTATCGTCACCAATTTGTAATAACATAACTAAGTGTTAAGATAAACACAATCAAAAATTTTACATAAAAACATATCGGTGCTTAACTTTGAAATTAGTTATCTGTTTATGGATGTTTATAATCAAGTTACCAAGATTAGTTTAGTATAGTAACAAAATCTCACGATAACAATATTATTTATCACTATATGTACATAAGTAGCTGATAAAATAAATTATATGTAAGTAATTATATACCTACCATGCGGGGTGTCGCTTTAGAATGTCACTATATGTACTAGGTATATGTCGTGGGGATTATGGCAAATCCCTCCAATGTGTAACGGTGGCCATTCTGGTTGATTTGATAAGTAATAACAATTACCTGATTAATTTTTGAAGCACTGATAGCTCAGTGGCATTGGCTACAGACTACCGCGCAGCAGGTCCTTGTTTCGAATTCCGCCGCGGGCTTGAGCTTTCACCGCATGGTGGAAGGGCATTTTGCGAATGCCCGCCTGGCTAGCGACCACCCTCAAGTAGAAAATCTGTCGCCAAGCACCTAACGGTGTGTTCCGGCAGCAGTCCTTGAGAGCCAGTGAAATTACAGGCACATGAGACTTAACAACTATGTCTCAAGGTGACGGACGCAGTGAAATTCGTGGCTTGTGACGAAATGCATCTGTTATAGGCAGAGGTGAGTCCGCTTAACATCAGGTGGGCCTCAAGCTTGTCCTGTCACAATAAAAAAAACCTACACATTTACATTTACAATCACCAAGTCACCTTTGACTTGAAGCACGCGCTCGATAGCACCAATACATAAACCTTAATATAAATTTATTGTTATATTTTATTACCTTATAATGTAATAACTTATCTCATATAATAAACCATGATAGCAGGCGAATAAAATACGTCAGATTTGTCGGTTGTGGTACAATATAAACAATCCGTCTATTATCTCACTTATCGTAGTTATTGCGATGAGATAATCAACTAATTTATGCTATAAAACAATGATTGTGAAGATAGACACAAAGATATCACCAAGGAATAATAAAATGATTTATCCTGTATATAAAGGCGCGTCTCCTGCCTATGTTTTAGAGACATTGAACACGAAAACCATAAACTAACTTTATGACTATCGCGACTTGGACACAAGTTATAAGTGACACGTTACATGAAGCAGTGATGGTTCAGTGGCATTGACTATGGTCTGCCGCGCAGCAGGTCCATGGTTCGATTCCCGCTGCGGGCTTGAGCTTCACCGCATGGTGGCAGGGCATTTTGCGAATGCTCGCCTGGCTAGCTACCACCCTCAAGTAGAACATCTGTCACCAAGCCCTTAACGGTGTGTTCCGGCAGCTGTCCTTGAGAGCCAGTAATTCTACGTTAAGCCTGTTACCTCCTTCGATCACATCATCACTCACCATCAGGTGAGATTGTGGTCAAAGGATTACCTATCAGCAATAAAAAAAAGTCTTTAACGGGACTTAATCGCGATAAAAACATGTTTATTATTTATTTACCTCGACTTTTCGCACCAAGTTGCATAGGTCGTGGTTACGAGCGAACTTTTGCATTAACCGTTTGTCTGCGGTCGAAACAAATCTATGTTTCCATGCTCTCAGTGGCTTGCTTGAACTAATCACCCAGCAAATAATGCTAAGTAGGTACCTACGTGAAATAATGAAATGTACAGTTTGTGATTCTGAAACAAAGTTTTTGTTTATACTCCCGTCACTTGCGCGGACGATACCTTAAAGTTTAAGATCAATGATTGGAAAACCATTGGCAGGAGACGCGCCTTAACCTGCACTGGGTATGTCCACGGCTTCCATAGTATGATAATTTTGTTTAAATTTCCTGCTTCTAGAAAGTAGTGTTAATAAAATACTATGAACTATATACAACACTACAGCTACTACAATAAAAGCATTTAGACAACCTACAAGTCATGGCAGACGCACAGGCAGTCCAAATGCTCCAGCCCACTACCAGTTGGAGACGTGCCCAGCTTGCTGGCAGCATTGCCCCGTTGAATTGCAATAATGAAAGAAGTTGGTTACTTATTGTGTTTCAGGCACCAAGAAATCCCAACCATTAACATAAAAAACCATTTCTGGTAGTTCTATTAAAGTTATATGTACTTTCCTTTCATAAAAAAATACCTTGTAAATTGTCGCAGAGTAAAAGTAAAACGTGAAAACACTGGTCTTTTCTATTATAATTGATAATACCGAACGATGCTATCATTCAGCCTGAGGTTTGACATATTTGGAACAATGCCCATCTAGCAAGAACTAGGTTACTTTGAGTTTACAAATTTTTTTTTTTTTTTTTTTTTTTTTTTTTTTTTTTTTTTTTTTTTTAGGGAGGACATAGATGCTGACTACCGCTAAGCGGACGTACAGCTCCACCGGACTTTGGGCGAGGGGAGGCCCTCTTATAGCCCAGGAGGAAGAAGCGCTGAGGGCACTTCTTCTGAGACGGGCGTATAAGGCGAAAAGCGCCTTATACCTCCGTCTCCTGCGGGCGCCGAAAACGCCACGCTACTATCGGGAGGGGTGACAGCGAGCTCAAGGGCACCACTGTGGTTCGGACCTCGGCTTGTCTCGCTGCCGAGAGACAAAGGGGGAATCGGAACTAAATGCCCCGGTACAACTGCAGTGTTGTACCGTTGAGAATGGGCCCTATTGAATATTACTCTGTGACTATTTGGAGAGACACTAATCGGGATTTTATTTTTGCCTCGAGCTCGCCGGCGAGCTCGGTGTTTGATTGTGTAACCTCTGATTACCGCACACCTGGGGATGTTACCAGGACGACTTGCGGACAACGCTAAAGCTGCCAACGTAATGGCTGCGATGGGGTCATCCGGGTCGTCCAATACCTGCCGTGGTCGGCGACGGGGGGGTTTAAACCATGGGTCTGATGAGGCAGTCGAGTAGTTCGATGCCTGGACAACTAGAGGGTTCGAGTGGTGGGGCGCTCGATCAAAGTATCGGCGGGCGCAGTCCTTATTGAACTGCGCTAAAGAGGGAAGGTTTAGGTCGCAGTGCAACTCGGCGTTCCGTACATACCACGGAGCACCGGTTGCCTGGCGGAGGAACCTGTTTTGAATGATTTGAAGTTTACGTAGGTGGGCCTCGCTAGCATGACTAAACACTACTGAAGCGTATGTCATGATGGGGCGGATGCAAGTAGTATAAAGTGTCTTCTTATTTTTAAGAGACATTTTACTCTCTGTACGAATTAAGGGACCTAGGCGACCCATAACAAAGGCCGCCCTGTTACGAACATCAGTGATGTGGGAGGCAAAGGTGAGATGCCGATCAAGGGTGACTCCAAGATACTTTGTTTTACCAACCCAGGGAATGGGTTCGTCAAACAGAGTTAAAGGTTTAGGATAGCGGGGGTTCGAGTGAGTACTCTCATTGAAGTATATAGCTGCACTTTTAGTCGGGTTGACTGCAATGCGCCATTTACGGAACCAGTCACCGATCTCGGTGATGGCCCGTTGAAGGAGAAAATAGGTCTGTCTATTAATATGCCAGCCAGTGGAATAAATGGCGGTATCGTCCGCATATTGGGCTATGAAAACCTTGGGCTGTGAGCGTGGGATGTCGCTGGTATACAGCGCGAAGAGAATGGGTGATAGTACGGAGCCCTGAGGGACTCCGGCACTGACTGGGTGGGGGGTGGAGAGGGTGCCTTCCACGCGGTAGCGAAAGCTTCTGTCCCTTAGGAAGTCTTGTAAGGTGAGCACGAGACGAACTGGCACGCCAAAGTGGTATAACTTGTAAATCAAGCCATTGTGCCAGACTTTATCAAAAGCTTTCGCTACGTCGAGGAAGACTGCTACCGTCGTTTGGGGTTTGGGTTTCTTATTGAAACCTTCAAGGATGTGCTCCGTGAGGCGGTGCACCTGTTGGACGCATGAGTGCTTGGGCCTAAAGCCAAACTGCTCATCGGGAATAAGGTGGTGTTCCTGCGCATGAGCCGAGAGACGGTTCGAAAGGAGCCGTTCGTATAGCTTGCCTAGGGCACTGAGAAGGCTGATGGGACGGTAGCTGGTGGGGTCAGCGGAGTTTTTGCCTGGTTTGTGAATGCCAATGACATTTGCACATTTCCAGACGTCGGGAAATAAACAGTGGCTCATGGCCGCATTGAAGATGCTTACTAGTAGATGAATCAGGGGGGGAGAAAGGTGTTTAAGTACCTTGTTGGAGATGCCGTCGGCACCGGGGGCTTTACGTTGTTTGAGGTCCTTGATCAGTCTCGTCACCTCAGCGTAAGATACTGGGGTGTGCGGGGGGAGTTCAGAGATGACCACAGAGCTTTTACGTTCGACTTCAGCGTCCACCGAATCGAGGTGGGCTTGGTCTACGTGATCTACGTTGGGGGAGCACTGAGCCTCTAGGCTATCAGCTAGGCATTGAGTTTACTAATCATTATTTCAGCGCTTTATAAGTCAATGTTTTCCGAGTGTGTCAGTGAAGCCGGGCGCCTACTTGGCTCGGTCAACCACCGAGAGAGTTTAGTAGGTTAGGTACATAGATCCATAAATATAAAGCCGTATATCAGTCTGTTACACTACGTAGATATTATCTCTACTAAAGTTTGTCTGTCTGTTACTTTTTCATGAATATAGACTATTATTATTTAATTTGTTCTTACGGGTAGGATAATAAATCCGGGAATACCGTCCGCCCTGGGGTAAGATGGAGAAAGCTAACGCGACCTCATCTTGCCCCACCTCGATGGAGGACGTGGTTTTTCCCCCTCAAAAAAGGAAGATGATGATTATAAGCCGGATTATTCAAACTGCAATCGCAAAAGGTAAACAGGTTCAACCGGTCTTACATTAGTGTTGCAAGCTTGTTCCGTCACTTTTTAGGGTTCCGTAATAAAAAACGTGACCCTATTACTAAGCTGTGGCTGTCCGTCCGTCTAACATTTAAAGGGCTGCATCTTTGAAACCGTAATAGGTTGAAATTTACACGAAATATGTGTTAGTATGTCGGATTGCCTAACAAATAAGAATAATAAGAAAAAGTTAAAAATTAAACGGATTCCCATAAAGCAAAAGTGTTTTGTTTTTGCTCTATCATAAATACCGTAATACATATATATCACTCTTGGTATGATTATACTTACTTGAATATCTAATGTATACAAATAGTAAACTGGGGCCAAGCGCAAATCGGACGCTCGGACAGGATTTCGAACTGTGTTTATAAAATAAGATTCTTATGGCACATTCTGTTTGTACAGAACCCTCAGTGTGATTGCAACTCGCACATGGGTTACTTTATTGTCATTAAAATAAACAAAAAAATATCATCACTTGTCGGTAACTTATGTATGAGGTGCATTTATCATAACATAATTGAGTGACTTCGTTTTAAAACGTGACAAAAAATAGTGACCGAGGCGAATAATTCGTATTAGCTACATAACTTGGGGAAGGGACGAGGAACATATATAAAAGATCACTGAGGAAAGTCCGAACAAAAATATTAACGAGCTTATAAAAGATACATAAAAATGTCTCACTATGTAGGCGTGGAAATCTTTGCGTAGTGGAAATTCCCACCGACATGCGACAGCTTTTCATTGCATCTCGTAACTCCTTACAATGCGTATTATGACGTCATTATACTAGTACTACAGACTGCAGCCGCTCTTCTTTGTTTGAAATCTTTTATAATTAATACAAACTTTGCCGGACAGAAAGAATAACAAATGAAGTAGGTATTTAACAAAGTTCAACAGAGTTCAAAGAAGGTTGAATTTTTATTTCCGAGTAGAACCTTCATGAGCATTTTCGAAAATAGAACAGTACTAAATCAAGGTCCAGTACGTAGAGGTGGTAGGCCCCCCACCAGGTGGACTGACGACATCGTGAAAGTCGCGGGTAAGCAGTGGACGTCTTCCGGCTGATGATGATGATGATGAAATCAAGGTCCAACATTACAGCGATGGATTGAGATTTAAAACGGACAATCATATACGAGAAATACAGCTGTGTATAGCGTGAGCCAAGATAGACAAGATAGCATGTTGTGTAGGAAAAATGAAACATTGTAGAGAAATATCAAAGAAACGGCACCGACTCGTGAGCTGTAGCTCGTTATATGCATATATTTTTATGGACGGAACATTTACGAGGCCCACCTGCATAGATCCAATTCATCACATAACCTAATTTATTTATTCAATTAGTACCGCACAAACCCGAATTACACTAAATATAATTAATTACATAACGAACTGCTCTGCGCCCATAACCCTGCCTGAGACATGATCTAGGTATCTGCAAAACGCCAGTCTGGAAATCACAGCCTCAATTCATTGCATAACTGTTTAAAGCTACCATTCCACCAGTGATGTAAAATATGGATGCGTTTGGTGTCCACCAATCAAATCGATTGATTTTAAAAGCATAGCCTGACATTTTGTCATAATTTGACAAATCAAGCGATCTGATTGGTGAATACTTCACGTATCCTTAGCTTACATCTCTGATGGAAAGGCAGCCTAAGGCTGGTATTAATATAATTATTATGCATCTAAAAGTTGATTTCGATCTTATGATGCAATTTTTGACAGTGTCCGTAGATTAAACGTCATAACTGCATCTTAAGCTCGATCTCAACGTTGAGGTGCATTTATAAATACTAGCCTTAAACTGTTATGCAATGAATTGAGGCCGTGATTTGGACTGGCCTATTGCAGACACAGCACTATTGATTTTCATTATGTCTCAAAATATATATATGTACTAAAGATAGGCTACTGTGTACCTAACTTATGTAGTAGTATACACTACAATACATAAGTCAATAGTATAAACTACTACATAAGTGAGATACTTCAAAAATAACATTCTTCAGAATATTTGATTAATGAGACTGTTTCACATTTTAGATAAAATAGCCTAATTTCGGATACTGAAATCTCTAATTCACAAATTAAACCACCACATTGGACAAGCCCCGTATTGAACAGAAAAAATAATTGTTTTGATCACAGATTCTAAGCTATATTTATTTTAAATAGGCGTTTGCAATATTTATTGCTGAAATAAAAAATTAAAGATTACTCAATTAGTTCAGTTTTGATATAGATCTCATAACAAAAATTATATATATCAAATTTTTACGATCATGCATGTGTTAATTTTTAGCGTTAAAAAAAAAACTAAAAACTCATTAAGCAATGACACCTTTATTACACGGGTGCAAAAAAATCATTTCATCTAACTCCTAAAGTATTTTGAAACCCAATATTTGTATTTGAGTAAGTATTTTCCACAAAACATCTAATTTTCTGGCCTGTAACAATGCCGTTTACGAGTTAACACCCTTGACATACAGTCTGACACACAGAAAGACAGCAGTTACGACTCCTTTATGTTTTTTGGTTAGGGAACAAAACGCATGTTATATTTTGCTAAACAAAAGAAGTATTGTACGAATCTGATAATAAGGAGTTCCCTCTTTGTAATTAACTTCTACCTATTGTCATATTTAAAAAAAACGGCCAAGTGCGAGTGGGACTCGCGCACGAAAGGTTCCGTAACTAAATATTCTATGAATAGTTAAAGTCTACCTATCACCGTTATTAGTATCGAGCAAGAAACGGTAAAAAAATCAAGTTTGTTGTAAGGGGGACCCTTAAATATTTATTTTATTTTTAGTATTTGTTGTTATAGCGGCAATAGAAATACATCATCTGTGAAAATTTCAACTGTCTAGCTATCACCGTTCTTGAGATACAGCCTGGTGACAGACGGACGTACGGAAGGACGGAGGGACGGACAGCGAAGTCTCAGTAATAGGGTCCCGTTTTTACCCTTTAGGTACGGAACCCTAGAAACAACATTTACTTCAATATACAAAATTTGAAAATACTTCTTAATATCTAGACAAATAAAGTTTCAAGTTTCGGTGGTTATCTTTACCTACATCTACACTAATTTTATAAAGAAGAAAGTTTTGTATTTTTGTAGACACGAATAGACTTAAAAACTACTGGACCGATTTGTATGAAATTTGGTATGGAAATAGTTTGAGATACGGAGAAGGACAAAGAATAGTTTTTATCCAAGCGCAAAAAGAGGTTATCTCTATCTTTATTGTAGGTATGTTTTGGGCGATAACCGACATTCGCCCGGGCGGAACCGCGGCCGGAAAGCTAGTAAAGAAATAATTATCCCCCTATAATCGTAAGGATATTATACCTGGATTAAGATATCCTTCGACGAAATCGGCCCTAACCCCTAATCGCATTACAACATGCCCTATGTTGTTGTATACTACATACCTACTATATATACATCTACCTTGTACTAGTAGTTACAATTTAATCTGTGCACACGGTCATACATTATAGTTAAATGAATGCAAAATGAACTCTTTGTGTCCATCAACACGCGCCATTGTCGTGGCAATTGTATCAGAATACTGGTATTTCTAATAGTGTACATTTGTGAGAAGGATTGCGTCATTGTGAACACGAGATTATTACGTGTTTATATTCTTTTTTGTAAGGTTGCGTAGCTTCGGTTCAGTATGTATGACGTTTTGTTTCTTTTTGAGACCTTTCTGTAACTTTTTGTTTCATATTTTTCCTGTACGCTTTATCCTTTTTTTGTAAATTATGTTTTGTTTTTTTGTTATTTAATTTTTGTCAACATCCTTTGCATGTTACATGAGAAATGTAGCTTGTGCTTAGCTTAGTGGCCAGTATCAATATATACAATTGAATAGATCAAAATTTGTTTATAAACACATTATTGAATTATGATGATTTTTTACCGAATTCAAAAAAGAAATAGGTTCTCCATTTGAGTGTATTTGTAGGGTTCGGTACCTTTAAAGGAAAAAACGAAACCCTTATAGGATCACTTTGTTGTCCATCTTTGTGTCTATCAAGACACTTTTTCTCAGGAACGTGTGGAGGTGTCAAGCTAAAATTTATATGAAATACTCAGGTCTATATTGTGCCTTCGAGCAGTGAAAAACTTCTAAGCAAACGCAATCAAAAGATATAGCTGTATATGCCGCAAATTTTCGAAACTTGCAAGGAAATCAAAACCTACAGGGTATTCCCGTAAACTCAGAATCTTGAAATTTGGTACGAAGCAACGTCAATAGCACAGATATAGGAAACATGTCGAAAAACATAAATTTTTAGTTATATAATATACTACGTGTAAATTAACTAAAAAAATATTTTTAATAATTTTAAAATGTAATGGATTTCATTTAGCAATAAAATTTCCATGACTTTTACTTATATACCTACGGTTTGTACGAAACCCGCGGTGCGCGAGTCCGACTCGCACTTGGCCGTTTTTTTTTGTAGATTTTGTTTGTTTTTTGAATTTTTGACAAAAATCTTAGCATTTATTTCATACGAAAATGTATTCATTGCTAAGCTTAGTGGCCAGCATCAAAATAATATATAATTGTGGATCAATGAAATAGTTTATAAAACATCATTGAATTATGATGATTTTTAACAGACTTTTAAAAAGGAAGAGGTTCACAATTTCACTGTATTTTTTGTGTTACTCCAAAACTCATAACTCCTTACAGGATGTACCGATTTTGGTGTATTTTTTATATTCGAATGCTGGTGCTTGTCACGTGGTCCCATTCAAATTTGAAAGAGATCTGACGATTAGTATTTGAGTTATCCTTAATAATGCGTATTTTATGGTTAAAGCCGGTTGTTATTTGTTAAAAATATGTTTAGACCAAAATTAAGCAGTTCAAAATTGTATTACCTTGTTAACTATTTAGTTACATATTATAAATAGACACTACGTTATAAAATAAAACTACTGGTGCTAAAATTAGCATAACGCGTAGTTATAACAAGGTCCTAAACAAAACTGTTATAAATAACCCGCTCGGCGAGTTTTTTAACATTATAATTTTAAAGTAGGCTGCATAGTAGCAGTAGAACTTTGTGCTAGTTTGTTTGGCTAATGATGATGATGTAGTCCTGACCGATTTTGGCCAGAAATGCTTAAAAAAACAAAAAAAAAAGGAAAAATACTGTAAAATAAAATATATTAAATAAAATAATAAATATAAAATACTATATAATATTTATAAAAATACTTGGACAAATACTGCTACTAAGCCAATATACCTATATCTGCTGCCAAGCAGTCAAGCAACCTTCGCATTAATAAGTTCTGGTTTAAAGAGTATAGATGCCAGTGAAGTTACAAGCACACAGGTCATGTCTCAGTGTGATGGGTACAGTTCGTCATTTGTGACCAAATGCATCTTTTATAGGCATTGGTTACAGCTTAACACTAGGTGGTGAGTTTATGTTCCACCGCGATAGCATAAAAAAATCACATTGCGCAGGAATTACATGGGTTGATTCCATGCCCCTTTTATTATCGGACAACAAGACGCTCTGATTAGCGTCATCCTTTCATGGTTGACATTCCTCCAGTTCGCCCGAAGCGTTTCGCTTCCACATTTATCGTCCGTACAGCGAAGGAGTGGAACTCATTGCCCGCGTCTTTGTTTCTCGAACAGTATAATTGGGGAGTCTTCATGTCTAGAGGGAATAGGTATCTTCTAGGCAAGCATGCTACATCTTCGGCCGCATCATGGAAAGAATTTAGGTTTTATGAAATTGGAAAGAAATAAACTGCAGCGTTAATCCTATTGTAAATTTATTGGACTATAATATTAATTAAGGTGAAGTAAGTCATCTAAAAGCAAATTTTGAACATGTTTTTAAGCTATTTGGCTTAAAGATTGGCATTGGAATTCAACGGAGCAATGCTGCCAGCATGCCGAGCACGCTGCCAACTGGTAACCTACGAGAGCATTTGGACTGCCTATGAGTCTGCAGTGACTTATAGGGATCACAATGCTTTTATTGTAGTAGCTGTAGTGTTGTTTATAGTTCGTAGTATTTTGTTAATAAAGACTATGTACTAAAGACATGTATTTGTTAAAAAAAAAACGTAATACACCAAAATTGCAGTTATTATTCCGTTTACCCGTGAAATACGGACATAGAGCCGAGTCTCAGAGTACTCGTTTCGCCTTTTCGGCACGGAACTCTAAAAAATGAAAGTATTCTCTAGGTTATTTATTCTTCGCTCCCATAATTGCTCTTAACACGGGCATAGTAGAACTCTTTCTACTATGACACGGGCATAGACACGGGTGCATCATTTGTTTACAAAAACTGCCTGTCTCTGTTAAAACATACAAGATAACTGTAAATAAAGCATTTCACAGACGACAGCTATAATACCTATATAAAGCTGTATATTTATAGCTCAATATATTTCAATACATCTCAACACATCTTCCATAGAAATTGACAAGTGACAACACACGGCAGCTGTAATATATAGCTTTACATTTCGTTGCTTAATACCGACAGTTATGCTATAATAAATATTATAGCTAGTACTCCTTAATTATCCTATTTCAGCAATGTAAAATAAAAGTGTATTTATATACTAAGCTGGTATCTTTGGTCCGAATCCTGAGAGCTGGAGCTATACATATATGATGGCATTTTACTACATGGTGTTGACCATTTTGCAAATATTCGCCTGGCTAGCTATTATAGTATGTAGAACTTGACATACGGTGTGTAGTGTGTGCAGTTGTCCACTTGGGCCAGTTCCCCATTCTTCACTATGTGTGTTTTTTTATGTTATTGTGACGGATCATGCTCGAGGCCCACCTGATATTAAGCGGCCTAACCTCTGCCTATAACAGATGCATTTCGTCACAATTCACGAATTGCACTGCGCCCGTCACCTTGAGACATAGTTGTTAAGTCTCATGTGCCTGTAATTTCACTGGCTCTTGAATACTGTTGCCGGAACACACCGTTAGGTGCTTGGCGACAGATTTTACTTGAGGGTCAACATTTAAATTAATCCAAATATGTATCTATAGAAAAGAAGAACTTTGCTACATTTGATTAACCATGTCCCTAGCGTCCACCCTAGCGTCCTGTCTAATGCCCACCTGCACAAAACTTTGACAGTTCTTCAGTCCAAACGTATCTCACATACCTATTATAATATGAGATTCGTTTATGTCAAGAAATTGTGTTGCACCAATTATTAAAAAAAAAACCTGAATGTGCTCTGTTTACACTCACTTTCGTCAGAAGAAATACTTAACCCATTGGCATCGGCGATAATGATAACAATAGAATTTCATTCATAACTAGGACAGTGGTCCTGACGATGCCAACTTATTCGGTGCAAACGAAGTTTATTCGTATGTTCGACCTATTTCATGAATTTCCTTGTTAATCAACGGCAGATTCACTTTAGTGCAGACGGGCATTAGCATATAATAGAATAATATATACCTACTTCTGGCATTAGTGTCCTCTCTCTTGCTTCACTCAACTGCACAGCAGAGTAGACGCTGTCGCGTTGCGCAGTACGAATGACGTTGATGCGCATGTCCATGAGATACTACAATGGCTGCCACCGCCGCCGCCGCCGCGCCGCGCCTCTCTGCGCCGCCGCTCCACAGCTATGTATGACGTTGCGTCGAACCACCCTTTCCTATCTAGAAGGTTTGCCAAGCGCTGACGTCAGGTTACGTCATCGGAACACAAGCCTATATCGTCCGTACAAAGCCTACCGAACCGCGTCATAAAATCTCGTAATCCACATAACCTTACCACATGCAGACGTATAGAACTATTTTTCTAGAAAAATCTACTTAATTAAGCCAACGTTAAGTTGCTGACTGGAGCAATGTTGCGGCCACGATTGTGGAATCATACGACTTTTGACTAATCGTCAAACGAGTTTGACTGGCTTTTGGGTCGACTCAGTGCGTGTTATAAGGCGAAGGCCGGCAATTTTTACTGGTTTTTCAACTGTAGAAGGATATTTGAGTGTATATAAGGTGAATCGAGACTAAGAAACGATATAAAGAGTTGGCTGGCATGCAACGCACATGCCAATTATTTCGCAAACGAGCGATGCGAAGGCCGATCGCTATACGGAAACTTGAGCAAATTGTAAAGTGCCGCTAATTTCATTCAAATTTTATTGGCGTTCCACATTCCTCACTCATTACCAATGATTAAAGCCTTACCAACAACGTGTGTGGTCCATTTCCAAACAAAACAATAAAGTAGTAACATTGAACGGTTTTCCTCGTACACTTGACATTGGAGCGGTGGGCCACAGGTCGAAAGGATCATTTCGTAATTATCGCACTAGTAGAATAAAGAATGGATGTATTTCACCTCAGTTTCAATGCTCATTGTCTAAAGAATTCAGAAGGTATACATATCTTATACATACAACTTGTAAGGATTAAATTATTATCTAAAAATTAATACTCCACACGATTAACAACCCACTTACATCCTGCATTATATTATGCTTCTTGATCTAAAACGTATTAAAACCTATACCTACAGTATACATACAGTTGTGATAAATTGTCGGATCAAATGCTTCAAGAATAAACTACTCCAAAGAAATTCTTAACCCCTGTCATATTAATCCGTCTTAACCCATTAGCATCGGCGATAATGATAACAATAGAATTTCATTTATAACTAAGACATATTGGTCCAGTACGATGCCAACTTATTAATATGACGTAATATAATTATGGGTTCAGAAAATATTACTGCAATTAAACCTTCTATTAATAGAGTAGGTTATATTGCGTCAGTAAATAATTTTCATCGCCACATACATAACGAATTGCTACTGGTACCCATACCAATTATGCAACTAGACTAAGTATTAATCTGGATAGGACTTACGGAATAAGTTTGTCCCAAAAGTAAGTCAATATTTTTGGTACTACAAAGCTGAAATAACTCTCGAGTATATGTCGGTACACACCGACCAACCATACTTTCAGTCTATGACTGAGTAACTGTACCTATGTTTCCATTATTATTTTTATCAAGAAATGTGCGGATATATGTTAAATGAAAATATAGGCGGAACAATCTATCTAATTCCTGTTCTCTTTTCTCTATAATTTATCCTATTGGACGTTTGTAAACAGAATGTGACCTTTTGAACTATTAGTGAACACCTCGTTTTATATATTTTTACTGTAAAATAAATGCTACTATATGTATTGAATTTTTCCCGTCTAAGAACAATAATGTGACGATACTTTATTACCAATTTATCAACAGTTGTAAAATTATTTTTGTCCTTTAGAAGTCAGTCGTACAGAATCTACATACTTATTATGAAAATTATTACTTAGTATTGTATTAATTGATGCTTAAATATTATTTACCTACCTACTGATGATTGTTAGTTTTCTTCAATTTCAAGACCGTTTACGTATAAGAAGTCTTTCAATATTGACTTGTTTTTGTGCATCTTATATGTTTTGACATCATCATCATCATTTGTAAATACGTCATCAGTATTATTACATTTTTTTTCCTACAGGTAGATAGGTTCTTGCCCGACTGTACCTGTATAATTTTTATGTTTATCAAGAGGCCTACGTAACAATAATTTCGCTAGCAATTTGAATATGTCTTAATACCTAAAATATGTCTTTATACCTTATACATAATATTTCGCAAGCAATTTTCTCTTGTCCGTGTTGAAAGTACCTGCGAAATATAATGTTGCGTAGACCTCTTGATAGATATAAATTTTTTTAGAGGCAAGAAAGTAGGTAGGTACCTATTTACCTGTAAAAAAAGCGTAAAGCATGTCGTTACAAAATTGCTTCCCTCTAGAAACATAGAAACGATTT
This sequence comes from Plagodis pulveraria, assembly GCA_963890685.1. Taxonomy (NCBI): domain Eukaryota; kingdom Metazoa; phylum Arthropoda; class Insecta; order Lepidoptera; family Geometridae; genus Plagodis; species Plagodis pulveraria. The sequence goes on from OY982951.1 coordinate 10,476,543, forward strand.
TATACACAATGTAAGTACCTACTTCAATTTTCATTGAACTATGTGTAATCTTTATACTCAACTGAATATACACAAAGGTTGGAAGGTATATTATGACGTAACATGTTACTAGTTTAAGATGCATCCTTTGTTGACTCTTGAACGAAGCGCATGTAAATAAATATCTAGATTACATTATCTTATGACTGAATTTAACTTTGTCATATTTGTTCAAATTTATCATAAATTAATTAGCATCACTTTTCACTGGAGGATGCATAGGTATATGAACAGTAATATGCTCTATCATAATATTTTTATTAAGATTGTTTATTTAATGATAAACTTGTCTTCCTGCCTCACACATCAATTCAAAAACATCACTAACGATACTTACGTCTCTGAACACAGAGTTGTATCTCAGAAGTGTTATGTTTACATTTCAAGTTACCCAGCTGACGCAAATGTCAATTTTGCAGAACCTGTCAGCTTTTGCATCACCGGATTTGCATCATCTATATGTCAACATAGCAGTATACAAGCCTCCTGCTTTTTGATGCGTAATAACAAGGTAAAAATAGTCATATCTAACACGAAATTTGTTATGTTGAAGTTCATGAAAAACTATGTTTGTATTAGAGTTTACGTCACTATTCAACCAATCTACCAATATACCTGTGATATTTTCACCAAATGACCGATATCATGTTGTAAAAATACTAAAAGATCTAATCATAATACCTACTTTCGTGAATTTATATCTTAATCGGGCTAATTATAGAGAGTTACCGTTTATCACTTTTATCAGTCACATCGTCTTTGTGTGCCCTTGAATTGTTGCTAGGATAATATATTTTGTTTACTTATGTTTATAAACGATCTTACGATTATGTTTATACTTGTAATGTCTTTTGTTATTTTATTTCGTTAGCTTTCTTCGGCATAACATCATTAACATACAATTCATTTCTTCATAATCATCATTCGGCATAACATACAATTCTGTTTAAAGATATACAGGGTTATTGGTAAAATGCTAACAACCTCTTAGGGTTGACTACTGCTAGTCCTAAGAAACATTTTGAGTTATTTTTTTGTTTTGTTTTTTTTTTTAATTTTTAGAAAAAAAAAACTTTTTTTTATTTGGTTTTGACTGAATAAGCACGAGGACCGATATATATATATATATATATCTCAAAATGTTTCATAGGACTAGCAGAAGTCAACCCTAAGAGGTTGTTAGCATTTTACCAATCACCCTGTGTATGAGTAAAAATTTTTTGATATATTGATGTTTTCATAGTTATCCTTCCTCTATCTTTATCTTCACCAGGTAATGATTTCGCTGGACTGTAGTGAGCGTGGTATCATTACCATTAGCACATTATACTCGTACCTGTCCATTTCCCCAATAGCATTTAGGTTAACTTTCTAATTATATGGAGCTAAATTTACACGGCACTGGAGACGATTGAGCACGGCAATCACTTATCTTCTTTTTTATCTCGTTCAGATAAAATGCGGTTCTTAGTAGTTGAGTAACATGTTGTAATCTACCATTTATTATTGCATTTCAACTTTGTTGATTCTTTTTCGTAATAAAAACTGTTCATTTTTAAGATTGCTACCTCTAAGTCATATGCATGTTTTGTAATTTAACAGGCAGTGATATTTCAACAACAATTAAAATGTCATTAAAATATTTCGAGGTCAGCATTGTTTTGGTCAAAAGATAATTATATTAAAGTGGTTTTTATGAGTCTTTTTCAAGATTTTTGTACTATTCAAATTTCATTATTTTGTTGATATCATATCACTGACCTACAAGTACTTAAACAGAATGGTTCACGATTCGAGAACAGCTAGTCAATGCAATTGCGGTAGCGGCAATGTAGCAACTTCCAACTGCCATTAAATCAATTCAAAGAAAATCAGTTTTATTTCAGTCTCTTGCACATATTGGAAGCACGTGGGTTTCAAATCATGATAAAGGCGCAGACGAGACAATAGCTACAAGGTTAGTTCAATTTATCTGATCACTGTTGTCAAGTACCTACGATTGGGAATGTCTTGTTTCTAAACATAAAAACATATATTTTTTATGAAACTATTGGACATCATATTCGTACTTTGTAGTCTTCGAAAGCAAAAATAGAGGTTGAACTCGCATATAAGTTTAGTATTACGGTGATTGGTATACATTTTTTCGTTTCAATCAGTCCGTGATGTCGCAGACAGGCATTTCTAGTTATATTGCCTGAGCACCTGTACCGTTACTCGAGACTACAAATGGAAATCAATAAAAACAAGCTCTTTAGTCATCTAGATATTACCAGTCAGGGTCGCTCATAAAAGTTCTTACGTAGACTCGTCGAAATGTTTTGGGTCAGGCTGTAGTACCGCAACATATCTGCAGTATACTAATTAACATACGATTTCAATAATGTCTCTTCTGTGACTTAATCGACCTTGTCTCAACACATAATGAACACACCTATAGTCATGTAATAGAATTCGTATGGAAAACTAGTTTATCCGAGGGATTTCTACAATCACCTTCACCTTCGCGATTTCACCTTTGGGAGCTCCAAATGCAGACAGTTTTAGTATACTTCTACAATCGATAACTAACCTTGGAGTTTAACATATTCTGAGCTTCGATTAATTATGAGCGGTTGATGCTATAATCGCCGCTTAAGAATTCTTTAATACGACGATAAATATTTCACCATTTTGCTGCGTTAAGTTATTAGACTTCAAAGTATTACTGCTAATTGATGCAACAAAATTTGAATATTACTGTTGCACTGTTGTAATAAACTATAGAGGAGTTTTCTGGAAAAGAAACTAAGAAATATGAAAGGAAAATTAATTTATTAAATAACCGCATAACTTACTGAGAATCCCTTACACGTCCAGCCCTTTAACCTATATATACAATTCGGGCCGTTATGTCTATATTTACACCGCGTCGGGGTCAGGCTTCGATCACAGATGTAATGGATTTGTTCTAAACGGGTGCACCAACTTCTTCCTGATACGATCTCGTGAGGTGGGAGGCGGCATCGGTGAGTTGGCGAAGTGAGCGACGGAGTCCGCGGAGGTGACGCCTACAAGCAGCAGCAGCACGAGCTGCCGACTCCCTTTCATCCTCTCCTTCAATGCCAGAGTCCCCTGCGGCACTAGAAGCATCGCTTTCTGTGTCACTAATATCTGACACCCTCCGGCCTCGCTCGACGTGTTCCTCAGAATCTCCTGACCACAGCAGTTCATTCTTCAGATCGTTCAGCATGGCGAACATGCTGAAAGGTTCATCGTCACCGTCCTGCTCGATGTTCATCAGGCGACTTGGGATAAGCACGGTCTGTTCCATGGTGTTGACTGTTTTCACGAACCGCTCCATGTCGTTGAGGATGCTTTGCTTTGAGAACTCTGTGCCGTCATTTCTGGCAATTTTGCGCAGAGTGTTCCTGTAACAAACAAAACAACACGGTCAATACTCATAAATATTTGCTTAAATTGTTACAAGGTAATCTAAAAGTTAAACCACTGGTAAAACAGGTAAAATTTGAAGGTAATCTTTTTGGACCTTTTGCGTTAACACTTCTGTGATCTTGGTGCAAGCTACTTCGTTGTCTCTGAATTAAACCTTTGGTTATATAATTATTCCTTAAATAAAGAAGTCTTCACACTAATCCTAAAGAGACCTTTGCGGCCAACAATAACAAAAGAGTATTGTCTGGATTATTAAAAACAAAGGTACAAAATGTTTTCAAATTAGGTTCATAGAATCAATGTTTAACTTCATGAACAGCCATGGTAGATAATCATGATAGCTAATATCGAAACATAACGAGGTATACTATTTACCGTTATTTTAAGCATGATCGAATTAATTTGTTGAAATCGAAAATGGACATTTGTCAAATGATTTGTTTACATAATAAGTAACTATTATAAGCTATGTGGTTCAGTACAATCTACATGTAGATTAATTTCCAGTAGCTAATACTGTCTACTATGTAATTATAAATAGTTACAATAATTATTTTAAACACCAATGACGCATTCTATTCTAACATTTGATAACGAATTAGTAATGATAAAGTAGATATTGTATTGATTCATTCAAGTATTTCCGATTTTAAAGATAAGAAACGAAACGTGCATGTAATAATACTCGAAACTCCGGGAATTATATACGTTTTAGAAATCTATTTTTTGATTAACAGGTTGCATAAGCATTGGTTCAGCTAACAATAAATAAATCTATTAAATGAAAACAGTTCGTTTATGAATGAAATGGTTCCTACAAAAGGTATTAAATGTATGGGTAACCTGCAGATAATTTATATTGTAATATTACTTATTGTATATCTAACCAAATAGTGTAGGCAGCCCATTAACTATAAGGATATTATATTTAACAATAGGATAATGCATTAGTACTTTGGTATTTCCCCAACTTGTACCTTGTTATGACAATAATTATTTCAATGTCTGAATGAAATTTAGAATGTTAAAAAACTATATGTTATTGAGTCTAATTTATTCATCAGAGCAATAATGTGTGGACACAATGATCAACTAAAGAATCGGGGAAGATTTAGCAGACAGTTTTAAGATCATTTTATGAGATAGGTGTTTTGTAGGTTTTATATAAAGCTACTTACAAGCCATTAAAATTTTATGATGTGCTAGTCAAAAGTCAGTTAATCAGATGTATTATGAAGTTGATTTGAAATATATATTCTTTAGAAAATAAACCATAGGATATCTCATAATGATGTAACATAAAAGCAGAGTCTTTAAAACATGAAGAGATAATTGTATTCTATTGAACAGTTCCATAAGTTCAGTCCATCAGTTTTTTTACACCAGTTGCTGCATTTTATACAAGTCAGAGAAAATAATTTAAACCTATCAAAAGGGAATTGTTGTATAAGATTTACTACAATGTTCAAGACTTAATTCTATGACACTATTCAAATGTTATATGAATGTGGGTAAGCTTGGAACGAATGGAATGTTGTCTTATTATTGATCCATTTGAAGTCAATTACATAACTTTTAACCATTCGGTTTTGTTTCCACCTGTTTTTTCTAGGTCATTAACACTCCAAATTCCAAAGGCATGTGCCTTAGTTAAGTTATCTTATCGGCAACCTACCATAAATCAACTTTTTAAGTATATATTGAAATTGAACGTTAACTATTCAGTTATAAAGGCTATCATGGACTACAGTTTCTTCTGCAGGTAGAGAACCTACTTTACAACATTTCTTGGTAACACGAGTCACGCATTTGATACATGCACATCGTTTTGTGTATAGTGGTATGATAGGCATATTAATTTTTTGTTAATACTTTGTTACCCGATTGCAGTGTTCTATGGTATTTTACATGACTCATCATGCTTTTAGACACCGACGCATTGCGCACGCCTAGAAGCCGGGATAACCTCATCGATGAACCCAACATCATGCCACTATTCCCAGAAACACTTATATCTGCATCATCGTCCACTATATGCTATTTCGTCACACTGCAAGCACTTTCATTGAGACTGATTCAAATGTGAAAGGAAACGGCCGCGCCATCGATTTGAGCAACGTAATGGCCACTACAAAACTTCAATTTGTACAGTCTTGCACGACTTGCACGCATACCATACAACCAAATAATCACATTCGAATGCATCACGCCACATCAGCCCATTAAGGACGCTTGCGGGGCGATATTTTAACTAGCAGGGCTGAATACAAGCTAACGCGTTCCGTACCTGCTATTCTCCAATTTGGTTGATATATCGGTGTTGAAAGACATCTTCTTGTGCTATTTAAACTGTATAAATATCACTGAACGATCACACACGGGCTATGTTTATTTGATGACACTAAAATAATGAAGTAACGTTTATTTGCAAATGCGGCTTGCGAAATAACACGACTGACACGACCACGGACGGCAAGCACACGACACCAAGTGATTTGACGTATTGGTCGGAGGTGGGGAGAGCCCTCGTATTTATATGACTCGATCGTACGATGCGGGGAAGGCAAACTTTGAATTTAATCGTTGTGTTGTCGTTTGATGCGTTGATAAAAACAATCAATTGTTTATATTAGTAAAACTTAACCCCTGCTTATTTTTAGTTAGTATTATCTGGTGAGTTTATGTCAGAAATATGTTTTTCTCGTCAGTTATTGATGACGTTTGGGCGCGTCCCACAAAAGTCACACCATATGCGGGCTCTGCCATTGGTTGGTTCGAACACAAGGCAATTTTGATTGGTTGGGGAAAATAATGGTGAGCGCGGTAATTTTAAACAATGATTTTACAGAATGTTACTGTCGTGATCGAGAGAATTCATTCATGTTGTATCCGTCGATTAAAATGCAATTATTGTTGTTTATTGGTATATGATAAGACAACACACATCATGGCAATGAACTATTATATCTACATAGATACTGAGTTACTTCATTATTTTGATAAGAACTAGGTAGTTACTAATCGCTCTTTGTGATTAGAAGACCTTATAGAGGTTAAAACAGATTAAGTTATTAAAGAAGGTGACATAGGTTTCTGAATTTACCGATTCGTTTCAATTTTTCGCCGACGGTATAACATACAGAAGTAATTCAGGATTTTTTGAAGTACAATGAAAATTTAAGTGTGTAATCTTTTAAATCCCTTGGTGCTGTCTTCTTTTGGATAGTCAGTTGGCAAAACCTACGGATCTCATTGACCTTTCTTAGCTCAATGATGGATCTAATAAGACAGACGTGAGGATGATGGAATAGAGTATAGCCTATAAGATAGAATGAGGATGTAAGGATAATTAATCCAGGAAATCAGCCAGAAACTCATGGCTTTCTATGACCAGTGGAAATTTTATACTGAGTTCTGGAAGGAGCATATTTTTCTTATTGAGAACCTTTGTTTTAAATTTTTAAGAGATGATTCGGACGTGATTCCGTCTTTGAGGCAGAATATCTGCACTGCGGTACCCACCAACAGACGCACTCTTGTTGAAGAGACCTACCACCTGTAGATCAGTTATATAATTTGTTACTAACAAAATTTTAGGTTGGAATTGTACCTCCCTATATCGTCCCGTGGGTGTCGTAAGAGGCGACTAAGGAAAAAATACTGGAAGGTGGGCAGCAGCACCTAAAGAAATGCCAACTTACACTGCGATCCCCAAGCCGCATGCCAAACGTGGAGATTATGGCAAATACCCCCTAAATATGGGAGGCCGTGTTCTGCAGTGGACGATCCGGTTGATACAGTACAGTACAATATGGGAATAGCGGTGTTACAATTACCAATTCACATTTTTACTGAAGCTGTAATTAACAGATTTAAGACTAATGAGAAGAATTTGAAGCGCTCGTAGCGAAGTTTGCTTAGCTATGTTCTTAACCGATCAGCAAAGTTAACAAAACGTCCGCCGCGGTCATGAGTTGGATGGATGACCGCTAGTGACATTACTACTGAGCGCTTCCGTGCTTCGGAGGGCACGTTATGCCGTCGGTCCCGGTTGTCGTCTTAGGACGGCAGTCGTTATAGCATGGTGGTAGGGTATTTTGCAAATGCCCGCCTGGCTAACTATCACCCTCAAGCAGAAAATCGGTCGCCAAGACTCTAACGGTGTGTTCCGGCAGCTGTTCTTGAGAGCCAGTAATTCTAGGTTAAGCCTGTTAACACCTTCGACCACATCATCACTTACCATCAGATGAGATTGTGGTCAAAGTACCTATCAGCAATAATTTCATTTCATTTCATTTCAATAAAAAAACAAATATGGAAAGCGGTACATGCACTCTGGCCTCAAAATTCAATGCTTGACTTACGACACGCATTCCCGATTTATTCCTTCTGGGTAGGAAGTGAGGTAACGTAGCGAAAAATTCGCCTTATGAATAGTACTCCACCTTCGATGTGAGCATAGTAGAAAGCTCTTTCTACTGTGATATGAGTGCGGCTAACTGCACATTAGTTGCACAACAGGGCTTCTTATCATCATAATACAAACGCTCTGATTGTCCGGAAGGTAGCTGATGTACTAACGAGAGCATTCCAAATTAGAGTTGACGTAAGACAGGCCACAAGCTTTCTAACCGAAGCAAAACATTATACAATTATGCCCATCAAACTCATATCTTCCTGTAGATTCGTAAGAGTCTGATACCAGAAGGTGGGCATCAGCAGCGCATTAACAGAACTGCCATTTGATACTGTGATGTTAAAGACGCCTGCCAGGCGTGGGGATTATGGCAGACAACGATGGACATCATAGTTACAGCCATGATGTACCTACCTCATAATCGTTATTATTAGCAAAAACATTCTTATAGATATTATGCTCTTCTGTATACCCGTGGGGTGCCGGGCTAGATTATACCCCATTGCGTAATACCGGAAGGTGGGCGGTGACCTTCTGGCGGAACTGCTATTTAAACTGCGATCCCCAAGACTCCTGCCAAGCGTGGGGATTATGGCATAACCCCCGGGGGAGGCTGTATTCAGCAGTGGGATTATTCACTGATACAGTATGCTCCTGTGTTGTCCTTTGTTTTATTTGCATACCGACCCTACATGAGTGGGAGAAGGGTAGGAAGTAATGTTATTACACAGAAAAAAAAGACTTCTTTAGCCAAGAATATACATTGTCTTAATAAATTCAAGACAATTCTGTATTACAACAAGAATATATTCTGAACTGAAAAACAATCGAGTCTTGATATTACACTCGAATATTCTTAGGAATATTGTTTTGACCCAAGAAATATTTCTTCACATAAAGTATTCAAATTATTATTTCAAGATAACGAAAATGTTCTTCTAGCAATAAAATAGGAATTCTTCTGTTAACATTTTATTCTCTAAATAAAATTTCTATATTCTTTCTTGAAATATTTTTAAATATTCTTGTTGAATGTAATTAAGGTGCTTCACTTACGAATATTTATGGTAAGATTCTTGGATTCAAAACTAACCATATTCGTATTTAAACACTTTAACGATATCTCCAAAGAAGAATGCAATATATACTTTGATTCAAGAATATATTCCTGAGAATATTGTGTTCTGTTTTCAAGAATATATTGTTTTCAATATATATGAATCACAAATATTCTTGAATAAAAACACACTGCGTTGGCTCAAGTTTTCCTTTTTTTCTGTGTACATGCCAAATACATACAAGGTCAACCGGGGCTAACGCGTCTATGGGGTTAAGGCATCTAATCCAATTATAATACGAAACACAAAATCTAGAACTACTTCCGCCATCTTTTGAATGTGTTTGATACTAAAACCACATTATTTGATCGGTAGAGGTCGCAAGAGGCCTCATTTTTGTATAAATTTCCACCATCTTGAATATGACATTTTATTCGGAACCTCACGTAAGTGACATGTGATATATAAATATCCTGAAATCCCAATGTTTTGAAGATGGTCGTTAATTTTTAACGGTAAGTACTTTGTAATATTAATTTGTTTACGTGTTGTTTTAATTACTTTAAGGAAATTACTTAAGATTTGCAGTCCACGTGCAATAAAAATATTGTAGGTTATATTTTTGCATTGGGGCTATCGCGTCTGTCCCGTTGGGGTGATTGCGTCTTATGTAACGCAATAGCCCCATTGTCTGAGGTCCTAAACCTTTTAATTTTATGATAACAGTGATTGAGGTATATGTATGTATATCTATGCTGTATAGACAGATAGTGGAAAAAAAATGCGTGATATGCTGATTGCAGATTTAGGGCTAAAAGAATATATAGAGGTAGCGTCAATTTTGTATGTTTGTTGATTTATAATTTGAAAACTTCTTTCACTATTGAAAAGGTAACATTTTTGAAATGGTCTTACACTGTATATTAACCCTGATGAAGTCAGCCCGGATCGCTAATTATATAAGGGATACACTCGTTTTGCGGGAGGCTGGTAATTAATAATTCAAATAGTGGTGGATTTCTTATCGTAACATATTTTAATGTATCAAATTAATTGTTGTGATTTTTTTATGAAGTTACTGGAAGGTCGAAGCGTTGCAAAGTATATACTTTCTAAGACAATTATTATTATAGAGCCTTTTTTATGTTATTGTGGCGGAACAAGCTCGAGGCCCACCGCCCTAGTGCCTCATACTCCCGCATAAACTCTATATATTTTTCCCTCAGCACAAGGGCCCCTGTCCATACAAATTCTGGTAGCAGAGCGCGGTCGCTACTTACATCGTGGTTACATTTTGGCGGCAATTGGCAAGCGCGGACGCTTCATTACATTTTGCATAAGTACCACACATTCTTAAACGCGGTCGTTTTAAAATAAAATAAATTAATTGGACCCATCAGATTATAAACAAGTTATAAATAGGTAGGCAAACTATTTCACTAGGTTTGCTATTTGTTCGGAACTATTTGCATGACGCAACATTATGTGGTAATTAATCGCCTACCTTCGTACGATATTTAAGTTACGTTATTATTGACGAGTTTGGTTATCGGTTTAAAGGCTTGGAAACTCGTGTTTGTTTACCTTTGTTTGCCTTTGGAAGACTTGCGAACCAGGTTAGATTATTAACGTTTATTACTGTTTTTTTTTCTTTGTGTTTATTACGTCCTTAGGCCCCTGTCCATACACCATATAGAGTTAAAACATGTAAAAGGAAACACCATATCTTTGTAAAATATTATTTACCTGATTTCAATGTTGTTGGTAGTATGTTTTTATTAATTTCTATATTAACACATAGAACAAGAGGGTTGTAAGTACATTTCTATGCTAAAACTGCAAAGTTCTACTTCGGAAGAATCTCTTATCCCACTATTAATTAATACTTAACCTTTGAGAACAAAACTGTTTGTTACTCCTGGAATCTAGGATGGGGCGAATGCGTCTACAAGAGAAAGTATAAATTAGACGCTATAGCCCCGAACATTTTTGTGTCACCCGTAATGAGAGATCATGCCCAGAATTTAGCTCATGACATAATAACTAACTTGATCTCTAGTGCTTTTACATAGTTTCATGATTAACTTTGTTGATAACTCTTCCAGTTATGTGATGCTAAACAAAGACGCCATCGCCCCACATGGGGCTATTGCATCTAAAAATCTCTGCTTTTAATAATTAATTATTTTCATACAACAAGGATTCAAAATGTCAAGAAATAAAATTAAAGTATAAAATTAGATAAAATATTCTATTTTGTGTTGTAGGTTACAGTCTTATAAGTTCAACCGTTAACTTGCTATAACCAGTTAAAAATGCCGTAAAAAGTATTGTAACGCAATAGCCCCGGTTGACCTCACCTAATTTCTTTACGCAAAGAAAAGGTGACAGGTCACCTGAATAAGTCCACTTATTTATACATAACCATTGTATGTAAAGTAATTTACCTGATTTAACTTTTACTTGCGTCCGTTTAATAATTAATTAAAGAATTTAAATTTAAATATTGTTTCTACCCAGCCAGTGCGTACATAGGGGACATTAGAATTATTTGTGAGGTAAATAAATAATAAAGTTTTATTACGTTCTCGTTAATTGATTTCGATTGTCTTTGATCGAGTCGAATGGGAATGCATGGCTGCGGCGCGACATTCAAATTTTAACAGATTTATGGCTTTTTTATGTTGGTAGCCAGAATGGTTGATCCACGATCAAATGGGCTTAAATTAAAATTGGTCGTAGTATCTCGAAAAGTATCCTAATGGCCGCTTGAGCTTCACCGCATGGTGGAAGGTAGCTTTGAGAATGTTTGCCTGGCAGCAGTCCTTGAGAGCCAGTAAAATAAAGTATTATTATGTCCCTAAGACTTAACAACTGTATGTCTATGTGACGGGCGCAGTGCAATCTTAATCATCATTATTATATTATATATTTTTTTGTATTTTAACCATCGTATTGAGTAGCTCGTAACCAACAAGTCGGTATACTGCAAAAAAAAGGAAAGTAAAGTTATCTATGCGTACCTACTTATTATACCTATAACTGTTACTTTGTATTGGTGTTTTCTACATCACACTGTGTATAAGAAAATTTAAATAATAAATAAAGTATTCGCAGGTTACTGGAGGAATTTTTCAGGTTATGTTTAAACGGACGTAAACAATTTTAAATATGTAGTATTGAAAGGTCCAATGTAATGACAAACAAAATGAAATTGATTGTATATTCACGCCGTCATCGTCGTTGGTGTATGTAAAAAAGCTGCTTTGGAATCCAGAGGTCCTGGGTTCAATTGCGGGTTCGGAGATATTATTGATTTATTGTAACAATTAGAATGTTCACTCGCAGTCCGGAGTCTGGAACTGTGCCCTTTATATATCAATAGACACGTCCCCTATTACATAGGCCCAAAACATACCTGTCGCAACGTAGATCTTAAGACAGAGAAGTTCACCCCTGCGGCCAATACAGTGACGATTTTTTTTCAATATGTATATATAAATATTTTCCAACTCCAACCTCTTCTCTCTCACAACTCCGACCCGGTCAAATGCCGGGTGAAAATTTCACTCCACACACCAGACACCACAGGAAAATAGGGTTCTGTGGGAATCGCAAAAGGCGCTGAAGGGGAAATACCAGAAGGTGGGCAGCAGCACCTTCTAAAGAACTGCCATCTTACACTGCCATCCCCAAGCCGCCTGCCAAGCGTGAATTTTGTCGCTCCTCCTTAATGAGGGGCTGTGTTCAGCAGTGGATGATCCAGCCAATACAGTATAATACGTATATTTTACTCAAAGCAATGAAAGTCACATCATCACACAACATTTTTTGACACTGCCTCTTTGCATACATATAGACATATGCTCACTCATTGGCGTTTTCTTCTCATACCTATATAGTTTTTCTTATACGGTTTAAATAATTTATTTCTCAAAAGAATTTAAAATTTACTTAGAAATACATTATTTACCTTATACGTGGTAAACTTACATGTCGTTAGGTAAACAATAATGTGTATTAGTAAAATTGAAGGTAGTCGTAAATTGTTTACTGTGCGATTGTTGTTGATGCATGCAATAATCCGGTACGTATTCAGTATTGCAAACATCTCATTATGGGATTATAATTATATGAAACATGCAGTTAGGTTCTTTTGAATTAAATATAAGAATTATAGTAGGTATATATTTTTATAATAGTATTTTTATTCTCACAGTAGGTATATACAGGCTGTCCCAAGAAGTAGTGATATACTGAAGCTGGGAGGTAGAGGACCTAGAGGGCTATCTAAATCACCCCATGTATGACTTTTTTTTAATTTTCCACCTATCGCCGAGTACGATGAGTTATTTCTTTATGGTGACGTGAATTATTGCGGTAGATGCTTGAAGAAAGATAAAATTACCCACTATGTTCACAACTTCAAGGGCCCTTAAAAAAGTTGTTTGATGTTGTGAACATACTGGGTAATTTTATCTTTCTTGGCATTGAATTTTTTAACATACATAACCCTTCCCCATGAAGCTTTCACCTCTTTAACCTATTAGATACTAATATTTAATCATTACGTACATTATTATTCTAGTTGTCAAGTCAACATGTTATTAGTAATTATTATTTTCCGCTGGGGGTAAGGTTATCAGCGCACCTCGTGTTATCACAAATAAACTATCATGTTGTGACCACGTGCACGGACACACCCTCTACGCTTATAGAGATGCTGACGTTACCAGTGTTTGCGCTCAATCTACGTCAAATTGTGTTTATTTAGAGCAAGAGTGCTACTTCTATACGTGGATTTGCTTGCGTCAATAGAGAACCTAATGCCCTGCTAATTTGCTTGCCTAAAACATAACCATTTAAGATATAGGCGTATTTTAGATGGAAGGGAAAATTATCCACGAATATATAATTGACGTAGAATCTTTCTACTATGGTAGAACGGCTTAAATAAACTGATGCGCCGTGCAGTTCGCCGCTTGCGACAAACTGCATCTGTAATAGGCAGAGGTTTTCGCTTAATATCAGGTGGGCCTCGTGCTTGTTCCATTTTATATATTTTTCTATTTCATTGTGACGGATGAAACCGAGGCCCACCTGATGTTAAGCGGACTAACCTCTGCCTATAACAGATGCATTTCATCACAAGTCACTGCGCCCGTCACTTAGAGGCATACCTTGTACTTAAGTCTCATGTGCCCGTAATTTCACTGGCTCTCAAGGAAAACTGCCGGAACACACCGTTAGGTGCTTGGCGACAGATTTTCTACTTGAGGGTGGTCGCTAGCCAGGCGGGCATTCACAAAACACCATGCGTTGAAGCTCAAGCCCGCGGCGGGATTCGAACCATGGACCTGCTGTGCGGTAGTCCATAGCCAATGCCACTGAGCCATCACTGCTTCAATATAAATAATAATAAAGAAATAGACTAGTAAATTGATGTTTAAATGATCTTGTTGTTGACATTTGTCATAACTCATAACCAACGCTGCTTGCATCATTTCGCGATTATTTTTCAACTTGTACAGTGTCCAACTGTGAGATTAGAACAACTTCAGAATGTTTGAGTTTATGACTGTCCGAGATGGCAACGACTCTATATTTTTTGGGTCATTAAATTAACCTGTATCAGGCCTGGCTCACTCCGCATTTTATGTACAAGGCTACAGGTATATCGGAGTATCTGTCCCGACGGGATTATTTTAGGGTGCTTTCCGTGTCAGAAGAGATCAGAGCTATGCCTGGCTATTTTAAGAGAAAGACGAATTGTAGGTGAATATAAATATTGGGTACTGAGCTAGAGTTTTATACAGCGAGATAAGCTGAGGTCCGAACCACAGTGGTGCCCTTGAGCTCGCTGTCAACCCCCCCGATAGTGGGGGACCGTTTTATTCATTGGAACGGCTTTGGGGAATAATCCTTCCGGTCCTTATTATTCTGTGTCTGTGTATCAAATCGTAGATAGGTATATAACAGAATATAAATATTGGGTGCATTGCAAGCATAAATGCATTTTATTGCGTCGTAGCTAGAGTCGCTTATGCATTGGAATGGTTTAGCGGAGTGATCCTTCTATTCCTTATTATTCTGTGCCTGTATAAAAATTTATCGTAGATAGTTATAAGAACGTAGTACTTATCTGTTCTTCTGTTTCTTTTTCATCTGATTTAATGTTATTCCGTTGTTGTTTTTATCGCCTGTGTTTTTATGCCCGTTAAGAAATAATTTTGGGCAATTTGCAATGAAAAAACGTCTTGTCGTGGGAAAATATACGGCAATTATACTCATGTCAAGAATAGATTAAAAAAATATTTGCAAATTTTTTGTTTATGTAAACTATAAAAACTAGTAACCCATACTTAATACGTTTATTAGCATAATTTAATTATCTACTTAAATCACATCCGGGAGCCTATATATTGTAAAAGACAAAGGTGTCATTGTATTCTTAAAAAAATAACAAAGCGTCATGCGCTAAGTACAAGGCCTACTTATGACCAAAATATTGGCACTAATTAGGATCAATTATGTAATGTATTGCTGCGAACCTGATTGTGTACTGGGAGACTTCATTAACATTTGGGATTCTTTTTGGCCAGTATCGGCTTATCGATTGCTTTATAATGAGCGCTCCCGTGCTTCGGAGGGCACGTTAAGCCGTCGGTCCCAGTTGCCCGCCTGGCTAGCTACCACCCTCAAGTAGAAAATCTGTCGCGAAGCACCTAGTGGTGTGTTCCGGCAGCTGTCCTTGAGAGCCAGTAATTCTAGGTTAGCCTGAACAACATCTTCGACCACATCATCACTTACCATCCGGTGAGATAGTGGTCAAAGATATCCTATCAAGCATAATAAAAATCTTCTAGGTCTAGGTAGCTTAGTAGGCTAACCTACTACGCTACTACAGAGCGTACTGAGCAAGCTTTCACGTTCTAGATGTTTACAACCTTCGAGAACATCAGTAATTTCCATAAGGTGATATTGTGGTCAATGACTAGCCTATTTTCGATATTCAAATAATGCAGATCTGCACCATGATGAGCAAGAAGGTTTTTTTATGCGTCATGTATATTTTATAATATTGATGTGGTATCGGACATTTACCGGACATAGAATTAGACCTGTTCCAATTTTTTGATTTTTTTTTATGCCTGATAGGTTTCCCTTTGAGCACTATCTCACCTCATGGTAAGTGATGATGAGGTCGAAGATGTTGATCAGGCTAACCTAGAAGTACTGGCTCTCAAGGACAGCTGCCGGAATACACCGTTAGGTGCTTGGCGACAGATTTTCTACTTGAGGGTGCCAGCTAGCCACGCGGGAATTCGCAAAATGCCCTACCATCATGCTTTAACGACTTTCATGCTAAGACAAGAACCGGGACCGACGGCTTAACGTGCCCTCCGAAGCATTGAAACGCTCAGTAGTAATGTCACTAGCGGTCACCCATCCAACTCATGACCGCGGGCGACGTTGCTTAACTTTGCTGATCGGTTGAGAACAGCTAAGTAAACTTCGCTACGAGCGCTTCAAAGAGCGTGTAAAAGTAAGCTTGAGTGCAGGCG
Organism: Plagodis pulveraria; assembly: GCA_963890685.1. NCBI lineage: Eukaryota > Metazoa > Arthropoda > Insecta > Lepidoptera > Geometridae > Plagodis > Plagodis pulveraria. Next base: position 10,493,057 of record OY982951.1, read on the forward strand.
CCTTCTTTTCACTGCAATTGAAGCAATGCTAGCGGTAATAGCTTAAAGACTACTTTGCCGCAGGTTCTATCCACACCGCCGCCGGGTTGAGTTTCAGCGCATTGTGGCAGGGCATTTTGCGAATGCTCGCCTGGCCTAAACCTTCAAGTGGATATTCTACACCAAGCACCTAACAGTGTGTTCTGGAACCAGTTCATAAAAGAACTAATAAGAAATTACAGGCACATGGGACTTTACAACTGTAGGTATGTCTCAAGGTGATGCAGTTAGTCAATTGACGAACAAATATACATAATGAATGAGTAGTATAGTGTGTGCCCGGGACACCATAGCAGTTACTCTCGCCAAAAAAGGGGCAAAAACAGGTATGTGATGAAATAAATTATTTTTTGCAAGCCATCAGTAATGGAAGTACGGGATCTATTACGTCTTCATATCAAAAAACAACAAGTAAACCTGTGGAGAGAGGATTGTAAATAAACAAAGGCCGTATATTTAAATCTCAACATAATGACGATAAATAATCAGCCGGGACGACACACGCTGCTGGAACTGCGCACTGTTATAAGCCTCAGAAACCTAAATACTTTCTGCACAAAATTGGAGCAACAGGCAGATTTCTATATAGATTCTGTATTGCCACAAAACCATTAGGAATTACAGCGGGACTGCGAGAGTCATTTCCACCAACGACTTAAACGAATTTGTAGGGTAGCGAAGTTTGCTTAGCCCGATAAGTTAAGCAACGGCCGCCGCGGCCAGGAGTTGGATGGGTGACCGCTAGTGGCATTACTACTGAGCGCTTCCGTGCTTCGGAGGGCACGTTAAGCCGTCGGTCCCGGTTGTTATCTTAGATGGTAGTCATTACAGCATGGTGGTAGGGCATTTTGCGAATGCCCGCCTAGCTAGTTACCACCCTCAAGTAGAAAATCTGTCGACAAGCACCTAACTGTGTGTTCCAGCAGCTGTCCTTGAGAACCAGTAGTTCTAGGCTAGCCTGAACATCATTTTCGACCACATCATCACTTACCATCAGGTGAGATAGTGGTCAAAGGCTAGACTATAAGCTATAAAAAAAAGACATCCTCACCATTATACATTATTATCCGCATACGTCACTGCAGCAGCTATGACAGCGACCCAAAGACGTTCTCCATTACATGATGGAGTTGGAATGGCTTGTGTAAGAGAAGCTGGGGGGGGGGGTGAATGCACAAAGTATACCCCAATTGCGACGTCAGTACGTATATATAGCATATTGTACACACAAATAGAATAAGAATAGGAGGAGAAATCTTTCGTATATAAAGTTTTAGTGTAAGAGTTCAGTTTATGTCTAATTATAGAAAATATAATATCTAATTATATATTTGTATTTTAAATAAAATATAAATGTTATGTTTAAAAAAATACCTGAGAAAGGCATTGGTCAACTGTCAGAAAGGGTTTTTCAAGACTTTATTAGTTAGTTTATTATACCGGTTCTAGACTATTTAAAATAAAACTTTTAAATATTTACCTTTGAACATAACATTTTTTATTTTCTATTTTAAATATGGTTTTTTCCTTGTCGCATGTCTCTTTGACACCTATATTGCCTAACAAAATAGGCCACTGGTTTAACATTAGACGGATCGTTTGATCTGTTACTTATTCTGAAATCTATACCAATATTATGGAAAGAACATATTGGTATTTTTTTATGCAACGAATAAACTTAAAAACTACTGGACCTCATACAAATCGGTCTAGTAATTTATTAGGATTTCAAACTATTTCCTTACCAAAGTATGGAACTAGGTTATAAAAACAAAGGCACACTTCAAACTATTTCCTATGTATATATATATAGGTATGGAAATAGTTTGAAGTATACCTTTGTTATGGAAATAGTAACCCGGGAAAGGACATAGGATAGTTTTTATACAACTACGCAAAAAGAGATTAATGGTTTTGCGCGATAACCGACATACGCGCGGATAGTGCATTAGGTGGAAGGGCATTCTGCAAATGCCCGCCTGGCAAAAAATCGGGTTCTTCTTCGCGCCTTCCTGCTTGGTTAGCGTGGATGCGGTTTCAGGCATGTAGGGCCTTTTTCCACGGTGCTCGTTCGCAGTCTGCAATCGTGCAGACTGGTCATTGGGTTGGGCTAATGCCCTTGCTCTTGCTCCTCAGCTGTCGGCCTGCACGTTGGGCAATACCCTGCCTGGGTGTGCCCGCTGTGAGGAAGCTCTGGGGAGGGGATGTCCATCTTCGTTTTGCTGAAGGAAATCACGTGGCTGTAGTCTGGCTTGGTGGCCCGCCTGGCTAGCGACCACTCTCAAGTAGAAAATCTGTCGCTAAGCACCTAACGGTGTGTTCCGGCGCAGCTGTCCTAGAAAGCCAGTAAGTCTAGGTTAAGCCTGCTAACACATTTGACTACATCATCACTTACCGTCAGGTGAGATTGTGGTCAAAGGCTTACCTATCAGCAATAAAAAAATATAACATGGGGACCATGCTTATTCAAACCACTGACCTCACATTACCATGGTCCGACTTTCACAAGTTAATTCATTCTTTTCAGTACAAACAATTTTTCTTCTAAACCCATCAAGTATGGGGTATAAAAATGAAGGGCTTTAATGTGCAGTTGGGTGTTTTTACTTTTTCAATTAATTTATACATATTTATAAATTACCTTTAAATCATACATTTAACGCGTATTCATTTTTCAGTGAAATAATATATTACTCCACGGATGTTGATAAAATTTAAATTTGAGTACCTACTTGGAAGTATGCTCTAACACGATTCTGCCAAAAAACATCAAAATAGATTTATACTTGGCAATTTATTGCATAAAAAAAGTATGTTTGAATGTAGAACATCTTCCAAAATCGCAACATTTTAACATTATTTTAGCTGATGATATGAGAACACTCATTATTTTCGTGTCACTTATCTGTAGCAGTCTATACAAATATATTAAGTAGGTTATAATCGGTAAATTCTTATGAAATAATTATACTTATATCAATACAGTCTACGCTAACCGGATTCAAGCAGATTTACATGTCCACATAGGTTACAAGATGATTTAAACAATAAAATCCGGTATTTTCTGGTAATTGTAAGATAACGGTATATAATGGTACTGGTAAGATAACTTTTTTATAACTTTCCTGAGGTCACGAAAATAGCGTCTGTCTATCACGTTCAATGACCGTGATGAAACTTTTCCAACGTTTTTTGTACATTCGCCATTAATCAATAGTTCCTTGTTATTCTCGTTTTTTGTTTGCATTCACAAATAGATACAAACCTATATTAGACCTGCTTATTAATTTAAAATTAGATACAAACATGGCTACCTATGTTTGATTTAAAAATAGAACAAAGTAAGCATTGGCTGATTAATGCGCAATTTATCTCACCTACACAGGTACTTATTGGTAGATTTGTAATTAGACGTACAAGTTAGTAGAAGCGCTAGTAGCGTAATAAGCTTAGCCGTTCCAACGTCCGCCGCGGTCAGGAGTTGGATGGGTGACCGCTAATGACATTACTACCTGCGCGCTTCCGTGCATCGAAGGGCACGTGGTCCGGATGGTAGTCGTTATAGCATGGTGGTAGGGCATTTTGCGATTAGCTACCACCCTCAAGTAGAAAATCTGTCGTCAAAGCGTCAGGCGAACATTCGCAAATTGCCGTTTCACCATGCGGTGAAGATCAAGCTGGCAGTGGGGATCGAACCATGGACCTGCGGCACGGCAGTCCAAAGCTATTACCACTCGGCTTTCATTGCTTAACTTAGGAACTTCCTACTTTTTTCGAAGTAGATTAATAAATATGAACGGTAAGCTATCTGATTGTTATGGTGCAAAGGTACCTACGCCTTTATTAAAAAATTACTACGAACTATATACAACACTACAGCTACCACAATAAAAGCATTTAGATCCATATAAGTCATTGCAGACTCACAGGCAGTCCAAATGCTCCAACCCACTACCAGTTGTCAGCGATTTTATTATTATTAATATGTTTTATCTTCGAACATAATTTGATTGTGGTAAGGGCTGCAGAGAGAGGAACCTCCGGACAATGCGTGTTGTGTCTAGTATCACTGCCTTCTGCATCCGACCCTTGATCAAACCGTCTAGCGAGAGCCTCTTGAGGTGTTGGTCGAGGTTTGTTATATTATTATTATATTTATTATTGGTGCAACACGTAATTTTTTTTCTATAAATATCCAATTTATATCATGATTTGAGCAGGTTTTCTTCTGAGAAATGGTTTATCTAGATCTACTGACCCAAAATCAAATGTAAGAATAGTTTTCTGAGATTTTGCTTTAAGTATTAATACAACTTAAAGAAAACTATGTTGCACCAACACAATCAGAAAGCTTAACGTTCAAATTTATATATCTAATTTAAAAAAAAAATTAGATGGTCCTTTGGGCCTTCAGAACGTGTTCCCTGAAGGTTCATTCAACTGAATACTCAAAATCTTGTTCGCTTCCGATGCTGAGATCTTAATCAAAATCTTTACTTCATTCGGGATAAAAAATACTTATTTATATCATAAATAAGCTTATGGTAAATCTCTACAGCAAGAGTTCGCTTTGGTGTGTACCACCACAGTGCCAAATATTCTGCTTTGACGCAGTGGTGTGCAAACACAATAGCGTTTAGGCGTGAAGGGCATTGTCGCAAATGAAATTGCTGGGTGAATAAAATATAAGAACCAGTCTCGGAGTGAAGACCACAGTGCAGTGTCAGCAGAACGAAGATGGTGACAATACAACTGTAAGGGACAGGCTTGACGCTTACCTTCAGGCATGCGACTGCTACGTCACTTCATAACCTAAAGAGTACTAGGATGAAGTTAGTTGTCTTAGGTTTTTGCGATTATTACACTAATTAAAAACATTAAACGGTTTAAATAACTCATATTTATCATCATTTTTATCACGATGTTTCAAATAGTGTGCAGTGATCGTGTTCAGAGGGTGACGTCGAAAAAAAATATATAAATATACCTACGCGATTTGAACTGTTTAAAGTTGTTTAATTAGTTTCAAGTTTTAGACCAAAGATATATTTATAACCAACAAGCCAGTAGTCTTAGAGGGAAAATTATAATGCGCTTAGGTTTTTAAAATTGCTATAACACTTACGTTTTGAAGCAGGGATGGCTCAGTGGCATTGGCTATGCACTGCCGCGCAGCAGGTCCATGGTTCGAATCCCGATACGGGCTTGAGCTTCACCGCATGGTGGAAGGTTATTTTGCGAATGCCCGCCTGGCTAGCGACCACCCTCAAGTAGAAAATCTGTCGCCAAGCACCTAACGGGTGTTCCCACAGCAATCCATGAGAGACAGTAAAATTACAGGCACACATGAGACATAACAACTATGTCTCAAAGTGAAGAGCGCAGTGCAATTCGTTACTTCTGATGAAATGCATCTGTTATAGGCAGAGGTTAGTCCGCTTGACATCATCTGGGTCCCGAGCTTGTCCCGTCACAATAACATAAAAAAAAAACTTACGCATTGACTTTTGAGCATAGAAAATAATAATGTTACACGGATATACGTTTAATGATTTATATATGTTTATACTTATAAATTTATTCGTCACTTCGTAACCTAAAAATTACTAGTCTTAGGTTTTTGCGATTATTACACTGATTAAAAACATTAAACGGTTCAAATAGCTTATATTTATCATTATTTTTATCCCGACGTCTTAAATTACTATGCTGTGACAGTGGTCAAATTTCTTTTTTCTATTCGAACGACACAATTGGACGTTGGAAAAAATTATGATAAAAATACTTACGGGATTTGAACCGTTATTGTTATGTTTGCAATAACGCCTGCTATGCGGATTACATTACAAAATTACAAATATATGATAGAAACCTTTTTTTTTATCCCGCACATGACTTAAATTTTTCCTACCGTTTAAAGTTGTTTTAACATTGTGTTTGTATTAGTTTCAAGTTTAAGATCAAAAGCTATGTATACCAACGAGCTAGTAGTTTTACTCATAATGTGCTGAGATTTTTTAATTGCTTTTGAATTTAACTTTGTCTTTTGAGAATAAGAGATGTTGATGTTACACGGATATTTCTTTTATGACCATGAATTTATGGCTCAATATTAGCTCAAGTGTTTAATTCAATTATCGATCGAATGATGAATGACGAGATGGTCAATGCTCTTTTTATAGGTACCGACTTTAACAAGGAGAACTAAACATATTGTAAATATAAGCATGTTACTCGTGTTGGCTTTGCCATACATGTAGGATTCTTACTTTTGTTCCCATTTGGCACATGAAACTTTCAGTTTCCAGTTAGGTACTTCATTCCCGTTTTAGTTTGTTTCTTGTGATGGTGGGTTGCTAATTCTAGCTTACCCTTCATTATGATAAAGATTCCTATTTTCTGGTAATTGTGTAAAAATGTCCTACTCACGTCTACTTGATTAGTAGCATGCTGCTCATTTGGGGCTTTCTAAGCCTTAAGGTGGGGCCGTACATAATTTGCTCACCTAAAACCACATACAACTTTGTATTTCCGAGTCCTACGGGCAAAATGCTATTTTATATTGAAATTTGGTAGTTTTTTCTTTGGTTCCTAAAACCTCAAAACACGATTGGAAATAAAAACCTCGATAGAAAAAAAACTTGAAAAATGTGTGTTTTACACACGTTTTGTTATATATCTCATAATCTCCTTGATAATATAAAATAATTCTTACATTGATAAATAGAGAATAACTATGCCCCTAGTTCCTTAAACCAGTTATATTATTAAATGTTTAGTTTTCTCATAATTAACAATTATTTGATGTGGCGCTTTTGACCTTTTTAAATACTGCAGGCGCTAATCGCAATGACACAGTCTGTCCCTTTCGTAAGCATTCGTTATCCATTGCACGCTATTTCTTTCTATCTTTCAGTCAGTATGCCCCGGCATTCCTGCGAGGTGGACGTATCGTTCGGCTTTCTAGCACCGCGTTCTAAATAATTTACGTATTTTTTTCTGTGTTAATTAACTAACAGGATATAGTAAGTAGGTATATAGATTTTTGTGCCGGTGACGAGGGGAAAACCAAGAAAATTTGGTCCTAGACAATATAAAAAATACCTAAAACAGAGGGCCAGTGAAATGAGAAAGAAAAAAGTAAGTATACTTACGTAATTGTATTTTTTAAGTTTCCATATACAATTATTCTATGAATATTTTTTGTGCTGGTTCATGTGGTTTGGTGTTAGTTTTTAGGAAGATTGGGTTCGATATCTAATTATTGGTAGGTAAGCTAACTTTTCCTATAATTACCTACTTATGTACTACTAAATTCTTTATAGAAACCAAAACGGTACGTCCATTGAGTTTGTGAATGTGACCGAGGCTGCTCAAGCACAAGCGAGCGTGGATAACGCACGGGCGGCGTCGTCTGATCGCCCTGATCATAAGACGATGGGGTCGTTGACCTGTCTGCCGGAACAAAATAGTCCGGTGATGATTATGGCAATGGACTCGTCGGAACTGGACAATACAAGGTTGGTATCTTGCCTGGTATTTTGTACTGACCTTCCAGGAAACACCTACTGAATAAAATTTAGAAACCTAGGTTTATATCTAAATGCCTTGTGTTGATTGTATACGTATAGGTACCTACCCACCTACCTGACTTACCCCACGGTATTTCCCCTATCCACAATTTTATTATGATAATGGATAAAAAATACTTTTAGGGTATTCAGATACTAATACCTAACCTATGAATTATTAGGTAGGTGCATACCTTCACCAAGATTCGTTCAGCCATATGTAGGTAAGTTATAACCACAGAGAAGACTATAGCATAAGTACATACTTAGGTAAGTTTACTCATTATAACGAAAGTAAAACTATATTTCTTACGGCTAGCTCCTGTTGGTGAAGGTGTTGTCGAGGATGGTAAACGGGTTGGGCCTATAATAATTCCTGGCTCTCAAGGACTGCTGACGGAACAGACTGTTAGGTGCGTGACAATAGATTTTTCTACTTGGGGGTGGTTATAAACTGTTTTGCATACTGCACGTATCCTACCTATTATTATGATATTATGTAGAAAATAGGTAAGTAGGTACCTATGTAAGTTTACTACTAATATATATTTACACTATCAAATATTTTGCAGAAATCAAAACGATTCATTTATTGAGCTCGTGAATGTGAGTTACGAGCCCATTCAAGCACTCGATAGCTAGGATAGAGCGCAGGCGGTGGCGGCGGTGCTATCCAGTCAACTGGCCACAGAAAAACAAGCCATAACGACAGCACTGCCCGAGCAGAATGCGTCGGCGACGACGAATTTAGCAGTAGACTCGCCAGTACTAGAATGTGTCGACATAACACGCAGGTAGGTACTATACCTACGAGTCTACTTATGGAGATACCTACCTACATATAAAATTTTCTTATAAATAGTTTTGTAGTGATACATGATAGTACTACCTCCTTCATATCATTATAATTTTTCACCATTGATCACGCGGTTGAAAGAGCGGTACGCATGAATCATTAGGTAGATTCCTATGTTGTGACTTCGCTTTCAAACGAAGTCTTAGTGAAGGTTTACTAGACAAAGTTGAAATGATTACTACTTTGTAAAAAAGGGGAATAATACAAATTGAAAATTCCAACAATTATGTGAGCGGGACTTTTTCTACCGGGGTTCCCAGGGCTTACTATACCGCTATTTTATCATAGCGTTAGTATTGCAAATAGGTGTGTAGCGATACCGATATATTAGCACCACCGATTATTTATTATTGTTTTCTTATTGAAATCATAAGATTTATATGCTAATGATACTGTACATACATACATACATAAAATCACGCCTCTTTCCCGTTGGGGTAGGCAGAGACCACAGATTTCCACTTACTACGATCCTTACATATCTCTTTCGCTTCATCTACACTCATCAATCCTTTCATACATAAGCGTCGGTTTAGGGTACTCTTGACCTGGCCTTTTTTCAGAACGTTTTCAATCTGATTTCGGAACGTTCGCCTAGGTCTTCCCCTTCCAAAACTTCCGTTCACTTGTCCCATGTATATCTGTTTAGTCATTCTTATTTCATTCATTGTCTCCACATGTCCAAACCATCTTAACATACCTTTCTCGATTTTTGTCACTACATCCTCATTCACACCACATCGTTTCCTTATCACACTATTCCTTATCCTGTCACTCCGTTTGACTCCAATCATGCTCCTCAATGCTCTCATCTCCACGGCATTTATTCTACTTTCATGCTTTTTCTGCCACACCCAACTTTCACTACCATACATTAGTGTCGGAACCAACACTCCCCCATGAACAGCCAGACGAGCCTTTTTAGACACCTTCTGACTGTTCATAAACGCGTGCAATGCTCCGTTTACCATGTTTCCAGCGTTCGCTCTCCTTTCTATATCTTTTTCACACTCAACATCTTTTGTAAACATGGATCCTAAGTATACAAACTCTTTCACTTGTTCCACTTTTTCACCTCCGATCACAATATTGCAATCGGTCACTCGTATCATCTCGTTCAAACACCATAACTTTCGTCTCACTTACATTTATTTTCATTCCCTTTCTTTCTAAAGCCTCATGCATAACATTTACCATCTCCTGCAACTCTTTTACCGACGACGCAAGTATTACTTGGTCATCAGCGTAGAGAAGACATTTGATGAGTAACTCGTTCATTCTTAATCCACATTCACTATCTTTCAGGTTTGTCAAACAGTCACAAATATGTAGTTCCAACAGGACGGTGCCACTTGTCACAAAGCATGGGAAACATTAAATTTTTGGATGAGAAATTCGAATGCTTCGTCATCTCGCGTGATGTCGACTTCAACTGGCTCGCTAACACGCTTAACACCGCTCGACTACTTTCTGTGGGGTAACGTGAAGTCTAGTCTATGCAGATAACCACAGTCAATTGCCTTGAGGGACAAAGAACGGTTACTGCAGAATGGTGTGCTAGCATTTGTTTGCCACAGGTCGTTTCTGAACTCCGTAAAGAGAACTGCAACCGCCGCATCATCCTCCATCACGACAATGCGAGTTGTCTCACCGCGCACAGAACAAAAGTTTTTAGAGCAAAAAAACTTAGAATTATTAGACCATCCGCCGTACAGCTACGACCAAAGTCCTAATGATTTCTATACTTTCCCTAAAATAAAGAATAAATTGCGTGGTCAGAGATTTTCATCACTTGAAGAAGCTTTGGACGCCTACAAAACGGCGATTTTGGATACCCCAACTTCCGAATGGAATGGTTGCTTCAATGATTGGTTCCATCGTATGGAAAAATGTGTCAAATTTTCGCGGAGAATACTTCGAAAAGCAACAAATACATTTTTAAATAGTAATGTTGTGTCACTTCCTTGATTCCCGAAATTTTCAGTGCCGCCCTCGTATACATATAATTTTTAATTATATTATAATTAATATACATATGTTTAACGTTATTAGCAGTAAGTACATAATGACATTAGTATAATTACGTAATTTATATATTGTGTTGTAAAGTATTTTGGTAAACGCAATATCTGTTAATCTTCAAAATATACCGTTATTTCTCTTTTCGTAGACATTGTCGATATTTATAAGTCTTATAACGATACTATATCGTACTTATTTACTACTCATCATAATATTATTTTAATTTACCTGTACATCTAACGATACTTTATAATATACTTATAATTATACTAATAATATAATTATACTGAATAATATCGATAGGCCATTTTTACCACTTCACAGTCTCTACCTGTGACGCAAATTGCAATTTATTTAGAGAGGCACGTATTCTTTGCACAAAACACATCACGATGGGTGACACCTAAGTATATTTCATAATATCGGAAAATATCCATTTTTCCCAGTATTTCAGTCCCTACCTGAGACTTACTTGGCAATTTATTTCGAGTAGCAGACTAACAATGCACAAAGTACATAATATCACAATATGTACCTAGGTAGGTAGTTACTGCATACGAACCTACGTATGCTGGTATTATACCTACCATGATTGATAAGTTACGTGCTTGTTCATGGTTATTCTTTTAGAACTTGTATTATATATTACCGAATATCTAATAAACTGTTTATTATTATAGAAAACAATAATTAAGTACATAGGTTCACTAGGTAGTTGCTAACTTGTTCGATAGATTTCTACCAGTTTTAAAAATACCTACAAAGTAAGTTTATATTATGTTTTTGCAATAAAGTTATTATAATGTTAAATTAAAATACTTTTATTTCAATATAATTATACCTACTTTTACATGCTCAAGTAAACGTCATGTATAAGATTTACTAAGATATATCTATCTATAATTTTCTAAGGCAAATTTCAGAAGGAAATCGGACAATAAAATCACAAAGTATTTCATTTACCTGCAATCACAGATTATATACTAATTGCTAGCGCCCTGCGTACGTACATTAGATCTGCGCTTACTATAATCCGGTCAAATTGCGTTGCTTGCGAAGCGGGACCCGAACTTGTGCATTCGGTCGCATTTGCGAAATCCATCTTTCCGCGCTGGTATGGCGCGTCCTTAATTGTCTTTCACAATCTTCGAACAGATGGATAAGTCCTTAGATTTGTACACGGTACTGTAGGTATCAGATCTTATTATCTCATATATTCTTGTAATTTACTGGTTACCCTATCTATATAATATATACCTACACTTGGCTGCTAAGAGGTAAGACTAGGTACGCGGTACTTACTCAGACGTCCTCTACACGAATTCTGCCATAACGCAAATATTTCTCAAATATTCTCCATACGTTCAGAGTAGTAAATAAGATGCAAATAAATATATTATTATACGAATAAAATCGCATATTTGATTATAAGTGTCACAAAATTTACGTAGTACCTACCCAAATTATTATCAAATGCGTTATCTTAATGATAAAATAACTACTAACTACATCTAGCACCGTTCCTTGTCCATCGAGTAAACTTATACACAACAACCGCGGCAAAAACAGAACCATACAAAAACTTACGGGAAAATTCTCCAGTTTAGTACGTACATAGTAAGTGACGTAGTTCTTTGGCCAGCACCTAGATGTCAGTATAAGCAACGTAGAACATGGCGATTACAAAATGAACCAAAAACTTCTACAACTTGGATATGTAGTAAGTGTCGTAATACTTTGACCAACCCACAGATGGCAGTGTAAGCAATGTAACATGGTGTAGGTTTTGATGACGGTTGTGAGCACATATTATTAGATATTTTACCTCTAACCAGCAGTGTGCATATACTACTGTGTTTAGGTTTGAAGGGCACTGTAGCAAGTGAAATTATCGGGTAATCCAGACATAAAAACGAATGTCTCGGAGTGTCGAGCGCAGTGCATTTTTAAACTCAATGGTGATAATGTAACTGGAATGGACAGTCGTGGTGCTTACAGATACCGGCTAGTCCGTCTTAGCACTTATTAAAAAAAGTTGAAGTAGAACTCTTTGTGAGAGTTCGTCCGTAGAAGTACTGTATTTCACGTTACTGTGTTCCGGTATGAAAAGTGCCGGTGAAATTACAGGCACATGAGACTTAAGAACTTTATATCTCAGGGTAATGGGCGCAGTGCAGTTCGCCGCTTGCGCCTAACTGCATCTGTTGTAGGCAGAGTTTACCGATTAAGACCAGTTGGGGCAAGTTCTCGTATCACGATAGCACAAAAAATACACCTGTTTTGTAACACACTTTATATGAGATTGTGATGGATCACGCACGTTGACCTCCTCCTCCTGTTTTATTTATTTATAGCTGATAGGCTAGCCTTTGACCATTATCTCACCTGAAGGTAAGTGATGTAGATGTGGTCAAAGATGTTGTTCCGGCTAACATAGAATTACTGGCTCTCAAGGACAGCTGCCGCGATTTTCTACTTGAGAGTGAGCTAGCCAGACGGGCATACGCAAAGTGCCCTTCCAACATTATATAATGACTGCTATCCTAAGACAACAACCGAGACTGACGGCTTAACGTGCCCTATGAAGCACGTAAGCGCTCAGTAGTAATGTTAATAGCGGTCACCCATCCAACTCATGACCGCGGTGGACGGGTTGCTTAATTTAGCTGATCGGTTAAGAACGGCTAAGCAAATCACGCTACGAGCGCTTCGCTGTTAAGCGGTAACCTCTCCTATTTCGTCACTAGTGATGAACTGCCTTGCGCCCATCACACTGAGATGTCCAGTTGTTAAATCTCATGTGCAGGTAATTTCTTACTGTCTCTCAAGGGATGCTGCCGGAACACACTATTAGGTGCTTGGTGCAGCACGACAGTCCATAGCTTTTATTGCCAGTAATTTCATAATCCATAACTGCACGTCATGAAAGATTTTACCCTTTGGGTACGGTACCCTGAAAACAAGTCAGCTTACTACACTTGTTAAACAAAGAAGTAATATATAACCAGGAAAATTATTTGACGAATGCAGAAGTCCCTTATTGCTGAACGTGGCAGTAGAATTATTGAATAATACTGTATCAGCCGGATTGTCCACTGCTGAACACATCCTTCGGGGGGGGGGGGGGGGGGGGGGGTACATCAGAAAGCGCTGCTGCGCACCTTTTTGGTGTGTTACCCTCAGTCGCCTCTTACGACACCACGGGTAGAGATGGGAGCGTGATATTTTAGCCCGGCACCCCATGGGCATTGTTAATAGTAACATTTTATAATTGACCTTCATGAGAGCGGAAGCCTAAATTCAATAAATGTTTTTTTTTTTTATGCCTGATAGGTTAGCCTTTGACCACTATCTCACCTGATGGTAAGTGATGATGTGGTCGAAGATGTTGTTTAGGCTAACCTAGAAGTACTGGCTCTCAAGGACAGCTGTCGGAACACACTGTTAGATGCTTGGCGACAGATTTTCTACTTGAGGGTGGTAGCTAGCCAGGCGGGCATTTGCAAAATGCCCTACCACCATGCTACAACGACTGCCATCCTAAGACAACAACCGGGACCGACGGTTTAACGTGCCCTCCGACCGTGCTTCGGAGGGCACGTTCGCTCAACGCTCAGTAGTAATGTCACTAGCGGTCACCCATCTAACTCATGACCGCGCGCGACGTTGCTTAACTTTGCTGATCGGTTGAGAACAGCTAAGTAAACTTCGCTACGAGCGCATCGATATAAATAATCGATGTTAAGCTCATGTAAGTGTTTATATTAGCTATATTCACTATCTATTCGTGAGAACCTGTAATTGGCTTTCTATCGTACTAGTGCTTCTAGTGCTAGTTTATCGTACATGTTTAGCGTAAAAAGCTGTTGGTTTTCCTATTAAATAAATAAATATATAATATCAAACCGAATGTCCACCGTTGAACAAGGTCCCCTCCATTGGAGGAAATTTGCCATTATCCCCAGGTTTGGCAGGTGTCTTGGGAATCACAGTAGAAGTTGTCAGTTCTTCGGAAGGCGCTGCTTCCTTGTATTTTCATCTCCTGGTATTTTTAACCTAGTTGTCTTGTACACCCACGGGAAGAAATGGAGGGGCGAGATCCTAACCCAAACCTCCACGGGTACTTACTAAATATACTCAAAGTTAAATTAAATGCAGGTTTAGCGTGAGGAGTAAGTAAATATAGATTCACTTATAATTTCTCATTTCGTTGGCAAAGTTTACTGTCCAACCATAAGGGCACTCTGTGGCTTGCACCCGCTAATCAAATTAAGCTGGGATACTACCGCTTGCTTACTATGGAAAAGACTTTTCATAAAACACTTTAAACCATATTTTAAAAGCAAGTGTATCAATATCTGAAGATAAAATGACAATTAGTCTTTAGAATGAAACATTTTGAATTTATATTATTTTGTAATATTATTTTTTTACCTGATTGGCTAGCCTTTGATTGTCTCCTGATGGTAAATGATGATTCGGTCGAAGATGTTGTTCAGGCTAACCTAGAATTACTGGCTCTCAAAGACAGCTGCCGGAACACACCTATAGGTGCTTGGTGACAGGTTTTCTACTTCAGAATGGTAGTTGGCCAGGTGGGCACTCGCAAATTGTTCTACCACTATGCTATAACGACTACCTACCAGCCTAAAACTGCAAACGGGGTCCAAGGCTTAACGTGCCTTCTGAAGCACGGAAGCGCCCACATCCGAGTCATGATCGCGGCGGATGTTGCTTAAATTAGCTGATCGGTTAAGAACGGCTGAGCAAACTTCGCTACGAGCGCTTCAAAACATAAACATTGTACTCCATTTTTCTATGCCTTGCATGCTGGGGTAGATACCGATTGCATGTCGGGATTGATAGATTGGGATGCAACCCCCTTCCCTCATATCTTTCCTGTGGGGTCGTAGAAGGTCAAGAAAAGAAAACGACCAGAAGTTGGACAGCAGTGTTCTGAAGAACTGTCATTTACATTTTACACTGCGATCCCCAAGCCGCTTACCAAGCATGGAAATTACGGCACGGCATCAAAAATTCACTTCAATGAAATTTTCATATTTTATGAAGAATAAAAAGAAATCACATTTGACAAACTTTTGATATTTAACACTTTGTTTTTGATTCTTGCAATATACATAATCTTACATAATTACTTTGATAGGCAAGTTTTTAATTCTGGGCGTAAAAGTGAGTTTTTAAAAGCCTCTTCCATTCTACAAAGAGCACGGGATGTTGGTGCGGGATATCAACGAGTGAGCAAACACGGACAGAGTCCGCTTTGATTCGGCACGAGGACGGTCATACAACACACCTATAAAAATATAGCGTTAGTGGAATTAATTGAAATGCTAGACTAACATTATATTATTGTGAAATTTAAATTACTAAAATATTTAATAATTATTATAAAATTGTAATGTATAATGTAAATTGAATGTAATTAATACTTTTGAAAGATTTATGATGATCTTATTTTAATTTTTGTCTTGTATAGATGCAATCTCAATCATATAAATTTGTATATTAGGAAGTAAATAGACTTCCCAGAACAGGGAATTAGTGGGAAGCATATTAATATAAATTAATTATTGTAAAACAGTGTATTTGGTGATAAATTATTATTATTATATTAAAAAAATATTTTTCATGTAAAACTGAACCGACTTCCAACACTGAACAGTGTGAAATAATATTACTTCTGACTTGTAACCCTGCTTTTATAATATTTATTATTCCAATGAAGGCAACTACATACTTTTGGGTAAATATATATTTTTTTTTTATACCTCTAAGTTGGCAGTCAAGCATACGGCCCGCCTGATTTTAAGCTGTTACCGTAGCCTATAGACGCTTGCAACACCAGGGATTTCAATCGCGCGTTGCCGACCCTGAAGAAATCTCAGCACGCCCTTTTTGAAGAACCCCATGCTGTATTCCAACGGGAAAACCTCGGCGGGGAGCTTGTTCCACAACCTGAGCGTCCGCGGAAGGAAGCTCCTTTGAGCCAGCACAGTACGAAACAACTCTGGTTTCAATGTGTGGGGTTGGATTCCCCGTCAATGGCGAGAGTTGCGATGGTGGAAGGATGATGGGGTGGAGTGGATGGTGGGCATTAAATCGAACAATTCCTTAGAACACTTCATTATACAAGCGGTAGAACACATATAAGGAGGCGAAGTCTCTCCTCGGACCAATGAAATAAATAATATGAGTGGAAGGATATTATATTTTATTTTAAATCATATACTATAAATACCTCACACTTCCTATTTGAGCACCAAGCCAAAAAAAATCGCAAAAATGGTGTTCGGAAACTTGGAGTTCTTAGTAGAAGACCTCGTTCATAATTTTGTCTCTAAAATGTATGTAAAATAAAATACTGAACAAATAATTTCATACAAAATCTACTTTAAACCAGACATAGTTCATCCTTAATAATAATTTCAATCTAAGCACTTAACCTTATAAATCTAAAGATATTGTTCCAACAAAGCATTATCTGAATAAGAAAAGGCGTATAATAATAGAGAAAATTAATTATTCCACCCACTGGCATCGAGGGCAGCAATATCGGAGTTCTCTAAGACCGGCCTTAAATTTCCTAAACCCAGCTAAAATGAAATCGCTTCTCCAAGAAAAAGGGGTTTGTTTTAATGCCCATCACAAAATAAATGGTTGGAGACAATAATGTGGGATTCGTCCTTAGATATAAATTCGGTATAAAAATAAACTTGGTACTGTTTCAAGCGGAAGAGGGAGGTAGGTATGAAGACTGAAAACTTATCGATATATTCCTGCATTCATTGGGTCAACGGTTTTGGCATTAAGTGTGGCGCTGGTTTCCATACTACGAGTAATTAAACTAAAAATACTAAACAGATTTATTTTCAAGACAAATGCATAAAATAATACATACGTGAAAAGCTACTAAACTAGTGCCTCCTATTACCGATTTACATGTTTTTTTTATTGCTGATAGGTATACCACAATCTGATGGTAAGTGATGTTGTGGTCGAAGGTGTTCACAGGCATAAACCTAGTATTACTGGCTCTTAAGGACAGCTGCTGGAACACACCGTCACAGGTCACAGGTGCTTGGCGACAGATTTAAATGTTAATTTGATTTAATGTAAATGTTTCTTGTATGTCTGAGAAAAAGGTAGTCTGGTCTCATCCTGATATTTATTATTATTTATAAATATAATTATTGGAATAGGTTTTTGGAATAGGTTATTTACGTCTGGCGATAATAAATACACTTATTAACTTGCTTTATTTTAAATAAGAATTCACAAAACTGTCAAAAATGTACATAAAAAATCATAAATTATTTCTACGCTTTAAGGAAACTAAATAATACTCGGGATGGATAAAAATCGTACCGATAAGTACATACATACCGGTAATAAAAATGTTAGCATTTGCGGTACGTTGATTGTTGACACGGAGAAGCAATTATTTATTCAAAATTGCAAAATTTATTTACTTATCGATGGATATTGCCGGACTTGTTGACTTTTGCACAAAGCCATAAGTAATATACATGTTTTTATCGCAATTAAGTCTCGTTAAATACTTATATCTGTCTATTCAATTCGCAAAAGTCGCAAAGTCATTGTTGCACAAAAGATTGTCGCATGAAATATCTAAATCGAAACGGTAGCCTGGGGTAAGTAGTGTTTGAAATATTTTAGCCGTCTCTTCCAACTCAGACCAGATTGGTTTCCATCAGTCTTATGTTATTTAAACCATAGATATGGCAACAGTGCGCAACTAATTATGCATAACTCTAAAACTTGATGATTAAAGTAACATTATCGATACAATTATTTACTTTTACACTCCATCCCTAGCAGCATAATGCCGCCCACGAAAGAGTTGCGCGCAGTATAAACGCAGACCGGATGAACAAATAAATGAACAGATCGATCGATGGTCGCTACCCCCACAATATAATTCCTTCCTTATGAAGGTACCTACGCTTTGTTTCGTTCGATAATACTATTTGGTCTCTTTTGTTTTATCGGTTCAAGTTTTGAGTATCAGTGGTGTTTATGTGCTTAATAGATTTGCTTTTGACTGTAATTGAAGCTGTTATTAACATTGTATTTTCTGAGTTAATGCCTGCCTAGCGAATAAGGTAAAAACTGCAGTGATTAAAAAAAAACTATAAGGAAAATTTGAAACCGCGGCCTAAGTCTCTGGGAATTTATCTGCCAATTTGAGGGACCATTGTGAAGGTCAGTCATAGTTCTAATTTACCCTTGCTTTCCTATTAATTAACCGTCATAAGGGGACGGACGGCGACATCTTTAAAGATATTATGGTATAGAGGTTAGGCAATCATAGCAATATTAGATTAGAACACACGGTTATTTAAGTATTTTTCGCTTCACAAAAGTTTTCATGGTGGTGGTGGTAACTAATCAGATGATCACGCCATGCCCTAACACCATGCTGTGAAGTTCAAGCTCGCGATAGGATTTGATTCTACCAACTGACAGTCAAAAGTACAAAGCGTTCTTAGCGTTTCAAGAGGATAATAATTAAATTGAATAAAAAAACGTCACTCTTGGCCCTTGCAGGGTTTTTCAAGCATCCACGTTTCCTCAGACATGTTTTGGTCCCATGTAATACGGGGTGAGCTTAATACTATCTACTGAGTACAGCTTAAGAAATGTCTTCGGAAGAGTTTGGACTATTACTGAGAGTTTCTTCGACGGATAAACTACTCGGATCGGACGGATCTCCGAGTCTGGCATCGAATCTAAGACCTTGATATTCCAAAGTGGGCTTTTTCATATATACCAGTTTGGTTTTAAATTTTAAATCATATATATGTACTTTTAAATATAGAATTTAAGTACATTGGTACAGACATAGATGATATTGCTGTAGAGTTATCACCTTCATCAATAAATGGATCGAAACATAATTAATAAAGTAGCCTCAATAATGTGCAAAATTTACAAAATATACTTTTTTAGAACATAATTTTTCTACCATATATTCAGACGATACAAGAACATAATTGTTAGCTACGAATAATTAGATAATATATCGCAAATTGTGAAAAAAGTATAACTTAAGGGTATCAGCCAACCCAGGTTGGAAATTATCTTTTTAGTAGGTAGGTATGGTATTCAAGCGGTGTCTTTTAGTTAAGGAGGAGATAATATCGTAAAGAGTACCATTAAGCGATTAACTTGTTGAGCAACCCCCTTTTTTTTTTTTTTTTTTTTTGACCCGGGAAAATCCATTATGGATACCACCCGGCTCCGGGAGGAGCAGAGTGGTTATGTAGGAGTCCTCGCCTGAGGGGCCTTACTACCCCCACGGGGGGGTAGTAAGTGAGGTTACCCACTAAAAACCCGGGATGAGCAGTCTGCCGCCTAGTCGGGGCGAGATGGGGTAGCGTTAGCAATCACCATCTCGCCCCGGCGGTTGGCCCGTCACCGGTGACGGGCCCCGGCCAATGGAGGGATGACCCAGTTGAGCAACCCCCTACTCAAGCTAAAGACAGCACCCATGTCTCTAGTCTCTACATACCTGTAGTTTATGCGCATAACGTTAGGAACGTAAGAGATCAGATTCTCAAATTGTGAGAAACGCGATATCTAAGATGCCAAATATAAAGCCAATCAGCACCTAACCACGATTGATGCAACTTGATCCAAAATTTGAATTCAGTCAAAAATGCTTTGTGTACACCCAAAATGGTTTTTTAAAGAAGTATTAGTTCCTTAAACACAAACATTATACATATACATGTACAAATAAACATAGGTATCAATATTTGGAGACAGTAAACTGTAAGTATACTTTATATTTCTTCTTCTTATTCGATACAGAATGTTCACGTTCATTGAAATGGAAAAAAAAAACTCCCCTCAAATACTGGAAACGTTTGTTGACACAGCTAAGTAGCCTCCCGCGACGCCACGCTTCATTTGCATTTGTCTTAATCTTAGTTATGAATAAAGAAAAATTCCCGACGACATTTTTAAGCGTTCCTTGAGGCCTTAGCGGGGCCCGCCTAATGAAGAAACGCGGTGGGATTAAGCGCCCGCGCTTTCGCGACATTACACTTTTAATTTGAACGAATCTTATTATTTTCTTTTGTTGATTTAAGCCCTCGAGTCGGGAGACGGGTCGAGACGTGACCTGCAGTGGAAAAATGCGATTGCCATCTAAAGCCAACCGTTTAAATGAACGAGATTGGGGCTTAAAAAGTATAATGGACGAGGAGGTGGAGACCGGGTGGCTATCTCGGGGGCGCAAGATGGCCGATTTGCGATTGAGATGAGACATCCCCCCTTCCTCACCACACGCCCCGCAAAGATCAAGCAATATAATTAAGTCGTTCGTTATATAAGTATCTATCTATGTATGTAGCGATGATAAGCTTTCAGCAATTTATACGAAACGTTTTCTCTAATCTACTTATCTCTTGTACTTGGAAATCTGATTGATGAGATGAAAATCTTCTAATAATTTTCCTGTAATTTTACTTCCAAATCTTTCAACGGTCCTTGAAGAAATTATTTAATATCTGTTGATATTCAATAATTTCTTTTTCATGTTTCTTGCTTTCGTTATTCATGTCTCTATTCAGCTTTATGCTTTATGCCATTCAAACATTAAATACAGCTCAAAGCGACTGGTACGAACCCTTTGAAAACGCGTTAAAAAGCTTATTCACGTAGCTCCGTAGCAAATACCGTAGCTCGTAGAAGTTGAGTGAACAAAAGCAAAAGCATCTGAAAGGCATGAAAAAGACTTTGTACCTAGACACGGATTTATCCCACGCTTAAGTATTCATAGTAACAGTCCAAGTCTGCAGGCACCACTCTTCATCTAGAGAAGCTTTACTTAAACGTTTCTCCGTTGCAAAACATCTTAACTGCACTTTTTTGCTCCCGTTTCTGCACCTTATCACTCGGAGTTAGGATATAGCTATCATTGTCAGGTTAGGGTGCTTGTATTTTTTTGCGGAACTTGGCTCAAGGCTAGGCAGCGGGAGATCGCCGTCGCTTCAGATGACAAAGTTGATCTAGTCACGTAATGAAAAATGACAAAACTGCACTCTGGCCGTGGCTGGGCGGTGGGATCGACGAATGAGAGCCTTCGTGGAGTATTTCATACCTACCTACTTTAATCTATTGTTATGAAACTTACCTACTCTAATCTATTGGTATGGTGTTGAAGGTTGGTTATTTGATACCAAAATTATATTAGCCATGGTTAAATTTGTTCTAAACACAAGGCCTACAAATACCTCATACGATGAATATGCAGAAGTATTGTTATTAGCCTTATTTATTACACGAATGTATACTATTTTGTGTTGATACCATACAGAGGGGCATATTCGCTTAAGCGAAAAAGCTCTTTAAATAAAGAAAAAAAAAGTTTGTTATTGCTGAAATAGATACGCATTTACTTTATTTTATTACCTATATATATCATAATAATATTATAAATGCAAAAGTTTGTGAGAGTGAGGATGTGACTGCGTATGATTGCTACTCTTGACGCTAAAACAGCTAAACCAATTTGGATGAAACTTACAATATAGATAGTTAAGAAAAAAGACTTGTTTCAATGGTGTTTGCTTCCTTCTACCTGTATATTTGTTCCTTTTTCCTTTAATTTTCTTTTTTGGCCTAATTGTCGCTCCGCCAAACTAATCAAAGGATGCTATAACGACTTAAATAATAATTAAAACAGTAAATATGTGTACCCTTACTTTTACTGTTATTATTATATTATTTAATAACTATACTACTGAGATTCTATTTACTTATACTAAAAGTTAGTTATGAGTTAAAAAATATAAATAATCAGATCTGACAGCGGGGAACAACTATATATGTACTTTTCTTATTTATTTTCCTATAAAACACACGACGACGATGTAAACGATTTTTTTTTAAGTTATTGTGACGGAACAAGCCCGAGGCCCACCTGATGTTAAGTGGACAAACCTCTGCCTATAACAGTTGCAATTCATGACAACTCACGAATTGCACTGTGCCCGTCACATTGAGACATAGTTGTTAAGTCTAATTGTGCCTGTTATTTCACTGGCTCTCAAGGACTACTGCCGGAACACACCTTTCGGTGCTTGGCGTACAGACTTTCTACTTGAGGGTGGTCGCTAGCCAGGCGGGCATTCGCAAAATGCCCTTCCACCATGCGGTGAAACTTTATTTACATAAAGTTTATTTAGCGTCTTTGGTTCGGTAACCGCAGTTGATCCATGAAAAGACTACAACCGTCTATCGGTTTAGACAAAACGAAATATAATAAAGCCTTCCTTTGAAGAGCTCTAGAATAAGGAAAAGTTGAGAAGTATCCAAGGGGGGTGACCGCAACCCCACCTGGTGGCCCAAAAAATATGGCATAAATGAGTCGAAGCCCCCCTTCGCCAGCCGCGAAATTTCAGCCATACTTCCAAACCTATAATCCTTCATAATCACCTTTACAAAGCAAAGATTAAAAACGATTCTCGCGCCCTCTCTCGTCCCATCGCTTTTATATGCGAGACAGCGAAAAGTAAGATTAAATCATTATTTTTCTTAAGCTCCTCTCGTTTTTTCTCCGCTCTAGTGGAACTTTTTTGCTTGGACTTTTGATGCGGACGATCAAAGACTTGTGTTCAAATTTACATAACATTCTTAAATAAATTGCGGGGTGGTGAGACAGGGGGCGCGACTCGCCCAATGTGCTGTATAAACTTATTAATGCGTATTCCCGGATTGATGCTTAATGTACTATTAATTTATTCAGCGGATTAGTCAAGTGCCATAGCATAATTTACGCAGCAATAACTTTCGGTGAGTAAATCTGATTTTGGAATTTTATCTTTGTAATTTTAAATTGATATTCAAATCATATTTGGTTTTACATCATATAGTCTTAAGCGTAATTTTTAGAAGAATTCTGTATAAAAATATTGTGATATGGCGACAAGGAGTGCTGGCGTCCGATTTGCATTTTAAAATGTTCATGTTTTGTATGTTGTAAGTGTTGTATCGACGGCATGAACGATATAGGGGTAGTGTTCTTTATGACTTTAGTGACGGTAGTACCGTAACGATTAATAAAGTGGGTAGTTGAACAAATTTAGTCGTTTGTCATTTCACTGTTTCATGGTCATGTAATGCTTTTACATGATTTCCGGTATGAGGTTAGAACCATCGCTCCTGCTCGGAAATCAGATTATTTTTTGTTACAGGTAGGAAGAAGATGACGCAATGATGGCCGAGCGTTAATAGCTATGGACTGCCGTGCCGCAGGTCCCTGGTTCGATCCCCACCGCCGGCTTGAGTTTCACCGCATAGTGGAAGGGCATTTTGCGTTTGACCGCCTGGCTAGCTACCACCATCAACTAGAAAATCTGTCGCCAAGCATCTAACGGTGTGTTCCAGCAGCAGTCCTTGAGAGCCAGTGCAATTACAGCCACATGAGCCCGTCATCTTGAGTGAGTCTCAAGGTGACGGGCGCAGTGCAATTCGTCACTTGTGATGACATGCATCTGTTCTAGGCAGTGGTAAGTCCGTTGGGCCTCGAGCTTGTACAGTCAGAATAACATAAAAAAAATGGTGATGATGTTATAATAAATGATACAGGATATTACTGTTTAAAAAGATTGCATTTAATTATAATTTAAATGTATTACTTACGATTAAGTATACTTCATATTTAAAACTTGAACGAAGTCCTAAAAACATGATAACAGTAATTAAAAACGAAATTTACACGTATTTTTTGTACCGTTTCTAAACATTACTGATGAGTAATAAAATAAATAATTAGTGGAAATAGATAAGGGCCATCTACCTTCTCAATGAACAAAGAACTCTCTGACGATATCTTCATTAAAATGTTTTAAAGTATCTTAAGACGCAAAGCAGACTAAGAATCGCTTTGTACTCACAAATACCTGGATAATTAGGAGAGTCTCTAATTAGTAAATTCTGTTTCTCTTAATGTTTCATATTTTCTTATATATTTATATCAGTGTAATATTTTGAATATTCTCCTTACAGAATACTTTGATAAATATTGTAACTTTATGCATGACATGAAACGTCCAAAGAAAGTTCTAATTAATTAATGTTGTAAGTAGGTATATAATTAATAACTAACATGGATTTTACGTTTAACTTAACTTAATGTATATAATTAACTAGTTGGCTTCAGAACGATGCCAGCGATAGAACAGAAGCCAACACATTCTGGAATGGGTTCTTGTATATTCCTTTGATTTTTATAGCCAACTTATTGTACTAATGATAAATAATGGTAAAAATATGATAAATGTTGATGTGCAGCTTTAGAATCAGGACTTTTATGTATTCTCCCAACGTAAGACGATGTTAAACTAGATAGGAAAAAAACATCATTATCAAAAACCAAGACGTCCATCATATGCCATATTCCACACGCTTGGCAGGCGTCATGGACATCACAGAGTAAAGTAAGTTCTTTATAAGGCACTGCTGCAAACCTTGTGGTAATGTTTTCTTCATTTACCTCTACGATTCCCACACGAAGATAGGGTTGATACGATTCCAGCCGGAATCCCTGTGGGAAACGAACAAATACCAAAGAGGAATTATACTTCTAAATGACAAATGAGCATCGTCATATGATGATTACCATCTTCTGAATGTCTTATTGGTTAGTTGGTAGCAGATATGCTAAAATAAATGTTTTTCATTACCTCTAGAATGTTCGAAAAACTATTACAAGCTCGGAATGAGCACCGTCGATATTATGGAACAATATATATAGTATAATGTGGAACAAAAATAGGTACGATTCTTCATTCGAGAGTACCAAGTTTACTTGACAGATAAATTTGTTAACCAAAGCAAAGTGAATACGGATTTTCACCTGTCAAATGGTTGTCAGTTGTTATTTCACAGTTCATTTATTGCAAATGGTTATTCTTGGTAAAACAGCAGGCGTTTGTTTTAAAATACTTATAAACTTTTACAGCATTATCGTACAGTCGCTTATGGATGATATTCTTCAAATTATTGGTTTGTTGGATAAACAACACATTTTTGGTCTTATTGTCTGTAGGCCCAGACGCTGGAAGAAATATAATAATTAGATCAGGAGGGTACCCGGGGGCCAGTCACTTGACTACTATGTTTTTCGCCTTTGAAAGTAAGTGACTTAAACGCGGGAAATAATGACATCGAGCAGTTACTGGATTTTCATTCTGAAATTATTAGGTTAACTATTATATTACTTCTTTTTACTTTTTTTATCCTACGACCTACTATATGCCTTTTCAAACAAAATACTACGAACTGTATACAATACTACAGCTACTACAATAAAAGCATCACTCAGACTCACAGGCAGTCCAAATGCTACAAGTTGGCAGCGTGCCCAGCATGCTGGCATGCTGGCAGCAATGCCCCGTTGAATTCCAAATTTAAATATTTACAAATTACTTGACATGTCACCCTGAGTAAGTGATAAGTGTAACAATGATGAAAAATCACACGTTTCCGAACGCAGCCTCTAAAACTAGACAATTTCCAATAGGTAGCACAAATTTGACACAAAAGTTAAAACACATTGTTACCGGGCGCGGTTCATGTTTGCGTACGAACGTATCCTTATAACTTATCTTACTTAAGCCGAAGTTAGTATTTAGTTAAAGCTAAGCGGCGCGGCGCTAAGTTGTAGTTGTTTGAACACGCTAAAGTGGTTGTTTGATTGTTTTAGGCTCAGGTAGAGTAGAGCCCCCGTGAAATATGTGGCTACTTACTGTTGGTAAGCCAAGTTTACTCGGCTACGGCTTAAGTTTTACATAACTTGAGATGTGTTACATGTGCTCGGAAGGCGTTTGACAACTCGTGTATACTTAATTCATATAATATATTGAACCAAAAAGCCAGTGAAATTTGAGACGAATTAAAATGTTCTTAAACATTTTGTTAGTAAAAATAATTAATGTTATTTAAATAAAACCAACTAATATGTACGACTTGGAAATAGGTTCCGTTTTTTTATATTTTTTTGCTGTTTTCATTTATTACTGCATACTTAAAAGATATATTTACACGATATTATTATTATAATTTATAATACGACTTGCCCACGATAAGGTTGCCATCGATTTATGATGCAATTAACTGCTTACTATTAAACCTTTTGAATTCAGGTATAGACATATTGACAAATTACTTTTTTTATTACAGATAGCCTAGCGTTAATCACTATCTCACCTGAAGGTAAGTGATGATGTGGTTCAGGCTAGAACAACCTCTCAAGGAGAGCTGTCGGAACACACCGTGTTGTAGGTGCTTAGCGATAAATATTCTACTTAAGGGTGGTAGCTAGCCAGGTGGCCAGCAATGATGGCCGAGCGGTAATGGCTATAGACTGCCATGCCACAATACCCTGGTTTGCTCCCCACCGCCGGCTTGAGCTTCACCGCATGGTGGAAGGGCATTTTGCGATTGCCCGCCTAGCTAGATACCACCCTCAAGTAGACTTAACAACTAGTCTCAAAGTGACGGCGCAGTGCAATTCGTGACTTGTGATGAAATGCATCTGGGCCCCAATTCTCTTAGCTATTGACCAAACGCCACACTACTGCGATGCTTCTGCGATTGAAATGCTGTTAATGTCAAATTTTGTAGTCTGCTAATTCTAGCTCCTAATCGCAGTAGTATAGCAATCGCGTCGCTATCGTATGGCTGTACTATGGCTTGCAAATGTTGACACTGAAATAATAATGAAAACTTCTATCAATCAAGCATCAGTCAAAATATAAATACAGTGGTTTTCTAGCAAACAATACATCAAATAAATATATTTAAATCATTTAGCTATTTTTCTATGAAAAATCTATGCTATGCTATCTATGCCACTGTAGCAACGCAATCGCTACAAAATAGCTAAGAGCATACCAAATATGTCAAAAACTATTGATAGCAAGCCACCGACTTGCGATCGAACCTAAATAGCGGGCAGACTACGGATACTGTCAATAACTACAATTTTCATGCAATTAAGTTGCGTTAACGCCGTTCAATAGCTAAGAGAATCGGGCCTCTGTTATAGGCAGAGGTTACTCCGCTTAACATCAGGTCGGCCTCGAGCTTGTTCCGTCACAATAATATAAAAAAGGTGGGTATTATAACGTAGCATATTTTGCGAAAAATAAAAGATTACACTGTATATTTAACGATCACTATTGATTTTGACGGCCAATGTAATAAAAAGGCCGCCGCGCCTCGTCTCTTTCATGTCGCACA
Organism: Plagodis pulveraria; assembly: GCA_963890685.1. Classification (NCBI taxonomy): domain Eukaryota; kingdom Metazoa; phylum Arthropoda; class Insecta; order Lepidoptera; family Geometridae; genus Plagodis; species Plagodis pulveraria. The sequence goes on from OY982951.1 coordinate 10,520,840, forward strand.
AAACTTGGCGTCCACATTAGACCCCACAGTATTTTAATTTACGAAGTTACCACGATGCTCCGATAGCCAATAAGCAAACACTGAACGGAAAGTCGGAGTATTTAACTTAATTTTTGTGCCTTCAGTCAGACTAATTGAGATGGCGCAGGGCAATGTCGTCACAAAAGAAGCACTTAGATGAACGAAAGGCACTCGACCGGTTTAAAATAAACTTATCTCGGGCGGGCAAGGGTTAAAATGATTTGAGAGGTACCTATAGTAATAATAATTTGCAGGTGAGTTCGTGGGGTTGCCAGTTGATTCAATAAAGCCCGAGTTCCGCCAATAATGCGGGTTATTGAGATTTTGCTGCTGGCAGTTCCCAGTGTTTTGAAAATTAATTACTGTTGCATATTGATTCCGAAAAATCAACTGGACTAAGGAAAAGTACCCATAGTCGCCGCAGTTTTGAAGCGCTCGTAGCGAAGTTTGCTTAGCTGTTCTTAACCGATCAACAAAGTTAAGCAACGTCCGCCGCGGTCATGAGTTGGATGGGTGACCGCTAGTGACATTACTACTGAGCGCTTCTGTGCTTCGGAGGGCATTTTAAGCCGTTGGGACCGGTTTTTCTCTTAGGATGGCAGTCAATATAGCATGGTGGTAGGGTATTTTTCGAATGCCATAGCAACCACTCTCAAATAGAAAATCTGTCGCCAAGCACCTAACGGTGTGTCCCAGCAGGTGTCCTTGAGAGCCAGTAATTCTAGGTTAGCCTGAACAACATCTTCGACCACATCATCACTTATCATCACGTGAGATAGTGGTCAAAGGCTTAACTATCAAGCATAAGGAAAAATGACAGATTCATCAATACGATGTATTGGCACTGGATCAAAATTGTCTTCCTAACTCAGTAACTATGTCACTTAGGTAAAGCTGCTGCAGCTATTGTAGTCAGCGAGTATAGGCTGCGACAAAGCCTGTCGCCTACTGTGACGTCACTATTGTCGGTACTCGGTCGGTATCGATATTGTGTCAAGTTGGACATCTAGCGGTGATTCGACTATACTATTTTGTGTCGAGAGGTGTGATGAAGACCTAAAAGAATATATATATATTCTTTTATAATAATAATAAAAGAACAGGTTAAGTTTTTCGTTCTAATCAAATTTAGAACTTCGATTGTTTTTTGTCTACCTGTCTATCTATCTTTTTATAGCCTCCCGACACTTCGGCGTACTCTAAAATTTGATTTATTGATTAATAAAAAGTATTTTAATAAATACTTTTCATCTAAAAACATATTTAATATATACACTGACTGTAAATAACTATCAAATGCTTAGAGTTGATATCGTCCAGTTATTAAATTAAATTCTATTATTTCTCATATAACTACGATGCGCGTCGGTTAAAGGTTATGCATTGTAACAACGTTTTTTTTTGCAATTTATCAAAGCTTCAAAACTATAATTTAAATCGGCAATTTCAGTTTTGTTGTTAGAGAAATATAGAAGGTATTGAACATGATATACTGAATTCTTAGATTCCAACACAGTTAAGGTTTTGATAATTACAAATGTGTTAAAAATATTTTAGAAAATATTAACATTAAAGGATTCCTAAATTTTTTTTAAATTTAAATATTGATTTCCGTAAAGTAACGCCTGAAGCTATTCATTATCTTTAGTTTTTGAGTTTGATCCCGTAACAAAATTAGCCTTGAAGTGATACGTTTGACGGTCCACAATAATCTACTTGTGCATGGTGGAAGGGCATTTAGCAAATGCCCGCCTGGCTAGCGACCACCCTTAAGTAGAAAATCTGTCGCCAAGCACCTAACGGTGTGTTCCGGCAGCAGTCCTTGAGAGCCAGAAAAATTACAGGCTAATGAGACCTAACAACTGGACGTCTCAGTGTGACGGGCACAGTGCAATTCATCGTTGACGAAATACGTCTGTTATAGGCAGAGGTTAGTCCACTTAACATCATGTGGGCCTCGGGCTTGTTCCGTCACAATAACATTAAAAAAAAAGGTAATAGATTAAAAAAAATAACAGATATTGGTGTAATCTACTCAATAAGTTCTAGACAAAGACATCCACCATCCTAAAAAATGCTTAAGAAAATTATGATCTTTCTTTTAGTGCAGTGTAGTTCGTCACAAGTAACGTACTGCACTGCCCTCATCACCCTCAGACATGAAGTTGTTAAGTTTCATGTTCCTGTAATTTTATTTCACTGGCACCCGGAACACAAATGTGAACATGAATGCTTGCCGAAAAAATTAGGTATGATGGCAATACTTTCCCGGGTGAACTCATCCAAAGAGTTCTACTGCTCCTAATAAAAACTAATTGGATTTTTAATGCGATATGTAGACAAACAAGCAGGCGGCTCTCCTGGTGGTAAGTGATCACCGTTGCCCTTAGACATCCGCAACACCAGACTGGTGATCGTAAAATACTCACCGGGGATTTTATTTACGAGTGTAGGTTGCACCACTTGTAGTTGAGAGGATTTTAGTTAACAGTGAGCTACAATAAAAAAACTATTTAAATGAAATCGACTTCAAATAGAAAATATTCTAAAACATAAAATACACTAAGAAATAAAGTATGATACACCATACTCCAGCTTGCGAATATAAAAAAAAAAACAAAATCCGTACATGATGTAAAAAAGTTATGAGATAACATACACGAAAAAAAAATACATTTAATGGAAATTGTTTTAACAATATAATGAATTATTCATAATTTTAATCATAAAATTATTCCTTTTTATCCCCAAATGGATAGGATAGGAGTAGTCTATGTACACTTACACATCACCTTATGTTATTTGGTCTCATGTAGGTAATAGTATTTGAAAGCAGTCTTCTGCACGCAGTTCCATATTCAGACTTCTATATCAGTTCTTGTCTGGGATTTAAACCCAGGGCCTCGTGATATAAACTTGATGCTAACCACTCCACCATCGAACCAGAATTTTACAATCATTAATATTTTTACTTGGTCGTCATCAAGATCTTTTTTATTCATTCCCACTTCATTACCAATTTTTTCCACTGAAGGAGCCGAATTAACATAATAAATCTGCGCGGGTCCATCAATCAAGGGAGATGACTTCCTCCAAAGGGCTTCTTAAGCCCTTACTTTCATCTGGCCTTTTCCCCGGGACAATGATAATTACACAGAAATCTTTGGGAACTGAAAATACATTTGAATCTTCTAAATATACTAAAGAAATTGTATGAGACCTTGAAGAGCACAAATAGTTGGAAGTTTATACTCGTATTTTTCACTACCTTCCGTTGATTCATTCAGCTAACTTAAAAAAAAGAGAGTTGAGAAGAAGTTCTTAATAATCATAATATCAATTTATCAATAATAAATCTTAATTCGGTTTTATTTTAAATGTGTGTTTCGTCTTAATTCCGTTATTTTTTAATCGATTTTGAAAATTATGTTTTATATAATACTTTTAGATTAATCCCATAGAAATTTCATAACAAACAGTTACGGTTAGGTTTAGTTTTTAAATAAAAATAACTGCAAGAATTTTACTGTGTTACTACCAAATAAATAAAACCAAATCCCTTAACATACTTTTCAGTTGCAGAAGTCTATTTTTTAAAGTACTTATTTCACTACTGATGGTCTTTGGCCACTATTTCATCTACTGGTGTCGTCCAGGATGGCGAAGTGATGGAAAGGCTATCAAGAATAGTCGCTGGAACACATTGGCGATAGATTTTCTACTTAAGCTCAAAAGGAAAGGTTGTATCTAGTCATTAAGTAGAAAATCTGTCGCCACCACCTAACTGTGTGTTCCGGCAGCAGTCGAAATTACAGGCACATGAGACTTAACAACTGAATGTGTCCAGGTGATTGATGCTGTGCAGTTCGTGACTTATGCATTTGTTAAAGGCAGAGGTTTCCGCTTAACATCAGGTGGGCATTAGGCGTGTTCCGTCACAAACAAATAAAAAAAAATGCATACGGATCTGCCAAAAAAAAGGAAATCTCAAATTCTTCAATGTTAGAGGTAATTTATATGCGAGTTTCTACAGCAAAATAATCTAAAAAATCAAAACAGAGGGCTCGTCCGGGATTTGAACCCGGGACCTCTCGCACCCAAAGCGAGAATCATACCCCTAGACCAACGAGCCTCCTCACTTACTCACACAAATCAATACAATATGCGCCTACATGTATAAGCAGTATTGTGACGTAGCTTACTTGCTGCTGGCTTGACGTAACGGTACAAGTCGTTAAAACCTCATTCTATAGGTTTTATTTAAGCAGATGTTTAGATGTTTCACAACACGTATGAGGCTCGTTGGTCTAGGGGTATGATTCTCGCTTTGGGTGCGAGAGGTCCCGGGTTCAAATCCCGGACGAGCCCTGTTTTGCTACAGGAATTATTGAAGCGAAACTGGAATTATGTCTGGAAATACTAAGATGTCGTTTGGAAGAGTCAGTTGAAATTTCCTTCAGTAATGGAGTCTCATTTATGTAGTTTTAATTCCGCCATTCCTTAGCTCGGAGCCGGGATCTTATTTCATTAGCCGGCCGCGAGGAACGAGTGCCAGCCATTTAGCTCGCAAGCTACAGAGCCTTATGGTGCAGCTTTAGTGAGGAAGCGACGCTGATGAAGAAACTTGTATATATCCTTAGTAAAATGTCTAGCCCTAAATAAAATTGATGTAACTAAGTTGCATTTATTTAAATCATTTATGCTTCTCAAGGAAGCGCCTCAGGGTTATTGACTCTTATATCATATTTTATATAAATCTGGTAATGTACACGGACAAGCTTATTGCATATACTTAAAGCAACAAAAAAAAAATCGAGAAGGGATCTCTGGATGAATCAATATATATGATTGAATTTTATCTTTTTCATTTTTTTTTAACTGTACGAATACTTATTACAAATATTTTTAAAATATTTTAAGAAAACATCAAATTAATATTTTAATAAAACACTTAAAAAATACAAAAATATATCTAGTGACAATTCCGCTTAATTTTCCTGCTAAGCCGACGTGACGTCACAAACCCAAACCGGAAGAATTTTCGACGCTTTTCGCTTCTACACGAAGCATCCTCAGAAGGTCTGGACTCTACGAGCGCACGATCGAGAAAGATTTGATTTCCATATTCATTATCTACGAATAATGATGTACTTACAATTATTGTTAGTATAATGAGAATTTTACTTGTACGATTTATATACAAACGTAGTTTTGTTGTATAAAAAAATATCAAGTGTTCTAACTCGGTGAAATTTTGTCAATGTTCACATAGTTATAAATAATGTGTGATACATAAAACCTCCTCAGTGATTGGTTATCTATTAGGATGCAAAGTATCGGGAACCTTAAGGAAACTATATATTTCCAATCCTCTCTTCTTAGCACTGACCCTAAAGACACTCGTAGTATAAATACGAACAATAAACATAAACTTATACAGTATAGAAGATACTTGATCTGATTCTGCGTTGACTTGCTCTCTGTTTCGCTTTATAATTAAAACAGATGAAATTTACTTTGTCACGTAAGTGTTTAGTTTTCTTTAATTAGAACTGTATTTGAATTTTAAACTGGTCTTAGTACTTTCACACAAGATTTAAAATATTTGTGAAAACAATATATTAAGAATCGTTAGATGTCTGATTACATTTTTATCTTTAGTAGCTGCAAAATGTAAGTGATATATTTGATCTTTAGCAACAAACCTTGTCAAGTTAAATCACAAGAATAATTTGTTTGCGAAATTACGTTTGGTTAAGTTATGCAAAACATCTTAATTACTAATTATCTCTCAATTATTATCATTATTGACTATTCTGTTCAGAACAATGTCCATCGATTAATAAATTATTGTCACTAACGATTTTTAAACACCTACAACAGGGTATATTATCAGTCCAAAAATTATTACATTAGTATTTATTACTCAAGCCCTAAACGACCATATTCGTTTTTAGTTTTTGGAGCTATATCACTTATTTCTACGGTATAAACTTTTAATCTTATTACTTTTTTCCTTTGCTACAGCTGTCGCTGTCGGCACATTTCGTACATCTCCATATCATCAAAATGAATAATATAGTATATAAATAATATAGTAATATAGTAGCCATTATTATAATTAAAATAATCCACATGTAGCTAGTTCCACTCTATTAAAATAATCCACATGTAGCTAGCTCATCCACATATCCTAGTTTGGAAAAAAATCACCCTTAGATTAAGTACAACCACGTAGAACAATGTCCATATTTTATATGGAATAAGTATGTTCCTCTACATTCATCATAGTATAGATAAAATAATCTTCTAAGTATTATACACTATACATAAAAAGTCTCGTTAGGTATGTATATATATAATATAATAAAGGAAATGCAATATATATTGATTAAACCAATTAATATTTTGCTAAAATACTATGAATTTGCTGTTTTCTTTTGTGTGAGAAGTATTTAATAAACGTATTTCCACTTACGTCATAGAAAACCTTTTAAAATAACGCCTATTTAAGCCACAAAAATAATGGAGCTTAGAAACCATTCTGAGTGTATTTCTATTGTCAAGGCTCTGATTGATGCTGCTTTTAATTACAATTCTGACTGTCAACACTTCATAAATCTTTTTGCCCACAAAAATAATGAATTCTCTTAAATATTTTTTCCTTTTGAAGAGCTTTGTTTATATTTTTGGGGATACATACGGAAAATTGCAGACATGATATTTAAGATCAATCAAAAAGAAAATAATTGTCTGGACGAAACAAAGGTCATAATTGCAACTCGGTCGTCATTCATGGTGTTGTATGTTTGTTAACTTGTAGAAGTCGGTACCATGCTGATTAAAACATTCTGAGCTCACATTTTTACCGACTTCAAGAAAAGGAAGAGGTACTCAATCTGTTTTTTTCATGTTTGTTCTGGGTGAACCGATTTTGATGATTCTTGATGATGATGCTTGCCGTGTGGTCCTATTTAAATTTCATCAAAATCGGTCAAGCCGTTTTTGAGTTACACTCCGATATCTGAAAAGTATTTGCCTATCTTGATGATATAGTCATTGACAGTGAATGACAATCGATCCCATAAGTAGCAAGGGTCACTACGAGTAAAAGAGTGAAAAAAATTTTGCACACCATGCATGCGCACATTATTATGATAATAGGTACTTTTGAACTATCATACAAGTTATTTTATAGATTTGAGTGATAAAGTCGGTTCCATTTTTTGGTAATTTTTTTTAATGTTTCGACTTCCTCAAGGTAAACCATAAGCAAAGTTTTTGGCCTTTTGCGTCTTTAAAATACGAGAAATTATTTTATTGTCACCTTTTTTGGTGACTATGAAGCCCGATTCTAGAGCTACAATAGCGTTCACACCTATGCAGGTGTGCGCTGTGGCTGGTGGATTGGTGTTGCTGCCTCAGCTGCATCATTCTTGTTGCAGCAAACATGACCAGTCGCTATTGCGGAGCTTCTGAAGTCCTTTTTCAACGTGGCTGCTCCACTAATTCCTGTCTTCGGCAAACATCGATCATGTCAACGTACCAAGTCAGCGAAGAAGCGGTAGCCTGGATCAGACAACTGATCAGTAAGTAACATACTTCATAATGTTGGCTGTGTGGTATACACGCCCTATGTTGCGTGTATACCACGCATGTTATTCGCGTCTATAATTTTGTCGCTCAACCATGAAGCAAAGGGTCATCAATCATTTTCACTTAATGACGGTTGATGTTTCTACAGTAACTACTTTATTACTAAATACTGCGGTAGGATTTAAATTTTTTAACAAACCTATAAAATTTATGAGTTGCAATAATCATAAAATACGAGATCACTTAGGTGTATGTCCTCGCATAATATGAGCACCAGGTACCTAAGAAGATTACGGTATTAATAACCGTAAATATTTTAAAATCAAAAAGTAGTTGAATGTGATAAAAATTTGAGGGATAAAAAACTATTCAATGGCAATGAACTATTTGACCATATTTTTCATATATAATAGGGCCTTAAAACAGTTCTCTTTGTGTATTTCAGAACCAGGCTATTGACAAAGACTTCGTCGTTTTTACTAAAATAACATGGACAAAGTCGTGAGTAGATATCAGTGCTATTAAAATCAAAATACTCAAGAAGAAAATAAAACTACGCGCTGCGCTACTTGAGAGAGAAGGTACCTTCAGAGGCTCAGCGCCGAGAATTTACGATTGTAAATAGGGCATCCCGTTTGTTTACTTATGACCAAGTAATTCGTAAAATCCGTATAATTACCGGCATTAAGATGATTCCGGCCCTCGAAAGAGCGAAGAACGAAGGACGAACGAAGTGCCCCGAAGTAATGCTAAAACATTCAAATGTCCGCGGGACTTCCAAAGTTGCGGTTATAAATTCTCGAAGGAGATTACAATTGTGGAAAGTAAATAGATTGTGTCGCTAAAAGCTGAAAGAGGGCTCGTCCGGGATTTGAACCCGGGAGCTCTCGCAACCGAAGCGAGAATCATACCCTTAGCCCTAAACCACGGAGATGTTTTGTTGGCTACGTTATTTTAATTTAATGTTAAGTTTTTAGAGACAGCGCAGGTTTTATTTTTCCTTCATTTCTTTTCTACCGACCAGATGATGTACATATTAAGTGCTATATATGTCTCGGCGGTTGACAATAGCCATTCTCGTATCATTGAAGTCCTCGCCTGCAGCTCGGCTTTTAAACTCATACTCGACCTGCTATCGCCTATTTGGCGAGCTTTGCATTACAGTGGAAGCTCCTTATTCGCGGGGGTTACGTTCCGTAAACACGCCGCGAATACGGAATAAATGACGCGAATATGGAACGGTAATTTGTATGGGATTAGGGGCTTACGTTCCGAAGTGGAAAAATATATCAAAAAACTTTATAGTTTTTTGATCATTTTTAAGTTTTTGACCATATTGATTAATTATATTTTAGCCAGGCCTTTAAAACATTATCTAAATAATGATCTATAATTATTTGCTTGGCAGTTTTTAAACACTTCTCCAATTTCGACCGATATTCAGTAGTGGTATTAACAATTTGCCTCTAAAAAAATATCAGTCAAATCTTCATTTTGCAATTCAAGCGACTTCGGAATATGTATTCAAACCTATCTTGTCCTATGCCATTCGCATATTCGGCATTGTTTGCAGTTAAAGTTGGAATTTGCACAGAGTTTTCGACATTTATCACTAAATACGCGAATACAGAACTTTTTTAATCACCTGCGAATGCTGAATCCGCGAATAACGAGCTATCACTGTATTTTAATTTACGTTTCTTATACTAGGAAACATTTAAAATATAGGTAATAACGACCGAACCCTGGAGTGCCAGGCCCTTATATCTTGCAGTGCAAACCGTTAGAGGCGATGAAGGGAAAAAATACAGAAAGTGAGCAGCAGCGCCGTCAGAAGAGCTTCGATCTTAGACTGCGCCCAAGGTACCTAAGAACTTCGATCTTGCACTGCGACTCCTCCGATTCCTGCCATGCGTTATGGGAAATCCTTCAGTGGGGGAGGCAAAGGTGGACGTCTTCCTGTAGATGTGTTCTGATGATGTATACCGGCCTAAGATGAAAATTATTGATCATTTGTAACGCAGGCATGCCTGACGGTGTTTTACTTGGCAATGTTTATGCGACAAAGTAGGTACTTGTTAACGTTATGCTTGAACAAGTGTGCCATAAATTATTGTTATATACTATTACACTATAGATTTATTACTCCGTGTTGATAAGGATAAATCTTATTTAAACTATTAGGTAAAATATATTCGTTTAATAGGTAAATAAAAAGAGCTAATTCCCCTTTGTGAGAGAGATGATTATTGTAAGAGAAGTCTTTATGCGAGTTCGTCCGGGGAAGTACTTCCACCATGCCTATACCCACCAAACAGTAATGTTTACATTGCTGTGTTCTAGTTTGAACAGTATGGGTGCCAGTAAAATTTCAGGCATATGAGACTTAACGACTTTATGTCTCAATCTGGTGAGCGCTTTGCAGTTCGCCACTTGTGACGAACTGCAACTGTTATATGCAGAGGTTACCGCTGGGCCTCGTGCTTGTTCCACCATTATAGCATATAAAAAAATACTGAGTGTTTATTAAATCCGTCAATCCTCTATGTATGTTTTGCCCGTTTAATAACAAGTGCTGATTTTTGGTACACTTAAAACTACTTCTAATAACAAATATTTAAAAAAATTTATTAGAAAAAAATTAAATAAATCTTACCTATTTTAGAAGAACATAATTTTTTTTGCGAAATTTCCTCTTAAAATTATTATCGCGCTTGAACAGTCAATATCTCTTATATAATGCTACGTCTTATCTACGCGAAGGTCTTGTACCAGATAAAACCATTATATATTTTTGTTAAAGCCTTTTTTATTGCTGTGACAGGCTAGCTTTCACCACCATTTCACCTGATGGAAAGTGATGATTGCGCTCTAAGATGTCGTTTAGGCTACCCTATAATTGATAATGATTTTCAAAGACAGCCGCTAGATAACACCGTTAGATGCTTGGCGACAGATTTTCTTCTTGTATTAGCTAGCCAAGCAGTAATTCGCAAAATTCCCCATCACTATGCTATAACGACTGCTATCCTAAGACAACTACCGACTAGGTTTGTACCGTCCGAAGATTGGTAGCGATCATTAACGAATGATACTATCGGTCACCGCCACGTATGTGACGTATATATGTACGTATATGACCGCAACGGAAGTTAAATATCGACTAGGCAAGCTCCGCTTCGAGGGCTTCATAATCGCCAAAATACCGTCATTACACACATTTTCCCGTAGAACCCTGAAACCTGTAGGTATTCCAATTTAAACTACTTCGTTAGCCTAGAATCACAAATAATATTCTTATATTAAACTGTGCAATCTTCATAGAAAATTCTCCGATCTGCTCGTTACGGCGCATTTAAAAGAGCTCTAATATGTAGCATGATGCACAGAGTTGTATTCAGAATTTTCTATAAGTGGCATACAAACCATATACAAACTATATAGCGCAAGTCAAACGAGCGCTCCAAGCGAGAGTTTTGTGCAAACATACTAGTAGATACCTATATTTAATTAAATTGTTTCATCTAGTTCGGGATCCTTAGCTAGAGTCCTACCTTATTATTTGTCGTTTTATTTGAGAGTTCTTATAAAATCTTAATTAGTAACAAGACACTTCTGTTGTACCGTATTTACGAGCATAAATAGAAAGCGTTGAAAACATGTGTCTGGCATCAGATCTTCCATAGTCTCTTATATTTGAGTTTGGTTATTTTTTAGAATGTCGCTATAACAACAAGCTATAATAACACATAATCTATTCTAATTTCAAGCAGCTCACAAACACGTTTTAGAAGATTTGGTGCTTAGTATGTTCATGTAAGATGTATAAATAGATGAAAAATGGTGATAGGCCCATACCCTAGTCGAAAAATCGGGACCCGTTATCTCGTTATCCCTAAAATCCAATAAGTCAACTGATTTTTTTCCATAAATTTTGTTTTGGTTAATTTGTGATCTTTTCTGTTATATTGAACAGCGTTATACTTATAGCTTTTAAATTTTAATGTGCAATAAGTGTGAAATTATAAAAAAAAAGTGTCTGTAATTGTGTATGATGACGTCGCCTAAGGCCTAGATAACCGTAACAATTAGAATAGTATAATCGATCTGTTGTGTGGAAAAGTCGGAATAGCTACTCAAAAGTGTATAAAAAAACCTAATGCAACATTTCACAGCAAAACACACATATAAGAACAATTTGTAGATAACAGCTATGATATTGACCTCGGGGAATTTTAATTGGTATAAATCGACTTAATCTTGGCAAATCTATCCAAAACTGGACTTCCAGTTGTGTTTTAATAGGTACTTGAAGCTCATCTCACAAAAGGTTCTGCAGATCCCATATTCAACTGTGTTACTGTGTTTAGTATATAAAAGTCGCCAAACAAAACGTAATGCAATATCTACGAATGAAGTCCCAAAATCGTAAGACGAATTAAAAATACACGTTCTACAAATTCGCAAGCTTTTTGTTCCATGCAACATTTTAGTGCCCTTTATGTTTGCACCGATTGATAGCAAACGTAGCGAGCCAATCTTCCGAGAGAAACGGCTAATGATTTGCTAACGACTGTACATATTTATATTTTAATGCACCACAGATTATTTCCTTTGAGGGAACATTACTGGGTTCTTATGAACCTTTCAGATGGGTATCAGAGACTTAAAAGAAACTTATTGGTACCGGTTTATGGTATAACTGGAAGTGTATTGATCATGCGGTGAATAGATAGATAGATAACACTTTATTGCACATTTAAAATTATTAATACTAGTTACAAAAAAAAAAACTTAAATATATAAATATATAATAAAATCTAACAACCTCTTAGGGTTGACTTCTGCTAGTCCTAACAAACATCTTGAAATGAAGCAGATTTGTCTGTCTTGAAGTTTTTTTTTTAAATGTCTGCGTCTCGTAGTAATAGACAAAGCCTACTGCGAACCAAGAGCGCCAGCCACGGCAACACTGGACCGCGCCGCGCTCCCTTCGAATAGAGTTTTGAATATTTACATCGAGCTAAGTAATAAAAAATATGATATATTAAATTATAGGCACAAGAGACTTAATGTGATTAACATCACGTAGTCCTCGTGCTTCTTCCGTCAAATAAACATAACAAACAAAAAAAAAAAACTCAAAATGTTTGTTAGGACTAGCAGAAGTCAACCCTTAGAGGTTGTTAGCATTTTACCAATAACCCTGTATATATACTATTTATAACATATGTTAATAAATGTGCGATCTATAATTTTACATATTAAATAAATTGCGTTAAGTGTCATAAACTATAAAATGGCTGTTAAAGGGTCCAAAAATATATCTATATCTATCTCATAAAATGACATCCCAAAAAGAGAGATAGACATATATATATTTTTTAATATTGTTATGTTTGCAATAACACCTGCTATGCGGATTACATTACAAAATTACAAATATACGATTTAAAAATAATAAAAAAATTCGAACCCGCGTCCATCCACCCCTTTAGCCGGGGTATGCTCTAACCAATTGAGCTAACATGAAATGACGTCATAACTCAATTATTTCCTATCGTTCTTTAACCATCGTATTGGGTTCGAATACCGCACATGACTTAATTTTTTTTCTATCGTTTATTTGTAATTTTGTGAGATAGATATATATTTGGAGCCTCCCTCCTATAACCATGTTATAATGGATAAAAGCTAATCTGTGTCTGGTACTACGTTTTTTTCTAAGCAGATCTAAAGCGCATGACCTAACTGTCCAGTATATAATTGACACTGGCAAATGCACAATACGTGCGAGTCCAAATTACGAGATAGGAAAAAAAAACTGTCCAGTAATGAATTTATAGTACCACCAACTTAACTGTGCAGTTTTTGAGGGCGCTACTGGTCATGGAAATCAACTACAAACTGTCACAATTTGAAGGAATGTTGTAGTTCTTTTTTTTGCCACCTGAACAGATAAGTTGGTGGGACTGTACATACTTACTTACTGGACAGTAGGAGATTCCAAATTTAAAACTGGCTTATTACTGGATAGTTGTGAATAAGTCTCCGGTAGAGTTCACTTTCTGGATACGTTTTAGAGATGTTATGGCAACATTACATACCAATTTTGAGAAAAGGCAGATAACTATGTATAGGCAATATTGTGTTGGCCTATGTGAAGGTACCTACAGAAAACATTTTACTGATATACGTACATATTACGTATAAGATGGTAGGAAGATTATTAATAAACTTTATATTAAGTTCTAACCGTGTGTTTTATATGAAAAAAATCAACACATAACGTCTCCTTACCTGGAAACCAGCAAAGTGTGATTCGCATCTGTAAATCGAAGGTTCTGTTCTAACTCACAATACATTTACATATATTGTATATATACCAATAAGGTTTTACTTTATCTTTTTATTATTTATTGTTTTATTGTACTATATTGTCACAAATTTTGACGCTTGCATGAATTACCGTTTGAAGAAAAGAGCAAAAACAAAAAACCCGTTTCTTGTTTGGGGATAATCTTTCCTTTTTACTGACTTCAAAAAAAAAAAGGAGGTACACAATATCATATGTTTTTTTTTTAATGTTTATTGACTGAGTACTTTTGACTGGGTGAACCGATTTTGTTGATTCTTTTTTATTTGAAAGCTGATGCTTGCCGTGTGGTCTCACCACACAAAAATTAATTTCATCAAAATTGGTCAAGCTGTTTTTTGAGTTAAACTCCAATAACTGACAAGTATTTTCGTATCTTAATTATATAGTCATTGACAGTGAATGATTATCGATGTCATAAGTAGCAAAGATCACTAAAAAGGGAGATTTTTTTTTTACCTAAAAATGGAACCAACATCTGCACTCAAATGTGTGAAATAACTTGTCGAAGTCGATACAATGCGCACAATATTGTAATAATAGGTACTTTTGAACCATCATGGTACCAACTTCAACAAGTTATTTCACACATTTGGGCATTGAAGTCGGTTCCATATTTTAGTATTTTTATTTAACTATATATTTCGCCTATTTATAGTAAAATCTATCATGTGAAAATGTTAACTTGATACTGCACGGTTTAAAAAAATCAGCCTATTTATATATGATGGACGGACAGACTGACAGCTGACGCATAATAATAAGGACTCGTATCTTTGTATGGAACCCTAAAGTTAACTGCTGTATGAATGGAGGGTGGAATACTGACTCAATACTCTAGCAAATTGACTTTCCATCTTGTCAAATTGTATGAAGAGCTACCATTTGTATGTTATTTTCGATCAAAAATAAAAACAGAGCACCATTCAAAAAAAAATTTTTTGTTTTTTTTTTAGCTATGAATTGACGAGACGAGCGAAACGGTGCCTAAAGGTAAGCATCACGTCTGCTCATAAACAGTTGCAGTGTCATTGATCTGCACAGTGCACTGCGCTCGTCACTCCGAGACATCCGTTCTAAAGTCTAGTTTGCCCAGTAATTTCACTCGCTATAGTGCCCTTCATACCTAAACACTGTGCAATACTGCTTTGAGGCAGAATACATGACACTGCAGTAGCACCCGCCACCAGGGACCACGTGTAGGGAATCAAGTTTAAGGGTAATCTCTTACGGACGCGGGCAGCTTAGCACCCACATATAATTGCATCTATCAATAAAAAATGTATATAAATTGCATATTTTTCTCTTCTCTGCATGTCGGTTTGGTATGTCGTAGTACTTATTCTACGGAAAGAAAATCCTATCATTGCTAAGTAAACGAGTACACGTACAGATATTTACTGCGTATGCACCTGTGTGGAAGAAAAGAACCTATTAGATTCATTCGCGTTTAAAAACATCGGCGATCCCTTTACATCACACGACACGATTATTTTTCTTACTTTATCCTGACGTATTTTTTGTTGCTGTTATAGCTTCTCTAGCAGTTCGCTTATATTGTTTTGGCTCTACTTAGTAAATCTGATAAAAGGTTATTTTGTCTTAATCCAGATCCTGAGAAAGCCTTGTACCGAATTTAATCAAAATACATCCAGCAGTTTCAAAGGTAATTAGCAACAAATATATGGGCACCTTCTTTTGTGACCTTTAAGAGAATAGTTATTGATTCAGTTATTAGTTTGTTGAATCCATATTCAATAATAGAAATGTGTACAGTTTCTTTGGTTTTGGATTTAAATTAATTAACTACTTATTGCAAGTGCTTATCATGAGTTTTGATTAACATTCCTACAATATAATATCGGGAACAATTATAAGAAGACACTAATGGACTATATTAAAAAAAATAAACAGTGTCATAAATTGAAAACTGCGTTTACTCGTAACAAAATTAACTGGGTAGTAGTAGACTAATTTAAAATCATTATTAGGAAATCTACAGAATATTCTCCAAAACTTGCGTATCATAACTTAAAATATGCTTTAATTTTTAATTTCCCGCCAAGCACGCCAGCGACCACCCCTGACGTAATATTATACAACAAAACAAATATGGAAATCAACAACGTCCATCGACTTTGGAGATATATTGACTATGTGTAATTCACTAATGACTAACAATTTATTCTTTGTAATGAATTGATTATACGGACAACACGCCTGGCGTCAGCTTGCCTGTCTATAACAGTTGCAGTGTCATCGCTCTCCGTCTGCGCTTGTCTCCACTACAACATGGCATGTTGATTCGTATTTCTCGTTCTCGTCTTATTTCACTTAATTTTACTTGCCTTTCACTCCTAAACACGTAGTGTTTGTACACTACTTGCTTCCAGTCAGAGTATCTCACACAGTGGTGGTATCCACCATATAAACATTGATGCTTATTTGGGTGGTGACACCAATCCAAAACTGTTTGCATAATAAGGCAGGCTACAGACATTTCACCTACAAAAGCACGCCTCTCCATATTTTTGAGTGTTGCAACTACAACGGTAATATAACTACATATATATATTATTTTTGTTCTTAAGTCTCTGTAATATAAACGGGTTTTGGGAAGGATGAAAAGGCAGGTTATAATTAAAATTCGGTTATAGTAACAAATCTAGTTAAATTATCCTAATTACTAACTTCTTTAAATATTTATATTCAGGCACAGTAACAATTCCTACTTTTAAAATATCTTTTAAGATATTTTAAACTATATATATATAACTTTTCTCTTACGTTTCTGCCTGTTAAAAAAGGCCGTCGTTTAATTCTAGCTGAAAAGTTTAATTAACAGTTTGAGTGTTAATTTTAATATTATTATAATTAACTACTACGGCCTACCCAAGCAATCATATTTTATTGTTCAACATGTATTCCATTAGTATTTACACCCACACTGAGATGTGTAGTACAAAACAAGCCTTCCCGTACAAAAGCGCATTAATAATTTAAAGTTGAGGGGTGCGCTTTCGTGAGTTTCGTGAGATAGGTATCCGATACGAGTGATTTCGCGACAAATTCCAAATCGTAGTGTCTAAAAAGCATTTCTCCGAACCGCGCGTCTGTAGTCTGTATACCATCTCTCTCCGTGTAAGTAAAACACCGTTCGCTTATTGCTTGTATCGGTTCAAATTATTTGTATCTTCAAATTATTCCCGAGGAGCATCTGCGCCCGTTCCGCTTTCCAAATAATAAAGTTCCTTTTAAACGCAATTCGTATGTAAGATACGACGAATGAAGCGCAATAAACTGTATTAGAAACGTATTGCAAATAGAAAATGTTTGAAATATGTTTGAGTATATGAAATGAGAGAAAATGTGATGGAAAACGTCTGTTCAAACTGGATGCTATCAACTAGATAAGACTTCGTCTGACCGAAAGAAGAGATTTTGCAAATATAAATTTTGTCGCTGCTTATGATTTCAAAACTTTTTAAGGCTAGCCTATGATCTGTAAGTATCTCACCTGTTGGTAAGAGATGAGTGCTCAAAGATGTTCTTCAGGTTAACCTAGAATTACTGGCTTTCCCGTGTTCAGGCTAAGATTTACAAACACTTTGTGCTCTAAAGCGAACAATGTGCTCAAAAAATTGTTGAGGTAAGATAGCAGTCATAACATAACTTAGGCTATCAGCAATTATAATAAATCGTTATGTATTAGTGCGCAGATAAGTGTAGACAACGAGAAGGCATCATTTTTCTATATAGTTTGTTGTTGTAAGTTGTGTTCATGTCAGCTATGTATTAAGTGGGCCTAAACAGTAAAAAACTTAGTTTCTCCAAACGGGTCTGTTACTCGTTCGGAAAACATTCCCATCGCATCACCCGGGACTCAATGTGCAACTCATTTTCATGCAGGTCCCTATCGGGTAACCCCAATGCTATCCAACTTCATCAACATCCATGACGTCCAGCGCTGAACAAATTCCTCCCCCATTATTACACCCGTTCCTTACAAACGCCACAGGAAGATATGGAGGGTGAAATTCTAGCCCTGCATCCCTGCATAGTGGGGCTATCCCACAACACAACTTACTTTACCTTCTTTACTTTTAAAAACAGAATCTATATGCTGTTTTGATTACATCATACGTTATGACGTAGGTAATATAGCCTGATGTTACTTACCTTCTTTTAAAACTGAGCATAATGGATAAGCAATTTAGTTCAAGTCATAAATCCATTGCTATTAGAGTTACAATAACGAATCTCCGTCATGCGGCTCGTTGGTCTAGGGGTATGATTCTCGCTTTGGGTGCGAGAGGTCCCGGGTTCAAATCCCGGACGAGCCCTATTTTTGCTACATTTGTTAAAATACGCGTTTTTTAAGTATTTGAAACTGGTTTCTCACCAACAATGTGGTAAAAGCAACTACTTATAAAATTATATTGTTTGATGTTTATAGCCAGCCTATTTCATTTGACAATTTATTTTGCATTGAAATTCTACGAAATAATATATAAAATTATATGTAATTCCAACCAAAAAATTAAGAAGACTTTACCGGACTTATGCATATTTATAGGCTAGGCAATATTGTCTTGCTAACCTCATCCGACCCATGGTTTAATCTCATCCGACCCATGGTTTAAACCCCCCCGTCGCCGACCACGGCAGGTATTGGACGACCCGGATGACCCCATCGCAGCCATTACGTTGGCAGCTTTAGCGTTGTCCGCAAGTCGTCCTGGTAACATCCCCAGGTGTGCGGTAATCAGAGGTTACACAATCAAACACCGAGCTCGCCGGCGAGCTCGAGGCAAAAATAAAATCCCGATTAGTGTCTCTCCAAATAGTCACAGAGTAATATTCAATAGGGCCCATTCTCAACGGTACAACACTGCAGTTGTACCGGGGCATTTAGTTCCGATTCCCCCTTTGTCTCTCGGCAGCGAGACAAGCCGAGGTCCGAACCACAGTGGTGCCCTTGAGCTCGCTGTCACCCCTCCCGATAGTAGCGTGGCGTTTTCGGCGCCCGCAGGAGACGGAGGTATAAAGCGCTTTTCGCCTTATACGCCCGTCTCAGAAGAAGTGCCCTCAGCGCTTCTTCCTCCTGGGCTATAAGAGGGCCTCCCCTCGCCCAAAGTCCGGTGGAGCTGTACGTCCGCTTAGCGGTAGTCAGCATCTATGTCCTCCCTAAAAAAAAAAAAAAAAAAAAATGTCTTGCTAACGCATAGCTCGTAGTTGCAGTACTAAGGCCCGTATTAATTATATTACATGTTTTTATTGTCCTGCTGAAGCCTTGGTGCTAAAAAAATTACAAAAAGTTTACATTAATAAATGAGCTATCTAGAATAATAACTCTTTAAAATAAACGAATACTATTACAGTTTATTATTGTGAATTGTTTCCCTGCTTTATAATATTGTGACTGTTCCTTATCCTCTTTTAGTAGTTGAGTAGTGTGTTGCTGAACGTTAAGCAAAATTAAAATACTTTTAATATTTCAAAATCCCAATTATACGATAGGAAAAATTTTAAGTCATGTGCGGGATTCGAACCCGCGTCCATCCACCCCTTTAGCCGGGGTATGCTCTAACCAATTGAGCTAACATGACATGACGTCATAACTCAAATCTTTCCTATAGTACCACTTACGTTATACTACAAACAAGACCAATTTTGCAATTGGTTTTATACTTGTAAATGATGACGCATCCGTATAAATTATACGGTTGCGTCATCATTTACAACATACCAACACGATGGTTAAAGAGCGATAGGAAAGATTTGAGTTATGACGTCATGTCATGTTAGCTCAACTGATTAGAGCATACCCCTGCTCAAGGGATGGATGGACGCGGGTTCGAATCCCGCACATGTCTATAATTTTTTCTCGCGTAATTTTGTTATTTTGTAATATTAAAATACATCCCAACACGATGACCATTTTAATGCCCTGTCTGATTTTAAGGTAGCTTTCTTTAAATCAATCAATCACAGAAGTTATTAAAAATAAAATGTGATTAATATATATTAATATAACGTCAGATCCTTGAGTATATTTCCAGCACAATATACTCTAATTATAACTCCATGAAACTTTAGGTCTAATCCTTACGGATGGGATAAGGAATGCATCCCACTAAAAGATCCCGAATTTATTTAAGTTAAATAATTTTTCAATCCCGCATGTTTTAGTGTTAATGTTTGGTTATCACAATATTTATCAATCTGCGTTAATTTAAAAAAAATAGCCAAAAGAAGAACATAGAGATAATTATTTCGTAGAAATACCTTCCTATAATCCTAAATGAAAACTGGACGAGTCCACACAATATTTTGACAACATTCGCATGTTAGCGCTTGTTTGTTTAAGGGTAGGTATAGGGTCAACAATAACACAGCGGCTGTGGACAAATAGCAAGTCATATTGCTGCAGAATTAAGAATTTATAGAAGCGGCAGGCGTTTTGTAATAAATTTGAAATCGGCAGCCGAGCGTTATGGGCGGACTGCCGTGCCGCAGGCCTATGGTTCGATGCCCACCGCCAGCTTGAGCTTCTCGACAAGGTGTTAGGGCATTTTGCGAATGTTCGTCTGGCTAGCTACCACCTTTAAGTAGATCATATGTCGCCAAACAACTGACAGTGTATTCCGGCAGCTGGTATAGCAAACGTCCATAGATGACTTTTCATCAGCTGAGCTGCCTGCTTGACTGCACGCAATAAAAACAATTACTTACATTATTAATGTGTAAGTTAGTGTATACTGTGTATCGGGGCAATTATAGTTCTAATCTTGCGGTCTTCAGTGGGAGAACAATAGTTTTTTTTTCAAAGCATACATAATATAAGACGCGGCACGATTGTATAAAGTTCAAGATCTTTTAGTTTGATGTCGTAAATGACAACTAAGGGAAAATAATATAAATAGATGTACATTATTTGTTTATGTGATAGGAGGAGTAATTTGCGGGCCTCTCACCTGGTGGTAAGTGATCATAGTCGCCCACGTACTGTACTGTATCAGCCGGATCGTCCACTGCTGAACACATGCCTCCCCTATTAAGGGGGTATTTGCCATAATCCCCACGCTTGGCTTGGGGATCGCAGTGCAGTCGCCCACGTACTTCCTCAATAGTCGACGTAAGCGAAGTTTACAGAATGCGATGCCAGCTTTTGCGGAGGGGTTATGCTCTCTTCTTGAAGGCACTTAAGTCGTATCGATTCGGAATACTTCACATGTCAATTTGTTCAACGTTGTCAGTGCGAAGCAGAAAATGCCGTGAGAATCGCAAGGTTATGGAGTTCCAGACGTCAACAGGAAATAGATAAAAAATCATGCTTTGACAGGACGTCCGACGGCGAAATTCAGTTGCAGGTATTAAATCAAACAGTTCCTCACAATTTCATGATGATCATGAAACACTTTCTACAACTAAAACTTTCAATATTTATAGTCCTAGTCTAGCTGTACATATGCTCTACTCTTATGTCTAATATATTCTCGGATATACAATTCACCAAAATATAGCTTGAGAGATTTAATGCTGTTCATGTCTAAACATTTTATATTACAGTCAGTCACAATCTTACCTGTATCGGCAGGTATTCACGCGGGGCGAATTTCCCGGAATCCAGCGATGATCCGGCGCATTCGACATCATCTCCGAATATCCATTAAATCTTCACATCCGAAAACACGCTCTAATTCCCACAACGTAGGCTCTGAATTCATTTAAACTTTGCTTCGTTTATTTAAGCCATTTTCTAATTAAGTGATGTCATAGTTACCTCGATAAGATTGATCGAGTGGAGTAAGGAGACCAGATAATCTGGGATAGGATAAAAAATCGGTGACTTGTCAAATTCGTCGCATTCTCAGCGCTGTTCCTTGGTTGAATCGTTAACTTGAAATCCGTCTTGGTTGTTCGATGAACTAAATTCTCGATTTGAGACATCCTAAAACGGTTATCTTCCCGCTTTTATCCCACTAATGAAGGGTCGGTATAATTTATATGTCTTCGCTAACAACACAAAGGACAACACACAAAACAACACAAGAAAATTATTGTAAAAATATTTAGCTTCTGTTTTATGGCCACCTTCCTGAGCCTGTTGCTGGTATCAACGCTAAGTCCTTTGGGTCAGATTATAGATGATAAGTAGTCCGATTATGCGTTCACTGTGTAGCAACACCCTACTCACACGGACGTGTGTAATGCATGCATGCTGTTCATGTGGCGTGTTTTTCAATTAGTCGCCCTTAAAGACATTAAATAGGAGTTTATCTAACAGTTCTTATATTCTAAAGCCTCTGTATATGTATTGCAAATAATCTAGAATCATAAAATAGATTTCTACTAGGTGGACTGACGACATCGTGAAAGTTGTGTGTAGGCAATGGTTACAAGCGGCTAATAGCTGTTCTTTGTGGTGCTCTATGGGTGCTCTTTGTTCAACAGTGGACGTCTTCCGGCTGATGATGATGTTGAAAATAGATTAAGTAGTCACATTGCGGAATATATGATAAAACTTAGGACCTAATAAATAACATATATACATATAGTTAATTAAGTGATATTTCCTCCAAAATATCTGTCTGACGTCGGAACGATACGTAGGTAGCTGTAGCCCAGCCACAGCCGGAACGATATTACACAATTTACACACCCTTAACTTTACTGTACTGTACTGTATCAACCGGATAGTCCACTGCTGAACACAGCCTCCCTCATAAATGGGGGGTTTGCCATAATCCCAACGCTTGGCAGACGTCTTGGGAATCGCAGCTTAAGATACCACTTCATCAGAGGGCACTGCTGCCCACCTTCCGATATTTAACCCTTACTCGCCTCTTACGACACCCACAGGTAGCAATGGGAGTGTGATATTCTAGTCCAGCACCCCACAGGACACTTAGCTGTACACGTAGACATAAATCTCAGATCGTTTTTAAAATGATTTGGATATTCTACAAGTATGGTTTGTTTTACGAATGTGTATGCCTGGAGTTGCTTAGCTGTGTTTCAGAGTAAAAAAGTGTAGGCGCTTTCCGCGCTGTATTGAACTCTGTCCGATATATATTAGTAGCAACTAGCTAGCCCACTGCTATTAACTTTGTTAAGTTTTGGTATTTCCAAGAATACAAAAATAAGCTTTAACATTAAATTCTGTGGATAAACACATATACATAATTAAATATTCTCACAAAAAACTATATAAGTCGAAATGAATTCAGTCGTGTCCGTACAGTTGACCGTACAGATAAAAGCATCTCCAAAGATTGCAAAGGTTTTGACTGTGCCAATAAATTGTGCCTTAATAGTGCCTAATAGTGCTCAAAGCACAGAAATAGTGCCAG
This sequence comes from Plagodis pulveraria, assembly GCA_963890685.1. NCBI lineage: Eukaryota > Metazoa > Arthropoda > Insecta > Lepidoptera > Geometridae > Plagodis > Plagodis pulveraria. Next base: position 10,544,189 of record OY982951.1, read on the forward strand.
AATATTTAAGGAGATATTCACGTAATTCACTGAGGCTACCAACTAGATGTCTATTTAGAACTTAGAAGCAATAACGATCCGGGCCCCAATTCTCTTAGCTGTTGACCAAACGCAACACTACTGCGATGCTTCTGCGATCAAACTGCTGTTAATGTCATATTCGGTAGTCTGCTAATTCTAGCTCCTAATCGCAGGTGTATAGCAATCGCGTCGCTATCGTATGGCTGTGCTATGGCTTGCAAATTTTGCCACTGAAATAATAATGAAAACTTCTATCAATCAAGCAACAGTCAAAACATCAATACAGTGGTTTTCTATGAAACAATACATTAATTAAAAATATTTAAATCATTAAGCTATTTTTCTATCTAAAATCCTCCAAAATATTTTATGCCACTGTAGCAACGCAATCGCAACAAAATAGCTTACATCATACCAAATATGTCAAAAAATATTGATAGCAAGCCACTGACTTGCGATCGAACCTAAATAGCGGGCAGACAGCGGATACAGTCAAAAACTACAACAAGTGAAATTACTGAGCGAACGAGACGTAAAAACTAGGAGTAACATCTTAAAGTTTTATGTATTTTTTATTCGGCATAGGTTGGCCTTTGTACACCTTCCTGAAGTTAACATTGATGTGATCTAAAATTCAGCACGCTTACCTAAAAGAAACATATTTATACCCTCAATTATAAGACATACCAATATTGTAGCCATCGGGAAAAATAGACCAGGTAAAGAGTTCCAATCTTTCGCAGTACGCATGTGAAAAGTAGACCAAAGCGCTTCGTAGGAGTCCTGGGAATATCAACCATGTACGGATGGTACCTCTCTTTGTCTGGATGTCCGACGGAAGAAGGGAGAGGGCGTAACTGAGTGTGATGACTCAAGCTCAGTGTGGAGTTAAGCATAACGAGAAATGTGACACTGCAATAGTAACTGTAAAAGGCAGGCATGGCGTGTACCATCAGTGCGATGACTTGATCGTCTAATCACTTCATAACATACAGAAAAAACTGGTTTCCGCAGCGAACATCCGCAACACCAGAGGTGTCGAGGCTGCGTTGCCGGCCTTTGAGGAGAAGACTACTCTCTTTACGTACTCATGAATATAGTATTGTAAAGTGTTGAAAATATAAGCAGTGAATTAATATTCACTATCTGAATGAGACCATCGCTGCATCGCCTAAATATAAAAACATTCTGTATCAAATATCACGTATTTTTTTATGTTATTGTGATGGAACAAGCCCGAGACCTTCCTGATGTTAAGTGGACTAACCTCTGCTATAACAGATGCATTTCATCAACGACTACGACGAAAGTCTCATGTGCCTTGTTGGTAAATATCTAAAAGGTAGACAAAACTGTTCTATTTTAAGGTTTTTGATTGCATGTAATAAAAGTCTAACGTATTGCCACCTACCGGGGATGTACCTGAAAACTGATTCTTAAAATTACTTGAATATCAAAACAACAGTCACCTTTTAAAGGACTTGTAGCGTAGCTTGCTTAGTAATTCTTAATCGATGTATTTAGTTAAGCAACATCCCCTTCGGTCATGACTTGGATAAGTGACCGTTAATAACATAACTACTGAGCGTTTCCGTATTTGGGAAAGCAAGTCCCGGTTGTATTCTTAGGATGGCAGTCGTTATAAAGTAGTGGTAGGGGATTTTGCGAATGATCGTCTGGATAGCTACCAACCCTCAAGTCGAAAACCTATCGCCAAGTACGTAACGGTGTGTTCCGGCAGCTATCCTTGAGAGCGAGTAATTTTAGGTTAGCCTGAACAACATCTTCAAACTCATCATCATTCTTAGGCTAGCCTATCAGCTATAAGTTAAAATAAACCTTCAACCCTCTCCCAAGTAAACATCAGCAGACGATGCTTGTGTTTATCTTTTGGACCTGAAGCCATTGTCTTTACTGCTACTAAAAATCCAATAAATGTCCAACCTGGAGATCGAATGCAGGTCCATGGGATTCTAAAGCAATTTTATGCCATTATCATTACTTGCAGCCCAATTTAACGTAGTTGTAGGCTGTAAAGAACCGTCAACTGTTCAATCACGTTGAACACACACATCAAAGTCAAGATCACTTGTCACTAAAACCTTCACTTTCTGCTAATGTATTCCTTCAAAAAGACCTAAGGAATAAACTCAACTAAAGGTAGCCTCCTAACTGAGGCTACTGCAGGATGGAGATACTGTAGATCGAATGCAGGTCCATGGGATTCTAAAGCAATTTTAGGCCATTTTCAATACTTGCAGCCCAATTTAACGAAGTTGTAGGCTGTAAAGAACCGTCAACTGTTCAATCACGTTGAACACACACATCAAAGTCAACATCACTTGTCACTAAAACCTTCACTTTCTGTCAATTTATTCCTTTAAAAAGACCTAAGGAATAAACTCAACTAAAGGTAGCCTCAGGTAGGTGGAAAGTCAGAAATCACTTGACATTTCATTAATTATAATCCCAAAATCTGTATTTTTTTATCTATAGCTGATCTACGATCCGCAGCGGGTGCAATACTCCAACTTATTCAAATTAAAACTCTACACAGATGATGATTAAGTATAATATTGCATGAACGTATTACGGTGTAGATGATACACGGATGTATTGTCGTGATTGAAATCCATCTCTTTGATGCTTTTTCTGTGACTTAAGGATTATTGATGATTATGCGATTACTTGGCGATAAATGTGCGATGGGCTTGATATCGATAGGCTTTCAATTATAATCGACTTTTAACTTTACCGTTGGCATTGACTAGAGCTGGTACAACAGACAGCACCTGTAGTTGTCAGGTTATAAAAGATTTATTTTTAGTTTGTAGGTAATAAAAGTCATATTTTGAGTTGTAATCATCAAACTGTATGCCTCAGGGTGATGGGCACAGTGGAGTTCGTCACTTGTGATGAAATGCATCTGTTGTAGGCTGTCGTTACCGCTTAACATCAGGTGGGCACGTTCCGTCACAATAACATAAAAAAAAGGATATGGCAAAAGGTAAATGGTTGTATGTGTTCCAAATTTTAATTCAGATATACGAGTATAACCAAGCAACTTTTGTATCTGGACAGCGTTAAAATGCCCTGGGTATACAATTCTCTTAACGCTATAATAAACGATTTCTTTATAAAAAAAATACGTTTATTTATTTAAATTATTACATTTCTTGCTAAATTTATTCATATAAATTTAGATCAACATAAATTTAAGGCTTTAAATCGGCATTTAACAACAGATTATTTTTACTGCGGCATTTTACACAAAGCCTAGTTGCAATAACGCAAAATTAAACTAACAGACAAAGTAGTGAGCGAGATTCCCTGTCACAGGAATTAATCTTCCATAGCCTCACAGTGTCGAGATAACAAATTTGCAGTAACACAGGAAGGGGAGAATGTCCCCCACCCCCTCCCACTTCCGTTTCCCCACATTGTCTCACGGCACGGGTAAGACGTAAGACTGGCTCACATTCTTGGTAGGTAACATAGATTAAATATGGAATGCCGAGATAGGATGGGTACAGTAGGTATTATAATATGTATTGAATAGCAAAGGTCCCAATAGAAGTTTAGTAAACAAGGAAGCATCCTTACAACTACATATAAGGGACTTCGCTGGACAAAAGACAAAAAGGCTCTATTACAAAGATTAGGGTTTAAAATTAGAAACTGTCAGTTTTTATTTTTTTGTTTTATCACTACATACCTATTAAATCATCATCGATTTCCATAACATTTTGAGAGCCAGTAATTCTAGGTTAGCCTGAACAACATCTTCGACCATGTCATCACTTACCATCAGGTGAGATAGTGGTCAAAGGCTAGCATAGAGGCTATAAATAAAAAAAATATACACCGTTGTACAAATTCCTCCCACGTTTTGAGGGTTTGCACCAATACCCACGTTTGGCTTCTTCAGAAAACGCTGCTGTCTAACTTCTTGTATTTTATCCCTTCGTCACCTCCAATGACTCTCACAGTCAGATATGGATATGTGCAGGTCTAATCTGGCACCTCACGAGGCGAAATTTTATTTATTCTCCATATATTGTTCTATAAAAATATATAAGTATCTTCATTGAACTATTTATTCTCGTTATATACTCTCAGTTTGTCTTGAAAATTGTTGCAATTAGCTCCCCACAACAATACACCATACGACATAATACATACTACAGAATTACATGCATGTGTTGATCATCTGATTTTACGAACTAAATCTCCCGGATAGATCATGTGTGAGGATCCCACTATAAAGTGGAATCCTATATGTTCCCCAGTAAGGCTGTTTTATTGCCAAGCAAGATTTTGTCTAGACCAAGCAAAATATTTGGTGAAAATTACCAACATTTGTTATATAAAACGTTCAAAATGTTTTTCTATTCTTTCGATAACACATTGTTTACTTGAATGAGTCTTTATCATTTCTTTCTTATTTAAAAATCAGAGAGGTATCATGTACCAAGAAGCAGTATCGCATAAATCTTTGACCATATAAGGCAAAATACGCTAGAAACGGAAAAGGCCCCAAAATTGATACTTGCGGAACTTCTCTATTTACCAAACCCCCGTAACAGGTATCCCTGTTCCATGAATCCTATGGTATAAAACTTAACGCATCTATCCTTTATTTTGCCTGGCGCGCATTCTCAAAATGCCGCACCACCATGCAAAATTATAAAAGTATTATTTCCTTCAAAATACTGCTGAGAAAAGCGTTTTGATTATGTTTGAAAGAATCCGATATATCCTTCAAATATTGAGAAACATGAGTACCTCTTGATGGAAGATGTTACTTATGGCTACCTTCCTAAATAGAGTATGCACTTGCAGCTCATTAGTAAATACTGTGCGTTACTTTCTTACGTAAAGATGCGTATTAGACGATACTACGTTAAAATATTGGGTAAATATTTCCGAATGTCGGAATGAATATTTGAAGTTTGTAGGAACAAAAACTTATGTGGTAAACAAAGTTTCAACTTTGTGAACAAGGCAAGATTTTGTTTGTATTGCGGAGAACATCTACGATAAGTAGATTTTTGAAAACAAGGGGAACATTTGTTAGAACATTATGATATAAGTGCGGTAAGTTGAACATTACAGCCGAGGTGATATAGCTAGAAGAAAGCAGAGACGGTAATTATCAAGGCGCACGAATTTCATACGACGTTTTATAAAATATTTGCGAGGAAATAAATAAAACTCGGACTTTCTTAAACGAAAAAATCTTTAATCACTTGTTTCATCAAAATCTTTAAGCAGAAAAATTTGAGCAATTTGTAAAATTGATTGCGCGCGCCTTAACAAAAAGGCGTTGATGCTTTTTTTTAAGGCAAACACACAAGATCAAGAAAGACACAGAAACAGCCAGTATTACTAATAAAGTAAATTATATTTTTGTGTTTTGTTACAGATAAATGGTTATAGCTTATGGTCAATATTTATGAAAGTATAGAATTAAATGTTTATTTATTATATTGTATCTCCCAAAGTTAATTTTTGCGAGTTCTTTCAGATCGGCTGCAAGAAATTGCGGCAATAGGACCGCCCTTTGTGTGCGTTTATTTGTTCGTTCATTGTAATGTTATTTTAAGGTATACAAATAAAGAATGTAAAATTTGTGAACAAAGCATGAAACATTTTTAATGTATCATTGTTTAGAGATCAATAAGAACAGTATATATTTTTGTATAAAAACTAGCAGCCCACCCCGGCTTCGCACGGGTATTAAAAAAATAATTATAATAATTTTTACACAAACACCCTTCTATTTAAGTCAAGTTACTAAGAAAATAAAATAATAAAGAATGTTTAATATAATTTTTTTTATGAACTTTTATTTATATATGTTTTTTGTTCTAATGTTTTTTATCGGGCAAAATCATTAATCTCTTTTTGCGCAGTTGGATAAAAACTGTTCTATGTCCTTCCCCATGTCTCCAAACATTTCCATACCAAATTTCATCCTAATTGGTCCAGTAGATCGGTTATCGCGCAAAACCATTAACCTCTTTTTGCGCAGTTGGATATAAACTAGCCTATGTCCTTCCTCGTGTCTCAAACTATTTCCATACCAAATTTCATCCTAATCGGTTGAGTAGATCGGTTATCGCGCAAAATCATTAACCTCTTTTTGCGCAGTTGGATAAAAACTATCCTATGACCATTCCCGTGTCTCAACCTATTTCCACACCAAATTTCATCCTAACCGGTCCAGTAGTTTAAGAGCCTATTTAATGCAAACAAACAAACAAACAAATAAACAATCAAATCTTTCCTCATTATATTAGTTTAGATTATATTAGTTTAGATAAATGAATGTATGGTCATAAAAGTTGACAAATTATAGACCATTTTTTAATCGAGTTCTATCGTAAAAACTGAACTACAGTAGTAGTAGTAGTAGTGTAGTTTATAATCTGGAATTGTAATACAATATGGGTATCCCCCATGAGTTGCCGGGTTAGATTGCCCCATGCACCCCTGTTTCATCCCGTGGTTGTCATAAGAGGTTACTAAGTGAAAAATACGAGAAGGCGGAAGCAGTGCCTTATGAAAAACCGAAACCTTCTATTGCGATCCTCGAGACACCTGCCAAGATTATAGCAAATCTCCACAATGGGGAATACCTTGTTCAACGGTTGACGTTGTAGTTGATGTGATGATGACGATGAATAGGTTATGTTAACCATAACCTAGGATATTTTGCGAATGCCCGCCTGGCTAGCTACCACCTTTAAGTAGAAAATCTGTTGCCAAGCACCTAATAGTATGTTCCGGCTGCAGTCCTTGAGAGCCAGTAAAATTACAGGCACATAATGAGACTTAAAAACGGTATTTCTCAGTGTGACGGACGCTTAACATGAGGTGGGCCCGGGCTTGTTCCGTCACAATAGCATAAAAAAACTGAAACATATCGTATTTATGCTTACACGTACTTAAAAATATCGCCTATTTAGGAAGCAACATTTTAAATATTTTTAAGTATTTGTTACGTAGTTTTAAAGCTGTGATCAAAACCTAGAATCAGTTTTTTTACAGATGTACTGATGCCAATGCATGTACGCTTTGCAATATTAATTATTACAATACATCATAAATCAATTATAATATATCACACAATCATTAATTACAATGATGTATTTATTTTGCTTAATCAATCTTAGAGCTGCTCTGTGACACACATGCAATTTTAATGTTTTGTATCAGCTGGATTTTCTACTACCTACTACTAGCCTCCCTCATTATGGACGGGGGTTTGCCATAATCCCCACGCTTGGCAGGCGTCTTAGGGATCACAGTGTGAGATATCAGTCTTTTTGAAAACGCTGCTGCATACATCAGGTGTGGTACCCTTAGTCGCCTTTTACTACACTCACGGGCAGAGATTGCGGGTGACATTCTAGCCTGGCATCACACGGCACACATATAATGGTTACTAAAAAAGTAGAAAGTTAAGTCTTCAAATTTTTCACTCATTAATGACGCTGAACGTAGTGACCACGAAATCCAAGTGATGGCATTGACTTTTCATCTAGGACCATTTGCTATACAATTTCTTAGTTCAGGACAATTAGCTATACAATTTCTTAGTTCAGACGTATCTTTATATAGAAATCATTGGGTATTTTAGATAAAGTACTATGTTGAAACCAGCAGGCACCATCAATCATTTCAATGCCATTTCACTATACTGTACATGTCTATGCAACCGGCAGCATTGTTTCATTGAATTGCAATGATTCGTTGAGTTTAACAAGAACCTTGTATTTGTTTTGATCAGGCGTCGAATATACATCACTATTTACCATCACACGAATATTATAAATGCGAAAGTTTGTGAGTGGGGATGAGACTGTATATGTTTGTTACACCTTCACGCAGGAAAGGCTGAACCGATTTGGATGCTACTTGGCACTGAGATAGTTTAGGTCTTTACCAACCCTTTCATCATTGTCTACGCGGGTGCAATCGCGCGGCACAGGTAAATTTGAAATATGTAAGGTAGCAAATTTAGAGGCTTTAACTGCTTACTCAAATGGGAGATAACTTTATTGTGACTAGGATTTGCGTCCCGGGAAGTGTCGTCTCTCGAATTCTCGTGACTTTTTCGAAAATTATCTTGTGTCCCGGGCCTTTTGGTTATGCTTTCGGGTCGAGACGCAAAGCATGCTTATCAAAACCGACTTCGATCTTCGATGATTACAAAATTGTTTTTGTTCGCCTGGAAATTGGAAAGCCTTTTTTACTTAGTGCGATTAAAACGTTTATGGTGTTTCATTACCCCCGTGTTCCACCTATTTATTGTACTTTTTAGAAATCATTACGATTAGTGAGCATTGAGGTAATTACATAGGTATTTTAATACAATTTGTTTAACCCTAGTAAGGACTGTCCATAAAAAGCATAGCAAATATAGAAGACGAATGAGTAACTAAAAACGGGGCAAAACAATAATAATATGTACCTACATATTTTTAATAAGTTTTTTGGGGCGAATAAGGTTTAAGTCTGAAAGCGAGCGAATTTTTTTTAAATAATTATTTAATATAAATTATGCAGGACGAAACATCGCGGGCCTAACGCGGAACAAATTATTATTGTACCATAAGTCATGAAACAAAATAGGTTTTGTATTATTTGTTGGAGGATAACATCAAGTATTTGAAGCTATATGATGTATGGCAATCAATGTCTATATGGGCTACTGCGAAAGGGTAAAGCTACTGAGATAGAGACAATCTTTATCATACAAAAGCGTGCAATTCGAGCCATATATAAAATGGGTCCTAGGGAATCTGTGAGGGATCTTTTTAAAGAAATTGATATTTTAACTTTACCAAGTCTGTATATATTTGAAAATATTATGTATGTTCGTAAAAATTTGAGTAAATTTAAATTAAACAGTGACAATCACGATTATAATACTAGGAATAAAGATAAAATAGTGGTGCCAGGTTTTAGATTAGCAAAGACAAATAAAAGGTCCTTCTTAGGTAATTGTGTGCGGTTTTATAATAAAGTTCCTAAACATATTACAACGCTCACAGAGGGGAAATTCAAGTTGCATGTGAAAAACATATTGATTAAAAAATCCTACTACACAGTTTCTGATTACATAAACGACAAAAATGCCTGGACAATTCCGCCTCCGCCAAGCTATTGCCTGTCACCTACATAATTTAAACAAATATTGTAATAACTCTATTATATAGTATGTATGTAACACATTGTTAAAAGATGTTTAAAAGAATGGCCCCGAGTTTCTTGCCCGTTCTTCTCGCAGTGGCTCTATACAATTTATTTGCTGAACGTGGCAGTACAATGTAGAATATTTCAATACTAAAATTTGTAATTGACCTTCATAAGTGCGTCGTGGACGCCTAAATTGAATAAATGATTTTGACTTTGACTTTGACTTGACTTTGACTTTGGGTTCCATATGGTTCGAAGCACCAAAAGCTTGGACTATGCCACGAAGTGTCTATTTTAACCCTTGGCACGTCTAGTAGATAAACGAAAATTACAACACATGCCGGTCCGGGTCTGACAAACCCCCAGCTCCAAATATTGTATAGCAAATAAACTTTGTATTCAAATATAATTCTGTATTTATCTTCTTTGTTTGGGGTATCTATTAGAAAAAATGATTGCCGAGTGGTAATAGCTATTGACTGCCGTGCTGCAAGTCAATTGTACGATTCCCACCGCCAGCTTGAGCTTTACCGAATACTTGCCTGGCTAGCTACCACCCTCAAGCATTAAATACGTCGCCAAAGTCTAACAGTTTGTTCCGGCAGCAGCCCTTCAGTCACTAAGAAATTACAGGCGTAGGGCAGATTTTATTTTATTTTTTATTATTATATTGTGACGGAACAAGCCCGAGGCCCACCTGATGTTAAATAGACTAACCTCTGCCTATGACAGACGCATTTCGTCAACGATGAATTGCACTGTGCCCGTCACCTTCAGACATAGTTATTAAGTCTCATGTGCCTGTAATTTCACTGGCTCTCAAGAACTGCTGCCGGAACACACCGTTAGGTGCTTGGCCAAAAAGTTGTGACTTAACAACTGTATGCAGTATCAAAGTGACGGGCGCAGTACAGTTCGTCAATTGTGGAATATACTGGTATAGGTAGAGGTTACCGCTCAGCATTAGGTGGGCCTCAAGCGTGTTCCATCACAACCCAAAATAAAAATGGAAACCCACCAAGCATGTCAATAATACCTGGTAGTCCCTCCCAAGTAAAAATGCTGTCGCCTAGCACCTAAAAATGTGTTTCAAGTACAACAACTGTTCGTTCTTATTCATTGTTTAGTCGATCGACATCTTCAGCCAAATGAATTATTTATATCCGGTGAGACAGTGTTCAAAGGCTATTCTGTATAATAATAAATACCATATCATCATCATCATCAGTCGGAAGAGGTCCACTGTTGAACAAATGCCACCCTGTAGAACGCCACAAAGAACGAAATTCCTGCCCTCAGGATAAAAAAAAAATTAAAGGCCGGCAACGCATCCTTGAGACCTCTGGTGTTGCGGATGTTCGTGGGTGACGGTGATCTCTTACCACCAGGTGCTCGTTTGCCCTCGTATCCCATAAAAAAATGAAGTTGAACGGACTCAATATCCCGCTCGACATCAAACGAATGATCTAGGTTCTTAGGTAGGTACTCATTTGAAGTACAGTTTCCTGTTTCTACGCTTGGCCAATAAACATGTAGATCACAAACCGTCCTACTATTGTTGTCCTCACGAACCTTATTAGGAATGCCTACTGCGCACAGCTTCCTTGTTTTAGAATTTCGGCATACATTACAGGTATGTCATTACCGACTGCGGTATAAAACACTGTAAATATAGACTTAGCTGCTCTGTTGTTCTTGAATGCATTCTTTGTGTCAAAACCTACATACTACTTATTCTATGCCAATTGAATTTTAATCTTATTTTTTGTTAGTATGTGATTTCAATTTCGCATTATTAAACAAGACGTGTATATTTATTTAACAATTTCTTCTGAGTCAACTTTTCAGTATGCAATATATCGCAAAAGTTGAGTTGGTTTCTCCTTCCTACTCAAAATATGATAATAATACCAGCTTAGTAATGTATAATGTTAAATGTCTTTAGCCGTTGTTCTATTCGAATTTCCTGAGGGTTCGAGGAGGCGATAGGAGGCGAGTGGGTGGCAAGGCCCGTGACATCGCAAAAGCTGTCAGACAAGCGCGATTATAATACGATCTTGATCTATTTACAGTGTCCACTTTATACGTCATAGCACTCGTCATCCTTGATCAAGCAGCTCAGTAGGCAACTCGTTTATAAATAGCGGTTTTAATTACGGCAGGCACGCAGCCGGTTGTATCTAGACTAGAGACTTGTGACGTCATAGAGCTACTGGAGTGCGCCGGATGAGCGTGCTCCGTCTTGGATAGATAACGGAACAATGAGCGAGCCGTTCGCATCGACCGGTGGGCGTGGCTTGTCCCCGCCCCGCGGCAGAGTGAGAGCGCCTAATCTCGGATAAAGGATCAGCCTAACCCGAGCATTGGAGGAGGCTAAGCGAACGTCGACGCCTAGCGAACGCCATTGGGCCTTGGATATAGGCGGATTAGGATATGTAAGGAAAACTCGGTACATAGAGACATCGGCAAGTTTCAGTGGCTTTCAGCATCGCGTGACGTCATTCGGGGATGGGGTTATGCAGCGTCGGAAAATTTAATATATCTTATTGCGCGCTGTTTTCCACAAAGGTTTTTGCATTGTTCTTAACTTAACATAAAAGTGATATTAACTTTATAACTAACTGTTATTTGGACTTCCAGATTTTCTGTTAACGTTTCTAGGATTAATCATTTTAATAGTTTGCGAGTAGGTTGTATTTGTTGTGTATTTGTTGAAGCAATGATGGCCGAGCGGTAATAGCTATGAACTTCCGTGCCACAGGTCCCTGGTTCGATCCCCACCGCTGGCTTCAGCTTTACCGCATGGTGGAAGGGCTTTCTTGCGATTGCTCGGCTGGCTAGCTACCACCCTCAAGTAGAAAATCTGTCGCCACGCACCTAACAGTGTGTTCCGGCAGCAGTCCTTGAGAGCCAGTGAAATTACAGGCACATGAGACTTAACAACAGGATGTCTCAGTATGACGGGCGAAGTACAATTTTTCACTTGTGATGAAATGCATCTGTTATAGGCTGAGGTTAGGCCGCTTAACATCAGGTAGGCCTCGAGCTTGTTCCGTCACAATAAAATAAAAAAATATAAATAAAATGTATGAAAAAAACACTTATTATTAGGTAGTTTGTTTCCAAATGATCCCCCCCTCCTAGCTACCGCATTTAAATAGAAAATTCGTCGCCAATTATCTAACCGTAGCCTTGAGACCCAATTCGTTTTATGTGTAGCCTGATTTATACCTTCGACCACATCATCGTATACTGACTGTTAGATACTTAGTAATCAAAGACAGTCTCAGTTCGGAATATAATCTCAGTTTTCTATGTTATAAATGTCTCAGCTCCTTATTGAATCTGAATAATTTCACAAGATTTCATAAAGACAAAGAAAAACAAATAGAACAATCCAGAAGATTCTATTTTCTAAATAAATAGCTAGGTATAAATAAACTTAGCTATCACCATGTACACTTAACTTATTAAAACATTATAGATATTATATAATTAGGTAGGTACACATGGATAGACTTAAGGCTTCGCAGCAAATACACAACGTTTGTATATATATATCAAAACACAATATAAAAACTTCTTGGTGTTGATCTACGTTAAGTCATAATGTCAAGTACATTCATAGTTGAAAACGTTTAATTAGGTAAGTTTAATATTATTAATTTGCCATTTATGTCCTTTTATGGTGATAATCAGTCATTAAAATTACACAAGGTTTCAAATCAGGTAACTTCATTCTGTTGTTAATATTTTATGTGATCACATCAGATCACATTAATAGACATAAGACATAAAGTCCACCGTTGAATGAAGACCTCCCACATTTACAGGGGTTTGCTTTGCCATAATCCACATACCTAGCAGGCGTCTTCGTGACCGCGTGATCCTTCCGAGGCGCTGCTGTACACTCTGAAATTTTTTCGTTTCCTCGAGTCTTACGACTCCCACAAAAGGGGGAGCAATCCTAGCCGGGCACCCCACGGGTCTAGAGATATTAAGATATAATTGGCCCATATTCTAGTAGTCGCCCGAATTAAAATTACGTCATTTTCGTCTTCAGAAGATTGCCAGAATATGTATATTACTTATATCTCTATACACCTCAGATCTCTATACCCCAGTTTAATGAAAAGCAATAGGAACTATAGAAAATACTGCAAAAATACAGAGCACGATCTTTACTTTGACTGTGCAGACAAGGAAGGAACTATAGGGTTATAGCTACATGGGATTCAAAGGCCTGACGCTTGATGGCCAAGCCACAATCACGAGGCTGATGACTGATGATTCATGTCTGATATAAATGTAACAAACTATAGGTGACATTACATGGATTCTAATGATTCAGGCTATACATTACTTTATCTGCACCTTTCGCATCCTGTCTTTGAATGTAGTAATGTTTACTATCCTCAACGGCATCATGATTGCATCGACCAATAACGAAGATAGTGGTCTAAGGCTACCCCATACAAAAGATTCTTTATATAAATAACATCAGCTCTCTCTCAAGCAATAATGCTGAAATAGAATCGAAATAATTATTGATTAATTTATTTATAACTCATTGGCTAGCCTTTGACCACTGTCTCATTCGATATGATGATATGGTGGAAGATGCTGTTTAGGTGACGAAAGAATAAAATATCAGTACTAGCACCTCCTCAAGAACTTCGATCCCAAAACTTACACTGCCATCCCTAAGCCACTTGCCAAGTCTGGGGATTATGGCCAACGGCTCATATGAGAGACTGTGTTCAGCAGTAGACGATCCAGCTGATACAGTAAGCGCTGCTGCCGGAAACTGCCAAGCCAAACACCTAAGATGCTTGGCTACAGATTTTTCACTTGAGGGTGGTGGGCAGCCAGACGGCCATTCGCCAAATGCCCTACCACTGCGCAAATTAAAAGCTATAGTGAGTCCTCGTAAGAAAGGCAAACCGCCCGTTTACTGTAATACTTATGTATGATAACATTTTTCGCAAAGAATATTTGAATTACATAAACCTCTGATAACAATAAATTGTTTAAAGCGTAATGTTAAATCACATGTTTGTGCAGATATTATGAGCAAACAATATACTGAAGATTATTCAAACATATTTATCAATTGTACTTCCTGGCTAACATAATAAGAATTTGAGTTTAATTAACTGAACAAACGGTGAAGGGGCAAATATTAGAAACATGATTCATAAAACTAAATAATATATTAGTTTAAACCAATGACCTTGCTTACTACAACCATATACCCGAATTGATTTATCATATAACGAAATGTCGTCGTCAAATCAGTTTCAAGCAGAACAATATAAGGACTGTTTCATTCTCCTTTGGGATTTCGTAAATGGTAACTATGGGAAAATGCGCTGAGTGACGGAAGCAAAAACATTTCGACCATAAATAAAAACCAATACAAATATAATAAAAAACCAAACGTGGGATAAGGGTAAGAAGAAGACGACGTACTATCAATCGTGTCTGGTGCTGTAAGCATAAATGTATGAATTTTATTTTATTTGTTGATTTCGATATGTGAAATTGTTAATTGATATGACTTGCGAAGTTGTTATTTCGAGTAATCTTGTATTAAAACGAACAAAGCAAAGGGTTCTAGGATTAGAACATGAGCAAGTTGAAAAATAGAATCCTGAAGCGAGGGTTTCAAAAGCACGACACGCAAAATAACTTTCACTACAGCGAGGAAAATCCTAGGTGCGAAAAAAGCAGCTTAAATAATTAATAAGGTTGTGTTTAGTTACGATAAAAGTGATATTAAATATTACGATAATTTGGTAATAATATAAGTTAATTTTTATTTTTACAAAGGTTCTAATTTTAAAAACATTTTCCAAGCTAACGGATAAAAAGCACCTTTACACACAAATTTCGAATGGTAAATAAAACCTTTCCAAGCTTGTGAGGTGGAAAATATATTGCCATCTTACATGAAAACTTATGTTTCACAGAAATCAAGACTCAGTGAAATATACCTAGCCCAATGGTGAAATATATAACGTAAGTATTGAGTTCTAAATCCTACTAGATTTTAGAGGGACATGAGATTATTTTATCAAGGAGGTCATATAAACTGGTGCTTGGAATACAAACAATGCCTTGAAGTAAAGAAATGTGACCTTGAATAAAGTTGTGGAACATTTTTTTACCATAATTGTACTACTTCTTTAGGATCACCAAGAGATAAGAGCCTTTGTTTTGCATATAATCATACGGTTTTCGTAATTAAATAATAAAATGGTGTGAGAGGTATAGAAAACATAACTAGAGCTGGTGTTACACAATAATATATATGGAATCATAGTCAAAGCTTTCTCTCTACTAACAGGCAAGTTATGGCAAAGTTTCTGTAAAGCTGGAAAATGCAAACACGTGTTGGAAACACAAAAGTTGCCAATTATTTTGTTACCAACACTTCGGTGACAAAATTTGCCCATTTTTGTCTGGTGAGATTTTTCACATTAACAATGATGCTATTTATATATGGTGTTAGTACTGATGACTTTAGGCTGTTTTTTTCTGGCTTTATGCCTTTAGTAACAAAATACTACGAACTATATACCACACCACAATGAAAGCCTTAAAAATGTTCATATACGTGCAGTTTGGTGTAAACGTTGGTTCCGTGGGGACCGGGAAGCTCATCCTATTTTACCAAAACTTATCAGATTGCTTGTTCATTGCGATGCGTGATTAAAATGCTGGCACCTATTTGGCTCAACGAATAAGCATTGCAATTCCACGGCAATGCTGCCAGTATGCTGGGCACGCTGCCAACTGGTAGTGGGCTGGAGCATTTCAACTGTCTGTGAGTCTGCAATAACTTATGCATTGGTGGAAGGGCATTTTGTGAATGCCCGCCTCGCTAGCGACCACCCTCAAGTAGAAAATCTGTCGCCAAGCACCTAACAGTGTGTTCCGGCAGCAGTCCTTGAGAGCCAGAAAAATTACAGGCTAATGAGACCTAACAACTGGACGTCTCAGTGTGACGGGACAGTGCAATTCGTCGTTGACGAAATGCTTCTGTTATAGGCAGAGGTTAGTCCACTTAACATCAGGTGGGTTTCGGGCTTGTTCAGTCACAAAAACATAAAAAAAACCTTGTGGGTTGTCTAAATGCTTTCATTTTAGGGTGAATTAACTTGCTTTCAGTCAAAAGAATTGGCAATAATTTTAGGGTGAATAACTGTGTTCAATTGGTAATGCGTAGGCATTTACCCTACATCCCTACGAGGAATACACCCGTGATCATATTCTGAAACCGCCAAACAGGTGACGATTCAACTAAGGTTATTGTCGTTATTTGTTTTAGTTACGTTTTTAGTAGACATATTCAATTAGAACCTTTTGCTTCGTGAGTCAATGCCGTATGGGCCTATCTGGGCAAGCTGGTTGATTCGATGATAATTGATGGATAGTTTTTGTGTAGTGTATGTAACTAGGTTAGTTCTGACGTGGTACTTATTAATTGTAGTGCATCTATCATCATCATCAATACTATTCGAATATATTTATAGTCTGGTTTTTAATTCGAGATCAAAAATGTAAACAAAGAAATGTCAATATATGTCATTGTCAAACTGATAGGTCAGGGTGTTCAATAGTTTTTCTTCAAAAATATTTTCACAAGTGTGGCTATTAAAAACAAAAAAATCTTACACAAATTTTTTCAGGCTTGAATATATGCGTAAATATGTACGCGCGTATAAAATTGTTTTATTGTTTCATAATAATGCAATAAATTATAGCATTAAATATATTTTTTACATTAAATGCTCCATCCGTTCCCAAAATTAGAAAAATTACCACGTACTTGTAATTTTTTTGCACGGTTAACACCTTTGTTTACATTTTTGATCTCGAATTAAAAATCAGAGTATAGTTTGTTTTCCCCCCATTTCTACCTGTGGGTGTCGTAAGAGACAACTGAAGGTAAAATACCGGAAGGTGTAATGAAACAGTACATAAATATTTTTGAATAACACATAAATGATAAACGCTTCTATTTCCTGCTAAGCCTAACCGGAATAATTTTGAGACACGTTTCATTTCTGCATCTGGAAGGAGAAAAGAAGTTTTGTCATTTAATTACGCCAATGCACTACACCATCAACCATAGATTTGTTTAATTTTTAAAAATAAAACACACTTTCCATATACTTATTTATTATATTTATCTCTATCTGTTATCAATAAATCACTTTCTTCAAAATAACAGAATCAGGACCCAATGGTCTAGTTCCTACCGTTATTCATTGAAACTATTTATATATAGGTTCACTATTTTATTTATTGTTTTTAATTTTTAGTTTAATCTTTTCATTATGTTTTTCATCTATTGAGCTTTTGCTCATTTTTGTATACTATTATTATTGGAGACGACTCATCGAGACAGCGGGCAGCGCATGGTCGAGACTGGCGCAGGACCGAAGCAACTGGCACAGCATGGAGGAGGCCTACGCCCAACTTTGGGTGCCCAACAAAGATAATAATTCAATTTAATTTAGTATAAGTTTAAGATAATAAAAATAACTTAGAAACCAATGTTTAGTAAGAATTGGGATTAAATGGCTTTATTTATATATATTTTTATTATTATTGGCTTAAATATATCACAGGTGGTAAGTCTTTTTAGCAAGTGGCCGTCTTGGTAGCTACCACCGCAATGCAGATTCTGCCTTAAAACATAAGTGTGCAAACACTACTGTGTTTAAGCATGAAGAGTACTTTAGTAAGTGAAATTACTAGCCGAACGAGAAATAAGAACAAACTTCTCGGTGTGACGAAAGCAGTTTTTTTAAACTCCCAACAACACTGCAGCTGTAATTGACAGGCGCGACGCTTAACATCAGGCGGATGACCTTACCGTCTCGTCATTTCATCACAGAAGCAGTGATAGCTCAGTGGCATTGGCTATGGACTGACGCGCAGCAGGTCCATCCCGAATCCCGCCGTGGGTTTGAGCTTCACCGCATGGTGGGAGGGTATTTTGTGAATGGCCGCCTGGCTAGCGACCACCCTCACGTAGAAAATCTGTCGCCAAGCACCTAACGGTGGCAGCTGTCCTTGAGAGTCAGTGATATAACAGGCACATGAGACTTAACAACTATGTCTCATAGTGACGGGCGCAGTGCAATTCGTGACTTGTGATGCAATGCATCTGTTATAGGTAGAGTTTAGTCCGCTTAACAAGAGGTGGGCCTCGAGCTTGTTCCGACCCAAAAAACAACCATAAAACAACATTGACCTCTGCTCTGCTGGTATTTCCCCGGTAATTTGAAATAACAATGAAAATAACTAAGTTAACCTCATTACAGCTAATATATAGCCTTTTTACAATTTGAAAACTCCGGTGAGTTACTCCCGCTTCAAAAGCCTGGAGAAATTAAGAAAAATTAACCTTCCTGTAGGTAATAACGGTTAAACGGTCTCAAAACGGCACGTACAAAATTATGGCAAGCCGTGACAATTTTTTTACCCACATCCCGGGAAAGCGGGAAGCCCCGGTGATTTATTTAATGAATAAAAATGCTTTGCCAGGAGCTTCAATAGCCATTTTACATGGATATTGCAATTAGTTACGTTGATGGCTTTTAAACGGAAATTAAAATGCTAGTAAGATCTTTTTTAATAGACTATGAGATTTATTACAGTTTTAGTATCTATAGTAGAGTCGTATTTAATATTTAAGAACCATATTTTTTTCTAGTAGTTTCGGCCTCTTTGCAATAGTAGCGTAAAGCGGCGTCGTATAATTTTGAAGTCTTGCATTCAATTTACGCATTGCTGGATTACCAACAGCATTTCAGAGTTTAGACTATGCTTGGTAGCTGGCAATAGACTAGCCGCATATTACATGGTACCAAAACATTCCTGGCGAAACGCGGTTGCTTAGACGTGCACTTGTACTTATGTACATGACACTTTTAGATAATATTATGGAATATATATATCATGACTGTACCAAAATACAAGAATCAATAAGAAAATAAAAGTATTGTTCGAAATAAATTGCGTTTCCTACAAGAGATAATAAATATCCAGTTTCAACTGTCATTTATTTTTTTAACAATGGTTTATACATGATCTTCTAGAATAGTATATGAAAATCATTAACAGCCATAAAGTCCACTGTTGAACAAATAACTCTCCCACTAAGTGTAGTTTGCCATCCTCACACTTGGCAGGCGTCTTGGGGACTGCAGTGTAAAATGGCAGTACTAGTAGTACAGAAGCCACTGCTGTCCACCTGGTTATCTTCCTTTTGACGCTTCTTACCTCTTCCGCAGGAAGATACAGGGAGTGGAATTCTAGCCCGCCACCCCGCACGGACTAAAATAAGACAAAAAAAAGGAGATAGATATTGTATATGTCTCATATTATAATTCCACGCAGTATTCTATTTATTTTGGCATTATTATACCAGATCCTGATTTTTAAGGTTTAATCATATCCGGTATCAACCAAAAGGTATACTTATAACCTATCAATATATATAAAACCTTTTCGGATGACGTAAACCACAGCTATAGATTCAGTAATCAGTACTTCCTGCCCGTTAAATTACGTTGTAATCAGTCTGCAAGAGCTGAAGCGATAAATAAAGATAGCAATCCGTTGTATATCAATACTTTGATAGCACATCTACTAATCGGCCACCCCCTACAACAAATTAAGCGTTACACAGAATTACAAGTGTAAATAATCCAGAACGCCCAGCCGCCGTGGGCTGGGCTTGAGTGCAAAAAAAAAGAAACTCGTTAAAATAGCGGCTTAAAAAAGAAAAGCGCTGAAACGGGAAGGCTCGGGTGGTATCGGTTTTTCTTCTCGCAGGCGGTGCGCTGGGCGGGGCCCCGCCAGTAACGCGCCGCCGGCCGGCCGAAGCGGACGTGTGCTGTTTTGTCGGCGCGATCTCACTGTGCACATGTTGAGTGAATTTTCGGCATGTTGATGTCGTCGTGTTAGTAGCAAGATGGACTTTCAGAGTGCAATGGAGACTTTTGCAGAGGCGTGGGCTGCGGCCAACACTGTCAAGTCGGAGGCGCCAAGCGATCTATCACAGGTAATTGTTTTATAATTTTTTTTTAATCCTTATAACATATAAATTAAGACTTAAATGTCACTTAATCTAAAGCTAAAAATTTAAATAGAACTAAGCAAGGAAATATTTATGAAGTTATAGTCTATTGTAACTATTAATCAATAATTAAAGTAAAACTTGCATATAATTAGACTTTAACTAAAAATTAATTAATATACTGATTTTTAAAATTAAGCTGTATATGTAATATCAAAATATTATATTAAATAAAAAAACTACGTAATTATTTATATCGATATATTAAACAATTGACATTTTAAAAGTACCAAATTTATTAATACTTATATAATTATTGTAGAGGGATAATATTTTTTAAACTGTTATCTTTAAATAGGAAGTGGGATATATATCTTTGAGGGATTTTTAGTGTGTGTTTTTTAACATTTTGAGTCCTAAATTATATTTTATTATGGGTAAATCCAAAACATAAAGATAATGTTTAAAAGTAAAAAACCTATTTTACGCGTATTAATAGGTAATTAACTTAAGTATTGGGTTTTTCTGCTGAATGATATTATAGTAGTGATGCGGTGCCTAAACATTAAACACCCAGTAAATGGCAAAAGGCTCGCCCCTATTAAGTGTCATAACACATATCTAGCTAAAGTTATGTGTTATGACGGTTAATAAGGGCGCTTCACCCCTTCTTTAATAGCGTGATGATAACTTTTAAATATACACATGTCCAGTATGATTAGATAGATAGAAAAATCTTTATTTGCATACCTTATAAATAACATTACAATGAAACAACAAATAAAAGTTAACAAAGGGCGGTCTTATTGCTTAAAGCAATTTCTTCCAGAGAACCGATCTGAAAAAACTCGCATAAATAAGCCAGGTTGGCAGTTAAAAAATTTAACATTACCTGTATAATAGTTAACTAACAAAGTATTTACACTTTTACACCTATTTAAATAAATCCATAACATACACATTGACCTACATTAAATATTATTTTATGATTAATTGTCTCCGTCAAAAAAATCTCGAATCGGTTGGCATTATCAGGTTTTAATTCTTCTTTTTCTTATAGTAGGCATGTATCGGTATTCGTCATAGGAATTTCTGATGTTTCAAGTTCATCTGATAACGTTTGGATTTGCATTGAAATAATAACACTCCATGAACACGTACCGTTTGACAATTACTCGACAATGCGCGTCTAACACGAATATTTACAAGGAGCACGTATTGTGCTACGGTATAGTTCAAAAACAAAAAATATTTGCTTTCAAAATTTTAGCTATTTTTATAGTTCTGTTACTGGTGTTTTTGCTACACGCCAAAAATAATCTAGCATTATCAATGTCATTTTTATTTGCTGATGGGCTAGCCCTTGGCAGCAATTCCACACATTTGTAACGGATAATTTGAGCGCAGAAGCTTAAATTGTAGACAGTGAAACGGGCTATACCGTCAAATGCTTGGTGACAGATATTCTACTGGGTAGCAGCTGGACTGACGGGCATTCGCATAATGCTCTGCCTTGCGGTAAAACTCAAGCCCGCGGCGGGAAGCTGCGATTGTTGAGGTTGTGATGCCCCAGAGGCAGTTATGTCTGTCGCAATAGAGATCCATAGTTCAATTTACTCTTATCCCCCTAATACCGACTCGCTTGGTAAGGGATTAATTGATAGGTATGCCTATGTATTATTTTATGTCCACTCAATGTATAAATACAACTCTGCTTAGATGTTTTGTTATGTGACGGTAGATCCTCTTAAGATTGATATATTAATATCGAATACAGTTAAAAAGTTTAGGTAGATACTAATAGTTAGATCAAAAAGGTTTGATCACTTTTTGGTAGGCGAGGTGGATGTGCTGTAGGTATTTTTAGTTTAACAGATTCAGAATATACGTGAATTATTAATATTTTGTAATTAGTCTACCATTTTCAGCTAATTCACACAAAATACACGTTGAAATAATAAATGAAAAAGAAACTAATGGATGTATGTCTCTTTTCAAGCTTCTAATGATCATTATCTAATATGACTAAAATAATGACACGACTTATTTCGGCTGACTTTCACCGGTATAAATATCTTTGGACAAAATTTAAGTCAGAAAATAACTTTATTGGACTATAGTATATTAAATATGTATTCACTGTATGAAAGTCTTTACTTATCCTGTTCTTTATATTAATGGCAAAAACAGACATCACCTACTTAAACGGTAACTAAAAAAGCATGAAAAATATAATATATATATTAAACGGGGAAATTAACTGATGACTAGATATTTTCTTATTATTACAATTAAATAATACAAAATTTCATAAAATAACATTGTTTTTTATCGTAAGTTAACTTCTTTATACCGGCGGTGTGCCTTTTTAAACAAAATACTACAAACTAAATAAAACACTACAGCTACTGAATGAAAGCGTCTTAGCAACCTAAATGCCATTTCAGACCCACAAAGTCATGCAGGTCCTCAGGCGGTCCAAGTAAGTGCATAGCATGGTGACGTCGTTTTGGATATAATAGTCAGTTTAAAATATGTCGGTAAGTACACAAGACCCGCAGATCATACACGTGTCTTAGATGAGCTGTAGGTAACTACTTTTGTTTTTAAAAGGGGTACATTAATATCGGATGGCTTTACTTTATCTACTCCACTGCAAAACGGAAAAATTATGAATTATGTTTTTGATGTTGACGATCATGTACATACAGTTAAAGATGTATGTTTTCTCAGTAAGAAGATAATTGGGGATTACCTATTCTGAGGAATAAATTGGAGATAAAATGTTTTCGATCCATATGTACTTATTGTTGATTATTTTATTTAAAATATATTGTCATATTGATATAACTTACCTACGAGTGTTACTATTAGCGAAAACTTCTTAAGCTTAGAGTATTAGACTACTGTTCTCATTATTTTGTATTTGATAAGCTGTTTGTTTTCCATGGAAGATAAAAATAAAATAAAAGATGATGTCATTACTTTGTTAACTGAAACTAACCACTTACTGATATTATTAAAGTATTGTTGGGTAAGGGAAAAATACCGAAAGGTAAAGGTGAGTAAGTTCTTACCCTGCGAATTAAGACGCGTTCCAAGCGTGGGGATTATAGAAAACCCTTCTTAATGGTTCAGTAGTAGACAAACCGGCTGATCAGTAAGCGACACTATCGACTGGTGCAATAATAGAGAATGTGTTATTTTCTCAAAACCACTTATCGCTCTTGCTCAAAATAAAAACGTAAATCTAATCTTCAAATTTTAGCTTTTATCAATGTGATCCCCGACTTCAGCATTCCTTCTTCTTTTTAGTTCAATATTTGAACATGAACATGGACCTCGCATGCCAGTAGTGCATTTAGTGAATACCCGCCTTACAAGCAAAGCTACCTTTTTACCACCCTCAAGTAGAAAATCAGTTGCGAAGTACCTAAAGGTGTGATCCGGCAGTAGCCCTTGAGAATATTTCTAGGTAATGCCTGTTTTATCACTTTCAACGGCATCATCCTTTACCATTAATAGAGAATGTGATGAAGCCTATCTTGTAAAAAAGAACTTCCAACTGTTCTTTTTTCAAGCACTTTTATTATTAAACACTACAAACTGTATAAAACACTGCAGCTACTACTTTGAAAGTATCTTGGCAACCTAAAGCAGTCGAAATGCTCTAGTCCAGTGCTAGCAGCATTGCCAGCATTTGTTGGATTGCGATGCTTATTCGTTAAACGTAATAAGTGCTAGCATTTAGATCACGCGTCGCATCGACCATGCGCTCTGATAAGTTTTCGAAAATGTACATTCACCTGCAAAATCACCCGTGTCTAATATTGTTTTGTTCATAAAGTTACTGACATAAATATAGGTTTTGTACATGACTGTTATAGACAGTGTTGCCAAATTTTCTCTATTTTATTATGAAATTTAACAATTACAAAATATTCGACACATCTAGCATTTATCGTGCATGTTCATAACTTTAATTGAATACACACGTAACTGATAAGATATTTTGTGATAAGTATCTATGTTACTCAGTTGACTTTTCACAAATGATTAATAAGTATTAAATGTATTGAGAATGTAGATGATAGGTTTAATATGAGACTTTCGGTAGGTCTCATCTGATATAAAACAAATTCCACTTAATTTTCTTTGTAATGGAACCTAAAAAATATTATTATTAATAATCCAAACAATAACAATTATTAACAAAACCACCAATTAATGCCGTTGGAATATATTATTTGAATGATAAAGAAATCATTTTTAAAAAAAGTGTTAAGTAATCTGTTTAAGTACTGTTAGTTTCTGATGTTCTAGTAGGCATTAACCTAAAGCGGTTTATTTATAAGCCACAAATGACCAAATACCAGCAACACAATAGGAAAATTTAATTACTTTATGTTTTTGTAAGAAATACTACAAAATTTATCTATTATATACCTATTTCATGATTATGATCGCCTAGTACCTTTCATGTAAATTGATAATTTTTTCTTCCGTCTTGTTTGCTGTCACTCTCAGGAAGAAAATCTGTTGCTACGCACCTATCACTTAGGTCTGGCAGCTATCATCAGGTGAGGGTTCTAAAATTAGACAAACGCAATAAAAAAAGTTTCTTTTAAAGACTGGCTTCCTCATTACTAATCGTCTCCACTACCTAATATGGGCTTAACCTTAATCTTGTTCTCATTTAATAGATTTAATTGTTTACAATAATTATGTAAATTAATGAACAACAACGCTGTTTACCATAAATCTAACAAATAATGCAGAGAAGTCATAAAAACAAAGCTTGAATACCATCCTCAGTACTTCTGCTATATTGGAATGGAAGGCCAAGACGATTTTAATTGTTTATCATTATTAAAAAGATAATTACAAGTTAACAATGATCTTGATAATCTTTTTGTCATTTGTTTTCAATAATTTGCATTCCAATAGATAGAGTAGATTTACCTACTCGTAGAGAATTAACTTGATTGAAACATAAAAGGCAAGTTGAAGTTGTAAGGACAGGTTATTTTAAATTTATAAGCAAATTGGATTTACCACGATTGCCTAGTTATACACACAGCGTGAGCCGTCGTCCTAAAAACAGTCGGAGTTACAGTTGATAAGATCAATATTTTACTAATAAAATAATCATCTGACCTTCGATATATTTTAGAGATTAAGCTGCGATTTCTAGATGGAAATACTAAAAAGAATTCTCTAATCGTGGAGTCGAGACTAAGACCCCATGATATAGACTTGGGGGGTTATCGTAATAGGTCGCCTGGAGTCTAACTGACTAGCTTTCCGGCCGCGGTTCCGCCCGCGGGTATATAGGTTATCGCGCAAAACCATTAGCTTCTTTTTGCGCAGATGTATACAAATTATCATATGTCCTTCCACGGGTCTCAAACTATTTTCATACCAAATCGGTCGAGTAGTATCAGATCCTATTCAAGGCAAACAAACAGCAAATCAAATCTTTCCTCATTATTATATTAGTTTAGACTTCCAAAATGATGTATATAAGATATATACAACATAAACTACACGGTGTTAAAAATATATGCCCCGTGGGTTTCCCGGGTTAGACTTGCATATGGGAATGTGCAAGTCTAACCGGTTTCTTGGGGAGTCGTAAAAGGTACCGAGTATATAGAAGGTGGGTAGCGGCATCTTCTGAAAAACTGTCATATTACACTGCGATTCCTAAGATGACTGCTAATCGTGGGGATTATAGCA
Source organism: Plagodis pulveraria (assembly GCA_963890685.1). Taxonomy (NCBI): domain Eukaryota; kingdom Metazoa; phylum Arthropoda; class Insecta; order Lepidoptera; family Geometridae; genus Plagodis; species Plagodis pulveraria. The sequence goes on from OY982951.1 coordinate 10,570,254, forward strand.
AACCCAACGGTGGACTTCATGGCTATTGATGATGAAGATGATGATTTACTTGTAGATATAATCTCAATAAGTGTTGAACCAATTTAAATCATTCTTTATTTGTTCAACAAGGACCTGTATTCAACAAGGACCAGAATAAGACCTGAAGATACAAATATTTTAATAAATTTAACCCCTAAAGTGGTGATATAAGGGGTACAAATAACAAAAATAATAGAAAAGGTGAGTCAATCAAGACAAAAATTGCATCAACATATTTATACTCAACAAAAATTACAATATATATTTTAAATAAATAACTTCAAGGGGTGCTATGCTGGTCTAAGTCTAGTTGTAAAATATAATTCCGAAAAAAAGTTTTTTTTTAAACCAGTTTAGGTGTTTGTTTTTGTTTAAAGTATTTATTAGTTTTAATACAAATAAAAAATATTTAAGAGTCGGTATTCATATATGGTTCTTTTATGTTACATTATACCAAGAGCTTTAGGACTCATACAAAATTACATGAAAACTCTTAACTCCATATATTTTTGCTATAACATCCGCCATATTATACTATACATTTTCAATACTCAACGGGTTACCTAATTATAACAATAAGATACAAACCTTAAAAATTAAGATGAATAAACCGACGACAGACTAAGTAATAGAGTTTTTTGTACGGAACCCCAAAAACCTAAAAGTATTATTTGTTTATTATGTAACTATACATAAACCTTCTAGAACTATATTTATCCATGTCTATTTAATTTTATGTGTCTAAATTTTATTTATTTTTGATGACTTATAAAAACCGACTTATGAATAAAGATTATTTTAGCAGTTTATTATTCTTAAGAGGTAAGTAAATGTCAATTAATTAAAAACGTTTATATCTACAATCTAAACAAATTTGTAGTGATCAGATATAGATAGATAGATAGATAGATAAACTCTTTATTGTCACACCATAATCTGTACAACTAATACAAACAAATAATAAAACTTAATAATAAAAATGCCAAAATTGGTTGGTGTTGTCTTATGAAGACTGGTTTTCGGTGTTTATATTCTAAAACATAAAGTTAATATAATTTTATGAATCTAAGTTTTAATGTCATATATTACGTTTATTTAATGAGGAAATCATTTAACTGTGTGATCTTACATTATTAGCATTTACATAAATAAATGTTATTATATTTGACTTTTGTAAATTTTATGTGTTAAAAGTCACTGAAGAACACGTGATAACAATAGAATAGAAATCACTTGCTATATAGAAATAGGGAAAATTCTCTATTAGTGTTTTCGCGTTTATTTATGGTGTATTTTTTAGACTGCGGGATGAAAGAATATATTTATTGTTTTAGCTTAGCATGCGTCAATGCTCCTATAAAAATAATACTAGTCAAAGTTTAAAATGGTTTCATCGATTTGGTGTTCAGTGTTGATCGTATATCAACCTACCAGCCTAAGTAAATAGTCCTCTGCTATTTGGGTAGATGTCGCCAACGTCAAAAAGACGTGTATTCATACGGATGGAGAATTTTCAACTGTCTAGCACTCGCTTCCATAGCATAATTGGTAATGCACCAGGACGGTATTCTGGGGGTTGCGGGTTCAAGTCCTGCTGGAAGTTCCATCTTTTTCCATCCGTTATAATTTCTAATATATTTATTATTATATTTACTATTATGTTATTCGTCATCAGTCGAAATTTAAACGAAACGAACGAAAATTAAACTTACTGCCTTGAAATATGGTTCATATCAATGCATTCTGCATCGTGCGTGACACTGTAATCGCTTCAACCGAGAGTAAGAAAGGCAATAAAATTCGACGACGTTCTTCAATTTCAATATCATATGTACCGAATAAAGATATTAACCTAACTATCGATTCATTTTATTATGTAGAAAATCTTCAGTGTCGTTTAGGAGGAGATACGTACTCGTATTTTGTTACGTGAGGAAACTTCATTAGCAAACAAATTATTAGCTTAGAAGTTTTTGAAGCAGTGATGGCTTAGCGGCACTGCCACGCAGCAGGTCCATGGTTCGAATCCCGCCGCGAGCTTGAGCTTCACTGCATGGTGGAAGGGCATTTTGTGATCGCCCGCTTGGCTAGCGACCACCCTCAAGTAGAAAATCTGTCACCAAGTACCTAACAGTGTGTTCCGGCAGCTGTCTTTGAGAGCCAGTAATTATAAGTTAAGCCTGTTAACACCTTTGACCACATCATCACTTACCATCAGGTGAGATTGTGCTCTAAGGCTTACCTATCAGATTTTTTTTTTTATTATATGCATACTCAAGTGGTACACCACTGATATCCATATGTGGTGCAAATCAAAAGAGGAGCAGATATCGTGCGCTAGACAAAAACCAGGTGGTATATAGGCCTTTATAGCAAGAGAAATCTTGTTGCAACCTCAAATATTCTGCCTCAAAGCAGAAGGGCTGTATTGGCGTGAAGGGCACTGTAGTAAGTGAAATAACTGGGCAAGCGAGACAAGAACTCATGTCTCGGAGTGACGTGCCAATTCCTTACACTTTTCTCAAAAACTTGCTCAGGTAATCGCTATTTTTGACCTAATCTGAGAATACGTCCTTTATGAGTTCAAAACATGCATAGGACACACACTTACAAAAAGTTTCAAATTACATTGCGGAAGTTCAATTTAGGTTCCAATAACTTTAACGAAATTCTTCCAGTGACGTGAAAAATCTCTAACACAAGAAACCACAAATACTCTAGGGCACTTTTACATTGTCGACGAAGGTTCTTCAGAAATTGTTGGTTTTCCAAACGATCGAATGAAGAAGAGAGTCAACCAATTCTGAAGATTGTGAAAATAGAACACGAGTCGAAGTGTAACTTTTAACGCGTTACTGTACCGGTTGCGACATTGTGGTGCGTTTTTTTTCCAGATTTGTATGACACTAATTCTTAGGTTTACAATATCTAAAACTGAGTATCGTAACACAAAGTATAATTACACTTCTTAGACACAAAATTTCATATCGCTAGCTTAGCCAATAGACAGTACAAATATTTTGTTCTTGGGCAGTGTTAGTCCTTACATTTTGCTTAGATAGCTACAAACTTGAAGTAAAAATATATGTCACCCATTCTTCACAGCTAATTTCTTATACCATATCATCGCTTAGCAACAGGTTAGTTAGTTAAATGCGAATCTATCAGCATAAATTAAATATAATGGATAATCTATATAAACGAAATAAAAACGCAGTAGTTGTGTTCAATTTGTGGCTGTACACATAACTTTAACTAAAGAGTTCACGAAACGTACACTATACTCCATCGATTAGCCACCGTAGCGAACAAATATTAATGCGTGTCAAAATAATCGATGTTTACTGGAAATCGAGTCGATTTATTCGATAGCGGTGTTTATAAATATACAGAGAGTGAGCTAATCCCTTATCGCGGATTATTGCAAGGAGCGATAACAGAAATATTACTTTTTACGTACCTGGACTGATTAGAGACGCTAGTGCTGCACCAATATCGACAATTCCTGCTACAGTTATCAAGAATTCACGTTTTCTTTTCTTTTGTCATATACATTTTTGAGATTTTTATTCGTACACAACGTGTATGCTGATCTAATTTAATGCTTATAGAGTAGCCTACAATCTTACCTGATGGTAAATGATGACATAGTAGAAGGTGGTGCACAGGGTTCCTAGACTTGTTAATAACTATATAATTAAGCATTTATTTTATTAAACATATATACTAAAAAAATATTAAATAAATGTATTTTATAAGCACAATCGATCACGTGCAATTTTTTAACAGATTATCGATCTTTTTTTGTTTATGGTAAAATTAATCCTTCAATTTAGTCCCATTAATTTCTACCAAATAGTTTTTTAGTTACAATTAACTTAAAAATGCATTTTTCAATATACCACGCATACTTTTGCAATTATTGTCGAAGGGAGGCATTATTGAAGGCGAGTATCACAATCGATTCTGTGCGCAGCATTACTTCCATGCTGCATACACGCTAAAACTACATAGGGACTTAAAAAAACGGATTTATGTTTTTCAGTATTAAAAGTGGTTCCGTTATTTTAGATAACTCAACCAAACGTTTGTTCAGGCTAGAAACTTTGTAATAATAATCGTTAGGATAAAATAAATATATATGCACAATATGAATTTTATCGTTAACAAGCAGATTGTGATCATCCCATCCTTAAGTAACCTATTCCGATATCGATAAGGCATTATCGAGGTATTGTGGCTTAGCTGTTTGGCTAACGATAAGCGTGCTGTGATTGATTCACCTAATCCGTTATTTGGTTTAGATTTTTATGCGATAAAAGGAATAATACTGTTGTGATTTGCCGCTACTTACGGATTTGTTATAAATAGAATAACTATTAATGATACTAATGATAGTAGTGGTACTATAGATGTCGCTCCATCTTAATACGATGGTTAATGAACTATAGGAAAAATTCGAGTTATGACGTCATGTCATGTTAGCTCAATTGGTTAGAGCATGCCCCGGCTAAAGGGGCGGATGGACGCGGGTTCGAACCCCGCACATGACTAAAATTTTTCCTATCGTATATTTGTAATTTTGTAACTATTAATGATTTTAATCATAGTAATGTGTAATTAGTAAGAGACTAAAATATTGTAACATGCTGTTCTACGTGTAATAAAATAGTACTTGTTTAAACTGAGACATAGCGCTGCACTGTATTTTTATAAAGTTAAAATTCTGAAGCAGTGATGGCTCAGTGGCATTGGTTATGGACTGCCGCGCAGCAGGTCCATGGTTCGAATCCCGCCGCGGGCTTGAGCTTCACATCATGGTGGTAGAGCATTTTGAAATTGTTCGCCTGGCTAGCCACCACCATCATGTAGAAAATCTGTCGCCAAGCACTTAACGTTGTGTTCTGGCAGCTGTCCTTGAGAGCCAGTGATATTACAGGCACATGAGACTTAACAATTATGTCTAAAAGTGACGGGCGTAGTGCAATTCATGACTTGTGATGAAATGCATCTGTTATAGGTGCGCCTCGAGCTTGCTCCGTCACAATAACATAAAAAAAAACTTAGATCTAAAATATATTAAGTACAAATTGAAAAATATAATAGCTGAAAAATAATTTATAGAATTACTTAAAATTAGTGATGAGCTCCCGATATTTCAACTCAAAAAACGACAGTGTCTCTGGAAAACGTTTTGGATTTGATTGATCTCGTAAACAGATAATGTATAATGGATATTTTGAATAACCGTGAAAGTTTGAGATATAACCTGTCATATCATATCAATATCAATCAATTTTAGAACCTTAAAAATTGCAACCTCACCGGATTATTAAATTAATAAGTACAGCTATTTTTTAATTTGGCTAACTTACGAAATCATTTATAAGCTCCTATCAACTTTTATTTTGATATAAAAACACACTACTCTGGTCCATCCATAATTATATTTGGCATATGTATAGGTCAGTATTAAAAACACGCTGAATCGATATCCTAAGAATTCAACGTATGTACAATACTGCAGAGTCTGCAGTGTCTTGGAGATGGCAATTGAAAATTTGATCAATTTGAAACTGCTTTTGACCTACTCCTTTCTTACAATCTTTGATAATTATAATATAATACCCCATCATTGGGAGCAAATCGCATTTGTGTTGAGAAGCTTGTACCAGAATGTTAGTGTTGGCCTTTGGTTATGTATTTCGTAATTATAACTAACTAACCTGGAAATCAACATTCAACAATTAGAACTAGTTAGTTATGTAGTAATTAAACAACTTTAAACGGTTTAAATCACGTATATTTATCATTATTTTTCACCCCGTGACCACGATCACTGCAAAGTGTTTGAAACGTCGGGACAAAAATAATTATGTATATACGCGATTTAAACCGTTTAAAGTTGTTTAATTACTATGTGTAATAATCGCGGAAACCTAAGACAACATTCGTTAGTTATGTGTTGACCAATTAAATTCTCAAGACATTTTTCGAGGGGAAATTAACACAATATACGAGTAAGTTAGACAAAATAATGTGTTTAAAATATACCTATTATTATTTGTAATTAGATTAGACTAATTCTAACTAATTGATCTTTGTTTACTGCAAATAGATAATTTAAATTTGAATTTATTAGACATAATAAATTGGTAAAAGTGCTCGCTTCAGAAAATAAGGAGCGTTCACTTGAACCATATATGCTAAAGCCGGAGAATATTTTCTCCTGTGGGATACGAGACGATGTGCCATTTGAGTAGCTTGTCACTAACCAGGTCCACGTAAGAAGGACGTTGTTGCAATATAAAGCGCTTTTTCTAGGTTACAACTAGGTCTAGGTCCAGGTCAACCTGAACAACATCTTCGACCACATCATCAATTACTATCGGGTGATATAGTGGTCAAAGGCTAACCTATCAAGCATAAAAAAATAACAGGGCTCTTTAACATCAGTACCGAAGTATACTTATAAAAAGAACCCTCTGTCAGGGTTGGCACCAGATCAAGTATCTTGCCGACCTTACACAGTTGGAATACAGGTATACGATGAGATTATAATTCTCAATGTAACTACTAATAACATAAGACACAGAAGTCGAAACGATCGTATTCACCGTTACCGATTCCCGACGATGACTTAGGTGTTTCTAAATCGATAAAAAAGGGTATAAGCACAATTACGTCTCTCGATAGCCGCATAGAAAGTGGGCGCGTGCCACTGCCGGCTCCGCCGACAAAAACTGATCGGCTTTACACAAATAATCCGTGCAATTAGACACGTACAGGTGAAATATTCCGTGGTTCAATTTACACAGCAGACCAACACAATGATTAGATATAGAACCTAATTATTTGTTGTACAGTCAGATAACCACGCTCTGCACGTTCACTTTTTGGGTTTGCGGTTATCGTTACCTTATGAAAACTTTTGCACTGGTTTACGCAGCGTTTTAACAAATTCAAGAAAGGATTTTCTCAATTTTACACGGATATGTATGTAATAATATTATAGAAACTACTATTTATTCACAACCAAACCATTTTTAGTAGCTTACATTTACTTCAGCTAAGGGCTTGCCAGTTTCATAATATCAGTCATTTTCAAGATAATACTTACATTTTAAACTATCCAACATATTCACAAATTATGCTGGTTAATTCATGTATATATAAAATAACATTTGTTAATTTTGAGTTGTTTTAATTTAAGTTGGTTCATTAAGTCGACATACAAAGTATATAAGAGTTTACCGTTTTGAACATAACTAAATGGCATAAATTGTTGTTTAATATTTAAACAGCGAGCACAATGAGAATTGTTCTTGAATTATGGGAGTTAGGAACTTCAGTGGACAGAAGGAAGACATCTAACCTTAGATAATCCGATCACTTATCTACTCCCTCCAATCCAACTCTCCTTATCCAAACAAAATAAGACATGGATGAACTGTTGACATGCCTGGAGATTTCTAGCCTATCCTTCGTAGTCGCGAATAATAGACACAAGATTAGGTAGTGATAGTGGAAGATGATTATAGTTGATAGAGCTGAACTAAACAAACCTGACTTCGTAGTGATTGGCAACTGTTAAGTTTTTCAAAGCTATGTGTACCTCAGTCTCACTGTCAAAAATACTGGAAGCTGTGGGACGATATCAGAGGGATATGTAATATCAGAAGATCCGCTGTAAGTAAGCTTAATAAAAATCTGGAACAACTATTCATGCACAAAAACACCAAACTCTGCGCCTAATGAGAAGCCTGATCTTCCCGATTTTTTTGTATACCTAGCTCAGAAATATGGTCATTGACGCTGAAAGACCGGTTCAAAATTCAGGCACTAGATGTGTGTTGCTGGAGGTGACTGCTCCGTACCCCTTGGACTACTCGTTGAATCAACGATTCCATCCTTAAAAAGCTGAAATAAAAAGAAAGGCTTTTGTCAACTGTGCAGATACACTATTTTATCATCAATATTTCGGACATATGGTTCAAAAGGAAAACTATGGAGCGACTCGTTTTACAAGGTCAAATGTAAGGCAAGCAAACGCGCGGGCGATCACCGTTGAGCTGTACAGTTCTTATGAAGAGGTCAACAGAAAGTTCTGTTGTTGAATATTCTTGCAACGCAACGAACTGAAGGAGATGCATCGCAGGGGCTGAAACCAGGCAGCAAAACTTACCACTAACTAAATTAATTATGATACCACGGCCACTGTCAAGAGTGTACGACTCCAGAGAGAGAAATTGCATGAAATGATTCTAACTATACGTCCAAAGGTACTGCGTACATAAAGCGTCAGAAATTATTAGATTTTTTACGCCGCTAGTGTAATGGTCTAAACTACTGCTTAGGAGCTGGCACGCGCCGCTCTTGCACCTTACGTAGATAATAGGCTCCATCTCGCGGATAAAGCGGCGACACCGTTACCTTTCTCAAATCACGTACACTATTGTAATATCCAATCGCTCAGAAATGAGATTGCGGCTAACAAGTTATTTACATTGACGTTTTAATATCGACACCGTCTGAAAAAACTATTTAAAAAGGTAATTATAACGCGGTGTCCGTAATGGCCCCTGTACGCGCCGGCACGCTGCCTTTGTGACGCAGCTAAGCTCCAAGATTAATTTTGCCCGCACAATGAACCAGTTTAAAGTCAATAATACATGTCTTAATAAGTATCAGTTGCGAAATTTGTTTGTCAATTCTAAAGTTTCGAAAGCGAGGGCGCATTCGACGGTCAGCTCCCGGGGCCAGTCGATAGGATCTTTATTACGTTAGTTTTTTTGGGAGAAAAAATGATTAATTTAAGGGATCGGCGCGGACGGATAAGTAGTCGAGATTGACGGAATGGCGCGGGGTCTGTGACCGGCGGACGAGCTCGCGAGCCGCGAAAAGCCGTGGGGCTGCATTGCCCGGCCACAGCCAAAAACTAACCATAAATTACTGGCTACTTGTTGAAGCGCTGACGACACGCGCGGAACTTTTTTCCTCGCCTCCGATCCTGTTACAACGTGAACTTCTCACGGACATCAGATCATTATAAAGCATATCTTTGAGAAATTGCTTCGAGTATGTAATGACTTAAGAGAATTATGAGCCACTGTTTCGTAAGATTTCATGGGAAAATTCGCATTAAGACATTGTCATCTTAATCACGTTGATCAACACGGTCGTGTCCTGATCGGCTTTCTATACGCAAACAAGGTAACGAGTGCATATTTAGAAATTTTACCAACGCATCGTAATGACCACCTTTGGAAAGATAATGAAAAAGAATAAAGGTTCAAATACATGAGCACGGATGCGGAATTTCGGTAGCCCACGGCTTTACAGGGCTGGACTCGCTCGACGGCAGTATTTTATGTTTTTGTTCATTGTCCGTCATTACAGAAAGAAATTACTCTAATTAAGCAATTTAGTAATTTTATAATGATTAAAATGAATTACCAACAGCCAACCTCCTGTGTTGAACTATTTTTAAATTAGTTTGATACACGACTGTCTTTGCATTTAATGTTTTCAAAGTAATTGGCGTCGAAATCAACGAATAGCAAGAAATAATAATTGATAATGCTAATGTGTGCATCTAAGATATGCTAAAATTCGAGCTTGTGTAAGATCAGTAGAAGGCACATAAGTAAAGATTTCTTTACTCATGCGGTATAAGGTACGTGCAACAAAAGAAACTACAATGTAGGTATTACCTTATATGCTAAAACGTGGGAGGATCGCCGTCGCTGTAGGCGATCGTGATATCTTACTTAAAATAATTATACTCAAGTAGCCACTGCTAATGTAAGTCTGGGTAACTTCCAAAATGATGCCACGCTTTGACAAGGAATAATCGCCGGTAATCGTCTGGAATTTTCATAATAATACAAAAATAAAGAGCCACGAGGGTGCTCCAGCCGCTCCTTAAATATTCATCATATCCGCACATACATACATCAGAAAAAAACTGCCCGCCTTTCACCAAGGGAAGACGTTCACTCTAGCGATTACGTTCTTTTTTGCCCCCCTCATTATGCAGATTCTTGTGAAAAAGGAATAAATTTAATAACACGAGTTCGTGCGCATGCGTTATCGAACGCACTTGCTTGCTGATAATCTGCTCGCGCGCAGCTCCGCACAATTATATGACTGCGAGTGGCACCCAAGCTACCTACCTACGACATTGCACTGCCTGTGCTCGACGCAAATCAAACCATTCTTAATTTTCAATTTGAAATTTCACAACAATCGAAATAATAGGTATCTATTAAAAATACGTTACCTAATCCGTCGAAAATGAAAGGTGTATTACAGTGCACAAGTGGTTTATTTACTTACAATAATTGAAATGACATGCTTGTTCCAGCAACAATGGGTATAGTCGGATTCTATTTAGCTGGTTGCGTGATTAACCGGAGAAATGAGGTTATGGGCTATTAATTTACTTTCAGCCAATATCGGCGTAACTCTGATTTGTTACGCAAAGAAGTAGTTCAGTACCTGTCCGGAAGTAGAGATCCGTATCTTTCGGAAGTCGAATCTGAAACACATAATCGAAGATATGAGAGTATCTGGAAGATAACATGACATTTCTTGTCTGTTTCAAGTTTCTTTATGATGTTATGATAGGATTTTAATAGATTTGTTATAGTATAAATTTAGTAATTGTAATTAATGTCTCAATGTCACTCGAATAGCACAACATTTTTGTTCATTCGTAAAATTCCTTAACGATTTTTAACCTATTTAGGTGCTATAATAAACAGCTTCAACAATATTAATTATCTACCCCATTAAGCGGGTTCTGATTCTTAAGGCAAGCTCACACTAAACCAAACGGTGCACTGAAACAAAAAATATTCTTAGACGTATCGTATAAGGTAGAGCCCGTTAAGACGATTCGAGGTGGGCCCGGAAACGCATAGTTGAGCTTGCGGTGCCCTAATAAGGATAATCTGCGCACCTGAGGAGTGCAATTAATAATGGATGGGATCTGTGTAAACACTACTTAAGATTATTGTGTGGGGAGTTCGGTGATCACTCAAATTGCGAAGGATTAGACTAAGTTGCAACGTAGAAACGTACATGAATTATTTCGTACTAACTCTGCTGCGGGATTCACCCTCGCAGTAATTGGTTGTATTGGAGTCCATCAGGAACTTCTTAGGAAATATTGATGAAAAGTATCGTATGTCATAATCCAGGACCTAAGAAATTTTAGGGACCTAAATTTCATCAAGATCCGTTACGCCGTTCCATAATACAAGACCTATTCGGGTGAACAGGTCAGGACAAAGGCCCTCCACAGAAATCTATTGATGCGCATTCTTACGATTTGTACTTTACGTCTTATGGTGGTGTAGTAAATGCTAATGGTACATAGGTACAGTAAAAAATTAGCATGTTCAATAATTTAATCAATATTCATTTATTTATTTTTGTCAGTAGAATGTAATTTGCCTAATCTACGTAGAACTACTCTAAATAAAATTTAGAACACAATGTAGAATGTGGTAACTATTGACACCTGTGGATCCTTGTGAATAGTATGAATAAACATTGAAACAATTGTGCCTATGGATAAAGATTATGTTTCTTTACTAAATTGATAAAGCCAGTAAATAGCCAGGTTTCGTAACAACTGATGCTCTTATAACCTAAATGTAGACAGTTATTTTTTATAAGTGTTGAAGTCTCTATTGAAGAGAGTTCATCTCTATTTAAGAATCCAAGAAGAATGTATTGAAGCTGAAATTCCACAACTGCCAAACTGCGCAGGAGTTAAAGAGCAGCTGTGGTGAAATCCGATCAGTTTAGGTAAAAATTAAATAAAGCTTATTCACACATAACTAGTAACTTAGTTAAAAACTTAAGCATTTCTCTATTTTATTATACTTTATTGACCTCTTGTCAACACCTTAAAAACACAAACATGATTATAATTCATGAGTTTATAGCACGAAGCCAAATCGCCAAGTATAAGAATATCACATTCTAGACTGTTAAAATGAAGCAAAATAATTATTATCCGAAAACATCTCGGTTCAAATAACCTCAAACATGTCGTTATCGCCAGAGGAATTAGGGCCGGTGAATTCTGAGACAAGAGTGGTGGATCAAGTCGGAAACAGCCAAAAACTGGCCCTGGTTTAGCCTTGAATGGCTGAGCCCCGGGACTCAAGCAAATAGCTGACGTGGCCAGAGGCGCACCGCGGCTTGCATACGCAATGTGCTTGCGCGGACACAGGTGCGGTAGAGCGGTGTGTGCCAATGTAACACAGTTTTTTCCTGAATTGTATAATTGAAGAGAGAACGACCACCCTGGAAAAATTAAAGGAATTTTGCGTGATCTGAATGTGATTCTAAATTTGGTTTGAATTGGAGGATGAACATATAGTTTTAGTACAATGTTTATATTTTAGTTAGATAATTGTAAATAGTTACACAACTGGCAAAAAGGCTTTAATATCGTTTAGTCACTTTTATGCTTGCATAAATTAAAAATAAGTTTTCTAAGTTTGGTCATTGGCAGAGAATATAAAAAAACGCTCGGTGTGGATGTCCCAAAATAATAAGTCCCACTCGTCACTCCAAATTACTAAAGGGGTTGTGGAAGCTAAAGACATGAAAATAGGTACATTTATCCTCCAACTCAGATGAATACGGCCCTACTTTGTGCAAATATAATAGTCACTCGGCGTAAGCTAGCGCACTTTTAAATATTGATATCTAAAAATAACTAGACTTTTATCAGAAAAATAATAAAATATCTAATAAAATAATCATTACATAAAGTTGGTAGTTATATGTGGTTATATGATATTTAATCTGCATATACGGCGGTATAATGAGTTCCAAAAGCTAGTAGTAAATAGTGACATTTGTACATATATTTTTACAAATACCATAGAGAACAGTAATACACCTAGTAATGCAAATAATTGAAAAATATTTTTTAAAAACATTAACATGTGATATGTAATGCCATCGGCTGCCTTTTTCAGTTGACCAGAACTATTTTTGTAAGATAAATTGCAACACTTGCATCTCTGCGACGTGAATTGGACAAAAATGTATTTATAGTCACGATATTTTCAAAATTCTGGTAAGACTAAGCTGAACCACAGCCCTACCATTGACGTCACGGCCGACTTGATGGAGACAAGAGCGACTTACATATTACGACTCTTCTCCCCCTCTATCCTCCAAGGTATAAGATATAAAAAATATAACAATAATTTTGAAATTAATGAAAAGATGTATTCACAAAGATTTAGATTTTTGTAAATTGGAAAATTTAAGGATGTTGAAGTTTCCGGTTGAGATAAGGCCTGAATGTTTTTTTTTTCAGAATTCTGATAGAATCGTATCGTAAATGCTTAATGAGGCATAACATTCTTAATAATATATTTAATGGTTATATTAAGAGAATTTATTGAAATTTTCTACATTTTACCAACATAAATATTTTTTTTAAAGTTAAGTTCACTCAAAAAAAATTTTGACGATTTGCTCAAGCGAAGTTTGGTATTTCGACGTATTACTATTTTGATGACTTGTAAAATTTACGTTTTTTTAATTAGACAATTCACATCATTATACAATTTGACACCTAGAAAGATTGATCGTCAAGTTACACATTATATAAACAACTTACATTGTTAAAAGTGAATAGTTACGTTATCTGTCGCAGTGACATGAAAAAGCCTCAGGAGAACAAATCATGAACAAATGCTATATAATACTATTTGGTACAAAGCTTTGTGCTAATATAATATTTGACGATACCAAATACCAGTAGATTTTTGCAATCGCAAGTAATAATGATATGTTGATTTAGGTTGGTAAAGTATTGTGGTTAATTTATTTTTAGTACGAAATTGTATGTGTTTGGCCTTGGTTTGGTCATAACATGAAATCAAGCTTTAAATCTGCTTTTGACTTTTATATAAAATTGGGAGTTTTATTTATACGGAGTTACACTAAATAGAAACATAATTTGTTTCGAATATGCTTAGCAACTCTAGGTATTTTTTTTATAATTTCATTGCCAAGAGCGTCTCTTAAATTACAGGAAACACAATATTGATAGGTATACACATATATAAAGTACATGACTAATCCTCAAACCAAACCGACACAAACAACAAAAGTCATCTCCACACCTCCCATATTCCCGCCCGTAATGGAGTATTTCTTATTTGCTTCATTTTTATTTTTTGCCAGTTCGATTACTCGAACGCGATCCTGATCGTGCTCGGCGAAATTCGGGAGCGTCTCAGCCGTCGAGCCTCAGATATTAATTATTGATTGACGATAAAGCATGCGTGAATATTACTTTAGATTTTACTCGAATATTTTCTCGATACTCGACTCAAATACCAGTAACTGAGGAGTAGGTTCGGAACCACGCGCGCAAAAAACCTGAAATATTATTGTCAATTTTTTCGTGAAAAGCTTATGTCGTTATGATGACAAAGGGCTCTCTATATTCGTGTACAGATATTTCTTTGGTAAGTAACTTGAATCCATATATTGGAATCTTCAAATTCGTCATACAATGTAGTACCAAGAACATAACTAACTTGTTAGCTCTTTAGTTACTTCGTCGTACTTTGGTTATTATTCGAACTAGTTCTTTGAAGGCATAGAAAACGGATTTATTCTTCTCAAATGTCTTAATACTTCATTCATTTTTCACTAGCTCGTCGATTTAGCATATTACTAGTAAAAATAACGCTTAAAACGTACATATTTAGAGATAAGAAAATGAAGTTCAAGAAGGACATAAAGACAATTAAATAGTATATATAATGCAAGAGCATATATGTTAGTTAAAGCATAAGAGGAAGACAGACTGAAATTGAAAATGCTCCACCGACAAGTCCAGTAAGGAGATTAGAAACCGGCGAATGTATTTTGACTAAACTTGAGATGTTTTCTAAAACTTTTTTAATTGTCTATATGTCCTTCTTGAACTTCCTCTTCTTATCTCTAAATATGTACGTTCACTGCGTTAATTTTACTAGCGTTTTTGCCAAAGTAATAATCACAGTTTTATTGATTTGATGAAAAACGTTTCAACAATTACGGATCGAAAGAAACCTAATGTCTAGCTGTGACACGAAAGGTCAGACGCATCGCAAGAGTTTGTAATTTAAAATCACTGACTGTAATTACATCTTGATATAAATGTTCAGAACTGATTTGAAGGCAGACGTAGTGCTTACGATTACGTTTGTATTGGTTTCACTTGAAATTAAGTTTCTTTGATTTTTTAATAATGCTTCCATTTAATTATTTTATCTTGAAATAAAAATATGGATACATTACCGTTTTTGAGCTAAATAATTTAATGCTACTATCAAAATAATGTACAGGTACGGGTGTAAAATAGTTAAATACCATTAGATTATAAAAATATTTTTAACTCCTAGAAAAGCCAGCTGACTAGATTGCTGGAGCATCATATTTAAAACTTAGTACATAGTATAGTAGTATTAATGGGTAGCAAGCTCGTAATGGTACTCAATGAAATAAAAATTGTTTTACCGTTTATTTGCTAGTCGCACTCACGTAGTCCTGGTGATTTTCAGGAATAACTTATCTTTAACTGGATGATCGTAAAAAGCGGAAAAAATGTTCCAAAATCCAGCACGTCTCTGCTAGTATCGAAGTGAGTAGGCTGCTCCTGCACATTAGGCATACAAGAGGGCTCTTGATGAGTTAGTAGTAATAATGATTACCATATTATCATATAAGAGTATTCCCAAAAGAGGGTTGACGTCAGCCATAAATCTAAAGCCAAAACCTTTACAACATTATATGTTAATTTTCGATAGGGTAGCCTGTGATTTCAAACTCATCTGATATGGTAACCAGACTTAGTCTAGTAACTAGTAAAAATAACTGGCTCTAAATGATAACTGCTAGGACTAACGGTTAGGTGCTCGGCGACAGATTTCTACTTATAGGTGGTAGTTAGCCAGGCGGGCATTTGTATAGTAACCAACCACCATGCAAAAATGCACCATATACTCATATGTTTGACTACCAAAGAACAAATTAAAGTGTGTAACTCCCTGAGACGGCGTGCGGCGCAAAGGAACACAAAGGCTCACAACGACGTTACGTTAGATCAAAAAATTAAAACTAATAACCTAAAATAATTCAAGCTCAAACACATTTTAATAATAAAACAAAACACTGTGTGTACCAATCGCATTTTAACAGAAAACAATGGAGAGTAATTACTGTGGTCCTCAACGCGACGAGACGTCAGCTGTCGCGTGCGCAGGCTGTTGCACCCCACTTTAATCCTCGCTTAGCTCCGTTAGTACAACGCAGACCATAAGAACTACATAGAATTATTTTGTGAACATTTTCACTTAACACCACAAGTCAAGAAGTAAATCTGTCGCGAGGCAAAGCCAACCTAACGGCGTATATCAGCAGTTGTTCTTCAAATACAGTAATTCTAGGTTAGCTCGAATACCAGATGAGACTAAGACCACTTAATATCAGATGAGAATAAGAATAATATATTATCAAAAACACAATTAATGACAGTTACACTAAATTATGAAATGCTTACAATTAAAAGTTGATCAGGTATGTTAAGTTTAACGTTTGCAGAGGGTCCCAAACTAGGCAAAGCCTGTATAGTGATCAAAGGCTACGGTGCTGACACCTAGCAATAAAAAAAGACTTTTTCTTAGTCTTTCTGCCTGTCTCATATTAAATAAGCCATTTTAATCATTTAACTTTTTTTACCGGCGGTATGCCTTTATTAACAAAATACTACGAACTATAAACAACACTACAGCTACTACAATAAAAGCATTTAGATTCCTATAAGCCATTGCAGACTCATAGGCAGTCCATAATGCTCTAGCCCACTACCAGTTGGCAGCGTGCCCAGCATGCTGGCAGCATTGCCCCGTTGAATTGCAATGCTTATTCTTTGAGCCAAATAGGTGCCAACATTTTTATCACGTGCCGCATTGACCAAGCGCTCTGATAAGTTTCTTTTTTTTTAACTTTTGAATGTATATTAGTAGACAAAAGATATGTTTATCATTGTCCTCAACTTAGCACAACGTGATATCATGCGTGGGCACAGGCTGTTACACTGCCTTGGCGTTTTGGTACAAACGTAATTCTATTAATATTTTTTGGTTCAGAGTACTATTTCTTATGCTATTTGTGGTACAGATAACTATCAAAACATAATAATATAAAAATTTACTTTATGAAGCTTAAACAATTTTTTTCACGTCATACCCTTTTTACTCTTGGGTTTAGTTCATGATCCAGTAACAGTCCACACTTAGCTAATTTTAAGTCAACAACGAAACCATGCGCTTAGCAATTTACAGAACAATAAAAATACTAGGTAGTAAATACTACTTCGATGGACTGGATTTACAAAAGGTTAAAAATACTAGGTATATGTACTAGGATCAACTAGGTAGTAAATACTAATATATCGATGAAACGGATTTACGAAACGGGGTATAAATACTAGGTAATAAATATATCGTAGATGTATTCAATTCGAGATTTTGGATGCTCAACAATGTTTCTTAATCCATAGAGAATTCTTGCAATGTCTTTCTCTTCATGTATGTTTTTATTCATTCAATCAAGTTTACATGTCAATATGATTACAAATATAATTAATAATTGTGTCAAACTTAAAACTATAGCATAGTCTAAAACCCATGGAGTAGAAATAAATGACTAGGTAGAAAAAAAAAAACAGAGTTATTAACTTGGCTAAGTACAAATTAGTGATGATATATCAGGCACTTGTAAATGCAGCTAGATTCAACAAATTTACCACAACTATTCTAATAGGCTATTTGGCCATCAGCCTAACTAGAAGCCTTACCTCAAGATCATTTAACGCAGATCTAACGAAGTGGGAAATTCCTATAAACTACTAAATTATCCGATCATTATTATACAATTAACATTTTGCTTATTTACTCCAATACCTTACGGTTGCAGCTTTGTATAACACATTTGAAGCGATCGTAGCGTAGCTCACTTAGACGTTCTTTAACCGATCTCCTAAGGTTAGCAACGTCTGCCGCCGTAGTAACTTAGATGGGTGACCGCTAGTGACATTTCTACTGAGCGGTTCCGTCCTTCTGAGGGCACATAGTGACATTACTACTGAGCGCTTCCGTGCTTCTAAGAGCACGTTATGCCGTGTATTTATATTTCTGCGACAAGAATCTAACAAATAAAAACTGCGTCTAGAGTTGTAGTTGTATGATAGAGAAGGCCTACCACATTTTATTTGGTTTAAGGTAAAAAGTCCCATTAAATATATCCTTTAATGCCCATGGGTTGCCGGGCTAGGATGTCACCCCCCATTGCTACCTGTAGGTGTCAAAAGAGGCGACGGTAAAATACCGGAAGGTGGGCAGCAGCACCTACTGCGGAACTGACATCTTAAACTGCGATCCCCAAGACGCCTGCTAAGCGTGGGGATTATGGCAAACCCCTTAATCGGGGAGGCTGTGTTCAACAGTGTACAATCCAGCTGATGTATTAAGGTATATAGTTATCTACGTTTCTTTTTTTTGTTTTTTTGTATGCCTGATAGTTTTGCCTTTGACCACTATCTCACCTGATGGTAAGTGAGGATGTGGTCGAAGATGTTGTTCAGGCTAACCTAGAAGTACTGGTTCACAAGGACAGCTGCCGGAACACACCGTTAGGTGCTTGGCGATTTTCACTTGAGGGTGGTAGCTAGCCAGGCGGGCATTAGCAAAATGCCATACCACCATGCTATAACGACTGCCATCCTAAGACGACAACCGGGACCGACGGCATAACGTGCCCTCCGAAGCACGGAAACGCTCAGTAGTAATGTCACTAGTGGTCACCCATGCAACTCATGACCGCGCGCGACGTTGCTTAACTTTGCTGATCGGTTGAGAACAGCTAAGTAAACTCGCTACGAGCGCTTCAAAAATTAATTTAACGTATTAATTTAACCCTAGTTTATATTATATTAATTTATACCTAGTTTTTTGCATGGTGGTAGGGCATTTTGCGAATGCCCACCTGTCTAGCTACCACCTTCAAGTAGAAAATCTGTCGCCAAGCACCTAACGGTGTGTTCCGGCAGCTGTCTTTGAGAGCCAGTACTTCTAGGTTAGCCTGAACAACATCTTCGACCACATCATCACGTACCATCAGGTGAGATAGTGGTCAAAAGCTAACCTATTATGTATATAAAAAAAAAAGTTTGATGAATTTGGTCCTCAGTGGGTAAGTTTTTCTCAGTATTTAAACTTATATAAAAACAGTTCTCTCACTAGTTGCAGCTAAGTTCACAATGCTAGTGGCCCCTTCTAGTACGTATTGTGCATAAAACAAAGACCGCAGTAGCACCACTTCAGCTTAATTTTCAAGAGCGAGTTAGTTTTTGAATTGGTTTTAATCGTGGGATAAACAATAAGGGTGCAATAGCGCGGCGCGACACACCCTACACATGTGTGAATTTCGCTTTATTCCGCTAGCTATGGTTGGTTGAATCCACAGTTTTAAAATTCGAATTATTAGCGCAAATCGACGAGACGATTATTGTATTTAAGTGGTTATTATGCTATTGGAATTGCGTTTTTTAATGAGTTAGTAATCTTATTTTTATTTAATTACCCATTGGTAAAATTAATATACTGTGGTCACAAAGGCAGGTTTGTACTAAAAGCATTAATCATTACTTAGTAGGTAATCGTTAGTTGATAAATTTATCGGCTACTCGTTATATTAGTCATTAATTTGTTAAACTGCAACAGAGTGCTAATTCATTATGACAAAGTTAAGACTTTGGAAGTGTGTTGGGTTCTGTTGTGCAACCACAGAAAATTTCTGGTACTTAGAATAAACCAAGGCACATTCTTATGTAGCATTGCATATGCATTATCAAAATTTTCGTACTCTTAATATTGTATATAACGATCTTGTGATCACGAAGGATGATACAAGAGTTTATTGAAAAGAGTTTTATTTCTCGTTTTATGACCACCTGCTGACGTTAACGGTCCTTTAGAATGTACTTGTGGGACAGCCCTAATATACCCACTTCCTATTGCCGGACTGTACACCGAATGTGCAGCAATACCAAGTAACGGCATGCTTCTCATTCGGCGTATTCTTTCCTTAAGCCGTCATTAACGATCATACTCAACTGGGGCATATACAACAGTCATTAGATTTTTTAACTGGAAACTGTACAAAAAAAATCTCACCTATTTTTTTTTCAATCTACAGATACAAATCAACATTCGATCACCGTCTCACCTAATGGTAAGTGATGCTACTAACTAAACTAATTTACAGAAAATTGTTTTTATAATTTGCAATTCATTTTCTAAAAAGTTTACTCGTATAAGTACAAAGGCAAATTACTACTACTATAGTAACAACCCCATACGACGATCTATACCCATTGGAAGTTTTCTTATTAATTTAGCGCCAGCCCTTCCTAATCTTCTTGATGGTAATAGGTACATCATTTGTTTACACCTATAACTACTTCCAAAAACAATATATAACACGTATATTTGTAATATATAAAATAAATCCTACTAATCAAAGATTCTTGATAGGTTACGGATCTTTAAGTAATCGAATCAACGGTAACATGGCTACTTATTTGGAAACAACTGTCCGTAAACTATTAGATTATCGATAGAATGACACAAAAAGGTTTTATGCATAACAAATCGTATGTAAATTGTATGTGAACTGGCAGATGTGGGGTGGGGGCGAGTGATGCGAAACGCGTGAGCAATCATCGCGATCGACGACTCCTGCGCAGGGAAATGACGGAAACGCACACTTAGATACACAACCCATACATGCAAAGCATCGTCTAATCCCACATGCATGGCAGAAGCTAGGGTTGTCGCCACCTGTCAGGTGGATATTAATGACGTATTTGTTTAAAAGGGGTAAATGTTAAACAAAAATCGTCTGCACAATCCTTGAATTTAAGTTAAAATATAAAATGAATATTGATAATGGAAGTAAGAACAAAGTTGCAGTTCCTGGAAATGATATTTTTTATACGAGTATGACTGATACGATTTCTGATAATAGAAACTAATTACATTATCTAAAACTATATACTCGTACAACACTACAGCTAATAACGAAAGCATTTAGCCCAATTACAAGCTATTGCAGGTTAACAGGCAGCTTTGGTCTGCCTGTAAAGCTCAAGCTCTAAAAAAAAAAACTCCCTACACAGCAGCGTGAACATTGACCATTGACACAATAATGAATTGTAGTATGTACTTACTGATATTGTTGTAATGTATTGATCAGTATCCATTGTTTACTATAATTGACAACCCTGATGTTCATCAATAATCCATTGTATAAGCAAAGAAATATTAATAAATGGATTCGTTATGTATGCAATCGCATTTTGCAGATGTTTTTATAGTAAGTACCTGTTTCACATGCAGAAGGGGTAATAACTATAAGCTTCATAATCTGCATATTATTTTGAAGAGCTGCATAGTGTTTTAATGTTTTATTACTATAGATAAGCCTCATTAAAGAATTTATAAAAAATAATGCGCTTTCGATAACATCTGTGAAGAAAACAAAGAAAATATGCGTGCATGCAACGTACCGACCAAAAACACCGTGTGTAATGTAGTTTTGAGTATGTAGCTCACTCTCACGCACACATATAATTCATTATTTCATACGTAGAAATTATAATTGTTTTGGTAAAGGAAGTTGCGGATTCAAACTGTAATGACGAAGTCTCCGACCGCACGCAATGCTATTTTTTGTATATTAAAATAAAACATATTATTAGGTCGAAATATTCAACTGTTCGCTTCAGTCACCACAGTTGCTTCATGCGAAAGTGTAAATAGCGTTACGACTCATGAACACCAGCGATAAGCTTTCAAAAATATTATCTTGCTTCTGCCTAAACGGAAAAAATCCAATTACGGGCATTGCGTTAGAAAATGCATTCCTCGCTCACGCATCGGAATTAAGTAATTAATTCGTCGGTGTATTATCGACCGACGATCTGCGAAACGGTCTCATCGAATGTAGGTACAATAAAGCTTCACTGTCTACCGTGAAAACAGTAGCGCCTCGATTATTATAATTTGTATCGGCCGACGATCTGAAAAACGCTCTCATCGAATGTACAACAATCAAAGCTCCAGTGTATACCTTGAAAACAGAAGCACCTAGATTATTACAATTTGCGGGTAGTTTGGAAACTCGTCACAGTCGCGCAACTTGTTTATCGATTTATCTGCGGATGCGTCCACGATTACAATCGACCGGCCTGACCGTTACAATAGCATGAGTTTTTCGCGAGAAAAAAAAAACTACAATTATAATAATGAACGTCCCTAGTATGGGATGGCCCGCACATGTATATGCAAATGAATTTACTAATTAAGAGGGAAAATATTTTCAATGTGTTTGCATGCGGTCGAGATGTAGAAAAAACTGCTTACTTGAGGGGTATTTACATCGCATACCCGATCATTGTCAATGGCATACGTAATTAGCCGTAGAGTTGATTGATCTAATGAAAGGCATGCAAAGATATCGTTATATTCAGGATAAGTATAAAGTATTTCATCGATATAAATCTTGATCAGCTACCAGAGATGGTTATCGATTTATACCGAGTAGTGAGCCCTCCGACCCCTAATCTAAATTGATGCATTTCTTGGGAACAATTCTTAGTCGGTTACGCATTATAAGTCCCTTGTTTGTCGAACTCTACTGGTTTTTAAAGCGGCTTAGATCGTGAATGGGGCCGGGAAGTGAAGTAAAGGGTTCTTATAAAATGCCGGTTATCGCGAGTTTAATCTTGGCGAGCAAATTAGGATTAATTGAACTTTTTCCTTTTAATTTTGAGAGCTTTTGTATTCTTGCGTAATTCGTTCAGCGTGTCACTCACGGAAGTCTAAAGAGTTGTTAACACATTAAAACTAATTAAATGACACTTCTTAGGATTCAAAAGCGGTTTCTTTAATAAAATTAAGGACTAAACTCTCGATGGTTTTCAAACTAAAATTAACGATGTTGCGTAAGTTCGTTTGAGCTGATATGCAAGTGATTATTCTAATCCTTATCTATCTAATCAGTAAGTACCTATTTCCACTCAGAAAGTTGCAAGAACGAGATAAGATACTAAAATACTGTCCTTGCTCGTCGTTGCTCGCACACACTGCAAAAATATATGTAAAGATGTTAATCATAAAAGTATTTATTATAAACCATATTAGTCTCAGAAAACATTGCTAAAATAGCTACATAAAATGCTGTACAGTACTGTAGAAGCATATTTTTTCCATATTTGACAAACTTATAGTTGTGACAATCGATCAGTCAATGAGTGTGGCTGCAGCAGGTTTTGAGCTGCGTTGCATCACATATAGGACAAAATCCAAGGGACAAAAACGGAGAGTTTTTTGTGTATGTGGTAAGGACTTTTAAGGGCTTCATACAAGTTATATTGTGCCTCATAATAAATAGTACGATGAATAAAAAAAATAATGCTGTACAAATTTCATCCATTGGTTTGATGGCCGGATCTTGCAAGCAGTTCAATAGCAAAATAATTATTTTGATGCCACTTTGTATTCGGGCCAAATTTTTGCGCCACAATATAAATAACCTGTTTTGTGAGTTGTGCATATAAGAAAATAACAACGATATTTTTAATAATAATAACTTGTCATCATAATCATCATTTCAGCCAATGGGGGAGGCCAATATTCAGCAAGTCCACTGCTGAATATTGGCCTCCCCCATAGATTTCCAAAAACGGTTGGAAGCGCCCTGCATCCAGTGTCTTCCTGCGACCTTAATGTCCGCCATGTAGGTGGTCTTCCATCGCTGCGCTTGCTGGTTTGTGACGTCCATTCAAGAAGCTTTCGGCCCAATCGACCATCAGTTCTTTGTGCCCTGCCCACTGCCATTTTAACTCGCTAATCCACTGGGCTATGTCGGTGACTTTCGTTCTTCTACGGATCTCCTCATTCCTGATTCGATCTCATAGAGAAACACCGATGGTATGGCTAGCTATGTGACTTTAAGCTCACTTATAATGCCCATAGTTAGAGGCCACGTTTGGTTCTATGTATCATCACTGGTATCTGTACCTGTACCTGTTTGTGTTGACAGTGATGATACAAGTTATCTAACTTGTATTGGAAATAAAAAAAAAAAAGCACTGCTTTGACATGACGTATATATATTTATATTATATGCACTTTTTTCCATGTATGATTTTGAATATCTAACACGTTTTGCAAATCGGGAAAGATTTTTGTCAATTGTCTACATTTATATATATATATATATACGTCATGTCAAAGCAGTGCTTGACCAACGGCAATAGCTACATGTCCCTGCTATGCATTAGTCCAATCTCGACGGGCATGCGCTACAACGCATTACGAGCTTTTTTTCTGTGTCAACCGGGAAGCCTCTTGACCAAGCATCAGACACTGATTTTGAAACAACAAAGCTGTTACATCAGCTCTAAGTAGATCCACCGAACAAGAGTGCGTTTAGCTGAATTAAGGGGTGAGGGTTAGGCTAGGTATCTATAACCCGACGTCGGTTATGAGCTCTCAGGTGTGACGCAACGGAAGCCCACTATCATTAGCCTACCCACATGTGCGTGCACACACATCTACACGTGTGTGAGTATACGCGTATGTGTAGGTGTACGCACCCTCGCACACGCTTGTTTACGAACGAGGGACGGATTAGGACTTGAGCTTTTTTATTGGGACATTGATGGCGAGTGGTGACGGTTTGTTGTTGTTTCCACGGTTTTGTTAAGCGCATGTCATAATTAAATGCTTCTTTATCTTATTGGTGGTGACGTTTTTGGAGTTCTTTGAACGTTTTAGTTATTAACTGCCGATTTCATAATCAATGACTTAATGTTTATGGATGGATTAAGATGCTTTTCTTAGTTTATTTGTTTACTGATATGCCAATAATTTTAAAGTTTTTAAAACTAATGTATATATTCGGCCTGATCATCAATTAAAATTAAAGGTATATTGTGACGTAGTTTGGCTACCCTACTAGTAAAAAGTGCAATTTACGCCACAATTCCCACAAGAAAACTAATTTTTATACATTAGTTTTAAAAACTTTAAAATTATTGGCATATCAGTAAACAAATAAACTAAGAAAAGCATCTTAATCCATCCATAAACATTAAGTCATTGATTATGAAATCGGCAGTTAATAACTAAAGTAAACTTGTATGTAGTTATTAATATATTTTTCTATTTTTTCGCCGATCCCTCTCTGTAATGAGTTGACACAGAATGGTGGACAATAAATGCGAAATAAATAAAATAAAAGTTATTTGTAACTGCTTCCACATATTTAATGACATACGTTTTTTATGATCCCATGTGAAGTAATAAGGTATGTCGTTGTCCTGCATAGGTATGTCTTCCGCCCTCATTTCTCGCTAGCTTGCGCATAAATTTGTATATAATTTCTTTTTATTTTATTGCTGTTAGGTAAGCTTTGGATCACAATCTCACCTGGTATGGTAAGTGATGATGTGGTCGAAGGTGTTAACAGGCTTAACCTAGAATCAGGTGTCTTTTAGAGCCAGTGGCAGTTGCCGGAACACACCGTTAGGTGCTTGGCGACAGATTTTCCACTTGAGGGAAGCAAAAATGTTAGGTGCTACCTAGGTTTATTAATAACATATCGTTTACAAGTAGTACATAATAATAGGTAAAGTACGCGTCAGGACTCGCTCTATTGGGGTTCCGCATCGCAAGAACCCGTGAGAGAAAAATGAAAAATTTGGTTACGTTTGATGACACCATAAAATCTGCCACAACTTCAAATTTATATTCATTATTGTATAGACTTGAGAAACCACAACAGAAATGGTTTAAAATTGCCGACTGACCTCTTATTATTATAACCGACTTCAAAAATGGACGAGGTTCTAAAATCGACTGTATTTTTTTGTGTTTGTTAACTTATAATTATTTACAGGATGTACCGATTTTGATCATTTTTTACACTTTTTACTTGTCATGTAGTCCCATTCAAATTTGAGTAAGAACTGACGAGTAGTGTTTCAGCTATCATGAATCATCACGTTTCAATAGAGTGCTGAATATATTCCCGATTTTTCCGTTGAAAATCTCTACTACCGACTTCTTCCATTTCTAAATCAATAATTTTGTAGGCTTCTTAAACGAACGAAAGTATCTCAGGTTTAATAATATTCTTCTTACATAAAGAATGTTATGTTTTTGTTAAGTTATATTTTTTAGTCAATTTGAGCCAAGTACCACCTACCTATTCTTGCTATGGGTATTTTATCGATATGTATCATTAGCTTGTTATTGACGATTTTCTGGAAATTGAAACTTAAAAACAATAAAAATAGCGAGTTACCTTACGTACCCGTGGGGTGCCGGGCTATAATGTCACCCCCCATCTCTACGCGTGGGTGTCGTAAGAGGCGACTAAGGTTAACACACCAGAAGGTGGGCAGCAGCACTTTCTGAGGAACTGATATCTCACACTGCGATCTCCAAGCCGCCTGCCAAGCGTGGGGATATGGCAAAACCGCCCTTAATGGGGGAGGCTGTGTTCAGCAGTAGACTATCTGGCTGAAACAGTACCTTACGTAGGTACACAAAGTACCATCTGCAGTATGACTCTATGCTACACTCACTACATATGTACATACTGTCAGTATCTACCTACGTGTACCCTGCATCGCCACAGAATAAGTGCTACTTACTTAAGTTACGCCTACAAGGTGTTTGTAATTACCCATTGATATCGCATTGCAATATCGTTGTAATTGCCTACTTTAATAACAACCTAATTTTCACTTACACGCGAATTACGCACCTTGTTATCGTTGCTGAGACGTTACAGAGTATTTTTTTAATTTTTTATAGGTTCAGAAATGTTTATACGCGTACAATGATTCAATCTTTCAGACAGGTAGCATTATATGAAAAAACTGCCGGAATTGGCTCTGCCTACCGTTAAATAATGAATGTTGTTGTCGTGTACCTACCAAACTATAGTAATAGATAGATTTCTGTACTGTTAGGAAGCTCCAAAATAAACTGTTTTTGCGGTAGAGCAATGTACAGAGATCACTTCGCGCTTTATCTATTGTCCGAAAACGAATTCTGAAACAGCCTTAATTTTATTTACTGTATCAGCCGAATTGTCCACTGCTAAACACTGTCTACTACATTACGGGGGGGTTAGCCATAATCACCACGCTTGGCAGACTTCTTGGGGATTGCAGTAAAATAGCAGTTCCTTAGGCGCTGCTGTCCATCCTCTGGTATTTTTTCCTTTGTCGCCTCTTAGGACACCCACGAGAAGAGATATGGTGGAGGAATCGACATTTTAAAGTTTTCAATTATTTAAAATTCGAATTTCTCCACGTTAGTGCATATTTTTCTCAGATTCCATAGTTACCTAGCATGAGAATTTGACCTCTAACTCGTTTTGTATTTCACTTAAAATATGATAATCATATTTCACACAAGTTAAATTAATAAACGCTACAAGTCCTAAAACTGACATTATGGGACAACTTCAAAGTCATCATCGAGCTGAGAGAGGCAAAAATCACAAAACCTCTTTAGAATAACGAAAACAAAATCGTAGTATTCATAACAAAATATATTTTAAGGTACTTTCCGGCATCTAATTTATTTGTTTTTAAGCAATTCTGCTTAGTAATAAGTTAGAAATACAGCTAAACCATTTCAAATTAAAAACATAGCTGATTTTATTATTATTGTCATTGAAATTTTAGCTTTTATGTAAACCCGTTGAATATTCATATCTGATCGAATAATTTATTCATATGCCAAATAAATAATTTGAAAGAGGTACTATTAAAAGAGTTTTATCGTTATTTTACACCTGTTTTGAAAGTCGTAATCGTTTGGATATCATTCTGTGCAGGCACCTGGTCATCCAAGAGGTATTATAAATATATTAGTTTTATATTTATTATCTGGATTAGGGCAGTATTATTCCATAATTGGTATGTAAGTGACTCATTAGCATTTCTTTATCAAATAAATAGGTGTTATTAGATAAAATAGTAACTTTTTATTATGAAGTTTTACGAGTTTATATACTACACCTTGAAAAGATTTATAGAATCTTGGAGAGACTCAAGATCATACACTCTGATGCATAATTAATTAAATTTGGTCACTCTTTCTACGAGTATTGTATCAGATGGTTTATTTACTGCTGAACACAGTCATCATTAGGAGTTGGTGGGGAGGAGAGGTGGCTGTAAACCCACGCTTGGTCTTGTTCACGTCTTAAGGATCGCGATTCAAGATAGCAGTTCCTCAGAAGGCGCAACTTCCTATATTTAACCCTTAGTGGCACCCACTGGAAGAGGGAGGGGGGGGGGGTGACATTCCAGCCCAGCTAAAGTCTTAGTATGCCACCCTTTTTACTAGTGCATGGTCACCTCACCTCAAACTGAGGCCTGCAAGTCCGATCATGCACTATTTGAGTCACGAAAAACTTATTTGCATGTCAGATTTTCTTTGGATCTTTGCGATTGGAAAGGGAACTTATTCGTAATTTCAAAGATTTAGAACACTAGGTACTGGTATCTAATTGATGTTCTTTTATTAAAAAGAGACTGGGAGATTCCACATTTGAGAGTATTAATACTATTGAGCGCTTGGTATAATATCTGCGACTTCAGTATTTAAGTAATGAACGCGTAGGCCTTTAACCCGAGTTAATCTAGCCCACAAACCGTCACTACTATTAAAGTCTGTGACTGTGCTGACATCAGCATGCTATAGCATAAGTCACTATATTTAGAATCAGTGCCACTGATTAATGAACGTTTAGTGGGACAGGCTTAAGGTCTTGTCACACGTTGCGTATTGTCTGAGACACGCCCCTTTTAACGTATCATAACGTATTGTGTTGTTATTTGGTTTTTATGTTCCTGAGTTGAGACAACTTTAGCGTAAACACATCATTTATATATATTACGTTACGTTTAAAATACTTTTAACCATGATTGAGTTCTCAATTTTAACTAGGAAATAATCATATATTTCCTAGATAGGTCAATACGCAACTTACATTGAGATCTCGATCAAGTCAATGAAAGCATGTTAATCAATAATATAACATATTTGGTCCCAAATGCCTTTATTAACAAAATAATACGAACTATATACCACACTACAGCTACTACAATAAAAGCATTTAGACAACCTATAAGTCATTGCAGACTCACAGGCAGTCCAAATGCTCTAGCCCACTACCAAATATATATGGATATACCATATTTGTCATAGATTCGGTAGTGCTCTTAAATGTGGTTTGGAAGATATTTTTATTTGATTAACTAAATAGCCTCTGGACCATCAATATCAAAATAAAACAATATTATATTGGTAAACGATTTGTTGAAAAACGTAGCAGACTAGACTTCCGAAATGAGAAATGATATTTATTGATTACAAAATTAGCTTACTTCTACCATGCCTTCATTTTGAGGAGCATTGTGGCAGTCTTGAAATTTAAATCTCTTATTTTTGCTAATTGGCACCATAAAAGTACCAAATTAAATTTATTGTTAGTACCTAATAAAAATAAACATAAAAAATCTATGTGCAATTACGAACAAGGCATCATTTCTATGGTTTTAAATACCTATATACCCATATATTATCGGTATACGATTAAAATAAATTAGCTTTTTTACGTAATACCTTAAACTGACTTTAAACCTGATACGCGTCCAAGCGTTTGCGTATCATAACGTCATCCGTGTGATGTGCCCCTTACAGCTCAGCTAAATCATCTCACGTCTGCAATTGACACGGTAACCCTGGGCTTTAGAACTATCTTTCATCAATGTACCGATGACGTGGCATTGGAACCATTTGTTGTTGTTAGAAGTCTTGATTGAACATGCGTTTTATTAAGTACTTTGGTCCATCTCATAGTTGTCATTTTTATTATTATTTTCTTGTAAACGTAACAGTCGTCTTTATCTTTGAAAAAACCTTGATTTACGTATTTTTCTTTGGACAAAGCACAGTTATTTTATCTCGAGTGGTGTGCCATCAATTATATACTAGTCAATTGGAATTTTGCATGTTTTTTTTGTATTTATATAATATATATAGTTTTACTACTGTAACAGCCGGATCGTCCACTGCTGAACACAGCCTCCACCTTTAAGGGGGGTTAGCTAATCTTTACGCTTGGCAGGCGTCTTGGGCATCGCAGTGTAAGATAGCAGTCCTACTGAAGGCGCTGCTGCTTACCTTCTGGTATTTTACCCTTATTCACCACTTACGACCACCACGGGAACAGATCAGGGGAATTGATATAGTTTAAGTGACCCTAGTAAATTATTATAGATTTTGTAGTTTTATAGATAATCTTTCTTATAGATTTTGTTAGATAGCCAGGTCAGAGATACACTGATGATCATAGGAACTGTCAAACCAATCTGTTGCATTGCAATTTTTTGTTGTAATAAAGAACATGAGTAGAACACGTAAGCTGTGTAGATTAACTTTGAACGCATTTTATCAACAATTACGGCTTTTGTGGTTTAATTCTTTCATACAAATATAGACGCAGGCTATATAAGATCTATAGCGTATTGGTATACCTGTATCTATTATGTCCTGTATTATTTTTTTTAATCTTCTGGCCTATGAATGATGGTAAAAGATTTTGCTCAAGACCCCATGCAAGACGTAACAAGTTGACCACATCATAGAGAAATAATATCATTTATTTATGACCACAGTCACATGCCAACTTACCAGTAGATTAAGTCTCCTTATTTCAATAACTCTCATGCATATTTATGATCCGTAGGTTTTTGTTCTAATATTCAATTTATATTACAGTAAAACATAATTTATGAAACTTTGTCCATGATTGAAAAAGAAGAACAAAATCCAAGAACAAACAAAATGTTAATCATTTTTGCGTTGGCAAGACAAACGCTTTACAATTTAAGTCATAAGCTTAATATAAATCCGCACAGATAGTTTTATCTTACTGCAAAGTTATATTGAGATTTATTGTATTAAGTTCATCAAAAATAATAATCAACATATTCCATCGGTATCAGCACAAAAACATAATTTCTTTCATTATGCCAATATAAAGTCACAAATAAGTTAAATTGCAATAAAACATTGGTTTAATCAATTGTGTCTATAGCAAAATAAGTTTAAGGTAAGTACATAGAAAAACAATTATTCAATAAGATTTCTGACAACTACATTAAAATTAATAGTAACATATAACGACAAGAAGTGTACCTAGTTTACATCAAAAATAAATCAAATCACCACCTTTTATTATATTTTGATCAAATGACAAATACGCGACGCCATACAATATAATCTATTTTATTTCTCATGCTCGTAAAGATCTTGTTTATGCTCAGTGTAAGCATGCTAAGATATTTTTTTATTTTTACATACAAATACTAATTTAAAGTGAGTGTCAATTACTTTTATGCCTTTTAACCAAGTATTTGTTATTACTTACAAAAAAAAGAAAAAAAATAAACGCTCTAAGATTATGATTTGTACCCAACACCTTTTTAACTAACATTACCTTACATTAGTATTCATCACACAGAGTCTTTAGACACACGGGTTCGTTTTACGAGACGATTCTGTCACATTTAAAAGTTAAATAAATAAATTAGCCAGCGCTAAATACATATTTATACGTAAAACAAGGTGCATTTGAATTTTCATAAGCTTAACTAGAGAATAGGAATATGGATATTTTTCTCTGTTCGGAGTATATTGTATAATTTTATTTGGGGGCGAATAAGGTATATGACTTAATGCGAACATTCATACGGGAAAAACAATTTGGGCGAACGCGGAATAAATCACAATATAGAAGAAGAAGGAGAAACAAATGTTGTATTCTTAATAAATACTATTATGATTTTTCCGTAACATAAAATGTCAGGTATATAATAAGAAATACCATATTGGCTGATTTAGTTTTTGCTGATAGGCTAGCCTTTGACTACTATTTCACCTAATGGTAACTAAGGATGTGGTTGAAGATGTTGTTCAGGCTAAACTAGAATTACTGGCTCTACCTAGCGCATAGCGCTTTAGTAAACGTAGTTTCGTCATATTTTTATTACCAAGTATGCAAAGTTGGTGAAATTTGGCATGAATGTCCTTGAGCCTAATATGTATGCTCCTGGTTTGCCAGTTATATAATTTATTATTTATTTTATGTCTCAATGAGATAATTAGATTTCTCATACAAAACGATTATTCCGAATATTTTTGAAGGTACTTATTTTTACGAAAATGTGGCATACCAATTCTTACAAATAATGTAAGAATTTTAATGAGTAAAACATTCTTCTTGGAGACATAGAAAGGGACATATCGGACGAATCTTTAATAGAACAAGGATCAATTCTTGTCGATAATGTATGACATAATCCGATAGTCCAAAACAAAAGTTCGTCGCAATTTGCCAACACTTTGAAATGAGTTAGGTAGACCAAACGACAAGATATCCATTTGGAACAATTTTGGCACGCAATCACTTCTTCCGTGACAAGAAGAAAATATTGCTGAGATTACTAAAAAAAAAACTACTAATAAGTAAGTTACTCTGATCCTCAAGCCACCTTCTAGTAAGTGACACAACTGGGTTTTGTCAGTTGCAGGGCTTGGGTTGTAGGCTGATGTTATTTTTTCTTATAAGCAATATGCTTTCGTGCAACATATTCTAACATCGTGCAAATATTAGATTTACATTATCGATTACGTGTTTCTTTGAATCGATTTTTCAACTTCTCACCGCCACGTCTTGCGAGTTACATGTCAACTAACTGTTGCGTGCCGATGATCCTGCATGACAGACATAGGAATTGCAGCGAGAGTACGCTACAACCAGTAAAAACCATTCCCGATTTTTCAGTTAAATTCAAACTCTAATACAAAGGCATAGAGGTGAGGCAGTTAAACAAAGCGGCGTTTATTCCTGTTTATATTCGTGTCTGGGAAAAGTCTCGCCGTGTTGCTCGTCACCCGATTACTAATGTTCCCATTTTACGAGTTGGCACCGGTATTAGGTTAATCAAAAGTGCTGATTACAATACAAGTGCTTCTACTAAGCTACTTGAAATGTTACGGTAGCTTTCCATTGAATTGTTTCTGGGGCCAAAATGAAGGTTGTATGTATGTAATTATCTACTTCTATGTATTATTAATTGAAGGATCAAGCAGCTCTCAAAAAGTGCTGCCTGAGAATTCGACAAACGGTATCTCTATGAGATACCCCAATTTCCACCTCTTAAAACCTATCATGAAAAACAAACGTTATTAATCACGTAAAATCTACAATATTGATTGAGATTCGTGATTCGTAGTATGTGCGTCATGATCATGATACAATAATGTTCATATAGCATTATCTCTCTCCCACAAATGATTTGATTGAATGGGTGCAGCTAGCTCTTACGTTGAAGTTTTAATGTAAAATTACTTTGTAGTGCAAAATAATATTATGAATGTAAAGTTAAGATATGATTGAATTAAGAGATGATAGTTGCCCCCCCGGTATCCTTAGATTTTTTGATTTTTTTTATTCCTGATATGTTAGCCTTTGACCACTATCTCACCTGATGGTAAGTGATGATGTGGTCGAAGATGTTGTTCAGCCTAGAAGTACTGGCTCTCAAGGACTACTACCGGAACACACTGCTGCTAGGTGCTTGTAGGTAGCCAGGCGGGCATTCGTAAAATGCCCTACCACCATGCTATAAAGGCTGCTATCTTAGACAACAACCGGGACCGACGGCTTAACGTGCCCTCCGAAGCACGGAAGTGCTCAGTAGTAATGTCACTAGCGGTCACCCATCCAACTCAAGACCGCGGGCGACGTTGTTTAACTTTGCTGATCGGTTAAGAACAGCTAAGTAAACTTCGCTACGAGCGCTTCAATAGATTCTTTGTTGATATAACATTTACAACCAACTGATGACTTATAACTTTATCAGCGATTAAGTGGGTACGTCTGTGTTGGATTTTGTCATTAGGCACAAGACATGATATTCAAATTTCCACTGGAAATATCACGTCGTTAATACCTACCTCGTAATTTTTATATAAATATATAGGTTATATGCTATCAAAACATTTGTTTGGGCATAAAGAAGACTTTCGCGTTTGGACGGGATGCCTGGATCAATCTACGAGTATCTCGTAGATGTTGTTAGTCGAGGGAATATCATTTAGATTGAGCAAAAAATCATTTCAATTACTACGCAACGAGCTAACAACGCTCTTAGGGTGCAATATTGGGCACTGTTGGGACTACCATGGCGTTCCAGCGCTTCGGGAATGCTCGCGGAAGCGCTTCCATGCTTCCACGCTATTATGCGCAAAAAAATCGCATCAATGTTTCACCGTCTTAGAGGTATCTCCAACAGTGTACTGAAGATAAGTGCATCTTGCTTCGATTGTCCTATCCAAAAGTACTGGATAGGTGTTGTCACGGGTAGGACTCAATAAACTGCAATACCTCCTATATTACTAACATAGGTTTAAGGAAATTGTAACTTACAAAACTATGGATCACAAAATTACAAATATACGATAGGAAAAATTTAAATCATGTGCGGGATTCGAACCCACATCCATCCACCCCTTTAGCCGGGGTATGCTCTAACCTATATGATAGGAAAAAACATATCCTATCGTATATTTGTAATTTTATGATGTAATCCGCATAGCAGGCGTTATTGCAAACATAACAATATTAAAATTATAAGGTTGCGTCATCATTTACCAATATTTTGTAGTAGTATTTAGTGTAAAACCAATTGCAAAATTGGTCTTGTTTGTAGTACAATGCAAGTTGTACTATAGATGTCGCTCCATCCCAATACGATGGTTAGAGAACGATAGGAAAGATTTGAGTTTTGACGTCATGTCATGTTAGCTCAGTTGGTTAGAGCATACCCCGGCTAAAGGGGTGGATGGACGTGGGTTCGAATCCCGCACATGATTTATTTTTTCCTATAGTATATTTGTAATTTTGTGATGTAATCCGCAAAGCAGGCGTTATTGCAAACATAACAATATAAAAAAAAAAACTATGGATGTTATCCAAATAAATATTTATTATTACTATTATTATTATCTGTATAAACTTGATAATCTTTCGAACTTGATAACATACACCACATATCGTTATGGATTTCGGAAAGAAGAAGGAAGAGATAGACAGAGGAGTCTAAGAACCCATATTTCGCTAGAGTGTTTTTGATCCATAATAAAATTACAACGAGAGGAAAAAAATATAGTCATTTGCAGGATTCGAACCCGCGCCATCCACCCTTATAGCCGGGGTATGCTCTAACCGCTAAGCCAACATGACATATGACGCATGACTTTTGTTATTGTTTCGTTTCTAACCATCGTTTGGGGATGGAGCGACTTCTATAGTTCAACTTACGTTCTACTACAAATCAGATTCATTCTTGTTAACGATGACGCAACCTTAAATCCCAATCTGCAAAACATTTGTCATTTGCAAAAAAAAAATAGTTTTCATCTCTAAAGATGCAGGGTGAGTCAATTGATGACACCGTTTCACTCTTCAAAAGGGTACAGAGTATTTCTGTGTAAGAACAACGCAATAACTGTTCGACACGGGAATTAAACGGAAAACCTTTAGGTTCTAAAGTGTCGTTTAAGCTATTCCCTTAACGAGGTAGTTTTAAACAACACCAAAACAACACCTTTTGCAAAGGAAGCTTAATTTATGCATTCATGACATGCGTGTACACTGTACATCCTCAATACGAGTATTTCGAGGTCATTTCTCCAATCCTGCGGTTAACAATAGATTACTAGGCGACGTATAACAATCGCCTGTTATCGGTACGGCGGAAACGATAGTGGTAATAGTGGTCACTATCAGCCAGATGGATTCGCTAGCTATCAGCTCTACATGGGAATTTATACCAACACGGCCACTAACGAAAACACTGTGAACTTGTGTTTATATCCGTAGCTATTTGCGATAAGGATAGATGATTGTTACTTTTTATGTGTTGTTTCTGCATAATATAATAAGCTTATGTATAACTGTAATCGCTTTGCCACATGGCGACGGAAATCGGCTAGTCTGAATATGTATCTGTGTTGAGTTTATTCATTAAAAAGTAACTAACCAAAAAATAAATCACAGTAATGTCATACATTTCTATCTAATCTACGCGGTTGAAACTGCGGGGCGCAGCTAGTCTATAATAATTGATAGCCACGTTTGTGAAGTGACGACCCATTGAAATCTAAAAGTCTTAAGTTCAATTTCCGGGTCTTCCATTATAGGTTGTTACGATGTAACAGGCGACGAGCCCTCTACCATACACAATTCCAGACACCTGATCGACGGAAAATTTCTTGTCCCTATGCCCAAAGGGCCCAAAGCCTAAGAAGCCTCAGTTCAGACTAATGAGACTAAAACATGTCTTCCGGGCGAAACGTGTTTGTTAAGACCCCTGTGCCCTGATTACCATTCCGGGAAATACATGATTATACATCATGTTCATGCTTAATAAAGTAAAAATTTAAAAGCTCTTTGACTCACTGGCTTCTTGACAACTGTTTTTACAGTGTGAAAGAATTTAAAGAATTTTGTAAAACATCAATTTTAAGTAATTAATAAATACTACACAAAAATTTGCACGTCTGCTTGCAGACTAAATACACATTGTATCCTTAACCAATAGTATACGATCTTCTGTGACATGTATTTTAGCAAATAAATGATATGATTTGATTTAAAATAAAAATGCTGTGGGTAAGTACAATCAATTTGGAGATCGTCAACTGTCATGTTTTATTTCTAATGGAAGCATCAATCAAAACATTTAATTAATACAGCACTGACAATAAAGACAACATTGATATCATACGATTATGCTCGTAAATTACGTCCAAATCACGAGCAATGAGTTGGAAGTGTGTCCGTATCAAAGCTGCGCATATCAAAGCTCGTAGCTAAAGTTCAATGCACAAAGTGCATAATCACAGTAATCGCCGTCCGGAGCCAAATGTCATCGAACTACTTATCTCATCCGCCATCCCTTTTACAATTACAACAACAAATGAGTAAGAGCTGCACCGATATGTGCATCGATACTATGAGGAATAAAATCCTGTGTGAATGAACTCTAATCTCTGTTTTGTGGCAGCATCCAGACTCTAGATGGAAACGTGCTCACGCACTGATAGATTGTGGCTGCTATTAAACTTGTAGATAATGTATGCGTTTGTAACGCGGAATGTAACATAATTAATAGAACAGCCGGAAAATAATTTCATTCTTGTGATATTGTAAATTACGAAGACACTTATCGGGAGCTCATAGTAAAAATCATCGATTCCCGGAAGTAATATGAATTATTTACGAAGGGCTTCCACGCGCTGTGTGACAGTGTCGTATGATTTTAATCAACGATTAATGGTTTGATTCAAAAGCTAGTTAAAAAAATTAAAATGTCTTAGGCCTAATTTCACTATTCTAGGTTTAAATTAATACGTGGATAACTGTATACTTTAAAGCATTAAAATTAAGTATGTTTTTGCTATCAAAGAACGTCAAACCTAGGCACAGATTTTAAATTAGTTGGATTCTAATCGCAGAAAAAGAAAACTCTTTGATATACTGCTACATCACTAAATATCTATGTTAACCAAGGTCTACTATATTTTGTTGGTAACAGAGATTAAAGTTATCCACGTGTCCTTTTATCCTAGCATAGCGAAATTTGCTCTAAGTGATGACAAAGAAATCCCTCATCTTTTGTTATAGTTGTCGATAAGCTAGCTCGACAACAATCTCATACGATATTCTTAAGGCAGTAAATAGGCTTAACCTAGAAGAAGAATTGGCTCTCAAAGACAGCTATTGGATTAGACTTGCTTAGCACACGGTTAGGCGCTTGGCGACAATATTTTTTTATGTTATTGTGCTGTAACAAGCACGAGGTCCACTTGTTGTTAAGCGGTTCAACCTCTGTCAAAAACAGATGCATATTATTTTTATGCACTGCGCCTGTCACCCTGAGACATACTTGTTTAGTTTCATGTCCCTGTAATTTTACTGACTCTCAAGGACTGCTGCCGGTACACACTGTTAGGTGCTTGGCGACAGATTTTTTACTTGAGGGTGGTAGGCCAGGCGAGCAATCGCAAAATGCTTTGCCACCGTGAATTTCTTTCATTCTTAG
Organism: Plagodis pulveraria; assembly: GCA_963890685.1. Taxonomy (NCBI): domain Eukaryota; kingdom Metazoa; phylum Arthropoda; class Insecta; order Lepidoptera; family Geometridae; genus Plagodis; species Plagodis pulveraria. Next base: position 10,608,640 of record OY982951.1, read on the forward strand.
ATTAGTTAGTATTTTATTATTTGCGAATACAGGTAGGTATCGGTGGAAGCAATGCCTTTTTTGGCGATGTCGTGGTAGGATGTATGATGTGACTTTTGGCATATTATTTTGAGTAGGTAAGAATTGGAATTAAAAGCAACCCATGTACTGTTCAAATATTCGTGCTGCTTACGATGTTCAGTGGTTTATTAAGTTATTAAATATAGATAACATGCTTGTTGACTTGGCCAAGAGGGCAGAAGCGTTCATGGAAGTAGTAATTTTCCAGCTTTCCTAGAAATGTTTTAATTCGATGACATGAAATTGTACATATTATTAAATACAATACAAAATGACCTTATTTTGTATCTTGGTGTAGTGTTTATTGATTACGAATCGTTCCAATACTTACGTCAAGTAATTTATCAAGAATCATTTGCTTTATTCATTTTTAATACGAGTATTTCTTACTATCAATATCCCACGCTAAGTGCAGTCGAAACAACATATATTGTCGTTCATTTTTTGTCATCGCATTATCTACTTTTACAAGGTGGTCTCTTCAGCAAGTGTCCATCTTGGTGGGTACCACCTCACTGTCTGATATTCTGCTTAGAAACAGTTGAAACAGATATCTGAAAGTCTCGGAGTGTCATACAGAACGAGTATGGTGATACTGAAGTTGTAATGGGAAGGGGTGATCCTTACAGAAGATAGATCCTTACTAGAAGGCAGGCTGGTTTTTCGTTTAATCACTGCAAAAGATTGTCAAAATAAGTGGTGAAGTACGAGTTGTGTCTTGCCCTTTTAAGATTTTGCTCTGTAATAAAAAATATCGTCGTCCGTAAAAGAAACAATATTTTTTTGCTGGTTTTTATCACAGATTCAGAACTATAAAATAAATCGGCGTTTTCAATATTCAGTGAGTAAATATTACGGAATACGGATACAGAATTTGAAATTCTTGGCTGGTTTAGTTATAAAATAGACGCATTAACAAAAATTGGGGCCAATTTGGAGGTATACACTACCTAACTAGACAAAAGCCATCAAAATCAATTCATAATTGGTGGAGTAATTGCATAACAACCATAAAAAAAACATACATACAATGGAGTTGATAACCTCCTTCTTTTGGAAGTCAGTTATAAAAATCAAATTGAATTGAAGTCTTAAACACAAGTTCTTATATCTCTTATGTCAAAACATTCCAAGTCGGCTAAGTTCACTGATACGTCGAAAAAAACTTTTTGTATTGTCATGTTTTCGTTCAAAAATCCTGGTATTAAGAGCTTTAACATTTTTTTCTTGCGACTTTACAGACAGGTAGATAGAGCCTTTAGAAATCGCATCCTTGGAATATTACCGTTAAACTGATGATCCTGTTTGTAGCCATAATATAATTCTTTATTTTCCTCGACGCCTTAACTGACGTAATAGGATAAACAATGCTGGACCAAGGCAGATTTCTTAAGCATTGTTGAGATGTAATAAAGACAGGTAGACGCTACCTCAGTTACAAGAAACATCCACTAATTGTCTTAATACAATTCAACACGACTGCTTTGATTTTTAACGACAGTATGGCAATAAATCTGTCACGGAAATCCGTAAACGGAGAAGCTCAGGTTTAAAAAGAGGGTTAAACGAAGAAATAAAACTAAAGATTTCAATTGATATAGTCCAATATTAGGTGAGTGATTATATGTACTCGTATTTCTTTACGGTTCAGTTTTGCATACTCATTTGTTTGTAGGTTTGGACAGGTGTCCGTATTAGGAGCTTTCCGTTTTTATTTCCTAATTATGATGATATTATTCAAGTCATCGAAGAGGCAGACGGGCAGACGGACACGTCATAGCAACATGGTATTCAATCCGTATGCACTTTACTTAGAAACTGAACTGTCGAATAATAAGTGCATTGTGTGACCGTATTCGTATCTCGAGGATTAGTGAGGGGAATACAAAATGTCGATAATTTGCACACCGATCGAAATCGAGACAATTAATATTTTGTCTCGTCTGGCGACAAGTCTGCAACCAAAACTGTAGTGATGGCTATTATAATTTCGATCGAGCTCCGTGAAATAATGCGGCGATAAGTCGGAAATCGTCTTCGTAATCTTAAACATAGCAATTAACGGTCTATCTGATGCCCATTATCGGGGGTCCTGATCGAGGTCAACGACTTCCAGCATGCCTATCGACACATCAGGCGGCAGGGCGGCGCGCGCCACGCACTTCCGACGCGACGGATTTGCCGGAATCGGCGCGGGCGCATCAAACGCTCTGCGAAATTCGGACGGAGGCGCGCGCGTGAATCAATTTGAATATTTTTTTTGGTACCGACATGGGAATGGTTACTGCCTGCCATGGACATCGTTGCACACAAACACAATAATAATTCTCACTCTACCACACACGATACAAACAATGTCAGCGCAAAACATTCACAATGTTTATCGACCGTAATCTCTACATGCGAAGCTTTATAAGACTCGGGATGTTTCCTCGACATTAACCTCCCATGTTAAATTCAGATAAAATTAAAACGTGTAATATTAATTATTTTAGCCTTCCAGTGCGGTAAAAAGCTACAATTTAATTACGGAAAAATGTCGCCGCTTCATTATATTTTTTGGACGGATTGTACTTATCCTTGTTTCGGCGAGTCTCAGGCCCACAGGAGGTTTCTTGCTACCTACATCTCACGTTTTTGAGTAGCCGTAATATTTAAATTGCCGACATAGCTCCCGCGGGCATACCTTGCATGGGAATGTGCGCCGGCGGTCGACGAAACCAGCTTTTACCGAATGCGATATGCGTTGTCCAAACGCATCCGAACTGACGTGTCTCTCCCTGTCTAACTCGGGAGACATGGCTGTAGAGGACAAAGAAGCGGCGTTGGAAAGTATACCTAGCTACTTTTACTGGAAGTTCGTTTTACGCAAACGCATCCCGCCTAAAATTTTGCATGGATGCGTCGCGCATGCGAATATGAGCGATGGGTGCTCGGCGGCGGCGCAGGGGCACGTACTCAGTATTACCTGTCGATGCATATTAATCAAGGAGGAAGTTTTGTTAACAATATCTAATGTGCTCTGCGAATGTCCGCGGCACCATTGAAAGCTTTTTTGTTTGTTTCTCATCCAAAGTTCTGTAGGAACTAGACGGCGCCATATCAGGCATTGCATTATTGCATAATGCATGACACAACTTCTATAATATGAAAACAATAGTAGTGATTGTGGACGAGTATCGGTGCTCAATATTTCAATTGGCAAGTGGTTTAACTGGGTTATTCCGTGTAATTCGTTTGCTACTTAAGATTATAATTAGCGCTAATCAGTACTGTAAGTAATCTTTGCTTCGATTAATGACAGGTTTATTCTGTGAGTGGAATTATCTCAAGTGGTTTATATCGTTTCCTTGATAAATATCAAAAAAGTTTCAATAATCAAACACACAAAATGATAACAATCTCAAGTAATGTAGTGATCATAATCGTACCAGTGTCCCACTTCGGTGCGATTGGTTCAAAAGGTTTTTACTTCTAATATCATAGCTTTGATTTTGTGGTATGAAAAATGTTCCTAGTCATAGTGGGTAAAATAAAGTTTACCAGGTAGCTCATTCTTAAGGCTCCAGTAAAACATTTGGTACTTATATATAATGGGCCTTGTTGTGAGAAACGACACTCCTTTACTCTGACGACGTGAACACTAATCACGTGCGTGAACACTAATCACTAATCATAGTGCTACTTACTTAGTACAGTATTTAAGTTGTTTACATCTTGGACTTTTGTTGTTGTCTAAAACATCCTTCTCATTTCTTATATGTAATTTTGTAATAAATTGTATGCTTTGCTTTAAAAATGTTATAATATTTGTTAAATATTTTAATAATATTTTTGTTTAATATTTTAATATTTGTTATCATTAGGTGAGATGGTCTAAGTCTAAGGCTCCTGTCAGTACCAGCAGAAGAAAGAGAGTACAATAAGAAACTACATTTTTATCTATAATTATCTATTTTAACGCTTCTTTATCTTCCTGTCTTTATCCTACTTATTTGGGGGTCGTTAAGCAATATATTATATATGTGTTTATAACAACACAAATTTATTTTATACTTACTCACAGAAGAATAAATTCAAGTTGGACGTGAAAAAGATTTTAATTAGGACATTCTACTGCACAGTTTGTGATTACTTAAACGACAAAAATGCTTGAAGAATTCCGCCTTTGCCAAGCTATTACCTGTCACCTATGTTATATAAATAAATATTGTAATAATTTTATAATATATTTTGCTACACATTGTTAAAAGAGTTTAAGGTTGAACTGGCCGGTCACTTCTCCATACAAACGTCGTAGGGTGATCACTCCCTTTTTTGAGATTTTAAGTCCAAACTTAAGCGTAATACCGATTGATATGGTCATTATCTAGGCTTGTACGATGCCAAAATGTTAAAAAGATTATTAAGTTGTAAGTTATGAGCCTCGAAAACTTTATATGAAAATGTTTCGAGGCTCATAATTCTTAAGTTAATTATTTTATTAAAATTTCGGCATCATACAAGCCTAGATAATGACGAGATCAATCGGTATTATGCTTTACTTTGGACCTAAATCCTCAAATAAGGGAGTGATCACCCTACGACGTTTGTATGGAAAATGGACCAGCCAGTTCACCCTTAAAAAGAGTGGCCCGAGTTACTTACCCGTTCTTCTCGCAGAGGCTCTCTCTATACATTATTTTGTTCAAAATATTACTAGTATAAAAGTTCTTAAATGTCTTCTTTTTTTTGTCACTGTTACGAATCCTCACGGAAAGAGATAGGCGATTGAATGGATCAAGCGCATTATCATTAAAATAACAATTTTTACTCCTATTTCTGCAGAATAATCAATTCACATAAACTCATTAAGATTACCAGTCCAAAGAGCTCACACGATCAAACCACGTTGCATTTAACGGTCATAATAAAATCCAGTATAAATCACATTCGTCAAATTTTTCTCCGAACATTCTGCCAACACGTGACCTTTCCGTCAATGCGCTGATAGATAGGACACGTTCACGGATTATCCACGCCGCTCATATCTTCGGATAGTGTCGGATAGCGATAACGAAAGTACGTGCATTATCGGATTATTTCGATAGAACAGATTACAGCAGAGATTTATTATTTTATCGCGATTAGTCGGAATGCTTTGTAAGTGATAAAACGTAGCCATTACGATGTTTTCGACGTTGACTGTGAAGGGTGACGTTAGCGAATTAAAATGAATGTACATTATGAAGAGAAATTAGTAATAACGTTATTCAAAATATAATTTCATAAATTTTTTGAAGCGCTTGATAGATTATTTAAAATTGGCTCACTATTTATTGAAATATTTGATCATATTCACTTGATTGGCTTTAAGCTGATTTAAACAACTGGTGCTATAATGTGACATTCTAATTTCGTTTTAGTAATACTCTGTGGTTTTTAAGATGAAAATAAGTATTGGTTTAATTATCTGTTTTTTTTATCTGTGGTGTGAATTTAATACAGTACCTAAAGGTATTTATTGTGAGACTGTGATTAAAAATCATATAAGGATTGTCATGATCACTGGAATCATTATTTGATGATATTTTTGCTATAAGTATATCTTATAAGTAGTGAAACTGATCATGTGACACAGATCAGTTTCACTGTTAAGACAAAGACAAAAATACTTATTTAAAATAGTTTATTTTATGTACTTTATTTCTATGTGTAAAAACATTGATGGTTTTATTATAGTTATTGCCATATGTATAGAGCTTGAAATCACATAATTGTCAATTTTAAAGAGTACTGTGTTTGTGACGGTAGTCGCTTCGTCACCTTGTTTGTTCCTTCCTGTCCAAAGGGGTAGTATAAAGCGAGTTGATTCACTCTCTGTCGGACTGCCGTGCCGAGCAGACCTCCAGTGGTGTTGAAATAGTGTTTGACGACGAAGTGCTGCTTGATTCAGTTTCGGTCGGACCGCCGCCGTGCCGAGCAGAGCTCCGGGGGTGTCGAAATATATTTGGAAAGTAGTCTTTAGTGACGAAGTGCTGCCCGATCAAGATGTTGTGAAGTTAAGTAATTTATTATTATCTTTTCTGATATAACATAACGACAAACCTCGTTTAAATGTAATGGTCCTTTTGGACCATTACATGATTTGTTAAAAAGGTTATGACAATTATATATCGAATAAGAAAATATCTTTTTATGTAAACAATGACTTTATATGTTAATTAATAGTTGATAAACCAGTGAAAGTGTAAATAAAGTGTATATAGTAAGTATGTAACACATTGTTAAAAGACTTATAAAAGAATGGCCCCGAGTTTCTTGCCCGTTCTTCTCGCAGTGGCTCTATACAATTTTGTTTGCTGAACGTGGCAGTACAATGTAGAATCATTCAATATTAAAATTTCATTAAATTGAATAAATGGTTTTGACTATTGACTTTGTTGTTTAAATCCATCTAACACGCTCGTAGCGAAGTTTGCTTAGCCGCTCTTAACCGTTCAGCTATGTTAAGCAACGTCAGCCACGGTCATGACTTGGATGGGTGACCGCTAGTGACATTACTACAGAGCGCTACCGTGGTGTGGACGGCACGGTAAGCCGTCGGCCCCAGTTGTTGTCTTCTGATGGCAGTCGTTACAGCATGGTGATAGGGCATTTTGCGAATGCCCGTCTGGCTAACTACCACCTTCGAGTAGAAAATCTGTCACATAGCTCCAAAAGGTGTGTTCTGGCAGCTGTCATTGAGATCCAGTAATTCTAGGTCAGCTATAATCTGATGTCTCAATAAAGTGTTATCTATCTAATCTATATTATCCTATTCACAATCTTCGACAATTTTATCACTTACCATTAGGTGAGATTGTGGTCAAAGACTAGCCTCAAAGGCAGTAAAAAATATAGTAAGTTTTGCAAAATATTTCATAAGTATGTGTTTTGTTTGCGCAGTTTAGTAAAAGTCAAGGGTCTGATTTTTATCTGAAGTATTGACAATAACAAAAATAATATGCGCCTTCTTTAATGCGATTAAATTTTAATGAGTTTATAATATTCTTTTGGTATCATATTAATCCCAGATAGTTTAAAGAAGTTAAAATATTATATGCTATATGCTATTCCAAATAAAGTTTAATAATTTATTTATTTTCACATTGATTATTATTTTATTAATTTTCTGTACCACATGTTGTGTCCCTTTCTGGTAATTAGAAGTAACAGTTTTAACATTTAGAAGCGCTCGTAGCGAAGTTTACTTAACTGTTCTAAACCGATTAGCAAAGTTACTCGGAATAAGCAGCAAATCAACAAATCCGCCTCGGTCATGAGTTGGATGGGTGACCGCTAGTGCCATTACTACTAAGCGCTTCCGTCTTTCAAAGGGCATGTTAAGCCGTCGGTCCTGGTTGTCGTGTTAGGATGGCAGTCCTTATATGGTGGTACTCGAGTAGGGCATTTTGCGAATGCTCACCTGGCTAGCTACCAAGTAGAAAATCTGTCGCCAAGCACCTAACGGTGTGTCCTTGAGAGCCAGTAATTCTAGGTTAGCCTGAACAACATCTTCGAACGCATCATCACTTACCATCAGGTGAGATAGTGGTGGAAGGCTAACCTATCAAGCATAAAAAAAATTAATACCAACATATTACTTACTAACCTTCCAACTAATAAGCAATTAATTTACTAAGATTTTTTTTTTGTCTCGATTGACAGCTAATAGGTAATCCTAAGCGACACAAGACTAAAGGCTTGACTCTGACAAGAGCTTCACGTGTCTATCCCAATCAAAACATACAAGCAAAGTAACGGTAATTCAGTGAACCAAATCACGAGTTTAAAAACAAAGAACTATCCAATATTGATTGCTCACACGTTAGCGAAAGCCGAACAAATTAACTTAGCACCTAAAACTATTTGCTTCCAATTTGTGGAGCGCTCGTCAATATGCCCTGCTGTGTTTATCCCGTCCAAAAATAGTGCAAATGACACTAATTACGCCATTGTAGCAGGCCCGTGCTAATAGGTTGCCCATACCGCTCTGATTTCGACTAAACCTCACATAGAGCATTTCTACAAATTTGGATAAGATGTGGTGAGTGTATTGGTCGATATCTAAAACAATATATGGTAACGTAGCGTCTTAAAATTTAAAAGTTTAGGACTATACATTTCAAACAAACACACTTAAAACACACGAGGCCCACCACCTGATGTTAAGCGGACTAACCTAGTTCTAGGTTGAGCCTGTTAACACCTTCAATATCATCACTTACCAACAGGTTAGATTGTGGTCAACGATTTACGTATCAGCAATAAAAAAAACTTTGCCTATAATAACAGATGCATTACGTCACAAGTGACGAATCGCACTGCGCCCGTCACCCTGAGACATACAGTAACGTCTCATGTACCTGTAATTTTACTGACTCTCACGCAGTCCTTGAGAGCCAGTAAAATTACAGGTACATGAGACTTTACAGCCAGTCTTGAGACGGAAAACACTGTTATTTTCTACTTGAGGGTGATAGCTAGCCAAGCGAGCATTCGCAAAACGCCCTTCCACCATGTGGTGAAGCTCAAGCCGGTGGTGGGGATTTTTATTAGGCCAACATTGCTTTAAAATCATGTTTAATTTGGGTTTCCTCACCGATACATAATATATTTGCGATATGAAATAATATAACATATTACGCACTCCTTTTGTTATTGATATTTACAAACCCAGTTCCACTCATTCACCAAACTATTCAATTGGTATCGATCTGGACTTATTCCCACACTCTATGTTTGTTACAAATATTGGTATATTGATGTTTGTTTTAATATCAGAGTTCAATTAAAATTGTGACATAATTAGGGAGGTTTATCAAACTACTAGTTTATCTACGTCGTCAATTGAATTGTATATAAGTTCTTGATTATAGATCGCATAACACACAATATTCGGTCTTATGACTGGTTGTTTGACGACAGATTTTCCACTCGAGGGGTTAATGCTAGATGAATGTAGTAGCAGCAGCTGCAGCTGTAGAGTTGCTTTGGAGCGGTCGTAGCGTAGTTTGCTTAGCCGTTCTTTACAGATCAGCTAAGTCAAGCAACGTTCGCTGTTGTTTGTATATCTACCGCCAAGCACTAACATTCGCATTACTGTGTACTTACACGTGCCGGTGAATTTACAGATTGACAACCATTTCGCTGTCTTTACTAGTTACTAGCTTTCCGGTCGCTTCGCCCGTGCTTATTTAGGTTATCTTACAAAACCATCTCTTTTTGCGTAGTTGGATAAAATTTATCCTATGTCCTTCCCCGGATCTCGAACTGTTTCCATACAAAATTTCATCCAAATCGGTCCAGTAGTTTTTAAGTTTATTCGTTTCATACGAAAATAAAAATCAGTCTTCTTTATAATTGTAGATGTAGATATAGATTGGTAGGTGAATTTGACATTTATAAGTATACTTCGGTGTCCTAAGCGCAACTCGGTCACACCAAATTTGATGCTTGTAGGTATTGCTGTATATATGCTTGTTGTACGATAGGACAGAAGAAACCGTTGAAATTTTTAACTTACATATTATACACAATAATAACAAATATTTTTAAAATATTTTAAGAAGACATCAAATTAATATTTTAATAAAACACTTCAAAAATATAAAAATATATCTAGTGACAATTCCGCCTTATTTTCCTGTTAAGCCGACGTGACGTCACAAACGCCACGCAGCCAAACCGGGAGAATTTTCGACGCGTTTCGATTCTACACGAAGCATCCTCAGGAGGTCTTGACTCTACGAGCGCACGATCGAGAAATAATTAAAATATTAATAAGATGTTTTCTTAAAATATTTGTTATTATTAAATATGGATTTCCGCAAAGTAACGCCTGAATGTCTTCATTACATATACACCTTTTCTGTGTCCTATTATAACTATTACATTGTCATCTAAGCAAATTACCTTTAGGGAGGTCAGGGGCGGATGGTCGCGGGATCGAATCGCGCTTGTAGTTCCATTTACTCTTTCGCTGTAACTTAGTAAGCGTCATATAACTTTTTACTCTTTTGTTTTAAGATATCTGATATAATAAATGACAATGAAACACCTTTCGCGTACGAACGAACAGTTACACTTAATATATTGCTGACCTAGGCTCGAATCCCTCACAAAACTATTTACGCGTTGTCAGCAGTATATTTCTCTATATAAACGGTGACTGCATGGTGATTTTGCATGGTGGTAGTGCATTTTGTGAATGCCCGCCTGGCTAGCTACCATCCTCAAGTAGAAATCTGTCGCCAAGCACTTAACGGTGTGTTCCGGCAGCTGTCCTTGAGAGCCAGTACTTCTAGGTTAGCCTGAACAACATCTTCAACCACATCATCACTTACCATCAGGTGAGATAGTGGTCAAAGGCTAACTTATCAGGTATAATAAAAAATAAAAAAAAAGACTTCCAAAATTAAGTGGTCAGAGTTATTCTGATAAGTCGAGGAGTCACCAGCCTGAGTACAAGTATACCCTTCAGGTAGAACCTCTGCCCAAATTAGTAGCAAAAGTGAGTTGCGGGAACTTGGAAGTCATGGTGTAAATAATAATTATTTTATCTTTTAGATAAAACAAATGTGTATGCGGCCTGACGTTGTTTTTTTTTTAAACAACCGAATAGGTCCATACAGCAATACGTAGCAATATATAAAAGTAGTATATCTACTTCATACATTAATTTTCTAGTAGTAGAAACATGAAGGTGGTAAAGCCGTGTTTACATTGACTACCGCGCCGGCAGCTAAATTGTAACGCATCCTAATCCACACAGACGGGTCCCTACCCTGGGCATAGATAAGTTATAGTTACATTGTGTTGCTCACTAATTCTTATATAATCTGTAGCCCGGATTTATTATGGGATGTCGGTGAAACTCTTTATTAGTTTTCGGGTGCTTGAATTTTTTCCTTCTATGTCCCTACTTAGAAGAAAAATTAAAGCTTCAAAATAGAATCTAATTACTAGTTATAATCATATGTATTTGTAAATATATATGCGCAAGATAAATAATAAAAACTGCACGACTTAAAGAACGCTTACAATTTTATACGTAATTAGTTGATTACTAAATTGGTGTCTGTATCGTTCAAAAAAGGACAGACCAAAAGATGTCTAGCACGCTGTATCTTGGAAGATAATATTTTTAAACAGCTACCTAGCTGTAACTATTAAAAAATATTATCTTTCAAGATTTATCTACTAAAATTATACTTTATAATATACTTGCGGCCCGCACCGGCTTAAAGCGCAAGGGTATAGAAGAAAATATAATTAAATAAAAAAAAACTTTTGTTTAATAATTATATAACCTTTGTTTATCAGGGATAATGAATGTAAGATTCTAATAGTGAAAGATTTTTTCAAATCGGTCAAGTAGTTTTTAAGTTTATTCGTTACATACAAAAATACAAATCTTTCCCTTTATATTATTATTAGTATAGATGTAGATAAGGAAGGCGTCAAGTGGAAGATGAGAAAATAAAACAAATAAAATAATCTTCCAAGGCGTTGCTGAACACGATGGGATCTCTTTACAACGTCAATTACTCTGAATAAGACAAGCAGAGTATTTTTTATGTATAATTTTCGTGACTGTGTATATTACAGTACATAATACTATTTATGAAAGTGTTAACAATTATACCTGATTAAGGTAGACGTGCTCTTCTCAAATACCGTCTTTCTATAATAATACTACAAACTTATATTAAACTCACGAATTACCAATATCAGTGACCCATAGCAAATTTTATTGTAAACAATCGAGCAAAGAATATATCTGATAGCACATAGCTGTCACTTTGTGTCAGCTCCGTTTTAATGATCCATTTTTTATCGTGAATCGTCCACATATATAAATAGTTTTTGACTCGGTCCCAATTATTAAGGTGCATAATAAAAAAAAAAACCTGACTGCGAGTCAGACAATGTATTCAATCAGCAAATAGAAATCTCTTAGAATAACCTAAGAAACTGAGAAGTTTGTAGATATACTTTATCAAAGAAGCAGTTATTCATTGCGATTATTGAAATGGAATTTTCGTTTTTCCTATTAAAATCACATAGATATTGACGATTCGATGAGTCATGATACATGTTTTTTTATTATTAAGCATTTGATCACAATCTCACCTGATGATAAGTGATGATGTGGTCGAAGGTGTTAACAGGCTTAACCTAAAATTACTGGCTCTCTAGGACAACTGCCAGAACACACCGTTAGGTGCTTGACAATAGATTTTCTACTTGAGGGTGGTCGCTCGCAAGGCGAGCATTCGCAAAATGCTCTTCCACCATGCGGTGAAGGTCAAGCCCGGGCGGGATGCGAAACATGGACCTGCTGCGTGGCAGTCCATAGTCAATGCCACTTAGCCATCACTGCTTAAAAAATACTTTTATGATACTGTTGCTTTCTGTACTCTCATCACTGTCTTCGTAAACGCCCGCCTGTTAATTATGGAACTCATATCTCCTGGTCTTTTATTTCGAATACTGTAATATAGATCATGAAGGTTATACTCATTTAAAGCTGAATTGCGCGTAGTTTGACGATAATTTAATTCATAAAAAAGGTTCTATATACATCCTAAGGCGATATTGTCCAATTCAAACTGTAATGAAAAAGATCTTCAATTTGAAATTCGAATAGGAAATTTCAAAATTAAGTTAAAATAAAATTTATTTTGTTAGATAATAAAACCACTATTTATACCAGACTATATAACCGGACATGGTGTAACCCAGTGAAAATGTATATGGAATATGTGGTTAGACTTGCGGATAAGTTTACATAAATAAATATTACAATAATTCGTCAAAAAACATAATTTTTAGTGATACCATTTTCGAAGCGTTCGTAGCGAAGTTTACTTAGCTGTTCTTAACCGATACGTCGCCCGCAGTCATAAGTTGGATGGGTGACCGCCGCTAGTGACATTACTACTGAGCACTTCCGTGCTTCGGAGGGCACGTTAAGCCGTCGGTGCCGGTTGTCATGTTAGGATGGCAGTCGTTATATGGTGGGACTCGAGTAGGGCATTTTGCGAATGCCCACCTGGCTAGCTACCACCCTCAAGTAGAAAATCTGTCGCCAAGCACCTAACGGTGTGTTCCGGCAGCTGTCCTTGAGAGCCAGTACTTCTAGGTTAGCCTGAACAACATCTTCGACCACATCATCACTTACTAGGGCTACATACTTAGGGCTAACCTAATAAAATATAAAAAAAAAAATTCATTGTTACTATATACACCGTGTCCCAAAATTCAACGATAAGCCGGCATCGGTGCATGGACCTACTCATGACTACTCGGGAAAAAAAAAAAAAAAATTATAACTCTTTTTTTTTTAATTACAGAGACTTTTATAAAGTTGCGCCTACTTTTAATAAAACTTGCCATGGTAGTGTCCATACTTTTTTTTTTAACCCAGACTATAGAAAGTGCATAGAATGTTAAAATCTATGAAAATTATAAGAAAAAAATTGTTTTTTACTGATTTTTGTAAAATAACTACAAACTTTCTGTAATTTTAAAGGATTGTGGTAGATAGCCGTCCTTCTTAGGTTGCTAATGCACAAAAAATATCAAAAATATGTCAAAAATTGTGGTCATGGTAGTTGAAAATAGCATAATGGGTATCGAATATCGATGAAATTTATAAAAGTCTCTGTAATTAATAAAAAAAACAGTTATAATTTTTTTTTTTTTTTTCCGAGGAGTCATGAGTAGGTCCATGCACCGATGCCGGCTTATCGTTGAATTTTGGGACACGGTGTATATATGTATTTATTTATTTTAGAGTCGTAAAGTTGACGCATTTGATAAATCTAGTCTCCTTATTCCCACATTCTATATTTGAAAACCAACAACGGAAGTGGTTATCAAACGATTCGATTATTTTTAATTGCCAATTGATATCAATTATATTAATATTATTCAACTCAAATATATTCAAACAATATGCAAACCTGCAAATTATTACAACTTATTTACAACTTTCATATCTTTTAAATAGTTTTTTGATGCTTAACATCTATGGCGGTAAAGTAACTATTCCATTTGTTCATGATAAATGCGAGTTTATGACAAGATTATTTACATTCTCTTTTAATTAATATTATTAATTTTTGCAACTACACGCTTTTGTTTCGAGTTAAAGTATTTTTTTATATATTAGCTTATGTTATACGTTTTCAGAGGTTATTTTTTTGTAATGTAAGTTTATAAATACTCAATTTTAAGAGAATATTAACAACCACTACAAAATAAAAAAACCTTCAGAGACGTGGGTGCGTATGAACCTTAATTGAAGTTAGAAAATCGTGGTTTCTATTGAAATCAAACATGAGGTTGTATTACAAAATCACAAATATACGATAGGAAAAATTTAAGTCTAATTTAATGTGCGGGATACGAACCCGCGTCCATCCACCCCTAGAGCCGGGGTATGCTCTAACCAATTGAGCTATGACATGACGTCATAACTCAAATCTTTCCTATAGTTCTTTAACCATCGTATTGGGATGGACTTAAATTTTTCCTATCGTATATTTGTGATTTTGTAATGTTATCCGCATAGCAGGCGTTATTGCAAACCTAACAATATTAAAAATGAGGTTGTATCCCTCCAAGAGGAGGGACAAGTTGGGACTCAAAAATGTTTTCTTGATAGGCCACGTGTCAAATTTTATAGTTTGAGCACTGTCGCCTATGGATATATGTAGAACCCGGGGCATCACAAATACGTTGCCGATCTTTCTAAGACTCTGTCGATTCACCTTTTGAAGAACCCTATGTTGTAGCTGCTTGAGAATACCGTTGAAGGAAGCTCATTCCACACTCTGCAAGTGTAAGAAAGAAAAGACCGCGTGAATATATGAAAATAATCGCACAGTATGTTCGCAAAAATTCACTGATTACTGGAAAAGAATCAAAAACGTTCTGAAACCCTGTCACATAGATAATATAGATAATAATAGAGAATAACAGGTATAACCCGGTTTAATGAAGAAAGTGAATCTAAAATGGCGTCAAAAATAATTCCCTTTTTCTTGCACACTATTGCTGCCTTTAATGTTCATTTGGACATTAAAGAAATGGTTTTAGAGGCAATTTTAGATACTTACGTTTGTATATTAAACTGGGTTATAATCTAATTTAATCATATAAACACCATTTCATCTAGAATGCTGTAAAACTGATCTTTTTATCTCATTCGTATAATACAGAGGCAGTACGCAACTAAGACGCAAACATGCACCAAACCTGAGATAGTAACATTTGTTGTGGCATTAGTTTTGTTGTCTATCATGCTCAACCCTGATTAATTTACGCTCGACTCATTTGTGTTAGATAACGTCGAGTTACGTCTTGTATTTGTATATCAAGTGAGTTTATCTTTTAATTCTTGAGCTGTCAACGTGGTGCAAACTCGTCTAGGTTTTTCCAAATGCTAAGAATGCCACAACAAATACATTGTGTGAACGGACCGCTCGGTGAACTGTCCGAGGACAACAATAAGGCGAGCTTCATTTCTTTTTTCAAATTAAAAGTAGTGTAGGCTGGTACTTATATTATGTTAGAAATTTGTAACATACTAAAATGATTTTAATGGTCATCAAACAAAAGCTTCTCAATTCCTTGCATATATTTTTTATGTATCTAGCAACGAAGCGAGCATATAATTAGCATAGAAATAGCAATAAATATCGCAATGTTATGGTCATTCATTTACCACTGCTAAACGTGATCACATAATTATATTATCCCAAAAACCGACAGAACTATCAAATACGACTGTTACTTTTAAGGCAAGAAAAGCATTACATGTATAAATATGTAATAATTACACATAATCAAGAACAATTGCCCGACCTAGCAACAAATAAACAAAAAAACCGGCCAAGTGCAAGTGGGACTCGCGCACAAAGGGTTCCGTAACTAAATATTCTGTGAATAGTTAAAGCGTCTACCTGTCACCGTTATTAGTATCGAGCAAGAAACGGTAAAAAAAAACAAGTTTTTTGTATGGGAGACCCCTTAAATATTTAAGTTTAGTATTTGATATTATAGCGGCACTAGAAATACATCATCTGTGAAAATTTCAACTGTCTAGCTATCACCTATCTTGAGATAAAGCCTGGTGACAGATGGACGGACAGCGAAGTCTCAGTAATAGGGTCCCGTTTTTACCCTTTGGGTACGGAATCCTAAAAACATATTTAAACTTACAATTTACCTTCTAAGTCCTTAAAATTATATCGGTTAAGTTCGTCAAACTCTCTTATCGTATATCACATTCGTTCCACTTGACTACACATCGCGGGATTTATATTTTCAGATTTTATAGTTTACATATGATCGGGTTATCTCGTTTTAAGCCAATTTCGTCACATTCACCTCGACCTTTAGGTCGTAACCATAGCATATCGCGTATTTCTGTAGATTAGCCTATACAGAGGTCTTAACTTTAGGCGCACTTGAAATCATGATGACATTGAGATTTCGCAAAAGGCGTAAATAAACACGTCACGAAATTAACGGTTTTATATCACTGTTTAGTACTTACTGTAAGTGTAATGCGTGTAGATGACGAACAAGATGATGTGTCAGAAACTCAAACTTACGGAATGGTGTAAATGTCATATTTTTTAAACTAATACATAAATAGTATATTACAATTTTACAGTATGTCATCTGCAAAATAGATTTTACGTAATAGATTCTACCTGTGCTGTTCTTCAACTATTTTGTAGTCCAAGTGCAATGGTTTCTGCTTCAAGAAACCTCAAGAAAGTGTCTCTCAGTAGCTCTTTACCACAGTATATTGAGTATAAGATAGAGAGTATAGAGAGAGGAAGGCCATAATAGATATCAGTATTCTTGACGGATAAGATATTAGCTAGCCCTAGTGTCGAAGTGTTTAGACCACCTGAAATTCTCCTGAAACAACAGCCGGGATTAACTGCCTGCGCCAGTAGTGACGATATTGCTTACCCTATTTGATCAGTTAAAAACGTCATGTCAAGACTACAAGCAAACTTGCTACAAGCAACTCACGTGTTAGAGGACAAATTGAGTAAATGTAAGATGTCCGTTTGGGTCTTCATGAATAGTCTCAAGCAACCAAATGACCAAGTTCGGCGAACAGATCCATTGTAATTGTGCGTGCCGTGATTGCAGGCAGAGTTAACACATAATACATTACAGTTTGTGTCACAACACAATCAGGCAGCGGAGGACGAATCAGGCGCCGAGAAGCGTAATCTGGGTTAACAGGGGTCAAACGGCACCACAAATTCCAATACGATATTAGACGTATCTGTGGCGCGAATCGACCTGCTAGGAGGCACGGCTTGTTGCATTGAGGGAATTGATCAGAATGCTGAATGGAAAGCTTTAGTTGCCAGAAGCTATTATTCTTCTTCCTGACGTTACTTACTGCTGGGACCAGGAGATTATTATTGATTGATTCTTTAATCGAAACTTTTTTCATATGTTCCAAGCACACATTTTTAAGACCCACCTTTTTCTCTATCTCTGTCCACAATCATACTCAATTTCATATTTTTTTCCTGCATTAAGTTTTAGTGGCACATGGTTAAACAGTTCTGCAACTGCTTTTCGGTGGTAATTTTTTTCGATCAACTAGCTTTTGTTGGAAGCGTCTTCTACGTGTAATTTATTTGATTACATTGCACTCCTTTGAACTATATTGGACCAAAGTGTCTTAGTGTGTTTTTTTAAATCCGAAGTCATATGGTTCATCCAATCTGTGTTGGAGGTGATTTTTACAGTTCAAACTTTGAACTTTGATATTCATATATTGCAGGTATTGTTTTGGCAGGCGTTGCTTTAATGGCTCCAGAGACGATAATTATTATCAATATTTTATTTTGAAAATGAAATACCATCAAAAACGGCGATGCTGCTTAGTGTTCAAGTTTGAATGAACAACATTCTGTAGTTTACATTTTTGTACATATTCGTCAATAAAATATTTATTAACCATAACACTTATATTTCATCAACATTTGACAGACCATTTATATTGTTTTTTATACATTATCGAATAAGCCGCACAAATACATGAAATGTGACCAATCAAAGAACTGATCTCGTTGACACCGTCGAACTTGGATGTATAGAAGCAGGAAGTGTTTTCTTGAACACAACGAACTTCTGGCATTCAAAGTTTATTTACAATAGTGTAGATATATAGATATACCGCATGTATAGTATTTAAAGACTTTAGACTGTTCCAGATTGATACATGACGTAGTTGTAGAGTAAATTGGTACTGGCGACGCAAAGGAGGCACGGCTCATTGATACGTTTATTTCCATGACTTCTATTTGTTTAGAGTCATGCAGACTATTCTGCATGACTCTATACAAATATATGAGAAGAGAACTATAAAAAATATAGTTGTATGCTGGACTTTTCGAAACATTTTTTATATTTGAATAACCTATTTACATGTTAATAACAATAGCTGTGGGAACACATCTTTAGGTACTTGGAGTCAGGTTTTCTACATGAGGATCGCAGATAGCCAGGCGTGCATTCGCAAAATGCCCTTCCACCATTTGCTGAAGCTCAAGCCAGTAGGTAGCTATTATAACTGGGCCATAACTACTTCAATGTATATACAAATTTCTTTAAGTTTTTTTTATTTTTTTTTTATTTAGTTAGGTTTGCAATAACGCCTGCTATGCGGATTACATTACATTACGTTAGAGCATGCCCCGGCTCAAGGGGTGGATGGACGCGGGTTCGAATTCCGCACATGACTTAAATTCTTCCTATCGTATATTTGTTCTTTCAGTTTGGTTTATTCAACAGAGTAAGCACAGTATGGTTTACTCTTTTGGAATAGAAGGAAGTTTTCTGATCTCATATCTGCAATGCTTTGGGTCCTGGTATACATTGCAAAGATCACTTTTTATTTAGGTGTTATGCCTTTAAATGATGGTAACCTCATATTATTTTAACGTACCTACTTGTCATTGAATCATGAAATATAAAGATATATGATGACAATTTATAATGGTAACATGATACTAGATGCGAATCAATCTATCGTTAGAAAAGGGGCATGTCTTATTGATGCATTTGTTTCTGGAGTTAACTGGAAGGACCAGTGGTATAACTATAATAAAAGCGTATATTGAAGTTATAGGGGTTCGACTCAGAGCAATTGATTCTTAGAATTAATTTGATCGCTGCTCATGCTAATGAAGACGTATTGCGAATGTATCTGACAATATTAAGCTAGCTAGCTTATATTTCCTAGCCATAGTTATATCGCACAAATGACTATTGTATTATAATAACTAGTAAAAATTTAGATATTACCTACATGATAATATTACCATACCACTATGAACTATATGCAACACAACGAAAGAATTTAGATAACTAATAAGTAATCGGAGAAGGGCATGTTAAGCCGTCGGTCCCGGTTGTTGTCTTAGGAAGATAGTCGTTATAGCATGTTGGTAGGGCATTTGGAGTCCATTACTGCCATCCTCGTTCTACATGACACCGCACTGCGCACGTCATTTCAAGACATCTGCTCTTTTATCTCCTTTGCCCGGTTATTTCACTTGCTATAGAGCCTAAATAGAGTATTTTGCACACTACTTACGAAAAATATCTGAGACTGCGGTCATTCTTGCTGAAGAGACCTACAACCTATGACAAAACTGGCTAGCTACCACCCTCAAGTAGAAAATCTGTCGCCAAGCACCTACCGGTGTGTTCCGGCATTGAGAGCCAGTAATTCTAGGATAGCCTGAACAACATCTTCGACCACATCATCACTCACTATCAGGTGGTCAAATGCTAACCTGTCAGGCATGGAAAATAATTGTCTTTGAATTTGCTAAAGGGTATTGATAGTCTTTGAAAAGACATTGTTATATCTTGAGCGTGTCCTATATTACTCTTATTTTCACACATATTGTTATAAATTATAAGAACATACTATTAGTCTGATGAAATGCCTGACCTAACAAACACAATAGGTAATTTAGAACATGCTGTCACCAGATTTTTTCCTTCGCCGTCAACTTTACCCCTTGCGCTCGTAATACATGTCTTGTTTGCACCATTAACCATATTAAAACACCATAATTTCGACGAGATTCGCTATTATGTGGTCAGCGCGTTCAGTAACAAAGCTCAATGAATGTAATCAGTGATGTTCATGAGTATGAACGTATGATATCGACTGACGCAATGGACCAAGTGTCCAATTTGAATCTCGATTTGCTTTAAGTGGTTCGACTTTTCTTAGATTAGAATTCATGCGGATAGTTTGGACTGGTATGTGTCTGTGTTTGCTTTTGACATCGCTTCTGGTAATTTCATTTTGATTTGCTATTTGAAATCTTTCAAAAACACTTCTAATTTGTTGACGTTTTTATTTAGACGGTCGTATGCCTTTAGTAACAAAATACTACGAACTATATACAACACTACAGTTACTACAATAAAAGCATTATAGTTAAGACAACCTATAAGTCAACTATGACTTCAGTAAATGTTATGTAACGTAACATAAGAAATAAATGTTAAGCAACTGGTGCCTGGAGCATTTGGAATGCAATTTTGTAGCTGTATATAGTTTGTGGTTTTGTTTTTTTATTAAAACCAGTAAATGTTTCGTCATAGTCAGGTTGTAGGTCTCTTCAGCAAGAATGACCGCAGTGTCAGATATATTCCCTAAGTAGTGTGCAAAATACTGTAGTACTATAAATATTTTGGCTTTATAGCAAGTGAAATTACTGGGCAAACGAGACAAAAGAGCTGATGCGGAGTGACGACCTGTGCTTCAGTGCTTCATGTAGAACGAGGTGTTTCATGGTGACAGTGTAACTGTAATGGACAGGCTTATCGTTTACCATCAGCCGGGCAACTTCTTTTTCTCCTAGTTTTACAATATTAAAAAAAACTAATATACATATTATTTACAGCACTAAAATGTTAAAAGTCATAAAATGTCGGAGAAAATTATACATATTATTTTTCGTTATTCCTTTTTTTTGCTTGGAAAGTATTTTTCGATTATATGTGATTATCATGATTATTATTCATACCATTAAAATTATTAGAAGTGATTTCTGGGTAAAATTCAATTCATTACACATTCAATTTCTTGTCTTACACAATCAGTAAACAGCATTGACAAGTGTGTCCACGTGATGGCCACAAAGTGGTTTAAAATTGTCACCTCCTCCATGACGACACTTTTATCTCATTAGAGCAATGTGAGCGAAGGTAAAAATAGAATATTCATGCCTATTTCAAGATTTTAAGGTAAATCGTTCAAATTGACTCTAATCAAATTGAGAATGCCCAAAATTGTAATCCCCATTGTCAACGATACTCGTGACGCTTCGACTTGCCATATTTGGTTCTATTAACGGACTGATATAGGAATATTTCTCTATTTTTGTATCGTGATCAACTGTACTCGAACACACGTTTGTTTTTCGTGTTAGAATTGGGATTTTCTTGTTTATATCAAGCTCTTTCATCAGTTGTTTCAGTTCTTTATGATTCATTAACATTACTATTGAAGTATGATGGCTCAGTGGCATTGGCTATGGACTGCCGTGCAGCAGGTCCATGGTCCGAATCCCACCGCGGGCTTGAACTTCACCGCATAGTGAAAGGGCATTTAGCAAATGCCAACCTTATTAGCTATCACCCTCAAGTAAAAATCTGTCGCCAAGCACCTAACAGTGTATTCCGCCAACTGTCCTTGAGACCCAAAATAACAGGCACATGAGACTTAACAACTGTACGTCTCAGTGACGGGCACAGTGCAATTCGTCGATTTTTTTAATTTTGTTAGTTTAGCATTTGACCATTATTTCACCTAATGGTAAGTGATGATGTGGTCGAAGATGTTGTTCAGGCTAACCGAGAATTACTGGCTCTCAAGGACAGCTGCCTGAACACAGTGTTAGTTGCTTGGCGACAGATTTTCTACTTGAGGGTTGTAGCTAGCCAGGCGGGCATTCGCAAAATGCCCTACCACCATGCAAAAATACCAAATTCGTCGTTAACGAAATGCATCTGTTATAGGCAGAGGTTAGTCCACTCAAAATCAGGGGGGCCTCGGGCTTGTTCCGTCACAATAAAATAAAATCATTGTGCGCTTTAAGTTACTGTTTTAAAATAACAGTCGCGTAGAAATCACGACCGGAATCATCAATGTTTCCCTAACACCATAATAACTCTCGAACTGTTTACCACCCAAAAGAAACTTACAGTTACGTAATACAATTTAAAGCAGTCCAACGGTGGCTCCCCTTTCATGCACTTATTCGCATGTCCTGCACGTATGCGCAGTGCATTGAATGCACACGATAAAATATGTGCAACTGTAACAGAGTAAATAGTGGAATTATTCATTGTACATATCTAGGCATATATTATTAGAGCGCTAATGGAAGGGGATTGCGTGAGAGCAGAAAATCATAGATTAGAATCTATATGTAGGATTTGTTCACGTCGGGCTTCAAATAATATTATACGCAGGTACTGCAGTCAGATATATTTCTGATTGTTACTTTGTCATAATGACTATCTTTTTTCTATACATTTTTAGAAGTTGAATCACCCCGGGGGTCTATACATCAAGTTAAGTCATGCTTTGTCCGGCTAATAGATTTCATAGGGAACATTGTAGATATACACTACAGCCTGATTTAATCCACATTTTGTCTTTGTTATGAAATGGTAATAGAAGTAAAATTCACTTACGATATTAGTGCAACAATCCGTCAGTAGATTTACCGAATATATAATGTACCTAATTTAGATTGTTTGGATATCATTATATACGAGTATCTTTAAAGCTAACGATGTTCTCTAACATTAGTAACGGCTTTTAACTTATAAACCCGTAATATCTGATATTAAACAATAAACATACATTAAGCTTTAACCGTAGATAAACAGGACGTTGATTTATAGGTGTATTTATTGCGATAATCTAAGAAACAATAAACAAATAAAAGTTTTCAAATGTAAGATAAAAGCCCACTAAGATATTGTTATATATAATACAATTATTAATTTGAATTCCGACCATTTAAGATTAAAAAAATATGAAAAGCTCATAATATACTAACTAGAAATATCCATATACGATAGAAGGTACCCATCAAATTTTATGAATATCAATCATGCGTTCAAACCTGCATACAAATGCACTTGGTTTGAATCCCGCCGCGGGCTTGAACTTCACCGCGTGGTGGAAGTGCATTTTGCGAATGCCCGTCTGGCTAGCGACCACCCTCAAGTGTTAAATCTGTCGCCAAGCACCTAACGGTGTGTTCCGGCAGCTGTCCTTGAGAGCCAGTAATTCTAGGTTAAGCCTGTTTACACCTTCGACCACATCATCACTTACCATTAGGTAAGATTGTGGCAAAGGGTTACCTAGACGCAATATAAAAATTTACGTATTAATTTTTATTAATTATTTATGTCTATGTCTCAAAGTGTCACTACTGATTCTGCGAGAAAAGTAAAATTCACACTTGCTATTCATATTTTGTAATAAAAATTTTAATAATAATTAAGAACCTTAATCTGTCTTTACAGAATCTAGCGTCGGAGTTACGTCGAAGCAAGACTCCACCCCGAAGGTCCCCAGAGGAACGTGCTGTTCCACGGCCACCATCAGCACCTGTTCCTCATGACCGATCTCAGCACATCCCTCATCTATCTCCAAAGAAAGAGGCCTTTAACAACCTGCTGAATAAAGGTATTGCTGGTAAGTTTACCATAGCTGCTTCACCAGATTTTTTTCAGATTAATTCAATTATTGATGACACTTTTGCGTCAGTTTAGCCTAGATATTGAATTTTTTTTTTGAAATCTGAATGTGTTTTAATATCCATTGAAAAACATTCAAATACACATACAGCAGATCAAATTGCATACTAATAAAAAAACAGTAAAAAAACAAACAACAGTGGCAAAATTATACAACCTTTTTAATTAATTCTCTTCTTTTCAGTCCTTTATAACGAGTAGATAATATAAACTGTCTAAAGAGATTCAATTTAAACACAACTTAATTAGCCACAGATTAAAAATAAAATTTACATAAGAAGGAAAGCTTAGTGTTTAATTACAGACAATTCCATTTCATAATGTTGTCTTAGGTTTTCGCGATTATTAGACATAGTAATTAAACAACTTTAAACGGTTTAAATCGCGTATATTTATCATTATTTTTGTCCCGCCGTTTCAAACAGTTTGCAGTGATCGTGGTCACGGGGTGACTACTTGGTTTTATTTGTCACATGAGTTATTAAGAAAAAATAGAAAAGAAATTTTATATTAATCATAACGTTCCCTATGCACGCAGTATTCGCTCACAGTGTCCAGAGGTCTTGCAGATTTGTGTCAACCATGGGATTTAATTAATTTGATAACAGGATCCCAAGCAGTTGGTACTTGCCAACCATCATCTCATTTCATCATAAGATTTTACTTCGCTTTTTCTAGAAAGCCATAAGAAATAAAGTCGTAGCACGTGATAAAAAGGTCCATTTTCGTGTAGGATTTATTAAGGTAAAAAACGACGATTGCCGTCTTACAGTGAATTTCGCAGTATTGTACAATATTTGATAAACAAAGCATCGTTATTTAATTCGTAGGCACGCGCCGTCCCACCCTGCCTTTTGTCTGGCCATCGAAGCTCATCTACCCGTTAATCTGATGCCATAATTGATTTATCTTCTACACGATAGACCTTTTACGTCGTACATCCGAGAATTCTAATTGATTCCATATCGTTTAATTTCAATTTGATGACGCTGTAAAAGTCGCAAGCTGTTAAAGCATAGAAAGCTTTAGGTTGGACATCAATAAATATAAATTTTAGGTTGCATTCATGACGAATACTAATTTTCTGTAATGAAAAGAATTACTATCTGTCGTGTCTTCTTAGTAATATTGTGCTTGTATTTATATGAATACAAGAATATTTGCATTTTATGGTGAAACCTAGTTAAGATTAGATTGACTTGTACATACTATTGAACTTAATATACTATGCTGAAAATAAGAACATAGCAGACAAGAATATATACGAAGCGATCAAAAGCTCAAGTTTGCCAAGTCGTTCTTCCAATCAACTAAGTTAAGCAACGTCCGCCGCGGTCATATCCATATGGATGGGTGACCGCTATTGGCATTTAATATTAAATGCTGCCGTGCTTCGGAGTGTACGTTAGGCCTTCGGTCCCGGTTGTTGCTTCAGGTTGGTCGTCGTTATAGCATGGTGGTTAGGCATTTTGCCTATGCCTTGCTAGTCACAACTATGTCGCCAAGCACCTAACGCTGTGTTTCGGCAGCTGTTCATGAGAGCAAGTTACTTTAAGTTAGCCTGAACAACATCTTCGACCGCCTCATCACTTACCATCAAGTGAGATAGAAGTCAGAGGCCTGTCAGCTATAATAAAACTATTAGCAAAAAAAAATTTGCTTATAATTGTAATTTCATGCCTTATTTTGTTTGTTAAATACGACATTTTATTTCAGTATACTTGTTGGAAATTCAATTTAACACAGCTTATTTGCCTACTTTTCAGCTTGGGCAAAAATGCTTTAATATTTATATCCGGATGTCCAGGTTATTCTCTTCTACAGGTCACATTTTTCAACCGATTCGATTTGAAATTTTGAGAGCAAATTCAATATAATACAGTTTTTAACGGAGATGGCTTTAAAAAAAGACAAAGCCGCTAGTTAGCAGTTCACCCAGTATTCTTTCAAGCTTTACACAAAGAAAAAAATCTTATGTTATAAAAAAAAGTTTTAGATATGAAAATTGAATTCTTCTTGTACTACCCTACATAAAGTTATTATACTTATTACTCTGTACATATCGACTAAAAGCCAAAACGCGAACCTATCGGCTTCCCATACACCATATAATACGCATTTATCCCCTACGTAATAATTTTCCATTCATTCTCCACTCTTTATGAATCATAATCTCTAAATCTCTGTCGGTCGTTTGTCCTTCTCTGCCATGAGTGAATAATTGATGCCGTCTCTTTTTAGTTCTCTTACCCCTTAAATCTAATCCGGGACATCCGTCTGCAAGGCGTTTATAAGCCGGCGTACACACGCAATCCAATGTGCAACTTAAAAATCATATTATTAAAGATATCTGTATGATAATGCGTGGACTCATCTTATAATATATTACGTAAGGTGTATTTAAGTTTTTGTCATAACTGCTTTTCATAAACGAACGGTTTCTTTCACTAGACCAGGATCTAGATCAGGTCTAGGGGGGCATGTACCACCCAAGGCAACCACTCAGAAGGTAACGATAGTAGTAGCGATATCTACAGTTGATGCCCGCGGCAACCTCAGAAAATCTGTCGCCAAGGATCTAACTTGGATTTCTGACAGCCATTCCATACTGTTCAGTGTTGGAGGTTGGTTCCGCCACTTGACTTACCTTTTTCTCACTGTTCACCATCGACAAGAGTTGCAATTACCATATACATACAGGTATGCTAGTAATTTTTTACCGACTTCCAAAAAGGAGGAGGTATTCAAATGGTCTGATTTTTAATGTTTATTTACTCGTAACTTTGAATAGGTGAACCGATTTTGAAGATTCTCTTTTTATTTGAAAGCTGATGTTTGCCCTGTGGTCTCATTTATATTTCATCAAAATCAGTCAAGCCAATTTTAGGTTACACTCCAATCACTGAAAAGTATTTTCCTATCTTGATGATAAAGTCATTGACAGTGAATGACAATCGTCCCCTATAAGTAGCAAGGGTAACTAAAAAGGGTGAAAAAAAACATTTTACCAAAAAATTTAACCGAGTTCAAAACTCAAATGTGTGAAATAACTTGTCGAAGCCGGTACCATGCGCACAATATTGTAATAATAAGTTTTGAAACATTATGGTACCGACTATATAATCCCCACGCTTGCCCGGCGTCTGGGATCCCAGTAGAAGTCGTCGGTCCACATAAAGATAGCTTTGTATAGACTCCTGGATATCACTATAATTATATACCCTTATCATCAACTTCCTTTCCTTATCCCATAACATGGGGTATGTTATTCTCTAATAACACATGAATTCCGTTTTATGGACACTATCTACTTGGCATTAATACGTTTTCAAAATGCACGTTAGGAGAAATGACTGTCGCTCTTATTCGATGTTGTGTAGCAACAGTTTCCTCACGCTGACAAGAGTAGTGGCATGATTCTCATTTGGAACATACCATAATGTAGCCGACTTTTACATCATCCAAAAGGTATACTTATATACGTCATTTAACAATTCCTTAAATCCTGGAATGGACCGGTTTTACACTACTATTATGAAAAAGCTATCTTGCATACAATTTTACACTATGTTAAAAAGCATCTTCCAATCCTAGGCCCGATGGTACCTAAATCTAAACGAGGCTCTAATCGGTTGAATAAATCATTATTAATTTTGAATCGTCTCGCAGCGCGCCGGCCGCGCCGATCCGCGGCGATTAGCGATTGCACAATGCCAGCCGGATTATAACCGACGTCCGTAGATATATCTTTTTGTCAAATCGTACCTGTGTACCGACAGAGCATAACGGGGAAACTGCAAATTACCTTCAGACAATTTTGGTTAGCATTCAAGGCAATCAGGCAAATACAATTTATCAATATTATTTGACCTATATGAGACCGCCGTAGACGCATATAATATAATTATTTAGCACATTACTAATTTTTTTTTAGTTATTCTGTTATCCTATGCCGAGTTTTGATTGACATCCATAATGGCCGTTTGACGTTATCTGTCACTTGAGATTCCAAAAGCTTGAGTTTCCAATATCTCAAGATTTGTTCTCGAGGTTGGATAGTTATTAGATGTATTCTGAATTTTTTTGTTGCATTTGTGGTCTGAAACTGTGTCATGTAGATACCCCTGACTACCAGTTAGAGGATAAAATAATTATAAACGTGATGACAAGTTTCATTCAGTTGATGGTCATAAATTGATATATGTTGTACCAAACGGACTTAAATAGATACTGTAGTAAAATATCAAAATATTTTTAACAGAGTAAAAATAAGAGAATTATTAAAACAAGCAAAATCCAGTTAACAAATAATCAAATATTAAACTGGATTGTATTTTCGAACCTTTTATTTTGCCGACGCTACTTTATACGAATAAGCTGGTTTTATACAGATAAGCCGATTTATATTTTTTATAGTGCCGCATTATATCTTTTATTTTGTATGTAAGACATAACGTGTATAGTTAAGCATGATTTTATTGCTAAAATCAACGGGATCCTACAAAGATTGAATGTGAATTAATTTATACTTTTTCAACTTTATAGCAGACTGCGGACTATTAAATAACAATATTTGACTAATCTAAACATACATCTTGTTCGAAAGTTCAACAGCTTTAAAATTTTATTATTATTAACTTTTTGAATGAACGCGATTGTCTCGTGTGATAATTTTTTATGGGTGATAAATTTAAAAAGCTAGCACGTAGGTCTGCGTAGAATAAAAAACAATATTAGCGATTGATATAATGAATCGATAAGAATCTACAAATAATTATAATTAAATATAACAATGCATATACGAACCATTGTATACTATATCACGAATAAACCAAATAAAGTATACATATTAAGTTATTTTTTATGTTATTGTGACGGAACAAGCACGCGGCCCAACTGATGTTAAGCGGTATCCTCTGCCTATAACAGATGCATTTCATCACAAGTGACGAACTGCACTGCGCCCATAACCTTGAGACATACTTGTTGAGTCTGATTTTGCCTGTAATTTTACTGGCTCTCAAGGACTGCTGTCGGAACACACCGTTAGGTGCTTGGCGACAGATTTTCTACTCTTCGCTAGGCAGGTGGGCATTTGCAAAATGCCCTTCCAGTAACGAATAGTAACAAAGTGATCTCCTCAGCGTAAAGTTTCGCAGTTTCAATCAGCTCTTTACAATAGACATAGAGAAAAATAAACAGTATGTAATATACGGACACACCACAACCATTAGTAGAATTGAACCAGCTATATTGGCCTGAAAAGAAAAAAATATAATTAGTAATAAAAACGGTTTCATTATTTGTATTTTCAAACTCGTTGCAGTTATCATGGTCACGGGGTGACTGTAAAGTACAAAGTTTCACTGTAGTCAAGTGTTGCTATCACTGCAAATTATTTTAAACGTCGGGATAAATATAACTAGGGCTAGCTTTGCTCGTCCCATGACTATCCTACAACTTGTACATTTTGTGGCACATTTTACTGAATAATTATCACGCCTATAGATTTGTATTTTAACATAGTAATTCGACTTCATATCTAGATGTGCTATCAGTAAAAAAAAATCATAACCATTAAAAAGTAAATATTAACAATTTTGTATGCATTGGATAGAATGTTATTGTACTGCTAACGCCATCTGTTAGAAAACCAAATAGTTAACATCGCTACAACAGAACTAAACTCAATACTATTGAGTATTCAATTCATCGAAGTTAATCTTCTTATTACCAGATGACACCACTAGAACCAGGTTGTAAAATAAACGCGAGCCCTCACAAAGCTCAGCTTTATGCAAGTGATAAATATACGCGATTTTTTTATATTATATGTTTCATTACTGTGTGCAATAATCGTGAAAATCATAATACAAAACTATGAAGATTCAGACTAAAAATATTCAGTGTTCAATCTACAACATTTTTTATGAAACCACTTCAAATTAAATGCATACACAATGGAACACGTACGTTGCAAATATATTATGGAAATAAGGTCATCCAGGCACCATGACGTAAAATTGAATAAAGAATTCGGATAGCGCTACTGTAAGTTTGGTCACTGTGTAGAAGGGTTTGCACACGCGCTTTATCTCCGTCCGACACTACCTGATCCGGACGTGGCTGATCCGGATAATCAGCCGATCCCGTTGCCGTAGTGTGAGTCAGTACGTGTTCATATCGATCGCTTGTATTCATATAATTTTATAACCCTGCATCAATGATGAACCGGTCAAATCTACTTAAAAGCAAAAATAATCTCTTATGTAGGGCTTTTTATTGTGTGAAGCAAAACATTCTAAGTGTGTGTTACATATACCCTTATTATCTGAAGTAGTTATACGAATATGAACATTATTGAAAATATTTTTGAAGTTTTATCTAATATTTATAAATACAATTACAAGCTCTGTAGCGTGCTAAGGGAAAATCATATTTACAAAGTATTCAGGGACGAAATCTGACGATAAAAAAAATATAAAATAAGAGCACAAAATTCAGCTCACTCCAGCATATTCCGGTGGCCGAGGAGTTTAGGACCCGGTGCAAAATGGGGTTACGTGGGTTCGATTACTGCTCGGGACAAAAGTTATGTGTTCTAATAATTTGAAAATTTGATGTGTCTAATACTGTAACAATAACCATAACAATGTATTTGTTAATATCTACTACATCATCAATTACCATCAGGTGAGATAGTAAGCAAATGCTATCCTATCAAGCATAAAAAAAAAACATTACTAACACACTTGGTCTCAACTCTAATGTAATACCATAGTATCATACCCACTGGTGTAGGTAGTGAGTCTATATAAATCTTTCTACTGATTAAAAAACAAAGATCAAGTATGCACACATACACTCCATAACCTCATCTAATACTGTAAAATACACGACTAATATTGTAATATACAAAAATATTAAAGATTAATTGTAAATACGAAATTTTGACCCCGACTCTCATGTTTTGCCCAGTGCGTTAGGACTGAAGCAGTTAATATTTCTATACAAAATCTTCCAAAAGGATAAAGCTTAATAAAAACTGAGACCACGTCCCACAACCACCGCACCTTTTACCTTTTTTAACAGCTTTTGAACATTTTTCATACGTAAATCCATAATATTCCGCCCTCTCCAGTGCCTGCCTACAATCCAGATCCGCTGGTCGCGTAATCCGGCTTAGGCCTGCCTGATCCGTGTGTGTGCACACCCTACATTTGTATTGTCTCGACCTTGCTTGCGTGTGGTGACTGTTGAATATTTTGAACAGGAACTTTGGAACAGAGCTGGTGATTTGTTATTAGTGGGTAACACTCTGGTGGTTCTGATTCATCATGGTATAACACAAAGTCGCTTCCCGCTGTCTTTCCCTATGTATGCTTAGATATGAAGCTTGAAGCGCTCGTAGCGAAGTTTACTTAGCTGTTCTCAACCGATCAGCAAAGTTAAGCAACGTCACCCGCGGTCATGAGTTGGATGGGTGACCGATAGTGACATTAGTACTGAGCGTTTCCGTGCTTCGGAGGGCACGTTAAGCCGTCGGTCCCGGTTGTCGTCTAAGAATGGCAGTCGTTATAGCATGGTGGTAGGGCATTTTGCGAATGCCCGCCTGGCTACCTACCACCCTCAAGTGGAAAATCTGTCGCCAAGCACCTAACGGTGTGTTCCGGCAGCTGTCCTTGAGAGCCAGTACTTCTAGGTTAGCCTTAACAACATCTTCGACCACATCATCACTTACCATCAGGTGAGATAGTGGTCAAAGGCTAACCTATCAGGCATAAAAAAAAAAAAACTTTAAACCTACGCAATGGATTTTGATGCTTTTTAAATAGATAAATTGACTCAAGAGCAACACATTCATAATTTAGTAGAGTAGAGTAATATTTAGTTCTATCTATCTATCTAGAGAAACACTGATAATTTCAGAGGTTCTAATGTGATGTCGTATATAAAACATTATTTGCGCGCACATTGCAAATGCTGGCTGAGCACTACGAGTTAGTTGGTTAGTTAATTAGTAACAGTATTTGTACACCTTAAAAAGGTCTACGAAAATGTCCGCGATGTTGTATGTCTATATCTCAGGGATAACCCACAATAATAATTGTCTAATGACAAAAAGCTATAATCGTTGTATATAAATATATTCTGTAGTATATTTAGTATCAGCATTGCACTCATGCGAAGCCAGAGCGGGTCGCTAGTGAACTATAATGCATTGCCTGCTGCTAATGTCAGGAGTAGCGCGTGGGTTACAAAACTCATTTCGTTTTTTAACTGTTCAGAATAAGATATTGCTTATTCTATTTAATATTTTACTAATAATATTATGCTTAATGAACATCATCGATGATTATTTTATTAATTTTGTGTCCTTTATTAGCTTATATTGCATGTTGATTTTCAAAAATCAATTGTCCCCTATGAAGTAATCAACAATGATGTTTATTCTGTAATTGCTTTGTGTAAAGG
Organism: Plagodis pulveraria; assembly: GCA_963890685.1. Lineage (NCBI taxonomy): Eukaryota > Metazoa > Arthropoda > Insecta > Lepidoptera > Geometridae > Plagodis > Plagodis pulveraria. The sequence goes on from OY982951.1 coordinate 10,641,052, forward strand.
CTATATCTAATATTTTCCTCTATACATCTTTTTTTCAAAATGTATTTTGTAATTTAAAATATATAATACAACATGTACTATAATCCGAATCCAATTTCACCAGTAACACAGAAACCTATAAAACCATAGACAAGATATTCAGCGAAATCCGGATCTCAGTAATCTCGTCTGAGATACCCGGACGGCGGGCAGCCGCTTCCATCTAATCTCAGCTCATCCGGATGAACTCCTACTTAGTACTACGTGTGTGCTCTGCCTTAGCTCTACTTCCTACTGTATATACAGTAAGGAATCAAGGCCTCAAATTCTGTCTGGTATTACAGTAGGATGTTCAAACGTGAACTTTGATTATGGTTGAAATATTTCAGAAAATTTACTAGTATTAACATATAGCGGTATGTACTAGGTAAGATAGTCGGTCAGAGCATACCCCGGCTATAGAGGTGGATGACGCGGATTCGAATCCAGCATATGACTATAATTTTACCTCTCGTAAATTTGTTATTTTGTAATGTAATCCACAGAGCAGGCGTTGTTACAAAAAGGGGCAGGCGTTGTTAACGCAATATAATTTTGTATTTTTTTATTACAAAATTATATTGCGTTAACAAGTTTAAAGCTTTTTGTAGTACAACGTAAGTTGAACTATAGGTGTCGCTCCATTCCCATACGATGGTTAAAGAACAAGAGGAAAAAATAGAGTTTTGAGTCATACATCATGTTAGCTCAGCCAATCAGAGCTTACCCCGGGTGGATGACGCGGATTCGAATCCCGCACATGACTATAACTTTTTCTTTCGGAAATTTGTAATTTTGTAATGTAATCCACAGGCGTAATAGCTAGTTCGTTTAGTGGTCTTTTTTATTATTAGTCTTTTTTTTAATAAAGTTGTTATAGTTTATAAGCAGTTACACTAGGAATTAAAAAAATACTGGTCGTGTGCGAGAAGCGCAATTAAGTACAAGAAAAACAGCTTAAAATAGTAAATAAGTTAATTATTATAGCGTTAATTATTAGTAAAATTACTACAGTTGGAAATATTAAAAGTTAACGTACCTATTTTTATAGAACTGTTATGAAGGGTTGGATGTTAAAAATCTATTCCACCCTATTCTGTACCACTTACTGGTGCTGTGAATAAATATTTTCATGTAGCTCTTGCATTAATAACCTACTCGTATAAACAGAGCTTGCGAGTTAGAAGAAGTGAATTGAATCAAACCATATATTACAGATATAATTTCTCCTACTGTTTATACGAGCCATCAATGTCGTTTCTTAGCTCTTTGTTCGGATAAGTCTACGAACATCTACGACTTATTTGAAAGGATTTAGTTATATTCAATATAGGAAATGAAAACGTTATTACGCAAATGAATAATCCAATATGACTATGAATATTAAAATACAAATACACAGCATCCATATCAGCAGGTATTTGATAAATCAGTTAGAAAACTCGTTGTCTGAGTTATATAAAGAGCTACTTTGATATCTCGACCTTGGTTTTATCCCCCGGTCAAACAGTTATTGGCAAGAAAAAGAGACAGCAGTAAGTTTGGGTCAGGAATTGTGCACGGGAGATGGCAACTGGCTCGCCACTATTAATCTTAATATAAACGAGATAACTCCGCGTAATCGTGATCCGCGAAACAGAACTTTATTGATTCAAACATGTACTCACCTACCTGGATCTATTATTTTTCTCAATAATAATGAAATGTCTAATCATACCAAAGTTCCGCCGAGCCGCGGGCATGTCTGTTCCGTACCAAAGCGGTGGCTCCTCCATCAATCATCTCGAGATAATCTCTTGCACTTCAGCCCAATTTAAGGCATGCATTCAGCTTAACACACACTAGCAACTACACTCCATCCACCGAACGCACACCATCAAGAAAAATACAAGTATCATTCGAAAATCAAAACGAATGACACGTGTGTGCGTATCATAACGCAAATCCTTCACGATTACTCTTTTGTGTGTGACTTTATAATTTCGTTAATGCTGTGTATGTGTGCGTAGTAATCCGCCGGCAACAACAGAGAGACGCAATCAGCTGAGCTGGTGATCAATCGATAAAAAATCGTGCCGGTCGAGTTGTGTGGACAAATACGTGGACGGCAGCCTGCGTGCGGATGATCCGGGCCATTTGTCAAGATTAGGCTTACGGAGGCGAGCGCGGATCGGCCTAGCTTGAAGCTTTAGACTGCTTCGATCGCTTCTCGCAGCTTCGCTCACCTTCCATGCTCGGTGAGGTGCCTTGTATGGTTGACACGGAACTGGTTTTAAACGATTAAGATTTATTCTGTGCTTCAATTCGCATGGTTGTTCTCGTAAATTAAGGCACGTGACAAAGATATTATTCTACATACAAAATCGTATAGAATCGTAGACTAAGGGTCCGTTTCAGAATGTCCTAATAAAGTTTCGGGTTGCTAACCAACACATAAAATAACTGAATGATAAAAATGACAGTTAACATGCAGCGCGTTTCAAGCTTTAACCTGGATAGGCTAAATCGATGACTGTGAAACGCAAAGATAGTGTTTTATTTATTAAATATGTTCTGGGTAGTATAACCGGAACTTACTCGACCATTCTGAATCAGGATCTTACTTTATTATTATTTTTCATGTATCATAAGTGGTATTTAGATGGCGTAAAACATTAAAAATTTAGTAAGTTGTACCTAATGTGTATTAATTGTTTTACAGTCTAAAAACTCATAATAGCTTACTTACTTGTAACAATTTAACAACGGAAATACCTATTCATGACTCGAATATTTCACAAAGATGATAGTCCTCATTGTTTAGAGCATCGTAAAAACCATAGAAGTGAGCGGCAAAGGGCCTGGCTCCCTCTAATCGGGACCCCGTCTGGCTAGGCTTAGGGACCGTGCCCTTAACAAAATCTTAATCCTTACAAAGGGTTAGTAATATTATCTTATTACAATGGCAAGAAATAAACCCTTAATTCAAGGCAATTCCCTTAAATTATGGCTATAAGACGTTTTATGAGCGGTGGAATTGATTTTATTGTGACTTTGTAGAGTGAAAAATGTTTTTGTTGGTCGTTCGCTATTCATTTTTTTGTTTTAGAAAGTGTGATATTTGTGTAATTTTTTTTAGTTCGCTTATTCAAAAGAAGGTTGGTAACATATTTTCCATGCTGCCATTTATTGAAATCTCTGATTTCAGACAGATTTTAATGGAACTAGGTACATACATATATTCTCACACTCACAGCTGGAGTCTTCAGTTGAGGGTGTGAGAATATATAACATCACCAAGACACCTCCCTGTATCTTACTGTGGGAGTAGTAAGGAAGAAAGGAAAAGCAGTTGTTAGGGTGTAGTTGATCTTGATTCAATACATCACGTCCATTCAATACTTCTGTTGATCTGAGATATTTCTGTGAAAAAAAATTGTAGCAGCTATTCAGTCTGGAACTGCGGCCAGTAGATGCCAATAGGTTCACCCCTAACCATATGGCACTAAAATATATCTGACGTAACGTGCTTTTTAAGGCTACCTCTCTCCTTCAGGGAAATACAGATGTATTGATATGAGAATGCAGTAAGTTAGATATTAAATTGTAAAAAAAATTGCTAACCCAGGCAGGATATCAAGAAATAATATGAAATAAAAGCCAATAACAGAAACATCTAATAATAATCTAATATCATACATCAGAAAATCCTTGCTGAACCACTGATCCTCGGATCTTGAAGACAGATCAAAGCAGCTGCGAGCACATTGCACTGTCGCATGTCGCAGTAATCGTGTCGCGTTGCACAAACATAAATTTAGCTTCAATCGCACATTGGGAGCTATTAATCGCGTTCGGTGTGGACGGAACCTTAATGTATGCTTTCGGATTTAGGGATGGCATTCAAGTGAAAATTTCATTGCTGAAAATTAAAATCGATTTTTTATTTAATGTATTTGAAATAAGTTTTGTAAGATTCGGACAATCTTAAAAGCCAATCTTATACGAATCAGTGTTTTAGTAAAGCATTTTCATGTTCTGTTTCTAATAAGATTTAATCTATTAATATAATATAATTTAGTCAAAGGATAACCTATAATGCATTAAAAAAAAAATTATGTGTCGGTATCAGGACTTTTTATTTTGGATTGTTACAAATATATTAGTATATACCCACTGTAATTAAAATGTTGAGGTGAATAGTATAAAACACAGACACACGCACACACGCATACAAACTTATAGTGTATTGATAGTGTGACAATAATTGGAACAATGCATATCCAGCCATAACTTAAACTGTATATAAAATAGGGCTTTATTTTTACCACATCTAAGTCAAACTACGTATACACAAGGGAGCTACAAGTAACTGTATCCCTCATTTTTTACCGACAACCCTAAGGGATAAGGCCACAACCACACGCGCGGGCTAAGACCACTACCGGAGTATCTCCTGAGATCTGATAAGATTCAAATAAGGGATTAGAGAGGGACGTGGCGAGGATTCGCGTCCACTAACTATGGGTGCAAGCGAGACAGACAATGGGATTATCTGTTGGCAGACCGGGCCAAGTGCTTCAACGTATTACGTATAGTTTATAGTGAGTAAGAATTGAGGTGTTCTAAAGTTGGATATCGGTAAGTAAGAGCTACCTATATATGGACATAAAAATATTTTTGGGATTATATTTAAATCTAAGTTCCACGATATTTCGTTGAGCCATTAATTATACCATTATAAGATTAGTGTATAAATAAATATAAGTAACACATCTCTGTTTTGGTCCAACGTATTTTTATTTTAAATGCTTTATTAAAAGTTGTGTGTGATTTATTTCGCACTCAATCTGTTGAGCAAACATTTTAAAGTGTTCTTACTGCAAACTTGAGCTGTGACGTTTGGCAGTAGGATATTTTGCAAATGCTCGCCTGGCTGGCTACCACCCTCAAGTAGAAAATCTACATTGCAATTCAGAATACTGTCTATGAGAAACAGTTGTTCTTGGTTAAGCCGGTTCACATCATCACTTACCAACCAGTAATATTCCGGTGAGAAGAATATATATGCGTTATTATATTTACATAAAGAAACTGATCCTATGTTTGCGTAGAGTAGAAAAGCATACCCAAGCCCTATTGACATATAATTTTCATCTTAATAACTATAAAATTAACTGTGAAGTGCTACATATGATCATTGTAAAACTATCTACAATACATGTTTAACTAGTTCAATCCGTCACCTCAATTCGGTCGGCCGCGCGGCCCTCTACAACACCGTTGTGTATTTGCGTAGATATATTTTGGTAGTAGGATTAAGGTAAGCCGGGATAGGGTAAAATCCGTATCCGGGATTTGCACGTGCCGTCCTCGTAAAGGATTTCCAAGCTTTGGTCCTTTTTAGACGCATTTTTTACTTTGTTCACATATAGTATTTTATTTTAGCTTCTGAAATAATACGTTTTTGCCTTAGTATAAAACATAACATTTTACTATTCCCTGTGTCTGCTGTGTTTGGAAAATTGAGATGAATGCCATCGTCAGTTCATCGCTGTCCATTTTTTACAGTGTTCGTTTACGGCTATATATTTGTCGGTCCATATGTCACGACACGGAAAGAGTTGCAAACATAAAATTCTAACACTGTGTAAAATTTTGATTTCAAATCGAATATTGAAATTGCAATCCCATTAATTTCTCAAGTAACGGGTGAAGGTATATGAAAATGCTTGTTATGTTCATCGTATTTAACTGAGTAGAGAACTAATATATATATAATTATTATTTATCTTCAAAAGTACATAAATGGAAGACCGGCAAAGTAGATGCGACTACTTTTTTTGGGATACACAGACAGATGGCTCGCCAGTAAGACGGTATGTGATCACTGTCGGTGCCAGCGGTGCAAGAGGCCTCAAGGATGTATTGCCGAATTTAGAGAAGGGAATATGTTCTTCTTTTAATATTGTTAGGTTTGCAATAACGCCTGCTATACGGATTACATTACAAAATCACAAATATACGATAGGAAAAATTTAAGTCGGTTCGCATCCCGCACATGACTTAAATTTTTTCTACCATAAATTAGTGATTTTGTAAAATATGCTCTGCTCTTGAAGGTTCCTACCTATCGGTGAGCAATACTTGAGATGGCAGCAGTTCCACGTAATACTCCGTTGGCGAAATTGCTGTTCCTCGGGTCCTCGGAACACTCCCCGTGATAGATATAAGATAAAGACTGATCCTATGTTCTTTCTCTACGCGGAGTTGAAGGCAGTTACAGGATCTGTATAAGAAAATGAACTAAACAATTTTTGTATAATATGTTTTCAAACAACAACTAATGAACTCCGGCCAAGTGTGAGTCAGGCTTGCTCTAAGTACATCAAAATGTTCATATATAATTTACAGATCATATATATATATATATATATATATATATTTATAAAATATGATTATTTTATTGCGTGCACGATACCCGCGGTGCGAAAGTCTGGCCTGCATTGACGAGATTTTTTAGAGGAACTGACCCCTTTATAACTAAAATAGAAAACGACGACGGGGTGTGCCAAATATCATACGTGTCTTCTAGAACACAGTTCAATTAGGTTTATTCTGACTCAAAACTATGGTGCTTGCTTACTTTTATTAGGGTTGTTACGCTCCCCAATTCCGAACATCAAAAAAGAATAAAACGCAATCAGAGCTGAAGTTCAAACTTTTTATTCTATTTTTTCGTACCGCCGATCTAATCCGGCGGCTTATCTTGAGCTTGCAGTATAAGCTCGAGTGGATTTTTTTTAACGGAAACTAAATCTTATTTTAATACACGTAAGGCATATATTTGTTTGGAGATGAAATGAGGGGGTTTACTGTATTAGCACAGATTAAATAATAGTTACTACTTGTATTAGTCAATGAACCTTACGAGTGAAACCGCGACCTACCATAGGGGTTGGAGAGTTGTCGAATGTTTTGTGGCAAAGATTTTGTATTATCTTACTTTTTTGAGCTCTTTCGGCAATATACTACTAATACGCTTACTTACTACGCTAATCACAGATTGCCGATGATCATAGTTCTGTGTTAAATCAATTAAATATTTATATTTCCAAACTATAAATATTAATTTGAACCACTACAAAATTACAAATATACTAGAGGAAAAATTTAAGTCATGTGCGGGATTCGAATCCGCATCCATCCACCCCTTTAGCCGGGGTATACTATATAACCAATTGAGCTAACAAGACAATGAGTCATAACTCAAATTTTTCCTATCGTTCTTTAGCCACCGTGTTGGTCGTATAGATGTCACTCTATCTCTATACGATGGTTAAAGAACGATAGAAAAAAATTGAGGGTTGACTCATTGTCATGTTAGTTCAATTAGTTGTAGAGTAAGCCCTGGCTAAAGAAGTGGATGGACGCGGGTTCAAATCCTGCATATGACTTAAGTTTTTCCTCTCGTATATTTGTAATTTTGTAATGGAACCACTACATTTATCTATTGCAGCCCATTTCAGAGTTATGTATAACTATTAATGAAACTAAAGTCATCGTTTGTAACAAATTTCAGAAATAAGAATATTGCCTGCTTACCATTAATTAAAGATAAATAGAAAGGCAGGCTTTCTTGCCCTTTAGGTATTAGCTGACTGAATTTAGAATAACTGATATTAGCTGATGTAAACCTAATCAAAGTTCCAATACTTTTTACCAATGTTTATTACCTTTCCAATGTCGATGTGACACATTAATGTTTAATTTTGATTTGCTATCGACTGACTCTTATATTCGTCCGATACATTGAACCCCCAAAAATAATTCTTTTATAAACTCTGAACAAAATACACACGATTTCTAATCATTGTATTTCTAAAGCGCGTTCCTAAGGGGCTAAACTCGTATTTCGAGGAATCTACCTACTGAAACAGGATTGACTTAATTTGGTTCTTTTTTCCATGGATATATGCTCAAAGTGGGCTGACAGTAGCTGATCATTATAGTAAAAATTTTTTGAATCTATTTGTTCATACGCTCGTTACGATATAAACATTTTATTTTGGGATAAAGCCCTTAGCTTAGCAGCAAGGGACTCATCCTATAAGTATAAGGCATGCAAAAAGAGATAAGCCTCTGTATACGATTATGTGTGTTTTATACGGTTTTCTGCTCATTGCGCGAATATATTTACAGTGACGGTTGACTAGTGTTAGTAGTAGTGTTAGTGTGTTGTTAGTGACGACTTGCTCAAGCTAATTGAAATACTTAGGAGAAGATACATTCTAAACTTGTCCTATAAAAAAATGGTTTTTAGAATCATGTAAATTAGTAGTAACAACAGCTATTAGTAGAAAAGATTTTTCGTTTTAAAACTAGTATTGTGAAGTAAATACTGACAAAAACATATGGATATAGAGCAATCTCCATAATAATATGATACCTACTACTTAATAAAAGGTCACTTAAATGCCACCTGAAGAAAAAAGCATATACGCTTATAAACATCGTTACAAAAAGTCTAAAGAAGCTGCCTTTAATTTTTGACGTATATTTTCTACAAATTAAGGGATAAAACAGGCCGGTTTAAGTTGGGTTCCGTAGCAACACAATATATTTTTCATTTCTTATGCTTGTTTTTGTTTATGCCCAGCGCAAGCGGACTACAACGACACCAAAATATAACGTTTTGTTCAAATATCAATTTCAATTTTAATTAATGAGATATAACTTAGTCTATCATAGTTTCATTTCCTTGTAATTGAAGCAAAAAGTGAAGTCAATGCAGGCTTAGTATTATGGATATGCACCCACTTTTCTCCAGCATTTGTTTTGTTTAGAGAGACTAAGGTATTGCCACCTACTGGAAAAAGTTTTCAAACTCCAAAATGCTCCAAAATTTTTCCGTATTCGTTCTTTGACTTATTCATTAACTTGATTGAATTTTTATCAATGAGTTTCTATTACTTAAGTTGTAGATCTAATGAACGAGATCCATTACGTAACTATGGGATCCATTACGTATTAGGAAGATATGTTTTGGCGTTTCATTCACAGGGAAATAGAGTGAAATATGGCGTAAATAGGAATACCTATTCATCCGAAGATACTTCCGTTTTTGTTTACCACAGGTTGGTTCGTTTGATGTGTGTTTCGACTTATCCAATAATATTAATGCTTGCGAAAACATCTCACATCATAGGGTCACTTATTATGAGGAAGCACATACAATAAATATTACTACGTATTGCGAATATTATCGTCGGGTACAAAATAAAGCGTCAGGAAAGTAGATAAATCATTTCCTAATTGATAACATACCTTCTATATTCGGGAAAATACAAAGCATACATACAATTTTCTTTGAGAATGCATCAATCTTCCATTTTAATTAGGTATAACAAACTCAGGATTGATATAATTAAATGTGTGAAGCAAAATGCGTGGAAATATGAGAAAACCTTTATTTTTGGTAGTATCTTTAAAATTCAGAGTAAAGTTTACTTTGAGATTCATTTACACAAAAATTGAACGCATATAAGAATTAAATTAAAAATAATATAATTTGTTAGCAACGAACATAGGTGCATGTAGTTAAAATATGTTACTTTCTCTAGAGAACCAATGGAACGAGTCGTCAAAAAAAATAAACCTATAAATAATGATTTAATCCTTAATAGAACCCTCATAATAAGCAAGTAAATAACATTCCTTTTTTTGGGATGTCATGTAATAAAACAAAAAAAAATTAAAGACACCTTTTTTTTTCAATACTATGTTTTTAATAGTGTTAGTGTTTTGAATATTATAACTTTAAAAAAATGTTATGATTACAATAGCATATATTGTGTATAGCCCTAATATGACCCAAATGTTTTACTTCAAAAATTATATTTTATTAAGCGAACGGGTCACTAAACCAAATAACTATTTCGTTACTGTCCTTGATACTCAAACCTCAATGACCAATCAATTATTTACCGATTGAATTCATTTTCGATCTTAATATTTCTATTAACATTGTTCCTAGCATCACATCGGTATATGCCTGAAGTAGTAGAAAGAAGAGTCTAAGCAACGATACGTTTCACCTGTATGTTTTACAAGCGTCGGTTGCTACAAGCGTGGGGATTACGGACCACCCCATGTTGTTCGGGTAGAATTTGTTCAACAGTGGAAGTTGGTGTAAAGAAGGTCACATAAAAATCATAATTAAATAGTCTTTTACATTATTTAAGAAACATTATTTTTGTCATTTAATACCTTTATATCAAATCTAAAAATGAATGAGTGTTATTCTAATTACTTATACATCACCTCTAAAACGATTGCACGGATTTATACGAAATTCGGAACACAGACTTTAGATGCCAGAATTTTAGGTCTTGGATATAAAAAAATACTTTTAAACCCGGTTTTCCAAGTAGTTCCCGAGAGAACGCAATAAAATCACTCTGAAAATAAACTAAACTGCACTTGTTAATAATATGTGTCTCCTTGTCAATCAACTCGAAATTCTAATGTCCATTCAGTAATTCGCAACTCGCTATCCGTTCCGCTCGCGCTCGCTTAAGCCAGATTTCAATAGACTATAATCTCGCCCTAATGAATCTCCGATCCGGATTACCGAGGGGCCCCTATAATGGCTGAACGACGGCCATAGCAAATGAGCGGGATTAGTTTAGAAAAACTTTGATTGGTCGAGTGCATGGCGTGCTTCAAATAAGAACTTTCAATCAGTGATGCAATATAATCTGTTTTAATGGTTAACAATATCTTTTGTAAAGTTACTTTGAAAGTTTTAGAGCGTCGAGCATTTTATTTTTCCTATTTATTCTGACTAGATGATTATACTATTGTCAGGTAGTAATGTGGACAGACATCTGATTCCATCCAATAAATTGCAAAGGGCGCCCGACACTAGGCTAATCCTATTGGTAGGCATTAGAGCGGCTTTGTGTCGACAGATTCCGCTCGCACACCTAAATTACCTAGCAATTGGTAGCCACGCCGAATTGCCTGTGGGCTCAGACTAAATCGGCTGCAGACACTTTTATTGCCCCGGCGACGCGCCCAAATCCCGCTGACCCGTGCTTGAGCCGATCCCGGCCTTCGTTTTATCCCGGCCCGCTTAATCCCGGATTTGACGTCGCTTAATCCGTACCCGTGTTGGATATCGCGTCGACACAGCCCTCTCCCACACTCTTGTTTCTATACTCTACTATATTGATTTCGGATTTTACTGTACACCTTCATAAAAGCGCACGTAAACAAAGTGAAATCGGATCTTTTACGGATTATTACCTCGCGTCGGTGGACATTAAAGTATATTAATATTTTATTAACCTATGATGAAATGATTCAATCGAGACAAAAGTAATCCATATAACTATCAATGTGACGTGGGATTACGCATCGTGAAATGCATCGCATTCGGATATTTGAGCTCAATGATATAAAATTGTATGCAAAAAATGAGGAGATTAATTTGTGTTTTCATTGGATGGTGCGTTATGCGAAAAATTGAGCGGCCCGGAAGCAAATGGAAATGATCGCTTCGTATAATTTTATTCTCGTAGGATTGTCGTTCTGCAAATGAACTACTTACTAGGTATTGGGTAATATATTCGAATGTTATAGTTGAAATGTTTTGTTGTCGGGATAGCGAGTTCGGTCAGACGGATTTCTAATGGTACGATAAGAGATTTATCTGCATAAAACATTACACAAATGCAGTAGACCAGTTGAACAGACAACGTTATTATACGAACGTTTAGGATCGGATTTGCTGAAATTCATAATTATGTTTCAGTTTCGCGTTTAGAAGCCAAAATTATATTTGATAGCAAAGTGAATAGTCGCTATTTCCCATTTTAATGAGGATTATAGTTTCTGGTGCACTTAGAGCACTTCGCGCGGTAAAATTAATTACTAAATCGAGTCTGCCTGTGTTCTCTAAATACGATTCGTTTCAAAGCCTACACACAATTTCGACGGACAGATTTAGCTTATGTTTTAGTCTGAACAAAATGTTCTTCGATGTAAATTACTAATCATGTGTAATTTATTAACCATATGAAATGAAGCCTTATTACCTAGGTATATGTTTTTTTTTAATATATTTCTATGATGCTTTAAGGGAACACTTTATAAACCTATCATAGGACCGAAGCCGATCGTTGTATTTCCGGATTTTTGTGGCAATGAAATGTATACTAAGAGTCTGGAATCTGGAACTACGCTGTAGGCATTAGGCGCGCCCCCCATTACATGGGACCAAAATAGGTGAAACGTGATTTTATTACATTGATGCCAATCTATTGGGAACTTTACGGGTATGATGATTAAGTTTGTATGGAATTTGGAAAAAATATAAATCAAGCAGGAATCAAAGTGGGATTAAGTCTGTATGTGGAATTTAATTGTATTTAGTGTACTATACTAAAAATATTATAAAATACATCTTTATATATTATTACTATGCTACATATTATTATCATAAAAAAAATACTGTTTTTATTAGAATGGAGTGCGCTGGAAAGTGGATTGTGTGCCTAATATAGATTTTACCAACTACAATAATTAGATACAAATAGACGCGTTCCAATTTGTATCCAAAATCACTAATGACACACGCCCACAACTAAACATTAGGACAATTTAGACGATAATGCCTTTAAGTCCCCGTTCACACTAGCGGCATTACCGCCCAATGTTAATTAGTCGCGGACGTGTACGCGGCCTAACAGCGGGCTTTTAACTTTTCAAATGCGTTCATTAACTGCCTACCGATTATTTGAACGCCGTTCTGACCAACATTGATTGAGAATAGTGCGGTTTTGGCGACTGTGTTGCCATTATTGCGGTTTTAGCCGTTTAATTAATTTAATGATACGGTTTTGCTGTATTAAGCGTGATAATCTGCGATAAAATATAGCTACTATTTTGGCGTGATATTTAACGGTCGGTATTGGCTTGCTGAAATTTTAGCGACTTTTTAAGTTACTATAACTGCCATTAACGTCGACTCGCATGGCAGGCGTCGTTCATCGCAGTACTAGATGGTAGTTCTTCAGATTGCGCTGCTGCCCACCTCCATTTTCTCCCTTAGTCGCATCTCTCGTTCGGCGTCTGACGTTTTAAAAATGATGGAACAAAAAGTTTTGCTCAGTAGACTGAAGGAGGTCCTCAGCGTCCTTTATGACGTTGGTTGATGGTTATAGTTGATTTTGTCAGTATCGATGGTGCAAATGCGACCTACGCGTAATGCCTGAAGAAGGGTGATCGAACCAAGAAAATATTATAAATAATTGTTCATCTATTGTGTTAAAACGAAATATTTTTTATTAATCCTGTTGAATATTGATGGTTCGAGCCTTCTTTATTTTATATATTTTTAGTTGCACAATCAGGATGCTATTTTTAAAAAAGGTTAGAATGCTATTGCAACAATTTGGCGACAGCGACTCGATCTGATAATGAAGGAAGATTGACAAAGAATTCCACAGTTGTTAGGAGTAGTTTGGTGGTGTTTGGTCTCAATTTGATCTATTTACCTCGACGAATCTCTAGGTCCTAGGTTCCAGTCCTACGACGAATTTAATTAGATTTACTGAGTACTACTTTCTCTCGAAAATTTCTTTGCGACCGAGTCATAAGAACTAAGGTTGACGAGCGCAGTGCAGGTTCTAGGAGGATGAGAACGGTGCCGTGCAACTGTAATAGACAGGCGTGACGCTTACCATCAGGCAGACTACTTGTCTGTTAATTCACGCGATAAAAAGTGGGAGAGATAGTAATCCAGCTTCTATTACTCAGAATTTATCTGGTTAAAGTTGGGTATTGAACAGCCTACCCCGTTGGGAATCTATGGAGGTTATCTTGAAAAATGTTTTTTTTCTGTTCAGTATTTGTGTGATAATATATCTAATTAAATTATTGATGTATGAACAATGCAAGTCAGTTATTTTAATAATTTGCAACTGTTTTGTGATAAAATTAAGTGTACAATTTTAAGGGATTATGCTATCACATTAACCAATCACGTGAAAGTCACGTAAAGCAATTAAAACATACAACATAGGCCTCTAAATACAGAGCTGTTAGGATAGGGGTGACACACGATATTTTATAGGTGAAAAATGTATCAGGCATCCATATTTATTAATAACAAATATTCAAAAGATTTTACAAGAACACATTGAATTATGAAATAAAATTAGTAAAAAGAAATAAACGAAACATTAAATTAGGCGGAAATGTCATTGTATATTCATTTTTTTTTCAAATAAAGTTTTTTTCAATGATATAAAAAATAAGAGCATATGTGTTAATAACACACGTGTCGAACTTACTATTAAGTAAGGTGGTGGATAACATCACGGACATTTTACATGGAGATCACGAAAACATATAAAATTGTTACTTCAGAACTATTTGCATGTCGTGCACGAACAAATTCTCCTATTTCTCCAGATTATCATTCAAAGTAACTAAAATTTTGTACAAAACCCTCCACCACCCTTAATGACGTACCCTTGCCATATTCCGTTTCTCGCTGAAATCTCGTCAAAATCTTATAGCGCTGATCTCCAGTACGATGACCTGAACAATGCTCATACACTGGATTATATACTTTTAATAGTAGAAATATAAAATAACCTTAAATAGTAGAAATATAAAATAACCTTAAATAGTAGAAATATTAATACCCTTGTCTCATGTATGTAAGATCGGTACTTACAAACTGCTCTAGAAATTCTACTGTAGTGACTTTTGGCTTTATTTTTATAGCCAGGCATTATCCTGATGCCTGGCTATAAAAATAATATGATATGCTGTCATATAGGGTTGGCATCAGAATTTGATAGAATAACTTTAGCTATTTGTTCATAGGGGCATTACGATGGTAAAAAGGCTTTAAGGCGTGCCAAATATGCAGCGAAACCCTACTAACGTCAACGTCTCTAGTAGCATGCAGCTGCCACTGTTTCTTTTAAATACTTTATACAACATCCAATCCTTATATTCTTAAGCCGTGAATAGTAAAATCTATTGCAAAAAAGTAATATTAGGGGTTTCCAAAACGCGAGTGAATAGGTATCTTCGGGTTAAGCAGGCTATATCATCGATCGTATCATCACTTAACATCAGGTGAGATAGTGGTCAAGAGCTACGCAAGTTGGGTATTAAAAAAAGAAAAGAAAGTAAGAATTAAAAAATATATGTTAAAATATCAACTTAATGATTATCGCTATGGATTAATGTATTATACTTTGAAAGAAAAAAAAACTTACTCTCTGGCAACCCTACACGCAGAAAGTTTGATACAAAATTGTTGCTAATCCAATACAGAGCGTAGGTTTCAACAAAGTTTAGTTTAGATACATGCACTCTAATAGAGCCGGAGCTTTACGAGGGAAAGGTAACTTAATTTTCGGGGGCGAATGTAGAATTTCATTGCGTAGATCACTTTTAGTCAAGCCGCTAACAATGTGAGAACAGCTTTCTTTATAACTGATCATCTAGCTAGCTTTTATCACTAATACAAAATTACAAATTTACGAGAGAAAAAATTATAGTCATTTGCGGGATTCGAACCCGCGTCCATCAGGCATTAGCCGGTGTATGCTCTTACCAATTGAGACCAATTCCGCCAAGCAGGCGTTATTGCAAACATAACAATATTAAAATTATGCGGTTGCGTCACCATTTACGGGTTTCCAATTGCAAAACTGGTCTTGTTTGTAGTACGAAAGTTGAACTTTAGGAGTCGCTCCATCCCGATACGATGGTTGAAAGCACGAGAGCAAATTTTAGAGTAATGAGTCATTGTGTCATGTTAGCTCAATTGGTTAGAGCATACCCCGGCTAAAGGGGTGGATGGACGGTAAATTTGTAGTTTTGTAGTATAATTCACCAAGCAGGCATTATTGAAAACATAACAATATTAAAATTTTATCACTATCTCAAAGCTTGGTAGATGATGTGATCAAACACGCGAAACCAAAAATGGATTTTTTTAAAAAGACACGAAAAATTGCGGTGACAGATTTTTGGCCAAAACTGTTAAGTTATGAAGAACAAATCTGTAAATAAAGCTAACTATAAAATATTACTTAGTTGTTCTTCTCTTCATAGACTCGATAGGAACATAAGTGCCTTAGAATTGCTATAACATCCTATGTCATTCTTCAATCAACTTTTAACCAAGAAAAACAATTAATTAGTAAACTGGTTTATGGGTAAGTAGTAACAAACAAAAGACGGAAAAACATATTATCAGCTATACGTTTAGGTGATGCTTCCTTGTGATAAAAAGTATCCACAATTGTATACAAATAACTTTTCAAAATTAACTTAAAAGCCATAAAAAGTAATGTTTAATTATTTGTTAAGGCTGAGACCATTATTACTCTATCAGAGCTGTAAGAATTTGAGTAAATATAGCACCGAGTTCAACAAATTATTATTTAATAACAATATTTACCTATGCAATATCAGATATAGTCAGATTGGTTAACTCTGAATACTTTTTCAACTTTTAGGGAGACTCAAAAAATATTATCGGTCATATTGAGTTTTATTGCCTAAAAATTTTATTTTTACACCCGTTGTCAAATGCAATCAAATAAAACGATGAATGTACATAGCTTGTATGAGAAGAACGTAATTTAGTGACCGTCCAAGGTTACCTTGATAGCTAGGCAACCTAATTCGATGATTATTCTAAAGGAAATTTTGTGTTTAGGTATTTATCAGACTTGAGTAATAATAAACTTTTATTATAAGTAAAAAAACGTAGATCTGTCAAATAAAATCAACTTCAAATTGTTCAACATATTCACGGAAAATACCTACCATCTACGAAATGTTAGCTATCTGTAGTAAAAAAGTTTTTACTCATTAAGTATAATATGAATTTATCGAAAATGGTACTATTATATGCAGATAAAATATTTTTGAGTGACCCAGGTCCGCTCGAGACAGTTTTGAAATGAAACTAGTTAGATAAATGTTGGTTCGCATAATGCAATAATACGAATCGTGTAATCTACGGAGCAAATTTTCCATCGTCATATTTATTTCAATCCTGCACTTCCAGTTATTCCAAAATATACATATACCTGTATTATTTACGTACTATTGTCCAATGCACGCATATTTAAACAGTTTATAGCCTCGGAAGCCCTAGCGAGCAACAAGCGGCGTCTTGCGGCGGTGGATCGGGCGCGGATTAGGCCAGCTTTGCCCGCTCGAGACAGGCCGGGGGCTATATAGCTAGTTAGCTATACAGTCACAGATTATAGCATAGTTCATATTAACATAGGTATAAAGTAAACTTAGTGCGAAATTATACGAAATATGTTACTAATATTGATGATTGTTTTCGGTTAAGTTTTATTTTTGCTTTTGCTACTGAAGAGGTATTAAAATTTTTGTTATTAATCTTTAGTTCAACGATTTGTTTTTATGACACCACTACAATGAAATAACACGGCCAAAGATGTTGTATATGAGCATAGTGATATTTTATCACTAAGCCCAACCACTACTATACCACTTACAATTTTAGATAAGTCATCATTCTGGTTTGAATCTCTCTTTGTAACAAAATCTGTAGAGTACTACGCACCTCGTAGAATTTTCGTAGCAGTCTACAATAAGATATTTTCTTATGTTAGCCGATTTTTCAATAGAGGTCGACCAATAGTTTATATACGATCTCATGCAGATCATTTAGGACTCATCAATGTAATAGCTCATTAAATAGCTGATATAACATATTTCCACACTAATTTATATAAGTATCTACCTGATTATACTTTTTTAGCCTTAACTAACTGCCTCGATGCTCAAGTGGCGTTAAAAATTATCTTCATATATTTAGTTCCTAGTTTTAATCCCAGGATCAGACAAATACAGTGCATTAGGTAAAAATAACAGTATCACTGCTGGATCTTGAACCTTGCCCGATAGATTGTGGCTTGCCCTCTGCCACATTACACTTTTGATTACCGCTTTGGGGAATACAGACTTGATTATATCTTAACACTTTAAAGTAATAAGAATTCATCGAGGCAATACTTGGAGAATAAAAACAGGGCATTAACTCGCAGAAACTATTTGAACCAATTACCCGAGAAATAACAATGTCAAAACAAACTCCCTAAGAAATCCATCAGCAAGTATATCCAGATATCCCAGACGGGCGGCTTCCTAAACCACGACGGGATTTAGCAAACCGTTGGACGCACATCGGTGTAGATTAATTATTTATGGACGGCCACTGCCCCGGGGAAGGTTTAGCTCCCAGACGCTCACCGATTCCTCTTTCATGCAAACTACTCGTCTTAAAGCAAAATTGACGCACACACTTTAATATCCACAACCCTTAATACCCAAACAATAAAGCTGGTTTTCCGACGGCTGAATAATTTATACTCCCTTTGTCTTCATTGTCCGACGTAAAGATCTGGGGGTTTGCGATGACCACCTTGTCATGGCGAGCTTTGCTCTAAATCTTCGTTGCATCTTTGCCGTGCCGTAATCGCTTAAGCCTGACTTAGGGTCTGCTAAATTAATACCTATAAATTGTGATGCTATAGAAGCATGGTGTTATTGTTAAACTGAAGGGAAACAAATAAACTTTTAGTTTTGAAATACATATTTTTTTATAACTTAATATAACGTACATTAGATCAGGACCAGGTCCAAACCTGAAATAAAATAATTGACGGCCGAGTATTATTTTTAGAACGAATTGAAGCTGAAGCTTATTTATGTGATTTTTAAGAATATATGTTAGTGTGTCAGACATTATTATTTAATAATAAAAAACAGCCAAGTGGGAGTCGAACTCACGCACTGAGGGTTCCGTACAAACCTATAGGTATATAAGTAATGGTATATTTATTGCTAAATTAAATCCATAACATATTAAAAGTTAAAAGTATGATTTTTCAGAACATCAATGGACAGTAGTATTTGATATGGGGTTCCGGTTTTTCCTTTTGAGGTAAGGTACCCTGAAAAAGTGAAACAGACGGTTTGTTTCGTAACTAAATAGAGAAAAATAGAATAGAGAGAGATATATAAGGCTAAATAGGAATTAACGGTCTCATATATACAAAGTTTTAATCCATTTCGGAATTGCGCTAATAGCGCTTTCCATACGTATGTAGTTTCGTTATATTTTAAATACCAAGATGAAATTTTGTGTGCATGTCCTTAAGCATACCTATTTTTTTGGTTTGCCAGTGTATTGCTTAATTGTGCCACGACCGGAATTTAAACCCAATACCTTCTGTCCGTTGGGCCTGGACATACTCGTCCAATTTCAGCCACCGTGATGAGAAAGTTATAGTACGAAGTCATATATTCGTCCTCATAACATCAACCGTCAACTCACGCTGTCCATCCAACATATCCTCTATATTTTATTTTACCTGATTGGCTATTTGTTGACCACTATCCAAACCTGATGGTAAGTTTTGATGTGGTCGAAGATGTTATTCAGGCTAATCTAGAATTAGTAGTGGTTTTGAAAATTGAAAAAAAAAGCAGGCAAAATACTAATATTAGAATATTCGTACAGAACTTTCACTATGTAAGAGCATACATTTTAGGGCGTAATGTGCTTCTGCAGCGTAATATAGACACAACACCTAATCACGGTCAGGTTAACTATTTCTCATACATATAACAAAATCAATATGACAAAGGAACGTGTTCCCCTAGTAATGCGTACGTAGTTTTAATCCTTAAGGCGAAGCAAAGCACGTAATATGTAGAAACCTTCTTAACCTAACAGGATTATCGTGAGGAGTAGGCATTTCACGGACGGATCACGGCTTGCCGCCGGCTCAGTGTAGTAACTGATTAATAGTCTATGACTCGGCTAAGACACAGATTTTATTACACAAATGAGATTAAACACTGAACTCACACAATGTGACGTATAATGCAATAGGTGTAATGTTTGATAGATATATAGACTACAATTTACACGCTACGACGTTTTTTGAAGAAACTGTTTTGATTATTTTGGTTCTGAAATTATGCACAATTATTACATTATAGGTGTTAGGCACTTTGTTTATCCTTAAATATATCTACATAATCGAAACACGTATATGCATAAACAGAGTTATTGGTAAAATACGTTAGCATTCATTCAACCTCTTAGGGTTGACTTCTGCTAGTCCTAAGAAACATTTTGAGCTATATCTTATTTTTTTTTTGAGTTTCCATATTTTTTTTATATGTTTTTTGCTGAATAAGCACGAGGACCACCTGATGTCAAAAGTCTCTTTTGCCTGTAATGTATTATTTAATTTTTTTATTACTTTGCTCGATGTAAATATTCAAAACTCTATTCAAAGGGACCACGGCACGGTCCGGTGTTACCGCGGCGGGAGCTCTAAGCTGGAAGTAGACATTAAAACCCAAAACAAAATTTAAAACAATTAAAAAAAACAAACTTTATAACCCAAAAAAAATATTTATCAACACCAAAAAAAATATTTCAAAATGTTTCACGGGACTGGCAGAAGTCAACCCTAAGAGGTTGTTAGTATTTTACCAATAACCCTGTATATGATGTTTTTCCATTAAAACTCCGTAAGTTAGCATGATCACTATAAAATCATAAGAGTTGTTAATACCGTAAAGACTTCAAATGTATCCTTAATGAAAATGTCACGAGCACAGAACAATGACGTCACAACGCATAAGGAACCTTGTACAATACCAGAAGAAACATTATTCATTTGCGATGTCAATTAAACGGTGCCCTCAAAAAGGCCATTTGTTTGAGACAATCGCACCTCCCGGCGTAAACTGACAAACGAGACGAGATAGCGAGGTCTAAAGTCTAAACCGGACGAAGCTTTTGAACTTCTTTGACGCGCGTCGATAAGCGTGTCGCAGCGACAGCCGTTGTATCGTGTATAGGGTACTTAACAATGGTGTTTTGCAAGTTTTCACGGAGCCGTAAGTGGGTAAATGTGTTAGCGATTGACGGGACAAACAAAGGGGTAGATACGTTATTGTGTAGTTCCCGCACCGACTTGGATAATGATGTCGTGGCTTTGCCTTTAGTGAAATTAATTGCAATTGATATTAATTTACAGCAGTTTTTGTATTTGATGTACTTAAGTTATTTGTATTCAAGACTATTTAGAGTTATATATTTATATATTATTCCATTTTACACGGTTTGTCCTTCCTAGAGTCACACAGTGCCTTTTCCACTCGTTTGAAGCCTGGTGGAGCTGATGAAGACGTCAGAGATAAAAACGCTGCCTATCCCGTTCTAAATAAAGTATTGTCCTTTTTACCAAACAAAAAATAAAGTGTAAACAGAAAGCAAATGCACAACCTAAAGGCCATCACAAGCCTATGAGCAGCCAAGATGTTCCTGCTTTATGTTATTAATTTTTTTACAAAATCACCAAATGAAAATGCTGTAAAAATGTTTCTTCCTGTGTCGTAAAAGGCAACGAAGGAAAAAGTACCTCAAGGTGGGCAGCATAGCGCGTTCCTGAGAACAGCTTTCTTACACTATGACGAATCATAAGGCGCCTGCCAAGGTTTATATGGTATGTTATAAAAATTTTAATATATACCAGGGATTTTCACATTTTTCAATGTTTATTCCACTGAAAGGCAATCTAAATTTTTATGCTTAATCATTCCATTATTATTTCTACAAATTTACTTTACTCAAAGTACACAAATTACTCCACAAATAATAATGTTTAAATTAGGCCAAGCCACAGATCAGGTAGTAGTTAGTAAGACAAGTAACAAGCTTCCAGTAGGGATGAACCGAGTTTCTTAATTAAAACCTCAACACGCCCTTTGACAGATGTAACGCCTTCACAATAATTGTTAGCTTTATCTTGTATCTTATTGTGTACTGCTCTTTATGACGTGAATGTGTTACTAACAATGCTACAGGAAATTAAACTTTATTACAATGAGGTAAGGCGTTGGTTAGATCTTTGCTTTGTAGATTTCCTTGGTCTGTTGTGGAGAAACTTCTAATTTAGAAACTGATTATGTACGTATAGAATTTGTAGACAATGATCTATTTCCGTATAAAGTAGGTATCGCTTATAGAATAAAAATATAGACAAGCCAAATAAAAATATAGATTATTAATCTTTGCTCAAATTTTATATGCGGGTCCTTATTTGTTTTTGGCTAGAAGTAGGGCGAAGAATCTCGCGACGACTTTTTATCTTATCGGCAACATTATCCCGACTCAACAAATCATTATTATATTCGTAACAACACTGAAAGATGGCGACATAACCAAAACCAAAGCAAAAGAAAATAAATAAAAAATATTTTATAAAAATAAAACCACAGAAATAAAAATGCAATGCTAAATTAAATAAAGAATTAAAGAATAATTATTACCCTTAAGAATCATATAATAATATTTTTTCTGTCCATTGGGGATTGAATTAACGATTATATATTATAAAAAATGTTTTGAAATTGGAATTTTATGCTTTCTAGCGAAATAAGAATTGTTTGACAAAGATTTTTACTTTGAGCGCTCGTAGCGTAGCTTGCTTAGCCGTTCTTAACCGATCGACTCAGTTAAGCCTCATCCGCCGCAGTCATGACTTGGATGGGTGACCGCTTGTGGCGCTAGTGCTAATGACCGCTTCCGTGTTTCGAAGGGCACGTTTAGCCGTCGCTCCCCGTGGTTGCGATCGTTATAGCATGGCGGTAGGGCATTTTGCGAATACTGGCCTAGCTAGCTACCACCCTCAAGTAGAAAATCTGTCGCCAAGCTCCTAGCGGTGTATAATAATTCTAGTTTAGCCTGAACAACATCTTCGGTCGCATCAGGCGAGATAGTGGTCACAGGCTTTCAGCTAAAAATAAAACAATGAAAGAAATTGCTAAATACCGAATCATTTTTTCCCTAGTATACAGTTTTATAAAATGGTAACAGAAATCTCCTTATATCACAGGGGCGTTTAAAAACTTAAAGTTCATTCAACCGGGAAGTTATTGTAAAGTTGAAGCTGAGTATTAAAGTAAGGTATAATAAAGGTGGTGAGGCTTAACGCTGGTAAGCCCTAGCGCGCGCTTCAAAGACCTAAGAGTCATGTTACCTTCCTAGACAGAGCGGTCAGTTTATACCTAGGGTTACCTCACTTTTGTACTGGATATGGCTTATTGGCTAACATCTTATTTGTTGCCTGTCTTACAATTATTTTTTTTATGTTGGCTTTGCTTTTCCAGTTATGTTTGTGATTATTCTAGAAATCCGTCTAGTCGTCAAAGAAACAAATACAACCAATCTAGTCAAAAAGAACCTTCTTTTCTTTGAAGTCAGTAAAAAGCGGAAGAAAAGCTAGTTCCCTAGGCCATAAAGGACTTTTTTTTGTAAGTCTGTAAAAAACGACAGAAAAGTTTAGGGTGGTTGTATTTGTCTACCTCTCTTTCATAAACCAATTTGTTTTTATTATTTGATAGGATATATGCTTTCAGATTGGTTTCATAGAAAGTAAATAAGATAAAAAGCTAGTTTGAACATAATAATACATGTCATGTTAGCTCAATTGGTTAGAGCATACCCCGGCTCAAAAAGTGGATGGACGTGGGTTCGAATCCCGCACATGACTTAATTTTTTCCTATCGTATACTTGTGATTTTTTCATAATAATACATCATCAGTCCCACAGCATTATATAACTGATGCACGTGGTTATGTTGATTGTACTTGGTAAATAATAAGAATTAAAGTTTTATCTTGTTACACAAAGCGAATTCAGACTAAGCAACATCTAGACTTTCCTAACCCAGGTTTTGTAATGATGCGTTGGCGTGTGTTAGTGTACTGAACAATAGTGCAGAATTAGTACGTCTGCATGGTCAGGTGAAAGTTTCGGGGTCCGGCGTAAAGGGATTACCTACTCGGTTGGCTTTAGCTACATCCCTATTTGGGTATAAGGTATCTTAAACTTTGTCTTAGCTTTTGAATGTACATGCAGCCGTAGACCAAAATGCACACGGCATTCTTACCTAATTTCGTACCTATGTGTTATATATGGTTAAGAGTAGGTAATACAGTGCAAACTTAATTCCATCTACTGAGCTAAAGACCCTAGAGACTGGTCCTTCGACGAATAAGGCAGTGTGGGGCCACCTTAAGTATCAGTTCTTAATTTAAATTAAACGAGCCAGGTGTATTTACTTGGTTTCACACTGGCGGTTCCGTACTTACGTTTTTTTTCGTACAGTTCGGGATCTGTAGCGGAAATGTATCAACCCGTAGCGGTTTTTTTGGTAACGTTCAATTCAACCACGCTGAGTTGACCTGTAGTATGTGGCTACCATTTTCCTAATAGAGCAAAAACAAATAACAAAAAAAAACCATATATCTCCAGGGCCATATATTATATATCCATAAGAGGGCCCTCCATCGCTCTAAGTCCAGTGGAGTTGTAGTGTCAACCATCATTGGCATCACTAAAACAAAAACCACTTTTCTTGTGACGGGACTTCTATTTATAACTTTTTGTCATCATTTATTAGACAAGCCGCCATACGAACATATATTTTGGAATATCGGATTCCGTAGTCCACATACGGAATATTTGAACTCGCTACCCTTCTGTCTATACTTATTTGTTTTACTATGTTACTCTTTGGATGTACGGCGGTAGTAATAAAGTACCATTTATTAGTGCAGAACCCCAAAAACATACCATATTTTAGAACGATTGCCGTTACCGCTGACGCATAGGTTAAACGATTCTTATTATAGGTACTTCTAATGACAGCATTACAAATGACCTACAATTTTCACACTTTCCCATTCACAACAATGATTAAATCTATTCATAAAATATGTTATAAACAGGATGCGTATAGCATGTTGTATTTGCTAGGTTTCAGCATCCGTCACGGCAGGACTTAGCCAATCCAAACAGATCATCGCACACGAATGGCCGGTACACGCAAATCACGCAAATCCAATAGAATTCGATGTGACACGAACTGATACTGTTTTTACGCGAGCAAGTTAATCTTGAATCAACCGCAGGCTACTCATTTTCCGACCTTTATCCCTATCATGAGCGGTCAGTACAATTTGTCTTCTCGTATCAACTAATTGATAAATAATAACAATATAAATATACAACTAATTTAATGTTAGTAAAGTAAAATAAAATAAAATTATTTAAAATATAGCTACTGACAATTCAGCCTAATTTTTCTGCTAAGCCGACGTCATAAGCGTCATGTTTCCTATATAAATTTGCAATGAGTTTCGCTTATACCCACACGAAGCATTATCAGGAGGTCTTGCGCTCGAAGAGTCAGTAGACCGATTCATCGATCGTGCGCTTGCCGACCTGTTTCTCTAATATAATAATTTAATCTTTGGCCCGTGTGTTAGCGGGTATTTCTGGGTAATTATAAAATTGCACCCTCCCTTAACTTCCTGTGTTAGATGAGGAAAGGAAAATACCAGAAGGTGGGCTGCAATGCCTTCTGAAGAACTGCCATCTTAGACTACGATCCCCAAGACGCCTGTCAAGCATTGGGTTTATGAAAATACACGTCCGGATCCTTTGTGCAACGGTGCATGCTGTAGCTGTTCATGATGATAATGATGATGCCAAATAATGTCACATATAGAGCTAGTCTCCCACATATACTAATTATTTCATAACAATTATAATGCGAGATGCCTAGTAACTACAAAGGCTACAATCAGCCCCGAATCTAGGGAGGAATCTACATAATATTTTAATATTGTTATGTTTGTAATAACGCCTGCTATGTGGATTACATTACAAAATTAAAAATATACGATAGAAAAAAATTAGGTCATGTGCAGGATTCGAACCCGCGTCCATCCACCCCTTTAGCTGGGTATGCTCTAACCAATTTGACTCTGACAAATTGAGCTAACATGACATGACGTCCTAACTCAAATCTTTCCTATCGTTCTTTAACCATCGTATTGGGATGGAGCGACATCTATAGTACCTAAATTTTTTCTATCGTATATTTGTAAAATATTTTTTTGTTATCTTACTTCACATATTATTGAAATGGCGTTTTGAGTTGCAACTTATGTGCTATGTGTCTATCAACTATATTTAGCCACATAATCACCAATATTTACTACAGGTTAGCTATATTATATATATTCTTGTTATTTCTGAAGTAATTTGAACGTTGAAAAGATCCATTTAGAGGTCTTCCTATATATTGCTATTCATTCATTCATTTCGTATCAGTGACCTTGAGTTATTTTTTGCCCAATAGGACGCCACCTCCACGACCCTATTGCATTATTTAGCTCCTCTTGTGTGAAAGTGGTTGGACACAGGGTACATGACAGTGAGTGTGCCATATTATACTCAGGAGCATCACACTCACGTTCCACGTGTAAATTATCTACTATACCCCATTTGGCCTGGTTGCAATCAGGTATCTACAAACAAAATACCATCTCTTTCAAAATGTAAGCAAGTGTATTAATAGCTACGTAAAATTCAAAGTTGACTAAGCATCTTCCCAATTCTGGCAGGAGGGCTTAGGATGAGACTTTTAGCGAATACTTATGCTAACTCTGAGTTAAGTACACACGTCGCTCACGGCTCATTGTTAATTCCGTAAAGGATGCATTAAATTACTGGAAATGGCTGGAGTTAAACTGTTTACGATTGATTAGGTGGATATAATATAATGATTAATAATGTAACTATCATCCCTAACATAGCTCATAAAGCAGCGGTGCAATCACAAGGATTAATGCTCTCTTTTTAAGGTCCTGTAGGAGAAAACGAGACCCTATTATATGATACTGGACAGCATAGGCTGTCCATTCATTGGTTATCTTCTTACCTTTCTTCTTTAATAATAACAAATATTTTAAAAGTATACTATGAAAAAACTAATTCAATATTTTACTAAACACTTAAAAAATATATAAATATATCTAATTACAATTCCGAATAATGTACATGAAAAATGTGTATACGAATAAAAATACCTACGTGTTTGTAACGTCACGCTGGCTTAACAGGCAATTAGGCGAAAATGTCAACAGATATATTTATATATTTGTGTTTTATAAAAAAAATGATTTATTTTTTTCTTAGAATACCTTAAAAATATTTGTTTTTATTAAATATGGATTTCCGCAAAGCAACTCCTGAATTTATTCACTATCAAACGCTGTATCATTTGTAATCTGCAAATAGGCAGCTCTTGTTTTTTTTAGATTTTTTAGAGCTTTTTGCAAAACATAATGACAATACAAACAGGCTAAACTTCTAGGTTAGCCTGAATAACATCTTCGACCACATCATCACTTACCATCAGGTGAGATAGTGGTCAAAGGCAAACCTATCAAGCATAAAAAAAAAAAAAAAAAAAAAAAAAAAAAATATTTAATAAAAACAAGGAGACAAGAAATATGTAATTATTTATCAATGCTCTTTGATTTTTCCCAACATAAAATATAAATGTCAAACTTGCTTGATTATTCAACAACCTCTAAAGAAAACTAAGAAATATTCATAAACAGCCAAGTGCGACTTGGGCTCGAGCTAAGGGTCCCGAATCGAATGAAGAGTAATGATTTTTGGGCAATACATACAACATATATTTAATATTAATACGGAACCCTCAGTCTGCGAGTCCAATTTCCACATGACCGGTTACTTTATGTTCAAATATAACTGAAGTTACCGCTCTATAAAGGGTTACTTCTGTTTTCTATTTTGCTTTTGCATAGGGGTTGTAGGGTAGAGGGTACAGACTCGTCGGAAAAGCGGTGAATTTCAGACGTATCTGTGTAAGCTTTCACATCCGGTCTGACGTAAGCTTTGTCATATTAAAAGTATTTGATAAGATTTAGCAATCATAATCTCGCTATGTGATGAGGTGATATACGAAATAATTAAACAATTATTTGAATACTATCTAAACTGCTCTCAACTTCAGGGTCTAGTTTATACTAATCCTTTAGGAACTAAGTTATTACCACAACAGGTACAACATATTAATTCAAAATCAATATGTTTATTTTGTTGTGTTATTAGTTCCTCTAAGATTATTGAGTGTATTATGCTGTGCATAATGTGCCCTGTGGAGCTATACCTAGAGGTCTACAGCTCAAAAGTAGTGCACTTGTACGGTAAGAATAAAGTTATGACTTCATGGTCCACTAGAACTCGGTCAAAGATATCGCTTAACAGTTTTTGTTATATGGGTCTGTCTCAAATATTAAACAACTAAGCAATCTGTATACTACACATATCGCCTATCTGTCGCCAAGAACCTAACAGTCTGTTCCGACAGCAGTACTTAAGAGCCAGAAAAATTACAGGCACATGAGACTTAACAACTGTATATCTCAGTGCGACGGGCGCAGTGTAATTCGTCACATGACAAAATGCATCTGTTATAAGCAGAGGTTAATCCGGTTAACATCAGTTGGACCTCGTGCTTGTTCCGTCACAATAATATTAAAAAAACATATTATAGTAATATATGTCCTGACTATCTACATTTTTTTAAATGTAAGTTTACAATTAAGTTTGTACCGACGTTTCATAGTGAAAATAACGATTTTTAAGATGCAGTTCTTTACATTAAAAAAAATTTATTGAAAAAAAGTTATTTTTCACTTTCAATATATGTCAAGTCCTATAGATTTTGTATTCCTTAATCTAAACCTTTATTATCTGTAACGGTATTTGTAATTAAATTTTTAGTTAAATACACATGAATTACCGCCCTCTTTCGGAAGAATCTTATCAGAAGCCAGTCTACGAGTGAGCTTAAGAGCAAAGCTGCACTAAAGATGCACTTTGAAACTCTTAGCGTCTCATTGGGCTTTAAGCTCCGGTAATGATTGTTATATAGACCTTACTCCACAGATACCAAATAACAAAGATCTCTTTGCACTTGACCATTCATATCTATAATTTTGGTTCCCTAAAACAAATTTAGTATAATATGTGAAGACCAATAGCTGCCAGAAATCGAACCCAGAAATTTTTACAATGTATATTATGTAAAAAATATGACCTGCCCTTTTATGAAAATCACCATCAATATTAACAACATTGAATTATTTTTTTATACCGGTGGTATGCTTTTATTAACAAAATACTACGAAGTATATACAACACTACATCTACTACAATAAAAGCATTTAGATCCCTATAAGTCATTGCAGACTCATAGGCAGTCCCAATGCTCTAGCCCACTACCAGTTGGCAGCGTGCCTAGCATGATTAATAATTAAAAATTTATTAATATTTATTAATTAACATAATAAATCATTCACAATAATTATGAATGATTTTTTAGTGGTTGCATTAACTAAAAAACTTATTTACTGTCTTTTCTAGCTTCATTCTTACTTAAGGATCGCAAGATAACTCCAAATTATTTTACATTAGTTGAATCTAAGCGTTAAAGATTTTCATTTTGATTTTACATTATCATACAGTTATAAAAAAGTGCAGCGCGCCACCGATTACAATGCATTTTTTTAAACAATCAGAGACAAAATGCAAGCGAGCTCCAGCTTGCATTTTGTAACTTGAATTGCACTATACAATATAATCATTCAGACACTAAAGCCATAACATACAACAAAAAACATAACGCGCATCATAAAATTCCATACACTCTTAACTCACATTGAGTAAATTCAATAACTCAATGTGAAGTAAGTAGTTTATTACGTAATATATATTAAACTAATAATGTTGATATCCACTTACTTAACCTAAAATAACTATCACTTATAAAACAAAACATAATAATATATTGCTCTTCATAACATGTTTAATTAATATCAGAGTCCACTAGTTTCATAACTAAGGGATTAGTTGACCAAAAGACCGTCCCGTCCGGCGGTTTCACGACTAAACCCCAAGTAATCTAAGCTTTACATTAAACCATAGGTGCTAACCGAAAACTACCTTCAGAATCCCAAATTTCACAACCAAAATAGCAGTTATAACGTAAACTATTGAATAATGCTTTACGAGATTAAATGTTATTGTGAAAACAATTTAAAGTTACTTTATGCGATTTAACCGTTGTAGTATTAGAAGTTATATCAGGCGATGTAACAGTTATTTTAAAGTTATTACGCAACTTACTTGAAGAGAATTAAGGGATACGAAGAATTTACAGCTTTGCCCTGGTAAGGTTTTGTGCTTTAATTCCAGTACTGCGTATG
The DNA here is from genome assembly GCA_963890685.1 of Plagodis pulveraria. Classification (NCBI taxonomy): domain Eukaryota; kingdom Metazoa; phylum Arthropoda; class Insecta; order Lepidoptera; family Geometridae; genus Plagodis; species Plagodis pulveraria. Next base: position 10,671,308 of record OY982951.1, read on the forward strand.
CGAAATAATGCGAATTTAATATCCTCGATAGTTTGGTAACAGCTCTTTTAATTTGCAATAGCCCATTGGAACTGATTGCTCTATAAGTTTGTTTTTTGTGAGGTTTATCTTTAATTTTGTATGTATTGTAAGCAATAAGTTCAGTTAAAAGAAAAAAAATGTTCTACCAAGACAAGTCTAATCCTTTTTCTAACCAATTAATTTGTTTATATTACTTAATAAAGTATACAATATTATGTTTATTTTATGAACACATAACTTGATCAAAAAAAAGGATTTTTGTCTACTTAAAATTGCAGCTTTTAGAGAGGCATTCAATAAAGCTTCTGGCCGTTCTTAAACGTTCTTCTGTAAAAAGTATTCGAGCAGCAAAAACTATTTAATATCTGAGCATAAAGCGCTGTTGCAACGTTGCCCGTCGGCCGCGAGACACGAAGCAAGGATTAATTATTATTTTAACATTTTCCATGGTTTTTTGCCACGAGCAAGTCAAAAGCATTGCGTTCTCGCTTGAAAAGTTCTTAAATTATTAAGATGCTCCTTAACGACAGCGCTACGCCGTAGCGTCAAAGTAGATTTTTAGAACAGACTTCACTGAGGATTTCCTTCGACGTTATTTTGTTTTATTTATTCCTTTGGCAAAATATCGATATTCCGGAACCATTGCTGTTTTTTATCATACCTTTACCATACATTTAATATATTTATATATTATCATTTTAGCTATATAGGTAAATCTATAGAGCTGCAGTGTAATCTAAAACACACCTGTAGTTTATCTTTTTTTAGCGGTGGTATGCCTTTATTAACAAAATACTACGAACTACAAACAACACTACAGCTACTACAATAAAAGCATTTAGACAACCTAAGACATTGCAGACTCACAGGCTGTCTAAATACTCCACCACCAGTGGGCAGCGTCTCAGAATGCTGTATGCATTGCCCCGTTGAAATGCAATGCTTATCTTTCATGATGAATGCCTAAGACATAAAGTTTAGAACTCTTCTTTGCATGGTTTGACTACAGGCTTTACAATGAAGAAAAAGCATACATGCACATCGATAGATAAAATTTAATTTGTATAATATTGATATTATAAAACTATCTAACAGTTGGAGATAGATGTTAGATATAATTCCATTAATAGAGCAATAAGAGCAGTATTGAAGGTTGCAACTGCAAGACCATATCTGTTTCCTACTTCTGAACTTTACAAAGACTGTGGAGTTGTAACAGTTAGACAGTTATATATTTTAAACCTTTTACTAAATCAGCATAAACAAACTACTTTGATAAAAAATTCTAACTACTTATACAAGAGGAGAAATGACAAAATTTTTTGCAGTCAAAAGTTTAGTTCAAAGCTAGCTAAACGACACCTCATTTTTCTGGGACCATATCTATATAATAACGCTAACAAAGTTCTCAAAAATTTGGTTAAGTTAAATTACAGAGAGGCGAAAATTGTTTTAACAAGTTGGCTACAAAAAATGACCTATACTGAAACAGAGAATCTACTCAAAACAGTAGAATGATATTATGTATTTCTGCGCTTGGTTGTTCCACACTCCACACTCTACAACCTTACATCTACTTATATTGAAACATTCTATTACACACATTTACTTTACAAAAAAAAACTATACAAAAAAAAAACTAACACTATACTCAAATTACACTTAATTACTTTTTATACACAACATTCTCATCAGTAGGTACTCACACACATCATTTTAAGTAAGTTATTATAACAAAAACAATTAGTTTAATAATTTTGTTCTATTTACGTTTCGCTATAATTTGTTCATTTTATTTATAAGGCTACGTATAGTAATGTTATTGTACATTGAAGGGTATGCAGAATCTACGACACAAGATTATTCTTAGTGTAGGTTCTGTACGTCAATACAGCAACAATTACAAGCCACTATATGTTATGCTTAGTTATAATATAATAATAAGTGTGAATATCTTTAGTGTTTAGTTGCAACTGTACCAAAGTTTGTGAAATAAATATATTATTAAATACATTATTATTATATTATTATCATTATTATATATTATTAATAATATTTTGTTGGAGTAAATAAACTGCTCAACCTGCTGTCATTGATTTCTGTTATCTGTAGCAGCCTGCATTGTTATTGAAATTAAAAAGGTTGTAAGTGTTAACTAACTATTTTCTAACGCCATCTATTTTTTTCACAGGAAAGACTCTGCCTGTCCACTGTGTCGTCGAAGCCGTGTCTTCACTAGAAGAGGGCGCGTGGCGACGTCGAGCGATTGTGGAGACAGATAGCTACGTCATCATTCCAGCTGCTACTGCGTTTCACGAGCTGGTCCCTGCAGCTATGTTGAGGCTGGGGTACCCGCACGAGTTAGCTGCTTCTGCTAGAGGTAAGATAATACCAAAGCTTTAATATACTTAGATAAGATGATGAGAGTAAGTACATAATTCTATTAACTGGACTGAAACATCTGACAATACATTTTTGTAGCAGTCTACAACTTAATTGATTGAAATTTACAACGTAATAAAAAACTTAAAATGCAAATATAGCTCTGGTATAGATGAAATACCCCCAGTCTTAATCAAACATTGCGCAGCGGAATTGACATTACCTTATTATATATTGATAAATCAATCGTTTAATGAAGGCGTCTTCCCAGACTTATTAAAAATAGCCCTAATAAAACCTATGCATAAAAAAATTTCTAAACAAGACCCTAATAACTATAGGCCAATAGCACTCCTGCCTACGTCATCCAAAATATTTGAGAAAGTGATGCAAAAGCGCTTAAATTCCTATTGCGAAAAATATAAGATATTTGACGAGTCACAAAATGGCTTTCGGAAAAATCGTTCCACTGTCTTAGCGGTATTTAAATATGTCCAAAGAATACTTGACATAATAGATGATAAAAAATACGCCATTGGAGTCCTGCTCGACATGACGAAGGCGTATGACAAAGTGCAATATCACATACTTCTGGATAAACTATATAACATAGGAATACGCGGGATAACACACAATTGGTTTAAGTCATATTTAGAAAACCGTATACAATGTGTAGAAATTGAACATTTCGATAGCGACACGGGAACAGTTAAAACAGTAAGATCTACCCCCATAAAAATAAATAATTCTATACCCCAAGGATCGGTTCTGGGATGTATCCTGTTTTTAATTTACATTAATGATTTGCCTAAAACAATTAACGAGTCTTGTGTACTTTTCGCGGACGACATATCTCTTTTGACATCTTGTAAAAATAATGATAACCTGACTAATAATCTCACTGACATGTTTAATAATATAATCAATTGGATGAATGACCATAATCTTGACTTAAATTTCGAAAAAACAAAACTTATACAATTTAGACCCCACCAAAAATGCGCTCTTGACATAAATTTTTCCTTTAATTATAATAAATTACAATGTATTGACGCGGCAACATTATTAGGCCTAGAACTGGACTCTCAATTAAATTGGAAAAATCATATCAAGAAAATACAATCCAAATTATCAAGTTTCTCTTACGCCCTTAGGGAAGTACGACAGGCCACTGATCTCAATACGGCTATATCGGCATACTATGCGTACGCGTACTCGTGGCTCCGTTACGGTATCACACTTTGGGGTAACAGTGTAAATGTAAATGAACTCTTTATTGCTCAGAAGAAAATAATCCGCATTCTTGCAAATATCAAAGCTCCAGACATCACAAAAATAGAATTTCATAAACAATATTTTATAAAATATAAAATCCTAACTGTTGCGTCCATCTTTATCCTTGAAACTTGTAATTTCGTTAAAAAATACCCTGAATATTTCATAAAGCTTGCAGATAAACCACGAAATTACCCGCTCAGGTTTAGACATAACTTAGAAGTACCTAAGTGCAGATTATTAATGCAAAGTAGCGGTCCCCATGCAATGGCCATAAAAATATATAATAAATTACCGGACGAATTAAAGAATGTTGATAATGAATATAACCTTAGTAAAAAACTGAAAAACTTATTGATCGAAAAATCGTATTACACCTTAGAACAATATCTATGTGACAAATATTAATAAATCGGGCCGCTCCACACTACATACCCAATCCTGGGTCATTATGTAGTGATATGTAAATAGTTATTAAGATACCTACATAATACGCAATAAATGATTTGATTTGATTTGATTTGATTTGATTTGATTATCTCGAGTATTTGGTTTTAACTAAGAATGAGACTGTGACATGTCTCTCTTGGATATCGTAAGATCCGATTAAGATAAATTTACGCCAAATGGGCAGTCACTGCTCATGTTAAAGAGAGTAATGTGTTGCTGCACTTTAAGCGCACAACAAAGTTCTTGGGCCTCCGTAACGAAAGGTAGTGGTTATATTACCAAAGCAAAAACTTACATCAAGATATCATGTCATCCTTTGTGCTGCGTATTTAATAGCAATTTAATCTTATTGTTATTAGACAATAAATAAATAGAACTGCATCATATTATCCCGTGAGTCGTATGGGGCAACAAAAGGAAAAATATAACGTGAGCTGCAGCGCCTTCTGAAGAATGGCCATCTTACACAGTGACCTCCAAGACACCTGTGCGTGGGCAGACAGCAGGGAGGATGTAGATACTGGGGTAGGCTTGTGTTCAACGGTGGAAGCATAAAAGCTTTTATGTGATGTGATGATGTTGTAGAACATTTAACTGACTTCACAAACGTGGGTTAGGAGTGTTGATGATAGTTTCCATTATAGCTATAATAATATATATAACTTACGGCTTTGCAAAAGTATTTAATAAAACATATAAATTGAAACACATAAAGAGTAGTTATTGTGACATAACTAATAATAATAATAATATTTATTTCAACAACCATAATGTTACAATTCTTAAAACTAATCAATGTAGGTACTTTATTCATTAAAAATAAATTAGCAAATAAAGTTACTTAATTAAATAACTGTAATGGTTAGACATATGGTATTACGAACTTTTTGTAGATATTGATGTCCTCTGTAAAATTGTAGTACATCACTTTCACCAATTTCCGCAGCTGATATAACGATTTTTTGGTGTTCTTTTTTTCATATGTTGGTTTCATTATCGAAATTTTCATACGGATCCCTAAGCTATTGAAAATATTCTATAGCCTATGTTCATCAGCAATAGAGTAGGGTGAAATATTTTTTCAAATCGGTCCAGTAGTTTTTAAGTTTATTCGTTACATACAAAAATACAAATCTTACCTGTTTATAACATTAGTATATTATAACAGTAGTAACTTCGTTTCAGGTGTTTATAACCTGTTGTTTACCTATATCTAATTGGAAATAGTTGCTCGCTGACAACCTGGCTATAAATATTGTTATAATATTAATTATAATTTCTTTGTTACCAGGTTCCGTAGTCATTAACAATTGGAAGCCTCTGCCCTTCGAGCGTATATCTGATGGGCCACTGGCCACGGTTGGAGAAGTCCTCGGTGAGCTGACGACCGTGGCGACTCTTCGGATCCAGCTCCTAAGGCCAAGGCCCACTCCGCTCCAAGATATTAAAGACAAATTGCTGAGACTGCTTCTGGTCCAGAGCAGACCACTTTTAATGTCTACTGGATGTCCTTTGGACGAGGTAATGGAATATACTATAATTATGAAGTAACTAAAAAGAAAGAGGAAGGACTTTGATAATTTATTATAATGCGTAAATCATTTATGTATTTAAATTAATTCCATCCTAAGCTGGAATTTACTAATATTGACGAGTGGAATCGTATCGAATCACATTAATTCTCCTCATATATTTTTTTCTGAAAGAGTTGAAGCGCTACAAGAAATATATAAATCGTAGCGAATTGATTGACTAAAATGGACAGCATCAAACACACTACAATATAATTGTTGTCATCTGTATGTCTAATTAGTAATCGTTTGGTTATTCATATTTTTATTTATTTATACAAGTATTCTTGCAATTGAATAGATCGTATCAAGCAAAAACCTCAATGCCTACCCCTCCGGAAAAGAACTTTATGCGGTGGATTGCTTAAATCAACTTTGATTAATTATCTAAAAGTCATGTCAAGTCAGCATTTGTATGTTTGATATTGAACACCTTGAAAAGTCAACCATTTTCAAGGTGTTCAATATCAAACATACAAATGCTGATGTCCACGACATTCTTTTTAGTAAATTATATTATAATATTTTACTTCCACGTCCCAGGACTCACTAAGTTTTTTTTATATTTATGTTAATAATGCCTGAACGTAGGGATAAAGTCAAATATAAGAAATATCCTCTTTTCTAAAACACTTCACTAAATTTTCAAAAATCAATCTTTATCAATTTTAAAAAACCCTTTTGATCCTTTTGAATGATAAAATATGCTATTACTGTGCATAAAAACTATGCACAATAAATTTTAAAAAAATCCTTTTGAGGTTTTTTTTAAATTTATTGTGCATAGTTTTTATGCACAGTAATAGCATATTTTTTGCAGTTCATGTTTATGAGTAACTAAACTACAAAACTGTAAGTAAAATAACCGAATTCATTTTCAAAACCTTTAAACTTGCAGATACGATCAAATTCACACCTCCGCAAACAAATCCGAGGCTTTCCGAAAACATCTGTCAAACCGTATCACGGGCATCATAATTATCACAAAGCTTCCACGCTACGCCGAACTGAACCAACGTTCTATGTTCTTTAATACCGATTGTTGTAACCCCGACCTGTGCCACAATGGCAACATTGTCCAAATACGCCAGCATAGCTAGGATTGTTCCACAATACCCCGTATTACATTTACCCCCTTATTAACGAGGAATTTCATTGTTTTCTATATTTTAAGTCTGCTATTGAATACGGATCGACGATTTGTTATTGTTTCAGCGATGTGATTAAATTGTTTAATTGGACGAGTCTATTTGTTTTCGAGGTATTCTAAATTCAAACTTGGTGTTTCAGAAAACACCAGGTACTTAAAAGTTTTCAATCCATTATTTTTATGTGTTCATAAATTGTTTAACTATTGTCTTGTGAACTTGTAGGTCAATTTGTTTTTTATTATTTTTTACAAATAATTACTTATTTTTTTTATGTACTTAAAATCTCGTGTAAAAACAAATTTATTTCTCTCCCCTCTCTTTTCTGACACAGAAAAAGAAGATTAATCATCATCGTTTTTATCAGACTGTTATGCGTCTTAATAAGTAACAGATAAATAATACATTTAACTTGTATAAATTACCTTATCGTAATAAAAATATTTCTAATCATTTACTAAACCTTATCGTTGACAATAGGCGTTCCTATTGTGACACGGATCTACAGCAGCGACATACTTCCACATTCAAGTGCGTACAATACAGGGAGTTCGTTATAATTTGCGAGGTTACTCCTAAGTCCTCGCTAATAGGGATCATCACTTGGGAGAAGAATTAAAGCAGCATTTGTTTTGATGTTCGCGGGCGCTGAGCGTCTTTACGAAAGATAATGTAAATACCCTTGTTTTCGTGTTTTGAAGATGTTTTGACGTTGATAGCGTTGTTACGTTTTCATTTATGTACCTAACTACGAAGTACTTTAATTTAAATTGTGACATGTTTGATTTCTTAATGTCGTCTTATGTTAATGTAAACGACATTGTCTCAGTTTTTATGAATAACCTGAGTGAAATTAATTACCTATATAATATTTTATCAAATCTTCCTTAACTTATTGCAGACAATACTGGAATAATATTAATAATCAGTTTTATTATCAGTCACCTTTTTGAACTGTGTTAAAAAGGCACTTGAAGAGCAATTATTAATAATTGATCAAAAAGTTAGAATTTTAGGAATTTGACGTCATTGCTATTCTCAATAGCAATGACGTCAAATCTTATTTTAACTTGCTATGTAAATGTATATGCATATAATAAATTTACTCGTTGTTCGCTTATTTTTCACGAGTACTCGTATTTTACTAAACTAGAGTAACTAGGTACATATAGCCTGTGAGCTCTTCATGGTTCAGTTTACAAATGATAAATAGATAAACATCAATGAGCTCACGTAGCTTTTATCTAAAAATTATAATTTATTATGAAAATTGTGCAATAAATAAATTATTCAACACCAGCGATATATTTACTAACACCAGTCGTTAGAAGGCAATCTTGTATAATATCTTAGCGAAGAAGGGAGGTTTAAATCTCTCACAAGATACGAGTAGATAGAGCAATTTGTCGACGCGATGAGCACCTGCCTCACACGCCAGATCTCCATACATAATAAATTTAATTGAATTTCAGTCTCATCCACGCTCGCAAGGCCTTGTTATATTTTCTAAATATCCACCGCCTTGTAGCGAACGGGTTACACCGGGCGGAGTAACCCCCTCGTCTTACCAACTCCGGCCCGCGAAAGAGGGTTAAAAGGAGTTTTAGATGTACGAACGCTTTTGATCTTATTAATACCATAAAATAATGCTTTATAATCTTATTAAACGCGAGGTTAGCGCTCGATGCGTTCCCTTCTCGAGGCTTAACCCGATTCGCGGCAACCTGATTTCAATTTGGAATTTTCCGTTAAGTGGCGGGCTAATTTCGCTTTCGATTCGAATGTCGAAGTTTTAAAGATAGATACGGGAACGCGAAGTTCGAGCAAATGAAGCAAAGGAACTGGGTGAGATAATCAACACTTTGACGGTAAAGTTGGCAGCTAAACGCAAGATGAACTCAGCTCAAATGTTTTATGGTAATTTATCTCACGCCAATTTGTTCCTGTTTGATTTCAAGTTAAAACAAACTTTTGAATGATTGTAAAGAACTTTCAAAGATGCCTTTGAGGCAGCACATTGAAAGATAAAGTCATATCGTTAATATTGTTTTGATACCAAGCTTTAAGAGGAACGAATGTTCCAAATCTCTATGAATCTCAAGGTAACCCTTTACAATTTAATCACATCTTGAAGCGCGTAAGTGGCGTATGTACACACAATGAAATAATATGAGATAAGACTAAGCCTATTGTGTTCAAAGTTGTCTTCTGTAAGTACGAGTATATCAAGCAATGTTCGCAATCACACACCGAATCAGGTACTTAGGCGGATTACACGTGACGCGAGTTATCACGCGCAGGCGCCAGCTCTTGTAAATCTTCCACGAAGCTGAAACAGACAATATCTGAAAACAAATATGGCCTCACTATTTAAAAATATAAAACAAAGAAGCGGATTAACGTATCACACTAGCTCGCTAATGCGCCACTGACATGATTTATAGGCACAATCTAAACGCTCTACATTTAATTTAACACTATATGATTTAGCAACAGTGGTAAAGTAAACGGCTCGACTGACAACTCGCTTGACGACGTAATCGCTGGCATTGTTCTATGTAATCTAGAGATACGAGCAGATCTCACTTGCATAACTGTCAAGCTCGGTAAACTCCGAGATGGAGCTATAATCTGACAAGTTCTTTATGATTGACTACTTGCTCCGCGATTAATACCTATTTAAATATGCATTTCTTGTTATCGTGCTGAATAAATAGTTGTGAAATGTAAACAATACATACATTCGAATTATTTTGAAGTCACACGGTCTATTTGTCGATTCAATAATAGAGCGGGTTAGACTGAGTTTGAATGAGTTTTTTGGGTTTACTCACCGCGGGATCGTTTTGAGCACTTAGTAAGTAGTGGTAAGCGTTGACGGCGCCTAGTTGAGGGCGGAGTGGGTGGATGCTAATTGTTAGGACGCCCTTCGCTCTCATTGTTTTAGAGCAGAACATGATTGAAGTTTGGCGGCGCGTAGAGTGATGCGCACTAACCACCGAGCAAACACTCCCGCGTCAGAGCCCCGACCGACCGCTCGCGCATGACACATGCATTAACAGCCGACCTAATATTTTCATAATCTAATGGCGATGTTCTGTGAAACAATGCTCTGTGTTTATTCAAACAATTATCTCTGTATCTCTTGCTGGTTAGACTGGCCTCGTTAAAACCTTCTAAAATTGTTTGCGGTATCTTTTCCCTTTATTTTTGAGCTACTTGTGACGATTTTGACGTAAATGTTTCTCTTGTTACAGATAACGTTAGCCCAAATTTGCCGAGGACATGATAGGACTCCAGGTCCACATAATTTTCACGAGCCTTCGGAGGAGATGCGACGGAAGTTCGAGTCTTGGTGGAGTGCACAGGTGTCTCCTAGGCCTCCTCCATTCAGTCCCCGACGGTATCCATCCCCCGGGCCAAAAAACCGTTCTCCTACTCTAAATACTATGCCTGAACATCTGCATCCGGCACTTCAAACTGTTCAAAGTCAATATCCGACACAGAAAACGCGAATGCGAACAAGTTTTGATCCAGAGTTGGAGTTGCCAAAACTACAGCGTTGGTTTTCTGAAAACCAACACCCAAGCCGACAACAAATACAACAATACGTTCGAGAACTTAATAATTTGGAATCTCGAAGAGGTCGGAAGCCTCTTGATGTAAACAATGTAGTTTATTGGTTTAAGAATGCAAGAGCCGCTCAAAAACGTGCCGAGTTACGTAATATTGGAGGACTGGGTTGTCATCTTGGAGTAAATGGTTTCAACAGTCGCAGCCACAGCCCAAGCAATGGTTCTATGATGGGTAATGATAGTTACATATCCCAAGATCACAATTCATTGAAGAGCCCCATGCAGATGTCTGGAAGTCCAGGACGATATCCTATGTCAGTCATGTCAGAAGACAATTTATCTAATGGAGGCTCTGACTTAGAAGATGATGGCGGTGACGTAAATCCTGATGACCGACCTGATAGCCCAGATGCACCGCTTTCGTTAATAACAACGAAGAAGAATAACGGTTCAGAAGATATTCCACAAGAATCTCCAAAACCTCCAGATATTATAAAGGTAATAAAAATAAAATGATAATTTTGATAACAATACAAATAATTGTAAAACTACGAGAGGATAATTTATAGTCATGTACGGGATTCGAACCCGCACCATCCACCCCTAGAGCTGGGGCATGCTCTAACCATTTAAGCTTACATAACATATGACTTATAACTCTCATTTGTGCTCTCGTTCTTTAACCATCTATGGAGATGGAGATTTTGAGTTTGAATCTCCCACATGATTAAAATTTTTCCACTCGTAATTTTGTAATGTAATTCGTTGAACATGCAAACATAAAAATACTAAAACTAATAATTATATTAACTTCCAGGACAAAATAGAGCATCGTTACTTATAGTTATGTCTATTTTTACAGGTTCATGATATAAAACAGGAACCTAGAGACCTAAGCAAGCCTGATCAAAATAACTCGCCACAAAGATCTCCAGCTAAAAATAGCGATAGTTCACACAACAACAACAGCAGCAAAAACAATAATAATGATGATGAAAATGGCATTGTTGATGACCATGAAGTTTCCGATGACGAAGTTATGCAGGAACGTCAATACAGAGCCAGCTCTCCACATCTTGAACGTCTGCCATTTCCAATGGTTCCTAACCATCCCATGTTTGGCCATGGAATAATGTACATGAGCCAATATATGAGTGGATTCCCAGGAGTTGGGCCAGTTCCTGGTGAAAGTGCAAGTGGATTGAATCTAGCTCTGGCTGGTGCATCTGACGAGCGACGTAAACGAAACCGCACCTTCATAGACCCAGTATCTGAGGTCCCCGTGCTCGAACAATGGTTCTCGATGAACACGCATCCCTCGCACAACCTGATACTGAAATACACAGAGGAACTAAACAGGATGCCATACAGACAAAAGTTTCCAAGACTGGAGTCAAAGAACGTCCAGTTCTGGTTTAAGAATAGGCGAGCAAAGTGTAAGAGACTGAAGATGTCTTTGTATGAACCATCATCGCCAAGCCATTACTCTCACCCGGGGCATCCGCATGCCATGGCTGAAAGGAAATTAGTTTGAATGATTTAAGTAATAAAAGCGAGATTTTGAGCTCGTGAATTTTGTGTTTGTGGCGTCTCATCAGCATATTAAACACGAAAGACTGAAAGGAATCGTTATGGTGTGCAGTGCCATGTTAGTATTAAAGTGGGTTGAGTCGTCCCAATTTTTAACTGCTCGTATTATTCACACGACTCTATTATTACAACTGTTGTAGATATTTCGTAGTTCGCTTGAGGTATGCAATTTTTATAAGTGTAGTAGTAGGATATTCTATGTATCTAATTTAGAGCAACGATCACATCGTATCGTGTACATATTTATGTAGATGTACAAATGAGTTACATTCAAAGGACACGTCACAATTGTTTGTTTATGAATCTCGTGGATTTAGTTTAATATGTACATAGACACAAATTCTCGGTTTATTTATTAATATTTACAGTATCTATGTAGTTATTGTATAAAATGATATTTCTCGTATAATGTAAGATAGAACTTTCGATATTGTTCCACTTATATTTAATTCTAGTGTTATTATGATAAATTTGACGTTTAGATTAGTATTCGATGTTATTCCAATTGTAAGTATATTGTTTGTATAACAAAATGTTAGTAAAGGGATATTGCACATTAGTTAAAAATTTTGATCTACATCGATCTTTGCTATTAAGTAGTTTACGCACATTCCGTATAAGATTATGTTGTCATAGTATTATACTTTCTCAGTCCAAAGATTGGTAATGATTTAGAATGAATGTAAACTTAGCACATATCAGGATGTGAGTTACAGATTGAAGGTTTGAGTTTAAGACGTATCAGGAAAGTTAGAGCTTTTTAACGTATTGTAATACTTTTGTTTATCAATTAGGTACATTTTAATTAATAGATTTTATTCTAACTGCTGAGTAATAAGCGGCAGCCCGTATAAGACAGTTTATAGACTATTGTAAGTTACAGTATTTACGCATTTATAGATCGAGGCTGTTTACCACATTTCCATGGATCAACATTGTTTTATAGTTTTAGACATCAGTAGAATTAAATTAATACAGATTGTTTTTTTATTGTTCCAATGTTATGCTTGTTTTTGTGAAGCTGTGATGAAATTTCCAAATAATTGTAAATATTTTTTATCTAATGTTAAAATAAGGTTTTTAACGTGAAACTACGTCACTAGGCTCACACGAACAATTAAGCATTTACTGCTTACATAATAAAGATATTGGCTAAATGTTTATTCGATTCAATTATATAAACAAAAATTAAATTGAATATAATATGAAAATATTACATGTTGTTACTTATTTCTCTCCCTAGATCATTGTCTTAAATAGACTTCTCTACCTGAAGTATTAACAAACATTAACAGCGCTGTATACACAGGATGGTTACAAATTGAGATCATTTTATTTATATAAATATATGTAAATCCACTATTACTTAATTTAGGATATCTCTTAATATTGCTACTTTGGATATATCTAATGCTACTGTGTAAAAACCATCGAAACGATAGAAAGTAGGTTATAAAAGCACCTTTTATGGACAGAATTAATTTTGAGACATTTCATTTCAGTCAATATAAATTAAGTCGATTTTTATGAAGTTGTCACTATACTTATCCGAAAACTTCATCGCAACATCAGCACGATTTCTAATCGAATCAAATAAAATAGTTTATTTGTAAGAATACAAGTAAATAGGGTATTAAAAATATGATTACACACAGTTGTACCACATGAATAAAGAACTTTATTCAAGTGGTTGTACTACTCCGTCTTCAAGCAGACGTGCAAATGTTTCATGCAATAAATATACAATACAAATATCCAAATATTTTATTTCAGTAAACTTAATCTATAATACATTTCATGGGTTTGAGACTCTCTTTTAAGTATGCAGTTACATTGCAAGTTATATTAGTCTTATATTTTACATAATTTTATTTATACATTTATATTCTTTGAACTGCAGTGTTAAGGACACTATAAAAACAATTTTTTAGCAGCCATGCAGTCAATTCTTTTTTAAATTTATTTCCAGACAATTTTATGATATTGGGTAAGGAGTTATAAATTGATAGCGACTTATAATAAGCGTTTCGCTTGTATAAATCTTTTCAAGCAGGAGGTTCAAATAATACATACACATACACTCAATAACAAAATAATCAATCTGCAGGTACAATATTCAATATTATCAGATCAGAACATGCATCACTATCTCTGGAAATATTACTATAACAGTTTGTGGACTGGACAATACATGTGTCAATAGATATCTAAGGCCTTCGGCAGACGGCCGGAACCACAGCGGCTGGGAGACCCAAATCACCTGTCAAACTAAACTTCAAGTCTTGGTGTAATCGGCCACGATATCTGCAGACGTCTTTGTCGCGTCTTCAATCTGGTGAATAACCGACTGTTTCGGGAGTTTGGGCTGGTGGATATCTACAGGCACATAAGTATTTAGAGCTAAGTTTCAGAACATTATAGAGAGTGGTAAAGAATTCAAGACTTTTTCATATCGTTAATTTTGTTTTATAACACTACGAACTGTATCTATACAACACTACACTTGTTTTTTTTTATGTTATTTAGACGGTACAAGCACGAGGCCCACATGATGTTAAGCGGTATCCTCTGCCTATAAAATATATACATACACTCAATAACAAAATAATCAATCTGTAGGTATAATATACATTATTATCAGATCAGAACATTTCATAACAAGTGACGAACTGCACTGCGCCCATCACATTGAAACATACTTGTTAAGTCTCATTTTGCATTGAATTTCACTGGCTCTCAAGGACTACTGCCGGAACACACCGTTCGGTGCTTGGCTTCTGCTTGCTGGCTTTCTACTTGAGGATGGTAGCTAGCCAGGCGGGCAATCGCAAAATGCCCTTCCACCATGCGGTGAACCTCAAGCCGGCGGTGGGGATCGAACCAGGGTACTGCGGCACGGCAGTCCATAGCTATTACCGCTCGGCCATCATTGCTTCTACAGATCGCTAGTTCCACCAATTTGGCATACAGAGGTTAATTTATACTAGTAAGCTCATAAAATTACATTCGAAACAGTTCTAATGACATTAACATGGTTCGGTAAGTAAAGGAAGTATAATGTACCTATTATTGTTGAATTGTTATTTTGACATTTAGGGATAAAATAAATATATCGAAATAAAATATCGATAAAAAATCGAAACACTAGCAAACTAGAAGCATATATATTAGGCTCAGCAATATGCATCCAAAATTTTACCAAGTTTGAACACTTGGTATTTAAATTATGACGAAACTACGTTTGTATACAAAGATCTGTGCACTTTTAATTTCGGAAAGTGCGATTACTGTAATAGTCGCGGTGCAGCGTGCGCTGATATGAGCCTTATTGCTACGTCAGTTGGTTTGATTTTCGTACTGGCCGGTTAAAAGCTTCTAATTTGGTTCTTATGGACCTTTACTTTATAATCATCAGG
This sequence comes from Plagodis pulveraria, assembly GCA_963890685.1. NCBI lineage: Eukaryota > Metazoa > Arthropoda > Insecta > Lepidoptera > Geometridae > Plagodis > Plagodis pulveraria. The sequence goes on from OY982951.1 coordinate 10,686,736, forward strand.
AATTACAACAAAATCAATACCCTAAAAAAATTATAAGCAACAACTAATACTAAACATGCAAGAATTTTTCATCAGGCGTCGTTCATCTACATCGTTTTTCCTGTTTCAAGAAATACGCCTTCTAAGCGCAAGTAAGAAAAATATTAAACCTCTTAAGTGCAAGTACGCAATGATATAAGCGATCGAGTGAACTGCTGGGGATTATACCAATTAGAGGGCTTTAAACTTGGTGGAACGATTCTTAGAACGCTCTTCTAACGCCGACGTTCTTATCCGTTATTAAGTTGGTAGGTTGATATTTGCTTCCGAGTGGTGTATTGCTAATGATTACCTTTGTAAATAATATACGAAAATATAAGAAATAATGTACCTCGCGGGGAACCCTCTGGGCTAGAATTACAGCCCCCATATCTTCCTGTGGGATTCAAAGAATGTATAATTTTAACAAAAAAACTGACATCATACAGAAAAAATCTCATATAAAAATTACAGTAAAAATAAATAAACCACACCATCACATACATTTTTTGTTCATTTTACATCGAAAACTGATAATGAGAATATCATCAATGTAGGGGAAGCCAATTAAATACATATTATTAGGTATAATTCAAATACTGCTCGTCAGATCTCCTTCAAATTTAAATGGAACCACGTGGCAAGCACCAGCTTTCAAATATGAAAAAAAATATCAAAATCATATTAAAAGTTAAGTTTACACACAAAAAAAATACAATTGAATTGAAAACTTCCCCCCTTTTTGTAGTCGGTTAAAAATACCAGAATGTAGGGAGCAGCGCCTTCTGAAGAAGCTGTTAGCTAGCCTTTGACCACTATCTCACTTGGTTGTTAGTAATGATGTGATCGAAAATGTTGTTCAAGCTAACCTAGAATTATTAGCTCTCAAGGACAGCTGCCGTAACACACCGTTAGGTGTTTGGCGACAAGATTTTTTATAGAGAACAAGGACATTAATTTGTTAAAAGTTATAGCTTCGTTGTCAACGGCTAGCAGTCTCAACTTTGTTCAGCTTCGTTATAGATAAGTATATTTAGGTAACCAGATTGTTAAAATGGTCAGGAGCTAAAAAAAAGATCTGAAATCACTAATGTTAATTTAATTAGTAAGGGAATTATGGCAAATACCCCCTTTATAGGGGAGGCTGTGTTCAGCAATGTACGAGTCGGCTGTTACAGTACAGTTCAGTACAATTTAATTAGTAATTGATATTTCATTAAACTGAAAGATGACATGTTCCTCATCATCCGCATTTATTCTTTAAGTCGTATTTAATGACATCCAACAAGAGTATTTGAAAGTTTTTACATTCATAAGACGGAAACCGTACAGTTAGTGGATTAAAGACGAACATTTTCTTGACAGATTGATTTGTTGAAGTCAAAATGGACACTATTAGTATAGAATAAAAAGGACTACTAGATACAATCTTGTTTTGTCATGTACCTCAGGTTTGAGATATTTTATTTCTCATAAGAAAATATTTCACTTACATGAGAATAATGCTAACATAAGCATAACTAATAATAGTAATTAAACAACTCGCGTATATTTATCATTATTTTTGTCCCGACGTTTCAAACTCTTTGCAGTGATTTTGGGACGGGGTGACTAATTGGTTTTATTTGTCACATGAGTTATTAAAAATTATTTGTCCTATATAATAAACTCATGTGACAAATAAAACCAATTAGACACCCCGTGACCACGATCACTGCAAAGTGTTTGAAACGTCGGTACAAAAATAATGATAAATATACGCGATTTAAACTGTTTAAAGTAGTTTAATTACTATGTGTAATAATCGCGAAAACCTAACACAACATAACTAATAATTATCGATGTCGTACAAAGCAAAGATATTTTTTTATTATTGTAGGGTAGTTGCAAATAAATGAAATCAGTCGTCTATATTGTTTGGTTTGATACGAGCGAGGTTTAGCCAGAACATGGCTACCAACAAGTTACAGACGAAGATCAAGCCTCTCTAAATACGCCTTAGAAATTGAGTAAGTTGCGATTGTCGTTGAAATCGCTTGCAGTTACATTAGAACAGGCGCATCGTCAAACCCCGGCGTGTAATAAGATGATGAATCCTGAGACGGTGATAAACAATCTCTGTGTATTTTTGTAAATTATTTGCCGCAAATAATTAATAATTTGTTATAAGTATGTAGGTACAAGGTTTTCATCATTATCGGCAATGACATAACTGTGAACATCGGATTATCCCTCAAAAAAGTACAAACTCGAAGAACATTTTGCATGGTGGAAGGGCATTTTGCGATTGCCCGCCTGGCTAGCTACCACTCTCAAGTGGAAAATCTGTCGCCAAGCACCTACCAGTGCGTTCCGGCAGCAGTCCTTGAGAGTCAGTGAAATTACATGCACATGACTTAACAAATATGTCTCAAAGTGACGGGCGCTGTGCAATTCGTGACTTGTGATGAAATGCATCTGTTATAGGCAGATGTTATTCCGTGTTACATCAGGTGGGCTTCGAGCTTGTCCCGTCACAATAACATTAAGAAAAAAAAACATTTAAATTAAAAATGGATGTGAATTATATGTCAGTCTTCGTTAAGTCGTCCGACGTGATAGCTGTCCGAAGTGGCATTTGAGTTTTTTTTTTTTTTTTTTTTATGTTATTGAGACGGAACAATCCCGCGGCCCTCCTGATCTTAAGTGGACTAACCTCTGCCTATAACAGGTACATTTCGTCAACGACAAATTGCACTGCGCCCGTCACACTGAGACGTACAGTTGTTAAGTCTCATGTTCCTGTAATTTAACTGGCTCTCAGGACTGCTGCCGGAACACACTGTTAGGTGCTTGGCGACAGATTTTCTACTTGAGGGTGGTAGCTAGCCAGGCGGGCATTCCTAAAATGCCCATCCACCTTGCGGTGAAGCTCAAGCCCGTGGCGGGATTCGAACCATGTACCTGCTGCGCGGCAGTACATAGCCAATGCCACTGAACGATCACTGCTACGAAAGTTAAAGCTGTCTCTGCTACCAAATAAAAATTAGTAACGTTTGTGTTGCAAAAAACAAAGAAGTTTCTTTAAAGTTGCATCAAAATTAGCTGCACAAAATGCAGCTTTTGCCACGAACTCATATTTACAGTTTTTATACCATGTATATAAACTTTTTCGTGTTGGCAATACAAAAGTTTCCAATATTTGTTTGTGAAGAAGAATACGCAGCTTTGACTATTATTTTATATGTATATTATGATAATGTCATTACACGATCCCTAAGTAAGGCCCAAATATTTCAACCAAAGTAAAGGTACGACACAATAACTTAAGCAGTTCATTGTTTTTAATTATCTATTAAAAATAATCAAGCTATGGAGAGAGCTATGCTCGGAGTTACTTTGCGTGATAAAATCCGGAATATGGATATTCGCCAAAGAACCAAAGTCACCGACATAGCTCTCAGAATTTGCAAGTTGAAGTGGCAATGGGCGGGCCACATTGCTCGACGAACTGATACCCGATGGGGAAGAAAGGTTCTCGAGTGGTTACCACATTACACGGGAAGATGTAGAGTTGGTAGGCCCCCCACTAGGTGGACTGACGACATGGTTAAAGTCGCGGGTAGCCAATGGTTACAAGCGGCTAACAGCCGTTCTTTATGGCGTTCTATGGTCCCCCATAGAACGCCAAAAAGAACGGCTGTTAGCCGCTTGTAACCATTGGCTACCCGCGACTTTAACCATCCCGGCCTCCCGGCCTTTGTTCAACAGTGGACGTCTTCCGGCTGATGATGATGATGACGATGATGATTAAAAATAATGAACTGCTTAAGTTATTCAACACCAACAATGTTATACAAGTAGAAAAAATATAATAGTATCTTTGGTAGATTACCGAAGCTACTTTTTCAGTATTATTAGTATTATGTTTAACAGTTTTGCGTTTTAATCTATACAAACTGCCGTGCCATAAGCAAAGCCACGCATTAATGTTAGTTAACCTAGGATTATGACGGTGTTGGCAATGAAGCAATTTATTACAAGATACGCACCTGCGAGATGCTCGTACCAGGCGCCTTGGAGACATTTTGTCATGTGTATACTGCTAGCCCGGAAATTGCTGCGAACGTACCTAATTTAAGTTAAGAAGCATAATAAAAGTTACCGGTACATGAGACTTAACAACTGTACGTCTCAGTGTGACGGGCACAGTGCTATGCGTTGACGAAATGCATCTGTTATAGGCAGAGGTTAGACCACTTGACATCAGGTGAGCCTCGGGCTTGTTACGTAACAATAACATTAATAAAAAAAGATACCGTTTCTCCTTTTTTAGGCTTTAATCGTTAAACATCACAATCAATAACCAACCTATGTACAAATATATTATTTAAAGTCAAAATCAAAGTTATTTATTAAGTTTAGCCGTCCACGTAGCTCTAATGAAGGTCGGTTACAAATTGAATATTGCCACGTTCGGAAAAAAAGTGTTATAGAGCCACTGCGAGAAGAACGGGCAAGAAACTCGGAGCTGTTATTTTTAAACATCTTTTAACACTGTGTTCAGTCGTTACAAAGTATATTACAATATTTGCTTAAATTACGTGAGTAGGTAGTTTGCATTTGCAGAGGTAGAATAGTCCAAGCATTTTTGTAGTTTAATTTAAACTACAAACTGTATAGAAGGCTTTCTAAATCAAAACGTTCTTAAAATGAAACTACTATTTTCTGTGAATATTGTAATAATTTCAGAAACTTATTATAAAATCTCACATAATTCCATAAAAGGTACTTTTTATTTTTCTTTGCCAATGTGAAGCATATACTACTAATTTATCTGTAATCTAAGTGGTGATTGTGATCAATGTTTAATTTAAACTTATTCAAGTGTTTCCGATTCGAAAAATATATTGAGAAGCGTCCGAACGATAAAACTGTTTTTTTTTATGCTTATATGATGTGGTCGAAGGTGTTAACAGGATTAACATATAATTACTGGCTCTCAAAGACAGCTGCCGGAGCACACGGTAATGTGCTTGGCGACAGATTTTCTACTTGGTCGCTAGCCAGGCGGGCATTCGCAATATGCCCTACCACCACGTGGTGAAGCTTAAGACCGCGGCGGGATTCAAACCATGGACCTGCTGCGCGGCAGTCCATAGCCAATGCCATTGAGCCATCACTGCTTCATAACCTATCACTAAGCCTACGCTGCTGTCCCTCTGATCTTTAAACATCTCTTTTGAACCGTTATGGGTAGGTTTGATTATTATTTCTTAACAATAAAACGAGGGCAAGATCTACCTACTTAAAAGGACGGATGCCGGTCATATGACTGCGCTGTTACTATTTTTGTTCAAAAGCCAAATAATGGTACAACCAAAATAAAATATCGGAGATTTCCCACACAGGAGATTAAGATATACGTACTTTTCAATTTAATGTTTTTGCTCATTAGAAGTATTAGAACGGTAATTGCTGTATAGCGAAAAACTTTGTGTAATTATAGTATCAGCTATAAACTAAAACAATATAATGTACGGGACGAACTTGCACTTTCGAAGCGCTCGAAGCTTGCCTAGTTATTTTAAATAGGTCAACTAGGGTAAGGAACATCCGTCGCCGTCATGACTTGGATGGGTAACCGCAAGTGTCGTTTAGCTCTGAGTGCTTCCATGCTTCAAGGGCAGTTGGAGCTGTCAGTCGCTGTTGTTGTATTAAGAAGGCAGTCGTTATAGCATGATGGTAGGACATTTTGCTAATACCCCCTAGCTACCGCCACCCAATTTAATATCTGTCGCCAAGCACCTAACACTGTTCCGGCAGCTGTTCTTGAGAGCCAGTAATTCTAGGTTGGCCTGGACAATATCATCGTTCGCATTATCACTTACCATGAAAAGAGATAAAATAGTCAAAAGCATCAGTCAGCATATCAGCTATATAAAGTAAAAATAATATATAATTTTTGATCAACATTTGACTACCATATATTTATATATTGTGTATTGTTACATAGTATTCCTATTTACGCATAACCGAAGGACAATAATAAATATACTTCGTGTTTTACACCTAGCTACCTTCCTTCCAAAACATAAGATGTACTTAATTCCGCAGAACTTATCCATTCGTAACAAACCCCAGCCAATCTTTCATGTCCCAACAACATCGAGGGCAAAAAACGTCATGTCAATTAATTAAATCTACTGTAAGCTTGGCTTAGCTGTCCGCCTTGTTATATCATAACTAAAGCTTGGTGGAGAAGTAACCACTATTTATTGAGAAAGTAACAAAACTCAAGCAGTTTTGGTAAGGGTTGTTTCTAAATGAGTGAAGATAAATTACAATTATAGGTTTTTTTATGTTTTTGTTACGGAACAAGCACGAGGTCCACCTGATGTTAAGTGGTAACCACTGCATATAACAGATGCATTTCGTCACAAGTGACGAATTGCACTGGGGCCGTCACACTGAGACATACAGTTCTTGAGTCTCATATGCCTATAATTTGTCAAAAATAATGATAACGCTTACTGAAATACTAATTGGGCGAAAGACTAGTCATATAAAAATATTGTAAATGCGACATGATTTTTTTTATATGCTTGTGACGGAACAAGCAGGATACTCACCTGATGTAAAGCCGGAAACCTCTGCCTCTACCAGCTTTACATTTCGGCACAAGCACCGAACTGCACTGCGCCCGTCACCCTGAGACATGAGTCTCATGTACCTATTTTACTGGCTTCCAAGGACTGCTGCCGGAACACACTGTTACCTTGCTTGGCGACAGATTTTCTACTTTAGGGTGGTAGTTAGCCAGGTGAGCATTCGCAAAATGCCCTCCCACCATGTGGTGAAGCTCAAGCCAGCAGTGGGATCGAGCCATGGACCGCCAGCATTGCAGTCCATGGGTATTACCGTGCGGCTGTTGTTGCTTCAAAAAAATAATTGTAAATAAGACTTCTTAAAATAAATTTTAGGTACTAGTTATTCAAATCGATCTGTATATTAATTATTCTATATATGTAATTAATTATTCTTCTGGTACATCACACACCGCTGCCCCGAAGCGCTCATTTCGTTAGCTGCACTGCTTGGTTTTTGTGGTACGAGTACGTGAGCTTACCTACTAAGATATGAACATTACCATATTAAGTTAAAAAAAATATCAAGTCATAGTTACTTTGAATTTAATAATAAAGTTTTAATACATTTTCGAATCAGTCGTCATAGTTTTACTTATAATATTTTAGTTTTTATTCGTATCTGGCGAGCACAAAGACAATACCTGAGTCGTCCGTCGAAGCCATCGTAATACGAAATACATGTTGTATATACGTATAGCATTATTAGTAACATATTATATAAAATATTATTTTAAATTTTTCTTTGTAATGTTGGTGTTTTCTCTTCTTTATTATTTTGATGCTATTATTGGCCTCAAAGGTATACGAGTAAGGAAGGAAAATTAAACTTCGCGTATTTCGATAGCTGGATTAGCAAGGCAATGCTTGTCATCGAGACAGTAATATGATAGCTACGTCACTGTTTTACTTTGATTCTAAGGATTGTATTCTTTTAAGATAGAGATTCATAGGGATGGTAATTTTTTTTATAAAAATATATCTGTACTTAAAGCTTTTAAAAATGCTATGTATGGCGTATTGCTGTGGGGAACTGCTGCTGAGATAGAGACAATCTTTATCATACAAAAGCGTGCAATTCGAGCCATATATAAAATGGGTCCTAGGGAATCTGTGAGGGATCTTTTTAAAGAAATTGATATTTTAACTTTACCAAGTCTGTATATATTTGAAAATATTATATATGTTCGTAAAAATTTGAGTAAATTTAAATTAAACAGTGACAATCACGATTACAATACTAGGAATAAAGATAAAATAGTGGTGCCAGGTTTTAGATTAGCAAAGACAAATAAAAGGTCCTTCTTAGGTAATTGTGTGCGGTTTTATAATAAAGTTCCCAAACATATTACAACGCTCACAGAAGGGAAATTCAAGTTGCATGTGAAAAACATATTGATAAAAAAATCCTACTACACAGTTTCTGATTACATAAACGACAAAAATGCCTGGACAATTCCGCCTCCGCCAAGCTATTGCCTGTCACCTACATAATTTAAACAAATATTGTAATAACTTTATTATATAGTATGTATGTGTTGAAAGATGTTTAAAAGAATGGCCACGAGTTTCTTGCCCGTTCTTCTCGCAGTGGCTCTATACAATTTATTTGCTGAACGTGGCAGTACAATGTAGAATATTTCAATACTAAAATTTGTAATTGACCTTCATAAGAGCGTCGTAGACGCCTAAATTGAATAAATGATTTTGACTTTGACTTTGACTACGAAATAAATTGTATCGAGATTACCAACGAGTAACTTTTTACATACCTTTTAGAAAGTATTTAGTTCTCAAGGCTGATAAGGCCTCTTTCGCCCGGTTATCCAGCCAGGCAGTATGGTTATACCGCCATTGCTCAGTCGCCAGAGCCTTTTCATTATGTAGCAGCACACAGGAAGCGCGTGCAGGTGAGGTTGACACTTTTGCTGATAAGTTGTTAGTTCCGTTCACCCCTTACTATCCATATAGTATCCCTATATGGTATGTAAAACATTGTTAAAAGAACGGCCCCTAGTTTTTTGTCCGTTCTTCTCGCATTGGATCTATACATTTCATTTTGCTGAACGTGGCAGTATAATGTTGAATATTTCAATTTTAAAATTTGTCATTGACCTTCGACAACACATATTAGTATTCGTAACACATATTTTGTAAAAAATGTCTATTTTGAATGAAAAATGAAACAATAAAAGACTGCCTGACACAGCGAAGGTACACATAGTAACTCTTGGAGACTTATCACCTGGAGGTTATTACCAAGCCAAATGCTACCAAAGACGCAGTACCATTATTTTTGCAGGCGTTTGTTATAATTTTCTGCCAGATACTGAAATAAATATAAAATATCATGGTTATAAATTTTATAAAACAAAATGACATGTTATACCTTCATTAAACTCATGCGCAACGTAGAAAATTATAACAATAGAAATGAACGATTTCGTCGACTGCAGATGCTTAGGGGTCAAACCTTTGGACGTTGTCATTGTTGTGGGTCGAGACGATACATATCTAAATCAAATGCGGGTAGTTAGACAAAATACCCGCACTTAAAGACGTTCACACCACGACCAATGCAGCTTGGTCGAAGCGTCGGGGTAAATTATATACATGTTTTTATCGCGATTTAGTCCCATTAAATACTTATACTCCTAACTATGTGTTCAAGTCGCGAAAATCGTAAGGTTACTTATTACAAATCAAAAACTAAGACTGAGTTATTTTTATAAAGGACTAACAAATTCAGTGGATATAAGAACCATTTTATTTCTCTTCCGTATCCATTTTCTCGCCCATTTCGCTTATTTGCCGGCCACTAAGGCGGTGTACAGACAACGATAATATTGCTGTATTAAGTTGTGGAGTAAATCTTTCGCCTGCGATGGGGCTTAAGAGTTTTATTGTCGTACAGAGATTGCCGAGATGTCGCCGACGAAGCTTAGTGAATAATGAATTTAAACTGAACGGAGCAGATTATTTCAAGGTAAGTATTTTATTTCTTTTTTTTTATGTTATTGTGAAGGATCAAGCGCGAGGCCCACCTAGGTACCTCCAATATCCGGTAACCAGTGTTACAATATAATTTGAGAGTTTTTAGGACTACGCTACAAACTATACTTACCCATACCCGGTGGTAGAAAAATATATCGTATACAGGATGCCCGGTAATGAATGGATAACCTTAAATTAAGTATTTGTATATCTAATGGCCATTCAGAAAAAAAAACAGAACAAAAAAAATACAATAAAAAAAATAAAAATAATTTAAATAATAAAACAAATACCATTTTGAAACCGGCTTTAGGCACACTTTATTTTAAAATGATTGGTCACATGTGTATTCTTACTTTTTTTTTACGTTATGGATGCTTAAACTTTGGCAAAATGAATATGTTTGTTTATTAAAAAGACCATTACTTTGGTACTACTTCATTTTTTTTTGTTCTGTTTTTTTTCTGAATGGCCATTAGATATACAAATACCTAATTTAAGGTTATCCATTCATTACCGGGCACCCTGTATACAACGAGTAGGTATATTATTACTGTTACTGTAACAGCCGACTCGTCCACTGCTGAACACAGCCTCCCCTATTAAGGGGTATTTGCCATAATCCCCACGCTTGGCAGGCGGCTTGGGGATCGCAGTGTAAAATGACAGTTCTTTAGAAGGTGCTGCTGCCCACCTTCCAGTATTTTTCCCTTAGTCGCCTCTTACGACACCCACGGGATGATATGGGGAGGTGCAATTCTAACCCGGCATCCCGCGAGGGGGGGTATAATATACCATGGAGGTATTAATAACCGTTATGTAACTTTTTAGTAGAAGTAGAACTCTTTATGCGTCCGGAGAAGTACTGCCACCAGTGCCATCATACCTATTTCTACCGGCAAGCATGAATGTTCACATTACTGTGTTCCCATTTTGAAGAGTTTCTATGAAGTTACATGCACATGAGACTAAACAACTGTATGTCATAGGGTGACGGGCACAGCGCAATTCGCCACTTGAGACACACTGCAGCTGTTAAGGGTGAACTGGCCAGTCCGTTTTCCATACAAACGTCGTAGGGTGATCACTCCCTTATTTGAGGATTTATGTCCAAAATAAAGCATAATACCGATTGATCGTCATCATCTAGGCTTGTATGATGCCGAAATTTTAATAAAATAATCAACTTGAGAATTATGAGACTCAAAACATTTTCATATAAAGTTTTCGAGGGCCATAACTTACAACTTAATTATCTTATTAAATTTTTGGCATCATACAAGCCTAGATAATGACGACATCAATCGGTATTATGCTTAAGTCTGGACCTAAATCCTCAAATAAGGGAGTGATCACCCTACGACGTTTGTATGGAGAAGTGGCCGGCCAGTTCAACCTTAAAGGCATAGGTTACCGCTTAACACCAAGTGAGCCGCGTGCTTATTCCATCACGATAACATAAAAAAAAACTTTTCCCTGGCGTCAAAAAAACGAAGGTTAGGTGTTTGAAAAGCTTTTCTTTCCCTGAGATGAAGTGTAGTAGTCTAGTTGATGTTCATACCTTCTCCTATGACTGTTAAAATAATAAAATTAGAGCACAAAATTTTCATCTGTCCAGCCAGCCAATGTGCACAACGTGTCAACGGTCATGTACGTACATTGCCGCGTTGGTATTTACATTCATTCATACGTACAACAATGTCTGAACGATTACATATAAAGGGGTTACTTGGAAAAGTAAGTAAAAAAGTCTTCAATAATGAACACTAACCTGAACTTACCCTATTAAGATAATGTATCAAAAATAATAATTAGGTTGTTGCAAACCAAATGACAAAAAAAATCTGAAGGACAGGGAAGAAAATGTGTTAAACAATGTATATGAGTAAATATAGAATTATATAATGACATGAGATTTATTTATCCATTTCAACCTATAAGCACATTACAATTTACAGGGTTATTATAAAAAAACACTAAGAACCACTATTGACTATGAGTCACCTCTATTTAACAGAACTAACAAGTTTAGTTCGAAGACTTTATATAAAACCTTACACATTTGTCAAAAATATACTCGTAAACATGATTTTCTAGTACTGCCGGCACTTTAAGTACTTTGTTTTGTAGTACCGTAACAGAAACAATGCCTTCTACGAGCTTCGAAACACAGATACTCCATCTGCACGTAGCGTAGGCATGCGTAGCAATCGAGACTTCAGGTTGCCCGAGAGCTACAGGCCGGCTCAGGGCAAGTGCTCGGGGTCAGAGAGGTACGGGATGATATTGGTGATGTAGGAACAGTGCAAATTAGGAATAAGGTTAACCACAAACGGTAAAAATCAGAAACACAATGAACAAATTTAGAATACTTTAATATATTATTATTACTGTCAAACGAAAAATAGAAAATAAAAGTTACACTTTCTTTTACATTAGGTTAAGTAGATAAAAAATAGGTAGGTGAACTGCTCACAATGAGAGCTCAGGTAGGAATAACTCACTAAGCAAGTAATATATTAGTAGGAATGCGTCAAATTATGCAAAAACGAGTTGTGGCGATTGTTTTAAATTTGAATGAAGAATTAGAGTATGAAAAATGTATGTGGACAGTAGCAAATTATGAAATGAGGTGATATATCCTCTTTTACCACATAGGTAAAAGAGGATGACTTCGTGACAATGTATTAATAATAACCTGCGAATAAAGATGGGTACTGTACTGTATAATCCGGATTGTCTACTGCTGAACTCAGCCTCCCCCATACGATTGTGTGGGGGTGTCTATAAGTCAAACCATGCAAAGATGAGTTCTTAGATATTAATCACGATTAATAAGCATTGCAATCCCACGGGGCAATGTTGCCAGCATGCCGGGCACGCGGCCTACTTGTAGTGAGCTAGCATTTAGACTGCTTATTGGCTTGGAATGACCTATAGGTTGCCTAAATTGTCTTGTTGTAGTAACTGTAGTGCTGTATAAACTTTGTAGAGTTTAATTAATAAAGGCATATACTGAAAAAAAAACCACAGGTTTTTTCCAGGATTGCTGCTTGTACTATCTTGGTGTAGATCGTAGACACAACAAACAAACCCTAGTTAATTCGCGCAATACGTAAATCTTCTTTAATAACTACCCCACAGCTCAAACCCCATAACTCAAGGTTGATCCCTTACGTCGACTTAAGATGAACCACCCTCGACGGCGACGATTTTGGAGACCACTTGCAAGCATGTTCATATTTGAGGAGTGCGCTGAAAATCGTCAAAAGATGTGTTAATTGTTAATTTATGCGGTTAGTATTTTGGATCTTTACACAAGTGTTCGGTTATATTTTTCCCGATTATGGCGCGTATGATAGATAGATACGAGTAACTCTATATTGTAACACCAAATTTTTTATGATTAACGGAAATTATTAGAGTTTACAATTTATTCATAGCACTCAACACCCTGCCTGAGTCTGTGTTTCCGCGCGGTTAAGTACAATATGGGGATCTTCAAAACGCGAGTGAATGAGCGAAGTGTAAGTTCTTCTGGTTAAGCGCGCCCCATCATCGATCACATCATCACTTCACATCAGGTGAGATAGTAATCAAGTGCTACCCAGTCCTGTAAAAAAAAACTCAGTACCTAAAACCAGGGCACGCGAGTTCGATTCATCCGATAGAGATAAATATTTTTGCACAAAAAAATTATAATATAATTATTCACTTAGCATGCGATCATCGTGTTTGAAATTATGATAAGAAATGAAAATGTGTTGCGACGTTATTACGAGAGGTTAATAATTGTTTGGCGGAACATCATCCTGATTTCCGCTCCGAGCACCACCTGATTCAGCCTTCGGAAGTTAAGAATAATGTCGACGATATCCCGATGCAGCTTAGGACCAGAATGGAGACACTGATTCAGTGATACTCCATTTGAAGTCGGGGCTGATCCGTAGAACACCGTTCTTAACTTGCCCGGCAAAAATCGGGATCGAGTGTTACGGTTGAAATAATTTATTTCTCAAAATTTAAAATTCTCTTACATAAAAAATACATATTTTATCTTATACGTGGTAAACATACATGTTGTGTAGTAAACAATAATGTGTATATAAGTAAGATTGAAGGTTCATGTCATGCAATAGTCCAGTACGTACTCAGTGCTGCAAAAATTTAATTATGGTATTATAATTATGACTTATTATTTAGTACCCGTAATGGTACAGTACGCTCTAAAAACTTTTCTTTTTAAGATCTGATAATCAGTGAGAAGGTAGATAAGATGACCAAAAAGGAGTGAGTAGTAAGCTGACAAGCAGCAGAATAGAATGGAGGAAACCCATACTTATCCCAACCCTACTTAGCATGGGATCAGGATAGGCAGAAGAATAGGAAGAGAGATATGCAGTAAGCATGCGACAGTGCTAATCTAAATCAACAATGCTTTTATCATTTGTAGCATCATTATTTTATTAGGTAGTTAACTCCCTAACAAAAAAACTTTGGATCTTACATCAAAACCAGAGCACAACTGGCCGCTAAGAAGCTGGGTATTTCTGGCAAAGGTGAGGCAGTACTTCACACCGGGGCAGCTTCTTAATTTAAATCAAGCTCAAGTCCGATCGTGTATGGACTACTGCAGCCACCTCTGGGATGGATTCGCGAAATACCAACTGAAGGCTCTCGACTCCATTGACCGACGAGCCAAAATACTTATAGGCGATGATAAACTGGTTGAGTCCAAACTACAGAGTCTCGGTCAGCGTGGCAGGGTCGCTTGCCTGTCGGTATTCTATCGTATACATTTCGGAGAGTGTGCGCAGAAATTACAAGGGTTGATTCCTCCATGCCCTTCCATCTTCATCATCATCTTCCTTCTATCATTGCACAACAAGACGCTCCGATGATGACATTCCTCCAGTTTGCTCGAAGCCTTTCGCTACCACATTTATCATCCGTACAGCGAAAAAGTGGAACTCATTGACCGCGTCCTTGTTTCCCGAACAGTATAATTTGGGAGTCTTCAAGCTTCGAGTGAATAGGTATCTTCTAGGCAAGCATGCTACATCTTTGCATCATCAGTTTCCATCAAATAAGATAGCGGTCAAATAATTGCCTTACATTTTTAATTTTTTTATGCCTGATAGGTTAGCCTTTTACCACTATCTCACCTGATGGTAAGTGATGATGTGGTCGAAGATGTTGTTCAGGCTAACCTAGAAGTACTTGCTCTCAAGGACAGCTGCTCGAACACACTGTTAGGTGCTTGGCGACAGATTTTCTACTTGAGGGTGGTAGCTAGCCAGGCGGGCATTTGCAAAATGACCTACAACCATGCTATAACGACTGCCATCCTAGGACAACAACCAGGACCGACGGCTTAACGAGCCCTTCGAAGCACGGAAGCGCTCAGTAGTAATGTCCTAGCGGTCACCCATCCAACTCATGACCGCGGGCGACGTTGCTTAACTTTGCTGATCGGTTAAGAACAGCTAAGTTAACTTCGCTACGAGCGCTTCATATAAAAAACATAATCATGCATAAAAACATTTAATGCTATCCTTCTATAAATGTGTTGTGCAATGAAGTGTCCTACTATGAACGCGCAGTATTTTTTCTGTGTCGTCGCGGTCGGTGTAATCTCAAATCTCCCGCCGCCAATTTATTTTCATTAGCGATCATCCGCGGTTAATTTTATTCCCTACTTACCCCGAGATCGGGAGATGCTGAGAGAAAAGTGTGGAGAAGGCTTCTAAAAATATAAACTTATTTTTTTTACATCCGAAATTACCTATAATTGGCTTTATGTTTCTTTATACAAGAAGTTTAAACTAGATTTTGGTCATCCATAAAAAATAATAAGCAAATAAAACAAATCAAATAGAGGTAGTCACATATGTATTTTTTTACTAACTGCACTACTGTTCTGCGACCATTTTTCTATGATTTCAATTACATTCTGAAAGTAACAAAATACTTAAATGGGCATCAAGCATGTCGTTCAAACTTAGTGTAATTAATTTTTTATCTAAGACGGATTTTTTTCAGTTTACTTCGGGAGTCTGAACAATAGCCAGTAAAAGTAAAAAAGCTCATGGGAACTAAACATATCATGCGAAATGAGAATGTTTACAAGCCTCATGCTAACTTTTTGCAATTTATAACGGCGCATGTAATGTTTACACGCCTTTTTTGATTCTGCGCGATTGTATAATTGCGCATGTGCTACCAGTGTATTAAATAAGCTACAATATTTTCAACTGAATTTTGGACCGTGTTTTTTACTTCGGGCTGTTGAGAGATATTTTTTATAATAAGAATACTCACTAAGCTATCAAGACTGCACATATAGCTAGAGATAAATTTATATAACAAGAGCATTCTTATGAGTATTGACTTCACGCAGGCGGCTGGCCAAAAAAACGAAGCCAATAGTTTCTAAAAAAATCTGTGTAACCTCTAAAGAAAAAATATATCAACCAATATGTAGGAAATGGATGATGATGGTTATTCTTAAACATATGAAACCTGTAATGGATCTGTCCTGTACATTCACGTTTTGCTCTTGGCCAGAAAGCCATCTCCATTCTTTTCTACAATCCGCTTCACCCGTATCCCAAGCCACAGTATCTGTGAGTTGCTTAATTCATTTCCACGGGATAATATTATTTTTTTACTCCCCCCGTTTTTTTGAGCCGTGGCTTATTTTTTATTCATTGCGATGGATATTCATCTCAATTCGTCCGTTGTTGAGTCAGATTGAGGTGTAATCGAGTTGACAGTCGCTTTTTGAATTCATTCCACTGATGATTAGATTAATTTTGAAAATTGAATTTGTTTACTTTATTTAATGCTGAATAAACTATGTAGCAAAAATATATTTAATTTTAAGTTGGAGATAAATAAAAATACTGCGTATAGATTTGTATGTGTGTGGCAGGGTATTTTGCGATAGGTCTGTGCAAATGGGTGGTATTGCAGGTAGCTGTTTGGCTCGCTTCTATAGCTTGTATTCTGAACCCTAAAAATATCGTGATAAATAGTTTAAAATATTTAGGTACATAAAACTTTAGTGATATTATACTAGTCCTTTCTACCTTTTAATTTATATGAAGCAGAGATGTGCTTGCGGTTGCCACAGTGATGGCTTCAGGAACAGCTATAGACTATCAGGAGGAGAATCCATATCAGAATCCCACCGCGGGTTTGACCTTCAGCGTATGATGGCTTGTACCATCTTTTGCTAATATTCACCTATCTAGATACCACACACATATAGAATATTTGTACCCAAGCACCTAAAGGGGTGTTCTTGCATTTATTTATTAGCTGCTGATTTCAATGTCTATAATTACTAATCGCGTTTAGATAAACAAAGTTCAGCTAAGTTCAGTTCACCACGATAGCTTAATTGGCAGATCATGTTCCTGCTATAGGGACGGTTGGTAGCGGGTTTAATAAATGCTCGTGGGTCAAAAAAATATTCCATACGTTTTAATTTTGTATAATTTTGTATGTTCAGCTTAATCTTAGTTTACAGTTTCACCAGCAACATCGTGTTTAGTTTGATGGCAACGAATATTAAGATCAGTGGACTGTAAAGGATTGCTATGCGATTGGATGTAACTAATTGTTGATGACAGTGAAAACTCTTAAACGAGTTTAGTTGAGCTACACTTCGGAAATTAGGCATTTAGATATTAGGCACAGTTTAGCCTGCTCTTGGCTTAATTTGTGTAGATGGAATTTAAACTCGAGATCTGAATCTGGTAAAATCCTTGAACTACGTTTAGTTTGAATTGATTGCGTTCAGTTTCAACGGTGAAGTCCGCCTAGATCTTCAATTAATTCTTCAACTAGAAATAAACGCCTCATTAATATGAATCATAATTGTTCGTATCACTAATTATATAAAGTCGTTTAATTCCATTCGATACATTTATTCCTTTTTGTTATGCTATTATATATTTCAATGTCATCAGTTTCAACGGTGAAGTCCGCCTAGATCTTCAATTAATGATTCTTCAACTAGAAATAAACGCCTCATAAATATGAATCATATTTTTTCGTATCACTAATTATATAAAGTCGTTTAATTTCATTCGATACATTTATTCCTTTTTGTTATGCTATTATATATTTCAATGTCATGAAGACGACCGGAACAGTTTTTTTTCCCAGTTATTTATCACACTCACGGAAAAAAGAAAGCAAATATATATCTCTTTGATCGCAATCTTAAACATAATAAAAAGGTCTTCTGAAAACAATGCATTAACCAATTTTATTTTGTAGCAGTATTGGTAGAGAAATCCACATAATAAACCTAAATCTATACAAAATATTATAAACATTCTAAAAACAAAAAGAAACAGAAAAAACTTGTTTGGTTTTCTTTAAATATTGTAGTGACACCGCATTTCAAAACAAGAGCCAGTAATTCTAAGTTAGCCTGAACAACATATTCGACCACATCATCACTTACCTCAGGTGAGATATTGGTCAAAGGCTAACCTATCAAACATAAATAAGCAGGTTTTTTATTTATTGAAGGTAACATATATTTAAACAAACATGTACTACGGCACACTGAAGCTACGTCCTGCTACGCTACTACGCACTGGCTACGCGTGTTTACGATCATGGGCGGGCGGCGAATGAGAGAGGGCATGACTATTATTTTTATCTCGCTGTATGGACACGCAACTAATCGGTATAATCTGGCTCATATTTAAGATTAGGCTCATTTTCTTTCGTATAAGTGGGTATTAGGATGAAGATACTCCGAAATTGGTGTACGTTAAGGAGATTTATCATAAGAATATGACTAGATATATCTAACATTTAGTTTTTTAAATAGTTAAAAGAAGTTAAAGATTTTAAAATTCATATATATATATTTAGTACTTACGTTAAATAAGACTTAACGAAATATATCAGGTGTTTAGTTGATTTTTATGCAAGGGAAGTAGGTGATCCATTAAACTGGAGATGTTTAGATCCACTAGCAAATTAAAGGAACGCGGAAAGATTTTAAATCGAGACTGCAAATTGACTAAAACTAACTAACCATTAATATCAACACTTTTATACCAAACGCGTAAAAATTAAAGAACTGTTACATAAATCTGTTTGTACTAAAAAACTACCTACTTACGATTTAAGGACAACTTACAGTGAAACGGAAATAGTTTTCTTTGAGTCTATTTTTATTAAGAAAGCGCTACATTAAATCTGAATCTCTCAAAAATATATTTTTTGTCAATCAAAAAGTATATTTGCCAATTTGTGTGCAGGGCAGTTGACATTTGTACAAAAATAATGTTAGTTAATTAGAACTATTATTAATTCATTTGACGACAATAAAGTAACATTTTCCACATTCAACATTAATATAAAATATAGTATAGCTATGTAAAAAGAGGTTAAGTAAAACCTATATTACAAGTAATGGAATGTAAATTGTAATCGTTCAATTAAATTGTATAGTTACAGACTCTGGGCCTTAAGGTTGAACTGGCCGATCCCATCTCCATACAAACGTCGTAGGGTGATCACTCCCTTATTTGAGATTTTAGGTCCAGACTTAAGCATAATACCGATTGATATCGTCATTATCTAGGCTTGTACGATGCCAAAACTTTAAAAAGATAATTACTTTGTATGTTATGAGCCTCGACAACTTTATATGAAAATGTTTCGAGGCTCATAATTCTCAAGTTAATTATTTTATTAAAATTTCGGCATCATACAAGCCTAGATAATGACGAGATTAATCGGTATTATGCTTTATTTTGGACCTAAATTCTCAAATAAGGGAGTGATCACCCTACGACGTTTGTATGGAGAACGGGCCGGCCAGTTGACCCTTAATGAAAACAAAGCTTAAGAAGTAAACATATTTAATCGAAATACTGAAATTATGTCTGATCTGATGACGCATTGTTTGATTGATTCAAAACAATTTTTACTAGTATGAAATACTAGTTGAACGAAAGTTGGTGTACTGCATTAGAACTACGTTATATACAAAAACAAAAGCACGTCTGTACTTTGTGATAAATAACAGACGCGATAGTAAATGTGATTCACATCTAAACCTGTTCTCGAATTAATTTGTCGCGTCTCTAAAATAAACGCATGAGTTACCTCGCACACTCTGACATCTCGCTAAATCGCACTCGTATGCAACTCAGGACGTATTATGTATATAGAAATGTTAATACCACTTTTGTTCAGTTTTGAAAGGTCCAATTAGCAAATAGATGTGGTAGGACGCCAAGGCGGAACCAAAAGCTGATTTAATTTTCCAGAACCTACAAGAGCGACTAGTCGTCATTACGTATGATCATTATTCTAACTTTTATTTAGCTGAAGGTATGATTATCGCTATTGATACTAAGGCCCTCTTTCATTACCTTCAAGTAAAGTGTCAATTATTTACTTCCGCCTTACTACGCCTAATAAAAGTTACAATTATGGTTTTTCAGTTTCACAATAGAAAACAAACTTGTGATTGACAACTCGATGGTTACTTGAAGGATCTTCGAAGTAAATTCAAATATCCGTTCATAATCTTTCAACACCGTCACTCATTCAAACAAACAGGAGTAATTTTATATACCTAAGGTGTGGAAAATGATTTTATATAATATAATGCCAACAATAATACTAATCATCAGCTCTATAGTTATATCCCATACATTGCTATGGCGTTGTTTACCGCGGCCTCAGGTGAAAAGATCCCACGCTCACCCATCGTCTGCCACAGCTTTAATGTCTGTCCTCGCAACAGATATAACAAGTAAAGCCAGTCCTAAAGATTTTGCTTCCAATTTAGCTTATTATTCTAAAAATGTTTTGTGTAATATGGACTGAAAAGGTTGGTTATATTGTGATAAGTTGCCTTAATAAAACAAAAGCTGTATGCCTGGAGAGTATCGTAATCATAGTAGTTGAAGTATGGAATATAAGTTAGACGCAATACCAGACAAATTTAAGTGAGACGTTATACCTGACCAGTCAAACGTTGTATTAGACAAAATACTGAGATTTCGTAAAGTGGTAGGATAATTAACGAATGAACGCCTACCACCTATCCCCATCCAAAAGAAAATCAGTGAACAAGCACCTAACAGTGTGTTTTTCAATTGATCTTTCCTCGAGCTAGTCTCCATTCACAGGCTTATGTCAAGTTGAGATTGTGGTCAAAGACTAGTCTATCAGTAGAAAATATACTGACTAATATTATCGCTATCATTATATCATTACCTGTTCAACATCCACTATTGAATATAAGCTTCTTTCCTTCTCCACTCCACCTCCAGACGTACGATGTGTTTCAGACAATATAGATTATGACCTCATCGACTCAAAACCTCTGTGTCGTCTGACGTCATAAACCTCGCATTGTAACTTTCTGCCATACCTTCAAATGTCGGTTGACGGTCTCAACTTCAGGATTCTGCTGTATCAACTGTCTTAAATATTCTGTAGATCAACTCCGTGGTATATTGTTGTCACGGCCAATAAGACATCTCCATGGAACTGATTGATATGGCAGATTGAGCATCATCTTCCTACCCTTCTCTACATTTTTTTTATGCCTTATAGGTTAGCCTTTGACCACTATCTCACCTGATGGTAGGTGACGATGTGGTCGAAGATGTTGTTCAGGCTAACCTAGAAGAACTGGCTCTCAAGGACAGCTGCCGGAACACACTGTCAGGTGCTTGGCGACAGATTTTCTACTTGAGGGTGGTAGCTAGCCAGGCGGGAATTCGCAAAATGCCCTACCACCATGCTGTAACGACTGCCATCCTAAGACAACAACCGGGACCGACGGCTTAACGTGCCCTCCGAAGCACGGAAGCGCTCAGTAGTAATGTCACTAGCGGTCACCCATCTAACTCATGACCGCGGGCGACGTTGCTTAACTTTGCTGATCGGTTATGAGCAGCTAAGTAAACTTCGCTACGAGCGCTTCAAAAATATTATGTGGGGTCAGTACAATATGTGTTCTTTAACAACACGTGAACGTCGTCGTATATAGTTTTTGGTACAGAATTTATTGCCTACCTGGCGTCTACCCTCTTAGAGATAACTTTAGGTAGATAGAGATAGTAGTAGATTCAAGGTTAAAAAACCGTGAGCTAATAAAATAAGAATCATTGGCCTTATCTTTGCCATTGGTAATACTGTTTTTTAATCTATAACACAGTAATAAAACTGCTTATCCGATTAATAGATAAATATGTCTAGCTAGAAGTCCTGTACTGTAACAGCCGACTCGGCCACTGTTGAACACAGCCTTCCCTATTGAGGGAGTATGTGCCATAATCCCCACGGTTGGCAGGCGGCTTGGGGATCGCAGTGTAAGATGGCAGTTCTTTAGAAGTTGCTGCTGCCCACCTTCCAGTATTTTTCCCTTAATCGCCTCTTACGACACCTACGGGATGATATGGGGAGGTGCAATTCTAACCCGGCATCCCACCGGGAGCTAGAAGCTAGAAGTCCGCGAAGCTTAATTTATATAAGTGTTTAACGATATTTCTAACATCTTAATGCAGAAAAATACAAACAGAAGATCAAAGATTCATATCTCGTATAAAGCGAATGACACATCATCACCATCAACCGCATAATAGCACATTTAAGCGGAAACAGAATGAATAAAATATAACCGCTCAAAGCGGAAATGTGCAGCGTTGCTAACGCGCGGTTTATGCGCCAGATAAGGCCGTACGCAAATGTATTCTGATGCACATCTTTATATACTGACGTAAAACAAGATGAACAACTCAGACTTTGGATAATATTTTTATGCAATAACGTTACGAGCGTTTAAGACATTGCAGCATATTTTAATATATTTTGTTTTACTAGCGGTATGCCTTTATTAACAAAATACTACTAAGTATACACAACACTATAACTAATACAATGTAAGCATTTAGACAACCTACAGGTTATTGCAGACTCAGAGGCAGTCCATATACTCCAGCCCACTACCAGTTGGCAGTTGGGTGTGCCCAGCATGAAGGCAGCATTTCCTCGTTGCATTGCAATGCCTTTTCGTTGAGCCAAATAGGTGCCAGCATTTTGATCACGAGTCGCATCCGCCAAACGCTCTGATAAGTTAACTATGTTTTCTTGAATTTAATTACATAAAAGAGAATATAGTTCGTAATTATTCTTCCAGAATAAGAGACTAGTCAAACCTTCGTGGCGTTACGTTACACAGCTGGAACAACTTTAACACTTTAGCTTGAAGCCCTAACCAGTAAGAGCGTTCCCAAGGTGGGTTGGTGTCACTTAAGCAGCCAGCTGAAAAACTGAACCAACAATTTCTGCCATATGTTCTTGTATTGTTAGAGAAAATATATTGTACCGTCTCTACATGATATAGTTAAGAAAAAGAGACAATTTTGTGTGGAAGACGATGTGGAGAAAAGGTTTATTCTGTAACTATAGAATGGTCATGAAAATTAAGTATAGTTTGAAATTGGAACTCCATAGCGGGCTTCATTTTCAAAGGAAAATGTTAAATTGAAGTTAATCTCCATAATTTTATAACAAAGCCTCAGTACCTAAGCGACAAAGCAAAACTTATCGTTTCCGAGCTATAACTCGAAATACAAGGTCCATACGGATGTTAAAAAGTATACCACGAGTATCAATAAACATGTATGTTGGTATGGAAATTAAATAAAGTCTATATATTAGTTAGCCTGTATGTATTTTATACATTAAGTTTTTTCTATAACGAAATCTACAATATGAAACTACTATAAACTTCTTCTCTCCTGGTACTTTGTAAATTTTAATAAAAAAACATTTTTTTTTAATCTGTCACCAAGCACCTAACGGTGTGTTCCGGCAGTCCTTGAGAGCCAGTGAAATTACAGGCACATGAGACTTAACAACTATGTCTTAAGATGACGGGCGCAGTGCAATTTGTGACTTGTGACGAAATGCATCTGTTATAGGCAGAGGTTAGTCCGCTTAACATAAGGTTGGGCCTCGAGCTTGTTCCGTCACAATAATATATAAAAAAAAACTTACATCTATAAAATTTTGAGCTCGTTTGTATTCTGTTTTTATGTAGTATTCCTAGAAAGAGATCTATTGTATACAACTCGAGCAGAAGTTCACGAACGTCTGCTATCCTGGTAGTTTGAGAATTCGTACATTGGTATTTATTAATGCCATTGTATATCGTTGCGTTAAGCTTACTTTCATAAATCTCTTCCTTTTTTGCTAACGTACTTAAGTAGTAACTATTATTAAATCAGGGCCATTAATCAATGAGTGGAATCAGACCGAATTTCATAAATGAATGCTGTGGGATCTTATTGTGGTATCAAATGAATACACCGTTTTAACTTCAGATCGGCGGCTGTGCAAATTCACACACCTGCTGCACATGCATCTAATACCGCATCTACCTCGCAAGCTCGATGATTAGAGGTTAAAAAGGTCTTCCCTATGACGCCTATCATTAAATATATTATATTATAAAATATATCAAGAACACATTTTAAACAACAAAGTGTAATAAAAATACACCTTCACCGGCTACTGCTTTGTTTCACAAGAACAAAACACGGAACAGAACGATAAAATTATCTAAAATTAAAAATGCCACGAAATTATCCGTGAAATAAAAAATACGGTACAAATTATCTGTGCAATTGTCTTAAGAGTCTGTGAAGTAGCAGATTTTTGAATGAGGTGCAATGGTTGTGAGGGAGACGAAATCACAAAGAATGGGGAGGTAAATAATTACCTCCCCATTCTTTGTGATTTCGTCTTTCTCGATTAGAGATCCGTGTGAAATATAGCAACAAGGAATTATAAAAATGTACCTACTTGAACAGGAACTTGAGTTTAAATAGAATTAAGTCAATATAACTTAAAAAAAATGTCTTTTAATCCTGTGCAGAACATTTTTCTGAGAAGAGTTTTGCTTTGTACAGGGCAATATAAGTTAGATTAAGAAAAAAATATGAGGAATAATAGTTATAAATAATTCAAGGTAATCGTAGGTACTTACTTATGTAGGCAACACGGATCCGGAAACACTAGCGATAACAAAACGTTGAAAGCGGGGTATATAAAGAAGTCAACATAACGTCTTTTTTCCTAAAATACAATCTCTATAAAATACATTTTATATAAACGTGATGAAAGGAAATAAATAAATGCCAGGAAGTATAAAAAGGTATCAAGTTTCTCTGCCATACCTTCCAGAAAAGTGTGAAAAATAAACAGATCAAATACCTAATATAGTAATTGTTAGAAGTAATTATGATTTAAAATCAGATAACGATACCGCAAGTTATAACAAAATTACTTTCAGAGTAAATATTAAACGTCGTATTGCTAATATTCAAGATTTTTATACATAACATATAATTAGCTATAATAATAGAATAAAGAGATAAACATTTTAATGACTGAAGAACACTCAAGACTTTTCTCAGTATAAAATATTTACGGAACATTCAAGTACTTTACTCCCGCGCTTAACCTTGTTATTTTAAGAGCTAATTTCCTGAATCATCTCTACCTAAGGGCCGCTTTATCGCCCAAGTTACGGTTTTCTTTAAACGGTTGATTAGTCCTATCCCCGAGGACGTAATTAAACGATTTGACGAGACGCTCGTTAAAAATTAACTTGTTTTGTTTAAGCGGCCCCATTGGACCGTAGCGTTGATTGTAAACGGTGGTGGTTTGATTATTAATTAGTTTTTTGGTGATGGTTTATTTGTGTCGTTAAACTGGATTAATCCAAATTATTACAAATAATTTTAATCATAAATTACTAGTGTTTAATTTCCATCTCACTTTTACTTGGTGAGTGGATACAATTTCATATTCGAGGACAATACTGTTTAAATTTTTTTTAATTACGCCCGGTTTCATTTCCATTTATATATATTAATAAAATTGGTTCAGCAAGTAACTGATGTAAGCTAGGTAATATGGATAAATAAAGTTGCTAAACTTAATTTGTACTCAGATATTAGTTTTCTAGCAATAGAGCGACATTTCTTAAAAGTACCTATATTTCGCCTTTATTTACCAACAGATATCTACTTGACTGTGTATTTACGAAGCTTTCACGGAGTAACTTGTAAAATGCGACGTCTAACAGAGAAAATTCAATAAAAAGCTAAAAGCCAATCTTATCTCAGCGAGAGGAAATTAAGAAACAGCGGCGGGCATCTGACACGGTGGCTCTTTACAGATCTGTCTGTAGTGATGGGACGTTGAGACCTGATGCTATATCGAAAGATGACATGAACCATAATTATTATCCTGGAATTGGCTAAGACACGCGTGATATGAATTATGTTACCAATTATTAAAAACGCTTTTAACATTTTCAGTTCCAGACCAATGCAAATAATTACTGAAGGTTTACTCCAATTAATAAAATTCAAATTCATGGTATGGGCGATGGCGTCGACTTAGCATTATGTTATGCCTGTCAATGAAATGTCTCAATTAAAAATACACTATAATTTTAATTTGATAATCAAAATTATTGATATCTCTCAAACAGAGACGAAGAACATATGTGAAAATCTTCGATATAACTGAATTAATAGAGACAATGTACGTTCGCCATTAAAAAAGTTTATGAGGTATATTTTCTACGCCGCGTTAAAAAATGTGTAGTTATTTTTTACTAACTTCATTAAATTTTTTTTGTGTTTTTAGATAAAAATGTTGATTTTGAAATGTTAATAAAAGTTATGAATATAACAACAGCAAAATGTCTAGTGTATCGATAAATGATTTAATTAACAGTTTTCCCAACACTAAACATTTTTAAAGATAGAGTGTTGAATGCGACAGCGCTCGACATCGGGTTTTCTCGTCGAACCGCTGAAATAATTCCAGTGTCACAGCGACGAGGGGCCCGCCGGAAACGCAGCCTTATCTCACCATACCCGCGCTTGTTCCATTTTAAACAACTCCACTTCTTTATTTGTATTTATTCCCGGCCCCACTTCACCCCCCAACCTCCTTCCGCGCCCGTGTTACCACATGAATAGAGACGTCTACTTAATGGGACTTTCAGTTCCTAAGTCATCATGTTTTTAACAATATGAAGATAAGTAAGGAGGTCGACGCGCGGATAATAAACGGTAGAAATATGCGCGCTCGCTTCGGGGAAATTTGAAAGAAAATCTTGATGGCTGCCGTAAATAAAGCCGGCAAACTTTACTTGTTGTTATATTGTTTTTTCGTGTGTTAGGATATTGGGGTAAATTGAATAGTAAATATAAACGGCTATTTTGGGAAAAATGTTGGATAAAATATCGTGTTAATAATGGAATTATTGTATTTTTTATATACTTACTTATGGAATTTGAAAACAAACTTAGTAATTCATAAAGCTTAGAATGGGTTCTTGGTAATTTTATTATATTTTTGAAGATGTATTTAATGTTTGAAATTGTTATGTTTGCAATAACGCCTGCTATGCGGATTACGTTACAAAATTACAAATGTACGATAGTTTCTTTTTTTTAAGCCATGTTTGGAATCTCGCATATGACTTAAATTGTTTGTATCGTATATTTGTAATTTTGTTATGTATTTAATTATTAATATAACTGTACCGCAACATAATGTAAGTCTCAATCTTAGTTTAAATATTTCATAGATATAAAAAATCTAATTTAATGTCAATTTAATTAATAGTAATTTTTGTAATTGTTCCTAACCACATTTATATGATGCCATGGGGTGCCGGGTTAGGATTGCATCTCCCAATATCTACCTACCTGTGGGAGTCCTGAGAGGCGACAAAAGAATAAATATCAGATGGTGCGCAGTATCGCCTTCTGGATGAACTGCTATCTTACACCGCGATCCTCAAGCCACCTGCCAAGCCTGTGGATTTTGGCAAACACCCACTTAGTTGAGGAGGCTGTGTATATCAGTGGACAATCCGACTGAAGCAGTTCAGTATATATTAAAAAGATTTCATCACCCATATGTAATTTAGGACGTGTACGCTGTGCGTGTTTCGACATTTTTCGATAAAGACATTTGGACATGGTGGAAACTACAGTTGGAAAATAAAATGTGATTTTCGCTTATTAAATACTAAAAAACACATGTGATTTTTGCTTAGTACTTCCCCTATGATGGTTAAAGTAATACAATTGAAGCAAAAATTTTCGTCTCGATAGATGGTGTTCCGATGGCCGAGTGATTTAGGCATCCGGCGCGAAATCGGAGGACGCAGGTACAGTTCCCGAACATTTTTGTACTCGATTTGTAAACGAAACTTTAATATTTTATAATTTAATCTTATTAAATATACATTTCAAATGTGCTTAAAACACAAAAGGAAATCTATGGACACTTTTGCACTAAACCTAGTTGAAGCAGTAACGGCTCAGTGGCATTGGCTAACTGCCCTGTAGCAGGTCCATGGTTCGAATCCCGCCGCGGGCTTGAGCTTCATCGCATGGTGGAAGGGCATTTTCCGAATGTCCGCCTGGCTGGCGACAGCCCTCCAGTAGAAAATCTGTCGCCATGCACCTAACGGTGTGTTCCTGCAGCTGTCTTTGAGAGGCAGTAATTCTAGGTTAAGCCTGTTGACTCCTTCGACCACATCATCATTTACCATCAGGTGAGAATGTGATCACAGACTTACCTATAAAAAAACTCACATTGAAAAAAATATGGCGTTATAAACTTCTTCATGATAAATGATATACGAATTTTAAACGTTGTACCAAAATAAAAAGACAGCACACCTAAGTAGAGTATAGTAAAACAAGAAATGAAGAATATTAAGCTCTTCCTTCTACTTACTCAAAGAAACTGGGGCACAAAGGCAAGAAACGCGGAGAAATTAGTCAAACCTGTTTATCGGAGATCGCCCCACCACAGGCTTATTCATAAATCTGGACGGGCATTATTCGAGGAAGGTGAAACAACAAACATTATACACATAAATCTGCAACGTATCTCGGTTGAGAGTTATTTGGATGACACACGGCTTAGAAATACCACGAACTTGAAATGTAGGTATGAAAACGACACTGCGAATATTAGGCATGCCTAGTAGAAACATATATAAAAAAACACATATACAAACACAGTTTATAATAACAGAAAATACACACACCAAAAGTGCCTAGGGATCATATATATTTTGTTTTAGTTTTAGCATTTACTATAAAAAAATATTCAATATAATTTACCAAATCTTACCATCCAGACATGTTTTTTAATCTAATTCCTATGGTAAAGTTAACAACGAAACCCTATATTATGTACTAGCCGGCCGCCCCGGCTTTGCACGGGTATTCAACAAAAAATATAAATTGTGACACATAAAAGTAGTCTTCTAGACTTTTTTTTATAGATATTGATGTCCTCTATAAAATTGTACTATGCTCTATTGTAAACATTTTCCGCAGTGTACGCGATATATAACGACTTATTTGTTTTTTTATTCGCACTTTGGGTAACATTATCCAATTTTCATCGTTTTCATACGGATCCCTAAGTTTAAAAAAATATTATATACTTAACCCATGTTCATCTGGGATAGTGTAGAATTCTGAAGCAATGATGGCCGAGCGGTAATAGCTATGGACTGCCGTGCCGCAGTACCCTGGTTCGATCCCCACCGCCGGCTTGAGCTTCACCGCATGGTGGAAGGGAATTTTGCCATTGCCTGCCTGGCTAGCTACCACCTCAAGTACCCTCAAGTAGAAAGTCTGTCGCCAAGCACCGAAAGGTGTGTTCTGGCAGTAGTCCTTGAGAGCCAGTGAAATTACAGGCACAATGAGACTTAACAACTATGTCTCAATGTGACGGGCGCAATGCAATTCGTGACTTGTGATGAATTGCAACTGTTATAGGCAGAGTCTAGTCCACTTAACATCAGGTGGGCCTCCAGCTTGTTCCGTCACAATAACATAAAAAAAAATCTAATGAAGAAAGATGTTTTCAAATCGGTCCAGTAGTTTTTAAGTTTATTCGTTACATACAAAAATACAAATCTTTCCTGCTTTATAATATCAATACAGTTATAGATGAATAAAGATTTTTTTTTATTTTTGTATATTGAATAAATTAGTAAATGTCTACAATCAAATGGCAGAAAAACGAAAAAAAATAGGATTTTTGCTATGTTTATTGCAAAATTACATAAATTAATAATCTTCTGTGTTTCTACCATTTACACAAATCACAAAAGCACAGCGATTTGGCATGCTTAAAATCAGTTCATCAAAATCACTTTGAAGAATGGCCGCCCACGTTCTTTGTCAACAAATCAAAAAGCTGTTATGGGTTGGGGTATGCACGGCATCCGTACTTGGCAGAGCTTTTCTTTGTAGCATATCCCATGCATGTTTAATGGGGTGGAGGTCTGGCGATTGATCAGGCTGCGGCAGAACGTTGATGCGAGCATCGGCAAGAGTGCGAATTACGACCTTAGCTGTGTGTGGACGTGCATTATCGTGCATTAGACGAAACGAATTACCCAAACGGCTTCGCAAAATGATGATCCCTTCTAAAACAATACTCTCCGCATAAATCTGAGCATTGAAGTTGCCCCTGATCCAAATGAGATCTATTCTTCCACCGATCCAAATGCCGGCCCTAAACCATTATTGTTCCCCCTCCGTATGGGTGAACTACTTGACAGAACTTTAAACGTTCTTGACCTCCAGAGCTCCTCCAAACTCGAGTACGTCTTGTATCAGGCCGCATACCGAAATAAGACTCGTCAGAAAAGCGCACGAATAAAATCCTGTACTGCGATAATACTCTAAAATGTACTTGATCCCTAGGCACTTTTGATGTGTGTATTTTAAAACTAAACATGCACTAAATATTTAAAAAAAAGCTATTACGCATTATTAGGCATAACTCAAATACTACACGTCAGATTCAATTTTAGTAAAAAAATTATATTATGTACCTAATAGCACTCAATCTTAAATACCTCTTAACCAAATTCTCAAATCCAACAAGAGTTCAATAGAATTGAATTATATGTGTTTGTAAAGGTACTCAGAACATAAAAGCCATAATGTCAGTAAATATTTGCTAATACAGAATTCTTTGTAGTAAATTTTTTCTTCTTTTTGGGTTTGAAGAATAAATACACTGTATTAAAGGAATCTAAGAAAACACATCAATGAAAATACCTGAAAGCTATCAGTCTACATATAACAAAATAATTTACCAGAATTAATCTTTCTATTGCAATAACTTTTGTAATGTGATAATGTAACGAAATAATACGAGACCCACCTGTTTTTAAGAGATCATCATATCTTCATATCATCTTCATCATCATTCGGAAGACGTCCACTGTTGACCAAATGCCTCCTCAATAGAACACCACAAAGAACGGCTATTAGCCACCTGTAACCATAAGCTAACTGCGACTTTAACGATGTCTTCAACCCACCTGGTGGGGGCCTAACAACTCTACGTCTTCCGGTGTAATGAGATAACCACTCGGGAACCTTTCTTCCCCATCGGTTATCAGTTCGTGGAGCAATGTGGCCCTCCCATTGCTACTTCAACTTACAAATTCTGAACTTTGGTTCTCTGGCGAATATCCACGTTCCGGTTTTTATCGCGCAAAGAAACTCCGAGCATAGTTCTCTCCTAGCTCGTTGATAGACTGAGCTTGTCCATAAGGGCCACAGTTAAGGTCCATGTTTCAGTGCCATATGTCATCATTGGCGATACAAACTGGTTGAAGACTTTGCTCTTCAGGTTCTGTGGGATGTTCGACGAGAAGAAGTCGCATAACTTCCCGAACGTTTTAAGGGATAACCTATGCCTATTATACATGAATTGCACTGCGCCCATCATCAAAATACAGTTCCTGTGCCTGAGTTTTACCGGCACCCTGAAGCAGTGATAGCTCAGTGGCATTGGCTGTGGACTGCCGCGCAGCAAGTCCATGGTTCGAAGCCCGCCGCTGGCTTAAGCTTCACCGCATGGTGCAGGGCATTTTGCGAATGCCCGCCTGGCTAGCGACCACCCTCAAGTAGAAAATCTGTCGCCAAGCACCTAACGGTGTGTTCCGGCAGCAGTCCTTGAGAGCCAGTGAAATTACAGGCACATGAAACCTAACAACTATGTTTGAAGGTGACAGGCGCAGTGCAATTCGTGACTTGTGACGAAATGCATCTGTTATAGGCAGAGGTTAGTCCGCTTCACATCAGGTGGGCCTCGAGCTTGGTCCGTCACAATAACATAAAAAAATACCATACTCTTCAAATCCGAACACGGTAAAATGAGCTGGGTGGTAGAAGAGTAAAACTAAATACTCCATAACCCTGCCTTCCTTGTGTCCCCACTGTTATCTGCCAGAGTCGCGCCATAAGACAATAGTAACGTAATAATAAAAATGTTGAATAGCCCCCGTAATGATACCGAGGTAACGCATTGTTACCACGATAACGGATAAACTGTACCCAGAAGAGGTATAACACTGCTTATTTGAATTATGACGTTTTATCTCTGACGTTTCGAGATCTTACTCGATTATTTTATGCGTGTAACGTTCGCACATTTTCTAAGATTAAACTTTGCAAAGACAAAAACTTCACTATGATATTGATAGGCGGATAGTGATAAAATGATAAGGCATTATTTTGTTACTAGAATTTTGAAGCGCTCGTAGCGAAGCTTACTTAGCTGTTCACAACCGATCAGCAAAGTTAAGCAGCGTCGCGCGCGGTCATGAGTTGGATGCGTTTCCGTGCTTCGGAGGGCACGATAAGCCGTCGGTCCCGGTTGTTGTCTTATGATGACAGTCGTCATAGCAAGATGGTAGGGCATTTTGCGAATGCCCGCCTGGCTAGCTACCACCCTCAAGTAGAAAATCTGTCGCCAAGCACCGAACGGTGTGTTCCGGCAGCTGTCCTTGAGACCCAGTAATTCTAGGTTAGCCTGAACAACATCTTCGACCACATCATCACTTACCATCAGGTGAGATAGTGGGATAGTGGTCAAAGGCTAACCTATCAGGCATAAAAAAGAAGTTTATAACATCATGATGTCTTTAAATAATACACATGCTGCGGGATATGACGAAATACGAACTGATATTTTAAAGAATTGTAGTCTAATAATTGTACCTGTACTTACACATTTGATAAATTTTTCCGGTCCAGTCCAGTCCAGTCCAGTCCAGTCCAGTCCAGTCCAGTCCAGTCCAGTCCAGTCCAGTCCAGTCCAGTCCAGTCCAGTCCAGTCCAGTCCAGTCCAGTCCAGTCCAGTCCAGTCCAGTCCAGTCCAGTCCAGTCCAGTCCAGTCCAGTCCAGTCCAGTCCAGTCCAGTCCAGTCCAGTCCAGTCCAGTCCAGTCCAGTCCAGTCCAGTCCAGTCCAGTCCAGTCCAGTCCAGTCCAGTCCAGTCCAGTCCAGTCCAGTCCAGTCCAGTCCAGTCCAGTCCAGTCCAGTCCAGTCCAGTCCAGTCCAGTCCAGTCCAGTCCAGTCCAGTCCAGTCCAGTCCAGTCCAGTCCAGGCCAGTCCAGTCCAGTCCAGTCCAGTCCAGTCCAGTCCAGTCTAGTCTCCCATACGGAATGTTTTAAAAGAAACTGAAGACATGGCTACTGGAAAAAAGGTTTTACTGCCTTAAAGACTTCTTAAGGCTTTAAAAATAAATGATATTCTATACCCATAACATTTTTATTGTTTTGTCTAATGACAATAAATTTAATTTAATTTTTTCTTATATATTATTGTATAGTTTGACATAGCTGCAAAAATATGACATGTTTAAATGCATTATTTTTATTATTAATTTTGAATGTTATATTTTTAATTGTATACATTCCATCCATTTTATAATTTTTTAAGTGATTTTTATTTTGATTGGAATTATTCTATTAATGCCAAATTCACATGCCGAATAACGGCAAAATAGAGAGCTAAATTAAAACACCTAAGACCTATGTTATACTCTATTTTTAGTGAATTATATTCATTTCATTTCGTTTCGTTTCGTCTCGTCTCGTCTCGTCTCGTCTCGTCTCGTCTCGTCTCGTCTCGTCTCGTCTCGTCTCGTCTCGTCTCGTCTCGTCTCGTCTCGTCTCGTCTCGTTTCGTTTCATTTCATAAAAAAAAAACGTCCGCCCCGGTTTACTTGGATGGGTGACCGCTACTGACATTACTACTGAGCGCTTCTGTGCTTCGTACGGCACGAAGGCGAGATAGTGGTCACAAAGGTTAGCCTCCAAGCTTTTAATAAAAAAATCGTGCTAATAGACACGAACTTCATTTTGTTATTTTTTTTTTTGAAAACATTATGGAGTTCCAATTTGAAAATGAAGTTCATTTTCATTTCCATTGTAATTACCTTGACTTGAGATTCAATTCACGTCGAAATGGTAGTGGATGGCCGTCTTACTGCCAAATCATTTTCGACCTTGTCTCATCACTACAAAGCATGGTATCGCTTAAAAGACTTGCACAAGTCGCGCCGCTGTTAATTTTATCATCCTATACTATACCTTATATTGATTTGGATAAGGTCGAAAATGGTATGACATTAAAATTGCCGGCCGCTGCCACTGTGGTATGAATAGAGCCAATCTCATGTCATGAATTAAAAATCCAGTCTTTACGGAAAAAAAATACTTACACCTATTTTAACAAATTAAGTCCCCGTGGGCGCCCAGGTTAGAATGTCACCTCCCTATTTGTTCCCGTGGGTTTCATAAGAGGCGGCTTAAGAAAAAGGGCTACAAATGAGCAGCATGCCACTTCTCACGTTGATGTGAATAGGATGTTGTGTGCATTTAACGCACAATAGGGCTATATACCATCTAAGTGCCCTGCTAGGGTTTCATACAATATGTTTTTGTGTTCCAGTCTTATATGTCGTTAGCGTAAACATATTATTCGTAATATGTTTTTTGTGTTTCGTCCCGTGAAGTGCCCTGCTATGGTTTCATACAATATGTTTTCATGTTCCAGTCTTCTATGTCGTTAGCGTAAACATATTATTCGTAATATGTTTTTTGTGTTTCGTCCCGTGAAGTGCCCTGCTATGGTTTCATACAATATGTTTTCATGTTCCAGTCTTCTATGTCGTTAGCGTAAACATATTATTCGTAATATGTTTTTGTGTTTCGTCCCGTGTGTAAGAGAAAACATTTTGTACTGCCCTGAAATTGTGCCCGGTGAATGGCAATGCCCGTGGGGTGCCGGGCTAGAATGTCAACCCCCACTTTCTACCCGTGGGTGTCGTAAGAGGCGACTAAAAGTACACCAGAAGGTGGGCAGCAGCACTTTCTCAGGCACTGATATCTCACACTGCGATCTCTAAGCCAAGGGGGGTTTGCCATAATCCCCACGCCTGGTCTGCCAAGCACGCCACGCTTTGCCTGCCAAGCCACGCATATTGAGGTAGGCTGTGTTCAGCAGTAGTCTATACTGCTGATACAAAATGGCAATAGACTCACCCCCTATTACATGGGACCAAAACCCTATTGGTGAAACGTAAGTGCTTACACACCTCAGTCTACCCCTTCGGGGAATACAGGCGTGTTTATATGTATGTATGTACGTGTCATTCTAAGATAGATGAAGAACTTTATCTAAATATTGCTTCAAATAAGTTACTATTTTTAAAAAGTGTGTGTTGCTTAGTACTAAATATGTATAAAATTATTCTCTTATGATTTTATTAGGTTGTATTTTTTTTAGGTCAATTGCAAAATGTTACCATTAAAAACATGTATAGCTGCGTCAGCAAAACAGAGTATTATAAAGACACGCCAAGAAGAGCGGACCAAAAATTAGGAGCCATTATTTTTAAATGTATTTACCTTTTTGCACGTGTAAATCGAATGTAGCGTTTTAGAATGAACAAGAACGTCTCCATGTAGTACATACATGATATATATGATCTTTAGGTTCAAATGGAGCTGGATTCAAAGATGCCAAACGTAATTGGTAATTTTACGAAATACTGAATTGAAATAATTTTGCGTACCGAAATTAATTTGCATTAATTACTCGGAAAAGTCCTTCCAAACAATAACTATCAAACTACCAATAATATAATTCCAATAAACAACACAACCGCAAATTCCTACCGCAAACTAAACCCAATTATGCAAATACCCACCCCAAGCTTCCTGCTTACCGTAGATACCATTAATCATTATCTAAATTAATTTCGAACCTTTAAGAAAATCTCCTCTTAGTTTCTTAAAGTCACAATAAAGAGGATCGTACCGAGGGCCATAACTCATCCGCGCCTAAGATTACTGATCTTTAATCCCCCCTCCGGTCCTGGTTTCGCTTAAAGTTAAGATTTACGAGGAGAGGAATTATATTACGTACCGCGAAATAAGCTGGTACATGAGTCAATGGAAAAAAGCATTGCATCCATGATGAAAGTATTTACATATGCGCGAAACTTTAGGTTTAAAAAAGTTTATTCTCAAATAAGACATCAAGTCACTTACACGAGAAAATGGTTAGACTTAAAATATGCAAAAGTCATTCGTCGTCACAATTGATAGTATCTAATGAAACAGTTATACAAAATAATCACAAATCACTTTAGTCATCCATCACTTATTTAACGCATTCTTATCCTTAATGCTCCTTATAATAAGGTATACATATGCGCGAAATGCGTTTCTTATCACAATTCCACAAATAACCTTTCTTTGATGTAATTCAACTGATTGTTCTGATCAACTTCCTGTTTTTTGTATATCACGGCTATGATCTAATTATGTTGATCAAATATCAGTATTGTGATATTTTTTGCGCTTTCTTGTTGCTTCTAGTAAGTAGAAAAAAACTGAATAAAGCTCTTCTTTTTGCTGCAATTCTGTGATTACTTTTATTGTCAAGTATAATAAAGGAAAAAGTTCTGCACATATTTGATATACTAATACAAAAATATTACAATTTATTGTACTAATTCTTCAAATGTATGTTAATTCAAAATCAAGTTGTCTGTATCGTAATTTGAGAAACTGCTTTTAATTGGCTTAAAAAGTATTGGATGTTTATCTGCCATACTGAGGGCCTCTTTTCGTAAAAAAAAACATAATTGTAACTTTCATTAGCTGAGTAACTTAAATAAGAAAGTATATACTTTACTTGACGGTCATGAAAGAGGCCCTCAATCTAACTAAAGTTTAGATTTTGTCAGTTAAAAATTAACTTCGATATATATAATTTTTTTCGGTATTGTATAACTGAAATCTAATTAATTAGTTTAAAACATTTTTCATATCCGACGTTTTACCATAAATCTATTTACCTAATAAGCTGCATGAAGATCTAGAGCCTTTTTACCTGTCTCAGAGTTAGCGAAGGAATATTTATAGCTTCAACTTTATTTAATATCGGCGTTCATCCACACCCCCTTGGTAAACTTTTAAGCTACTACGTCAAATTTTATATTGGTTAACCCTGAGATAATGTTATCGTAAACAAAGTTATTTTTAATGGTTTTATAAGCTTAACTATACACTTAAGCTTAAAAACGAAGTTTTCTGACAGAAATCCAAGCGTTTCAAAACTGCCACTAGGTTTAACGTTCGCAAAAGCTTATAACATATGAATGGGTTATAGTTATCCACATAGGTAGGTATAACTGATCACTAGATAGGTAAAATTGGCCCTAAAAAGACACTTCATTCGTGGTATTATAAACGGTACTTAATTTTTTTTAAGCATTTGCATTTTACAGTTGCAGGGTCACCGTTCTGGATTGGCAACAATTTTTTACTCATGGGTTGCTGCTACCCAGGTCAGCGTTCACTAATTTCCTTACTACCATACTATAACGATTGCCGTTCTATAACAATAACTATTGGTAAGTGCCACTAGTAGGCATCCAAGTAATCACTACAGCAAACATTGCTTAACCTAGAGGCAAGTTGTGCTACGAAAGCTCCAGATCTGCTACGAACCTTTCAAGCTACGAGTAGTTAAAGGATTCTTTTACTTCTAACGCATGATTTACCCCCTATCCGTAGATAACTCGCTAAAGTATAGTGTCAAAAATTGTACTTTCTGATAAAGATGAGAAACACCGAAGATCTTACAAAACGCTTCCAATTATTTTTTAATGAATGAAGGGTTAATGTCGACTAATGTTATTTCCAAAGGTAATATATATTTTTGTAATTATCAACACACTACAAACTAAATACAACACTACACCTACTACAACCAATTAAATCGAAAGGCTGTTTCAGGCCTACGTGAAGTCTAAGTGCTCCAACGCACTACCAGTTGGCAGCATGTTCTTGCTAAACGTGGCGCGAGGATCTTTTGATACATTAAATTTTTTTCATAATTGATCGTAATTTCTACATATCATAATACAAAACTAAATAAAAATTATTTATTGTTTAACAAGATAATATAAACATACAAAGTATCTAATATACTTATGGTAGCACAATGGGCGGTCTTAAATAGTTTTGGATTTTTGACGTGATTCGATTAAAATTGTATATTCTAACGTATATTTAAAATTATAGTAATAATATTAATTATTTGTAACATTTGAGATATCTTAGCTATGCAAAAGAACTTCAAAACGAACCTAAAAAATCTTATCGTAACAAACCTTTCAGTGTGTTAGTGGGCTATATAGGTTTGAAAAACCTTAATAAGTTACCGATGTCATTTCAACACGCAAATCAAGCAAGTTTTCCATCGCAAACTTCCCAACACTGCTGTAATTGAAAGGTCGGAAATTCCCAACCAAGCACATATTTCAAAACCTCTTCTTGCTCGGATAATATAAGGAGATAGAGGACAGAGTCGGATATAAAATATGGGGTCCTTTCATGAATCTTATTAAGATATCCTCCGAACACAGTAAGAGACAAAACTATCTCAGAATTTACGTGTGTGAAAGAGAGGTAAAGTGTCGGTTTACGTTAAAATAATACAGTTAAAGAGGTGTGCGAGTTTGAGAATTTATCGCCTCTATGAATATGATTTTCTTTAAGTAGTGGATATAGCTCCCTTAAGAGGTGTTTAGTGTCACAACCTTTATATCTCGGAGGTGATGTTAAATCAGGTAATGGAATATTTCAGGCGAAGCGTAATTTGTTTCCTTGAAAATATATGCATGGCACAAATATACAAGCAATGATGGCCGAGCGGTAATAGCTATAGACTGCCGTGCCGCAGTACCCTGGTTCGATCCCCACCGCCGGCTTGAGCTTCACCGCATGGTGGGAGGGCATTTTGCGATTGCCCGCCTGGCTAGCCACCACCCTCAAGTAGAAAGTCTGTCGCCAAGCACCGATAGGTGTGTTCCGGCAGTAGTCCTTGAGAGCCAGTGAAATTACAGGCACAATGAGACTTAACAACTATGTCTCAATGTGACAGGCGCAGTGCAATTCGTGACTTGTGATGAATTTCATCTGTTATAGGCAGAGGTTAGTCCACTTAACATCAGGTGGGCCTCGAGCTTGTTCCGTGACAATGACATAAAAAAAAAAAAAAAGAGAGGATCGGTATTTGCATAAGTTCAAGTGAAGTATTAAAGCCGAGCGCTAATAGTTACGGACTGCTATGCAGCAGGTCCATGATTCGATTGCCATCGGCTTGAGCTTCACCACATTGTGGTAGGGCATTTGCGAATACTCGCCTGGCTACAGCTATAGCCTTCAAGTAGGAAATCTGTCGCCACGCACCTAACGGTCTGTTCCGGCAGCTGTCCTTGAGAGCTAGTAATTCTAGCTTAGCCCTATTAATATCTTCGACTACATCATCACTTACCATCAGGTGAGATAGTGTTCAAAGGCTAACCTACAAGGCATAAAAAAACATGAGACTTAACAACTGGGTGAAGGGCGTAGTGCAGTTTTTCACTGGGGACGAAATTCATCTGCTATGGGCAGATGTTACCGCTTAAGATACATCAGGTGGGCCTCGTGCATGTTCCGTCACAATACCAAAAAAAAGTTCTTTTTTTTATTCAGTTGAGGACTACAATGTTATATAAGTAGTTAGTTATGTGAACGTAATAACGCTCGTAGGGTGTGTTATTTATTTACTGCTACTAGAATGAAAATGCTATTTGATTGCGAGAGATGTCAGCCGTTAATGTGAATCTTGTTTCCGTACCATTTGTTGTCCAATGAAGACAGGGGAGTACTGGAAGATGGGCAGCAGCGCCTTCTAAGAACTGACCATATACACTGCAATCCCCAAGACGATTGCGAAACGTGGGGATTAAGCACCTTGGATTCCAAAGCAGCCTGCCATATCGCCTCTGCCTGCCATAGCCCTAGCCTGAAATATCGCCTCACGTTCCCCAATCTCCCAGCTTACTTGCTGTCAGATGCTTTTTAGGGTTTTTTTTACAATAAAGCGGGGCCCTAATTATAAAGCCTCATTTGTTATTAGATATAGATCACAATGCCACGCGCATACACATACGCTAAACTTAATATAATTATAGTTCTATACAATATGTGTAACATTACTAATAATTAAATGGACTAAGTGTAGGTCCAACTCCTTTAAGGATTCTATTGGTGCAGGACCCACGGTGGCGGTGTGAACGTTGTCAGCACTGGGCCAGTTTCTTATTGAATGAACATGTTATGACTGATTGAGCCAGATGTCTTAGTAAATTATGGGAAAAAGTTGAAACCGGGCGATCCCACTTTCTTCATAAATAAGCAAATAAAACAGAAGTACAAAACTAAATACACAAAAAAGCACATCAACCTAGACAATTAAAAATCTTTTTCAATATGTAACTAAACGATATTCGCGTTATTTGCGTTTTCCCATCGTAAGAATCTCAGTCTCAGTTTCACTTAATCTTTGTTCCTTCGAAGTAGATATATGGGGTAAACGGTTCCGAGGTGTCTCATAATTCATAACTTTCTTTCGGAAGTGCAACACGCGCGCCATATCGCGGCTAACATGCAAAATAAGTTCGGGATACGTTGGTACCGAGTATATTGGTTAGCAGAAACCGATAATAAACTTGGGAATGGCGGCGATGCCGAATATTGGGTACAACCTTTTCAGATAGGAATATAAATTCGAACTCTCTAAGGAAAACGTTTGCTTTTGGCTAACGTACCGATATCAAAATATTAGTTTAATATGCCACACTAAAATGGTCGTAGTGAACTTGCCTGTTCTAAACCGATCATCTAGGTTTAAGCAATGGTCTTTGCGGTTACTAATACGATGGGCGTGGTATAACGACTTAGCGCTATTATGCTTCGTAGGTTACGTGAAACCGTTGGTCGTGGGTGCAGACTTAGAATAGCAGTATTTTGGCTATGTGGAGGAATTCAGGCAGTTTGAAAACTCTTGTTTTCAGAACTCCAGGGCCGCTTGCTTATTGACCATACTTTTCTATATCTAAGGAGAATGCCAGTATGTCAGCAATGGTATACCTGGAATTTGCATCCAAGCGTTGAAGAATTAGATTGTGTGGTCTAAAATCTGATGACAGTTTCATCAGATTTTAGACCACACAATCTAATTCTTCAACGCTTGGATGCATCCAAGTTTCATATTCAAACAAATACATTTTTCATGCCATATGAAGCGTCAGTGAATTGAATATCTATATCAATATTTCTTAAAACAAACCTATAGTACTCCCCTTTTCTATAAAGATATCTCAAAATCACTCCGACACCGTTATCATTCAATTCTAAGTAACTACATCGTAGGGGGTTATGCAAAAACTCGCTGGTTTCTTCTATCCCCCACATAAATAACATTAGCCGGGTGAGATAGCGTGTATTGTAATTACCATATAAATAATAATTCCGAGACGAAGATTACGGGCACGCAAGGATGATGAAGAGACTTCACCCTCGCACCTGTGAAGAGATCTTTCTGAGTAGCTCGGTACAGCATACTTATATGATTAAAATAATGTGGGCATTTAACATTAAATTAGTATTTATATTATCTTCAAATTGTCTTAATACACGTGTATTTTGTGGATATCTTGAATTTAATCATGAAGCAGTGATGGCTCAGTGGCATTGGCTATGGACTGCCGCGCAGCATGTCCATGGTTCGAATCCCGCCGCGGGCTTGAGCGTCACCGCATGGTTCATTTCGCGAATGCCCGCCTGACTAGCGACCACCCCCAAGTAGAAAATCTGTAGTTAAGCACTTAACGGTGTGTTCCGGCAGCAGTCCTTGAGAGCCATTGAAATTACAGGCACATGAGACATAACAACTATGTCTCAAGGTGACGGGCGCAGAGCAATTCGTGACTTGTGACGAAATGCATCTGTTATAGGCAGAGGTTAGTCCGCTTAACATCAGGTGGGCCTCGAGTTTGTTCCGTCATAATAACATAAAAAAGTCAACAATGAATGAATAGATTAGGTAATTATATTTAAAAATAAAAATGTGGAAACTGGTAGAAATTGATTGATTGTGGTAGACGCTTATGTTATGTAGTTTAACAGCAATCAAGGTATTAAAAGTCAACATCAGTTTTTAATTGAGGCGACTAGAATGTTATCTGCCGCTGTATTCCGCAAAAAGGTTAGACTTAAAGATGGCATGTTATTGAATGATTTCTATTTGCTGTATTTTTATACCCTATGGTGTTCTTTATTTCAAATTAAGTTTGTTTTCCGATTATCTGTTAGATTACGTTCAGAGAGGAAAAAAATAAATAATGAAGTCACAAATTTCTGATAATAGATTTGTGATTATTCAATTTAATTTATTTCAGATCCATATTAGGTTTCCATCAATTGGCCCACTTGAAAATGTGTAGTCTGTAAATATATTTTTTTAAATCCGTTTTGGAAGTCAACCATTTTTATGTTTACTTATACACCTTCTATGGATAATATTCAACCAAGCAATCTTATCTCAAGTATAACATTTATAATCATATAATTACTCAGTCAATTTCAGTACAGTCGTAAAACGCGGGTATTTGAAACAAATACGTGGCATCGAGCAAACCGACCCAAATCACAGTATCGCCTGTTTTCAATTGACTTTATTCGTGATATCAACCTTTGATAACATATTATACATATTATATATCCAACATATTATGGAATATTTCTAAAATTTTACACATGATTATGGCTCACCCCCACCACAGTAAATTCATCAGAGGCACGTTGACAAAGTACCGTGAATAATGACATCAATATTTCTTCCTATCTCCATTCTACTGATTATTTCTTTGATCTTGTTCTCACTGTGTTGGATCTATATACTAGAAAAATGTTGGTTTCGCAACAATAGACTAAAGTTTACTTGACTAAATTT
This sequence comes from Plagodis pulveraria, assembly GCA_963890685.1. NCBI lineage: Eukaryota > Metazoa > Arthropoda > Insecta > Lepidoptera > Geometridae > Plagodis > Plagodis pulveraria. Next base: position 10,729,661 of record OY982951.1, read on the forward strand.
AAGTTTATTCTATAAATATATTTTTTATAATGTTGTTTAGTCTACTGCAGGGGAAAAGAACACTATGCCATACGTTCACAGGTGTTATTGGATGTAAACTTAACAGCTGAAGATCGGCTTAGGATTTATTCACAAGTTAACAATAAATTTATATTGTTATGAATTAGATACTGATATAAAAGGGTTAATGTTCAATCTTCTATAAAATGTTTATGCAATAAAATGTTCGAAGTGTTCATTGCAAGATGAATTTCATTCATTGAAGTTGTCGTGACTTGTTTTAATTCGAATACCTATTCACCATACAGTGAGATAAGGGCGGAGAAATTAACAGTTTTTCGATTATGGTTTGGTTACTATTGTATATGATCATGGACTATTGCTATCAATATATTCAAAAGTTATTAAACACTTATAAACATAATGGCTTTTATTCATCCCTAATATCGTCTAATATATTGAAATTAATAAAAACATATCTTCCAAATCACATAAACAGTAAAAAAAAGTTACCCAACGACACAAAAAAACCCCAAAGACCTTTAATTATTTAGTTACGATATGTCACTAAAACCCGATAAAAGGACATACGACGAGAAATTGAAAAATGTGTTGATTTTAGTTTAGTTCTTATATTTGAAATGTTTTTGCACATATAGCAAACAACAAACGTACCTAATGAGAACAGGCACTACAGGGATAAGGCGAATTTCTGCTTCATACGCCACCTTTGGCTTACAATGTCTCGCCTCCTTGCGATATAGAGATAAATTTAATGAATATTTATAATGTTTGCAATAACTTAAACTTGGTTTATGTGTTAAAGTTTCGTGGTTTGTGGGAGTACAGAAAAGTTGAAATTAGCTTTGGTTACAATAAGTGTTTAGTGAAGATATTAAGTAATAATTTCTGGGCAAACACTGTTTGTTTTACCATTATAAAAAAATATTATTGACCCACACGTTGTGTTAGGTTGACTACATAATATAACTAGGGTAATAAAATCGATTTTTAGAAGATTTAAATACAGTATAGTCTGTAGAGCGGAAGTTAGAAAAAAAAGATTTTGGAATTCATTATGAATATAAATATTATTATCAATTGTATAACTACCAAAAAAGTCCAACCTTTGCTAAGCAAAACGTTTCGGTACTAGCTTCAGAAATATGGATGGTTAAATATTAAATCTGAGAGGCAAGAATCAAAAAATCATATCATCCCCATATCGCTCTACGGTATCTAAATAACTTAATATCATTATTATTGCCATGAACGAAGCAAGATAGGAGATCCTGTCAATGTTAGTTATCTAGACTACGAACTCAGATAAATAAAAAAGTTGAGAGCAATACATTATCATATCGGCGCACGATACAAGGGGAGCCAATATAACATGCTCCTTTTTAATTGCTGATAGGAAAGCCTTTGACCACAATCTCACCTGGTGGTAAGTGATGATGTGGTCGAAGATGTTAACAGGGTTAACCTAGAATTAATGGCTCTCAAGGACAGCTGCCGGAACACACCGTTAGATGCTTGGCGAGCGATTTTCTACTTGACTTGTAGGTCGCTAGCCAGGCGGGCATTGGCAAAATGCCCTATCACCATGTGGTCAAGCCCGCGGCGGGATTGGAACCATGGACCTGCTGCGTGGCAGTCCATAGCCAATGCTACTGAGCCATCACTGCTCCTATCCTATTGTCCCTTTCAAAAGTGCGGCAAACCCGCTGAGCGTCAGACCCCTTTGACTCACTGTGATAGACGAATGATTTTTTTTTCTATACTTGTATCGTGCGCAGTCTTCATTATTTTTTATTATCTGAGACTATATGTATTACATTTACGCGAGAAAAAAGTATAGTCATGTACGGGAAACATGTGCTCGTCAATTTGTAATTTTGTAATGTAACCGCCAAGCAGGCGTTATAGAAAACATAACAATATTAAAACTACCAAATTCTATTTGATTAGGTCAAACTAAAAACAAACTGTACTAGTTTTTTATAGCTAAAAACAAACTGTACTAGTTTTTTATAGCTAAAAACAAACTGTACTAGTTTTTTATAGCTAAAAACAAACTGTAAAAGTTTTTTATAGCTAAAAAACTAGTACAGTTTGTTTTAAGTTTGACCTATTACACTACACCCATTACACAACTTCTGCCCGACCCGGGAATCAAACCCAAAACCTTAAGTTTTCAAAGCATCGCTTTACGCCAAACGACCAACAAAGGCAAGCTACTGATCGGACATAAAACTGATCTAATACAAACAGAAGATACATTTCTTCAAATAAAAAATCGATTCTCATAAAGAAACCTCCTTACTTCCACCACTGTGCTACCACAGCCTTAAAGCTGTAGCCATAAAGCATGGTTCACATTAATCACGATTTAATACTGGCAATAATTAAAAATCTCATAGGTGCCGCGCTCCGCTGCAACTCACTTAATCGTTACCCCATTTGATAGATGGCGCTACACCTACACCGCTAATAGAACCTTTTCTAAATACAACCCGTAAAACTGTACCAGCTTTTACTATGGAAAATTTTGTTATTCTTATTGTGTAAGGGTTCCAAGACGCGAACGTAGATAGGAGTATTAGGAAGCGTTTACACGGGCGGCACGTAGCGTAATAAATAATATAGTAATCAGTGCGATTCCTTACATCCCATCTCTTATTAGGCGTGAACCTACATTCAACATTCGCTAATGCCCATGGCTTACTAACACATGTGGAACGGAAAGATTCTCAGAGAATTTATTGTACTTCGGCTTATGAATCATAAATAAGGAGGGCTAATTAGAATTGCCTTTCGACTACGAAACAGGCGCTTAGGTTTTCTTAACGGTGAAGTTAATGAAGATAAAAGCGTTAGGTATCTTTGAAGATTTATTCGTGGAAGATTTATAGAAATACGACATTGACGCGTAGCTATTTGTGTGCAAGGTAATATGAAAGCCTACATTGATTATTCAGAACTGGCTAAGTACCTTAATTACAAAAGTAAATTGAACTAAAGAACCTGATCGTATATTTATTAATTAATCAGACTTTCACATTGAACTTCGATGCTCTGTTAGTTTTAAATTTGCATATAATAAATGAATTAAAAGAATATAGAAGCAATGATGGCCGAGCGGTAATAGCAATGGACTGCCGTGTCCGGGTGCATGGTTCGACCACCACCACCGGCTTGAGCTTCACCGCATGATCGGATGGCATTTTGCGAATGCTCGCCTGGCTAGCTAGCCCTTAAGTAGAAACTCTGTCGCCAAGTACCGAACAGGAGTTCCGGCAACAGTTCTTGACATCTAGAAAAATTACAGGCACAAATGTCTCAGGGTGACGGGCGCAGTGCAGTTCGTCACTTGTTACGAAAAGCATCCAGGCAGAGGCTACCGCTTAACATCAGGTGGGCCTCGTGCTTGCTCTGTCACAACAAGATAAACAAATTGGGTCACGTCCAGATATTTCTTTTATATGAAATCATTTTTTTTATCTTCTACCTATATCATTCTACATATAAAGTAGGGTCAGCACAATATATGTTTAAAAAATTATAGGACAACTCAAGAAAATGTAGGATATTTCATCAACATGAATACATAATTGGAGAAGATTTTGATTTCGGTTTAGTCTTCCAGAGTCTTTTTAACGCCAGCCTTTCTAGAGAAAGGTTTTGTGTGTATACTCGCTACTTTTCGTATTAGGTCCTTACATATGAAATTGGCGTTTTGTATGGGAGGAACAAAAAGTCGAATATTTTTTAATATAATATATTTAATTAATCAAAGTATGAACCATTATTTTCTATGCACTTTTGCCATCTCATAGGTAGTTCATTGATCCCTTTACTAAAAAAAACCAGTCGGACGGGAATCAATAAAATCTTTGAAGGCGATTTGGACTGCCCCATCGGAGTTGAATTTTTTCCCTTGCAAGAAGTTATCCAAATTTCGAAAAAAATGGTAATCTGTTGGAGCAAGGTCCGGGGAGTACGGAGGATGTCTTAGTCTTTCCAATTGAAGCTCTTCTAATTTAGTAGCCGTCTGTAGCGCAGTGTGTGGTCTAGCGTTGTCGTGAAGCAGCAGTGGCGTGGAGCGATTGACCAGCCTAGGTTGTTTAGCCGCTAGCTTTTCCATCATGGTTTGCAATTCCTGACAATAGACATCAGCCGTAATAGTCTGGCCAGATTTGAAAAAACTGTAATGAACAATACCGGCACTAGTCCACCAAACGCTTACAAGTAACTTTTTTGGGGTTAATTTTCGCTTGGGGCAGGATTTGGCTGGCTGGCCAGGATCTAACCATTGCGCTGAGCGCTTTCGATTATCGTAAAGAACCCATTTTTCATCACAGGTAATGATTCGGTTTAAAATACCTTCATTATTGTGCCGGTTTAGTAATGTAACGCAGCAGTCGACGCGCGTTTGCCGGTTTGTTTCAGTCAATTCGTGAGGTACCCACCTTTGAAGCTTTTTAATCTTCCCAATTTGCTTCAAGTGAATTAAAACAGTTTTATCACTAACATCGCAGCCTGCAGCTAACTCGGACGTGGTTTGCGATGGATCCGCTTCCACAATAGCCTTCAACTCTTCATTATCAACTTGAGTCTCAGGCCGTCCACGGGGCTTGTTCTGCAGGTCGAAATTTCCAGAACGAAAACGTTGGAACCAAAAACGAACTGTGTTTTCTTTTGCAACACGACCGCCATACACATCATTCACCCTTCGAGTTGTTTCCGCAGCACTAGTGCCACGGCGGAACTCGTACTCGTAAATAATGCGATATTTAAGGTTTTCCATTTTGTAAAATGAGTGACGCAAACAGAAAAAAACAGAAGAAAAAAAACAAATGAATGACGATCATCGAAGCACAAATACATGAGTCTATAGCTGTACAAATTTGAATTTGGAATTCCTTACCAAAGAGGAGAAATTCGTGATTAAAGTGGCCAGTACGAAAAACGCCAATTTCATATGTAAGGACCTAATATAATCTTTTGTTTGTGACTAGACGGACATGTTTGTTACAATATCACCGTTCTCGTGTTTTTGACATAGCTCTGTGCTCCTCACTCCAAGACGTTAATTTTTATGTCTCGATCGCTCAGTAATTTTATTTGCTACGGTGCCCTTCACGCCTAAACATTGTAGCGTGAACACACAACTGCTTCAAGGCCGAATATCTGTTACTGCGGTGGTACCAACCAAGACGGATTAAACGTAATAGTTATGTTATGTAGGAGACAAATAATCGAGCTCTATAAGATGGTTTTGCATGGTGCTAGGGCATTTTAGGAATGCCCGCCTGGCTAGCTACCACCTTCAATTAGAAAATCTGGCGCCAAGAACCTAACGGTGTGTTCCGGCAGCTGCCTTGAGAGCCAGTAATTCTAGGTTAGCCTGAACAACATCTTCGACCACATCATCACTTACCATCAGGTGAGATAGTGGTCAAAGGCTAAGGAATCAGGCATAAAAAAAAGGAGTACGCAATGTGCATTACATCGACATTAGTGATAGCATGCTGTGCATTTTAAGCTAACCTGCTATTCATGATTAATTAGTTTCCACGAGATTGCGAATAAACTTAAATTAAGATTATTATTCATTTAAAGTAGCTACATAATTGACATAGCTTGCCACATAGGCACACGTTGCCGATAATGCCAGCAAATGATGAAGTTATAACAAGTTTGTGAAATAATAAATCTCTTCGCGCGGTTATCGCCAGGCGTAGGCTGGTTGGGTTGCCAGTAAGCAATACTGCATATTGTTTATGTGTAAAAAAAATTACATTACAGAATTAATGAAATGTTGAAAGTAACTACTGTTGAGTATCATAATAGTATACGTGTCATATTTCATTAGATAAAGTTTAATATTTTCTTCACGTGACTACGGATCATGTCACGGCATGCTCGGAAAGTAGATCAGTTTTAAAATGCAATACATATATTTAATTTCTCGCTTTAGATAGCTATGTTTATCTGAAAATTGTACGAGGCTTCTTGACGTTATTTTTATAGATATATAATCTATGATAATGGCCTTGATTCTGCTATACATTATAAACTATTATTAAGTCGCGAAAATTCATATTATTTATAAAGTAAAAACTAAATTGATATAATATTTCTGTACGAAAATCCTAAAAAATTAAAATGATTCTTATCGATTTTGCGATAAATTGCTAGTAATCTTGTAAAAAAATATGTGCAATGGCTTGGAATAGGTTTGATAAAAGGATCGTCTCTTTAAGTTGTTATACACATTTGGTGTTCAGCGTAAGCAGAATAAAAACGTTCGCATTTTACTTAATTTTATCTAGTTTGCTATTGACACAATAAATTAATATTTTTAATAACCATAATTACACGGGCCGCCACTATGCTATACTGAAAGGCAGCTTCATTCCAAATAGAATCGTTTAATGCGAATGGGGTAGTGTCGGCCAGTCGTCAATCATTTTAAGCTCAAAGCGGCCAGTATGAAATATAATAATTAATATTGGCTTTGGCTACTAATTTTTTCAAATTAGTAGCCAAAGGTTGCCAAGAACGAAAAATATTTCTGGTTTCGAAAAATATTGAGAATATAGTGTAACATTTCTTTAATCGAAAATGATGTAATCGTTGTTGCAATAATTAATAAGAGTTTATGTTAGGGGCGTTCTTGATAGTTAGTTAAAAATATAGTTTCAAATACTCCTTCGTGTTTTACATCACAAGGTTAAAATTCTTTACTTAATATATTATTACTAGGTCTGACTATTATTGCTATTCATATCAATTATTACTAATTTCTTAAATATAAAACTGTTAAATAACCAAATAACTAAATCATAAACAGAATAACTGCTTCCCAATAAATTTAAAATTATAGATGAAAAATTATTACATATTCTATTACATAAATAATCTAACGGTGGGAAATTACATTTCTACATATACATTTTTGAGGCAATTTTTTCTTCGCATCCTAGCAACACTACACAAGACGTATAAGTGCTAAGGTAAAGAATGGAAAGTAAAGTTGCCATAATAAATTAATTTCCACCTAAAGTTGCAGAAGCAGAGAGTAAGGCGAGCGTGCGGGATCTCAAGTTTGGACTATTAATTTGGGTATTAAAGGACGAGACGACAAATAACCGAGGATGTGGGAGTGTGTTTGATTGTTATTAATTTGTTAAAATATTGGTGCTGGAGTTTTCACTCTTGCCTTGTGAGAACTATAATACTAGATATGGAAAGAACACCTATTGAATAAAATATTGAGTCGACAAAAACAACCAAGAAAAAGAATGCACTGAATAAGTTTAGTATAGTTTAGTTTGGTTTAGTGAAAAATGAACTTAGATGCTGTTTACCGCTGCAGTAATACAACTCTACTAGACTTAAGGCGAGGGTTGATCGGCATTTTTTTCATTTATGATTGTGACGGAACATGCAGGCCCATCTGATGTTAAGTGGTTTAACCTCTACCGTTAACAGATGCATTTCATCATGTGACGAGTTGCACTGCGCCCGTCATACTGAGACATACAGTTATGAAGTCTGATAAAAAAACATTACAGGCAACTGTAATTTTGTGGCTCTCAAGGACTGCTACCAGAACACACTGTTAGGTGCTAGGCGACAGATTTTCTACTTGAAGGTGGTAGCTAGCTAGGCGGGCATTTGCAAAATGCCCTTCCACCATGCATTGAAGCTCAAGCCGGCATAAGATCGAACCTTTGACCTGCGGCACGGCAGTCCATAGCTATTACCGTTCGGCTGTCATTGCTTCAAAATAGCATCATATTTTGCGTACGCAACTGTTGCTATGCATTGTGCGTACACTACCAACAAGAACAAGAGCATTATTTTATTATTGCGATGGGTTAGCCTCTGAAGTAAGTGATGATGTGGGTAAAAGTGACAAACAGACTTAGCCTAGTATAGTAACTGACGCAAGAGTAGCTGGACACACACAGTTATGTTTTAATATTGTTAGGTTTGCAATAACGCCTGCTATGCGGATTACATTACAAATATACGATAGAAAAAAGTTCAGTCCCGTAAAATTAATCCCACACATGACTTCATTTTTTTCTATCGTATATTTGTAATTTTGTAACACAGTTATGTGTTCTGCGACAGATTTTCCACTTGGGTGCTAAGTGCTAGCTACTGCAATCTTAAGAATATTGTCCAGGACCGTCAGATTAAGATCAGTATAAAATGCCACAAGCGTTCACCTGTGAAAATGTGCGCAGCAAACATTGCTTAACATAGTTGATCGGTTAAGATGACTAGGCTATCTGCGCTACGAAACCTTTGAACATAATTCGAGAATCCTTTTGAAGCAGTGATGGCTCAGTGGCATTGGCTATGGACTGTGGCGCAGCAGTGCCATGGTTCGAATCCCGCCGCGGGCTTGAGCTTCACCGCATGTTGGAATGGCATTTTGCGAATGCCCGCCTGGCTAGCAACCATCCTCAAGGAGAAAATCAGTCGCCAATTACCTAACGGTGTGTTCCGGCAGATGTCCGTAAGAGCCAGTGAAATTACAGGCACATGAGACTTAACAATTATGTCTCAAAGTGACGAGCGCGTTGCAATTCGTGACTAGTAATGAAATGCATATGCTATAGGCAGAGGTTAGTCCGCTTAACATCAGGTGGGCCTCGAACTTGTCTCATCACAATAAAATAAAAAAACATATACTTTTTTAATTGGTCGGGTTACTTTACCTGTAGGTTAATAGGCTACCCAGGGCTACCCCTAGAATGGCAACTTAATCAATTTCACTCCATAAAGAATATGAATTTAATTTTATAACCAATATATATTTATCTTCTGTAAAACAAAAGCTGTGCAAGCCACCCTAACTAGTGATTACCATAAATAAAGCCAGCAACACACTTACGCCCATTTCGTATCCCCGGCGTATTGGGACCGCCATTCCACTGATTGATTCGACTATAATGACAACTTCAACAAACTTTTGTACCCAATAGTACTCAGTTTCGGGTCCAAAACGACTGCTTTCGTCAATTTTACGCATTAACTACCCAAATGTTGTAATAAATTTCGGTTGGGTGATTATATTGGCTCACAATTTAACAATATTAAAACAGTTCTAGATTTATTTTATGTATTCGCAGTGAAAAGAGGAATCTCCCTCATTTAATGGCTCTAACTTCAGTCATTAATAAATAACACAATATTATTAAACAATGATTAATGGCTTTATTAACAAAATACTACAAAAGAACAAACTTTTTACGAGAACCACACTACAGCTACTACTAAGTATTTAGACTACCTAAAGGCCATTGCAGGCCCACAGGTGGATCTCACGGTCTCCACGAACCCAATGTCTCTACACCAAACGTCTCTTATATGTAAACACTACTGAGATAATAATATTTGCGCCGCTTGAGTAGCTCCACCGAAGTAGCCGTGTCGGCAGTCTTCACGTTTGTTTCATAAAAATATAATGGCGCTATAATGCCAACATGTGTTAATGGCTTAAAGTGATATTAAGTAGTCTTCAATATCAGATTTGACATACCAAATTTTATATCATTATTGAAAGTAATGGAAAATTCTCGAGAAAAGCACTTCTAGCTAAGCATTGATAATTAATGTTGTCTTAGGTTTTTGCGATTGTTACACATAGTAATTAAACAACTTTAAACAGTTAAATCACGCAGTCACCCCGTGACCACGATCACTGCAAAGTATTTGAAACGTCGGGACAAAAATAATGATAAACATACGCGATTTAAACCGTTTAAAGTTGTTTAATTACATTGATAATTAGTTCGGTCGCTGTGCAAATTTCGCTGAAAGAAATGAAAAGAAAAGACTGTTAAATATTTTTAAATGTATTTGACTGCGCTGAATGAGCAGCATGCCATTCTCGCGTAGTCGTTTGTCTAAAGTATTGCAGATTAGGCGCCCTCTTATGCGTTTAATTTTTGCCATCGTGTTTTATCCAGTATGAACCAGTTTTTAAAATAATTTTACAAACTAGGGCAAGATAGTAGTCTATGACAAGTCAAACCTGAAATATATGACAGGCCATGAAGTTTGTGTCAGTTTTCTGTAGTATTTACAAAACGAACTAGAGCAATACAAATCCGTCCACCTTAAAAAAGTGTCCACGTGGCGATGGGCGGATCTTGCACGGCTCATCCCACACCTGTTGGTGATCCGGCTGATCCGCCCCTAGCGGATATACGCGGATATAGCGCCCGGATGAGGAATCCGGATCAAGCCACGCCTTGCGCCGCCGCCCAGCTGTCACCGACTTAGAATTTGAACGCTAGAGATGTTCTATATAACTTATTGCAATTTTTCATGTCGCTTGGAGTTCTTATGTTAAAGATATATTATATTTATCAAGTACTTAATTGAACACCCTAAACCAATCCAAATCGCATATATTTAACATATAATTTTTATTCAAGGTGACGTTTCACCGAGACCACGTTACAAAATAATGTGTAATATTCGTAATAACTTAAAAAAAAGCAATTATCTATTATTTTACAAAGTTACAACGAAAAGAAAAATTTGAACTACGAGCGGGAGTCGAATTCCTGACCGTCTGTAGCCGGGACATACTCTGCCAATTGAGCTATCGTGATGAGTCTTAGCTCAAATTTGTCCTTTCGATCCTATTGTTTTGGATAAGCAGACATTAATGCCAAAAATACATTGATAAAATATTACATTTGCTTAATTTAAATAATAATTCAAATTTGAAACTGGCACTGTGCTCGGTGATCCCCATAGGCTCGCCCCCAATCACATGATAACATAATATACGGAATAACGTAGGTGCTTCGACACCTTCACTGCTTCAGATATTAGGCGTGAATGGTTATTTTATGAAATTATTTTTCGTTTTTTAACAGATTTTGAAATGTTTTTTTTTTTATATAAATTTTCTTTTGTGTTTCTTTATATGTTCTTACTATGTTTTTGACTGAATTAGCACAAGGACCACCTGATGTCAAAAGTCTCTTGTGTGTCTGTAATGAATTATTTCATTTTTTTTATAACATTGCTTGATGTAAATTATCAAAACTCTATTCAAAGGGACCACGGCGCGGTCCAGTGTTACCGCGGCGGGCTTGGCTCGGAGTAGGCATTAAAACACAAAAAAAAAAACTTTTTATTCTTTCAAATCAAAATTAATCATCTCAAAATGTTTCTTAGGATTAGCAGAAGCAACCCTAAGAGGTTGTTAGCATTTTACCAATAACCCTATACAAGCCATTTGAGCTTGAAGAGTTTAAGCCTTTTACCACTATCTTGGTTGTTCGTATGAAAATTGATCGATAACGGTAAGTATATTAGACATAGTGTACATACAGATAGTGGGAACTGGCCGTCGAGCAAAACGGCTGGAACTTTCTTGGTATTAGATGGAAATCGCTACCGGTTTCTAGCAACCGATGGAAACGTTACATATTTTATTTTCCAATATGAGAGTAAAGTTCTTGTTTATACCAAGTGTAAGCGGATTAAAACGGTTTTATAAGCTCCAGTGCATAAAATAATGGAAACATAATTTGTTCAAAGAGGTTGAGTTTGTTCTATATTTCACGTGGAAAGTTTGCCTGGGTCTTTCATAAAACACAAAGATACGGGAATATTATTAAAGACCCAGAAATAATTTAAGTCAAAAGAATGGCACTAAATATAGAATATTGTAAAAAAAATTGTTTTAGATATTATTTAAATTATTTTTATATTCTCGCATTTAAAATGACAATTTGAATATATAACTCTTAAATAAAACTCATTGTAGCCATGAATTAAATGTCAGTTAAAATGACAAGTTTTATGCAATCGTTGTACAATTTCACCTCGAGCTCTAAAAGGCTTTTAATAATTAATCGAAATCTGTGTGCCAAAGTCTACGAACAAATTCGTAGGCAAAAGTGCTTTTATCCGCTAACTAAGGTTTTAAAAATCAGAACACTCAATGATACGTTCAGAAACTCGGTTCGTTATTACAGTTTTAATGTTATTACCATTTGACGCAAAGCATTTCAGGATTTTATATTTTATTTACCGCTCGCTTTGCGCGTGATTCAATCTTAGACTCTTTCCCTTACTCAGGTTTCTAGTTACCAGGATACATGTATTGTATCACTGCTGAATTGATTTTGAAGCACATAGTGGTAACAGCTATAGACTGCCGAGCCGTAGGTCCATGGTTCGATCCCCACCGCCAGCTTAAGCTTCACCGCATGGTGGGAGGGCATTTTACGAAAGATCGCCTGGCTAGCTTGAGCACTCAAGTAGAAAATATGTCGCCAAGCACCTAACAGTGTGATCCGACAGCAGTCCTTGAGGGACAGTAAAATTACAGGCACATGAGACTTAACAACTGTATGTCTTAGGGTGACGGGGGCAGTGCAATCTATTACTTGTGACGAAATTCATCTGTTATAGGCAGAGGTTATCGCTTAACATCAAGTGGGCCTCGTTCCGTCACAATCACATAAAAAACTGAAACTTTTTGGATTAAAATAAAATAAAAATAACACATACAAATTTTCGAAAGTGCACTAATCAGATTATATTGATTAATTTAGAGATGGTAATTTAAATATTTATAAAAAAAAACATCTCAAAATGTTTGTTAGGACTAGTAGAAGTCAACCTAAGAGGTTGTTAGCATTTTACCAATAACCCTGTATAAAGGCTAGCCTTTGGTCACTATCTCACCTGATGGTAAGTGATGATGTGGTCGAAGATGTTGTTCAGGATAACCTAGAATAAGAATAAAGACATTGTAATTCGTTGGTCACCACTGTGTATCTCGAAATATGATAATGTCCATTCGTGACACACAAATGTGTCAAGAAGGTTGACTGGAAGAAATCGCTATATGTGATAAGACCACCTATTGTCCTACCATTTATAAGATTATTTCATCGTATGTTTTGCTTGTATTCGTTTTTTATTGTATTGTAAACTATATGTCAACTAAACAGTAGTCAGTAAGTAGGTACTGGTAATTCATTGTATGGTGGAAGGGCATTTTGCGAATGCTCGCCTGGCTAGTTACCACCCTTAAGTAGAAAATCTGTCGCTAAGCATCTAACTTTCGGCAGCAGTTCTTGAGAGCCAGAAGAATTATAGGCGCATGAGAGTTAACAACTGTATGTCTCAGTATAACGGAACACAGTGCAATTCGTTCGGACGAAGTGCATCTGTTATAGGCACAGGTTAGTCCGCTTAACATCAGGTGGGCCTCGTGCTTGTACCATCACAATCACATAAAAAGCTACCAAAAAATCAGGTACATATAACTATTCAATTCATGTTATGTCTAGTTTTCTCCACATACATTGACTCATTCCTTTCTGTCATCTATACCCATCTCAACACCGATAGAACTACAATTAACCAAATAACCAACATCCTAATTGCCAAATATCGTCTCACAAAAGGGATCCATCTCCACTAAACCGTTAAATGGATCCGTGACTGCTAAGTGCAGGATCGGGGTTCGATTCTCCGTTTTGTAACTCGATTCTCCCAATTAGGAGTTTAGTTGTCGTCGCACTGCGTCTTAGAGGTAAGATGAACTTTGTTACTTAGTCGTGGCGTCCATTTGGCCCTTTATGCGATTTAGACCGTCTTCCGTGAGGGTGGGGACAGCATGATTGGACCACTTAGTCAGGTGAAGGGTTAAAAGATGCGTAATTAGATTGGGACTTACAGACCACAACTATCTACATAAGTTTTAAACTATCTTCATTCTACATAACTTAAAAGCCATTGTAGCGGAACTTTCATATTCGTTCTTAACCGACCAATTTGGTTAAGACACGTCCACTGCCGTTATTATTGGATGGGTGACCGGTAGTAACATTACTACTCAGCGCTACCGTAGTTCGGAGGGTGCGCGTTAAGCCGTTGGTCCTAGTTTTAGTCTCCGAATTGTAGGCGATATAGCATGGTGATAAGGCATACTGCGAAAGCCCTCCCTGGCTAGGCACAACCCACAAAGTAGAAAATCTGACGCCAACCACCTACAGTGTGCTCTGGCAGGTGCCTTGACATCCCGTTATTCTTGTTTGATAGCTTGAACAATATTTTTGAACACATGAGCATTTACCTTCAGGGGAGATAGTGTTCAAAGGCTAGTATGTCAACAATAAAAAATATAGTTTTTAAAATTCAAGTCAATTAATATTAACAAATATTTTAAGAAAACATCAAATTAATATTTTAATAAAACACTTGAAAAATATATCTAGTGACAATTCCGCCTATTTTTTTATTATTAAATATGGATTTCCGCAAAGTAACGCCTTAATCTATCCATTAACAAGTCAATTATTTTAATTTCAAATAAACATTTGTCATCGTTATATTTAATATATTTTTTTATAATAATTGTAGCAGTATCCATCTTCAGTGACATTCTGGACCTACTGCATTCCTAACGCTAATCTACCAAGAAAATTATCTGGCACTATATGATACTAATATAGTAGTAGACTATATTTTGGCATATAGGGGCGCAAAAAATATAGATGATAGTCAAATAAAAAATTTACAAATAATTGTTTGATCTTTGATAAGAGGAAGACAAATCTTCTTTTCAATGTAACAAAACAAACTTTGACTGAAAATAGTATAATTCTGGATCTCCAGAAGAATGTCAATACGAATTCTCGAAAGCAGTTTAAGTTACAAAGTATCTTTTGACAAATAAGGGCGCAATAATGATAATGAACCGTGTTGTGTGGCCAATGTCAAATGTACGTTGAGTATTATGTTGCTCAATGGCATATAATTTTCTTTAAGGAGGAATCTGTGTATATCTATGCAAATCTTCAACCATGATTGTGATGCAATTTAGTTTCGAAATAAAGAAAAACACACACAGAAAGAAGCTAAAATACTTTTTTTTATTAAAATGATGCTTATGCTTCAACTTATTTAGTAACAGTTACTATATTTGCTTTTCTTGAGATCATACATAACACTATGTATGATCTCAAGCTGGCTGTATGGCTGTGGTCTAAGTGGTGTGTGACCCAAAATAACTAGTTAGCAAGTTCGATCGCTCGGCCGCCACCGCAAGACGCTCGAGCACTTTACCGGCCGAGAGTTCTAAATTAGCCAAGGGCCGGTTACGCGAACTTTTAACTGCTGAAGATTGGCTGTGAATATATTAACAGGATGACAGTTAATTTTTATCCTTCTGAATTTGATACCGATTTAAGGATTACCATAGTTTGGATGTATTAATCTTAGGAAACCATAACCACATAACTTGGAGATGAGAAGTAAATAAAAAGCGGTAAAATATATTAGTTTTTGCATGGTGGAAGGGCATTTAGGGAATGCCCGCCTAGCTAGCGACCACCCTCGAGTAGAAAATCTGTCGCCAAGCACCTAACAGTGTGTTCCGGCAGTAGTTTTTGAGAGCTAGTAAAATTACACACACATGCAATAACTATGCAATTCGTAATATAGAAATGCATCTGTTATAGGCAGAGGTTAGTCCACTTAACATTAGGTGGGCCTCGAGCTAGATCCGTCATAATAACATTTAAAAAAATGCATAATTATTTTCTATATTCAGGGTTTTTATTAAATGTAGGGTGCGATAAATCGGAAATAGACCCGCCATTTTGGCAAAAAGTGATTCAAAACTTTGATCAAAGATTCGACATCTGTCAGCGTGCTCGTGGTGGACATTTGCCAGATATCATTTTTCATTCATAATTGCCAAACTTTTCTCTTCGCAATACAATAAAAATTTGAATCATATTCATCTAAATTCTTTGTTTTATTTTGCTTTAGAAAACAAAGTTCTTGTTTAAAACCCTTTAGTAGAATCATGAAATATATATACGATATTACCTATACACATACATGCATGCAGCAGAACTGCATTTTTTTTCAAATCCATTCATCCATCTTTGGTATACTTAAATTTAACCAACGTTTATTAATTGTTAAACCGGCCGGCCTCTTTGGTCATCGGCCACGGC
The DNA here is from genome assembly GCA_963890685.1 of Plagodis pulveraria. Classification (NCBI taxonomy): domain Eukaryota; kingdom Metazoa; phylum Arthropoda; class Insecta; order Lepidoptera; family Geometridae; genus Plagodis; species Plagodis pulveraria. The sequence goes on from OY982951.1 coordinate 10,745,692, forward strand.
CCGTCTTTAGAAGCATTACGGGGAAATGCACTAATGCCTCTTCGATACTGGGGAAAACTGTTAAGGGGCTGGTTAGAGGCTTTCTCAGATACTGATATAATTAGTGCATTGTGCCCATAACGTCCTACAAAACTATACATCACTACTTGCACTCATGCCAAGGGAAACAGAATCTTTACACTCTTACAATAAGGTATTAGATTTGGTTTGGTGATGTTAGCTTGAAGTTGGCTAAGGTATACCCAAGTTTGCCTGAGTTACTGGCCATGGAAGAGGTCATTATCATCGAGATAGTGGCCTGGAAGCTTTTGAATATAGAACGTTGGGGGCTTAATAATTCAATATGCTGGCATCGTCGTGTGCATTAGAGAATTTTGGTTTTTGATCGATTCTGTTTTAGACCAGTCACGTGAATAGTTAAAGACGGTCTTGCATTATTTCAGTGCTTTTAGGGAGTGTTTAAAAATAAGTATGTAGGTATATGTGATTTTAAATTATTTACTATTATATCCGCTGCTACCTCTTGGGTGCCGGGTAAGAATGTCACAACCTGATCTCATCCCGTAGGTGTCGTAGAAACGACTAAGGGTTGGCACTCCTAGTGTACCTACCTACCTATTTGGAGGGCTTCAAAGCACAAAAGCGCTTAGTAGTAACTACTAGTAGCGAGCACCTATCCAAATCCGACTATATATATAGATAAGGACGACTAGACAAGCTGAGCAAGTGCTTTAAATAAATTAAAACTTACAAAAATATACCCCGTGGGGTGCCGGGTTAGAATTACACCTCCCCATATCTTCCCGTGGGTATCGTAAAAGGCGACTGAGGGAAAAAATACTCGAAGGTGGGCAGCAGCAACTTCTAAAGAACTGCCATTTATACTTCGATCCCCAAGCCGCCTGCCAAGCGTGGGGATTATCGCAAATACCCCCGTAATATGAGGAGGCTATGTTCAGCAGTGGACGATCCGGCTGTTACAGTACAGTATAGTACAAAAAATATTGTGATGTGAAAAGTAGTTAAGGGGTATTTGAACACATACCGTAACCGGATTCAAGGACCATCTATGAATGTTGTCAAAAATCCAACATGGCCGATTCAAGATGGCCCAAATGTATCAAACTCTAAAAAAACACAGGTGCAGATGTATGCTGCTCTAAATTTCCTGGTAAATGGGAAATTTGTCTTATCTCATATATCTCACGGCACGCGCGGGAACCAGTGTATAATCGAACACACAATTTCCACAGCGGCAGTAAAGACCGCCGAGCAAATTATATATTATAAGACTGTTCAACCCGCAAGATCCAACGCAATTAATATCTACACCCACAAATCTGCAACTCAATACCCAACAGAAATATTCTTGCATCCTCTGCAATCTTGCCTTATACCACGAAACGTACTAAAAACAAACCAAACACGAAGAAAAATATTAGGAAACATCCAAACATCGTAATATCCAACTCATTGCGTAATCAGAGTAATCAGCGCACTGCAAGAGACATTTAAAAGCGAAGTGGCAAGGCTTGGCGAATAAATATGGATCTTTTAAAACGCGCCCGCCCCCCTAATTGCCTGCAGATGGACGCGAGCCAATTACGGGCCACATCGACCACGTTGGCCGACATTTAGCTAGAGTTCAACAGTGGCGATAAATGGTGCTGATACCCTAGACGGACCGGCTTCGGTGACTAATGACAGTCATAAGCTTCGAGACACTTTAGAGTTTTATGGCGACTTGAATACCTAGAAGTGATGAATTTGAATTGGCGTCTTGAATCTGCTGTTTGGGCTTAAGTCAAAGACAAATTTATAAATTCAATTTTGTGACCACGGAGATTTTACTGTTGGAAGATGTACTATCACTATACTAAAATCAGGGACGCTATAAAGTCAATTGGAGAGAAATAATTTATAAGTATTGATTATTTTAACATTCAGATTGAAATAAACTCAATCTGCTTTTTTAATAGTCAAATTATTAGGATGATTCATTAGGATGGTGAAAACTTTGCTCGATTTTATTATAACTATAATGTATATAGCTGTTTAAGTTTATTTATAAGGATGGGTCTGTTCTTGCATGTCAATAGTTATAGAGGTTTCTTAAAGTATCAACATTTATTGTGACTTGGTTTGAGAATATGCAAAGTATCATTACTTTACTCCTTCTTTATATAGAAAGGACTAAGGTTGTTTCTGCAACCTCAAAACATTTGTGAGGTGGCTTAAGAACTTAAAAACGTTATTATTATCACCCAATAATGTATTAAAATTACTGTATACATAAAACTGACAACAATCTGTAATATTTCAATGTATTTACATGGAAACAGTAAAACAGCAATGAAACTTAATAAGCTCGATCTAGGAACATTAGCCAAAACGATAGCGCAGTCTTGATATGAAGCAAATGCTACCCACAGACGTATAATGTCAACAGCGCGCAGCGATTAGAGATCTTCTCAGTTATATTCATGTTTTTTGAATAAAAATAATGACAGTTATTGGAATATACATCGATTAAAACATTTGTCTTCGTTCAGAAGAATATTGTTGGGAATGATATTTCAAGTATTAATTAGAATATTATGCTCTATGAAAAACTCTATTACTATGTTCGTAGATTTCGCGTAGCGAGCTCGTAGCATTGTCGTAGCATTTCTATCATTTTCAATTTGCCAACCGCGTACAAAGCTTAACTTGTGTTAGTATGTGGCCTTCTAGGTGTTTTTTGAAGATTTGTTTATGACTTAAAGTATTTCCATTTAACATTGTTGGCATAGAAATAGATTGCTACGAAAATGTTTCAAGCCGACAGTTTTTGTTTAATATACGTCATCAATCGGATACTTTGTATTTATTGCTTTGAGATTTTTTATTTGTTAATGTGTTAAATGGTATTCTATGCTGCCAGAGATAGGTTGTATAGCTACATTTTTTTTCAAGAGCGAAGAAATTCTCTATTTAGTATTTATCGTAGCTATATTATTAGAATTTGCATTTCCTCCCAGCATTAATTACTACGTTTTGGTATTTTTCCAATGTATCCGTATCAAATATTATATTAATAATATTTCTGGCAATGTTGTGCATTTTGTTGTCGTGTGAGTATCAGTTCGGTAATGTTGCGGGTAGTTTATGTCTGGTGTGATAGTCGCGGCAGAGGTTATTCGTTCCGCTAATGTGCACTGCATCGTTTGCATCTCCCATTTTGGACGGGCTTGCTGTTGAATATGTTTTACAGTGAAACAAGTTGCATTGCGGGACCTTGTTCACGTTGGTAACTGAAGCATAAAACAAAGGTATATTTATCTTCCGTCATCTTATTACTCGTATTTTATAAATGCGAAATCTGGAAAGTGTATTTCTTACACCATCACTCTGAAACAGTTGAGCCTAAGTTTTCTGAAACTGAAAGAATGTATTGTTTTTTTTTTTTTTAATGCCTGATAGGTTAGCCTTTGACCACTATCTCACCTGATGGTAAGTGATGATGTGGTCGAAGATGTTGTTCAGGCTAACCTAGAAGTACTGGCTCTCAAGGACAGCTGCCGGAACACACCGTTAGGTGCTTGGCGACAGACTTTCTACTTGAGGGTGGTAGCTAGCCAGGCGGGCATTCGCAAAATGCACTACCACCATGCTATAACGACTGCCATCCTAAGACGACAACCGGGACTTACGGCTTAACGTGCCCTCCGAAGCACGAAAACGCTCAGTAGTAATGTCACTAGCGGTCACCCATCCAACTCCTGACCGCGCGCGACGTTGCTTAACTTTGCTGATCGGTTGAGAACAGTAGCCCAAGCACGAATAACTTGCGAAATCGTAACCGTTTCGTAAACGTATCGAAATATCACTATTTTGTATAGGATTTGATCAGCGCCTCTACAGTGCGTAAAAGGAACTAAATTCTGACAGAAAAAAAGGTTTTGACAACTAACGTGTCGAGATTTTAACGTGAACGTTTTGTCACGTAAAAAGTTTTGTATGAAATCGCGAGCACGAACCTAATACTAACGTAAGCTCGAAGGCTGGCTATCGAGGATGTGTCAAAAATCTACGAATGTCATGTCACTGAGAAATTTTCAGTCAGATGGCTGACGTAAAGTATTCAATTCTGATAAAACTTCGAAAATTCATGTTATTGAAGTGTTTGTTCATTCATAATTTACCTATAAAAAAAGTTACAAACATGGCAGCAAGATTAGATGTAGTAATGTGCCATTTCGTTTACCAGGCGTAAAGTAGATATTTATTAATTTATGGCATTGGAGGGAAGTGATGCTAATGTACGATGAACCCAATTCAGGACATTTTATAAAACTCTGCATCAAACAGCGTCTATATTCCACCGTTCCAGTCCACATTTACACCAATTTCGCTCGTTGGATATGTCTTGCGGCGCAATAATGTTGCTATGAAATTCTTCATTGTGCATGGTCAAATTAAAAACAATAAGGCTCACAGAAGATCCATTCAAGATTTCAAGATCAACCAAAGCCGTCAACAAATGCACCAGAGGAACACAGGCAGCGAAACGAAAGGAATACCAACGGATTGTCAGACTAACTGCCTACGAACTCATAGGTGATGACCATGCTCACGCCAACATTCAAACCACTACGAAGAAGAAGATTTTAATGTGAAACGTAGAAGCTGTGTTATTGGGCTTTTGGTTCTTAATAAAAAAAAACGAAGTGCAATTGTGCGTTTCATTTATTGGTAGGTATATACCGAACAGTTCGTGGCTTTGGGATAATAGGATCTCTTGTTGGATGTCGTGAATTGCGACTAAGACAAAATTCGTGGCAGCATGCCACTACTTAAGTCGGTGTGAGAGTTGCCACGCATTGAGCATACAACAGTGATGATGAGATGGATCAGTGTGTGCTACTTTTGGTGCATAAAAGACTATTGGATGGTGAACTCATAGCATTGCCGTGAGAAGCATTTTTCTTCCCCCTCTGATCTTATAGGCTAGGTAAGTTCGATATCATGCTCTTTTGCCACACTATTCCTTAAAAATAAAGGAAAGTAGATGAATAAAAAGACAAAACTACACCAACAGTTAAGTAATTTCTTTATTTTTGGTAATTTAATAACAGACACAATCATAATCAAAAAAAAAAACCAACCATAAGCTGACTAATACAAAATAAACACTTTAATTATCCTAAAATTAATATGAACTTAAAACAACAGCAAGCCTAGACGGTTACAAGTCACAGCACTCCCTATTTGTAGTAACGGCGCATTCATGCAATGCTACGTGGTTTGTCTTTGCAAAACTGTTAGGTAGGTACATTACTACGCGCTCCAGGTTTTCACAGCCTTCTTCTTTCCCAGAACAGACGGTAAAATACCGCTGGAGACGAAAGTTCTGTCGGGAATCACCTTTAGTGAACAATTAGAACTTATGGAATAGGTACACTGCTTGAACTCAATAGCCTGTTGTTCTGCTGAAACACCATCCAATTTTGCGCAAAATACACTTCACGCCGGCTGGCGGCCCTTCAGGGTTTCTTGAGACTCCTCCCTCTGTTTAAAGGTGTAAATTCTGATAGTAGCTGTTTGTAATTCATATACTAGGTAAATTATCAGTGGCGTAGATTCTTGGCTTGAGAATTTATAGCTCATAATTTATATATAACGTTTTATTTTAATACCTCTAATGATGTTACAATAAAATTTGGTTCCCTGAGCAAGTAACGCATAGAGAAAAGTAATATACCGGAAAAAAATATGTTTGGTTTTCACCAAATAAAAAGCTAAATTTGACGAATATCAATCATAGAGGAACCAGTCCAGCGTCACCAACCTTAAAATAAGGTAAAGTATTGCAGGTGCACCGATTTCTGTCCAAAATTACCAAATACGATGTCATTGTCACCTTGACAACTCAACTGGACTGTGATGGCTATAGACTAATCATATTTTTTCCGGTATATTACATTTCTCTATGTCATAATGTATGTCATGGCACTTTGTAAATACCTCAGATACATTTTATTCAAAAATGTTAATATTTCATTGTGAACATCAATGCAATACGGAAATCGCAAAGAAAATGCGAAGTCTGTGGTGTCGAAACACAAATAAAAATGTTTAAACAATAGATTTCCATGAGATCCAGAACCGGTGAGTTGATGAAAATATGTCATTGAAATTACATTATTGTTTCAGAGCTAATGATCGCTTGGTTTTTATTGTAATTTAAGTAGGTATGTGTTATCATGCGAATTGCTGTAATTACATATATTTGTATATAAATTACAAATATTTACGTAACGTAAAGTAAGTTTCGTGTTGCTCAAGGAAAGTATCGATACCTTTGTAGTATCGATTTTTTATAATGTCAGTGGTATGGGTACATATACTTTTTAATAGTGTCAATAAATTAGGAAATATCATATTCGATGCTGGTGATCATAAACCATCATGCGGAATATTTTATTATGCCACGAAACTTAACATGTGTATTTTAGGGACTGTTATTTACATCTTCAGCTCATAAGCATTTTGAAACACCAGGTATTATCAATTTTTCTCTACATAACTGGCACAGTACTTGCTAACTGAACGGCTAGAGCAATATTTATTATCAAACATATGTAAATCGACCTAAATATTATACAATTAATAATAAATAGTGTAAATAACGTCATATCTATGCTTGTGATAATAATCTGAGTTGTTTTTTTTTTCAGTTCATTTAGACAAAACTCCGTCGCTTATATACTTTCAAAGTAAATGCTGAATCGATAAAGCTATGGCATGGAATTTAAGGTACTATGTCACCTCAATACTATATAAAATCAACATGTGTATCAACATACAATCCCAATTATTTAAATACTTATAATACTATACTCTAAATTGTTTCATTTTAAAATTAACCAACTTTCGAAAGCAGTTAAATAAACTTTTTTTGTAATTTCAGATATGCATATGTTACACAGAAAATATTAATTGAATCAATATATAAAACAAAACAGTGCAGCGATTTCTGCAATACAAATGAAATAGATCAGCTGCAAGATGAAATTAAATATCTAAATAATTCAGCTACTTACACCAAAAAAGTTTTTAAAAGCCTACAGTCTATATATAATTAAAAAAGGTGCGTCAAAAATACTACATTTTATGATTGAACTACAAATAATAATAATTGTTAACAGTTGATGACAAGTTTACTAGTGCAACTTACGTGTAGTATTTTTTACTTTTACATATACGACAATTAGAAAATAAGTATTATATATTGAAAACTGTTATGTACAATGTAAATTTAAAAAAATTGTATTGTTAAGATGTTCTAGTACACAAATTACTTTGGAACAATAATACGGTTTTCGATACTAGCGAAGATATATCGCACTATAAAATATTTTGATGATTTTTAATAATACATCTGTGTGAAATATTTGTTTTATTTTATTTTTCGTTAACATATATTTTATAAACCTAACTTACCTGCAATTTTTTTTCCTGTATCGATTATAATGGACTCGATTTCATTGTAACTAATCTATTTTAGGGAATCAGTAGTACAACACTCATAAATGTCACTATTATTGTGTTGGAAATATAGTTTTCATTTGTAATGGTTGGTATAAAATAACTTCAAATCTGAGTTTCAAAGCAACAAGGTCCGTGCCAACTCTTAATATTACTTGCTCAGTGAGAGGAACTTTTATAGGCTAAATAAGAATTAAAACCTCTTTTGGAATGAGTTGTTAGGTCTTAGAAAAAAGGTATGATTGTTGTGATTTACGCTGGATGACGTCACTTTTGTAATCCTATCGAGTTCACGTTAGCCAGCAAATGATGCGTCGTACTGTCAACCATCGCCTCCTGCGTAAACGTACGGGGAACTCGATACGATTACGTTACGGAGTATCGAAATGTTCGTGCTTAGGCTACAGCTAAGTAAACTTCGCTACGAGCGCTTCACATGTATCTTGGAATATAGCTACTTTATTTCCTAGATTAAGTAATGTAGTGTCAGTCACACAAGTTCGATAAGCGGTATTCTTATTGTATATTTTGAAGCAATGACAGCCGAGCAGGAATGGCTATGGACTGCCGTGTCGCAGTTCCATGGTTCGATCCCCACCGCTGGCTTGAGCTTTTACCGAATAGTGGAACGGAATTTTGCAAATGCTCGTCTGCTTAGCTTCCCAAGTAGAAAATTTGTCGCTAACTAACGGTGTGTTCCGATAGCTGTCTTTGAGAGCCAGTATTTCTAGGTTAGCCTGAACAACATCTTCGACCATATCATCACTTACTACCAGGTAATATAACTGTCAAAGGCTATCAGCGATCAACAAAAAAATATGTTTATAAATTAGACCTGTTACATACACCTTATTTCTAACAAAACTCTACACAAAAATAGAGCGCGAGAACTAGACTCGAAGTGGGTGGGGAAGCGACTCCCTCCCCCACACACTATACCAGTTCCGTGTACTGCCACATTTAATTTTGTTGAAATTCCAACGTAGCTTTGCAAAAATGTCAACTTTATTCCGCCTCAGCCGCCGTCTACGTTTCACTCCGATGCTTTGCTTCTTCATTTTCCGGAATGTTCTGCAGTTTCGCGACGGGCTTTCAGAAACTATAACTTTATGAAAACTTATACAGCAGCTCTGAAGTAAGACGTAGCTTCCAGCAAAAATTTATCAAAGCGTATTTAATTTACGTTATGACTTCTCCGGTAACTTCTTGTGGACAAGTTTCAGCGCACCGTGATGGAATGTCTGTAATTAAAGGAGTGTTTCGTATCATAATAATAATAACATATTTATTTCTCAAAAAGGTACAAATAAAACAACTGAAGTTTTTTTGCACGGTGGAAGGGCATTTTGCGATTGCCTGCCTGACTAGCTACCACCCTCAAGTACAAAATCTGTCGCCAATCACCAAACGGTGTGTTCCGGCAGCAGTTTTTGAGAGCCAGTGAAATTACTGGCACATGAGACTTATCAGATATGTGTCAAAGTGACGGGCGCAATGCAATTCGTTACTTGTGGTTAGTCCACTTAGTGGGAGGACACACTAGGTGGGCCTCGAGCTTGTTCCATCACAATAACATAAAAAAATAAACTCAAAAGTAACTTATTAAAATGGCCTTATTAGTTGCAAATAATACTTGCAGAATCTACACTATTTGTGATGTGTGTGATTTGTTAATAATTTGTATTAGTAAATAATACATAGTCTATATTGATTTCAAATTCTAAATAAAAGTTATATTATATAACTATATATATAAATACATGATAGGTGTTAGCGTGAGGGTATGAATGTTTATGTTGTGTGTAAGTGTGATGGTTCATGATCACATTTCTTCTCGGCTTTTTATCTTTATATATGACGTAAGTGTTACAGATGTAGGTATAGAAACCAATGCTGCTTATGTGTGGCGTAAAATTTACTTTGTCATTATTTTTTACAAGTGTTTTGTTTTTAATTATGTTTTCAAAATTTACACCAGGAAGCCGGAAATGTAATAGGCTTGATATTTCAATTACAAGTATTTAGAGCGCTGATGGATCCTATGGCGAAGCGGTGCTCAACGCATGGGCAACGTGAGTACTTCAAAGTAAACACTCACAATCATGGCCATACATTTGATTTAACTAAAATACGCACTGCCTCTTCATTCATGAGCACTTAGGCTTTCTTGAACGTGCCACAAATGTTGACAAATAGTAGGTAAGAAACGTTACTATTTCTTTTGCTAGCCCTGTATGATTTTACTTGCCGATTGGCAAATACAAAGACAATAAAAGCCTGTTATAAGCATCATAAAAAAGGTACCACAGCGCATCGACTACAACGATAACAGTTGAGCTGATTTGGTCAGCTGTTGCAGATAGACCTGCTTTAAATGTTCTATTTAGTGTACGCTGTCAATAGGCCAGGGTAACCTTAATGTTCAGGAACCGTTTGTAATCAGACTGCATTGGTCCGTTGTATTAGTGGATCCCATAATGATAATGACAGTACTTTTATCCCTCGCCGTAGGTACTTAGAGTAAATGTTCTCTTACATATATTTTCAATATATTTTACAATATATTCTTAAGGCATGCATATTATAGCAAGTGTAAAGGATCAAGAAGATTTTCGCCTCTTTAAAACCCTACAGTGTATCGTCTATCTTGCGTTGTAAGAGAAAAAAACTAGACTAGACCCCGAATACTTGGCATAAAGATAATAAGTGAGCTTATTGGTCTTCAAATAGCAAACAAACTAAACTATATCATATCTCCACAAGTGTCAAACTTACACAGATACACGGACAACGACTTTCACGAAAGTCACATTCAACATTATCTCAAGCTTAAACAGAAACAACTCAATACAACGATACATCAAAACGTCAAATCAGAAAGCCATTTATCAAAATACGCTTTCGAAACATAGAGCTTACCAATCTTATAACCCATCTGAAATTCATATTGAAAGTCGATCGTACAAAGCCACGTACACACTGTAAAAGGCTGAGCTCCCAAGAGACGGACTCTAAAAGGCAATGAGCATGGTCGTAACTAGGAGATATAGGGGGATTGCCGAAATTTTCTAGAAATTGATAATTTCAGGCAATTCCACCCAATGAAACCAATATATTATGACGCGTCAAATGTTATACGCTTGCCTCCAATTTCCTTAATTTTCAGATAATGTAGTTCTTTCCCCCCAAAACCAAAACCTGGTTACGCCCAGAGTTGCTAGCGATAGCACTCATCGGAAGAGTAAGCCTGTTTCTCGACGTCGAGGTTTAGGGATGCGACATCGACTCAATGCTGTTTTATTCTGCTACCATCAATACTTAAAGCGCTCGTGAACGGCTTAGTGGTGTGCTAGATATCGATATTTTATTTTTTTGCAGAATTATCGCAATCCTCTAAAAGCTTCCATTCGACAAATTATGGAAATTATTTAAATGAAATATAATATTAAAATAACTTTTGGTATCTTTGTAAGGAAGAAAATAAAAGAACTATTTTATGGTTACTGTAAAATGAACAATTACTTTAAAGTTAATAATTCCATTTACTTCAAATTCATACGAGTATAAGTCCTATTATATTAGTAAATGGCAAGAATTTATAAATTAAAACACGTTTTTATTGTTTTCGTGTAAAAAAGTGTCGCCTCTATATGTATGTTTAGAAACGAAATTAATGAAGTTTGAAATTGTTACTCATACCTTATTCATAGCGGGAATAATAATAATTTTGCACTACAAGTCCAGCGTACGAGTATTAATACAGTTATAAAAAGTGAATTAAATCCATTTTATTCATTTAAATTATTACAATCAACCAAAGTCAAGATACGTAATCCTTTTGTTGAATAATTAGCAAAACCTGATACAAAAACCCGCTGTGAGTGAGCCCTTAAAAATGTATCGTGGAGATATAATCGATACTCCCGTCTCCCTATTGTAAAAGGATTGACTTTTGAGGCCGAGTACGAGCGGAGTAGCGGATTCAAAGACAAAGTCCCGGAATACGTACTTCTTGGTAATGGCAAATATTCAGAAGATGTTCAAATATCGAGCTCTCGGCTTTGTAAGTATTGTCTCGGAGCTTATTAGTCGAACTAAGGAGACTGGGAATCAGCAATTGAAGGGTAGGTTGCCTTATCATGTTTCAAAACGATCAAGTGCGTTTAATTGGAAGAGTTTTTAGAGAGATTTATGCCCCTCAGACAAATAATACAGGTAGATAGAAGTATTAAAGAATATTGCTTGAGTCTTACCACTGATCAAAAATCGACGATTGTTACAAAAAAAACAGTAAATACTGTAGTACTGAATAGCTATAAACCTTACTTTCTTGATTTAAATACTATAACTCCGACTTCAATATATAAAATTTTGGAAGCAGCTAAAATTGTACGAAAGTACATTACACAAGAAGAAAAAGTAGGTGATCAGAAACAAGGATACCCAACTCGATGTTCAAATAACCTATACTTCAAACTGATTTTTTTCTCATATCACTATAAAAAATACGTATCGGTTTTTTTTATGTTATTGTGGCGGAACTAGCTCGAGGCCCACCTGGTCTTACCTCTCTCTATAACAGATGCATTTCATCACTAGTGTCAAGAATTGCACTGCGCCCGTCACTTTGAGACATAGTTGTTAAGTTTCATGTGCTTGTAATTTCACTGGCTCCCAAGGACAGCTGCGGAACACACCGTTAGTTGCTTGGCGACAGATTTTCTACTTGAGGGTGGTCGCTAGCCAGGCGGGCATTCGCAAAATGCCCTACCACCATGCGGTAAAGCTCAAGCCCGCGGCGGGATTCAAAGCGTGGCAGTCTATAGAAAATGAAACTGAGCCATCACTGCTGAATAACAAAATAAATTTAAGATTAAGAAAGTGATATATGCTTAAGAAAATTGAAAATGTTCAGTCAGCCTTTATTGCTACACCCGCTCAGGATTATATGACACTGTAAATATATGCCAAAGACTATAGGTCTTATTTATATTTTATATCATGTTTCAATAAGGTATTGAGAATTTTGTCTTCAGGTGTGTTACTGTCGAATAACACCACAAGCGATTTTCTATGACTACCACAACGATATCAGTTAATAAACCTATCAGGCATTGTAAAAACAATGGTATACTCATGCAGTTTAGTACCAGTTACGTACAAAAATATAAATTTATTCCCTTACCGTAATTACTCAGAAAACCATGTTTTTAAGCGTATAATGTGTTCAGGCTAACCTAGAAGTACTGGCTCTCTAGGACGAATGCTGGAACACACCGTTAGGTGCTTGGCGACAGATTTTCTACTTGAGTGTATATTTTTTCGGCGAAAAAACTTAGTCTTGTAGTATTAACCCGTTAGAATCATATGCGTCCAAAACTGGATATTTATGACAGAAATTCTATTGTGTCTATTTATTATGATACACAGGGATTAATCGGCAAATATGGTTATACAATTTCAGCTTCTTATTCGAAAATAAAAACTCGCAAAACAACTACATCTTCAATAAAGGATAAAAACAATGAATTACAAATGTCCGATATCTGACCCTACCCATATTAGGGATCAGCGAAATATGATTCGTAAGGAGCTTCGTATTATTTGTGTCTACTAGGAATACCCCTTCGTATGTTAAGCCGTTTGACCCACGCATAGGGTTGTCAGTGTCAATAAAAAAATAAAATACAATCATGATGATCAAATTGTATAACGTGTATTGAGAAAATGGAAAGTAAACATAGCAATAATTATAATTAAAGTGCTCTATTGTCTATTTTACTGACAATAATTGTTGTTCAGCATTATTATCTGAGTATCCATCAAATATAAGCAACATGTGATAAATAGAGAGCTGGGATTAAATTAAAAGAGGTGTATATATTGTAATACTTTGCTAGAATTTACAATAACCATACATAAAATAAGGGCAAGAAAACTAACCAAAGTATATTTTTGTAGTATATTTTTCCTTGTTGAGCGCCAGACCAGTATTATACCTCCTCCATCCATATCTTCCTGTGGGAGTCATGAGACGTGAAGAAGGAATTATACCAGAAATAACTGAAGGTTGGCAGCACCTTCTCCTGAAGAACTAACATCTTAAACTGCGATTTTCAAGACGTCTGCCAAGCTTGGGAAATATATTAACTGATAAGAGACCCTACCCATATAATGGACCCCACTGATTGACTGAGAACGGGAGGCCTTTATTAAACGTTGGATGTTAGTAATAATAATATAAAAAAACAGATCAGTCTTTAAACTCACATTTTTCCGTAGAGTTATTTTAACGTAATATAACTTGATTTGGTTAGGTATGGTATATTTAATTAACAACAAACGTTACCATAGTATAGTAAGGGTACTGGTTGAAACTGAAATGTGCCAACCCTATTCACGAAATAGGATGACAGCAATTTGTACTGGCCTCTTGATCTGCAGATAGTTTTTGGCAATAAGGTATTGAGATCTTTTTTTATTGACTGCTGATGATACCTATAAAGTTTAGTCTAAGATACTTTCTTACGATTTAAACTGTCCGAAATGATACTTACAAACTATTTTACGTATTTTTATTTATATTTTAAGCAATGTTCTTCTTGTAATTACTGTTTACAGTTCTCGGCATATAACTTGATCTAAACCGCAGCGTGAACAGTCAGGGTTTTGAACACATTTTTAGCTACACTTAAAATGGCTTCCAAGGTCGATTGCCAAATGGACAAAGTTGTGGAAGGGTGTCAGTTAGCCAATAAATTAAGAATGTCTTATACTGAGTAGCTGATGATATATTTTAGTTAATGGCATGCCAGTGACAAACTTTTTGGTGATATACCTACTATTTTTTGTATGAAGGGATAAGATCAGTATATTATCACTTAAAAATATTTAGGTCCCCATTATGTATTAACATTTTTGAGTATCTTATCCTTAAAGATAAATATACTATATTATATTAATATACTAAACAATACTCATTTTTAAATATTTAGCATTTGGTTATGGAGCCATATAAACACTATTTCTTTGCATACCACAAAAAATAATTTAATTACGGCGAACGTTTTTGAAGCAGTGATGGATCAGTGGCATTAGCTATGGACTGCCGCGCAGCCGGTCCATGGTTCGAATCCCACCGCGGGCTTGAGCTTTACCACATGGTGGAAGGGCATTTTGCGAATGCCCACCTCACTAACGACCACCCTCAAGTAGGAAATCAGTCGCCAAGCACCTAACGGCATGTTCCAGTTAGGTTCACGTTATTTTAAAAATTATTGCATATTACACCAAAAAATCCAACGTGCAACCGTTGTACATCAAAACAGACACCGCAATCCCAAATCTTTAACAAAATAGCGCACCGGAACACTTTAAGTCTAAGTAAGTGGCGTTCGGCGTCCGAAGATTTGCTGGACCGTCTCTAATGGTCCTTATCCTTATTTATTGAAGTCCCGGTACTGGCTCGTTACGGTGTTGTGTTAAAAGTTTTCCCGGTTTTCAGTAGCAAAGCGGAAGCGATGTGGATGGAAATGTCTGTTGGTACCTAAATTTGGGGATGATTCTTCACTATATGGTAATGACTCACTTCTGCCCTTATTTACTGGTCTGTAATTCTATTCTGTTCTGTCGTGGCCAAGGCTCCTATCATTGGACCAGCGCTTTTATTGGGCCAACATTATATATAAAATAATTTAAATTTTATCAAATAACATACTTCCAACTTTAAATACACATATTTAGAAATAACTAACTTAAATACTACTCCTCAGATCTCACTCCAATTACAATGGGACCACAAGACGAGCGCCAGATTTCGAATCTAAAAAATCAACAAAATCAGTACACCCTGTAAAGAATTACACATAATAAGTCGAACAGAAAACCTACTCCTCTTTTTGAAGTCACTCAAGGTTAAATTGCACTCTTATTTTGCCTTCCTACTAAAAGTCGGGAAAATAATACATATATAAATTAAAAATTATATTATAAACAAAACGGAACCGATCACTCTGAAAAATATTAAATAGCTTGTTGAAGACAGTGCAATACTGATTCAAAATACTGACTTCACATGTTGGAAGTGAGCTCTGTTTTTTTTTAACAAAGTTTCTATTACCATTATATTGTTCAGGTATGTAAATATTTCTTTTCAGTTAATCGATTATAACTTAAAAACTCAACATTGCTTTAAATTCGCCGTTTACTTTACCCAACCAAAAAGAATCATCAAAATCAGTTCATAATAATTGGCATAGTAATCGTGTAACAAACATACAGTCGAGTTAAGAACTTCCCCTCTTTTTTTTGTAAATCGGTTAAAAATAGAAATCATTTTTAAATACCTCTCAAATCAATAATTTGTGAATTTATTGGTCTAAATTTTAAATCAGTAGGGACCCATAACTGAATCTCCCATTTGCTCTACGATTGAGGAAATTTATTATAGTTGTGTTGTGATACAATTAACTCCTTTTTCCTCGCGTAAATGTTTAACCTTCCAAAAAAGCAGGAGGTTCTCAATTCGACTATGTTTTTCTCATTAAGATATATTTCTTAAAGCAAGATGATTTTGAGCAGATTAAAACAACAACCTAATTAGGTATATCAGTATATATTAAAAAATAAAATAATAATCTGTACATAACATACTTAATAGTACTGTATTGTACTGTATCAGCCGGATCGTCCACTGCTGAACACAGCCTCCCCTATTAAGGGGGTATTTGCCATAATTCCCACGCTTGGCAGGCGGCTTGGGGATCGCAGTGTAAGATGGACAGTTCTTTAAATGTGCTGCTGCCCACCTTCCAGTATTTTTCCCTTAGTCGCCTCTTACGACACCCACGGGATAATATGGGGAGATGCAATTCTAATCCGGCACCCCACGGGGTACTTAATAGTACCTACATTAAATATTGAAGATATAAAATTTGTGTACTAAACATTTTTAAATCATTTTCACTTAGCATGCGATAGTGCTTGTCATCATATTAACAAAAATAACTTCAATTTGATTTTCATTTAAATACCTACAGCAAAAACGAAACATCAAATTGATTACTTACACCAAAACACTCCACCATCTAATCGATTTGGCTTATCACCCCCCACCCTCTTTGATTGACTAACTCCACGGGAGGGTTGCAAACAGGTCACAAACGAGCTCAGACAGGTGTGAGAGACGTGACATATTCCGAAGCTACTTAATCTTGAGTACCTACCTATCTTATATTTTGTAACACGTAGATATCACATGTTGGAGAGAGCTATTAGTAGAGCTACAAACTTGGGTACAAATAATAGACATTCAAAGAAAATTATAATTACGAAGCGTTCTTATCCGATAAGCTAAGTTAACTTACGTCCGTTGCGGTCATGGCTTGGATGGGTGACCGCTAGTGATGTCCCCATTGATGGGGATTTGGGCAATGGGGACATCGGGAATGTTTTTCATTTTTTTTTATTCAATTCCCGCTGTCCCCATTGATGGGGATATGGTCAATGGGGACATCGGGAATACACCGTGACTACTGAGCACTTTCGTGTCTCGGAGGGCACGTTAAGCCTTCGGTCCTGGTGGTTGTCTTAGGATAGCAGTCGTTATAGCATAGTAGAAAGAGTGAGGAAGTAGGCCATCTCCGACCCAATTCGCGATATAATTACCTACCATACTTGCCTGTCTCAGAGTTGTTACTTATTTATAATGTATGTACTCGTATATGCTAAATTTTAATTCAGTACCTAGAAATAAGCAAGGGCCGGGAAGTTGTATTTTTTACTTGTGTTGTCTCGGTTCAGTCAGGGTTAGTGAGGTCGGTTTTGTACCTAAACGACGATAACACCTTTCTCGATGAAAAAAATACCGACTGGCGATACCTATGTGGTCGCGGGGCCAGAGAGGTGCGACGCGGGGCATACCTAATACAACAAAAAAATAAGTAGGCATCACTCATCATCAAGTAAAAATCATAGGTATGCTAGAATAAGTGACTTGCTTACCTTTCCTGTTCAGTAGGTAATCTGAACAAAGACAACTCTGGAATCTATGAATTATTTAGACAGCCGAACACACAGCAATAAGTCCTCATGCGATTATCAAACATTTTTCATTTATTTAGCGGTACCGAAAAGCCGTGACGTGCGGTTCTTGTTCTGTGTTAGCCCCAGCTGGCGCACTGAGAAACGGATCGAGATTGTGTTTAAGTGTGCGCGCGGCGCGCATAGATACTACGGCGCACACAAACAAGCCGCGCGCGGTGCGTTTGTATGAAGATAACTTACTTCCCACTCCTTCTACTATGGTTATAGCGTGGTAGTAGAGCATTTTGCGATTGTCTGCGGCTAGCTACCACCATCAAATAGAAAATCTACCAACAAGCACTTAACGGTGTTTTCCGTGCGGTTGCCCTTAATAGCCAGCAATTCTAGATCAGCCTAAACAACGCCTTCAACCGCATCATCACCTACCATAAGGTTAGATAGTGGTCAAAGGCTATCCGCAATAAATAAAAATAAAAGTAACCAAAAAAACTTACTTCAAATTAGTGCCAAAATTGGCGGAGCCATGGCCTACCAAACGTAAAGCAAATACACTGTGGAGTTTCTCAAGTCCTCCATACCAAGCCTCCTCTTTTTTTTTAATACGATAAAAAAATTTGAAATTCAGTAACTACAATTATATAAAAATTCTGGAAATGGAGGGTCCACTTGGTGGACTGACGATGTCGTAAAGTTCGCGGGTAGCCAATGGTAACAAGCGGCTAGTAGCCGTTAATTGTGGCGTTCTGTGGGGGAGGCCTTTCTTCAACAGTGGACGTTATCAAGCTGATGATGATGTATCAAACAATTCAGTGCAATCTATAAACATATAATGAAAGAGAGAATGTTTCATATAAAAACGTGATTTCACCTGAAATCAATGCGGCTTACTTCCCCTCCATTGATAACAAATGAGACTAGACAGGCACGTCAAGCGTCGCAAAAATGAACGTCTTCAACCACCTGGTAATCTTGAGTGCCCCAGGATTTGATTTGACAAGTCACAGCACTGAGTAAAAGGTGTGGAAACCCTAAGGCGTTAGAAAAACGATAAGCTTGTTTTCCTGTCACGTGTATAAATAAAATATTAGAAGAATATAATTAGTCTGTAGCCGCTTATCAACTTAAACAATATAAGTTGATAGTTATTATAGCGTGTTGTAGAAAGTGACTAGCGGATTTTTTTATACCTTATAGGTTAGCCTTTGACCACTATCTCACCTGGTGGTAAGTGATCTGGCCGAAGATGTTGTTCAGACTAACTGTTTCTCAAGGACAGCTGCCGGAACACACTGTTATGTGCTTGGCGACAGATTTTCTACTTGAGGGTGGTAGGTAGCCAGGCGGACATTAGAAAACTGCCCTGACACCATGCTATACCGATTGCAATCGTAAGACAACCACCGGGACCGACGGCTTAACGTGCCCTTCCAAGCACGAAAACGCTCAGTAGTAATATCACTAGCGGTCACCCATCTAACTCAGGACCGCGGCGGACGTTACTTAGATGATCGATTAAGAACGACTAAGCAAAATACGCTACGAGTGATAAAAAGATGTACCGATAGTAATGAGCTGCATGCCACAATTACCCACGATGTAATTGGGATGGTGCTGGCAAAAGAGCTCCTCACCCAAATGGTAAAGACATGCCCTGAATTAGTAGAAAAAGTTAAGTTGGGACCAAATGAAAGATAGCACTTTTATAATCAGTACGTGTTGGCAACTCAAATGTTGGCAATTTTTGTATAGTGGAGTTTACTTGGTGGATTTAGATTAAAAGGTAGCGTTGCATACTACAAACGAAGTCGTACCCAAAGAAGGGTGGACGTAACAATTCGGCTGGCCATAATACCGGAGCCATAACAAACCGCGTCTCTGTAAACCCTGCCAAATAAATTTGTCGACTTTTTTCAGCAACACGTGTTTGCAACAAAATTTTGCAGAGACTTATCACCAACACATGCTAACAACACAAAGTTGTCTACTTTTGTTTGCAAGAGATCGGGTTACAGTTTTCCTTGTGTTCTCACTGTAAGCGTAAGCGAAAACATATTTCGAATTATGTCCTTGTGTTGGCCTTTGGGATGATAGAGAACACGACAGAAATAGCTGAATGCTTCAGAACATATTGAGCAGACCCCAGAAAAGTGGGACAAGGGCACAAGGGACAAGCTCAGAGATCTCAAGATCATGATTAATAAGTTGGCATCGTCCTAGACCACTATGTCCTAGTTATGAATGAAATTCTATTGTTATCATTATCGCCGATGCCAATGGGTTAAGGCTAGAGCGCTCGTGGCGCATTCCATACAAACGTACCTAGTTTCCTCATATTGTTCTAACTCGGTTATACTTTGCATGTATGTCTTTGAGCCTACGAATAAATAAAGTAAAGAAGTATAACTCTGATACAGTTACCGCTTTGATTTCGGCTTCATCAAGTTCACAAGTAACAAAACACGCACAATTTTCCAAATTCAATTGGATTGGTTAATTGATTTGGCGATTAGAAATGATCGCATCTGATTGGTCGCGTCAAGGTGATGTTGTCATCGCCGTCATTGCCTAAGGCCAAACCGCACTACTGCGGCACAACGCGGCAGCGAAACGGCGCGGCTCGGGAAACATAATTTGTATGGATTTATAAATGGCGTAAACCGCACTATAGTGATGTGGCTTCGGAGAGGCACGGCGCAGTGCTACACAGATGTCTCCGAAGGCAACTCTGCGCCACGCATGCGCCACGCCTTTTGGCACCGGAGAGACGCGGTGCAGTAAAATATCCAGTCATTTCACGTTCCACCCACGTTTCAACAATTCATAAGACCTTATTTTACGTTTTAAAATCTGTGTGAAATCGATCATTATTTCTGAAGAGTCATGAAAAAGAGTTTTTTTCGAACGTGAATTTTGTTATATCTTGCACCTAAATATAACATCTATTAATTGTTCAGCTATATCTAACTCTTTGCAAGACACCACGATTAATTTTACTTCGACGGCTTCATCCATTTCGAATTTTTGCCATTAGTTGCAAGAAACGTTCTGCTACGCCGTATTGCTATTGTGAACGAAAAAGTCGCGCCACTTCGCTGCAGCACTGCGCTGCACCTCTGTTAATGCATATTAGGTAGTTACAGTCGCTCAGGGGGCCAACTCCCACCTTTTACGAAACCTCATCATAAAAAAGGAGCGTTTTGTTTCATGCTTAAAATAATCATTGAAGCAGTGATGGCTCAGTGGCATTGGCTATGGACTGCCGTGCCGCATGTCCATGGTTCGAATCCCGCCGCGGGCTTGAGCTTCAAAGCATGGTGGAAGGGCATTTTGCGAATGCCCGCCTGGCTAGCGACCACCCTCAAGTAGAAAATCTATCGCCAAGCACCTAACGGTGTGTTCTGGCAGCAGTCCTTGAGAGCCAGTGAAATTACAGGCATATGAGATTTAACAACTATGTCTCAAGGTGACGGGCGCAGTGCAATTCGTGACTTGTGACGAAATGCATCTGTTATAGGCAGAGGTTAGCCCTGTGCATGTGCTTGATCCGTCACAATTTCATAAAAAAAAAAAACATTCGCAGTCACGAACTATCACCGACCCACAATCGCGTCAATCAATATTGGTTTGATCCTACTTAAAGAACGAATGAAATATGTATCACGGATGTGCAAGCAAGATACAAGATGTTTATATTTTTTCGTTATCCCGCTCGCACTCTCCCGAACTGCTATGTTATGGAACGGTTTTGCCATACTTTTACGACATTTTATTGTTACTGCACAACAACTGTCGTAGCTTTTTATAGTTTTACTCATTAAATATTTTTTGCTGCATTTATTTTAATGTATAATAGAAATAAACACATGATACGTAATTTACTCGTTAAACCCATATTTATCGTAAAATAGTCAAAATCAAGTTTAAATCCGCTTCTAGAAAGTAACTTTTTAAGATGGATAAATATGATGGATTTTTGGTTGTTACATTATAAACATGATGGATTTGTGGATGTAACATATTTAGCAGTAAGATTAGGTTATTATTACTTTAAGGTTGAACTGGCCGGTAACTTTTCCATACAAACGCCGTAGGGTGATCACTCCCTTATTTGAGGTTTTAAGTCCACAACTAAGCATGATATCAATTTATCTCTTCATTATCTAGGCTTGTCTTGGCACCGATTTGTAAAAAAAATCTTCACATGATAGTTATAAGCCTCGAAACATCCCTGTAATATCACGAATTTTAGCGCATGTTTAGTCGTAAATAAACGACTTATAGAGCATGAAATCCCTAAAATTATTTACATAGAAGCATAGCTCAGTTCATGATCATTTTAGAAAACATTTTGGAAAACAAATACATCCAGTAGTATAATCATAAACATCCTAGAGCCAAAGGTCGGCACACATAGTTTTGCGCGCTAGTTTTTCGTTCAAAATATTGGGCATCTCATGTCAATACTTACATTCCGCGGTGAGGGAAGCGGGCGGGCGGGTCTCATGCGCAGCACACTACCGTAATCATAATCACCGCGCCGCGATCTTAGAACATAATATTATATTGTAGAATGCCCTGTTGCTTTTTGGTGTGCACGTATGTATACACTACCAATATGTAGTGCCTATGCCTACTTACGTACTTATATATATAAGTATATATATATATATATATATATATTTACATATGTTGGGAGTTGGGGACCGGGTTTTCTTTCGCATTTGATTAGTTTGTTCGTGATAGTAAGTGTCGGACGCCATAATCCATATAGATAGGTAAGTACTTGGGTAATATAAATACGTAACTATGTCTAGGTACTCACCTACTCTCACCTAAGTTAGTACCTAGTAGGTATTAGTCAATACGCAGGTCATGATAGCTATGGTGAGTACCTAATAATTTTAGCAACACTTAGACAATATAAAAAGCTGCATTTGGTTAGATATGGTATGGACGTAGGTAGTCCGCATTCTTTTTAGAATATAGTCTAAGCAGTAATATAACTTCGAGAAAGTACCTACCTAACACAAAGTAGTAAAGGGTTAGAATTAGAAGCTCAATGGAAGATACCTACCTATCTACGATATAATTATCATTTATCTATCATATAGGCCTGCCTAGGCACGCAACTGTCAGCGATGTCAAATCGACATTCGCGGGCGCGCATTACATTGCATACCTATACATAGCTATAAGATCACAACAAATAATAAAGTTAGTACTATGTTAGTGTTAGTACTACCTACGTAAATTATTAGAATAAGTATGTATATTTGTAGTAGGTACTTATACCTAAGGTAGTACGAAAGTTTATATGGTAAACTTAGCGATGATTGTAGGCACTTACCTAATCAAAAATAACCTATGATTAGTTATTGATTTTTATTGGAAATAATTTAAATCAGTTACGGGTAGGTAGAGAATTTTTATTCCAAATGTGTTCTACCAGGATTGGTAGATCCATGATGCCATCGTACATTACCGCTTAGAGACAGATTTTGAAATCGGTACGACACACTCTCATCTCAAAGCTCGCTAGCCGGGCGAGCATTCGCAAAACAACCTTCCACCATGCGGTGAAGTTCATGCCCGCGGCGGGATTCGACCCATAGACCTGTTGCGCGGCAGTCCATTGCTAAGAGCCATCACTGCTTCCCGTTAAGTGTTTAGTAACAGAATTTCTACTTGAGGGTGGTAGCTAGCCAAGCGAGCATTCGCAAAATGCCCTTCTACCAAGCGGTGAATTTCAAGCCCGCGGCGGGATTCGAACCATAGACCTGCTGCGTGGCAGTCCAAAGCTAATGCCACTGAGCCATCACTGCTTCCCGTGAGGTGCTTTCTGACAGATTTTCTACTTGAGGGTGGTAGCTATCCAGGCGAGCATTCGCAAAATGCTCTTCACCAACGCGGGGAAGCTCAATATCGCGGCTGGATTCGAACCATGGACCTGCTGCGTGGCAGTCACTAGCTAATGCCACTGGCCCATCACTGCTTCCCGTTAGGCGCTTACTGACAGATTTTCTGCTTGAGGATGGTGGCTAGCCAGGCGAACATTCGCAAAATGCCCTATGCCCTTCCACCAAGCGGTGAAGCTCGAGCCCGCAGCGGGATTCGAACCATAAACATGCTGCGAGGCAGTCCATAGCTAATGCCACTGAGTTCACGTTAGTTGCTGGTGGTGACAGATTTTCTACTTGGGTAGCTATCCCGGCGAGCATTCGCAAAATGCTCTTTTTTTATGCCTGATATGATAGGTTAGCCTTTGACCACTATCTCACCTGATGGTAAATGATGATGTGGTCGAAGATGTTGTTCAGGCTAACCTAGAAGTACTGGCTTTCAAGGACAGCTGCCGGAACACACCGTTAGGTGCTTGGCGACAGATTTTCTACTTGAGGGTGATAGCTATACAGGCGGGCATTCGCAAAATGCCCTACCACCATGCTATAACGACTGCCATCCTAAGACCACAACCAGGACCAACGGCTTAACGTGCCCTCCGAAGCACGGAAGCGCTCAGTAGTATTGTCCTAGTGGTCACCCATCCAACTCATGACCGCGCGCGACGGTGCTAAACTTTGCTGATCGGTTGAGAACAGCTAAGTAAACTTCGCTACGAACTCTCCACCACGCGGTGAAGCTCAATATCGCGGCGGGATTCAAACTATGGACCTGATGCGCAGCAGTCCATAACCAATGCCACTGAGCCATCACTGCTTCCCCTTAGGTGCTTGGCGACCGATTTTTTACTTGAGGGTAGTAGCTATCCAGGCGGGCATTCGTATAATGCTCTTCTACCACGCGGTGAAGATTAAGCCCGCGACGGGATTCGAACCATGGACCTGCTGCGCGGAAGTCCATAACCTATGCCACTGAGCCGTCACTGCTTTACAAAATATGTTGTAGTAAAAGCAGTAACTTGCTAATTATGTAATAAATAATTATTGTAGGTAAATATTTACTACATCAATATGAAAAGAACAAACTAATACATATACTATGTACCTACAAATCATTGTACCTACTTACTAAATTTTTACCTACTATAGGTGAAATAACATCAGTATGTTATTATATAACGAACGAAAATTATAACAACAGGTACCTACTGTCCGAACCAAAATGTATTCCTCTGTGAATATATAATATTATTTTATAAGAAATACCTACACACGTCGTGACGTAGCTTGAGACACTATCTCCGTCCGTCGTCAAACATCGTAATTCATTCGGCATGGTTCGGCTTTCATTGATATATCGCAAACAAGTGTGCGTAATTAGCGTAGATGCAATACGGGTGTGTGATGCGCGATCACTATCTTCTTACTACTCATCACGGAGTCTTACCCTTTCCCACAAAGGTATAGGTGAAATAGCATGCTTTGTTGCCTCGCCCGCTGATAAGTTCGAGCCGCCGGCAAGTGCATCCTTAAGAGGTGAGAGTTGGCCCCCAGATACCGCGTCGCGATGCAACTCTGTAGTGCGTTCCCAGCTTTAGATACGCGTGGATTGCGTTATGCCACAATATGGAAGCTTGTTTAGCATTCATTTTCTATTACAGGTTTTTTCAATAAAATATTTTAGGTTTTTCATGCACTTTATTTCAGTAGAGTAGAATTACTTTCTTGGAAATAATATTCTATATTTAAAAGTCGGTATATATAATGCGCTGCGAAAAAAAAAGGATTTCAGGTAATTATTTTATTCAAGTCAATATTGATAGTACTTAGAATTAAATTAGATTAGATTTAGACTTAGGTTTTAAAAATGTCTTATTGCGTTAGTTACATTAATAAGTACATCAAGTTTTTTGGCGCTATGTATTTTAACATAATGCTGCAAACTATTGTAATTACTTTTAGCTACTACAACGAAAGCATTTAGTCAACCAAGCTGCCATTTCAGGCTAGCAGGCAGTCTAAACACTCCAGCTCTCTACCAGTTGGCAGCGTGCCCAGCATTTTTTTTTTTTTTTTTTTTTATGTTATTGTGACGGAACAAGCTCGAGGCCCACCTGATGTTAAGTGGACTAACCTCTGCCTATAACAGTTGCAATTCATCACAAGTCACGAATTGCACTGCGCCCGTCACATTGAGACATAGTTGTTAAGTCTCATTGTGTCTGTAATTTCACTGGCTCTCAAGGACTACTGCCGGAACACACCTTTCGGTGCTTGGCGACAGACTTTCTACTTGAGGGTGGTAGCTAGCCAGGCGGGCAATCGCAAAATGCCCTTCCACCATGCGGTGAAGCTCATGCCGGCGGTGGGGATCGAACCAGGGTACTGCGGCACGGCAGTCCATAGCTATTACCGCTCGGCCATCATTGCTTCAAAACTATTATTCTAGTATTCCATTGTACCAAATTAAGTAGATGGATTATATATACCTATTGCAACTAACAATACCGCAGCCATAGGTGTGACAACTATCAACGGGGCAGTTGATTTAGTATTTGTATGTTTTAATTTTATGTTTTAGGTACAAATGACAGTGAGAGTCCATATCTTATTTTTCCGTTTCTATTTCATATTTCGGATTAAAATGACATAAAAAGTACCTAGAAATTACTCTTACGTATGACAGCTATAAGACCTAAGATCAATTTATTTGCAATTTTAATGTCCTTTGTATCCCAAAAATTAAATCAATACTGAGAAATACGACACTTTGATAGTTGTGAGATCTAAGCTCTACTTCTAGCATATATGTATGACATCAACTATTCCTACTTAATTAATTATCTTATTTTTTGACATTTAAAATGATTTTAAATAGTATGACAGCAATATTATTTTATTATTTTTGAATTTGTATTTTTGAAATGATGACGATGTTGTTATTTGTATGACAGCAACTACTTATTTCTAGATTTTATTGTATTTTTGACTTTTGTTTTACTTATTTTTGACTATTATTTTAATTTGTAGGACATTAATTAACTATTTTGTAGTTTCTATATAACTTTTTGTGATTTTGGAATGAAAATTATGTCAATCGATGTATAATTTTATTAGTGTTTCACTCTATGTACTAAGTATAACTGGCATTGCCGTTCTTATGTAATAAATAAATAAATAAATTCTTATGTCATTAGAAGCACAACTACTAAATTAGAATTGAGGACCTTCATCAAAGTTTTTTTATGACATTTCTAGTACAGGTTTGACATAAAAATTAACGATAAAACATATTAGGAATTGTTTTCACATAAAATGTTCTCAGACTAACAATGTTCCGAAGTTATTTTTGACTTAATCTAAAATTCATGTTGCATAAAACTATCCAGGGTAGTCAAGTATGGTTTTCCAAAATTATGTTATTTATTCGTTTATACAAGTTATTCCCGATGGTTTTATATCTGTATGGCTTTTCCACCATTTTACTACACAGTATGGTATTTTTTCAGAATTAAACAACGTTGAAGAACTTTGATAAATTCAGTTGAAAATTCCAGCGGTACAACCGCTTAACTCGAACCCACCACGCAGCGAACTGACAGCGCCGCATGGTACACTTTTTAAGCCACGCCTGCTGCGGTATAGTTTGCGTTCTGTTGCTTATGAGCTTGAATTACATTTCTTTTCATATTTATTCGTAGCTTTGAGCCTAATATTTGTATCTATGCTTCTGGTTTACCAAATTTCCGAAAAATTAAGTATTTTCAAAAATGAATCAGAAAAATCGTTATGTATGGGAATTGTTATATTGACATTTAGGGATAAAATAAATAATAAATCAATAAGTTGCAAACTGAAATTTCAATAAAGGAAAAATTTCACCGATTTTCAACATTTGGTAGTTAAAATATATACGCTGAAATTACGTTTATATGGAAAGCTGAAAATATGTTAAGATACTTAAATATATTTTTATAATATTGTTATGCTTGCAATAACGCCTGCGGATTAAATACATTATAAAATTACAAATATACTAGAGGATTTTTTTTCCGCATATGACTTAAATTTTCCCTTTCGTATATTTGTAATTTTATAATACTTAAATATAGTATAACTTAGCAATATTGACGGCGTGATTTAAAAATTGTGTGTATAAACATTATAAATAGTATCTGATATTCATTTACATAGTTATAAAATATAATTCGCTTTCATAATGACTGAACAGAATTTGATAAAATATTGCCTGCAGATGCGTTACGTCCTGAATAAAACAGATAGGATACTTTTTATCTCAAATGACGAAGCAATCGCCCGTGGGGTGCCGGGTTAGAATTGCACCTCCCCATATCATCCCGTGGGTGTCGTAAGACGCGACTGAGGGAAAAATACTGGAAGGTGAGCAGCAGCGCCCTCTAAAGAACTGTTATCGTACACTGCGATTCCCAAGCCGCCTGCCAAGCGTGGGGATTATGGCAAATACCCCCTTAATAGGGGAGGCTGTGTTCAGCAGTGGACGATCCAGCTGATACAGTACAGTACAGACGAAGCAATAACTTCTCAAGATAAGTGATATAATCAAATTATATGCGGTTGATGTAGCGACAAAGAACAAATATAGACAATCAAGCCGCACAGTTGACGGTAAGTAAAGTCGTAAAAGGCGTCTAGAGGAAAAGTACCAGACAACAACGTCTTCTGAAAGAATATCATTTTACAGATCAATCTCCAAGACGCCAACAGGCGTCGGATTGATTAGACCCAAAGAGAGAGTCCGGTAGACGGTCCGCGATAAACCCTAAGCCAAGCCACTTTACAATAATTATAGCGCTCGTAGCGAAGTTTGCTGTTCTTAACCGATCAGCAAAGTTAAGCAACGTCCACCGCAGTCATGAGTTAGATGGGTGACCGCTAGTGACATTACTACCGAGCGCTTCCGTGCTTCGGAGCGCACGTTAAGCCGTCGGTCCCGGTTGTAGTCTTAGCATGGCAGTCGTTATAGCATGGTAGGGCATTTTGCGAATGCTCGCCTGGCTAGCTGTCACCCTCAAGTAGAAAATCTGCCGCCAAGCACATAACGGTGTGTTCCGGCAGCTGTCCTTGAGAGCCAGTAATTCTAGGTTAGCCTGAACAACGCCTTCGACCTCATCATCACTTACCATCAGGAGAGATGGTAGTCAAAGGACAACCTATAAAGCATAAAAAAATGTCCCTGTTTCGATACATTGTAACCATAACTATGTTCTTGTGTCGTCCACAAGACATATTTTGCCGACCCCACACGAGTGTGATAAAGGCAGGAAGACGATGAAATATTAATATAGTTCAAGGTCTTCTGCTGCTAGGTGCACCCAGGTGCTTAATCTGCAAAATATTTTTTTATCTGAATTCCTGAGGTAAGCATATCCGTAAGTGTAAATAAGAGTGTCTTTGACAAGAATTATGAGTGATTCACATGTTTTTCGAGGTGTAACATTTCTTTGGCCAACGATAACTCGATAACTAATCAGAGATAAGACAACGTTGATAACAGAATGAGCCATAGTGACATGGGGTGTTTCAAAAAGCACCTATATACTGTAGCCGGATCTTCCATTGCTGAACGCAGCCTCTCCGAATAAAGGAGAGTTTTTCCATAATACCCACGCTTGGTAGGCGGTCGCTGTATAAGATGGGTATTCTTCACAAGGCGCTCCTGCCCACCTTCTGGTGATATTCATTTAGTCACCTCTTACGACTTCCACAGGTTTCGAAGCGCTCGTAGCGAAGTTTGCTTAGCTGTTCTTAACCGATCAGCAAAGTCAAGCAACGTCCTACGCGGCCTTGAGTTGGATGGGTGACCGCTAGTGACATTACTACTGAGCGCTTCCTTACTTCGGAGTGCACGTTAAGCCGTTGGACCTGGTTGTCGTCTAAGGATGGCAGTCGTTATAGCATGTAGGTAGGGCAATATTCGAATGCCCGCCAGGCTAGCTACAACCCTTAAGTAGAAAGTCTGTCACCGCTTGGCGACAGATTTTCTGCTACGTGCTTACGTAACAGTGTGTTCCGGCAGCTGTCTTTAAGATCCAGTAATTCTAAGTTAGCCTGAACAACATCTTCTACCACATCATCACTTACCATCAGATGAGATAGTGGTAAATGCTAACCTATCAAGCATAAAATAACGTAGATATGGGGGTACAATTCAGTCTTGCCCTAAAGGGGCAAAAAACTAAATAATCAACAGAAATGAATCTTTACAAAATAAGAACAAAACGGAACAGAACAAATTATAATCATGTGCGGGATATATTTTTTTCCTCTCGTTGTAATTTTTTATGTAATCGGCGAAGCATTTCCTTATTGCAAAAAAAATATTAAAAATAAATGAATTTTATTATTAAGTGAGTTGTCCATTATCTTTGTGAGTTTTAAGGTTTTACATGAGAAAAAAGGACTCTATTACTATACCTTGGTATGTTTTATTTCGTCGGTGCGTCCGTCTTAACTTAAAAATACTGTTTTGTAACAGTAACAGTAGACGGTTGAAATTTGAAGACATTAGCGGAATTGCTAGTTTATAGTTTATATGAGACCAAAATTAAGAGTGCTCCGAATAAAATACAACTTGCCAGAGTATTTATACACGACTGCCCAAAAAAGCAGTGTCAGGATTCATGAATGTATGTATGTTTGTGAGGTTCGTTATTCTACCATAACTTCTAAACGGCTTAACAGATTTTAATGTGTGAAATATTGGTACTTTTGTCTTGATAGCGCAAGATATGATATTAGAACATAAAAAATATTTTGAAGTCTATATTGTACGAGAAAAAAAAATTTTTTCTTCCATACCCATCGAGTTGGGTATCAAAATGAAGGGCTTTAAAACACGATTTCATAAATATGTATAACTTGCAGTTTAATGTTCAACGGAACGATAAAACGTTTAATAAAAATAAATAGGTTAGCTTCTAGGTTGGCCTGAAAAACTTCTTCCACCACATCATCACTTACCATCAGGTGAGATAGTGGTCAAAGTCTAAACTACCAGGAATAAAAAAAATTACAATAATGCAGGCGTGTTTTCTTCTTTTTTAATTAATTTGTAATTGTTATATCTTTTTTTTTGTATCGTAAAGCGTCAACTTGGTTTGATTATAATACAACTTTCAAGTCTCATCCTAAACTTTCATAAAAATAAAACTTTAAAATATAATAATGAAATATTATAAATAAACAACAGGACCTCGAATTTTCAAAGGCGCCTACGATACCCGATCATTAAAAATATTTTTTTAAAATGGATGGCTTATTTTTAAATATTGTAACGTTTGCAATAACGCCTGCTTGGCGAATTATGGTTAGAGCATACCCCGGCTAAAAGGGTGAGTGGACGCGAGTTCGAGTTCTGCTACATGACTATAATTTTTTCTCTCGGAAATTTATAATTAATAGCTTATTATAATGAATAGATTCAGGCGTTACTTTGCGGAAATCCATTTTAATAATAACAAATACTTTTAAAATATTTTAAGAAAACATCAAATTTAATATTTTAATAAAACACTTAACAAATATAAAAATATATCTAGTGACAATTCCGCTTAATTTTCCTGCCAAGCCGAGGTGACGTCACAAACGCCACGCAGCCAAACCGGAAGAATTTTCGACGCATTTCGCTTCTACACGAAGCATCCTCAGGAGGTCTTGACTCTTCGAGCGCACGATCGAGAAAATTCTCGATCGTGCGCTTGAAGAGTCAAGACCTCCATTGAACATATTTGTTATTATTAATAGCTTATTGTTTACGTCATATCTAATAATAACGTACGTATCTAAATAATCAATAGTGAGCACCCTGTAGATTTGGCCACTTGGAGCGAAGAACCAACATAGTATTTGTTTCGACTATCTCCATTGCCATCGTGTCAGTAATATATTACAAGTTTACAAAAGCGTTGTGTTCCAAATGATATGCCTACGGGTTTTATTTTTAGGTTAAATTGTTTCACATAAAAGTTGATATAAAAGTGTGGCGAAACATGTTTTAAGTGGAATGATTGTATTGACATATTTTGGTACCATGTGACGGCTCGAAAAGGGATTTCTAATGGGAGGTAAGAGTTTCTTTAATGCTCATAGGCTGGGCCAAAGTCAACGTCAAAATCATTTATTCAATTTAGGCGTCTACGACTCTCTTATGAAGGTCAATTACAAATTTTAGTATTGAAATATTCTATATTGTACTGCCACGTTCTGCAAATAAATTGTATAGAGCCACTGCGAGAATAACGGGCAAGAAATTCGGGGCCATTCTTTTAAACATCGTTTAACCACTTTAGCCGCTGTCTGGCCTTCTGCTCGAAGATGATAAACAGTTTTAATATTATTATGTTTGCAATAACGTCTGCTCTGCGGATTACTTACATTACAAAATTTCAAATTTACAAAAGAAAATATTAAAGACATGTGGTCAGAGCATAACCCGGCTATAGGGGTGAATGGACGCGAGTTCGAATCCCGCACATGACTATAATTTTTTCTCTAGTAAGTTTTAAAAAATGGAACTGGTTGTCAAGGACAGCTGTCTGATAACATAGTTAGGTGCAAGGCGACAGATTTTCTTCTTTATTGCTTGAATTAGTAGCAGTAGAACTCTGTGAACGAGTTCGTAAAGTACTCTCACCATACCTATATCTACCAAGCTGTAATGTTCGTGTGATGGTGTTCCGGTTTGAAAGATGTGGGGGCCGGTCAAATTACATGAGACTTCGCAACTTTATGTCTAGGGTGATGGGCGCAGTGCAGTTTCTCACTAGAATTCATCATTTGAAGCAATGATGGCCGGGCGGTAATAGCTATGGACTGCCGCGCCGCAGTACCCTAGTCCGTACCCCACCGCCGGCTTGAGCTTGACCGCATGGTGGAAGGGCATTTTGCGATTGCCCGCCTGGCTAGCTACCATCAAGTAGAAAATCTGTCTCCAAGCACCTAGCGGTGTGTTCTGGCAGTAGTCCTTGAGAGCCAGTGAAATGCCACATGAGACTTAACAATTATGTCTCAAAGTGACGGGCGCAGTGCAATTCGTGATTTATGATGAAATGCATCTGTTATAGGCAGAGGTTAGTCCGCTTAACATCAGGTGGGCCTCGAGGTTGTTCCGTCACAATAACAAAAAAAAAGCATCGAAATGTATCTGTTATAGGTAGATATTACCACTTAACACCAGGTGCATATTCCATTTCAATCACATAAAAAAAAGATTTAAATTATAGGACGGGAAATGGTTTCAAGGATAGCTGCTGCTATCGTTAGATATATTTTCATAAAAACTAACGTGAGTTGACATAATTATTTACTGAATATACCGGCTAGCACTCACGGTAATTGGTCGCAATCTCCGACCGGTGTTCGAGCAGTAAAGATGCTCATTATCAAGGAATGCGGGCAGCTTCGAAGGCTGCTAGACGCGCACTATATTGTTAGATGCTTAGCGACAGATTTTCTTCTTGAGCTAGCTGGTAGAGCATTTGCAAATGCCTTGCCACCATGTGGTGAAGCTCAACCCTGTGGCAGAATTCCATACGTGGAACCTCTAGCGTGGTTGTCCATATAGTCATTGATCCAGTAATATATTAAGAAGGATTGACTCAGAGTTTTTTTTAAACAAAGGTTAGATAATATGCAATTAGGGTCAAATTATGGGTTCCCTACAAAAGATAGTTTTAAGCCATAGGACTGCCCATTGATACAATTATGAAATTTGGATAGGACATTTCAAACTTCATCAAGACCTACTTATTTTGTCCATAACGTTTATAATTCAAGGACATTAACCTAATCAGACATGTCTTCGTATTATCTCTAGTCATTGTCATGAACTGGTAAGCTAAATGTTTTTATCTCTTGATTACTTCGTAGAAATAAAACAGAAGGGAATGCTACAAAAAAAAAATTACAATTTAAAAAACAAAACAGACTTCAAACAGAAACAATTTTAAAACAAAATGATGCACTAAAAAGTAAATAAACCAAAGCATCGTATACAGTTTTTTTTCCATTTTACATCGAGAAGTGAAAATGGGAACATAATGAACATAGTCGAAGCCATTTTAATAGGCATTATTAAAGATAACTCCAATACTACTCATCATACTGAATCTTACTGAAATTTAAATAGGCCCACATTTATTTCCAAGACAAGCACCAGCTTTTGGATTAAAAAAAACATCAAAATCGGTACACCCTGTACAATTTTATGAGGTTACACACACAAAATTATACAGTAGAATTGAGTACCTCCTCTTTTTCTTAGTCGGTTATTAATTTAAAATGTATGTTATTTACATGATTAGTTGTCAGTTTAATAATTATTTTGCATATATAAAAAACAATATTGTAACATTTTAAAAATAAAATAATAAAACCCACGTAACAAGTCTTTTTGTTTTATGTGTGTAAAACTTTTATTATGCAATGCATCCTTAAAATTAACCTCAAAAATCAGTGTTCGTTTATTTAAGCATACGTTTTTATTTGAGTCTCTTGACTCTACGTACGGTGTATATCTAATTAGAAGCACTATAGCTTTACCTATCAAGCACACCAGCGCTTTTAAACCAAAAGTAGTGTTGGTTTTCTATTACAGCTTTACCGTCGACTGCATGGCTGACGTGGCATTGACTTGATAATTTATTGATACATCTTTACATAAAATATTCATAACCACCAATTGTTCATACATACTTTAATTAACTTATGTATAATTTTGTATAACCACCTGGATTTATTAACTATTTAGGCAATTTACTTGTATATTTGTCTCAATATCAACTAATGATAATTGTACTTAGAGCCCCAAGACACAGGCTCTCGTTTTGGCTCTTTAGGTCTGTGTTAAGAGGCATTTTACATTTTAATGCGGTATACGAAGATTTTAAGCGCTTAATTTACTATCATAGGAAACATCTACAAGTTGTTTAATAATTGATAAAAATAGAATAATCTGTTCTCTTTTCAGTTAATGTACCAGATTTACAAACATAACATTAATTATTTTGTAGTGACCAATCTCCCGCACCTTGTTTTACGAATTAAGGTACACATAGCCAACTTCAGAGTTCTATCTCTTGTATAAAAATTCATCAAATTAACTCTAAAAACAAACTGTGCATCAGGCATATAATCCTGTTGACACATAGTGTACTAAAATATCGATAGTTAATCGTCATTGTAGAAAAAAATAAAGATCTTGCGCCAATTTCCACGAATTATATCAGCAGTTTACCACGATATATTGCGTTTAATAAAGTGTCATTCCAAACAGATATTATATGAAAAGAAAGTTCATTCTTTAATTAATTTGATCTTTAATAAATTGTGATATTAACTCTGTTTTGTTAGATAAGAAAAAATATTTAACATAACTCGAAATGCTCATAAATTGAAATGTACAAGCGCGAGGCGATCAGTACCGCGCGAGCGCCCATCGAGGTAGGACCTGTGTTCGTTTTGCCTTGCTCTGACGTCTCGTACGCGGAACGCTTAGACGTAAGTTTATAGTGCGACCACAGAGTTTTGATCATGACTTTTTTTTAAAGTAACAAACTATACTTTATTTTTGTTGTCCATAATATAAGTATTGTTGTCTTGTTAAGTAACTACATCTTTAGTTTCTGTTCATCCATTGTGTTAAAAAAAGGAAACGTCATACTTATACAGCGTTATTGGAAAAATGCTAACAACCTCAGAGGGTTGACTTCTTCTTTTTGGACTGCTAGTTTTTATATTATTCTAGTTTAAATTAGTAACTCACTATAACTTTTGTTTTAGGAGGATAAGATGACAGGCGAATAATTGATTTCCAATATTTTTGGTTTCAGTTAATGTCTATAAGTGATCATAGCTATAACTTCAGCTGGAAATTAAGCTACTTTCCTAATTTGTACAAACCGGCCTCCCGACTTTTCCATCATTTGTACAAGCCGGGATACCAGTTAGCGGTCGATAGTCGTATTTACAAATTTACCATAAAATCTGCGTAAGTCCGACTTTCATAATCCAAATGGTTTTCAAAAGTATGCATCCTTGCCCATACAAGAAACAATCTATATTTTTCTGAGATAACGGAAGTATTTTTAAATATTTTGATGAAATCTGAAACCAGCACAAATTACATTTTGGCCCCAAAATATTACGTCATTTCATATTAATATAGTAACTACGTCAACAGTTATAAACCTAGAAAACCGCAATTTTGCCTATGTATAAGTCATTTTTCACTCGATACATTTTGCAACGCAAACACTTACCAATGCAAATTTGCGTATTAAATAATCTCGTAACTAATTTTAAACTTCTAAACCTAAAAATCTGAAATAATACAGGTGTATAAATTACATGTTAATAATAATATCAAAGAAGGACCAAAGCCGTAAGTGGTATAGTTTTTCAGAAAAAAATATGCTCTCCAATACAGTTTTCCCGCCAAAGTTCTTAAATCAATTGGGTTGTTTTAATCTTGTTACTTTAAAATATTTGGCGTAAGAATATGTAACAATTCATGGCTAAAGAACAATAGTAAATTATCATATTAAAAGAAGAATCGAAGTTCTAGGTGAGTTAGTTACGAAAAAATAAAAATAGCAATTAAATTACTATTTTCCACCATTTTTGTCGTGTGTTCAAACCCCATTTCCAGTATTTTTTTCTATAAAAAGGTGTATTATCATTTATTTCCCATAGAGGAAATAGTGAGCATAAGAGTATATAGTGAGAATTGCATTGGTATATATGTTGATTATAGATTGCATCAAAGATATTCGATTTAAAATCAAAAAAATCTCAAAATCCGTAAATATATATTTACAATACAATACAAATACTCTTTATTGTATACCAAGCTAATTTACACTATAAAGTAACTAACATACTTATTTACATTTCGCTGTTTGGTCTAATCAAACTAAATGGATGAAAATGTTATTTTTTTAATGGTATAGGTGATATATTGTGGTATGGGAATATGAGGGTGACATGTTTAAGTAATGGAAAACCAAAAACGTCATGGGACGTTACCTCAAATAAACCTCAATCCTATTCATTGTCATTATGGCAGATAGTGTTAACGACTGGATATAGATACTGAAGAGTGTGAACGAGGAAAAAAGCAATTTTTGGAAAATTTAAAAGAAAGAGCTTTTAGTCCGCAGCTTTTAATCAATGCCGTTACGTCAAATATTTATATAATTTTAAGCTGTATAATTTTTTAATGATTTAAGTTTATTGTTACAATAAATGATTCAAACATATCTATTTTTTACTCATCAAGGATGAAATGTATTTATACGATTGCCTACTTCTTTTTTATAACATTAGCAAGTAATCGACAAGAAATTGATTATTATTTCTTTATTAATGAGTGCTAGTATCAAAATATGTTACTCACAGTCACGCTATTCCGTCGTCACTTCTTTCGCTTGTGTAAGCGATGTGCTGGCATTTACCTAAACTTCAGTAGCGTGATTTTGTGAAATGGCTCTTAATGTCTTACTAGTTCGCGTCTCGTGCAGAAAATTGTAAATTTTAAATTAATATAAATTTAAAATATAAATGCTTGATTTTTTTAATCAAAAAATATTATTATTCACGTTATTTGCTGCCGGTAGCGAGTCCGGGCCCAAGCTACCGGTGGTTAGGGCTGCAGAGAGAGGAACCTCCGGACAATGCGTGTTGTGTCGAGTATCACTGCTTCTGCATCCGACCCTTTATCCAACCGTCTAACGAGAGCCTCTTGAGGGGTTATTTTTATTATAATACTTCGTAAAGTGTATTCGTTTTCATAAGTGTATGTTTGACAAAATTTTATTTACCACCATTGGTTCTCAAATCTCTTCATATTGTTATGAGTCTGATATTTTTAGGGTTCCGTAGTACCTACAAGGAACCCTTATAGTTTCGTCATGTCCGTCTGTCTGTCCGTCTGTCCGAGGTTTTTCTAAGAGACCGTTTGTACTAGAAAGCTGAAATTTTGTACGGGTATGTAAACTTACCACGCCGACAAAGTGGTAAAATAAAATTTTGAAAAATATTTTTTTATAGGGTATCTCCCATACAAGTGTTGTGTGTATGAATTTTTTTTTCGTCGTTTATCCTATCGAATGGGGTATCATTGAATAGGTATTTTGAAATGATTTAGGGGTTGCTAACACCATTTTTCGATTAAATGCTCCATTTACGAAATATTCAACTTTAAAGTGCAAATTTTTGTTCCAGTAGGGCGTCCCCCCCCCCTCTAAAAACTAAACTGCAGGTTTGAAAAATTTGAAAAAATTCATGATGATAGTGCAGTTCATGAACTTTCAAAGAAAATTATAGCGGTTAAGATAACTTTAATACTTTAGCAGTAATAGTCGTTAAACTTGGGTATTAAATATTTTTTCACCAAATACAAAATTCTTAGAATAAATCCTTTAAACTTACTAAGATGAAGTACTGGAAGGACTAGAATCGGTATAGATAGTTATGTACTATAGGAAGGGGTGGAGGGGGGAGGAGGGGGGGATTACGGAATATATTTTTTGTTTTAAATAATAATAATTTATAAAAAAATGTGTATCTACATACATAAGAAGGACTTTAGGTATGGTATATATGTATATATTTTGTGCAATGGGGAGGGGGAGAGAGGGCGGAATATTCCCCATTGATAGTAACAGGGTTACAGAAATCTATAGTTTTTTATACTAATGAAATTTCCCTAAATTAGCTTCTTCGTCATGAAAATAATTATTCATAAATCACAAGCAAACGTCAACAAAAATGGTTAGGCTTAGAGATAAATGTCTTATTAGAAGTGAAGTAAATCTATGACAGCTCCGGCGCTGTGGGTACGCAGCTTTAGTCTTTTCGCAACTTATCGCAGCGTACTCGCTACACCTTCGCAGTAGACTTGCGCCGCTCCGCGTCTCCAGCTTATAAAAAACACTCTAGGGGTAGGGCAGAGAAGATTGCTTGGAAGATGGGTGCTCCAAAAACAGCAAGTGATCCAGTAGATATTAGTAACATTTACTCAAATCACTTCCAATCAGTATTTGAACCCTCTACTGTTACCGACGGTTATAATGCAGATAGTAAATTTTATATATCTGAAGATAACCACACGTCAGATTTAATTATCAGTGATGTTTGTTTTACTATAATCAAATGTATATCAAATCGAAACTACGTAGGCTCGATCCAACTAAGAGCGCTGGAGTTAATAATTTTTCACCATAAGTTCTTAAATATTTGTTTTCCCGTCTACCATATATTCAACCTAAGGATTATTTAAAGTTGTAGCAAACTATCGCCCAATCTCAATTTTGCCCGCCTTATCGAAGCTTTACTGAGATATTTAAAACTTAGACAATAACAAACAAACAAACAGTGTGTTTACTAAAAAATCTTTTAAGTTTTATTTAAATTGCTATCACATGCAGATGACCTGAAAATGTATCATTCTATAAATACTTATCAAGACCACGTAAAATTCCAAAAGGATCTGGGCAGATTTTTAGTGTATTTTATTAAAAATAATTTTACGCCTAAGACAAAATCAAATAATTTTATAAAAATACAAATTAATTTTATTCCTTCTTATTGTGATACATTTATTATGAGTCTATGACTCTAAAACAAGGCTGGTGGCCTGTATCTCAAGAGCCAGGTCCTACCTGGCTTTAGAGAATCTGTAACACATTTATATTTTTTCTTTTATATATACTATTTAGTAACAATTCAAAATTGAATCAATACATTGAAACATATATACATATACGAAAAATATGTAACGAAATTGTTTTTATTCGAAATTAACGTCATTTTTTATATTTTTAATAATTAATATTTACGTGTAGTTATTATTCTGTGATGTAGTATTGGTGTACGAGTTTAAGTGAATGGTTGTGAGGAATTTGAAAGGTGTATGTGTCGGTGCGTGTTTCTGTATGTTTGAGTACACGTGCACGTGAAGGGTATGTGATTTGTAATGTGTAATTTTACATATGTGTTATGGGATGCTAACTTTAATGATGTTCAAGTCATAAAGGGTTAAGGAATAATATGAGATAGTAAATTAATCGTTAATGTAAGTATTCAAAATAATATAATAATAGCACGTGGTTTAAAAATATTTAATTTTGTCATAAGGTCCTCTAGTAACTTCAACAACGAATTAACGTATTTATTGCATAATATGAAACCATTATGAGAGCTGCTAAACAAATATAAATTATTGCAATTAAACTCTAGGAGGCAACAATTAGATATTATGCTTCTGTATGACCTATAGATAGATGATAGATAAACTCTTTATTTAACACCTTAAATATTTGACTTAAAAATAGTGAACAATTGGCTTCCTTATCGCTCAAAGCGATATCTTCCAGACAACCATTGAATGAAGAGGAGCAAGTTTTGAAAAGGGATGGCGGTGTACAATATATTTATTAGTATTTACACATATCTACAATAAAATATATATACATACAAAATACACACATATACACTTACACACATGAATAAACATACATATATAATATATATATATATATATACATATATGTAAATACAATATTTAAATTTATGGAGTTTATGCTAGCACAACAGATAAAGAGCTTTGACTTGGTCTTTAAAAACATTTAAGGATGGAGCTCGCTTGGTATCAAGTGGCAATGCATTCCAGAGTCTGGCGGCCTCAACCGAAAAAGAACGGTCATAAAACGAGGTAGTGTGTAGGGGGAACTTAAGCATAAGATTCTCTGATGAACGTAAGCAAAGAGAATTAGAGGCATCAAGATATTCAAAACGCTCTTTAAGGTATTGGGGTGTAGAAGGGTTAAACAAAATATTGTAGAGAAGAGATAGGATGTGAGGATTCCAGCGATGTCGTATAGGAAGCCACTTGAACTTGGTACGAAATCCAGAAACGTGTTCGTATTTGCGCAAGCCAAATATGAACCTTATTGAAAAGTTATGAAGACGCTCAAGTTTGTTTAGCTGGTCCTCCGTAAAGTCTAAATAGCATGGCGTCTGCGTAATCAAGAATCGGTAACAAAAGAAGCTGTGCAAGCGCAACTTTAGTGGCTGTGGGCAAAAAGTTTCACAATCTTCTGAGTGAACCTGTGGTAGCAAACATTTTACGGCTAACAGTATCCAATTGTGGAATCCAGGTAAGGCATTCATCAAACATAATCCCAATATTTTTAACTTTTTTGCTGTACGGTATTTTCACACCCTCAAATAAAATATTTGGTAAAGTATCCCAATCTATTTTACAAA
The DNA here is from genome assembly GCA_963890685.1 of Plagodis pulveraria. Classification (NCBI taxonomy): domain Eukaryota; kingdom Metazoa; phylum Arthropoda; class Insecta; order Lepidoptera; family Geometridae; genus Plagodis; species Plagodis pulveraria. The sequence continues at coordinate 10,786,473 of OY982951.1, forward strand.
TAGTCCGTGAACTATCTAAAATGATAACCTGGGTTTTGAGTCGATTTACTCTTAGACGGTATGAGTTGCTCCTCCTCTTCCTCCTGCTCCTTTACAAATGTAACGTAGATCATTATTTACAATGTTTACCGTTTCATCTTAACGGTTAAGGGGGGCTTGGCAGTAAATTTGGAGATCGTCTGCATAGAGGTGGTAGGAACAAGTAAGTCGTTGAGATATAGTGTTTATAAAAACTGCGAAAAGAAGAGGAGATAAAACGCCGCCTTGAAGCACACCGACAGTGATGTTACACCAAGAGGAGACAGACTCATCAAGGCGAATCTGCTGTCGGCGGCCAGACAGATAACTGTGAAACCAGTCAATTGCCGTTGGAGATATAGATAGGAGCAAAGTAGAGCGAGAAGAACATATAAGTCAACAGAATTGAATGCGTTGCTGAAATCAAGTAAAGTCAGCAATGTTAACTCTGTTTTCTGTTCCAAAACGAATGTCCTCCGTAATTTTTACTAAAGCTGTAGTAGTACTATGTCCAGGTCGAAATCCAGATTGGAGAGCATTAAAGAGTTGGTGATGAATGAGGAATGAGTTTAATTGTTGGTGAACTAGACGCTCGAGGACTTTGGATAGAAAAGGAAGTATAGATATTGGACGGTATTCAGAAAAGGATTTAGGATTGAGTTTCTTCGGTAAGGGAATAATTTGTGCTTCCTTCCATATTTACGGGACTGTAGCATTTAATATGGAATTGTTAAAGATATAGCAAAGTATTGGGAGTATATCATAAGTCATAACAGATATGACTGTACGGAGTTTATCGATTAGCTTCGGTATAAGGTACTTTTTAGACCTCATCCTCGCCGTCTCATAATTAATATTATAAATAAGAATAATTTTTCATTAGGAAAATATTGTGACTCTGTTTGTTGGTTCTTGAATATATATATACATATATATATGCACAGTCCCTTCAGTGTCGTTATATAGTTTACACTATATATATAGATATATATAGAGTGTAAACTCAAGGGACTGTGCATTTTATGGCGTTATAGAGAGGTGTCGTTAAATGGAGAGAAGAAAAAAGTTTGTGAGCAACTAAGAAACGTATAGATAATCCATGATTCCTAGTTAATAGTCACGGTCAACAACAGTCTTTACATGCAAGCAATCATAATTTATAAACAAAAGAACAAATTGCTTAGAAAGTTATAGGTAGAGAGATAAAAAGAAAAAGAACAACAGAATTATTCTATATTATGATAACGGGCTACTACGGAACCCTACATTGCGCGTGGCCCGACACGCGCTTGACCATTTTTTATTTGATGATTGAGAAACCATTTCTAAGTCAGACTTGAATAGTCTATTTTGGGACAAATCATGAACAGATATCTACTGATTGTGCTTATTGATGAATGCTTTGATATACATTTGTAACTAAATTTCCATACAAGTTGTAAATATTTATCAAAATAGTTGTTAAAAACTGTTTATAACAGATAAGCAAGCAGTCATAATTCTCGACTAGTTTTTCGAAGATTAACATCTTATCTGTGATTATTTGGTATCCGATAGCACCAGGAACATTGGAACAGCTGCACCTATAGTAGGGACCTTATTTTTTTTTTTTTTTTTATGACTTATAGGTTAGCCTTTGACCACTATCTCACCTGATGGTAAGTGATGATGTGGTCGAAGATGTTGTTCAGGCTAACCTAGAAGTACTAAATTAATGTTGCAAAGCATGTATTAGAGTCATTTATTTTACTTCCAGATGTACTAAGATGTACTACCTAACGTTGTGGTCATGGCTGCTGCCAGCGATGGTGACAGCTGGAGTTCTGAGGCAGCTAGATGAGAATTTAGATGAACCTCTCTGTCGCACTTATACCCTGGGTGGTTTGCTCCACCTGGATTGTGCTGACCGAAGCCTTACTGACCTTCCTGCTGGATTAGACTATGACGTAAGTAGCTTATCATGATTGTTAACGTTATCTCGAGCATTAGGAGTACTTGTTAGTGAGTTGTCAAGGTCTGATCTGCTTTATATATTTATTATCTACACCCATGCTATAAACCCTCTATAAAAGTTTCTGAAACAGCTAGCTTATTGCCAACATTAAAACATCCTGTGTCATAGTACCCATAATATCATCCAAACGAGTGTTATAATGTTGTACTAAATTTCATAATACAACTCCTTTTTCAAAAAAGTACATTGTCAGGCACGCGCCTTTCACTACCACAGCGCCCGTGTTTAAAAAAAGAATTGTTATTCGAATTCACGTCGTATCCCGCCATTTTTGTTCGATATAAGTATTGAAAAAATGTATTTTGATAGAGGATTCATTACATGGGTGTAGATAAAGTCTTGTAGGCAACTGACATCAATAGGTATTAAAACACTCCTGTGCTCCTTTTTGAAGCAATGATCTTCTTCTTAATCGGGCACTCTTGACAGAATGGTCGTGGCTGTCGATGGATAGGGTTGCGTCTCGTCGTCGCCGCTCGCTTCCAAGGCAGCCGCACGTCTAACGATGTTCCTCCATTGGAGGCGGCTATTTGCATTGCGAGCACATTGTACTGCGGTAGCTTTAGTAGTTCTGGTAATAAGATCAATACAGGGCGTAGGGGATCGACCTCGAGGTCTTAGGTTATAGCTATGGATGGTCCCACCCCCGGCTTGAGCTTCACCGCATGGTGGAAGGGCATTTTGCGAACGCCCGCCTGGCTAGCTACCACTCTCAAGTAGAAAATCTCTCGCCAAGCACCTAACAGTGTGTTCCGGCAGTAGTCCTTGAGAGACAGTAAAATTACAGACACATGAGACTCAACAACTGCATGTATCAGGGTCACCCTGATACAGTGGCCGCAGTGCAGTTCGTCCCTTGTGAGGAAATGCATCTGTTATAGACAGTGGTTACCGCTTAACATCAGGTGGGCCTCTTGCTTTTCCGTCACAATAATATTACAAAAAAAAAAACTATTATCACACGAGGGAAGCCGAGTGATTTGATACTACCACGATGACAATTACGACTACGAACCCACATTCGTGTTTTAATACCGCTTATTAAATACAACAGTTGCATAAATAACTATTATTTGATTCTAAACTTCTGTGTATGTACTAGTTTCTAAGATTTACTTGAATTAAAACTACTCAAGTAGAAGTACTGTTGCGAAGCACCAAACGCTGTGTTCTGATAGCTTTCTTTGAGAACCAGTAATTTTAGGTAAGCCTAACTAACATATTTGATCACATTATCGCTTACTATCAGGTGGAATAGTGGTCAAAGACTAGCCTATCAACCATTTAAAAATAAATAACGTTTATTTTACATTGTTTTCAATTCCAACACTTTGAATTAATCGTCCACCCGTGACTATGATCCCTGTAATTTTTTTTAAACTTGTAAGATCTATAATACATCTTACAAATGATACTCATATGACCAAACGTATCTAAAAACTAAACCACAGTAATCTTATTCGCTTAATTTTTCAGGCACAAGTTCTGCTACTTTCGAATAACAACTTTGCAACATTCCCGACGCAACTGGAAAATTTCAAACAAGTAGAAGTGCTGGACTTATCCGCAAATCACATAAATAGCCCTCTGCCCAGCTATTTACCTAAATGGAACGGACTCAACACGCTCAATTTATCCAACAATAATTACGAAACATGGACAAGCACCGGCAAAACATATGATTATTTAAGAATCCTAGATTTATCGAAGAATAAAATAAATAGCATAGACCAAGACGCTTTCAATAAGATGCCAAAATTGCACTTTCTAGATTTATCAGAAAACAGAATCTACGATTTGCCGCCGAGCGTATTCGCTGAAGCGGAAAACTTGGACAGCCTCATTCTATCCAGAAATTACTTTTCCGATGTTCCCAGTTTCCAATCTCATTCGTTGAGAAGTCTACGCTTGAGCAGCTGTCAAATTGTGACCATAAATGTCGATTCACTAAGAGGAATGAATTCTTTACTGGAAATCGACCTGTCTATAAATCAGATTGAAAAAATTCCTGACAATTTAGGCTCGAATACTCTACAGGATCTAGATTTGAGTTATAACGAGATAAGTGTTCTGACTGACAATACTTTCTCTTCTTTACCGCACCTAGCGGTATTGGATCTGAGAGGGAACGAATTCAAGGAGGTATGGTCAACTTCACACTTTTCCTCGAACCCATTTTTGAGGGAAGTCTATGTGAAAGGAAACCGGTGGAGCTGCGAAGGTTTTAGCGTGAATCTTTTATTGACTTACGAATATTTAACGAAAGAGCCACCAAAAATTGCCGATCAACCATCGCTGATATGCTACTCACCTTCAAATGTGACGCAGATGAGCTGGCAGCAGGCATATATCCAGACATGGCATCCACACGATGGAGTCATCGAGTCATATACAACTATAGCTGTTATGATTGGAGTTATCATAGGGATTGTGATAACATCGATGGTATGTCGTGGAGTTATGACTTTAAATAAGCCTGAACCTCCAAGACCACCTGCAAGAGATACAACAGTCGTTAATTTGAATGGGACAGCCCAAGCAAGAGCAGATTCAGTGATAATGAGAGTACCTTTACACGATGAAGACTTACCTCCTAGTTATGATGAGGCATTGTTGATGCCGCGACTGAATTCCTCCTTTCATTCATTGCCTGATTTTATAGATGAGGACGAGAATCCTAGAAGGTACCGACGTTCAAGGTCCATAGGTGATCTTACTGAGTATCGACCACGAGCAGGTGATCGGAGATCTGTGAGACGCACAGTAGAAATTCATATTACTTAAGGTAGCATTCGGATCATGGTGGTCAGGTCTTGGGAGGCTCAGACATGGTATCGGCAGCCAGGTCACGTTGCACGGGGCTGTAGGGATTTTTATGGAGAGTTTCCTAAAGTAGGCGTCTGTATCGTGCAGTCGGTAGGCGTGGCTTTCTCTTGACTGTGACAGCGCTGCCAAGTCGCACCAGTAGTACTCTGGTAAAACGACTCACTAAATCAGTTCGCGTATAAAACGACACACACAATGGCGTCATTTAATGGTCAAGAAGACGAATATTAGTGGATATATTTGTAAAAAATTTCTTCATCATGAAGCCCTACTCAAAATACCTAACAGCAGTATTATATCATCGTCCTCCACTTCATCTTACATCAACTGTAAGCTTCGTTTTGCCTTATGGGCTTAGTAGTCATCATAAAACACACTACGACTGTTCTAGAGAAATTTTGGTTGTATACTACTGCTAGCAACTCGGGCCACGGCAGCAGGCAGTTAGCCAAATGCTTCTTGTCGCGCCGCAAGGCAAAAGCAGTAGGTCGCAGCAGGTAGCTGCAACTGCCGGGTCGCGACTGCCAAGATCTGAATGCTTCCTACATTTAGTTTAATTTTGCATAGAAAACATAGTTATTTAATCTACCTTAATGAATATATCTGGAAATTCTAACTGATTTAATTACTATTGGAACGCCTGATTAGTGTGCTGTGTGCCTGTTCTTTAACTTATCATTATATAAGTTTCTTTAGTGAATGAGGACTTTTTTTTATAAGCAATGTAAATATTTACCTACACAAAGTAAGATTCATTATATGTTAATTATTATTAGTGATATTTTGATTAATGTTAGAAATAAACGTGTTTTAACTTATAACCGTGTTTATGTATTTGTTATTTGTGTTAACTTAGCGATTACTAGAATTCACTCAGACGGACGAATTAAGGAAATATATTATATTACACTGTACTGCCCCAGACGCCTGCCAAGCATGGAGATTATGGAAAATCCTCCCTTAATAGTGGAGGCTGTGTTCAGCAATGAAAAGCAATGAATAATCCGGCTGATACAGTAGCTTTCTTCAATTAAATAAAGCTCTATACAGTATAATAACACTGAAACTAAATAATAATAACTATCATCAGATCAGCGATAGTAAACTTAGGCGTATTTAAAAATAATACGCATCTAAATTAAATAATAAACTGACAACTTTGTTTTCACTTAAGTAATTGAATGGACGCTACCAGAACGTTTCACGTTAAATTTTGGATTTTTCAATTCGTTGTTGTAGTTGTTTTTTTTTATGTTATTGTGAAGGAACTAACTCGAAGCCCACCTACGTTATAAAGTGCACTAACCTCTGCTTATAACAGATGCATTTCATCACAAGTTACGAATTGCACTGCGCGCGTCACCTTGAGACATAACTGTTAAGTCTCATCTGTGCCTGTAATTCCACTGGCTCTCAAGGACTGCTGCCGGAACACACCGTTAGGTGCTTGGTGGCAGATTTTCTACTTGAGTGTGGTAGCTTGCCAGGCGGGCAATCGCAAAATGCCCTTCCACCTCGGGGTGAAGCTCAATCCCGAAGCGATTCGAACCATGGACCTGCTGCGCGGCAGTCCATAGCCAATGCCACTGAGCCATCACTGTCCCTTTTTACTATTACCTCCCGTGATAACGCAGTACCCCGCGTGTCTGTTTCTTCAATTTCTTTTGTTTTCTGAAGCATTTATATCAACAGCCGCTGGAGCAAAATAAACTCATGAAATAGGAAAAAAAATGTTTTTACATACTCGTGCTGTAATTCAAAAACACGGAGAATATCGCTTTAACGAACTAAAGTCAAAGTGAAAATCATTTATTTAAGGAAGTCCAGCAGGAAGATTGATGCAAAAAAGTAATATTGATATTTGTTAAATAATTTATGAGGTTACCTATTTAAAAGGTACTTTGAACAAAGAATAAATTGCTTATGATGAACTAGCCCAAACTTATATCATATAGTCATGGACACAGTCTCTAAATAGTTTTTAAACCAGGTATATTAAGGATGCACTTGCCGACGGCTCGAACTTATCAGCGGGCGAGGCCACAAAGCATGCTATTTCACCTATACCTTTGTGGGAAAGGGTAAGACTCCGTGATGAGTAGTACGAAGATAGTGATCGCGCATCACACACCCGTATTGCATCTACGCTAATTACGCACACTTGTTTGCGATATATCAATGAAAGCCGAACCATGCCGAACGAATTACGATGTTTGACGACGGACGGAGATAGTGTCTCAAGCTACGTCACGACGTGTGTAGGTATTTCTTATAAAATAATATTATATATTTCACAGAGGAATACATTTTGGTTCGGACAGTAGTACCTGTTGTTATAATTTTCGTTCGTTTTATAATAACATACTTACTGATGTTATTTCATCTATAGTAGGTAAATATTTAGTAAGTAGGTACAATGATTTGTAGGTACATAGTAAATGTATTAGTTTGTTCTTTTCATATTGATGTAGTAAATATTTACCTACAATAATTATTTATTACATAATCAGCAAGTTACTGCTTTTACTACAACATATTTTGTAAAGTAGTGACGGCACAGTGACATAGGTTATGGACTTCCGCGCAGCAGGTCCATGGTTCGAATCCCGTCGCGGGCTTAATCTTCACCGCGTGGTAGAAGAGCATTATACGAATGCCCGCCTGGATAGCTACTACCCTCAAGTAAAAAATCGGTCGCCAAGCACCTAAAGGGAAGCAGTGATGGCTCAGTGGCATTGGTTATGGACTGCTGCGCATCAGGTCCATAGTTTGAATCCCGCCGCGATATTGAGCTTCACCGCGTGGTGGAGAGTTCGTAGCGAAGTTTACTTAGCTGTTCTCAACCGGTCAGCAAAGTTTAGCACCGTCGCGCGCGGTCATGAGTTGGATGGGTGACCGCTAGGACAATACTACTGAGCGCTTCCGTGCTTCGGAGGGCACGTGAAGCCGTTGGTCCCGGTTGTGGTCTTAGGATGGCAGTCGTTATAGCATGGTGGTAGGGCATTTTGCGAATGCCCGCCTGTATAGCTTTTCTACTTGAGGGTGGTACCCTCAAGTAGAAAATCTGTCGCCAAGCACCTAACGGTGTGTTCCGGCAGCTGTCCTTGAGAGCCAGTACTTCTAGGTTAGCCTGAACAACATCTTCGACCACATCATCACTTACCATCAGGTGAGATAGTGGTCAAAGGCTAACCTATCAGGCATAAAAAAAGAGCATTTTGCGAATGCTCGCCGGGATAGCTACCCAAGTAGAAAATCTGTCACCATGCAACTAACGTGAACTCAGTGGCATTAGCTATGGACTGCCTCGCAGCATGTTTATGGTTCGAATCCCGCTGCGGGCTCGAGCTTCACCGCTTGGTGGAAGGGCATAGGGCATTTTGCGAATGTTCGCCTGGCTAGCCACCGTCCTCAAGCAGAAAATCTGTCAGTAAGCGCCTAACGGGAAGCAGTGATGGGCCAGTGGCATTAGCTAGTGACTGCCGCGCAGCAGGTCCATGGTTCGAATCCAGTCGCGATATTGAGCTTCCCCGCGTTGGTGAAGAGCATTTTGCGAATGCTCGCCTGGATAGCTACCACCCTCAAGTAGAAAATCTGTCAGAAAGCACCTAACGGGAAGCAGTGATGGCTCAGTGGCATTAGCTTTGGACTGCCACGCAGCAGGTCTATGGTTCGAATCCCGCCGCGGGCTTGAAATTCACCGCTTGGTAGAAGAGCATTTTGCGAATGCTCGCCTGGATAGCTACCACCCTCAAGTAGAAAATCTGTCAGAAAGCACCTAACGGGAAGCAGTGATGGCTCAGTGGCATTAGCTTTGGACTGCCACGCAGCAGGTCTATGGTTCGAATCCCGCCGCGGGCTTGAAATTCACCGCTTGGTAGAAGGGCATTTTGCGAATGCTCGCTTGGCTAGCTACCACCCTCAAGTAGAAATTCTGTCACTAAACACTTAACGGGAAGCAGTGATGGCTCTTAGCAATGGACTGCCGCGCAACAGGTCTATGGGTCGAATCCCGCCGCGGGCATGAACTTCACCGCATGGTGGAAGGTTGTTTTGCGAATGCTCGCCCGGCTAGCGAGCTTTGAGATGAGAGTATGTCGTACCGATTTCAAAATCTGTCTCTAAGCGGTAATGTACGATGGCATCATGGTTCTACCAATTCTGGTAGAACACATTTGGAATAAAAATTCTCTACCTACCCGTAACTGATTTAAATTAATTCCAATAAAAATCAATAACTAATCATAGGTTATTTTTGATTAGGTAAGTGCCTACAATCATCGCTAAGTTTACCATATAAACTTTCGTATTACCTTAGGTATAAGTACCTACTACAAATATACATACTTATTCTACTAATTTACGTAGGTAGATACATAGTACTAACTTTATTATTTGTTGTGATCTTATAGCTATGTAGATAGGTATGCAATGTAATGCGCGCCCGCGAATGTCGATTTGACATCGCTGACAGTTGCGTGCCTAGGCAGGCCTATATGATAAATGATAATTATATCGTAGATAGATAGGTATCTTCCATTGAGTTTCTAATTCTAACCCTTTACTACTCTGTGTTAGGTAGGTACTTTCTCGAAGTTATATTACTGCTCAGACTATATTCTAAAAAGAATGCGGACTACCTACGTCCATACCATATCTAACCAAATGCAGCTTTTTATATTGTCTAAGTGTTGCTAAAATGATTAGGTACTCACCATAGCTATCATGACCTGCGTATTGACTAATACCTACTAGGTACTAACTTAGGTGAGAGTAGGTGAGTACCTAGACATAGTTACGTATTTATATTACCCAAGTACCTATCTATATGGATTATGGCGTCCGACACTTACTATCACGAACAAACTAATCAAATGCGAAAGAAAATCCGGTCCCCAACTCCCAACATATGTAAATATATATATATATATACATATATAAGTACGTAAGTAGGCATAGGCACTACATATCTGTAGTGTATACATACGTGCACACCAAAAAGCAACAGGGCATTCCTACAATATAATATTATGTTCTAAGATCGCGGAGCGGAGCACGTGACTTTTGGTAGTGTGCGTTTTGTTAATTATATATTAGTGTGCTGCGCATGAGACCCGCCCGCCCGCTTCCCTCACCGCGGAATGGAAGTATTGACATGAGATGCCCAATATTTTGAACGAAAAACTAGCGCGCAAAACTATGTGTGCCGACCTTTGGCTCTAGGATGTTTATGATTATACTACTGGATGTATTTGTTTTCCAAAATGTTATCTAAAATGATCATGAACTGAGCTATGCTTCTATGTAAATAATTTTAGGGATTTCATGCTCTATAAGTCGTTTATTTACGACTAAACATGCGCTAAAATTCGTGATATTACACGGATGTTTCGAGGCTTATAACTATCATGTGAAGATTTTTTTTACAAATCGGTGCCAAGACAAGCCTAGATAATGAAGAGATAAATCGATATCATGCTTAGTTGTGGACCTAAAACCTCAAATAAGGGAGTGATCATCCTACGGCGTTTGTATGGAAAAGTTACCGGCCAGTTCAACCTTAATTATAAATTTATTTTTATTCTTATATTCTACATTATACTGCCAGATTCAGCAAAATAAATGTATATATAAAAAGCCACTGCGAAAAGAAATACGGAACTATTCTTTATAAACGTCTTATAACAACGTGTTACAAAGTGTATAATAAAATTATTAAGTATTTTTATTTGTTTCAATTTCGTAGGTGACAGGTGATAGCTTGGTAGAGGCGGCATGATCGAAGCATTTTTTATCGTTTAAATTATCACAAACTGTATAGTAAGATTTCTGAATCAAAAAGTTGATCACGTGCTACTTTGAATTTTCCTTCTGTAAGTATTTTCTTTGGAAATTTTATTCTATAATCGCAAACGATTCCCCAAGAAAGATTTTTTATTTGTATATGCTAATTTAAAACCTGCTCCGTTATTTTATCTTTAATTTCTAGTGTTTTGTGATTATCACTGTTTAATTTATATTTAGGTACTGATTATTTTACGAACATACATAATGTTTTCAAATATTAACAAACTCTGTATCATTTCTTATATGGCTCGAATTCCACGCTTTTGTAAGATAGATCGATTCCCATTCATTTGAAAAATCATCCCTGTCAATATGAAACACGAATAAAGCATTTACCAAAATGGCAGCCAACACCCGAACTATAAGAAGATAATCAAAGCGAGTACTATATTTCAAGACGATCGCTCTGCATAAATACAGATTTTTACTGAAATACTTAGAAGCTTGATACTGCTAGCGCCCTCTATAGCTTTTAAGTGGAACCAAAACGGAAGCCACCCTACGCATGGTGTCTATGTTAAAGCTGAGTGTAGTTCAGCATCACTGGTGTAGATGGCACTGAAAAAAAGTAATTTTTAATATCTTATTTTTAGTTTGTCTGTTTTAAATTAGGTACCCAAGCATTAAAACAGCATCATATTTTTGATTTGTTCTAGTTGCTTGTCTTGTTTATTTATGACAGTATTTAGAAGTTGTATGGACAGATATTATATAGTTTTTATTATCTATTTGCGAATATGTACTTACATTGAATCTTTCCTTTTATGGGGTAGGCGGGCAAAAGAGCAGTCGGCTACCTTGATGGTAACTGATCACCATTGCCCACGAACATCCGCAACATCAGAGGACTCAACGATTCATTAAACATTGTGCAAGTTGAAAATGAACTAGAAAATGTGTAGAATAAATACTAGATGGAGATATAGACAATATGAGATGTAGATTTGGAATCTGGTGTGCTGTGATTTATTCCATAGTATTGGAGAAGAGACCATTGTCATCTTCCAGACACAGCTTAAGATATAAGAACTGCTACTGAATATTAATTTTCTTTTGTTAATTTCTGCCCAAACACTCACCCGATTTTTGTTATACAACATTTAAATAATAAAGTTTCAATGTACCTACTAAAAACTTAGTAAGTAAAGTAATTTAAGTTATTGGAAAATGTATGTCAAACGTTGTTATTATGAGTAACATTCATATGAATATATGTTTTGTTTAATTTTCTATTAATCATATATCTAGTTTATGTTTCTAAAAATATCCTCAATGTCTTTTCATGATTAATTTGTCAACCATCCGGTTATATTTAAGTTCCGGTAGTGCCAGTCACAATGTCAATAATTCACTCTCAAATTATTGACAATGTCATTACTAAACACAACTAATTATAGAACTTTACCCAGAAATGTACCACAGGCAACGGCACACTCAACACACTCCCTACAATTTCACCATTCTTATCATTTTATCAATGATAACGCGTCATTTATTTGACTCACACAATGTGATCACCTGCTGGAGTCAACACGTTAAAAATACACTGCTTTAGAAACAATAAGTGCTATAAAATTAATAAAATCGTGGGTTTTATCACAAGTGCAGTGTATCGCTCGATAATGTGAATATCACAAATGAGTTTCATGATAATACATGTAACAGGTGTGTCCTTTTTTAGTTTTTATATCTATTCAACAAGTATGACATAATTAGCGTACTAGTGAGTCCCTGAAACAGAGTTAAGTTTGATCGATTGCAATATCAAAATATTCGTAATAGAGTTAGTTGAATGACAAAAATCATGTGTTGTTAATTTTGAACTTTTTTTTGTTATCAGTGGTGGTTTTAAATAGCTTATTGGAATCCAAGATTTTGATAGAATTCTTGGAAAAGAAGAAATGTTGGAGGGAAATGGAAAACAAGTTTTGTTGCCTTTGAAATTCGGCTTTTTAATCTTTGTAAATTGGTATGTTTCAGAAAATACCGAGGCTGGTATAAAGCATGATATCCATTGTACCAGAGATAGACCACGATTTTGCAACAGGTATGTTAACTTATACGACCCAAATTCGAGTGGCCTACACCTACCCGCTTTATCAATAGTAGATAACGAAGATAAAATTGTTGTATGTACTTACTAAATTGTTGATTTACTCGGTTTATACAATAAGCGTTATGCGATCCTCGAAGCCGATCCTACGCTTTTGGGCATGAACTGGTACGTGACAAGAAAAATCTGTGCGGTAATGGTGCAGGTGTGTGTATTGTTTTAGTTGACCCATTTCTAATTTGTCACGTGACGCATCTGTCAAATAAAAAAATTTGAAAGTTGTAAATAACGCTGCATCTTGTGCTCCATAATATGTTTCTTGACTAATGGCTGGATTGGAAAAGTTGAGGAGGTTTAGATGTATAATGCCGCATTTTCCTATGAGTCCCCAAGCCACAAAGTTTTCGGTCTTCAATCAAGCTATTTCTTTTGTTTACGTACAATGCAAGGAGAAAGTTTTTTTTTATTTGGGCCCTGTGTACCCGCGTCTTCTATAGTTTTTTATAAACTTGTTCCGGTATATATCGCTCACAGATCTTTGGAATGAATGGCACTTTGGCTATGTGGAGGGCTCTTATAATCACGAATTCCAAAGGAAAATATAGCAAAGGAAACAATATGGCAGAAGAATCTTATCACTATGTATAGACCAAATAATCTACTATTTTATTACTCTATTCCAAATTGAAGGATAAGTTAACCAGTGAAATTATAGGTACTCTTTATTATGTGTTAAATCTCGTTAATTCGTGATCATTTTATAAATGTCATACAAACTTGGTGTAGTAAGTATACACAACTACAGTGTACAGACCCGCCAACTTATCTGTTCAGGTGGCAGAAAAAAGAACTACAACATTCCTTCAAATTGTGACAGTTTGTAGTTGATTGCCATGACCAGTAGCGCCCTCGAAAACTGCACAGTTAAGTTGGTGGTACGATACATTTATTTACGTGCGTTAAACAACTTACAAATAATTGGTTTCCATCGGGTAATCATTTTTACATCAGGCTGCCCTCCATCTTCTCCAATGCTATCTATAAATATGTATATAGTCGTCATCCGCGCGAAACAGAAGGGTTTTTGCAGAACGTACTTAGTTTACTATAATACTTACTGGCGTACCTTAACCTCAGCTTAGAAAGATGTTGCATTATAAACAGCAACAGTGTAAGACAGAGGGAGGATGGTTTTAGTCCGTAGGTCGTCAAGCAACTGGCGGAGTCGGACATAACCAGGAGGTTGGCGCTTGGATCAAGCATACAAGCAGCAACGCCCTGGTATCCATGAGGATTTCCACCTCCCTACAGGAAAAAAAAACTTACTGACGCTATAATCTTATGTGATTTCCTTTGCAGACAGTGATGCAATCAAGACGTGATGCTTCGTTACATATGCATCCTTCAGTTCCTGCTCTATCTAAGTTTCTCTGCCAAAGGAGAGCTATCGGACTTAGATGACAAAGGCTCAGATCTTTGTTACCTATGCTCGTGTAGTCCGGATATGACGAGCATAGATTGCTCTCGAAGAGGTCTTACAGATCTTCCAGATGGATTGGGTCAGCAGGTAATAACAACCTTATTTTTAGAAAATTTATCAAACCCCGTTCAAATGTTCAGTTTTGTTGCGATTTGAGCTTGCTGCCAAAGAAAATATTTTCTACGATGTCGAAAAAAAATATCACGTTTAATGACGAACAAGTCGTACAAACGACTTTTTTTAAAATATTGTTATGTTTGCAATAACGCCTGCTGGCGGATACCACTACAAAATTACAAATTTACGAGATGTAAAATTGTGGATCGACGCGGGTTCGAATCCCGCACATGACTGTATGTTTTTCTCTCGTTATTTTGTTATTTTTAATGTAATCGACCGAGCAGGCGATATTGAAAACATAACAATATTAAAATTATAAGGTTTCGTCATCATTTACAAGCTTAAAACCAATTGTAAAATTGGTCTTGTACAACGTATGTAGGTTGAACTATAGGTGTCGTGCGCTTAATTCGCAAACAACACAATGTGCAACCGTTTTCATACAATATTTTCATAATACTTGAAAAGAAGTATTATGAAAATGTTAATATAAAAAATACGGTTTATGAAACCGTATTTTTTCACATGGTTTTACCATTCCGTTTTCGAACCACTAACATGGCCATTACCGTGTTATTTTGCTGTTCCGGCAGCAGTCCTTGAGAGCCAGTGAAATTACAGGCACATGAGACTTAAGAACTATGTTTCAAGGTGACGTGGGCAGTGCAATTCGTGACTTGTGACGAAATGCATCTGTTATAGGCAGAGGTTAGTCCGCTTAACATCAGATGGGGCCTCGAGCTTGTTCCGTCACAAAATATAAAAAAACTAATTAAGGCCTTTTTATAATCATAAATATTAGGAAAAAAATTACTTACCGAAAAAATAACCGTTTTGTTCATCCGTTTACTATAATGATAATCTGTACAGTACTGTACTGTAACAGCCGAATCGTCCACTGCTGAACACAGCCTCCCCTATTAAGGGGGTATTTGCCATAATCCCCACGCTTGGCAGGCGGCTTGGGGATCGCAGTGTAAGATGGCAGTTCTTTAGAAGGTACTGCTAGAATTAGAATTAGAAGGTGGGCACCTTCCAGTATTTTTCCCTTAGTCACCTCTAACGACACCCACGGGATGAAACGGGGAGGTGCAATTCTAACCCGGCACCCCACGGGGGGTATAATGATAAAAATAATAATAAAATTATTTAATCATCTAACAAAACCCAGTTGTTAGTAATTACACAATGAAACTATAATTAAAACTTAAAATTAAGTTAGTTACAATAACTATAGATTTGGAGAGTATATAACAAATACTATATCCTACTACTAATATTTTGCAGAATATCCATATGTACCTAATCTGTTTTACTACATAGACGAAATGCCTAATTATCGAGGAATTGAGACACTCCGATACCATCTGCAAAATACTGTTCGTGCTCCTCCCCAACCTATTGACCATTGGGGTAGTCCTTTTCCGCAAGATAGCATGAAAGCCGTCGACCCGGGCTTCCGCAAACATATTTGATGCGCTGCAGAATCTAGGCAGGCCCATCAAAATACGGAAGCCATTGTTATAGTGGACGCGCTAGGCATTGAGAGCTTTCTGCGTATAGCTGGTCCACAGACTGCACGTGTAGAAGATTTGGCAGTAAGCTTTAAAAAGTGTTACCTGCTCACTACAACGAGCAAATCTGCGAACCAGCATATTGCATCTAACTGTCAATGCCCTGCGTTCCCTCTCCATGTCTGCTCTGTTAACAAGTTCGTCGGTGCCAAAGTGCCCCAGATACTTAAATTGTCTAACCCGCGTTAATTCGTTGCCATAAAGGCTGATTCTAGGCACGTTTTGGGACCCCTTTTCAGCGGCCTTGAAAACAAACCACTCACTCTTCGTGCTGTTATATATAAGTCCGTGTTCATTGGTATATTGTTCACAAATAGCTAACAATTTTCTAAAGGCTTCTGACCATTGAGCAAACCATATCGACAGCGTATGTCACTTAATTAAATATTCAGTCTTATTATTATCATTACCTGGATCACGATCTATTTTTTTTGCATCTCTAGCGGACGGTGATCAGTATTGTAGGTGAGTGAAACAATTGGTTTGCAAAGAGTAAGACGAAGCGCTCGTAGCGAAGTTTACTTAGCTGTTCTCAACCGATCAGCAAAGTTAAGCAACGTCGCGCGCGGTCATGAGTTGGATGGGTGACCGCTAGTGACATTACTACTGAGCGCTTCCGTGCTTCGGAGGGCACGTTAAGCCGTCGGTCCCGGTTGTTGTCTTAGGATGGCAGTCGTTATAGCATGGTGGTAGGGCATTTTGCGAATGCCCGCCTGGCTAGCTACCACCCTCAAGTAGAAAATCTGTCGCCAAGCACCTAACGGTGTGTTCCGGCAGCTGTGCTTGAGAGCCAGTACTTCTAGGTAAGCCTGAACAACATCTTCGACCACATCATCACTTACCATCAGGTGAGATAGTGGTCAAAGGCAAACCTATCTGGCAAAAAAAAAAAAAAAAGACAAAACCAAATATAAGTCTGAAAATTATCAAATAACGTGATCATGAAAATGTTAGCTCAGAGATTAGGATAAAATACGGTCTTTTTAGTCGCTTGTATCATTCTAAGAAAACGAAAAAAAATACGAATTTGAGGATCTAATTCCTCTTTACTACATTTTTATGGGATTGTGACGGAGCAAGCACGCGACCTGACTTTAAGCGATAATTTCTGCCACAACATATGCATTTCGTCACATGTGACGAACTGCACTGCGCCCGTCACGCTGAGACATAGAGTTATTACTCGTAAGCTTCACGTGCACCTAATTTTACTGGCTACCAAGGACTGCTGCCTTACTGAATACTTGAATACACTGTTAGGTGCTTGGCGGCAGAAAAAAACTTTTAAACTAAGTATATTATTCATATAAACACGTTTCATCGGCCGTGGGGTGCCGGGTTAGAACACCCCCCCAATGCTACCTGTGGGTGTCGATCATTACCAACCATCTCATAAGAGATGGTTGGTACTAAAGTTAAAATACCGGAAGGTGGGCAGCAACGACTTCTGAGGAACTGATATCTTAAGCTGCGATGCCCAAGACGCCTGCCAAGCGTGGGGATTATGGCAAATTCCTCTTTAATAGGGGGAGGCCGTGTTCAGCAGTGGACAATCTGGCTGATGCAGTTCGTTTCATCAAAAATTTTTCGCCGTTTTGGAAGTGAGTGCCAATGTATGCACATACGGACACACATTGTTTATATTAGTGTGATGAGTTAGCCGTTCACTGCAATGTCATCTTAAAAGCTCAGGTTAAAAAATAACTTTCACTGAAATGATCACACAAAACCTGTGTTTTTTGAAAATCTTAAACCTTCAGCACCGACAAGGGTCATCAGGTTTGCGCCATATGTGTAGCCCTGATTCTTATCATATTATGACTAATATTCTACGACTAACATTCCTCTAAATCCATCCATCTAAAACATGTCTTATTTGGTGTTTTTACAGGTCAAAATCCTGAATATTTCAAATAATGAAATATCTGCCTTCCCAAAAAGTATGAGTCGGTTTTATAACCTCGTAAGCTTGGATGCCAGTGGAAACCGACTCAACGAACTACCGGCTGACGCACTACACAACTTGACTGCATTAGAAGTATTGAATTTATCAAGAAACTATTTTGAATCATGGCTTAATATCAATCCGAATGAAGTACTGCAACCAGCAACGAATCTTAAAATTTTAGACTTGTCACATAATAAGTTCAAGACTATGGGCAATCTAGCAAACCAGGAACTGTTGATAAGCCCTACACTAGAAACATTAATTATAGATAATTGCGAGATAGACTCCATACACGGAAGGTCTCCGCTAAGCGGCCTCATAAACATAAGAGTGCTTAAATTAAATTTTAATCCCCTAGTAAGAATACAAAACCTTATATCATCAACATTAAAGAGTCTATACGTCAGTAACTGCCAACTTAGCACAATAAATCATAACGAACTTATGTACTTACCATCATTGATTTATCTAAAAATGTCACACAATAACCGCTTGCAGCTATCTTCTTCGGCTTATAACTTGTTTTCTGACTCGTTGAAATATTTAGACATATCTTTCTGCAACATGGTACAGTCTAATCTTCAAGGATTCCCAAACCTAAGAAAAGCATTACTTAACCATAACACAGTCAGATATCTAAGAAGTAATGAATTTATAAATAACACCAAATTGGAATATCTTGATTTGTCCTCTAATAATATAGGATCATTGAGAAGTGATACATTCCGTGGTCTTGGTATGCTGAAACAATTGGATTTATCATGGAATGAAATTGCTCACATACCAGAAGATACTTTGATGGAAATGCCGTCACTTACGCAAGTTAAATTTGCTAGAAATTATATCACAAATGTAGGACACTTAAGGTCTTTGTCTGTAACTCTTCTCGATTTGAGTTCCTGTGAAATAAGCACAATTGAGAAGGATTCTTTGGAAGGTTTACAATCTCTTGTCGATTTAGATTTATCCAGAAATCTTTTGTCGCACATTCCTGACAGCATTTCCTCCAATACGTTAAAGTATTTAAATTTAAATTATAACAGAATTAGTTTTATTAATAACTTCACGTTCTTTATGTTGCCCCGCTTAACAGGATTGGGTGTGATTGGTAACAGATTCACAACTATTTGGAAGAAATCATTTTTTGAGTCTAATCCTTATTTAGAGAGATTAGATCTAAGCGACAACACGTGGCGTTGTGACTGCGCGGATAATAATATGTACGATTTCTACGAATTTGTCACTTTAGAACCTAACAAAAAGGAAGAGTCCTATAATCTTATATGTAATAGCCCTATGAGCGTCATTGGACAAACTTGGTTAGAAGCTTGCTACTTCACTTGGAATCCTAATCAACAAGTAGCCAATGCTGACAATGTGATTTGGTTTATAATAGTCATGATGGTTGGTTTATGTTTGACTTTCTTGTTAGTGCATGCTATAAGGAGATCTATGAAGCGTCGTTTACAGGCAATACAAGCAGAGAGAGAAAGGCAGGTAGAAGAGGCAAGAGATAGACTCAGACAGTTAAGAATTCGTGCAGAACAGGAAGCATTAGTCAACACGCCCGATCCAAGAGACTTAATTGCTCCACCTTCGTATGACGAAGCTCTATCAATGCCAAAATTAAATGCTTCTTGTCATTCCTTAAATGAAACTGGATCGGGTAAGACTCGAAAAAAAAGGGGTCGGAGGAAAACTAAGTCAAGTGGAGATCTTTTAGAAGAAACAGATAGAAATGGCGACGTACCCGTCTTAGAAGATTACGAGTTAGAAGAAATTCAAGATAATAACCGTCGCAGAAGGCGGCGAAAAGTAGAAAGATTTGGAAGTCATGAGATATCAGAACTTGAACATTCTCCTGGAGTGAGACGCAGACGAATGTCAGAATACACCGTAGATACAGGCAACATAACTACAGTAGAAATACAGGCTGAATTAGAAGAGCCCCTTAATCCTAGAAATGATAACGCTACAAGAGAGAGTAATTTTTAGAATTATTATTTTGTGTTTAGAATCAAAGCTTGTTATGAGAGTAAACATTAGGTTACTACTCTCCCTCCTAAGACTTATTTATTTAATAGTGTGTAATGTTGTTCTTGAATGTAAAGCATGCTTTTATGATTTAAAAAATCTTTAGTTACGAAGGTTTTATTCACCGATAAGTTTAAATATGTGTATTATGAAAGGGTAATTAAGAGCACTGCCATCTAACCGAAAGAGTTGAAACTAATACAAATTGTGTAGTTTTGAAGCTACTCTAATGTACAGCGTGTAAGGATGTTTGTTTTTCATGGTATCAGCTTTCTGAATGTAACAGTAGATGGCACCTAATTATAAAAGTATTTGATAGTGAATTTATACTGGCTCTTGTATTTTCCGTGCCACTATTATTTAACTCGATTTAATCGATTAACTCGAGCGGAATTTTAAGCTATAGTTGTTTTTTTTGTATGACAAATATAACTCCGAAGCAGAACTTATATTTATTTTGATTTTTATATTTTAATATAGTGTCCTCGTGGTCCGTGTGAGCTTTATTATTATATACAGGTTGGAAACTTTCAGCCGGGCAATAAGGAGAAGAACCTTATCCGTTGCAGCTACTCGGAAATGGTCTTAAAAAAATTCTAACTGTAATTTTTTTTAAGACCATTTCCGAGTAGCTATAAGAAAATAGCCATTTTACACAAAACCATTTTTGATGCCAACCGATCCTGTTTCTAATGCTGATCAAAAACTTATATGGGACTAACCATCGTTGGAGTACTGAAAAAGTCACAAATTGCAAAAAAACTTTTATATAGGTTATTTTTTTTTTGAGCCTGTGATTGGGTTCAACATTCCATAAAAAAATATGGATAGTCTCCTAAGACCATTTCCGAGTAGCTGCAATGGATAAGGTACTTCCCCCTATTGTCCCGCTGAAAGTTTTTACCCTGTATATAATTTTACTAGTTTACAATAAATGTCAGGTGAACCTGAGAAATGAAATGTAACTTAAGCAATGTTTTTTTAAATACACGCCAATTACTTTGATTGCAGTTTAATTTGCTACATAATACTGTATTGTATGATGATATTACAATTTGATGTTCTAAAAACCGGCCCTTTTAAAAAGCTTGATCATGGTCACAGATTGTTTTACAAATATAATTGAGAACGAAGTATTATATTTATTATAACCTTGTCTACAAGATGATACAACATTTAAGACTTACTTCTAAGTTAAAGGTACAAATATTTGTCCAGTCGAATGTTTTATGTTTATTTTTTGAAGTCACCCTTTAACCACTATCTCACCAGATGGTAAGTGATGATGTGGATCGAACATGTTGTTCAGGTTAACCTAGAATTACTGGCTATTAAGGACAGCTGCCGGAACACACCGTTAGGTGCTTGGCGACAGATTTTTCACTTGGTAGCTAGCCAGGTGGACATTCGCAAAATGCCCTACCTGGTGGTAGAGATTTGCAGGTTGAATCAGGACAATGATGATTCTCTAGGTTATAAAAGTTATCTTGTATGGTTACAAGATAACTTTTATAACCTAGAGAATCATCATTGTCCTGATTCAACCTGCAAATCTCAACGAATCACGATTTATTTACCCACGTCGATATACCAAATATAAATGAATACCTTTGAGATGTGAGTTAAGCTTAAGACCGTTTATACCATTATTTATAAAATATTGAAAAGAAGAGTGTATAATATTATATCATAAAAATGCAATAAACTAAGTTATTCCTTGAAGTATAATGCAGAAAATTATATAGGTAGTTAAATGTAGTACAGTATAATAAAAATATGTTTCGATTAAAGCGTAGCCCAGCATACGAATGACAGGGAAAGCGATTCTATTTACAATTGCTACCTGTGGTTGTCGTAAGAGGCCACTAAAGGTAAAATACCGGAAGGTGGGCAGCAGCGCCTTCTGTGGAACTGATATCTTAAACTCCGATCCCCAAGTCACCTGCCAAGCGTGGGGATTATGGCAAACCTCTCCTTAATGGGGGAGGCTGTGGTTAGCAGTGGACTATACGGCTGATACAAACATATATACAGATTTTGAAATTTTATTTCGCACTACCTAACTTATCCCATCACCGTGCCTTTTTTTGTGAGTGGTGATGGGGTGTGCTTTTTTTTGGGCGTGGGACGGTACACGCACATGGTCCACTTGAAGTGATGCGGTAACGCCTGCCTATAACAGATGCATTTCGTCACAATTGACAAACGAAGCTCACCCGAGACAGACAATTGTAAGTCCCATGTTTGTGTAATTTCATAATAACTTACTGGCGCTTAAGACTGCTGCAACATACGGGTACATGCTTGGCGACAAGCTTCTCACCAGAGGCAAGCATTCGTAAAATACCATTCCGCCTAGCGGTGAAGCTTAAGACGGCGGCGCAGCCGGCGGTGAGAATCGGACCAAAGACCTGGGCACGGCAGTCATAGCTATTGCCGCTTGGTTATGCCGAGAAAGCAAATGACTATCGATTTCATTTCTCTCAAAAAGCGTAAAAGAAGATACAAATCCAGTGTTTTAACAGAAATTCATATAGAGGGTTATTAGAACATCTTATAGGTTTTACTTCTGCTAGTCCTAACAAACATTTTGGGATGTTTTATTGTGTTTGTTTATGTGTAGGACAGAATAAACACGAGGACCACCTGATGTTAAAAGTCTCTTGTGCCTGTAATTTAATATTTTATAGTACTAAGCTCGATATAAATATTCAAAATTATTCAAAGAGAGCGCGGCGGGGTCCAGTGTTGCCGCGGTGCGGTCCAGTGTTGCCGCGGCGGGCGCTCTTAGCTCGGAGTAGACATTGTCTTTTACTACGAGACACAGAACTTAAAAGTGTCAGACAGAACTAAAAAAACTTGTTGTTTTAAGTTTTGAGTCTCTCCGAGCCAACAACGCCCACCGCGCCGCGGCATCACTGGACTGCGCCGTGGCAACACTGGACTGCGCCGAATGAATAGTTTTGAATATTTACATCCAGCTAGGTAATAAAAAATATTAAATTACAGGCACAAGAAACTTTTAACACCAGGTGGTCATCGTGCTTATTCCGTCAAATACACATAAACAAACACAAATACTTATTAAAAATAATTTCCAAAAATAAACAACAAAATAAAATCATCTCAAAATATTTGTTTGAACTAGCAGAAGTCAACTCTAAGAGGTTGTTAGCATTTTACCAATAACCCTGTAATAATAGTTGATAGCTGAATGGCCACACTGCCCTCGGCGATAACTCGCTCTACAAGAGCTCAGCGATGCTCGCTGGGTAGTCAAAACAGTCGCCGAGAGACTCGCTTGGTAGACACGCATACGTGAGGCTCCCTGACTTGAGCAAGTGGGCGAGTCACCTTTCGCAATCCATCAATAGCTTACAGCTCAGCGATAAAACAATTAGAAATGAGTACTTCTAGTTTCCCCCGTGGGGTGCCGGGTTAGAATTGCACCTCCCCATATCATCCCGTGAGTGTCGTAAGAGGCGACTAAGGGAAAAATACTGGAAGGTGGGCAGCAGCGCCTTATAAAGAACTGCAATGTTACACTGCGATCCCCAAGCCGTCTGCCAAGCGTGGGGATTATGGTAAATACCCCAATAATAGGGGAGGCTGTGTTCAGCAGTGGACAAGTCGGCTGATACAGTACAGTACTTCTAGTTTTACTCGATTATCGTTCATTATATGGGGGTTGCCCATATGGTGCCGGGTTTTAATGCCCCCCATTTATTCCGAAATAGGCGACTAAGGGAATAATACTGATAGGTGGGAAGCAGCGTCTTCTGAAGAACTCACAACTTCTACTGCGATTCCCAAGACGCCTGCCTTGCGTGGGGATTATAGCAAATCCTCCCATTGGAAGACCTTGTTCAAAGGTTCCGGTTGATGTGAAGATGATATGATCGCTCATTAACAACTGTGGGACAAGTGGCGACTTGAGCTTCACCGCATAGTGGTAGGGCATTTCGCGAATGCCCGCCTAGCTAGCGACCTCCCTCAAGTAGAAAATCTGTCACCAAGCACCTAACTGTGTGTTCCGGCAGCTGTCCTTGAGAGCCAGAAACTCTATGTGAAGCCTGTTAACGCCTTCGACCACATCATCACTTACCATCCGGTGAGATTATGGTCAAAGGGCTAACTAACAGCAAAAAAAAAGACTTCGAGCGCACGATTTATTTGATATTATTAATTATGGGTTTCCGCAAAGTAACGCCTGAATATATTCATTATCAAATATATCCCTTTGTTCCTATCGTTTACTTACTTCTTCCTTCCTTATAGTGAACTTTCATACACATTTCATACACTTTATGAAGTTCATTTGAAGCGCTCGTAGCGAAGTTTACTTAGCTGTTCTTAACCGATTAGCAAAGTTAAGCAACGTCAGCCGCGGTCATGAGTTGGATGGGTGACCGCTAGTGACATTACTACTGAGCTCTTTCGTGCTTCGGAGGGCACGTTAAGCCGTCGGTCCTGGTTGTTGTCTAAAGATGGCAGTCGTTATAGTGGTAGAGCATTTTGCGAATGCCCGCCTGGCTAGCCATCACCCTCAAGTAGAAAATCTGTCGCTAAGCACCTAATGGTGTGCTCCGGCAGCTGTCCTCGAGGGCCAGAACTTCTAGGTTAGCCTGAACAACATCTTCGACCACATCATCACTTACCATCAGTTGAGATAGTGGTCAAAGGCTAACATATCAGAAATAAAAAAAAAAATCATAACCTTCTCCGACCTTCCTCTTCTTATATGTTTGTCCACATTTAAGTATATGTTGGAATATATTGATTTCTTAGCATGTTTGGTTAATCTAGTACTACCTAAGTTAATCTATTACTTATCCAGTTAATTGTTACTGGTGGTACTGATGGTAATAATAATTTTAAGCTTTCTTTCTTTATTATACTCTTTTATGATGTATATTCTAGTGACAACATAAATCTATCTTTAGCCCGGCCGTTTAAAAATTACTGTTAGGAAAATTCTAACGCGCACCACACATTTTGTAATAAATCCCGCAGATAATCATAAATTTTCTGAAGTGAACATCCACTTCTTACATATATACCGACCGGACGTCAGAAATATCAGAATGTCGGAAGACGCGCTGTCCATATATTTTGTACTCAACCCTGCACATCACCAGAAATTCGCTTCAGACGGCAGTCTTGCCAATAACCCAGGGACAGATATAATCATTTTTCTCAGCGTAAGACGCCTAATGTTGTCGATGTTTATATTGCAGTTGAACTTTAATAGCCCTACTTGGCCGAAAGCCTAAATATCGTAAAGAATCACACTAATATCATAATTTTGAAAGTTTGTTAGTGAGTGCATGTGATAAATGAAACTAGGAATATAAGTTAAGGTCCTGGATTAACTTAAAGAATATTTCTAACATAGTCATTTTTGTATTAATGTCTGTTGCGCATAAGTTTAAATAATTACAACGAAAGGAAAAAATAACCACGTGCAGGATTCGAACCCACATGCTCTTCAAATTTGACTATCGTGATGACTGAATACCTCTAATTTATCATTTTGTTCCTAATATTTAACCGTCTTAAGGGAACGGAGCGACATCTGCAACAATACTGAATTGAAATACAAGGAAGTTAAATTATATCAAAAATAGAATCAACCATTTATATTTGTATTTCTTGACATAAAATTACAATATTCATTTATAAAATCTTCTTATTGAACTATTATTTATTTATTGTTCTGTTTTGATCACTTTTGTAAAATTCAATTCTTACATTATTTTACTAATTATATATTTCACAAAGAAAAACATAACTAATTGAAGGATATGTCAACACATGATCATGAATTAAGATAAAAAAAGTCTTATTATAAAATAATTTCAAAAAGATCTAGATTCCACACTAAAGTTTGGAAATTAAATAACTGTACATACAAAGACAATCAAACATCAGCGTGAATAACTTATAATAAATGGTATCACATCCTTATGTTCTAACTCAATAAAATTATTTTAGTAAAGGAACTTACACTTAGCCAGACCATGGAAGAAATTGAATCTCTGTTTAGGAATATGTTTTAAACAAAATTATATAAATATGCCTAAACTGAGTAAAGAATGAATTCAACAAAATGTTAATACCAAATAAGCCAATATGAAGCCTAATCGCATATATTTTTAATTTAAAGTGTTTTAAGCCATGGATAGCAAATTTTTTTTTGTACCTATTTGTTTCTCAATAAACCCTTAGAATTTTTAATTTTTGTGAAAAATAAGTACACAACCATAATAAAAGGACCTAATATTGTCTCTGCGTTGAAATAAATACAGTGAAATGCAGAATAGTAACTAATACACAAAAAGCAACAACTGTACAAAAATGCGTAGATCAACGCAATTGATGTATTGACAAACGGTTTTGAAAATTATATAAAAGTATCTTAACGAGAGATTTACAGCTATGTATCGTGAACATGGCAACATTTTTCATATGTATAAAAATATTTTTACTTATTGCGCATTTAATTCTCATAAATATACTATTTTAACGCTAAATACAAGGCACTGTCGACTACAAACACACTTTGGCAGCAAAAGTTCTCAAGATACACAGTCTTTTCCAAACAAATCCATTCCCATATACTTAATCTTAGCACACGCATAAATCACAGAATTTCGCCAAATGTGAAGTGTTTGTTTATTGACACTGTTTATGTCTTACACAAAAATTTTAATGTTCATATCAGAGACTATATTTCAAGTAGTTGATTTGCGCACATTTGCATCTTCCGAAGGAACAATTATGATGTCTCCAGCATTTGATCTACTTCTGGTGACTAGTACTGGTGTTTTGGGTTTTGGAGTCTCTGACATTTTTATACGAACTCGACCCATATCAGGGGAGTATACTGGAACATATTCTCGAGAAGGTGACAAGTAATCAGAATCAGTAGTCTGATCCCCATTTATGAGAGGTTGGGATATATCAGAATCGACAGTACCGTTCAGTTTTGGATCATCATCATTAACAGGAACAAATATATCTTCACTGGCTAATGAATTCGAGTCTTTTCGTGAATCCGTTGTAGCTGCTGATTCAAATGAACTTTCATGTGGCGTTTTATCATTTTCAGTCAAATTATTGTCTTTAGAACTACTTTTGTTTTGATTAGAATCTCTCGGACTATTATTTCTCACATTTGGTTCGGTATGTTTGATTCCATTTGACGCGCCGCGGTTTTCCCCATTTTTTTGGTGGGTTTCATGTGTCGGAACAAGTTCGTATTTACCATTCACCTTCTTTTCAATTGGCTCTTCTAGAGGAGCAGGTTTTCCTAGCAATGATTTATTCATATCCACCATTTCCTTTGATGCCTTTTCTACATCCCTCTTTTGCTGGCGCAAAAGTCTTCGATCCCTTCTCTTTCTCATTTGACCCTTTGCAATAGCAAATCCAATCAGGCCTACTAATAAGACGACAATAATTGCAATACAAACATATGTACCAGTCTTATGAGGAGCAGGATTTTCATTTGAAACTGGTGCTAGTCCTCCCGATTCTGTGACTCTAATTTGTTGAGACACTGTTGTGTCTCTGGGAGTTGGTGAAGTTATTAATTTTTCAGTCGTGATAAATGGAATACTTTCACTATTCCAGTTAACACCGCCTTTATAGACAGAAGGTGGCTCAGGTATAGGAAACTCTGTTGTATTATCGTCATCAATAAGCGTGACTATTGGACCAGGATTTAATTCTTTAAATGCTTCAGTTGTAGTTTCTTTTACTATATCGTGTCCTATATCATAATCGAAAAATTCGGTCGTAGATTCTTCTGTAGTATCATAATCAAAGCCCTCAGCTGTAGATTTGTTTGTAGTATTACTTCCTACATTAAGGTGGAAAGGCAGAAATCCTTCACCAGACCCTTCCCCAGACCCTTCTCCAAAATCTTCGCTAGGATCAGCAGTGGTTTGAGCTATGATTTTGTCTTTTGCCATAAAATTCGTAGGAACATTTGATTTTATTTTTGGTTCGATGTAGATATCTGATACTGTTGTGCTTTCGTATTCACCAGATCCTTCAATATCACTTGGTGAAACAATGGAACGTTTGACATTGAGAAACAAATGACCATCATCGTCTTCAATATCATTACTTCCATGTACAACTACTTTGCCATCTTCTAAATCATTACTTGCTGCTAACGACATTGATTTTAAGGCTGTGGTCTCTTCACCGACCTTTACTGCATCATACGCTTGGTCACCCATCATCATATCTAAATAATTAGTTTCAGTTTTGGAAACTTTGCAGATGTCTTTAGTTTTGAGTTCAAGCCACGATTTTTCTCTATATTTGGTTGGTGAAGCACATACGATTTTGTCTATAGATACTTTAGCAATCAATAAACGGTCCCGCGCTAAAAGATTTTCGCACGAACAATCGAGGGGATTTCCTTCCATCTCCAAGTGTTCTAAGCTGACTAAATGCTCAATATCTCTAGGTATATCTTTTATAAGGTTGTTTGTTAAATCTAAAGAACTCACACTTATTGGCAAAGAGGTTAATGAAAGATGTTGTATTCTGTTATTTGCCAAATTCAGATGGACTAATTTTTTTGCGTTGTGCAAAAATTTGTTCAGGTATTGTATACCATTAGTAGAAAGATCCAACGTGACAAGTTCCGTTAGCCGGTCGAGCTCATGACTAAGTTTAGTGATGTTGTTGTGCGAGAGATCGAGAATATTAATATTGTGGTGTTTCTGACGGAGAGTAAACTTGTGGAGTTCCGCGAGGCTACTACAAGAAGCGCGGTGGAGGCCATCGCGAGTGGTGGCACACATGCAGCTTTCTGGACAGACGGATGCTAGAGTTGGTGCTAGCAGCACAGAAACTGCCAAGAAGCAGACAGATACTTGAAACCAGAACATCTTGACTGGAACTTGGTACCTGAAAAGAAAGAATAAACATTTTTATACACAACAATTTTTAAGACAAAAAATAAAATTCCATGACGGTAGGTAAAAATAAATAACGTCAATATTGTGACACCAACAGCTTGTCGAAGTGCATTTACCGCTAATCTGTTAGTGGTTGCATCGAGTTTTGAATTTCAGCCACAATGCATTGTAACTAACACGTGTTTTATAAACACTTAACCAGTATCCGTTTCAGTTATGACAATATTGGGATTTGACGGAATACGCGTGCAAAGTGGTACGCCGAGGTACGGTTTACTGAAGCAATCTCGCTATCAAGACGGTCAATTATTTCAAGCTATTAGATAAATCACAACATCCCTAGCTGCCATCTAAATATAGGACAGTATAAGTTATGGATGAACGGTCCCCTGCGGACTATTATCAACTAAACCTTTCCAATTATTGTTGAAGCAGTTAGGTCGCAATTTAAATCTACGCGTTTCCTCGTCTCTTCATAACGGCATCTCTACAAATGTTTTACGGGTATCAAATTGCGAAGCGTTTTGCGGATGATAGTACTCGTATTACAAAAATGTATTACAATGGTGTCAAAATATTTTTCGGATCTTTTGCATCCTTTAATCCGGTAAAAATGGAAAATAATATAAAGTAATACGCTGATCCCCATCTAGTGGTTTTTAAGAGACCGTGACGTGATGCAACTTACAGTTGCATAATATTTGATGATGAACGAGTTATATCCATCATCTAAGATTTCTATTCAGAGGTCCTAGTAGCCCGCCATGTGTTAGCCTTCCTTTACTCATCACAACGACAAAACACTCAGAATACGAAGGTGATCTGCGCGGCTCAAGTCTCATTGAGCCTATAATTACACTGTGATTTAATAGTTCTGTATTCCGGATTGAAAGATTTGGTCGTCTTTTCATTTTGGAATACATCCATATTACCGTATTACTGCTGCTTGGTGGCTACAGTAATTAAGTGGCAGTACCTATTTGACATATTTTTCTAATTCGCGACAGATTTTACTCATCGTAGAAAAACAAATCATAACCAACTCTTTAAGCAATATAATAAGTCTACAGCTATAGATTTGTGGCTAACTTTAAAACTTATGATTGATGTCATATATATTTTCTGTATTAATGTTCTTCCTTATAAGTAGTTCTCCGGGACAAGCAACCTCCCTCTTCTTTTCCGCGTCCATTTATGCCAACCACTTCCTACCTATTCTGGCGTGATGTAATATGAATTTGGTTCTATATCTGGGCACATAATAACATCCTCGGTGCACTTGGCCGACCAAGAAGTAGTTCAATGTTAATACGACCGGAAGACGGCAGTTACCCATTTATGCGAATGTGACGATTCAGTCTCACCTAACAACCGGGACCACTGCGGGAGTTTGTGGAGGCGTCGTTTGAGAATTTAAGGATCCTATGACGTATATATTTACATTGCAATATTTTTCATTTTTATATTACGATTAACCTAAAATGTTACGTGTCAGGAGGTTAGAAAATGAGATGAAAGGGAAGTGAATAACAATTACATCTATGCAACGTTGAACAAGTAATTTTAGGTTTATCATTATATAAAAATGCAAAGTATCGCAATGAAAATGTAACTAGCTAGGTCGGTAACCCAGCTTATCGTGTCTTTATCGTACCTTTTCAGGAGTTTATCATGCAAAGTTATTGGACACCAATGCCATGCATATGCATACCATAAATTTCCTCTAAAACAGTAAAAACAATAATAATTATGATTACCCTTTTGTAAATGTAATCATTTAAAAAAGTTATTTAAAATATATTACATAATGTAGAACATATTCTGCATCTCAATCAATCAACGATCAGTTACAATATAGTTAGACAACATAGCGACCAATTAAAAATAAAAATCATAATCGAAATCGAATGAGAACTGACTCTCAAGGTCATCAGCTCTTGAACACACTATTAAGTTCTTGGTGACATATTTTCTTCTTGAGAATACTGCCTAGGCAGGCTCTCAAAATGCCCTACCATTCGTAGGTAAAGCTCAAACCCGCGCCGTGATTACAAGGATCTCAAGCGCTGCAATCCACAGGTATTACTACTGAGACATCACTGGTGAGCAGATGATGCTAACCAAAATAGAATATCCAACTATTATTTACCATTTTAATAAACGAAGAGTTCTTTTAGTAATCCTCGCAGAAAATCCTCAAGACAACAAAACAAGTTAAAACACGGACCAAGTTTCATTCTTATGCTAAATTCTATAAAATCGGACCAAAGAGATAGCCTTATTAAAACGTGATTGACGTCAATTCCCCAAATTCAAATTGATGGCTGAATCACAATGCATTTATAGCTCCTTTAACAGAAAAATAACAGGAAACTTGTCAGTTGCCAATAATGCATACAAGGTCTTGCATAAAAAAGTGATAGAATTGAAAGTTCATTGAGACTGCAAAACATGTTGATATTGAATTGCTCATGAAGTACATATTCATTTAAAATCTCATGCATAATAAAAAATGTCCCGATGTCAATTGCCACTAAATTGCAAGTTTAGGGCTATAATATAATTATATCCCTCAACATCTACAATAAGAAAATTTTAACTACAAAGAATACAATTTACAAACTTAAATAATGGTGAAATTACGATATACAAAAAAGTAGGTAATGAAAACTTTAAGCCCGAACTGAAATACTTAGTTAATCCAACGATTCAGAACAAGAACCCCAGAAGGGTGAAGAAGATTCAAGAATAAGAAGATTCTAGTCCAGAAGATAAGCAAGTTAAGATATTCAAAAGCTATACTGCATGTACCTATTGTGTCATTATAAGTTATAATTTATTATTATAAATGCTTTGTTGCTTAAATTCTTTCGTTGTAGTAGCTGTAGTGTTGTACACCGCCGGTAAATAAAAGTTATTTTAAACAAGCTAAGAGTAAAAGAAAAAAATATATAACGTATCTATACGCTTACTTCTAACAAGTTAAGTAAGAAGTATAAATTAATTTAAAATGTAAAAAGCCCGACTGCAAACTATTTATTTTCGTCCACCGTTATATCCATTGAAATTAAAACTGCAAGTTATATATATTTATGTAATTGTTTTTTAAAGCCATTCATTTTTCTTAACATACGCTGCTCTATGGGTTTGGAATTAAAAAAAATCCCACTATGTGGCGTATAAAATTAGTTTGTTTTTTATATTTTTTTATGTACCTAGTGTCACTTGTATTATCAAGCCGAATCTAATGATATCGCACACGATAAAAGCGGTTAAGCCGTTTAGAATTTATAGTGGATTAAAGATACTCACACACATACGTACATACATAAACCTTGAAAACATAACACTCCTTTTCTTGGGCAGTCGTGTAATAACAAAACGGACTGATAAGCATAAAAAGAAAATCTTAACTCTCCAATAAAACTGTGCATAAAAATGAATCATTCATCGGCAGATTCAACAAACAAGACCATAAACAATCATTGAAAACCATTTTAATATAAGTTATTGCCTAGATAATGAACTAAATTATGAATATAATGAAAGGATAGTATGCTGATGGCAAAAGTGACTCAGAAGTGTAAGGTCAAAAGTCTCACTTAACCGGGACAGTACACCAGTTGGCCGTGGACATATTATGAGACAGATTTATCTTATATCATTTTAAGTATTGGACATATACATAAATAAGGTAGGAACTTGATAATATTTAAATAAACATAAATAAAAATATACCGCAATAAATCTCATCTGTTGGTTCAAAGTTGATCTTGGACATAAATGTATTGTATTGTATGTATAATACATTCGAATATTGTTATGGCAAAATGAGCTATTAAATTATGTGTTTCTGAAAAATCATATAGCGATATAATGATCTTTCAGAAACGCAGATCATATAGATATGAAGCGGTTTTATGTACTTATGACGCATATATCTTTAGTGAAACATCCGACCTCGTTTTTGACCGACTTACGAAAAGGAGAGGGTTCTGGATCCGACTGAACTGAAGAGTATTACTTGAGTTATGCATAATAATGTTACAATGCTTATTTAATTGACTTTGACTACAGATGATGTTAGGTTTAGGTTTAAAAATAATAAATAAATAAACAGATCATTTATTGCCGCTAAAATAACAACATTTTTACGCTTTTCATTTACTTAAATATTATGAACTAATAATTAACTTACTATATTAATTTAACAATTATATCCTAGGGCAATAGGGATATACTCAGCATGTGTTATGTTCACACTATGATGTGATCATAACGCTGTTTTTCAGTGTTACCCTGAGCTCGGGCTAAGGTCTCGGCCGAGATACTATAGTAATAGAAGAATACATGTGACACACAAAATGACTTTAATTACCTTCTTTATATTAGTTTTTTTTTGTACAATCAAAACAGCCGCCTTACTGGCCATAATTTATACATTACAAATAAGTGCATTTATAATAATTTATTTTTGAAACAACTGAGGTGTGTGCGTGTGTTTGTGTGTAAGGGTGTGCGCGTGTTTGTGTGTGTGTGTGAGAAAGAGAGAGGGTTAGTTTTAATGATATTTATTCCCATTAGCATTTTATTTTGAAGCAGTGATGGCTCAGTGGCATTGGCTATGGACTGCCGCGCAGCAGGTCCATGGTTCGAATCCCGCCCAGAGCTTGAGCTTCACCGCTTGGTGGAAGGGCATTTTGCGAATGCCCGCCTGGCTAGCGACCACCCTCAAGTAGAAAATCTGTCGCCAAGCACCTAAAGATGTGTTCCAGCAGCAGTCCTTGAGAGCCAGTGAAATAACAGGCAAAATAAGACTTAACAGGTATGTCTCAAGGTGATGGGCGCAGTGCAGTTCGTCACTTATGATGAATTGCATCTGTTATAGGCAGAGGATACCGCTTAACATCAGGAGGGCCTCGCGCTTGTTCCTTCACATCAACATAAAAAAAAATAAAAAATTAAGACAATACAGTCACTTACGTGAGAACATTGCTTAAACATAAATTAAAACTATACATTCGTCATGTTGTCTATCATAATGAATACTATAGTAGCCACCCATCCAATGCATTATTTACATAATTGTGATCAGTGGTGACATGATGAGCAAGTTGGGTCTTAAATGCATTAAATGAGTTGACACTTTTAATTTTTGAGGGTATCTGGTTGTAGAGTTGTACTCCTTCAAATGTAAGCATTATTTTGCCATAATTAGTTCGGTACTTCGGTAGGACTAAGTAAGATGTTCTTATATTCACTTGTTGATGTACTGTATCAGCCGGATTGTCTGCTGAACACAGCCTCCTGTTTCAAGGGGGGGTTTGCCATAATCCCCATGCTTGGCAGGTGACTTGGGAATCACAGTTGAAGCGCTCGTGGCGAAGTTTACTCATAGCTGTTCTCAACCGATCAGCAAAGTTAAGCAACGTCGCGCGCGGTCATGAGTTGGATGGGTGACCGCTAGTGACATTACTACTGAGCGCTTCCGTGCTTCGGAGGGCACGTTAAGCCGTCGGTCCCGGTTGTTGTCTTAGGATGGCAGTCGTTATAGCATGGTGGTAGGGCTTTTTGCGAATGCCCGCCTGGCTAGCTACCACCCTCAAGTAGAAAATCTGTCGCCAAGCACCTAACGGTGGGTTCCGGCAGCTGTCATTGAGAGCCAGTACTTCTAGGTTAGCCTGAACAACATCTTCGATTACATCATCACTTACCATCAGGTGAGATAGTGGTCAAAGGCTAACCTATCAGGCATAAAAAAAAATAAAAAAAGTATAGATATCAGTTCCTCAGAAGGCGCTGCTGCCAACCTTCCGGTATTTTACCTTTAGTCGCCTCTTACGACACCCACATGTAGTAGACACCCACATGTAGTGGGTCGGCCACTAGGTACATGTGGGCGGGCCGGGCTAGAATGTCACCCCCCATGGGTGACATTCTAGCCCGGCACCCCACGGGCCAAGTCGATGTAAAATGATAAAAGCGATAGTTTGATTTATTTACTTTTTAGTGCATTTTCGTTTTAGAATATTTTCTATTTGAAGTCAGTTTTTTTGTTAAATTTGTTTGTTTGTTGGTTATTTTCATGTAGATAATACCTTCCAGTTAGTTCTATGATTATATTCCAGATAGTTATAGTCCAGTTTAAATATTTCATTAACTTCAAAAACCGTATTTGCCAATATGCCTACTTAGTTATTATTACAACTATTACGATTGCGAGCAGTTTTAGGGTTCCGTACCCAAAGGGTAAAACAGAGCCCTATAGATGATACTCTGCTCTCTCGTCTGTATGTCTATCTGAGTTAGTAACGGGTCTCTAGCTCGTAAACGGAATGAGTTGTTGCGAATGCCCACCTGGCTAGCCTTAACCCTCACGTAGAAAATCTGTCACCAAGCAACGGTGTGTTCCAGCAGCTGTTCTTCAGAGCCAGTAATTTAGGTCAGCCTGAAAAGCATTTTCGCCCACATCATCACTTAACATCAGGTGAGATAGTGGTCAAAGGCCAGCCTGTCAGCAATTAATGAAAACCATGAACACCGAAGATAGGCTATCATTAGCCTATCTTCAGTTTTAGCTAAACGTAAAGTCTTTGACATAAGAGTTCTGTTACGTGAAGCTAGTAATGTTATTTTTAGGGCGAATGTGGCTTACGAACTAATGTCAGAGCTTGCTTTTCTAAATTCAAAGGTTGTCTAGAAGAGATTGCTATAAGCGATAATACCTATTATTTATTGTGGACATGGATAAACTCTTAGCAAACAGAGTTTATCACTCTGCTATCCTTATCTGTTAGTTTATCCATCTATATAAATTTAGAGCCATGAGAAGACAAGCAAGAACGCTAAACTGTGAAATTGTAAACTGTAGTAGGCATGCGTGATGCTTACCATCAGGCTGCTAACATGGTCGTCTCGTGTCATGAGGTGTGGTAGTGCGAATTAAAATCGTTAATTTAAGGGTGAACTGGCCGGGCCGTAGGGTGATCACTGCCTTATTTGCGGATTTAGGTCCAAAACAAAGCATAATACCGATTGATCTCGTCATTACCTTGGCTTGTATGATGCTGAAATTTTAATAAGATTATTAACTTCAGAATTATGAGCTTCGAAACATTTTCATATAATATTTTCAAGGCTCCTAACTTTCAACTTAATTATGTTATTAAAATTTCGGCATCATACAAGCCTAGATAATGACGAGATCACTCGGTGTTATGCTTAATTCTGGACCTAAAGTCTCAAATACGGGATTGATCACCCTATATATTTGTATGGAGAAGCGACCGGCCAGTTCAACCTTAAGGTTAAAATAAGACTGCATTAAGACATGGGTGTTGACCCCCTGATCTCTTTTGACGCTGCACGCATCGTAGAATAAACCCGTCCTGACGGATACGCCGTACCTGTAGCTTTGTACCTAAAGTGCAGAAACCAGGGCTGCCACTGTCAACTGAGCCATAGTAGAAAGAGTCGGGAAGTAGGCCATCTCCGGCCCGATCCGCGATATAACTACCTAGAATACTTGGCTGTCCCAGGGTTGTAACTTATTTATAATGTATGTATATGCTAGATTTTAATGCAGTACCTAGAAATAGGCAAGGACCGGGAAGTTGTATTTTTACTTGTGTCTGGGTTCAGGGTTAGTGAGGTTGGTTTTACCTAAACGATGATGAAACCTTTCACGATGATAGAAAGTGCAACAGGCGATTCCTATGTGGTTGCGGGGCCACAGACGAGCGACGCGGGCAGTCCTACTTAATACAATAAAAAAATAAGCAGGTATCTCACTCATCATCAAGTAAAAATGATAGGTATGCTAGAATAAGTGACTTGCTTACCTTTCCTGTTCAGTTAGAAATCTGAACAGAGACAACTCTGGAATCGATGAATTATATAAACAGCCGAACACACAGTAATAAGTTCTCTTCTGCGATTATCAAATATTTTTCATTTATTTAGCGGTGCCAAAAAGCCGTGACGCGCGATCCTCGTTCGGTGTTAGCCCCGGCTGGCGCACTGAGAAACGGGTCGAGATTGTGTTTGAGTGTGCGTGCGGGACGCATAGATACTATGGCGCACACAATTAAGCCGCGCGCGGTGCGTTTGTATGAAGATAACTTACTGCCCCACTCTTTCTACTATGACTGAGCTCTGATATCACTATGCCAATGATATTCATGAAGATCAATGCGACAACAGCAGGATATACATTAATCATGCTGCATCGTCCCCCTTATTCTGCGTCATGTTCATGTAAAACAAGCTGATGTTTGTATGAAACGGCCTGTTTCCATACGTATGCAGTAGAATGCATGTTTCACAGTCACATTTACGTGTTCAACCTTGTTACAGTTAATGCAATGATACCTAGTTGAGCAAGACAAGCAGGGCTCTGTAAATTAGTAGATATACTTATATTATTGTACAAGTCTACATAACTGAATACTTTATTATAATTCATAATATAACGATGTCTATTATGATTTATGTGTGTACTACGCGTGTCTGCCTTATACGAGTAAGTTTAAAAATAGAATCAAAAACTATTAACCAGAGTTGAAAAAATCTTAGATGTTAACAAATAAGAGTCTCATTTACAAATTTTACGAGCAGAACTCTGTGTCTTGAGCGAGATTGGAATCCGCATTTCCCGGGTTTAAGCACCAAGTGCCTTAACTGCTCGACCATCGAGACTGGCTAGACAGACGCAAATTATGTTATTAACTAATTTTTTGAGAGTCAATAATTCTAGGTTAGTCTGAACAAAATCTTCGACCACATCATCACTTACCATCAGGTGAGATTGGGCAAAGGCTAACCAAAAGGCATAAAAAAACTGATTTGTAGATCCTGAAACTAGCCATTACGAGTATGTTGCCGTACAAAATAGAACTATGGTGGAGTCGCTAAACCTTTCACTCGGACACTCAAAATTAATTTGCTTATTTAGAATGCCTCATAAAAAATAAAGTAATATGAAAAATACTTCAAAATAGAATTAACACAATATTATGTTTTTCTTCCCGTGGGCTGCCGGGTTAGAATGTCAACCCTCCCGCCTCCCCCATCTCTACCATTGGGTGTCGTAAGAGGCGACTAAGGGTAACAGAGGATGGGCAGCAGCGCTTTTTAAGGAACTGATATCTCATACTACGATCCTCAAGACGCCTGCCGAGCGTAGGGATTAAGACAAACCCTCCATTGTGGGGGAGGCAGTCCAGCAGTGGACAATCCGGCTGATACAGTACAGTATGTTTTTTTTAGACATTTAACATACTTGTACTCAAAATTAACCTACATAACTTGTGGAAGTCGGACCATGAAAATAGGAGCTCAAAATGTTTTGATACAGCATGGTACCAACTTCCCCAATTTGTTTTGGTTTATTTCGTGTGAGTATTTCGTATTTCATAATTTTGAGTTTATTTCTTTTTGATATCGGTTTTAGTTTTTAAATCACTTTAATAACAAAGCGTGTGACAAACCAAATGTATTTTTTATGCCTGGTAGGTTAGCCTTTGACCACTATCTCATCTGATGGTAAGTGATGATGTGGTCGACGATGTTGTTCATGCTAATCTAGAATTACTGGCCGTCAAGGACAGCTGCCGGAACTCACCATTAGGTGCTTGGCGACAGGTTTTCTACTTGAGCGTGGTAGCTATAGCCATGCGAGCATACGCAAAATGCCTCACCACCATGCTATTACGACTGCCACCCTAAGACGACAACCGGGACCGACCTCCGAAGCACGGAAGCGCTCTGTACTAATATCACTAGCGATCACCCATCCAACTCATGACCGCGGCGGACGTTGCTTAACTTTGCTGATCGGTTAAGAACAGCTAAGCAAACTTCGCTACGAGCGCTTCGAAACCCAGAATGATAGTTCGTGGACGAAAATACATACTTAATATTTAACATTCTTATTTTTTTTAAGGTATGATAACGTTTGGAAGACCTAAAAGATTTTCATATGTGAATATATTACACTCCCAAGAATATTAAATACACACCTGTCGAATAGATAACCTCCTTGTTGAAGTCATTAAAAATAGAAAAGATACTCTTTTCTTTTTTACTTACAATTTTATACCAACTGATGAAAGTAAAAACAAACAAATCAAGGCCAAATTTGAGGTAAAAGGTCATTAAACATTGACAAGTAGGTATACTGGTCCTGAGCAAGATTTGTATACAAGTTTTCAATGAGTTTAGAATTATATTACATTCAAAATATAACTATTATTATAATTATGTGTTGTGATTTATAAGTACTGAAATTGTTATCTACTTAAAGTAGGTGTTTGCTTGGTGGTAAGGCTTGCAAATGCCCACCTGACTAGCTACCACTCTCAAGTAGAAAATCTGTCGCCAAGCACTTAACGGTGTGTTGTGAAAACGGACACAGACGGGCAGGTGTCCTTGAGAGCCAGTAACACTAGGACAGCCTCGTCAAATAAAATGTGGCCACATGACAAGTACCAACTTTCGAATATAAAAAATACATCAAAATCGGTACAGCCTGTAATTAGTCACACAGAAAAAAACTTCTCGTCTTATTGAGGACTTGTTCCTTTTTTCAAGGCGGTTTAAAACTATACATCACAAACTAGTTTTAAAATAATTTTTACCAAAGATTACTCAATAGCGCAAAGTATTCCGTAATAATAATTTTATACTAAGCTAAATCAAAATTAAATATTTTACAATATCACATGTGCACGTGGAGGTGTGGGGTGCCGGGCTAGAATGTCACCCCGTGGCGTAAGTGGCGACTAAAGGTAAAATACCGATAGCAGCAGCGCATTCTGAAGAACTGACTTCTTAAAACTGCGATTCCCAAGACGCCGGCCAACCGTGGGGATTATGGAAAACCCCTTAATATGGGAAATTAATGGGAATTAATGGCTGTGTTCAGAAGTGGATAATCTTGCTGATACAGTACAGTCAAATTTTAACATAATCCATAATTATTAGGTATTTTATCCCTGAAAAACTTAAAAGTATAATAATATAAAAGAACTAGATCTAAGTATCCGTATCCGTAAAAATCTGTTTGATGAAATAACACCTTTTATTATAAAACTGGTGCATTTCACGATAACAGCAAGTTATACGACCCAACTTCAAAGTGGTTATAATTTTTTTATGAAACTGCGTTTCCGTTTAATTATTTCCTTAAACATGTTCTCTTAAAATATAACTAATTGGTTAAAATCTGACGGATTTCTCATCATAATGTTATTTCTAGTAAAAGAGTTTCACCTAATTATAATTTTCTTGTTCGTCAATAAAAATCAGCTCCGTACGCTATGTAATTAGTACACTTATATAGTACCACCAAGTTAACTGTGCAGTTTTCGAGGGCGCTACTGGTCATGGAAACCAACTACAGACTGTCACAATTTGTGGGAAAGTTTTAGTTCTTTTTTCTGCCACCTGAACAGATAAGTTTGTGGGTCTGTATGTAGCTATGTATTTAAGTAATTAAACATACGAGTACATATCATATCGATTTGTTAAGTTGGTATGTCAGATCACACCTCTAAGTTGATAGGTTCGTTGACACGTTTCTCCGTGGTTACTGTATCGGTATTTTATTGGGGGCGAGCCTATTGCCATCTACAGGGTACTAAACTACGGATGTCTATTGAAAATTTCCTTGTAAGACCGTATGAAACAATATAAAGACTTATAAAACTTAAATTAATACAAAACTATCACATTTAATTTTTTTGCCCAAAAATAGGAGAGTTATGTTTTCAGGGTGCATGTATGTTTGTGAGTTTCTTTATTCCACCGTAACTTCTAAACGGCTTAATCGATTTTAATGTATGAGATATCGTTAGATTTGTCTAGATAACGCGAGTATAATATTTTTTTTTTCATCCAAACCCACTGTGTGTGATATTTGATATGAAAAACGATTCCATATATATATTACTTACAGTTTTAAAAGCAATGGAACGATAAAATAATTAACGAAAATAAATAATTTGCAGTCGGGATTTTTATTTTTTTAATTAATATACAGGGTGCCCGGTAATGAATGGATAACCTTAAATTAGGTATTTGTATATCTAATGGCCATTAAGAAAAAAAAACAGAACAAAAAAAAAAAATATATCATTTAAATAATAAAACAAATACCATTTTGAAACCGGCTTTAGGCACACTTTATTTTAAAATGATTGGTCACATGTATTGTGTATTCATACTTTTTTTTTACGCTATGGATGCTTAAACTTTGGCAAAATGAATATGTTTGTTTCTTAAAAAGACCATAACTTTGATACTACTTGATTTTTTTTTGTTCTGTTTTTTTTTTTCTGAATGTCCATTAGATATACAAATACCTAATTTAAGGTTATCCATTCATTACCGGGCACCCTGTATACTTATCTGTGATGAAATTTCTGCAGCTATTTTCTATTTTATGAATATATTTCGATAAAACTACGATATATTTATATCGATTAGTATATTGAATTCATTGAACACGCACAAAATCTACGTAGATATTTCATCTTCACAGACATATTTTAATAAATACATTTCTGGTTGGCTGATCAGTAAAACAAGATCAGCTGGTGTTCATTAGCCGGGAACCGAACCTGATATTGCGAACTGACCACTCAACTGTGAAAAGGAAATCTAGATCTAGGTTATTAATTACCCACTCAGACCTTCAAATCCAGGCTTTGTTCATCTGATTTCATTAATTCGATTTTCCCGTGGGGTGCCGGGCTAGAACGTCACCTCCGTCTCTACCTTTGTCGTAAAAGGAGACTAACACACCAAAAGGTGGGCAGCAGCGCTTTTTGGGGAACTGATATCTCACACTGCGATTTCAACCTGCCAAGCGTGGGAATTATGGCAAACCCCATAATCCCCATCCAGACGCTGTGTTCAGCATTGTACGATCCGGCTGATACAGCTGCTATGATTTTCATTTCATCCGACATATAAAAGAACGAGTTCAGGAGCCTTCAAGATAACTTCGACAAGAAGCCCTAAAGATGTGTACTTGCAATTGAACTTGCTACTACTTTTTCTTTTCAGAGCTGTGAAGATATTTTATATTGACTAAAGTTTTAGTAACATATAGATCGGTCAGAACTTGGGTTATGATAATGAATAGATTCAGGCGTTACTTTGCGGAAATCCATATTTAGTAATAACAAATATTATTTAAATATTTTAAGAAAACATTATATTACCCAATGTTTTCATGTTTCAATAAAACACTTAAAAAATATTAATAAATATATCTAGTGACTATTCCGCCTAAATTTCCTGCTAAGCCGACGTGACGTCACAAACGCCACGCAGCCAAACCGGAAGAATTTTCGACGCGTTTCGATTCTACACGAAGCATCCTGAGGTTTTGACTCTACGAGCGCACGAACGAGAAACTTATGTGGGTTATATTTACCGGGAACATTCGAAACTGTTTACAACTATTTCAATAGTCCGAAGTCATGCTTTATTACGATAGGTACTAAGGTTAAATTCTAATACTCTTGATTATGTAATCGTGCTAATCTAGCTGCCGGAACAAATAAATTGTATTAACATTGGATGCTCCCGATAGTGTTTAAACATAAAACCTGAGCTGTTTATCTGAACTGCGCTATTACCGTTGAATTAATGTACTACGCCTATCACTCAGTATGAGTTTGTGTGCGTAACTTTTGTAGATACAATAGTTGGATATCACTACACACGTAATTTCTACGGCGCTCATGCGCAAATCATTGTTATCTATCATCTGTTTGGAGTAACCACACACAGGGTTGCTTTATTTTTATTATTTTGCACTCGTTTTATAAAATTTCCGTTAAACATAAACTAGAATCCGTCTTGAACTTGTTTGATACTATTCTATTATATTTATCAAATATAATAGAATACTATATTCCGAGCTATTTGCTTTAGACAGTTTTCACACTGGTTCTGTACTTTAAAAGTGTTATTTAACACAAGTATAAATTAATTATGATGCAAAAAACTCGACTACAAATTATTTATACGTCAAATTATTGATTTTCGTTCCATTGGAATCAAAAGTGCAAGTTTGGAATTGTTTTTCAAAGCCCTTCTATTTGATATCCCGCTGGAAGATTGCCATCACCACAGCCACAGCCCGATCCACAGAAGTGCTCTGGAATAAAAATATCTAACAAAAT
The DNA here is from genome assembly GCA_963890685.1 of Plagodis pulveraria. Classification (NCBI taxonomy): domain Eukaryota; kingdom Metazoa; phylum Arthropoda; class Insecta; order Lepidoptera; family Geometridae; genus Plagodis; species Plagodis pulveraria. The sequence continues at coordinate 10,829,521 of OY982951.1, forward strand.
GTCGCCTAAAATCCGCTAGTTTTTTTTTATTCATTTTTATGTACTACGGGTTACTTGGGTTATCAAATCACACGCTAATTTTTGCAAGGCGTTAAGATACTAAGAAGCCCTGCATAACCCACCTTACTGCATCAGATGTAAAAGGGGTACATACATACTCCCAAACTAAGAATTAGCTACCGATACTGATAGTTAAGGCGTGAATTTGGCGGCTGTTTTTTCTCTCCAACAGCAACCATTTAATTTTAATTGAAACAAATGTTTAACTAATACTCAAACTATCGATATAAGGTGCTTTTAACCAGACTTCCAGCAGCAGACAGTGCTTGAGATATTTTTTGAAATAATTTTATTACATAAAAATTAATTTTAAATTATTCTAAATCTCACAAACTTCGATCATGATAATAAAACACTAAATTGTTGATATTTAAATTTAGAATCACACCCAATAACAGAGAAGAATGTTTTCCTTATAAATATTTAGACTGATAGCCCTATGCTAATCTGGCTTACCTCATAATATTAGCTGGAAAATAGTTTCGCACGCTATCTGCGGCATATTTATCTGCCAATTTATAACGTGGGCAACCCACGCTTTTCGAAGATTACGTCTATGATGTGTAGTTACTCAGGTTCAAGTGTAGGACTCCAATTTATAGGTTAAGGTAAACATAGTTGAATGTTTCTGGTGTGAGTGGCGTCAGACGGAGCATTGGAATCTTATTCGATCCCCGGATCAGATATTTATAATGAGTTTTTCTGAGTTATGAGACCATACATTAGTCTAGAACTTTAACCGGTAATGTTATTGAAAATAGTTAGGTATTAACATGTAGGAAAACTTATCGTAAAAATAATATTGAGCTTATCAAAGCTTTGTTTGAAAATTAGAATAGCATATATTTGTGAGATTTATTACGGGTCTTCCAATAGGGATTTCCGATTAACAGTTGATAGTAGCCATATTGTTGAAGCTACATCTGTCAAATTGGCTGTCATTTATTCAGTCTGTTTTGCCAAATCACTATGGCCGGTTACAGCGTTCAACAAAACGTGCAAATGAAAAAAATTTTTAATATCAAAATGCATGTTCAGTTCAGGCAATATTCCGAGCGCTTCGCCTATTTTTGGTGGCCATAATCGTCATAACGAGAGGACTATTTGCAGTGCGGTGGATAAATTTGATTCCACTGGTTCTGTTAACAATCAATCAACTGAATTTTCTAAATAAATATACAACTAAATATGAGGTTTTATCTAACTAGGAATGCCTAGTGATTATGGCGGTCTATATGTTACAATTAAACAGCGTTTATATGAAATGTATTATTCACCTTATTTTTACACCTAAGATATTTTTTGTTAAGATCGAAAGTGTGAATACTTATTGCCATAAAGAACTTAAAAGAAAACGCCACTCTGGTGAGGATCTTGCAATGTCGCCATACATCGCATTCTTTATGATGGAAACCACACACATTTTGGTTTCTCTTTACTCCAGCATAAGTGTACAGAAATTATTATTTAGATTTGTACCTTTACGACGTCATAGTGCATGCTTTTACTTCAATCATCATAATGTTATACCAACACAACTACACAATGGAAAGGAAATTTTCATGCGTAACTGTCATTTTCATTCATCGGTACTATGAGTTTGTAAACATTACGCCTTTCCACAATGCTGTTTAAAAACCTTTGAAGAAACTCCGTGTGACCAAAACAAACTTGAAAACATTGCGTACCTAGAATGGACGTAGTAATTTTTCACATTATGAAGAATAATATAAAAAGTAATATTACTGAGAAAAATATTTATATTAAATTTTTACATTAACTTCTTAGGAACCGGCTAGGACCCACGTTATATTCTAGCCGGTTCCTAATAAGTTAATATGGATCGCGATAGTTTTCAAAGTGAAATTTTGACATTCTTCATAGGCAAAATTATATGATACAAAGTTGTATCACCCATTTTTTTTAGTATTCTCCTTGAAATCATAGAAGCTTCTAGTAAGTTTCTGATAAGTGGTTGAGCTATCCAAGAGGATGATACCTCTACACATGATGTAAGCTTGTGCTTGATACCAGCTTAGCAATTCTACAGATGTGTCATATAGCCTCACCTTTGTAAGCCTACCCAGCTTTTGTACAGACAACTGATTCAAAAGACATTCTTGATGTAAGATCCAAAGTTGAATGTCAGTGATATGTAACACCGCTCAGGACTCTCCGTTCACGGCACGGTCAAATCTCGGAAAGCAGGAATCAAGAAAGTTGACTAAGTTTATTGGAAAAAAGTCAGTCTGGGCATTGACAGCTGGTTCTTATAGCAACTGGACCAAGTTCAAATCACCCCAGTCAGTGTTTCTACTAAATATTATTTAACGATTTCAAACGTGTAACATTTTACGAACGCTACAAATGCTTTTATAACAGTGTGTAAACACAAAATTGACGCAAATCGAAATTCACTACAGAGATTATAAGCCTAACAAACTTTTATTCTCTTCTGAGCTGCGCAGCACATTCGTAAGCGGCTGTTTCAAGTGCAATAATAATCTTACTATTTCTCTGAAGCTATAAAGCACCCAGTACACCTTACCATTCCACTTTCGCACGTTTTAATGTTGCCAGTTTTATGCGCCAACGCACTTCATCGTAAAATCCCCTCTTGACTCTTTCACTGTTTTGAACAAATAGGCTTGATTTGCGCTAGTCTTGCCAGGGAGTGTTGTTTATTGCATTTTCTTAAAATTATCAGCTGATAGTAGAAATAATGGTTTATAGCTAATTGTAAATTGGATTGTGAATAGATTGGATTGGCGTTTGTTCACTATGAAATACAGAACATCAAAGATTTATTTTATTTGGTATCGTGTTAGTAGTTGACATTATGGTAGATGCTGTGAAACCCCTAATTATGATGAGTCAACTCTTAGTGGTAAAAGTTCCAAATGGTAGTCATCGTTATTTTTTTACTTTTACCAGCATTTACTTGGTAGGTAACTTAGGTTTTACCTCAGAGACATGGTAAATGTTGAAAATTATTTTGAACGCTATGATCATTCGCCTTGTTGTAACAATTATAATGCTTGTTTATACTTATTTCCAATGATTAGAAAAAACACCGTGATTACTGATTAGCTCAGTCAATGTAAGTTATTATTTTATTTTTGAGAAGATTTAATTTTTGTTACTTGTATTAAAAAAAGAAGGAACTGTTCAACTATGTATATAACTCGCCAAATGCCCTACCACCATGCTAAGGGTGTGTTGTAAAGCTATTGTATTGCCTTAACTCTTCATTTATTTTCCTTGGTGTTCGTTATACAATAATATTACTTACAATAATAACAATTAAAGAGTTTTTGTTTAATTTTATCTCTCTTTTCAATATGATTAATTACTTTTTCCAAAAGAGTATCATGACTAGTAAATAGTAATGATCAATAAATCTTTCATCTCTGAGAATTTTGTACACAAATCATAAATTCAGGGTCTTCATTCTACTATTTTGGACATAACAAATTTTTGAATGCCATGTAATACATGATTTCGTTTATAAATATTGCAAACACTTACGCATTTTCTTTAATTATAACAATCGGTGGCGTTTGAGACATCTGCGACAGAAACAGCTAGACCATGTTTTTTCATGAGTTCACGCATGTGAGGTGTACACAGAATTACAAATAAATAATGAGCTTTTGCGTAAGCATTTATCAGTAGACATATATTTTTATCAAAATCTAGCAGTTAGATTACGAAAACTTTAATTGTAGTTGTAGACGAATAACTCTTTAGTACTTACATTGAGCAAATTGAAAGTTCAGCGCTCTTAGCCGCTCCGAAATGTTTTAATTTTAATTTAGCGTATTATATTTTTAAACATAAGAAACTCATTCATCATTTAATTATTTTGGGTCTAATCCCTAAGGATCCCGATCCCGCACCACCCGAAAGGCCCCGATTTGTAAATATGACTATAAAGGTAATTCTTGTTTAATTTTAAAGAATAATATATCATATTATTTTATTTATGATGTAGAATTTATAATTTATTCGTATTCCTAATGTAAAGCCAAAAAACAGAACTTTTTTTTTTTAAATCACTAGTGTTCCTTCTCTGCAAGACTAAACTGCTCGCATTCAAAAAACCATTCACGACAAGAAATTTAATTAAGTTTTTTAAATAATGCCAACGTTATGTACTGTCATTGCAATGCTATTGTGGAGCTATCAGTACATATTTCAAATCTGAGAATTCCCCGCTGCTCACCAAATTTACATTGAATGCAGAAAAACGCAGACGCAAACCCACGCTTTTCTCGTTACGTTTATGTCTGACAATTTCGTCACCTATACGGTACCAAAGTAAACTGTGTGTAGGACGTAAAAAATAGTGTTACATTTATTACCATGCTTCAGTTTTTTGTTGGCGCTACGATACGATATATCAATTGATATAACCATAACTTGTATAAAGCGGCAAGATATAACTCCTACATTTTAATAAGGTAGCCTTAGTTTTAGGACTCTATAACTGGTATTCGTAAAAAATATAAGATTGTTTGTAATATCAGTGCATGCGCGGACGCGGTCGAGAGCGCACGTATTCCATGATGAAGCGACTCTGAAAGTCGCGAAACCGGTCGAGATCAAACTGAGTATTTTGATTTAAGTGGTTGATTTAACTAAAAATTTTTTTTTAAATATCATGCGGCCCGGCCCGACTTCGCACGGGTATTTAACATAAATTATAAATAGAAACACATAAAAGGCAGTTATTGTGAGTGTGGGAGAAACGGCACCTGTAACTCAAACATGGCAATGTCAAATCAGGCGACGTCTCCGACTCCGACTCTTCAGTATATATTATGTGCATCTATTGCATGCTTGTCGTCCTGTTTTTATCACTCATTTGAACGTATCATATACAATGGAAGTGTAGCTGTGTGCATTATATGCTTGTGTTAAATTTCTCCAAATTATATTATCGTGATATTAGAGCGTAACCTATATTCGTTTTTATTTAAAACGATGGGGTAATGCCATTAATTCCAAATGACAAAACAAAGGAAGATCTACCAACAGCGTTTAAACAGGCTGGTGATGATTTTGGCTGGCATTATTCTTTTGTCCTCAAACTATTTAATATTTCGCGTTTTAAACTTAAGGTTGAACTGGCCGGTCACTTCTCCATACAAACGTCGTAGGGCGATCACTCCCTTATTTGAGATGTTAGGTTCAGACTTAAGCATAATACCGATTGATATCGTCATTATCTAGGCTTGTATGATGCCAAAATTTTAAAAAGATAATTAAGTTGTAAGTCATGTGCCTCGAAAACTTTATATGAAAATGTTTCGAGGCTCATAATTCTCAAGTTAATTATTTTATTAAAATTTCCGGATCATACTAGCCTAGATAATGACAAGATCCATCGGTATAATGCTTTATTTTGGACCTTAATCCTCAAATAAAGGAGTGATCACCCTACTACGTTTGTATGGAGAACGGGCCGGCCAGTCCATCCTTAAGTAAGGACATTTGCATGTGACATATTTGCATGATTGTGTTATACGAGCGTATGACGTAACTTTGTCGAATTCGTGAGCAAGTCATTAACGCCTCGGTGAGCCTAAAACATGAGCGTGACGTATACGTGTGGCGTGTTTACGCGTAACTGAACCAACCGACCTACTGAACTACCGGACTATTTAATATGACAAAGTAAAACAAAACGTGACTAAAATTGCCTGAATTTCGTAAGTTTACTTCGAAGTACGACGTACGAAATACCATAAATAATAGACATAAATATATATTGTATTCGCCCGCGCTTAGTCCCTGTAGGAATTAGGGAATACTCGTCTTCGGAGACCAGGTTGGAACAGGGGGGGGGTTATAAGGCCGCGTTAGGCGGCGCTCAAAATTACTTAACCTAGAAATTTTTGTACTCATATTTATATTTTATCGAATTTCAATGGTGTTTCACAGAGCGCGATGGTAGCATTTCTCTCTTTTGATTAGTTTAGATGCTTCAGATGTCTTTTATATGGTATATGATGAAAAAGTGTTATATCACTGAGTATGATTTAGACAAATATTCATGCATTACTTTGAGGAAATCTATACTAAATAATAACATATATTCGAAATAAACATTAATAATTCATAATTAATAATAACAAATATTTTAAAAAATCATTAAATATAATTCATTTCCTGTCATGTTTCATTGAAATTTTAAAATAAAGTTTATTTTTTCTATATATTTATGAAGCAATGATTAGCAAGCGGTAATAGGCTGCATGCCACAAATTAATGGTTCGTTAATGTTTTGCGAATGCTCGCCTGGTTATCACCATCAAGTAGAAAATCTATCGCCAACCATAGGTGCTTGGTGTGTGTTCCGGCAACAGTCCTTGAGAGCCAATAAAATGACAGGCACATGATACTTAACAACTGTGTCAGGGTGCGCGCGCAGTGCAGTTCGGCACTTGTGCAATGTGACTTGTGAATGTGAAATAATGCATCTTTTATAGGCAGAGGTTACCACCGCTTAAGATCAGATGGACCTCGTGCTTGTTCCGCTGCAACCCCATAGTTCTAATTACATATATCGTCCAAGAGATTACTGAAGAAAATAAGTTCAAAGTATTTCTCATACAACGTATAATTTTACTTCCACATTACTCTGTAATTTATACTACCAACATTGAAATCTGATCTACCATCTCACTTACTCATACATGATAGAAAGTGTTGATACTATTGAAGAACCGTCAATTTACTTTATCTCGTCAGAAAAAAGCCATTAATGTTTCAACACCGGTATAATGATTTCTAAGTAAGTACCTACTTACCTCAGTTTGATGCCACAAATAAGATAAAAACAAATATATATATTAATTAAAAAGTAAAAAACCCGACTGCATTTTTTTATTTTCGTTAAGCGTTTTATCGTTCCATTGAAATTGCAAGTAATATATATTTATGGAATCGTTTCTTGAAGCCCTTCATTTTGATAACGCACTCGATGGGTGGCCGTGCCATGTGTTCTGGTGCGTCGTGAGGGGTAGCAGCCCAGGAGGAGTGCGGCAACGGATAACCGTGGCGGGTCCGTGGTTGAATGCTAAAGCGTCCCTGCAGTCCCGCCGAGAAGCGGTAGAGGTGGAACACCGTGTGTTATTTAGTCGGTAGGGGCACTTGCTGCTGTGGTTGTAGTTGGTGTCGAGCCCGACATATCCGGGCCACCTTCCCCGGGGTGGACAGGAATGCATAAATGCATTATGCAGAATTAAAAAAAATAAAAAGTGTTACTATGGCATTTTGCGAATGCCGGCCCGTCTAGCTACTTCCTACTACTACTTCTTAGCAGAAAATATGTTGCCATGTACCGCACGGTGTGTTCCAGCAGCTGTCTTTAAGAGCCGTAGATTAGCCTGAACAACATCGTAGACATCATCACTTACCATCCGGTGAGCCAGTGATAGGCTAGCCTATAAGCTATAAAAAAATCAGCGGAAAATACAGATATAACATCTTATTTTTGTGGTTTTTTCATCCTATTGTTTTTTACTGATACGGAACTGTGACTATAATAAAGATAATAATGACACATACTGACGTAATTCAGATGTTGGTACTGAACAAACACGTATCGCAAACCAGAGACAAAATGACACAGAGCGTCAACACAAACATCCATGTGCAAACAAAAGCGGTTAATTCAAACAAGCGTTTCACTCATGCGTTCGAAATCTGAGATTTCACTGAACTGGAGTCAGACAATATCAATTTACATGTCGCCATTTTTGATACATACATCAAAATAAGCTAGTTTCCAGCCGATTACAAGTTGAGAGATGAAATAGTAAAGATCTCAGGGAATACTGAGCTACGACTCATGACGGAATTCTTTATTAGGATAGTACATGTTATTTTTTTTCTGATAGGTAAGCCTTTGACCACAATCTCACCTGGTGGGAAGTGATTATGTGGTCGAAGGTGATAACAGGCTTAACCTTCCTGGCTCTCAAAGAAAGCGGCCGGAACACACCGTATAAGGTGTTTGATGACAGATTTTCTACTTGAGGGTGGTAGCTAGCCGGTGAGCATTCGAAAAAGCCCTTCCACCATGCGGTGAAGCTCAAGCCTGCAGCGGTATTCGACCCCAAAATTTAATTCAAGGTTTAAGCCTGTGAACACCTTCGATCACATGATCACTTACCATCAGGTGAGAGTGTGTTCAAAGGCTTACTTATCAGCTATAATAAAAAAACAAGGACCTGCTGCGCGGCAGTCCATAGCCAATGCCACTGATCCATCACTGCTTCAAAATGTTCGAGTTTACGACTTATCGAGTGGGAGGGAACTACTCATACCATGCGCATGACCTTTTCATAATACTGATAAGTGATGAATAGATTCAGGCCTATTTGGGGAAATCCATATGTAATAATAACTAATATTTAAAGATATATCTAGTGACAATTCCGCCTAATATTCCTGTGAAGCCAAAGTGACGTAACCAAACCAGAATCAATCATCGATCTCGATCGTGCGCTCGAAGTGTCAAGACCTCCTGGGGATGCTTCGTGTAAAATCGAAATGTGTCGAAAATTCTTTCGGTTTGGCTGGTGTTTATGACGTCACGACTAAGCAGGAAAATCAGGCGGAATTGTCATTAGATATATTTTTTAATTGTTTTTCTAAAATAAAATTCTAAAATGTAATGTATTCTTGAAATATTTTTAAAACTTTTGTTATTTATTACTGAAAAGGTGGCCTTTGGAAAGACATGATGTGATTGAAGATGTATAAGCTATAAGCGTAGAATGGGAACTAGATCAGCCACTGTCTACAAGTATAAAATCTAAAAAAACAGTGTGGACACACTTCTAGTTGATAGATTTTATACTTCAAAGTGCTAGCCAGGCGAGCATTCATAAAATGTCTTATCAACTTGATATGAATAAAAAAGTGGATGCAATTCATACGCATTAAGAATCCTATTGGGAGGAAGTCACTCAGTATACTTTGGGTCACTGCAATACAAGAAATAAGCTACTTTTTTTAAATGCAAAATATCTGATAAGTATAGTTATATATTTTTTACAACATTTCAGCTCGTAACAGTAAAGCCAGCAATTCATACACACACCTATTTTTCCACCGGATTTGTTTGGCGACAAATCGGCGAACTAATCTGCATGTGAATATTATAGTTTGCGGTACGTCATGCGAGATTGAGTGCGGCGCGAGGCTCGTGTAGTGAATACCTGTAAGCTGTTGTTTATCTTCTAGATTCTCTGTCGATTTATACGACAACCAGTAGAAGAATAGATATAACGCTAAGCACTTAACGGTGTGTTCCTGTAGCTCTCCTTGAGAGCCAGAAAATCTAGGTTTAGCTTTTTGACACATGCGATCATATAATGTCAATTCAAATATTTAAAAAACGTAACCAAATTCCAACACTGAAAAGTATCAAATAACTTGTTGGAGGTTAATCAAAACACTGACCTCACAATATCGCGGTCCGACTTCCACGAGTTATTTCATACTTTTCAGTGATGGAAGCTGGGTATGTATTTTTTTTATAACTCTTATAAATGATGCATACTGCGCTTACACGGTCATTGTCACTCGATTTTAATAGGTACTGCATGCTCACCATCATAAAAGTTTCAACTTAATCATCCAGGTACGCAAATAGGTTTTTCAATTATTTTACTGTAACCTAAAACTACTGGACTGATATAACGAAATTTGAATGGGACCAACTCTGAAGTACACTCTATCAAACAAAAAGATTAAAATTCATAATGGGCAACAGCGTAACGATATACAAATAAAGAAACACAGTCGAATCGAAAAGCCTTTTTCTACCGACTTCAAAAAGAGGAGTTACTCAATTTGTCTGTATTTTTTTTGTTTGTTAGGTACCTCAGAACTTTCGACTGGTTGAACCGATTTTGGTGATTTTCTTTATTTGAAAGCTGATGCTTGCCGTGTGGTCCCATTTAAATTTCATCGAAATCGGTCCAGCTGTTTTTGAGTTACACTCCAATAACTGAAAAGTGTTTTTCTATCTTGATGATATATATAGTCATTGACAGTGAATGGCAATCGATCCCATAAATAGAAAAGGTCACTAAAAAGCGTAAGAAATAAATATACCAAAAAATAGCACCGACTTCTACACTCAAATGTGTGAAATAACTTGTCGAAGTCGGCACCATGCGCACATTTTTTTTATAATAGGGACTCTTGAACCATCATGGTACCGACTTCAACAAGTTATTTCACACATTTGAGTATTGAAGTCGGTGCTAGTTTTTGGTATTTTTTTTTGGTCATATACGGTGTGCTTCTAGTCTCACAATCATACTTTTCTGTCTTCACAGAAATATTTATAGGGAAAATCGAACAATTTGTTCACATATCGCACCTACGGTACAAAAACGTCACTTATGCAAATGATGTAATTTTCAGGAGAAGTGTTTGAAAATTCGACATCCTATTACAATGTATAGTTCTGACTAGAGATATGAACTGGAAATATTTCCACTACAACATAAAACGTTATAACAAAGTGAAAGCAAATATTACACCAATATAGTTACACCAAGTCGTCTAGTACTAGGTACGGGCAGTGCACCGTAATATTGCTGTAAACACTCGTCTGTAACGCTGAACGTCGAAAATATATTTGCGGTCGCTACACAAGGTTGCTCTGACTTTCTGACTGACGGCACCGATGGCACTTGGACCTCTGCCAACATAAAAAAAGAGAATTCGAAAATTCTAACCAACTAATTGTTATCTGCACGTGGATGGTTGATGACTGATCCGCCGTGTAATAGCCCCTTAACCTAATTACCCAGTCTACGTATTGGGGCAATTCGATAAGGTAATTTTCCGAATTATCTTTGTACGAATGTTCTTATACTGTGCATATTTTTCTGACTAGGTACCATTGTTATGGCTAAACACGTAGCATAAACATGAAGCAATGATGGCTCACTGGCATTGGCTATGGACTGCCGTGCAGCAGGTCCATTGTCGAATCCCGCCGCTGGCTTGAGCTTCACCGCATGGTGGAAGGGCATTTTGCGAATGCCCGCCTGGCTAGCTACCACCCTCAAGTAGAAAATCTGTCGCCAAGCACCTAGCAGTGTGATACGGCAGCAGTCCTTGAGAGCCAGTAAAATTTCAGGCACATGAGACCTCACAACTGGATTTATCAGTGACGGGCACACTGCAATTCGTTGTTGACGAAATGCATCTGTTGTCCACTTGACATCAGATGGGCCTCGGGCTAGTTCAGTAACAACAACATTAAAAAAAACATTCTTATATGTAAGTTTCATATATGTGTGTGTATTGTATCATTAATCAAATTTAATTACTGGCATTTGTCAATATAAGTAATTACACTTGCCAAACTAAACAAGCAACAAAGGTTATAGCGACCGTTTTATAAATTTAAGTTTAACAAAAACGAACGCACTCCACCTCAAGTAGAAAATTTCTCGCCAAGCACCTAACGGTGTGTTCCGGCAGCAGTCCTTGAGAGCCAGTGAATAACAGGCAAAATGAGGTACAGGTATGTCTCAAGGTGATGGGCGCAGTTCGTCACTTGTGATGAAATGCATCTGTTATAGGCAGATGATACCGCTTAAAATCAGGTGGGCCTCGCGATTGTTCCTACACAATAACATAAATTAAAAAAAAAAAAAAAAAATTAATATAAAGGTACATATTCATTGCAATAAAAATCTGTAAATTCTACGTCCTATTTCTTACCATTCTTAGATTACGATTTAATAGCATCCAAAAAAGATACACCTACCAACGCAATCAAAAACCTTTAAAATACTATACAATGACAAAATACCGTATTGTTTGTCACGGACATTCACATTCAACACGACACAAGATTTATACGTCTCCATTAAAATGGACAAACTTTAGTTCACGTATCTAAAGCATGACAGTTAAGTCATAGCTAGTCTAATTTGTTATTAATTCTAGTCCAGATCATTGGCCGGGCTAAGCTAGAGGTCATGGAGATTGTCTATTTTGAATAAAGTGACGGTTTGAAATTTAAATCGTACTGAAATTTGTGTTTTTGAAATTTAAATTGTTACACAACAGCCGAATGACGCAAATGGCTGGAAACTGTGCTTAGATTTTTTTTACTTTATATAATTTTCCATCGTTTTATACTGGAACGGTAAGTTTTATTTTGCTGTACAGTTTCCGGTTTAGGACTGTTCCATATTGGCGCGGATAAAAGTGCTCATTACCGTAACGCCCTAATTACCAGAGGGTATACTACCAAAACCCAATCTGAAGAAGGAGCATTCAGTAAGGAGGCCAGCTTAAAACGAACTTCTGACAAATTATGTCCATGTTTTGATTATACTATTTGCAAGCGAAAATATATACGCTTATAAATATATAAGATATATTTAATTATTTGTGTTATCAAGTTGTTGGAAAATATATATAGTACAGACATCACATGAATGGGTTAAAGGTAGAAAAATCTAGGTATTTATACATATTGCATAGTAAAGATATCTCTATGTTGTTTATAAACTTCCAAAATGTACCATTCATTATTTTTCGTAAACAAGTTATGTTTATCAAAACAAAAATCGTTGAGAAACGATTTATCTGTATATTATGGCAGAAGGTAATGTTTTGGAAGGCGCCATTCAGTCTGTCCGCACATTTGGAGATGTAGAAAAACATAAATATCTGTGGGAAAATTAACAAAGTGAAGAGTTACTCTAACAATTGGACAAGGTTACAAAATAAAGTCAAGTGATATATACGTTTATGAATGATATATTTTTGTTGTTTCATTTTGTTCTCGTATTATTTTTATATTAGCTATTCATTACACTATATGGTAGACTAGTAATATTAACATTAAAGTCGCATTAACATGCTGTTGTTTTTTTTTTGGCTAACAAATCCCAAGCCGAAAATCACAATTATTAATTAAAGTAACAAAAAACAAAGGTGTAATAATGTAAGATTATCCCAGAGAAATACAGTTCAAATGTAAAAAAGACATATTTTTTTTATAGATAAACTAAATCAGACGGTTGGTATCTCAACTCTTGTCGAAACTATCGATATCGGTTTTGAGCATATTCAATGTCCTCCCCGAACCAACAGCGTGGCGTTGACGGGCGCCAAACATAGAATTTGCTGAGATTTAAAAAGGACAAAAGTTGACCTGAAATGCTTAAAGCCATTTGTATGAAAGAAGTAATCTATCTAGAGGATAACAGTCAATGAATTTTAGGAGTTCCCTATAGTTATTCCTATATTTTTCTTACACATCACAAACAATAGGTAGGCGACATCGTGTCTCCCAGCCTACACGTTGGAAACCGGCCAAATTCTAAGAAACTTCATCTAATGACATAATAATTCTAATAAAATATATTTAGCAGAGGAAATCATATACTACAGTATTCTAGATAAAACCCGGGAAATACATTTTGCATATATCTTAGTGCCTAGCACAGTAGATACTTAAGCACGAACATGTGCGGCAGATTATTTGTATTGTTCATATAAATGATTGACAATACCGTTACCTGGATATCGCCAAAGAAGTAGGCAGAGAAGTATTTATAAATAACCGCGATTTACAAAGAGTTTTTAGGCGTAATGTAAAAATAAGTAGGCGAGCCTAAAGTCGGACGCTATCACACTATGAAATGTTAAAACAGAAATATCTACTTACACTATGAATAATATTCGACCCTGGAACTGAACCCAACACCTCAAGATTCTAAATTCAGTGAAAAATTTGCTCTAAAACTTAACTTTATCTGCAAGTGTACCTAATTTAATCAGACTTTTTGTGCTTAAATCTGCAAAATAAAATGCGCTTCTCAATTGTTTAAGTGGACTTAATTAAAGTAGTCACCCTACTATATTTACAAAAAAGCTAGTACTGATTAATGGAAGACTAAGGGCCTGTTTCAGAATGTTCGAGTAAATTCCGGTTATACTACCCAGAACATATTTAATATATAAAACACTATCTTTGCGTTTCACTGTCATCGATTTAGCCTATCCATCGGTTAAAGCTTGAAACGCGCTGCATGTTTACTGTCATTTTTATCATTCAGTTATTTTATGTTCTGGGTAGTATAACCGGAACGTCACCGCACGGTGGAAGGGCATTTTGCGATTGCTCACCTAGCTTGTTTCCACTCTCAAGTAGAAAATATGTCGCCAAGCACCTAACGGAGTGTTCCGGCAGCAGTCCTTGAGAGCCAGTTAAATTACAGGCACATGAGACTTAACAACTATGTCACGAGGTGACGCGCGCAGTGCTATTCATGACTTGTGATGAAATGCATTTGTTACAGGCAAAGGTTAGTCCGCTTAACATCAGGTGGGCCTCGACCTCGTTTCGTCACAATAATATAAAAAAAAACTTCTAAACTCTGTTCTGTTCTGAATCTGAAAAACGTAGGTACAACAATTACCAACGTTTTTGACCGCTTCGGATCGGCTGTGAATATATTCACAATTTATATTGGTATGAATTAAATACCGATTTATATGTAAAGCTTCATATTATATTTTCAATAATTCTAAACATTAATAAAAAATCGCGTTTGCTTTAAAAATATTTTTTGCAAAGGAATTTTATAATAAACCATAATAATTATGTATACCTATACTTCCTATTAAAAAACCTGCCGTAAATATGTTCTTAAGTGCCCAGCCTATGATAACTTGTAGGTACTGGTTCTATATATGCTTACCTATGTTAAATAATTGATAGCGTGAGACGTGCTGTTTTACGAGTGTTTATAATTTTATGGCCCATTTAAGTTTTTTAGTAATCAGTTGTTACAATAATGAACCTTAGTTACAGCAAACTCGTAGGTTTGTAAATTATACAAATTATATACATAGATCGCTCATAAAAAAATATAAAAAGAAGCCGCCTTGACATGGGCACAATAGAATAACATAATAACATAGTTATATAGCATTATCTACATGGGACTTCTCAACCAAATTGGATTTTTTTAAGATGTTCCTACGTAGTTCATAAGTTAAATTACCTATACCATATACCAACCTACTGATATTAAGAAAACGATTCTTGACGTTCTACTAGACTATTTCATATCCTATTAGTTCACGCCAAATGAGCAGCCTGCCATTGCTGTTGTAGTAAAGTTGGGTGGAAAACGTATTAGGCATACTAGACTTTTTTGGTTGAAATATATCAGCAGCCAAAATGATATTTTTTTTGCAATTTTGACAAATTTTTTGGAGGGTTAAGTAAGTGAGCTGCCGCAATGCAAATACTTTTTCGTTGCTGAAATGGTGTCCCTGATCATGAATTAAACAAAACGTACATATTTTTTAAATTTCCACCTTAATTTGGTCGGATTATAGGCTGCTGGATTTTGTCTGCCAACTTCACATCGGTGACTTTTTTGTATTTCATTTGCAGGCGATTGTTACCCGAAGAATTCCCAAGGAAGGTTGGAGAACAATATTTAACATACGCGTGGCCTGGTTTTACAAACACTTTACAAATTACATGCAATTCGTTCTTCTATCTCATAAAAGGCATTGCAATCCTTACAAGATAATCGACATTTAGAGAAGTAGGCAACACCGCACCTAATATATTCACTTGCAACACTGACAATGTGTTATATTGGAGTGTCGTGTGAGATAGTACATATAGTCAGTAATTGGCTATTTTATGAATATTATGTATACAGTAAACTACTCAAGGGTCATAACCTGCGAATCATTTAAGTTGCGATAATATGTTTTGATTGTGTGGCTGTATGAACTTGCATAACTCTGTTACTATAAAGGATATCTCTATACTTATTGATAAAATTTACATTTATTCATTCATTCAGCCATGATGTCCGTTGAACAAAGCCTCTCCCCTTTTCGAGTTTTGCTAAAGTCCCCACGCTTGGCAGCAGTCTTGAGGTTCGCAGCGTAAGGTGGCATTTCTTCAGAAGGCGTCGCTGCCCACCTTCTGGTATATTTTTTCGCTTTGTCGCCTCTTACGATTCCCAAAAGGAGATATGGGTGAAGGTTGCAAAGTTGGTTTAAAAGTTTCCTTCAGAATGAGCATATTTACTGCTCAAACACCAGTCGGATATTACGACTAAACACCGTGAATGCTAGCTGGTATATTTAGTCAATAATATTAAAGGTACTTTTTAATATAAGTTCCTTTTAGATTTATATTTAAAAAGCAGGTGTTAAAAGTTTTAATTCGTTCATAGAATGTATTGATACCCACCCTTGACATCTTTAGCCGTCATTTCAAAAGAAACAATACACAGTTGACCATCACAATTATTTTTTTCCTTAATGACTAACCAATACGAAGAAAAAATCGTATGCAAATAAATGAACACGAAGCAGTACATTAAAATAAGTGGAAAAATGTAGATTTTGCGAAAAGTATAGTAATAATATAGTAGTAATAGTAAAGTAGATAACAAGAAACATAAGTAATGTCAAATCACTAAGAAAGGGATAACGAACATGAAATTATCATAAACGAGGCTTCATTATCTTTCTATTTTCGAACGTTATCTATTCAGAAGGTCAAGTTTTATCAACAATTGAATTTTATCAAAATTCAATAATTTGTCTTCAAATGATTGTTGTATTGTAACTGAACGTGCTTCTTCGTAAATTGTGCCTATGTTTTAACCTAGATTTGTATAACTGTAAATTTGACTTACCTTATTATAGCGAACAATGTTATACGGTCAATAAATGAAATATACAATATATATGATTTACTTATTATACAAGGTAAATGGAAAAATGCAAACAACCTCTTAAAGTTAACTTCTGTTACTCCTAACAAACATTTTGAGACGAATGTTTTATTTTATTTTAATGTGTTTGTGAAGGAATAAGTGCGAGGATCACCTGTTAAAAGCCTGTTGTGCCTGTAATTTATAATTACCTATTTTTTATTACTTTGCTCGATGTAAATATTTAAAACTCTATTCAAAGGGAGCGCGGCGGTCCAATGTTGCTGTTGGCCTCTTGGCTCGGAGTGGGCATTGCCTTAACTTAATATACTTACTTATTAGTATCCTCAAGTAAAAATATCATAATGAACCTTTCGTTGTGTTTCGTCAGCTGTCCTTGAAGTATTGTAACATAAGCCTCTAACCATCATTGACCATATCTTGTCATCACTTACAAACTGGTGAGATAGAGGTAAAATTAGCATTATACTAACTACCGCTATAAAAAATATTTTGATCTATTAAATTTTCATATATACGACTCTATCTGGACGTTTTACCGGTAGCATGCCTTTATTAACAAAATATTACAAACTATAAACAACTTTAAAATTATTTCAATGACAGCATTCAGGCAATCTATAAGTCATTGCAGGCCCAGATGCAGACAAAATGCGCTATCCCACTACCAATTGGCAGCGTGCCCAGCATGGATGGTTGGATTTCAATGCTTATTCGTTGAGTCAAATAAGTGCCAGACTTTGGATCGTATCACTTTTTAGTATTTGAAATAGTCAGTATAAATAATTATAAATGGGTACCAAAATGGCTATCCTGCCAGCGGGCCCAGCATGCTGGCAGCATTGTCCCGTTGGATTGTAATATTTAGTATTTGAAATGGTCATTATAAATAATTATAAATAGGTAGCAAAATGGCTATGCTGCCAGCGGGCCCAGCATGCTGGCAGCATTACCCCGTTGTATTTTTGTATTTGAAATGGTCAGTAATTACAAATAGGTACTAAAATGGCTATGCTGCCAGCGAGCCCAGCATGCTGGCAGCATTGCCCAGTTGGATTGTAATATTTATACGTTTAATATTTTAATTTAACCTTTATTTATTGTTCACCACCGTCTACCTTTTCCCTTATTTCTGCCCATCCAAAGGTGGTAGAAATCGCTACATAGCGATAAGACCGCCCATTGTACTGCCATAGAATAATAGTAGTAAGTGTGATTTACTTTTACTTGGTCAACAATAAAGAGTTTTTGTATTGTATTGTATTTTTATTACGTATATCTTATTCTTGCATATGATATCAATCAACACTAACTTTATTACTGTGTTTTTAACTACACTGTAAATTATAGCCTTTTTACTTCACGGGTGAAACTACGTCATGAGAGGTTATGGCTTTAATTGCGTTTTTACTAAAGACTATCAACAAAACAAGTTTTACTCTATGTAACAAGCGTACTTTGACTTGTTGCTAGGACGTCATACACAACTCAATAAATGTAAATGACGCAACTAGTAACGTTTCATCTAGTATACAAAATAAAACTTTTGGCGAACCTTGTCTGTATAATATATTGTAAAATTAGAATTAGTTACTAATATGACAATTGTGTTTTCCGGAAATCGAACGCAGGAGAGGAAATAATTGAATGAGATTTTTTCAGTATAAAAAAATAACATTAAATGAAAAAAATAATTTCAATAGTCTATCCTATGTGCAACATACTGGCTGATTTTGATGACAATAAATTACAATGATAAATATATTGTTATTACTAATTTACTTGTTAGCTACAGACAAATAATCTATAATATCAAACTTACATCATATTGCTTTTCACTTACATAATTATATGATTAGTATACAAACATCTCATTAAAGTTACAAAGTGAATAAGTATTAGGTTTACAAAATGCTAGCTTGCCCTGTGTCTGCAGCAGCATAAGTACTGTCTTAAGTGAAAGTTCACTTAAGTTTAATTAAGAAATTTCAGAAGATCTCGTATATATTCATAAAATTGTACTATTGTTTTCATATAACAAACATGTTCTGTCAACATTTTCTTATAACAATTATTGCGCTTTATACACTCCCCTACTATATAGAAAGAAAAAATTAAAAAAACGTTTATTTTGCAACAAATAAATAATGACAAGACATAATAGAAATTAACAAATAAACATTAATCTTCTATGTGTCGCAAAACCGACTTCAACGCAAGCCATCCTGGTTATTCAGCCACCTCTGGTCTTCCGTTGAAGACGTTTGGTCTCGTTATTTCAGTGATTAGGTATTACTATGTGTTCATTTACTCCTTGAAAATGCTTTTGTTGGTATATACCCGCTCCCTTATGGGATAAACGATCCCTGTTGTATACTCAGTGTACAGCAACAAAGACCAGAGTCCTCTACTCACGAGAAAAGATGGTAAGGGGACGCAATTCCTAGTCCAGCAATCTTCCGTAGATATTTTGAATCGAAAAATATGTCATAATCCGAGTAATACTATCCATATAAGACGGTATTATCATTGTATAACCTTAATTTATTCTTATCACCATTGAACCTTGCCAACCTCGTTATAAGATAGCCTATTAATAAACTGGTTGTTAATAAAATATATTATAAAAAATATTCGTCGTAATATTTTATTACTACAATTAAGAACACTGATATCTTCAATAAAAATTATATTGATACATTGATTTTAATAATGTTTACAAACGGATAGTGAAATGTTTCTCGCAGTTTCCATAACAAAATGGGAACGAGCTGAGGGAACATACCAGTATTTCTAAGACTTTCTCATACAAAAACCTATTATATAAGAGGTTTATACTGTATTAGCTGGATAGTCCACTGCTGAACGCAGCCTCCATTAAGGGAGGTGTGCCATAATCTCCACGCTTGGCTGACATCTTCGGGATCACAGTTAAAGAATCAGTTCCTCAGAAGGCGCTGTTTCCCACCTTTCAGTATTTTATCTTTAGTCACCTCTTGCGATAGTCACAGGTAGCAATTAGGGGGGTGACAATCTAGCCCGGCACCCCACGGCGCAAAAGATAAGAGTCTCGTCTCGTTTGCCCAGTAATTTCACTTGCTACAGTGTCTTTCACACCGAAACAGAATAGTATTTGCACACTATTGCATCGTGGTAGAACATCTGACACTTCGTGGTACCTACAAAGATGGACTCTTGCTGAAGAGATCTAACACCTGGTAAAGTGATTCCATGTAATGGAAGCGAGCCCATGAGCATATACTGTTGACATTTCCAGACTCCAAACTGTTACTGAAAATATCTTAGCCAGAAAACACTATAACTATCTGCCCAGGGGCTCGAAGCCAAGAGTTTGAATTTCCTATGGGACCTTATATGCCTCTCGACCAACGATGTATTTAATATGTAGATTTATGACTTTAATACTCCCTGGGAATCCTCATTAGAAGTATACCCGCTATCTTTCAGCGAATAGTAAAGATCCCTGTCCCTGTGCCTATTGTGTAGCAACACACTACTACAATTTGACGTGAGAAATGGATACTGTGGATTCGACCATGTTTTAATGTTAATTTTTGTGTGTTTAATGTAATATTTCACCATTTGCGACCAAAAGAAAAATCGTAAATCTCTATTTGCGTACGCCGCGGCGGCGCCATCGTTGCAGTACTTCATATCGTAGTAAAGGAAGTTTCAGTTTAGTTCACTTAACTCGTTTCCTCACTCGTGCTAAAGATCCACTTCCTATAGACAGTAGAATCTGTAGAATCCACTAACCCAAAAATACACGAGATTCGACAAAAACTCAATTCACTTTTCCAGCACAAACCGACTCGTGTACTGACACACATTTCTCTTTGCAAACTTGACAAGTTTCGCAAAAACGATAGTCATTTGCTGTAGTTTTTGCTATATAAGATATAATAAGCAAAAGGAACGTTGATTTTTTTTGCCAATTCGTGGTAAAATTTGATGTCAATATTGGGTACCGTTATCTAACGCTATAGATAAGATTGCGAAGCTTTTTGACGTCATACAAATAGTTTGCATATCTTTATACATCCTGTTAGAAGGATAGATAATTATGTATGGTTTAGAAAGAAATTTAAAGGGCAAATTGTATTTATAAAATTCACTACAAGTTATATAGTCCAAAGTGATTTGATTTAGAAGCTCTCGTAGCGTATTTTCCGCTCAGCTAAGTTAAGAAATGCCCGTTTTGGTCATGATTTGGATGGGTAACTGCCAGTGGCATTACTACTGCGCTTCCGAGCTTCGGAGGGCACGTTAAGCCGTCGGTCTTGGTTGTTGTCTTAGGATGGCAGTGTAGTAGATAGTTATAGCATGGTAGTTTGGCATTTTGCGAATGCCCGCTTGGCTAGCTACCAACCTCAAGTAGAAAATCAGTCGCCAAGCAGCTACCGGTGTGTTTCGGCAGCTGTCTTCGAGAGCCAGTAATTCTAGGTTAGACTGAACAACATCTTCGACCACACCGTCACTTACCAACAGGTGAGATAGTGGTCAAAGGCTAAACTATCAGCGATAAATAAAAAAAATATATAATGCATTGATAACCTTGTCACGAACAAAAGTTGTGTATAGCCCCAAACTGATACCACTATCAATATTATTTAATGCTAATGTGATTAATACAACATAACCTTTACTATAAATTACTTTGAAATCAACATAATACTTTCAATAAGAACTCTTATCTCCTGCATTACTAATACTTGTAATAGTTTGATAAATTTCCTTGAAGAGCAATGAAAATAAGACACTTAAAATATGTTTTATTATAAGTTTATTATAGTATAGGTTTTTAATGTGTGCGACGCCTTTTTCTAGAATGACAAGTACTTGTAGATTACGCTTGTAAAGTATTTGATTTTATATCAATACCTATAGCATTTTAATTTCTTGTTAATACAGCATA
This sequence comes from Plagodis pulveraria, assembly GCA_963890685.1. Classification (NCBI taxonomy): domain Eukaryota; kingdom Metazoa; phylum Arthropoda; class Insecta; order Lepidoptera; family Geometridae; genus Plagodis; species Plagodis pulveraria. Next base: position 10,851,292 of record OY982951.1, read on the forward strand.
TATTTTCACATAAGTTGTTTGATACTTCCAAGAAATGAAAACAAATTGAAAACATTGTTGATAAACTGAAGCAATAATCGTAATTGTTGCATAGGTCAAGTTGATGCTTTACTAGGTTAGCGGAGCATTGAAGAGAATAAATAATTGGCTATATTATTACCAGTGTCATATTTATGAAAACCATAAGTAAAACATAAATAAATCAACTGAACTTTAATATTTACGAATACGAAAAAGTTATATGTTTACACACCCTTACAAAATTGCACCTTTTTAGTACAAATGGTCTCTTAGCAAAACCTCGGACAGACGGACAGACAGACGGACATAACGAAACTATAAGGGTTCCTTGTCAGTACTACGAAACCTAAAAATATTTCAAAACGTAGTTTACTACAAATCTGGTCATAAAAAAAACAAGGTGAAAATAAACTTTAGAAAAAAAATTACGCTTGTCAAAATTTGTAAGGAATATAGAATGTAACAAACTCTTTTATCGACTAGGAAAGATAATTCATGTACAGCTATTGCCAGACTTACCGCCGGTTTCCCGTACGCTTGTCAAAACTCGATTCATCTAACAAGCCGTCACATTTAACAATCTGTTAACTTTCAACGGGTTTCTGGAACGCATATTAACTTAAAATTACATAACACATGCTTGTTTATCTATGATAACATGAAGTTTGAAAAAGTCGTTCATATTCATTCATTCTGTAGTATTTTGTCTTTATTTAACGCATAACGTTGTCCTTTTTTGTTTTGACAATAAATCAATGCCAAATCATTTCTGTGCTTCGCCGCCGTTACTATGGTTACCAGCTTATTAATCTAGGGAATGTTCCACCGTTGCAATGACTATGTAATCACTACGTTTTGGTTTTAGGTCGGATGATCAAAGTGAAACAGCAGCATTTTTGTTGTTGGCTTTGTTTTTCATGGTGGTAGGTCATTTTGCAAATGCCCGCCTGACTAGCTACCACCCTCAGGTAGAAAATCGCCAATCTCATAAAGGTGCGTTCCGGCAGCTGTCTTTGAGAGCCAGTAATTCTAGGTTAGCCTAACATCTTCGACCACATCATCACTTATACGTGGATAGTGGTCAAAGGTTAAACTAACAGGCCTAAAAAAAAATATATATCTCAACTGATGGTAAGTGATTTATGTCTTATGATTATGTACTCGAAAAATCTAAACAGGTTTAACCTAGAATAGGCTTTCATCAATAACAGCCTTCGTAAAACACCATTAGATGCTTGGTGACAGATTATCTGTATAAGGGCCAACAAATAACGCATTCTAAAAACTCCCGCCATGCACCTGCACCATGCGGCGAAATGTAAGTCCATTCTTTTGTGATGTGGTTTGAGATTCTAACCATGGATCTCCAGCACAGCAATACAAAAGAATACACTGCTCACATCCGGTTATTACTGCATATCAGACGCAAAACAAAATTTTAAACCATATCTTAACGCCCTTCTTAACCAAAAGGTGCTTCCACAAAGATTGTTGAGGTCTGGAAGGCGATCATCCATAAGATTTCAAGCGAATTCTTTCGTTGGTAGTATAAACACCTGGGGTTTGTATTATAAGGCCGTCAGGAGGTTATAGCACCGTATTGAGCAGTCCTGTGGGGTGCAGGGTTAGAATGTTAGCCCCCACAATTTTTCCCGTGGATATCGTAAGAGGTGACTAAGGGAAAAATTCCAGCATCGCCTTCTATACACTGACAATTTCTACTGAGATCCCCAAGAGACTCCTGCCAAGCGTGGGGATTGCAAATCTCCGAATGTGGGAGACCTTGTTCAATGCTGGACGTTCCGGTTGATGTGGTGATGATGATAAACCTAATGAGCAGCAACACTAAAAAATCACGTCGACTTTAATACCATATTTACGTAGTAGTAATATGTGTAGTCATATTTGGTATAATTATGTACTTGTACTATCGTATCAGTTATTAGAGGAAATATTTAGGTAGCTACTCCTTAAACCATTTTAAAAGCCATATTTTCTATCATTGTGTTCTATCATTAATATCTTTACGATTTCAAGATGTTAATCTTCGAATAATTGGTCGAATTTAGGCAATTAGCACAATTCACTTTGACAAACCGTTAACATACAAAAAAGGCTTTTCGGAAACCCAAAATTGAATTAATTGGCGTTTAATCGGAGATTTGACATAAGTGTTGACAAACAGTCACATGAAGTTTTCAGCAACCCAATTTGCATTTGACAATGGATTAACAAGCATTGAACGTAATTTATCACTAATTTGCGTTTTAGAAACCGGCTGTTAAACACGCAATAACTTATTATATTCAGATTGTATTATAGGTCTTGTTTTAATACATATATTACCAAAACCAAGGTTATAAGAACGTTAACTTACCATTCAATAAGAAGTCATCAGATGAATTGAGACATCCCACCCTTGCACTTCTGTAACAAACAAATTAAGCGGTGTAAATAAGCAGCAAAACTTGATATATGAATTCTCAAAGAACAGCTGTGTTTAAAGCACTATAAAGACGAGTTCTCGATGCAAAAAAATGTATTGCGTCAAAGGCACCGAATCGACATGTAAGTATGTTCATTCAATCTTTTTTCCGATACCGGAACAGCTGTTATAAGACCCAAGGCCAACTATTATTACTGCGCAGGTAAAATAACATACGATCTTTCTTTCAATATAAAGATCCACGGTTAATAACGATCTCCCGAATCATAACGGAAAAATACTTGTTTTGTTGCATGTTGCAAAAAAAGGAATTCTACGTCTTGCAATACTTATTAAATTTATTATACCCTCAATAAGTAAATATTATATATATGTGTATCTGTAGCAATCATAATAATCATAGACTATAAAATACAGTCACAGTCACCAAATTAAATCTCGACGTTAGACCAAAGGTTATCTTATTTGACAGATTGCACGGACATAACCTACAAGAACACGTCACAAGTAGCACAAGAAGAGACACTGTTCCTTAAAATAATCAGTCCTTATATATATAGAAAATCAAAGTGACTATACCTAATAATATAAATATTCAGTTCAGTATAGTAAATATTTCCTTAACAATAAAAACATATGCATATAGGTATTGATTTTTTTGTTATCTAATGCAAAAGACAATGACTATGTTCGGTAAGGTCTTAGCTAGAATCATTGTTTTAAAGATAAGATAATAAAACACAATAGTTAAAGTTTAACATGAAATTACCAACTTCGCAAAATTTACTCTAACTGCATTATCAGATTTATAAGTATCCGCATAAATAACATCACGCTATTTTACCGCGTACTCCATGTTACTAATACCTGGCTGTTTATTTAAATTTTAGCTGTGGGCTATTTTGCAATAGTTTAGTGACTCATAAACTTGAACATGACTAAAAACCTTGAGTTGTGACATCTTGCTTATGACGTAAGTTTCAACTAAAGTTGCCTTAATTCCAAAAACTTGTATCATAAAGAATCAACATTACTTAAATGGAAATACCAACACTGAGAAATTAACTGACAAACTTGAATAAATACGGCAAAACAACGTCAGAACCCATTATGCGAAAAAGTGATAATTAAATGCTGTAGTGATATAATTTGACTTTGGTTCGCCTGGATACTAGATAACGGAACTTGGTGCATATTGCAGTAAATAAAGTCATTACAATCAGTAATTCAATTTACTATTAAAGATATCGGTGGCTACTGAACAATAATAATATATTTGATAATCAAATGTTAATGTAAAAATAAGAAATAATATTGTATAATATCGAACATAATTCAGAACCATAAAATTTGATTTTACATACATACAGGAAAATGTAATTCATAATTCCAAATCACAGTCAATTAGAAATATCTTTCAGATCTCGTTTTTTTATATTTAGTCCCTCTAATTTACATATATCCCACATTTAAATAAAACCATGTTACTTGCTCATAGAAAAGCAAGAGACCCCGTTGTAAAGCATAACCTACCTTGATATTAGTTAAGAGACACTGACAAGTTATTCATTTGGCATAACGTTTAAATGGCTAGAGCAACGAGGTGAAATTGACGGCTTAGAAGCTTGTAACAATCACTTTAATGATAAACTGAGCATCATAAAGCTCAATGAAAATATTGCACGGCTTATTATAAGCAACACTGGGTTAGCTGGTAGTTAAAATAACGGTAAACAAACCGCTGCAAATACCGTAAGATATATAAATGAAAAGTAGCTTTGAGATGCAATGGCTTTATTGCCAAAATCGGATGTTCGTCTTACGAACTTTCAAAAGCTTTACGTAGAGTAGAAAGAAGAATATGTGTTGAAGGTATAATTCTAATTGAATAGGTTAAGTATGGTACTCGGAATACTTTCTGAAAACACATTCCCAACTCAGTTCTAATGATACTATTGCAATAGAAAATACTCTGTTGGAATCCTGAGATACGGTTTATTATTGAAAAACATTTGATTGATAGTAAAATCAAGCAATTTCATTAATTGATTGAAAACAGTGCTCACTTGGAGTGTTTGCAATCTCAAATTGTTTCTCAAAAACATCTATTCGATAAGTAATTAGAATGTTAGAGCTATTAAAGTACCTAGTAATTCACCAGTACGTAAAGTATATTTTACGACCAAAGTTGATAATCAGTTAACTTAATGATTAAAGTCTCGTAAATCGATAACAATGCATTAGACGGACCATCTGCGTCCCATTTTCCTAGATTTAACTATTCATGCATCCTTTATGTGGCGTATTGAATATCATTACTAAATGTTTGCATAGCCTTGGAGTCAAGATTCGTGATAACACCAAAATGACAATGACAAAAATGGCATCATCCGTTTCGTGACCACCACTAGTATATCCCGTTTCAAATTACCGTTATAATGCAAGGCTGTAACAAATTGTAGAACTAGCGTCTGCAGTGTGCAAAAAATATTATAATAGCAATAAAAAAGTTAAGTTATAGATGTCCAAGTATATAGTGGTAGTAAGAGTAATAAACATTTCACGGAGCAACCAAAAGGTGTTCGAAATGTCACATATTTGTGTCAAGGATGATATGAAACTGACTCATTAAGAAAGGAGTTTTGTAAATATATAAGATAAACTTTTTGCAAGAATAATCGAGGTTCCCTTATGGTCATAACACGCATGGTTTATAGGAATATTGAAAACTGTTGCCCGCACTTACGTCCATGATTAATGCAGTTATATATATGTTATAAAAATCTAAAAAATCTTCCTACCCTTATTACACGTAGGACTGGTTGGGTTGGTACAGTATGTATTCTCCAACAAAACATAACATATAGTAGAAACTTTTGGCTTTTCTTTTATGATGGGGCTTCCTGCCGCCAACAAGATGATGAATGATCTTAATGTTAATATTCGTACAAAATTTTAATTAATTAGGGCAATAAGATGGTAAAAAGCCCTGTTAACAAACATTTACTAAGATATATGTTAACAAATCAAACTGCAAGTAATAATAATCTCTATGCTAAATACAATAAAAACAGGGTAGCTGTTTGTAAATGGTTATAAACAAACTGACAATCAATATCAGTTTCACTTTTATCGTGAAGCTAACTGTGCAAAATACATTAATCATGTATGTCTCAAATAAAAGCTGAGTCGATATATAGATCAGCATAATAAAATAAAGACGTGTTTTACGCCTGACACAGTTTTGATTAATTGACAATAGAACGGGCCAATAGCTTACACGGAGGCATGTAGAAAGTTACTTTGCAAATAATATTAGCGTGGGTGATTTTTGCGAAACAGTTTATACAGATGTCAATCAGTAGCTCCTTGCAAACATACGCCGTAATTAATGAGAGTAAATTTTTAAACGTGTTTATTTAGACAAATAGAGTTTAGCTCAATCCTACTCAATGTTGTGTAAATCGTTCGTCTATAAATTCGAAGTATAGTTAACATGTTTTAATAAACAATGGTTAGTCAAACCTAACAATCGCATAGACTGACACTATATCTGTCAAAATCAATGAAACAATTTAAAATATAAATCGTATGCAAATGAACTAATTGTGTCATTCAGTGTTAGTCATAAGCGTTATCAGGTACAAATATGAAATAAAAATCAGTGATTAAATACAAACAATTGACAATAAATTCGATTTGAAATACCTATATCTTAAAAATATTGAAACCATGAGACTCACATTATGTTTTGAATAAACAAGCAGAACCATCTGATTTGTCAGCGTGAAATTTAGCTATATTGCGCTACCTTCAAAACGCCAATATAACATAAAACTCAATAAATGTTAAATCAATTTCGAGATCTTGAGTTTGTTCTGGACCGTAATCGGGTATTTCGATGGACAGTTACTGAGTTTTTCGTACCAAGAATTCACAATCGTTGCAGTAGACTCCAGTCTAAAACAGCATATCGAGGAATACAAGCGTGATAATATGTGATAAGTGTTTGTTAAATAAAAGTCTCATCCTATTTTCTCCAAGTTGTAGACTGTTTATCCAATACCGTTGTCACTGATTTATTAAATGGGGATAAAGACAGATCATAAAATGTATACTTTGTAAATAATAAAATTTTATCAATTACATAACTAATGTGTCATTTGTATAGAAAATATAAAGTTTGAAAATAACTATTTCTAGAATAATTGCTCCTATTATTTCAATAACGAACCTGTTAGGATGTCGCAGATAACAAGTTACACCGAGTCTGCTGTTGCATAAAAACTTGTAATACCAGAAGATTACTTGTTGCTCATTTGCTATTGGGATTGTCGATTTCCCAAACCAGACACATTTGTGGTTGCTCGTAGTAACGCATTGGAGCGTAAATTGCTTGCACGTACTTGATTATAATCTCATTTGACTTATTAGCGTGCAACTTAGCTGCAGTTTCGTGGGAACCCCACTAAGTAACATCATCTGTTGGAAGCGAAGCGTCTACTCTGAAACGGTCCATTAGTAGCAAGAATTAAAAGTTTTCGTTTTATTTTTAAGTATCACGTTAAGCTGTCAAGCGCTGATGGTCTCAATTAGGCTTAAGAAAAGTTTAAAGATAGATCCAATTCAAAATAAAGTTTTGTTTTGGCGTCTTGGAAACCTGTCCCCTAATAAACAGAAATAGAAACGATTTTATCTACAATATTGTAATAATGTCATCGGTAACAAAAATATACGATTTTATGATTTGTCAAGGAGAGTTCTTTTAAGCAATATAACCAATCACAGTTGCTTTAAGATTATGTTTAGTATGAAGAAATAAATTATTCAGAGTAAAACATATTAGCAGGTAAGATTATGATCGAATTCTTGTTTACCAGGGATAAAAAGGTACCACGAGTAGTAACGAGTGAACTCATTAAGTCAATGTTGATAATGACAGAGATAGCGAAGAAGTGGCTATCGGAGTAAATTCCAACAACTAGTATAACGGTCAACAAACATAAACTGTTTGCCCAGTCAAGGTCGGCAAGGGCAGTATAACAAATAACCACTTTCTGAAAGACGCTACAAATATTATGATATTTACTTTATTATTGAAGTTAATATCTATACTATAGAAAATATAAACACTAGATAAACAACATTGAACAAAATTATAATAGACGTTGCATTATGAACTGTCGCTGCCTCCAAATTATAAATGTCTTTGTTGGTGTTAATACATTTATTATGAAAAATAGTATTAGGTTCGTTAATGTGTGTTGTTTTGTAGTGATTCGTTTTAATATTAAGGCAGTAGAGTGCCCATAACTTAGAAACTATATTAAGGGCATTTTACTGACGGCTCTGGTACTAATCTTTGTAGATCTTAGTTTATGGTTATTTTGAGAACCTTTCTTTTTATTTCATTTTATTATAATTTAGAAAATAAATTATCTTCAAGTGATAGTTGTAACTAGATCGATTTTTCCCATGTGAGTACCTGCTATGGCATTATTTCAAGAAATAGTTAAAACAATTTTTCAAAATGTTTTATAAATACTTATGACAATAATATAGTGTATAACAATATACAGATTATTATTCTCCTATGTTTTCATATTTTTCTCTCAGGTAAGCCAATTTCCATATACCGAGCACAGTTCTAGATATTGCAGACACCTTCTCTAATCCCTAGGTGATATACGGGCATGTTGGCGTTATTGTTTTTGTTAATTTTAGTGTACGCTTTCAGGTTCACGGAATGATACAGTTAATTTAAACGGCAGTTTTCCTAAATATTTCCTATATTTAAAAATCTCCTTTACTATGCTTTCGAGATCGTTAGGTCATTGTTCACAGAAATCATTGAATCAACTTTGGGGGCGTGTTAGTGGGTGTGTGACTCATTATTTTTAACTCCAGTCACTTATACTTTCTGGCAATAGTCCATCTGTTACATTGACGATGTTTTTGCTAGGATATAAGAGATTGTTGACAAAATAACAACATCTTTTACGTTTATCTTCACAAATATTGAGTCCGACTGCCGCCGCTGAACAAGCCTCACCAAGATTTTTCACGTCAATTTCGTCTGATGCTGTTATTTTCAGGGTGAATCTCAAAGTCACTTTGCAAAGTAAAAAAAGCGTACTTAAATTACTCGCAACACGAAAATATTACATTCCTTGATGTATGACTGAAAGCAGTTGTAAAATATTTAAAATATGCAACAGAATGACTTGATACTGGATAACCCACAATGATGTCATCCATGCAAATGAGACAGTCACGCGCATAATGACGTGAACTACTTTCGATTTTGTAACACCACGTGAATTATTGTAAAATATATAATAAATATCAATATCACGAAGTAGGTATCTTACAATTTAGTAGGTTCTTTCGGGAAGTATACATGAGCAATATATAAAAATACATGGGTACACGGATATATTTATATGAAATTTTCATATGTAAGTATAATGAATTGCAAACAAATAAGTATGTATGTATGATTTTTTTTTTGTTTGCTATTGTACACGGTACCTGTTCAATTTATACGTCATCCACAGACATCGTGTATGGTATTATTAGAAATAGCGTAAATAATACTAGAAAAGTACCTAAGGTGTATTTAATAAGTTAATTAATGAAATATTATCAGTCCGGCTGTTAATTTGTAATTGGTACTATAAAGCAGGTAAGACCTCATTCGTATCATTAACGTTCAATCGCAATAGCAGTAATGGACCTAAAATCTTAATAAACCATGTTAATCGATTTAACTAATAAATTCAATAAAACGAAAAATTTGCTTCCAGATTTGCCTTAAATTATTTGCAGTAAAGTGATAAACATGACAGTCAATATATCGATGTTTCAAGCTTTGCAATCCATTATAGCCAAACATGCGGACAAAAAAGGGTCGTAAAGTAGGTAAGGGCCATCGAAGGGCGGGCTCAAAGGACCTCAGTGTCGGAGGTCTTGTAAACAAAATGTAAAGGAAACGGTTTTTATACATCCAACCGTTTTTTGTCGCGTCCGACTCAGGTAGAAACTAATTTCTCCACATTCGCTGTGCGTACCGATATTATCTCTCATATGTACTTACGAGTACAAACTTTGCTATCTGTGTTTGCACATATACGGACGGCCTCTCTGCATACGTGACTAAGTAACGTTACATTAGGTTCTGCGTTATTATTTTTCTTTCTATGCCAGGATTCTCACACAAAGCATTCTTGTATCTATCTCTGTTCGATTGATTCCGGTACACGGTCGGCCCATTTGCGGTTGGAATGTTGCTCCAGTAATACGAGTTTATCTTTAAATGATATACCTTGATCGTTAAATCACAGCTATCAACTCAGGGACATTCATATAAAGTAAAACATAGTTTACGTATACCTATGTATGTTAATATATGGTCAAAACGACAGAATAATTTACTCTTACTATGAAAAAGAAATGCTTACGTAACAGTTATGTGCTATATCAAATGAAACAAATAAGAATATCTCGCTTGACTTATGTATGGATCATCATTCCCAAATTAGCAACCAGCGTTGCCAGCGCGCCTGATAGTTGATAAGAATACGTTACAAAGTTATGGTTCCGGTTATTGTTCCCACCAAAATGCGATAAAATTATATTGTTAAACATTTTTACTGTAGAAGTTATAGAGCTAAACTGTACTAAAAGATTCTTATCATGTAAATAGTAATTGCTTTGAATTTTTTTGAAACCACCTTAGACAAGTTAAAGTAGAAATGCTTTCAAGTAGTCAAATCCGATTCTAATATGAAGACACTAAAGACCTTAACGTTCATTTTAAGTAGCAGAACCGGTTTGGTGATATTTGTCACATTTTACTTCTGAGCCCACATGGCGGATGTACGATAATACTTCTTCAACAATAGTTTTTTCTCTGCTGCTTATTTAGTTAGTGGTCGTCCTTGGCGTGAGGTCAACATTGACAAAAAAGTTAAAAGTTTAACCCCGTACACTGCCAGGATCCTTTAACATATTTATGTTGTATACCCTCTGTCTGGAGCCATTGAATAATTTAAGGTACACGTGGGTCAACTGTATTCATGGGCACAACTTTTTAATATTTAACGATTTCAATTAGTGATCCTTAAGGACATTGGTAACAATTTTACTGTCATTTTACAATAAAGGTTGACTTTTTCTAGGTTTATCAACTTCGTAAGAAGAACAATCAATTACATAGCGCTCAGTACCTATATTTATTAAACTTACCTAAGAAACATTAATAATTGAAATATATAATTATTTTTCTCTAATGATCTAAGGAAGCGAACCGTTAAGGTTTGGTGAAGTATTAAGTAGTGTGAAATAACAACGTAATCATCGAGCAGATTAATTCGTCCATTACATTCAGATGACGTATATGTCATATATGTAAGAACAATTGAGTCCCATACAGAATAGAGAACAGCTAGCAATTATGCCAATCACGCCTCAATACGCCGGTGCACTGTTATGCAAAACAATACCAACTAACTTGCAATGATGGCGACCATAAATGTGTTTAAACTAAACAACCATCTCACAGTTAATATTATTAATCTGACATCAATCTGGAAACTGATTTCAAGAATTTTCTATATCATTTCATTTTTAAATTCAGCCTGCAAAGCGAATAATATATTAAGAAATACTAAGAGCACAATATTTTCCGTTCAACTTGATAATTATATATGAATGAAGAAATTTGTAAATAAACTATTATACATTTTGAGATTTTAATAACTACGATATTATTTCAGGATATATAGAATAAAAATCAGTAAGATTAGTTTATTTTACGTTTCGGAATTTTAACAACTACCAATTCATAAGTATGTATACAAACTATAATAGATAGTAAACTAATGTATGACTGGATTCATTAATATAAAGGATTGAAATAATGGACGGAAGCAGTAATGAGTAATGATAGCCAAAATTATAGATGAAACTTGAGAGGAATAACTTAGCAAGTTTTTGCATCTTATCGATGGCTTACCAATTTTACCGACGTTATGAATCATAACGTAGTCATGAAACATTATGGTAATTAGACTTGATTTATGAAGAAAGTGGGTCATGGCATTGACTTTTATCATTGTATTTATCTCAGAAATTATTTAAGAATTTTTAGGTGTAAATTTTTCAGTTTGGAATAGTGTTTTTTTTGCAATTGCTATCATGAAGTTAAGACGATACTATACGAATATTGGGACGGGACCATAGAGATCCTTTAGTTTTTGTGATCTGTGGACGGGACTGTAACAATTACGATTAACAGTTACGAAAGGTCCTTGATCCTAAACATCTTTTATGACGTACTTTTGAGGTATTTATCATATTTTGGTGCCTTATTGTGTTAGTTCATAACCATCGGTATGCGAGTCACACTTGGAAGGTTTTATATGATAATTTTATAATGGATCGAGTCTTACTCATAAATCAATAGACAAAGTTATGACAAGTCCCATTATGCCAATTGATTACTTTATCACATAATATATGCAATGTTTATTTTACTTAGAATGACCAGCGAAAATTGTGGGATGCCCAGTCTTAAGAAAATACCATTTATATTTGATGTTGAACATAAACAAAATCCTAGATATTTAAATACCACATGAGTTTTTAACTAATAAAATGGGTAGATGCAACCTATTTTTCTAGTTTCCCAGATTTTTGAAGCGCTGGTAGCGAAGTTTACTTAGCTGTTCTCAACCGATCAGCAATTTAAGCAACGTCGCGCGCGGTCATGAGTTGGATGGGTGACCGCTAGTGACATTACTACTGAGCGTTTCCGTGCTTCGGAGGGCACGTTAAGCCGTCGGTCCCGGTTGTTGTCTGAGGATGGCAGTCGTTATAGCATGGTGGTAGGGCATTTTGCGAATGCCCGCGTAGAAAATCTGTCGCCAAGCACCTAACGGTGTGTTCCGGCAGCTGTCCTTGAGAGCCAGTACTTCTAGGTTAGCCTGAACAACATCTTCGACCACATCATCACTTACCATCAGGTGAGATAGTGGTCAAAGACTATCCTATCAGACATAAAAAAAAAGTTACACAATGAAAATCCATTGTCAAATTATAATAAACCACAAAGGAATGTTTAAGTATCAGAGTTTTGAATAAACCGAAAAAAATGGTAATGTGGCCACTTGTTATTATGTTTTTTTTAGAAAGGGTTCTGTATTTGTTTTGCTGGTAATATTCAGCTCCATCGGCGCCCGGCGAGTTCTTACGACGCCAAAATGATACAAATTAAAAACTTTTGTAGTAAAATTGCGACGGAGTTTAAAACTGAAACTTATTTCAGTTAAAACCTGACAGCCCCACCCAATATCGAAGCAATAATTGTTTTAACCTGATTGTTACGTGTTACTCCGTCATAACCTGACAGATCTAGACTAAACTAACTTCCTACAGACACAATAAAACTCTCACACATAACACTGACCTGCCAAAACTGTCTGACACGGTTATCTTTGCGTGTATGAAAATTACTTGTACATTATTAAATGTACGCAATTTTTTGTTGCTAATTTAGAGCTTTGATAGACAGAGCTAATCTTGTTACATTTTAGTGAATAAAAGTTTGCCAGTAATATTGTCTGATGCTGAGGTTATCATCTAGTGACGTAACTATTAACTCGAATATTCCACTTAACTGAACATCACAACGGCGACAAACAGGGTTATTGGTAAAATTATAACATCCTCTTAGAGTTGACTTCTGCTAGTTCTAACAAACATTTTGAGTTAATTTTTATTTGAAGTTTTATTTTGTGTGTTTATGCGTATAAAATTTCATATTGTATATTACTTAGCTCGATGTAAGTATTCAAAACTCTATTCAAAGGGCGGTCCAGTGTTGCCGCGGCTGGCGCTCTCAAAAGTTTTTTAGGACTCGTAGATGTCAACCCTAAGAGGTTGTTAGCATTTTACCAATAACCTTGTAGGGACGCGTGTAAGTATGGAAGTTTTAACCTACAAATAGAAAATATTTTCATGGAACTAAGATCAGATGTCTGCAAGTTGTCTTCGAACAAAAACACAAATGCCAATTTTTCCCCAGGTTATAGCCTAATTTTCTTGTTAACGGGCTTCGTATGAGACAAATGGATTTACTAATATTTATATTTACACTGTCCATTTACTTTAATTAAAGGTAAGATAGGATAATAAAAAGGGCTGTATATTCTTAGATTTGGCATTAAAAATCTCGCAAAAAACAACAATTAAACCTTTACCAGAACGGGTTTTAACCAGTTTAAATTTTCATATAATGTGTGTTATTATAGCGGATGTCTTAACATGTTATTCGTTAGGATATAAAAGCCAAACCGAAAAAGTCAAATAAAGGAATACATAAGTATAAACACAAATACAACCATTTATATTGGTAACCCTCAGTGCGCGGAGACTTGTACTGGACTGGTTGTTTTATCATACATTTTCCTTAAAAGCCGCACTGGATTCTAGTGGTTTTTATCTATCTAGATATTTTTCAGTTGGTCCGATAGCCGCAAAGCTAAGATCTAAAGCAGTGGAACTATCATTCATCTTTGCCGCAGTAACACCATAAAAGATGATTCCCCATCGAACGAGCAATTCACTATGGTTAATAACAATTTTATTTATGATCCCTTCAAGCCGCAAAGCAAGGGGCTATAATGAGATATTTATGGCAAAACTTGTGAGAGAAATGAACTGAATCAGTCTATGTCTCGCGGTGTCTTTAAACTGCTAATGAGGTAAAAAGGCGCATATTTCCGAGATTTTTTTGGTGACAACTTGCGGTGAGGTATGTCCTCCAAATTTTTCACTACACCCAATCCCAAATGTTCTTTAATTGAAAAAGATAAATACCAAAATCGCAAAGCAGGTGCAAGCAGCGGGAAGCTGTAGCTGTGACCGCTTAAGGTCAACTGCTTGTCCACGGTTAGTGGTTAAAAAAAAACAATTTTATGGTCGTGTGACTGATGTAACTACAAATTAAGATAATGATTTGAAGTTTTTGCTATCTGCAAATCTTGTCCATTAAGTATCAAGTCGTCTTACTTCCTGAGTGATGCGTAATTAGCTCCCCGTATTATTTTTATTTCGAAAAAGTACTTACTTAAATCGTTTGTCATTGTCGTGACAAAATCGATATCAATAAAGAGAATTCAACGAACCTTGAAGTCAATTAAAGTTAATAAACTAACGTAACGATATTTAAGCAACAACTCGATCAACCGCTTCGATCATCCGGATCAATGAACTGCAATAAAAATCCTACTAGATACACGGTCAAAGATTGTATTCAATCGATTGTGCTTTCACCGTGAACTACTTATATTGATTATTTACGCAGCTTTCGCATTAAATTCACACTAGCACAATAAAATAAGCTCTACGTAGACGTTAACGTCAGATCGTAAACGCTTAAACTTGAGATAATCGAATGGCGATTCGATTCGATAATCGAGTTGGATTTTACAGCTGTGTTCGATTCCTGTTTATTGGAAAGTTGGAATAGCAAATGGTTGAGATTTGTAGACGTGGGCGAGGGGACCTGTATTGTCAGACCTGAAGTTCTACCTAGGACTAGAATGGTAGGTCCAATGACCCTTGTAATGTCATTCTACGATTGCGAGGACAGAACTAAAAAAGACTTTATAACATAAAGGACCTTAATATTGAATTCTTATTTAATTTCAAGCACAGTCATGTACGTTTGATTTTTTCTGGTCTTACACATAGCGTAAACATATTTTAACCAATACGAATAAACGAAAAATAGTGACATAAATATAGCTTTTATACAATATTAATTTTAACATACCTATAGCTTTTATGTAATAATGTTTATCTCGTGACAGGCAGTAATAAAATAAAGACTGCATAGAAATTTTAAAAATAATATTCGTATTTACTTACAACATTTACTACAACATTTACTACCAACGAAAGATTCATTTCATTCAGTTTCTGGTGAGCCACCTACGCTTTGTAGGCGTCAAGATTGCACTGAGCAGAGCACTCTTCTCTTGCATTTTGCATTGCTAGCGGAAGACATATTTCACCATTTGCTGGACTTTTACGACTGTGCACAATACAGGCTCTCATGGCGCAATAGACCGTTCATATTTTAATTTTAATTGATATTATAACATAATGTTCTTTTGCCTTAGGTGAGTATGAATTTTAATAATGTACAGATATTATTGTATTTATTGTTACTATAATCAAAGAGCAAAATATAAGAAACATTTTAATGTTTTGATACGAGTGGTAGTACAATCACCACCCGTGTTGGTAGAAATCACAGATAACATAAACTAAAGGATCTCTTTGGTAGAAATAATCAGACAGGAAACGTAGTTATCATTAAAATTGGAAAACTTTATACGTAAGACATAAATCTAACCTAAACTCCACGCAATAGTAGATATTAAATTAAGTAAGTTTATAGATATGCCTTGTATGAGTAAAAAAAATAAGCCTTGATTTTTTTACTCAATCACTGTATTACTGTGTCCAACAGTACTCTAGAAGTACACCTTGACCTTCCATATGGATTTTATCAAGTTCCGCTACATAACATTACGTAAGTAAAATAAACTCTCCGAAAATAGCTGCGCATCTGGTGTAATTAATACAACAAAATAGCGAATTATAAACGAAGAAACAGTAGTCCTCACTTTTTAATAATTTGTAAGGCCATAAGAAGTTGTACGTTTCATAATAGATATTATATCCTAAACAGATGTTTAGGACATATAATTTTTATAGATATGATTCAAAATAATAGTAATAGTAGAGACTCCTCTAAGGACTACTACACAGTTAAATATTCTGTCTTAGAATAGAAGAAGGCATAATTTTTAATGCCTTACAATAGTAGAAATTAAAAGTGCTGAGTAAGCACTGCAGTCTCACTGATGTAGTAACAAAAGCGTTTATTTGGGATTTTGGGTTCGATACCAATGTAATGGTCTGGAGACCGGAACTGAGCTTGTGGCAAGAGGCTAGCCCTGAAGGGTTGCAGACCAAAACTACCCGAGTGAAACTGACGTAGCGGTATAAGCTGTGCAGACATTGTATTGCAGAAAAACTTTAAAAGAAACGACACTACCAATGTCGAATCAACATGTCGGTAAATAATTAATGAATATTTACCTCATAAAATATACCCTAAGAAGGGTGATAACTGTATTTGAACATTGAAACTTGGAGATCTGGATGCACAATCATGTCTTGTACTGGAATAGTGCTATCGGGCAGAACTAATCTTAATATTTTCTTGTTTCCAGCCTTAGATTATTGATGGGTCTCCGCGCGCGCTCCGACTAGATACCGCCGGTGTCTTTGTAAAATGCGGCAACTAATACTACGCCGAAGTCGGCGTACCCGAGCCAGTTTCGCATTTCATTAACCTTTATCTTTCAAACAATGTACGCTAAAACCTACATATAATTATAATTATTTTTAATCATATTATTTAAATATTAGTTAAGAGATGTAAATAATAAAATAACTGTTAAAAATGAGGCCTTCAACTAATTAAAATCTTATTTAATTGCCTTCGAGTTGCCGCATTTACGGATCTATTGTTTTCAGGTAGCGCGGTATCTAGTCGGAGCGCGAGCGGAGACCCATCAATAATCTAAGTTTCCAGCCTATTCAAATGACTACAATTGCATTATTCTTTGTCAACAATGACGTCGTATAAGTAGCAAAACAGCTATCGCTCTTCCGAACCTGGATAGCTATTATACTGTACCTTTACACGCGCCAAATTTGTTATTAAACGTAACATAAACAAATACCAAGGTTGAGATTTACTAATATTACTAAGAAGGGATGTTACGCAGTTTCTATAAACTATAAGTTTATTTTCCTACGCCGAAACATGCGTATATTCTGCGTGCTTTTTGGATAAATAAAACAAACCTTGACAGCTAATTTAAGCTTAACCACTTCTTGAGAACTCAAGAAGCATCAAGACCACAAAAAACGGTGTACACAAGTCTTGAATTTCAAGTTTACATTTTAAAATACAAAAAAAAACTTATTCTACTTAATACTTATGTGTTACCTGCCATCTTTTTTATGAAGCAGTGATGGCTCAGTGGCATTGGCTATGGACTGCCGCGCAGCAAGTCCATGGTTCGAATCCCGCCCAGAGCTTCAGCTTCACCGCATGGTGGAAGGGCATTTTGCGAATGCCCGCCTGGCTAGCGACCACCCTCAAGTAGAAAGTCTGTCGCCAAGCACCGAAAGGTGTGTTCCGGCAGTAGTCCTTGAGAGCCAGTGAAATTACAGGCACAATGAGACTTAACAACTATGTCTCAATGTGACGGGCGCAGTGCAATTCGTGAGTGTTCATAAATTGCAACTGTTATAGGCAGAAGTTTGTCCATTTAACATCAGGTGGGCCTCGAGCTTGTTCCGTCACAATAACATTAAAAAAAAAACTATATTTTTGATGTACGAGTATATACAATCTGCTCTGAGCTCTGATACATAAAAATGTTATACCAACATTTTTAGCATAGTTGATTTGAATTTAAAAGCATCGTCTATTTTCATGTAGATATTTGAAATTCAATCAATTGGATGCTCCCTCGGGTAGGAATAGATAAAAAACACTTTATTGTCAGACACATTTAGGAAATAAATAAAATTGTGACAGCAGAGTACAATATATAAACATGCAGTACCAAAGATTACTAATCTTTTTTTCAGTTTTACTATTCATGTAAAGGTTGATGAAAGGTTTGAAGCATTATTTTTGCAAGTAAATATGTTTAATATATTATCAACTACATATATTTTTTTCTGTCAATAGCTTAAGTTGACCTCTTGATTAAATATTATGGGTAAACCAAGTATTTTACAAAATTACAAATATACGAATAGGAAAAATGCAAATCATGTGTGGGAATAAAAAGAAATCCTCTCGTATATTTATAATTTTGTAATGTAATCCGCATAGCAGGCGTTATTGCAAACATAACAATATTAGAAAAAATCAAGTATTTATTGACATAGAAACCTATTTAAAAAAATATCTATTTTTAAACAATTTAATGACCTAAATTGGACGTTTATTGGATTCTTGTACGTCGTGTCGAAATATTACAAGAATGTAAATGTCGCTATAGGAAGAACTATATGTAGCTTCTAACATGTAGTACTATGATAATTGTGACTAACCATAACCATAGAACATATGACATAAATAACAAAACAAATACTAAGCTTTGACTCTGTCTTCTTTTCCAGCGATTTCGTAATAGTCTCAAGGGATGGGACCAATTTAACAACCCTTCTTGGAATCCCATTGAATTGTAAGCATCACGTAACCCCGTGTAAACATCGTTGTCCATTACTGAATGGCAAAGGCATATACATCACGTTTTAGTTCTTTTTTATCTCTTTCCAGACCATTATAAACTTAGATATGTTTTTGGTGTTATTTGTCCATGCTTCATATAATAGCTTAGATCAAACTAATTCAGTAACGATTATACATTATCAACCCTAAAACTGTACATTTAAAAAAATAGCATGTAGGTACTCGAAAAAGTATTAGAAATGTAATTAAAGAATACTTTCTCGTCTTCGTTTTCCCACGTTATGGCTATTTTATGGCCGGCTGTCGGTATGCCACCGAACTTTCAAGAGAATTCCCTCGTTTTTAGTAGTATATACTCACTATACATACATAAAATCACGCCTCTTTCCGGTTGGGGTAGACAGAGGCCACAGATTTCCACTTACTACGATCCTTATATATCTCTTTCCTTTCATCTACACGCATCAATCCCTTCATACATGAGCGTCGGTTGAGGGTACTCCTGACCTAGCCTTTTTTTCAGAACGCCTTCAATGTGATTTCGGAACGTTCACCTAGGTCTTCCCTTTCCAACATTCATACATATATGCTCACTCATATACTCACTACCTTTCGGTTAATAAGATTGGTAAGTGGTAAGCAACTGACGCATTTTATCCCTTAATTGCCTTTTACGATATTTTACACGAAAGCATTAATTCGTAGAATTGCTAGTTCGTTTATAAACAGTACCAAGCTCTCAAAGAGTTGTGCGGTATACACTGTTATTTTCGCCACGGGCCCTACCTAATCATACCAGACGGCTCGTTTGCCATTACTAGCTACCAGTTCCAAACTAGGACTTACTGGTTCCCTTATAGGAATGAAACGGGTTCTTCTTCCGTGTTCAAGATTCGCTGTAGCATGACTGGTTAGAGACTAGAAAAAAAAAGAATTTGAATAATGTCGATTGGCTAGCAACCGATAGGGTTCGTTAGTGAGGAATACTTGATAGCTGGACCTTTTTTATTATCAGACTGTTGGCTTTTTGTATCAGTAGCCATAGCTCGAGCATTTTATGTATCTCGTTCTAACTACAGATAGTTTGTAAACATGTGTTAAGATTTGTTTTTCTACACATTGTATTCTTATTGTGTAAAATTCAGATTCATCTAGTGTCTAACCAAGCAATCTAGAATTCCAGTAAACATTATCACATTGCTGAGGTGCAACGTAAGTTTTGTTAATTAATTGACTTGTCACTATAAGTTTTTCGTGTGGGTAGCTTTCTTTAAAGGACTAACAAACAGTGTCACAATAATTTCTTACTTTTATTTATAATAATAAATGTGAGACCAATATAATAACCACCAATTAAGTAAACATTTGTAGTGAGCTAGAGACATAGGTAAGACTAGGTACAAAGTATTTAATCATTTATTTTAATGGGGCATTGCTACGAGCATGCTGGGCACGCTGCCGATTGGTAGTGTGTTAGAGCATTTGGTCTGCCTGTGAGTCTGCAATGGCTTTTAGATGCTACCAATTAAATATACTAATTTAAATATAATTTATACATACAAGAAATAAAAATAATAAGTTTACACCGATAAATGCAAGTAAGCCATTAAAAGGGGAATTGATGATTCCCCTTTTAACAGCAATCCAAATTATATGAATTCCAGTCTTAGTATTTCTATTTACTGTATGCTGAGTTATACTGAGCATACAGCCACGGATTGCGGTTCGGCGGGAGATGCAGAAAAAGGGAAGTATCACAAATGCCGTATTGTAGAATAGTTGATCAACTGTCTAGCTTTAGGGTGTTTAGTGATAATTCCCTTTCGACGGAGCGACTGGCACGATGGTAGGTCGTTCCCGCCGTTTTATACACACGTGCCTAGTAGCACATATATCGGCTGGTGCCTTCCTGTGACATTCCAGGAGCCCAGTCGAATATGCCACGACACAGTGGTAAAGTGTGGGACTACGGGGATTAACAAGGGCCCCTGTCCATACACATTTTGGTGCGCTATATGCTGAGTTGATTTACAAGCCACAATAAGAGAGGGGCATCACGAGTGATCATTTCCGCTAATTTCTAGTAGATCCTACACAGACCTTCTAAAACCACTCACCCGCTCGTGACATATGTTTATACAATTCAAAGGATTTTGTCATACGACATAGTGGTGATCGATGACCAGCCTTAGAACGACATATAGGAACAGCAAACACTTCTTGTATACGGCGAGGGTGAGGTCTACAAGTTACTTTATACCGAAGCTCATCGGTCAACTCTGTACTGTCATATCTATTATGACATAGGTTATACTGAAGCATAAAATCTAATTGTTATCTCGTGGAGTTGTAATCTAATAATTTATATTTTCTAAGCAACTCTTCATGGATGTAATTTTATGTAATATCAGATCACTAAATTATATGCGAGACAAACTATTTTAATATGATAGTTTTTGCGTCGGTGTTTTTGTAAACACGTTTTGAAAACTATTAAGCAAATTTACGGCGTAATTAAACATAATATGGTTACGTGTATATATGTATATGTATAGCAGCAATGCCTACTTGTTCTTGCGGTTTGGTAGCAAAAAGTAATAGACGTTGGTTTTGGCGCCTATTTTGTACTTACATATTATACTAAATTAGCTCAGATAACTTTGAATATTGATATTTTTTATGCATTGTCCACTCCCATGTATTGTTAACAAAGTCAGTAGCAGTTAGTACAGCTGTCCTTGAGAGCCAGTAATTCTAGGTTAGCCTGAACAACATCTTCAACCACATCATAACTTACCATCAGGAGATAGTGATCAAAGGCCAAAATATATCATAATATATCGTTCTCAGGGCCATAAACCGAACTATAACACCGTCGTGCATAATAATATTATACATTAGTGCGTAATAGAATTATCCCTACAAAGTTAAGTTAGTACCTAACTGCAAATTATATGCGAGTAAAAAGAGCATTTTCAATTTAACCGGGTAATACAGATTTATATGAAAAAAAGAGGTTTATATTTAATCACCCTTCATACATTTGCCGTGCACAAAAAAAAAAACTTGCGCGCTGTTTTCCATAATTTTCGTATGTTGTTTGTATCGTATGTGTGCAATATTTTGTTTTTCCTCGCTAGGGTGTTGAAAAAGTGCGTATATATGAAACTCGTGAGCAACTTGCTCATGATACACTGGGCTCATTTACGCCGCGTGTATAATGAGCAACTTAGTTCACTTGTATCATAATCTACTATTAATATACTATATCGTAGACATCAGAGTCAAAATCATTTATTCCATTTAGGCGTCTACGACGTTCTTATGAAGGTCAATTACAAATTTTAATATACTACATCATAGGTACTGCCACGTTAAACAAATAATGTATAGAGCCACTGCGAGAAGAACGGGCAAGAAACTCGTATAAATAAATAAACAATTCTGTCCTCATATAACAACGCCTTCTATAAATTAGTATGCTCACTATATCTCTATAATCAATTACAAGTAATATTAAATATGTCAGAGATACTGATAAACAAATTATACAATAACACGTGTGAAATAGACTTTGATCTGACTTCTGTGCACTCCAAGACAAGGCCTATTTATGTAAGAAGCTAGTCATCAAATGTAGGTGAATGCAAAGGAGACTAAACCTAGGATAAGAACTGATTCAAAAATACATTTTTGCTGGAAGACGCTGTTAGGAGCTTTGCGATAGATCTTCTATTGGAGAGGTGTACCAGTAGCAAGTTAAGATAGCAGTCACATAGTTTACTGACGTGCTGTAAAGTTCAGGCGGCCAACTCTCACCTCTTATAGTAATAATAACTTAATCTTACTGCTAAATTTTATACCTCCACGTCAATTAAGCAGGCTTACAATCGTTAATATAACAGTGTGAGCGGGATAACGGTATATGATAACCATCTTGTATCAATATTATTGGCAATACCGCCAGTCTGCGGATGCGAGTCATTCCGAGTAGACCATGGACATAATGTATATAGATCCATGGAGTATACGAATAAGGAGACAATTACGAGAGTGTGTATTTAAACCCTAAATCTAAGGTACTGTAAACCATTAGAATCCTATTTAAGATGTTAAAGTTGATATCTCGCTTGCACATCCGTGATACATATTTCATTCGTTCTTTAAGTAGGATCAAACCAATATTGCTTGCCGCGATTGTGGGTCGGTGATAGTTCGTGACTGCGAATGATTATTTTAAGCATGAAACAAAACGCTCCGTTTTTATGATGGTTTCGTAAAAGGTGGAAGTTGGCTCCCAAACCCACGGCAGGACCTTTCTAAGCCGCACACCCGACTCACCGCAATCTACTTCACATCAGCCAGTGTGTTATCATCGCCTTAGACATGTAGTTCTGTTGGTATATTATCTCATGTATTAAGGGATTGTAGGCATATTGTATATGTGCGATTGTTTTAAGAGCTTAGAGCTACGTGGACTTCCGCCTACGAGATATCAACACATAACCTGGCCACATCCTATATACGAATCAGTGCATCTTACTAACACAGTTGTACCAAATAGAGTTTAAAAGACTTTTCCAAACTTTCATAGCGTGTTCCAGAATACAGTGCAATACTAACTCTAATATACATAGCTTGCCTACCCAGCCCTCATGAGTTTTCCTTAATTGGTTAATCTCATGGTCTGCCCTAAGTTGGACTGATTACTCGAGCTCAAAGAGCTCGTTGTACATACCATGAGAAAGTTCCCGAAACAGATAACAGCTCAGAACAAGCAGTCCTTTGGTTTATAATCGATACCTCATGCTCTTGACTCTTTTGATTTGTTCGAAGTATTCGAACTTATTTCAGATATCTCGATTCTCGGTTTACTGAATGATAGTGTGGAATTTATCGATTTGTAGATAAATCGAAGTCGTGTTGGTGATATCTAGCGTTTGTGACGTCACGTTGGCTTAGCAGGAAAATTAGGCGGGATTGTTGCAAGATATATTTTTTTTATATTTATTAAGTGTTTTAATTTAATGTTTTTTTTATGTATATTTTATATGTGTATCATTCATAAATATGGATTTCCGCAAAGTAACACCTGAATCAATTCGTTGTATTATTATGACTCATTGAATTGATTACACTTGAAACGGAAAAACGTATTTTTTTGATATTTTTTGTCGATTTTAGGAGTAATTTATTAAATCATGTCCCTTTTGCAATAACTTTGCAAGATGTTACGAGCAATATTATTATAAACTCCCGAATACCATATGATCATGTGAAATGGTTACCAAACCAAGACTTTGGCTTTTTGAAGCGCTTGTAGCGAAATTTGCTAAGCCGATTTTAACCGATCAGCTAAGTTCTGCCAAGCTATTGCCTGTCACCTACATAATTGAAACAAATATTGTAATAACTTTATTATATAGTAAGTATGTAACACATTATTAAAAGATGTTTAAAAGATTGGCTCGGAGTTTCTTGTCCGTTCTTCTCGCAGTGGCTCTATACAATTTATTTGCTGAACGTGGCAGTACAATGTAGAATATTTCAAAAAAATGTAATTGACCTTCATAAGAGCGTCGTAGACGCCTTAATTGAATAAATGATTTTGACTTTGACTTTGAAGCAACGTTTGCTGCGGACATGAGTTGGATGGGTGACCGCTAGTGACATTACTTACTACAGAGTGCTTCCGTGCTTCGAATGTCACGTTAAACCGCCCGTCCCGGTTGTTGGCATACGATGGCGGTCGTTATAGTATGGTGGTAGGGCATTTTGTGAATGCTCACCTGGCTAGCTATCATCCTCAAAAAGAAATCCGATTGCCAAGCACCTAACGGTGAGTTCCAGGAGCTGTTCCCTGAGAGCCACTTAGTCTAGGTTAGCCTGAACAATATCTTCAACTACATCAGCGCTTAACATCAGGTGAGATAGAGATCAAAGGCTAGCCTATAAGCTACAATAAAAAAAACTTAAAGCAAACTAAAAAACAATTACAGGTACATGAGACTCAACAACTGTACGTCTAAGCGTGACGGGCACAGTGCAATTCGTCGTTGACGAAATGCATCTGTTATAGGCAGAGGTTAATCCACTTAACATCAGGTAGACCTCGGGCTTGTTCCGTCAAAATAACATTAAAAAAAGTCTTGCGTGAAAAACATTGAAAATATGAATTTTTCGCCAAAGACATCAATTGACTCAAACGCACAGTCTTTTTAATAATAAACTGAGACGGTTACAGCAGCTGTCAAGAAACAGCAGTTTGCTTTGAACAGTGTCGAATTCGATTATATCACGGTCCCTCGGAACTGTAATCGCAGTAAATCGGGATCAAAATTATTCGTGTACCACTGTACACGAATAATTTTTCAGAACATAGATTTTAGGTACCGGTAGTAGATATAGGTAATATTTTTTTACACGCATGGTTACCTTAACCATGCGTGTAAAAAATATTCTATTAGTATAAAGAATCTATTATTAATATTTAACAACTGGCTAGAGCTTGCGTAATATTTACCTGATGTTGATCCACCAGGCTCAAACTTATTTGAAGTTCTTCGTCTGGAAGTCACAGTTATTGTACAGACCCACCAACTTATCTGTTCAGGTGGCAGAAAAAAGAACTACAACATTCCTTCAAATTGTGACAGTTTGTAGTTGATTTCCATGACCAGTAGCGCCCCGAAAACTGCACAGTGAAGTTGGTGGTACTATACACAGCGTCTAGGCGGACCTCTGCACGTTGCTGCTCAGCATGTTGCAACTGACATTGACGGTCGCGCTGCAGCTGTCAAAGTCAAAATTCTTCAGTCCGAACTATCACTTCTGTCACTGCCACTATGGTCTTCACTGTCACTATCGTTTGGATAGAAATGTTGACTCAACACGCTAGTTATGTAATTTTCGCGGTTCCACAGCTCCGATGCCTTATCGCGAATACCCACGATCCCTATTGAAATTAGGGTGGCATCTAATTTCGATGGACAAAACTCGCGACAGTTTTTTAGCCTAAAGAATCTATGTAAATAACCATAAAATGCGTACAACAGTTTTGGAGGTGAATACAAAAAGAGGCTACACAAACACACAACACCAGATTCACATTTATAATATTGGTAGAATTCTGCCAAAACAATATTTTACCTTTTTGGCCATTAGTTAATGACTTCATTTAGAGTGGATCGTACCAACACAACTTAACTAAAGTGACTAAAATGTACCTATCTCTTTAATGGAGGCATTGAAAGTCAAATGAAAGTTACGATCCATAAACGACATATTTACGAACCACGTGTTTTTAAGCTTTGATGAGATGAAGAGATGTTAGTATTAGTAATGGCTTTTTGTCAGGCAGTATTTGAAAAGTATAAAATATGTTTTAAGTGTTCCGTGCGAGAAAACGGGACCCAAGTAGAAAATCTGTCGCCAAGCACCTAATGGTGTGTTCCGACAGCTGTCTTTGAGAGCCAGTACTTCTAGGTTAGCCTGAATAACATCTTCGACCACATCATCACTTACCATCAGGTGAGATAGTGGTCAAAGGCTAACCTATCAGCTATATTAAAAAAAAAACTTGGCGCTGTCCATTTTTCTGGGCTATATGATTTGAACCTCTATAGGATATTGGGTTATTATGTCGTAAATACGCAAATCTAATACGATAAAAAGAAAAAATTAAAGAAGGGAGTACATTCAAACAAGATACGTGATTTTTTTCAACATTATTTTCGTCTATTGTAGAAACGAAAATTTCATAAAAGCATCAATCAAACTTAGTGAGATTATATAACAAACTTTTTAGAAAAACAAAAAAGTGCGGGTAACAAAAAAGTATATTTGCGCTTAGGATCCCGAACTGTATAAAATAATAACAATTTTATAATACAAACATATCTATAGGTATACAAAATATAGATTTAACACCACACTATTTTTTATATTTTACAAATTATTGGTGCACAAAATTGGATGCCCCGGGCAATTTTGTGCTCCAATATTTTGTAAAATATGATTTTCACTTAGCAGCTATTTTCTGTTAAAAAAGTTGTGTTCGTATGGAAACCTCGATGTGCAAATCCGTCTAGCGCTTGGTGGGCTTATTAAGGTTTTGTGTTGTATTAGAAAATACCAACCACATCCAAGTACGATAAAAGTAGACGATGATTTTCTTTGTTGCCTTGAATGATTTCCATGGCGATACAAGCTTTAGATGGAAAATCTCGATTAAGAAATTCAACATAGTAATTGTATATATTGACATTGTAGCCCATAACATGCCCATATCAAGACTATAGTACCAAGATTGGACTCTTGGTAACTATACTACACAATCATGGCATTTGCGAGTTTAAGGTTGAACTGGCCGGTCGCTTCTCCATACAAACGCCGTAGGGTGATCACTCCCGTATTTGAGACTTTAGGTCCAGAATTAAGCATAATACCGATTGATATCGTCATTATCTAGGCTTGTATGATGCCGAAATTTTAAAAAGATAATTAAGTTGAAAGTTATGAGCCTTGAAAACGTTATATGAAAATGTTTCGACGCTCATAACTCTCAAGTTAATTATCTTATTAAAATTTCGGCATCATACAAGCCTAGGTAATGACGAGATCAATCGGTATTATACTTTGTTTTGGACCTAAATCCGCAAATAAGGCAGTGATCACCCTACGGCGTTTGTATGGAGAACGGCCCGGCCAGTTCACCATTAAAATGCAAGCCCACTCAAGTATAAAATCTGTCTCTAAGCACCTAACAGTATGTTCCGGCAGCAGTCCTTAAGAGCCAGTAAAATAAGAGGCACTTAACAACGGTATAACTTAGTTTGACGAGCGTAGTGCAGTTCATCGATGCATGGAATCTATCATAGGCAGAGGTTACCACTTAACATCAGGTGGGCCTCCAGCTTGTTTAATCACAATCCCATAAACAAATGAACTTAATAAAAGTATGAATTTCCAGCAATAGATGTCTGGTTTCAAGAAAATAAAAACTTATTTTGTATGCTCTTAACATTAATTAAAATGCATAGTAAAATGTCGTAAATACAGAAGTCTGTATCTGTTTGTTTGTGGATACGTAATTAACATACAATAGATTGAAAAAGTTCTTTGTTTTAAATGGTATGGAGAGATAGTATTAAGTAAATGATTTAAATGGCTTGGTTATTTTGGTATGAAGATGACAAATATACCTTTATATAAACATTCCTTAATGTATGTTTATTACCTCTGAACTTTGGACTGGGTGAGCCGATTTTGAATATTTTCAATTGAAAGCAGATGCTTCCCTTGTGGTCACATTTAAATGTCATCAAAACCGTTAAAATCAATTTTGAGTTACACACCAATAACTGAAAAGTTTTTCCTATCTTAATGATAGTCATTGACAGCGAATAACCAATCAATCCCGTAAGTAGTAAGGGTCACTAAAGCGGGGAAAATTTTTTTCTTACCTAAAAATTAAACCGACTTTAGCAATCAAAAGTGTGAAATAACTTGTCGAAGTTGGTAGCATGCGCACAATATTGTGATTATAGATAATATTGTTCAATAGTATCTATAATCACAATATTATCATGGTACCGACTTCAAAAAGTTAATTCACACTTTTCAGTGATGAAATCGGTCTCATAATTAGGTAAAAAAACAAATTTTTCACTATTCTTCGATGGAATCAGCGTAAAAAATTGAATGTGTCAATTGCCTACAATACTAGTAGCCATCTACTATTAATTATACCTATTTAATAGGCAATTGAAAATATTTACCCATATAGACGAGTAAGTCAAGCTGAATCCGTCCTTTGGTGGTGGCTTGACGTAAAATTGACAATAAAAAATATACATTACGGGTCGGCTGGGAATCTTCCCAGTAATTCGGTTAACTACAGGTCCCAGCCTCAGACCAATAAAGCACTTTATTATCTGAGCTTCCAGCATAAATCGGTCAAACAACCTGTCACTATTAACCCAGTTATTGAATTGATTGTGTTAAATATAATAATATATATATATATATATATATATATATATATATATATATATATATATATATATATGTATATATATATATATATATCTTCAAGGTACTCTGCCTGTGTAGCGAAATAGATTTATTATTCGAAATTTTCATTCGTTTTACTTGTTTCATGGAACTTATGTTTATGTTATTTAATTCTACACACTTAATTTTTGAATCAAGAACTGCTAAGTTTAACCTGCTTAATCCACAGACGACTTGACTTGGAAATAAAATGGTGCGCTTTTTTATATGATTGTTTTGTATATGAAAAAAATATGTAAATCTACATAAACGTTTACATCTATTTTTATGAATATTGGGCTAAGTTAAGAAACAAATAACTGCATCTATCAATATGTACAGTTTTAATATACTAATCACAACCATTGATATGATCAGTTTAGAGACTCCACCCATGAAAACTCAACAAATAATGTTATAACCGTTAATATATGGTAATATACGAGTATGTGTATTGTCCCATACACAATGGAGTGTTACAGACTGCAGTCACAATGGCTCCTATGACGGCACAATCGTGACATAATGGTCTGTCTATGAACCAGCTTGTGAACACACCTCTGCCCACTAGAGATGCCCTATTTACGCGAACTGATGAATAACGTCATATGGGCTCAGTCACGCGTTACCTGTGTTTTAGGGTTGTCTCATTCTATTCAAAAATCTCTTATAGTACCACCAACTTAACTGTGCAGTTCGCGAGGGCGCTGCTGGTCAAGGAAATCAACTACAAACTGTCACAATTTGAAGGAATGTTGTAGTTCTTTTTTCTGCCGCCTGAACAGATAAGTTGGTGGGACTGTACATCAAATATTAAGCACATAATATAATAATAATACTTGCACTTGAACATTACAAACTAATTTTTTTATCAAACTACATAACGATTTGCATTTCGTTCGTTACCTTTTAATATTTACTTTACTTTTTTTATGAAAAATAAAATAAAGAAAATTTTACCACTATCCATATAAAAAATAATCGGTCTGTAATTGTGGTTTTTAAATAAAATGTTATAATTGGTTCATTTCAAGTGCCATGTTTTTATATATATATTTTATGATTATTGTGACGGAAAAACACATCGAACATCACAAATGACGAGCTGCAATGCGCCCATCCCCTGAGACATAAAGCAGCAATGGGAACGTTACTGCTCGGCGATAAAAATATAAGTAATATTATCAAATCCTACGCTACGAAACAACTATTTACAGCTCAACTGTAGACAACCTTTAAGTGATCTCTGCTGCTGAAAAAATATGTGCATAAGAAGTGATAGGAATTTTAATATGTTACTGAGAGTTGTAAGGCATACAATACATACACTTATTTTAACAATTTAAAGAGTAAAGTAAGTCTATAATAATCATAAAACATTTTGAGAGTAAACTGTATAGAAGGTTAATTAAATAGATTAGAAGAAACTCCGATTCCAACACTGCAATGTTCGCAACTGTCGACATAATATAAATATTGTTAAATATCCGCGATGTAAACCATTTAACGATGCCTCATCTGGAATAGCGTAGGTATGCTTATATGTAATACTCAAGTGTATTTACAGGGCAGCATACAATTAATTTTCATAGATCTTAGTGATTTTTTTAAAATAAGAATTATCTTAGGCAACAATAGCAAAACTACTCGCTAGTTTGCTAATAATGACTTAATGTTATGATGTCAAGGTTCAAATTAAAAAGACAACTGTGTAGAATATGACTCAAGGTGCAGAACCTATATTATATACATACATACCTACTTTGACATTACAATTCAGTACTTACTCCATTTAGTATTGAACGTGTTTGATAAACGATAGGTACTTTGTCAATGGATGCAATTGAGTCCAAAGTCCAGAAAATATGACAATACTATCTTATAAGCACTCTTATTGTCCACCACAATTGCATTACACATCTATTTTTAAATAACGAGTGGCTACATCACAGTAATCTATTATATTAATTATGAAACATTTTAAGTGTGAACTCAAGCAGAAAAGAAAACTTGAAAATCTCGTTTTTTTTTTTATGCCTGATAGGTTAGTCTTTGACCAATATCTCACCTGATGGTAAGTGATGATGTGGTCGAAGATGTGGTTCAGGCTAACCTAGAAGTACTGGCTCTCAATGACAGCTGCCGGAACACACCGTTAGGTGCTTGGCGACAGATTTTCTACTTGAGGGTGGTAGCTAGCCAGGCGGGCATTCGCAAAATGGCCTACCACCATGCTATAACGACTGCCATCCTAAGATGACAACCGGGACCGACGGCTTAACGTGCCCTCCGAAGCACGGAAGCGCTCAGTAGTAATGTCACTAGCGGTCACCCATCCAACTCATGACCGCGGGCGACGCTGCTTAACTTTGCTGATCGGTTGAGAACAGCTAAGTAAACTTCGCTACGAGCGCTTCTCGTTCAAAAAATTAAGCAACCTCTTAAATCTTAACTTTAAGTTACCTGACAACCCTATATATAGTCCAGTGAGCATTACGCCGTTAATCACCAAATTTACGCAACAATTTATTACGGTGGTTTAATAACTTGGTTTAACGTTAAGTAATTTCTTGATCGATATTTGTTACAAGTAAATCGGTCAGAAAACTTTGTTAATAAATTTACTCGTAGCAAATTAAAAATACTGATGAATAAAAAACCTGATGAATGTTTGAGCCAGTTATGCAAAACAGGCCGGCGAACTCTCAGTGACCTCACTTTTGATTTGTTTTTAGTTTGATTATTATCAGGTGATATCAGTACAAACTAAAAGACCAACCAATGAATACTTTTAGCAAAACGGATACGCAAAACAATGTAAAATTAAATAAATAAGTAAAGTAGAAAGGAAGATAACACATTGGACAATGACTAATCACCTTATCCTTATCGGTATATGGAAGAAAACTTCAAAGATTAAAACCAACGCTCACATGATGTCAACACAGACAGAAGACAATATAGATGAGAATAACATAACACAGGAAAAAATGGCTAAAATGAGGAATGCATACCATTCATTTGTGGACAGGATCAGATTAGATAAGTACAATGCATACTTACATAATGTTAAATTACGATATTCGAAAGCATTGATGTCATCCGAGCCAACAATCATATGAAATACGAAACAATAGGCCAGTACATATATAATATACGAGCAGTACATGAACGATGTTATTTATATCCGTAAGTATTGATATAACACAAACCTAGGCAATACGAGAGAATAGGTGAGTAGATAGGTATATCTTAGTAATTGCAAATTTTTTGACGTACAAAATTGTCATATACATTTTCTGTTTGACGGCTTGAATAATGGCCGTGAGGCCCCTGAGTATCAATTATAAATAGTCAGGTACTTGACATTGTTAGAAATAACATTTGAAATCATCGTCGTTTTAACCGTATCCCCTTAACAAACTTTGATAAAGTGGACCATATAGTACTTATCGTAGGGTAAGTAAAATATGGCCTTCTTTAACAACACACAGAACGTCACAAGAATACTTTAAAAACTATAAATATTTTCGCTTTAATCAACGCAAGGATATTTGTAAAAAGTTTTGACTTCGGTTATAAGGGCGAGTATTCCGGGTATTCAAATAATAAAAACCTGTTGTGTCTAATGTGCAGCAACACCTCACCGACGCGATTGTTGGCAAACTGCGTATTAGGAATTTTTTTTTCCTTTCTTGGCTCGACAATCAAGTCTTTATATGATTAAGAGGTGAACTATTAAAACAAAATCAAACCAGAATTAAGGTTCTAAGAGATGCATAATGGCCTGTACTCGTCTATTCATTATAGCACAAGTTTTTTTTTTGTGAATAGATACACGTTATATGGTCACTATATTTTCTTGATATTTGTAGTGACAACTGTGTCAGTATCCACGAAACAGCATTGTCATTGAAACTGCTGATGCTTCGTCGTCACTAAATAGATGTATTCATGTCGCTCTTATTACAGGAATATGTATGTGTTTAATTGTTTTTACATAAATTGACAAAAGAAGTACAATCGCAGCAAAATATCAAATTACTCAACTTGATAGCTGATACTTAACAGCCCAATAAATGCAATACTGTTATTATACTAGCAAATCGCAACCGCTGGCTTTCTTGTGACCACAAAACTAGGAATTCAGTAGTAACTGTGTCAGTAGATAATGTTATCTGAGAAAATAGATACAGTTCACAGTTGTTTCGAAACAATACCCACCTAGTGTGTATATATATAGCCCTTTATAATACTATACATTTAATATGGTTCTTCCCGCGATTCCCGTGAGGTGCCGGGTTAGAATTGCACCTCCCCATATCATCCCGTGGGTGTTGTAAGAGGCGACTAAGGGAAAAATACTGGAAGGTGGGCAGCAGCACCTTCTAAAGAACTGCCATCTTACACTGCGATCCCCAAGCCGCCTGCTACGCGTGGGGATTATGGCAAATACCCCCTTAATAGAGTAGGCTGGGTTTCGTAGTGGACGAGTCGGCTGTTAGAGTAGAGTAGAGAGTATGGTTCTAGAAAATTTATTTTTGGTCCCTTAACTGCGTTTTGCAATTGTTATTTTATTTTCACCGTTGAGTTTACTTACCAAACTTACTCGTAACAAAACTTTACAAAGTATATAGTATGTACCTGTACTTTATCAGCCGGATTGTTCACTGCTGAACACAGCCACCCCCATTAAGAGGGGGATTTGCCATAATCTCCACGATTGTCAGATGTCTTGGGGGTCGCAGTTTAAGATATCAGTTCCTCAGAAGGCGCTGCGGCCCACCTTCTGGTATTTTACCTTTAGTCGCCTCTTACGACACCCAACGGTAGCGATGGGGAGGTGACATTCCAGCCCAGCTATGCAGTCCTTAAAAATCTAAGAACTTATAGTTAATTAATATAGATTTCAATTTGGTTTACATTTTGTATACGTTTTTTTTTTATATTTTACTTCTTTCTTACTCGAAATAATGCCTGTATATTAGCCCGAAGCAGTTATGTAAACTTAGTAAAGTTTAGAAATTAAAATTACCTTTATAACTGTTTAGCATTTCTTAATATATTTCTCGTTTCCCTGTTGGTTATACTATATGATCGACGGAAATAATCTGCTAGGCTTGAAATGGACTGGAAACTGGCATTCTTTTAAATTAATTTTGAATATACGCTTCCTGTCGATAATTAGAAACCTATGGTAAATGTTTATAATTATTTTACGATGGATTTAAAATTTGTTTACATTTAGTATATGTGTTTTTGACCGACTTCAAAAAAGTAGGTGATACTCAATTCTACTGTTTTTATGTATGTTTGTTACTTCAGAACTTTTGACTGGATGAACTGATTTTCTGTTTTTATGTATGTTTGTTACATCAGAACTTTTGACAGGATGAACTGATTTTGATGATTTTGTTTTTCTTTTAAAGTTGATGCTTTCCGTGTAGTCCCATTTAAATTTCATCAATATCGGACCAGCACTTTTTGAGTTACACTCTAATAACTGAAAAGTGTTTTCCTATCTTGATGATATAGACATTGACAGTGAATGACCATCGATCCCATAAGTAGCAAGGTTCACTAAAATGTGTGAATACTTTTTTTTACCTAAAAATGGAACCGACTTCAGCACTCAACAGTGTGAAATAACTTATCGAAGTCAGTACCCTGGGCACAATATTGTGGTAATAGGTAGTTTTGAACTATCATGGATAGATAGATAGATAGAAACACTTTATTTGCATACCTTAAAAACATTACAATGAAAATTAACACACAAATTATGTATACAAAAGGCGGTCTTATTGCTTAAAGCAATTTCTTCCAGACAACCGAAAAGAAGGGATTTACAAAAATTAGCCAGGTTGGCAGTTTACTACGTAAATATTACTTACCATGGTACCGAGTTCAACAAGTTATTTCACACTGTTGAGTGTTGAAGTCGGTTCCATTGCTAGGTAATTATTATTTTACCTTTAACTTACTCGAAGCAAAGCCTGTAGTGTGTATATATATAACTCTATACAATTTAATATTTTCAAATAAGGCTGCTAATGTTTTTAGTGGCGGAGTTCATATCCTTTAATAGCTTATTTATTGTTTAAGTTGATTGTATTTCCAAATAAGGCTTGAACATTTCGAGTGTCATTAAAAACATATCTGTCACTAGCTTTACTAAGTTCATTGGCTCTTAACGATACGTCTGTGTTATATTTAAAGCAATAAAAAAAGAGATATCTTTGTCTTAAGCAAGACAAAGCCCGCTAATATTTCAATGCCCGACATCTTTCATCGGTTGTAGACCTATTGCCCCCATTTTTTTCGCTATCTCATGCGCAAGCGTTGCTACAAATTCGCGAACCAAATAATTTTGAACTGGGGGTGAAAGTAGGTGGGCTTTCTCTGCATTCAAAAGATACATTTCGGCAAGTCTCATGACATTTTGGATGTAAACTCACAGAGATTGATAACTGATAGTCCACGTAACTCGTGATTAAAGAAATTTACCAGAAACGTTAATGGTATGTGCCGGAGTCTTGGTATTGGTTTTGCTTATCTTAATTATGAGGTTTCCGTGCGATAAGATGTGACCTAAACCTGCTCCGTCAGTGTCCGTATGTCCATCTGTCTAACCTTGAATGGGCTGTATCATTAAAACCTTAATACAAAGGTGTTAAGTGGTTGTCATAGTAAATAACGCTGAGAACAAAAGTTATGATTTTTCTCCCCATACAAAATTGGGGAAGGATTTCTTTAATGATGAGTGATGACATGCAAAAACCGTATTTCGTCTCATAAAAGTACATAGTAAAAAGTGTCATACCGACAGAATACGAGACAGATTTGATGTAAGAATCCCGAACTGTGAGCAAAAACTTTTGCATGGTGGTAGGGCATTTTGCGAATGCCCGCCTGGCTAGCTACCACCCTCAAGTAGAAAATCTGTCACCAAGCACTTAACGGTGTGTTCCGGCAGCTGTCCTTGAGAGCCAGTACTTCTAGGTTAGCCTGAACAACATCTTCGACCACATCATCACTTACCATCAGGTGAGATAGTGGTCAAAGGCTAACCTATCAAGCATAAAAAAAAAAAAAAACCTGTTAAATATATATGTATAATAATGTAAAGTAGGTATATTGTATGTACATTTTAGTTTGGTGTGCAACCCTCAGTGCGCGAGCGCTCCTACTGGCTCTTAGCGGATCGTTTAATAATTAAACGATTTTTAAGTATAAATTATTTTTGTTCAATAAATATCATTTGGTAAAATTATTATAATTGATCTACTGTTTTTCTTACATATTGAAATGATAGTTATCGGTAGGCCAATTAAAGAAGCTACCTAATCTAAATAAATCATATAAAGAGGATAAAAGAATAACACAAAATAAATGTATATTGGTTGAAATTTGCAATCTAGCGAAAGTACATAACATTTAATGAAGCCACAAAGGCAACAACCTAAAAATATGCATTGAAGCAGTGATGGCTCAGTGGCATTGGCTATGGACTGCCGTGCAGCAGGTCCATGGTTCGAATCCCGCCCAGAGCTTGAGCTTCACCGCATGGTGGAAGGGCATTTTGTGAACGCCCGCCTGGCTAGCGACCACCCTCAAGTAGAAAATCTGTCGCCAAGCACCTAACAGTGTGTTCCGGTAGCAGTCCTTGAGAGCCAGAAAAATTACAGGCTTATGAGACCTAACAACTGGACGTCTCAGTGTGACGGGCACAGTGCAATTCGTCGCTGACGAAATGCGTCTGTTATAGGCAGAGGTTAGTCCACTTAACATCAGGTGGGCCTCGGGCTTGTTCCGCCACAATAACATAAAAAAAAATGTTAATAGTTTGTACCATGCCATAAACCAAATACAGTAATTCTAAAAGATCAAAAATTAGACACGCACAGATCGTGACCGTAAAAATGTAATAAACCATCGATCACGTTCAAACCACGTCACTGTATCTACAAGAGCTTATCGAATATATTAAAATCAAATAAAATATTCGAAATGTTCCTCAAGGGCATACTTACCTAGTTAACTGAAAATAAGTCTTAAAACGTACAGCGTAAGGAATGATATAAGGAAAGAATTATTCATTTATGAACTGCACGCTAAATAATTACATTGAGTGCAAATTTACGACTTCCGTGAAAGAGAATTTCAAGTTCATCTGGTGGGACATGAAACAATCTCTACATTTATATTTATAACTAAATGTGAGAGGGAATGAATAAAGATATAAAAAACAGTACACACGTGTAGATCGAAATATCACAGTTCTAGCAAGATTTATTCATGACCGCAGTTGATGTTGATTAAATTAGTTGATCAGTTAAGAACGAGTAAGCAACTTTAGTATGCAACGAGCGCTTCAAAACTAATATACTATTTTTGAAATTACCAAAATATTCAGGATGTACTTTTTCCGATGTTCCACCCGGAACTTCCTAGAGTCGTTTTTCAAAACGCGTTAGCAATAATTTCGTTTATAATTAAATGAGTTTTTTCTTAGCAAATGCCACAATATTATTATATTGCTTCCACAATTTTTTATTTTACAATTCTATATATAGTTATCTAGACTCTTTATACACAATTGGTGAAATTTACCAGTCAAA
The DNA here is from genome assembly GCA_963890685.1 of Plagodis pulveraria. NCBI lineage: Eukaryota > Metazoa > Arthropoda > Insecta > Lepidoptera > Geometridae > Plagodis > Plagodis pulveraria. Next base: position 10,888,790 of record OY982951.1, read on the forward strand.
AAAGTATTTGATAAAATTTGACCTTCCCAGAGTGACATCCGTTGAGGATTTATCAGAGAATTAAATTGTAATCACCATGTTATCGTGTTAGTAATAAGGCGTTGAAAAATTACCTACCTACTTGTACATCTAAATTATGTAAGTATCGTTGTATTAATTTAAAAATGTTTGAACATAAAGATAGAATTATAAATATATTATTATTTATTACCATTAATTACATCTAGACCTACCCTTTAGAGCATATAAGGTGTAAGGATATGATTTTTTTTTTTTTTTTAAATATGTTTATCTTAAATAATCGGTGTACAATTTGTTTATGTGTTATGTATATGAGTATTGTGAGCAGACACCTATATGAACTTTAATTTTCATCCATAATTTTTGAACTAAGAGGTATAACCTAACATAGGATGAGTCACTCACAATAAAATATTTTCAGCATTCAAAACTACTTAAAAATAAAAATTTACGCAAATCGACGTTAAAAGCATCTTGTGACTACACTCGTATTGTGTAAAAACCCGCGCGTCAACACAGAATCAGATAAGCAGGGGATAGTATACTCGAACGAATACCTAAGTAAACTTTTTGTTTCTTAAATGAGGCACGTTAATATTTTCCAACATGACCTTTGCCAAAAAGTTGTAGGGCAAAATCATGTTTAAGATACACGATTTTGCCCTGTGTATAATAAGGAGCCAATTAGATACTGATTCTGATACAATAATATGGAACCCACGAATACCATCAATCAACATCATACTCAAACTGCAAAAAAGAATCGTCGTCATAATACAAATAGCAGTAAAAGAACATCCGATTGGCAATCACAACAATACAAAAGTTTATTACACCTGTAATTTGTCTTCCGTTCCGTTTCGATGCTCTAACATTATTTATTTTCTATCCATGTTTATTAGTCTAGCTTAGAATGATTTGTAATTTGTATATAGAATTTCTAATGGCCGAGAATGGCTTAAGAAGGCGTTGACATACTAGGACTTTGAAAAAATCTTTGTTCCAAAATCCTAGGATAGACAGTGGAAGTCTAAAAGAGAGTGGAATATTCATTACGACAAAGAATAGATCTTTTAGAAATTTGGTGTAAGTACTAAAGTAGGTATATATTATATATAGGTAGGTATATATACTAAGGTACGTTACAACTTTTTTAGGAATAGAGCAGGCCAATAACTTACTTATGGTTAAAAATTAATAGAGAGGAAGGGCAACGACATTATGGTTTCTAATCTTTATGAAGAGATCAATGATAAACTTTAGTGGGTGGCTCTGAATTAACTATAGTAGAGTATTCAAGTTTATAGATCCAATACAAAGTTTTAATTAATGGGTTGACTGAAAATTCCTTACAAAAATAAGAATTAAACATCTGTAATGTTGATTGATCCCAAGAAACAACTATGTACTGAAAAACAAAATTCAGACTTGTATTTTTTATCGTCATACCTACCAGCTAATATTAAACCAAGCTTGAAGATGCGGGATCAAAAATTCAAAATTCTGAACTCCAGACACGATTATAATAATACAATTCTATACATTATAGGATTTATTGAAACGCCAGAAGCACTGAGCAAGACTATTTGCACAGATGGTATTTTGCATTATTTTATTTTCAAGACCGGTTTGCTGGCTTTTGTCATCCGTGTCCTTTGGTAAAAATATTTTTTGTGCGCTTAATGTAAGATATGGTTCTTCTTTATCTTGGAATATATTTAGTTTGAGTGCTTACTTATTTAAAAAAAAACTGGTCAAGCAACGAGTTGGGCCATCGCAGCTTCAAAATTATATTATATAATACATCTAATGTTTGATAGTTAAATAGATGATATGTTAAATAATATGAATAATTTGAGATTTCTAAATACTTAGTTTATTTTATAAATTCTGTCATCTCATGATTAAAATTATCCGTAATGTATAAACCTTGACAGCTTACCACTTATTTATTTTTTACATAATAATAATGAAAAATATATTTGTACCCTACATATTGAGTTCTAACCGATGATATGATTTTGCGCAAACAAAGTTTTTTTTTCAGGTACCTTCAAATATAGTATGTGAAGGTAACTGAACAATACTAGAGCCAGAGACACCTCTAAAAATAATTGAGTTGTATTTCTACTCCAATAGGGTCAACAAATCTTGGGGTCAATATTCTACACCAAATATCAAAATGTCAGGTTTGGAACTCATTCCGTTTTAGAACTAGACACCAGTGATATACGAATGCACAGACAGGTACCATTAATACGGCCTCGATCGTATCGAACCCTGAAAACGATAACGAATCAGATATTGTGTGATGACTCACTAAATTCTTTCTTTAATGACATTGTCTGTCCGTAATCCCACTTTCCTGCTGAGAAGACCTTGACTAATTACACTCTATATGCCTGCCAAGACTACTCGCACAATGTGCAAACGTTTTCTGTTCTTAATTTTATTACACTTTTACATTCATTTGACGCCGTCAATATCAATTGCAAATATCTAAAGCTGTGATGCTAAGACGATGATTGTGAAATAATTTGACCTCTGTGCTTCTTTCAGTAGCAATTCAGAACCTTTTATCAGAAGAAGAAATACAGTATGAAACTGATCTTTAATACTGGAACAAAATAATGTAATTATTTATGTACAATCGTTGAACCACTGTTACGAAGTTCCCGGACCAACAAGTCAGTAGAAACATATTGATTTGTCAAAGCATCGAGGGTTCTAATTCTTGACAAGATAATTCAGAAAATAAAAAGATTATTTTAGCAACTTAGCTTTCTAGAAACAGACATCACTATCGAAGTTCAAACACAAACCGTACGAAAACCTTGGCAGTAAATATCAGCTTCTTGATTTAAGTTTTAATTATGTGAGGATCTTCTCATCCATCGCGAAAGCGGTTTCACGTAGAATTCCGTATAAAATGTATATCCTATTTTGTTCATGATAGTTCCCAAGTAAAGAATTAGGATTGTTTCATATCCTCCTTCTGGATTTCGTAAATAGTGACTCATGGAAAATGCGCAGAATGAGCAGCATGTCATCATTCACGTGGACATGAATGGTATGGTGCTGCACAATGGAAGCACAACGCTGCTCATCGCCATCTTATCACCCAACACTCCAAAAGGGTATATAGGGGGTATTTATAGAAGAGATATTACCTTATGGAAGCATCTCGTAAGGGTGAAGGGCACTGTAGCAAGTGAAATTATGGGGCGATCGAAATATAAGAACTTCCGTCGAGCGCAGTCCAATGTCATGCATAACAAGGATGGTGACACTATAACTGGAAGGCGTGAGCGCTAGGCGGGCGTCTGGTACATCTCATTACTTCATATGTCACATGATTGGGATAAGGGTGAGATAATGTGACATAAAACACAACTTAACAAATGAAGTCCGATGGCCATCTAAGTATTCACAGTTCAGTCTTAACCTATACGTCAAGTTGTTGCCAATTAAGTCAAGATAAAAGGATCAAATGCTAATGTTTATTCCATGCATGCTTGGATAACAAGCATGTAAGAGAATACAAGTCGTGAAACTGTTTAATGCCAGTGGTTTGAAGGAGGAAATGAGCCGGTAGGGCTGGCTCGATGTGGTCGCGAGGTTAATAGAGAGCGGAGACTAATCGCACGAGTGTTACGTTAATGGCGGGATGGCAACCCGTGCACCAGCTCCAGACCGATCTGAAAATTATAGCGCTGAATCACTATCAGCTGGACTCGTTCATTGATCGAGATTCCGAAGAAGCGTTCGTAGCGAAGTTTGCTTAGCTGTTCTTAACCGATCAACAAAGTTAAGCAACGTCCGTCAAAATCATGAGTTGGATGGGTGACCGCTAGTGACATTACCACAGAGCGTTTCCGTGATTAGGGGGCACGTTAAGCTGTCAGGCCCCGGTTGTCGTCTTAGGATGGCAGTTGTTATAGCATGGTGGTAGGGCATTTTGCGTATACCCGCCTGGCTAGCTATCACCTTGAAGTAGAAAATCTGTCGCCAAGCACCTAACGGTGTGTTCCGGCAGCTGTTCTTGAGAGCCAGTACTTCTAGGTTACTCTGAACAACATCTTCGACCACATCATCACGTCATCGCGTCATCAGGTGAGATAGCGGCCAAAAACTAACCTATCAAGCATAAAAAAATAGATTCCGAAAGTCTATTACGTCATAAAAATCATAGTGTCCTCGAATCTGTGTTTAAGACTTTTCGTGACAACGACGAATGACCAAATTTGTGGCCCACATAACAATTTGAAGCAGCCAAGACAAATGACATGCACAGGAAAAATGTTTACAAAACTATGTGGTTTGATTAACAGATTGATCGACATGATAAGCCCAGATAAGCCAGTAAAATTACAGGCACGTGATAATCAATAAATTAAATTTTGCATGATATAATATAAGAATGTACCAATATATCCTATATAACCTATGATATTAAAAAAATTATAGTTCAACAGCAATTTCTTTATCTGCCGGGGCCACAGTATCTATACTAGTTAGCTTTGACTATGAAGTAGAAAATATGTAGCCAAGAACCCAACTGTGTGTTCTGACGGCTGTAAGTAGGTACTATTATTTTATTCTTAGTCCAGCTTGTATAAGACTTACCAATAGAGATTTATGCCATATGCACTGCGGTTCCGCACAAACCATTTAGATGTTCATAGCTGTCGCTATTTGAAAAAGAAAATAGGTACGACGACGCTTATGTATGTGAATTGCCCTCTCGTTTTTCTACATATTATATTCACTTTTTTTTTCTTATACTCAGTCCTGTGGTTTATAGGTTTGATAAATTACTATGATTGGAAATATTATTGTGGGTAATGTATCGAATCTGAGCTTCTAATTTTTAAGCTATCGCGCCGCTGCCCTACCTTGTTCTAAGTATATATATTCGCTTAGGCATATAATATTTTTAGAAGAATCATTATGGTAAAGCATATTTTTAATTTTTGAAAAATTAGTTTTTAAAGCAATGATGCCTCAGTGGCATTGGCTATGGACTGCCGCGCAGCAGGTCCATGGCTCAAATCCCGCTGCGGGCTTGAGCTTCACCTCATGGTGGAAGGGCATTTTGCGAATGCCCGCCTGGCTAGCGACCACCCTCAAGTAGAAAATCTGTAGCCAAACATCTAACGGTGGGTTCCTTCAGCAGTCCTTGAGAGCCAGTGAAATTACAGGCACATGAGACTTAACAAATATGTCTCAAGCTGACGGGCGCAATGCAATTCATGACTTGTGATGAAATGCATATGTTATAGGTAGAGGTTACTCCACTTAACATCAGGTGGGCCTCGTGCTTGTTCCGTCGCAATAACATAAAAAAAACTAACAAGACCTTGTAATAAAAATAAATGTACGACATTATTATAATTATAACAACATTAATTTACCTAATGTTTACATTAAAGATTTTGAAAAACACACCCGCGTCAAAATGATAAAGAAAAATTTGTAGGTTATGGTATTTTACGGTCAACAACAAAACTTACACTTCATAAAAAAGAAACAAAGTGTTTCACTGTACAAATCCACACACAATATTTTATTAGAAACTAATATAAAAACGTAGGAAGTTACGAGTACTGCAGTTTCCCAACGAACTGCAAACATATGGTGAAATAATTACATAAAACCCGCAAGTGCATAATGAACATCCTGTGTTAAGTCGGTAATTAATAACGCACGTTGCCAATTTATACCTCTTACATTTTATTGACACTTTCAAATTAAGAACTATATCTAAAGTGCTATTAAATTAAAATGAAAAAGGCTCCTTATAGTTCCAAATTCAAGTTCAAATTAAGAGCTATACCTAAAGTGCTATTGAATTATAAAGAAAACGGGTCCTTGTAGTTCCAAATTCAAGTTCAAATTAAGAACTTCATCTAAAGTGCTATTGAATTATAAAGAAAAAGGTTCCTTATTGTTCCAAATTCGAGAGTGACAGTTTGCAAAATTGCTGTGTGACTACCTATATGCTAAGAGCTGTCAATTACGACATGCGGGTAGTTTCGACGTGACAATTCCTTTTTCAATCTATTGAACTGCCTCTAATGAAAAAATTCCGAATTGTGACCCGGTTTTTGAGTTGGTTTTAGTACACATAAAAGAAAAAGCGCACTTAAATATTACCAACTTCAAAATTGGTTTGTTATTTTATTACTTGTATAATTAAAATAGCGGTTAACTGTAAAATCGATAAGCAATATAACAGGAAATACTTAATTGAGTGATAATAAATGAGAGCGGCATTACATTGCACCGACTGCAGGAGACAAACACTACCAATCCCCATTTCCCACATTTCATATACAATATGTCACATTAACTCGAAACGTTTTTCTAAATTCACGCAACTACCTACTATAAAAACGCAGCATAGGATATAGACAATGTTAAACCTTGAAAACTGGTTTGTCATCTCATCACCAGAAAATATTCGTTAGTAGACGTATATTAGTTAAATCGCTGTTTATGTTACAACAACTAAGTAAAAACTATAATAACCTGCCATTACAACTGCACAAGACCAGCGTTCATTTTATTTCACGTCATCGGAGACGAATAAAATTTCAAAGTTGAAATATCATTTAACACCTCATCAAGGTTACTGAATATTGCTGAATACAATTAAAAATTTCAAGTAACTACTCACCGATTAAAACGTGCAAATATAATAATTCGTATATCGTTTCGTCTCGTTTTTTAGTGTCTGTCAAATCCCGAATCACACAATTCTGCTCACTGTCGCACTGTCACTTTTCGCACGACCGGCTTTTGTAAGTTATCACTCGTCGAGAAGAACTGTTGCGTGGACTCGTCGCTATGGACCGAGGCGGACTGGCTTTTGCCGAGAACCGTCAACCAAGTGCCGGGCGCGCGCCACCGACCGGCCTGCCTGCCTATTGCCGATGCGATTGTGAGCTGTGAACTGATGACGCGGTATGCTTACGACAAACTGCACATAGAATAGGGGCAACGGTGGCGGCGCTTTACCATCCTGTCGCAGCTGGCCTGCCTACTCCCTTTCCGTGCGAAATTTTCTCAGAATTCTTTAGGGACATGAGAACCAATGCGTCTTATGATCCTCGTAGATTCGGTAATTTCAAAAGGGATACTTACAAAAGCGGAGAACGTTACAAAACACATGGAATGCAGCAGGTGGAACTGAAATCGATTAAAATGAATAATCGTGGCCGGCATAACGAAACAATATACGAGTAATTGAAGTAACTAAGATATTCACAATCAAGAACGAGATATGCAAATCTTTTCATTGAACATTTCACCAGTGAAATCTTCGACACGTCATCCACATTCGACCTTCAAATGTATGTTTAAATAGATGTTATCTATTTATAAAATTAAAGAAGTTTGTTTGTTCACTTCTTTAGTGATAACACAAGTCATATGTAACTGAAATATAGTGTGACACAGTGTTTGTAGATGGAAAACGTTTTGTGTCGAGTTCATGATCGTACGACTATCGCGCCACCTCGACTATTCAAAACCTGATTCTCAGTTACAACATTTTTTATTTCATTTGGTGTGTTGACGTGTTTTCTGATTGTTATAACTTCAACAACCGTGTTATTAGGAGCAGTTATATCACTGACGGGTATGATATACAAAATTATCTAATATAAATCATTATCTTTTTGCGCGTTGAGATTATTTTAAAGAACAATTTCAGTGTCTGGCAACAATTTAAAATACAACTAGAGTTTTGTTTCTAGTTGCACTACAGTGACAATAATTTAAACGAGTAGAGAATGGTCTACAATATTCTGTACAATTGAAGTTAAATATATTGAAAAAGAACAATTGTTTTACTCCAATCTTTTAGACTTGATTTTTTATTTAACCGCTAATGACATAAATTACTCTTTCATTGTAATTATATTAAACTAAAAATGCTTGTATTTAAATTTTACAATGAAGTATAGACTGATCAGTTGTTATGATTTTTTATTTATTTTAGGATAATCATAAGAAATAGGTACCTTTATACAATATAACTTGACTTTTGTTTCTAGTAGCAGTAAAGTCACAATAATTTAAACGAGTAGGTAATAATAGTAGATAATAGATAATAAATAATAATATAATATAATAATAATAATAATATATCTAATAATAATAATAGATAATAGTCTACAATATTTTAAACAATTAAAGTGAAATATATTGAACAAGAACATTTTTTCCCCCAATCTTTTTAACTTTAACTTTTCTAAATCATAAATTACTCTTTCATTATAATTATATTAACTGGGATGATATAATGGACTGTGACTTTAAAAGTGTATTAAAATTGCATGTATTTTACTTTTACAATGAAGTATATAATGCTCAGTTGTTATAATAATTAATATTTTTTCAATATTAATAAGAAATACCTTTATAAAGTTATTAATATTTCGGAATTTCGAATAGGAGAAAAAGCACCGTATGGTATGACTATGAGTCACATGTATATGAATGGGTTGTTGTTGTACATTGAGATCACAATTTTACAATTAGTGTTATCGTACCTATTCACATAAAATAAACTTTTGTTTTGCTGTGTCTTCTTTTATATTTTGCACCAACGCACATTAGTGGGCTAAGAGAAGGGAAGTGACGGTAATCCCAATAACTGAAATATATCTGAAGCCAAGATTTAATTAAAAGTTGGTAAGAAACATATTTTGAATAGGAGTCCCAAAGTATTATCACAATGCAATACAAATTTCCAACCATCTGCAAAACCGGACCAGCCAGTTATGGATATTATTAACTACAACCATTTTATTTTTAACCATTTTTACTACAATTAACCGGATGTTGCGCAGCGAGTGCGTCTTCATGTTTGAACTTTGCGTCTGATAGATTTCTGCTAATAATAACATATGGCGGAACTTACGTTATTATTCTTATGTTTTGGTTCATTGATGTAGTTTACTGCTGATCAACAATATAACCTGATGGTAAGTGATAATGTGGTGGTACATAGGCGTAACTAAGTATGGGAACTGGATCTCAAGGACAGCAGCCGGAACATTTTGTCCGTGGGAAGCGGAAACTGATAGCATATTTCAATTTTTATCAAAGCGACGCGTGACCAAACTGCTGGCACTTATTTGACTCAATGCATTAGCATTAGCATGCAACTGGCAATTCTGCCAGCAAGCTGGATAAGCTGGTATCTTTTGGTTAATGTTAACCTGTACCAGCTGAAGATTTCGGTCTGCTGATAGATCTATAATAGCCACGAGGTTTCTCAATTATTTTCCTTGTGGTATTGTTTTTGGAAAGCTTCTGATGTTAGTTAAGATTAATAAAAAAAAAGTGCCTACCACATGTTTTATGAGATGAATACAGAATGCCACATATATAATATTACGTAGGTAATCAAGTTATACACCCTAATTGGTAATTTTAAAGATAAAGGTGTCATACTATATACATACGTCATTTACATACCTTTTTCGTAAAGATAATGTTTTTAGATGCAATTAAATCACGAGACATAATTAATGATATTAAGACATGATGGAAATGCTTACCAAATTTGTTTTTTACATCACCACATTTTGAAGCATTCTAAGCGAAGTTTGCTTGGCCGTTCTTAACCGATCAGCTAGGTTAGGCAATGTCCGCCGCGGTCATGACTTGGATGGGTAACCGCTAGTGACATTACTACTGAGCGCTTCCGTGCTTCGAAGGGCACGTCCCGGTTGTTGTCTCAGAATCAGGAACGACGGCTGTCGTTAAAGCATGGTGGTAGGGCATTTTGCGAATGTCCGCCTGGCTAGCTAATACCCTTAAGTAACTAACGGTGTGTTCCGGCAACAATCCTTGCGAGCCAGTTATTCTAGGTTAGCCTGAACAACATCTTCGACCGCATCATCACGTACCATCAGGTGACATAGTGGTCAAAAGCTAACCTATCAAGCATACAAAAAACAGAGACGTATAGACTACGTCTGTGGGTTGGTGTATTACGCCTTTTGCCTTACGTGGACAAACAGGAGAAACAACTTTGATTGTATATTTTTTTATTAGTCACTTTCTAAAGGAATTCTTAATGATAATTAGTTCTAAGAACAAAATATAGTAATTTCTTTGTAGATGTCTTTGACACAAGTCATTAGTTCGGCTTAAAATAATGAACCTGTTTTTAAATAAGTTTATAAGAGGTTATTAGGTATAGTACGATACGGTTTCTCTGTGAAAATAGAGATAATAATTTTAAATGAGTCGTTATAAAACAAATATGTTATATAGATCATTATCATTAATGGCACATTATTTTACTCTGTAATAGGTATTAGTGAGTATAGATAGGTAAAGCCTAGCCCTTGGCCACTAAGCTACCTGTAGTTTATGTGAGTGTGCAAGTAGTACAGTCCCACCAACTTATCTGATCAGGCGGCAGAAAAAAGAACTACAACATTCCTTCAAATTGTGACCGTTTGTAGTTGATTTCCTTGACCAGCAGCGCCCTCGCGAACTGCACAGTTAAGTTGGTGGTACTATAGATTATGTAGTTAAAGATATATTTTTTTTTTTCAAAAATGGTACCCACTTCTACACTCAAATGTGTGAAATAACTTATTGACTTCGGGACATGATGGTTCAAAAGTACCTATTAACATAATATTGTGCGCATATAGTATTAGATGCGGGTTCGAATCCCGCAAATGACTATAATTTTTTATCTCGTAAATTTGTAGTGTAATCCACCGAGCAGGCGTTATTGCAAACATAACAATATTAAAATTATAAGGTTTCACTAAAATAATAATTTACTTAATGTTTTCTTAAAATGGTTTATTATATTTTAATTTTTTATCCAACAATTGGATTTAAAAAATATTATTTTTACATTTTAATAATGTCACTAGCGGTCACCCATCCAACTCATGACCGAGGCAGACGTTGCTTAACTTTTCTGATCGGTTTGGGACAAATCATCTCCGATATCAGTCTACTATTACATGGTGGTAGGGCATTTTGCAAATGCATACATATGAATGAAAACATTAAATTTGTATTTTTGAAGTAGTGATGGCTCAGTGGCTTTGGCTATGGACTGCCGCGCAGCAGGTCCATGGTTTAAATCCCGCCGCGGGCTTGAACTTCACCGCATGATGGAAGGGCATCTTGCGACTGCCCGCATGGCTAGCGACCACCCACCCTCAAGTAGAAAATCTGTCGTCAAGCACCTAACGGTGTGTACCGGCAGCTGTCCTTGAGAGCTAGTAATTCTAGGTTAAGCCTGTTAACTCTTTCAACCACATCACTACTTACCATCAGGTTGTGGTCAAAGGCTTACCTATCAGCAATAAAAAATATACAAAAATAAACTAGTGACGATTCCAGTTAGTGTTTTTGTTAAGCCGACGTGTCTGTTCATGTTATGGTGTGATGAGACGAAGCAGTCACCAGCTTGATTGTAAGCCTCTTGCCTATCCATTGCAGTGTCACTGTTCTCCTCCTGCTGGACACTTAACTGCGCTCGACACTTCGTAACATTAGTTCTTATGTCTCATATTCCCAATATTTCACTATTTGTTACAGTTCCCCTCCATCGAGAGTGTACGTAGTGCTTTACATATATACAAACGTAGTTTCGTCATATTAAAATAGTACTAATTATAATATATAAAGCTGGATTATTCTTATATAACTTTAGAAAGGGCACAGTGCGTTAATGGAATACCGACTTTCTCCCACAAAAAAAAATATTATATTTTCGTGTTCACGAATGATACGCCAATCGATAAGGTTAGTGATTACAAACCATTCATATTCTGTGACAATATGGCCTAAATGACCTGTGAGATAAATAGCTTTGGAAATCTGAATATCTAACTACGCTATCTCGGAAACTATGCAATAACTTGAAGTGATTATTATTGAGATATGTTCTAGAAACTGTTTAGCAGTTCCCAGATTTTGTTTTATCCAAATCGAATTATAAATGCCGGAGTTATCAATGATCAATACAACTAGAACTCCAGTATCAGAATAAATGTTCGCGTTCACACGTCCTTTTTTGGTAGGGGAAAGTAGGTATGTTACGCTCAATACAAAAAGTTACACACCCCTTTGCATGTAGGTAAATGAGCCTTATATTAATGCTGTGGTTTGCTTGTTTTTCGATTTATTATTTATTAGGGCGAGTGAAGCGAGCCCTATCACTATCCCACAACTTGTGTATTTTGTGGTCCCTTTTATTGAAAAACTATCACGCCTATAGATGTATGCTTTAATATAGTAATTTGTCTTCATATATAGGTGTGTTATCTATCAAAAAAATGTTATAAACATAAAAAAATTACATTAACAATTTTGTATTCATTGGATAGCATGTTATTGTACTACTAACGCCATCTGTTAGAAATTCAAGGAGTTAACATCGCTGTAACAGAATTAAACTCAATACTTAAATGCATCGTAGTTATTAACTTAATACAAGATTACACCACTAGAATCAGGTTGTAAAATAAACGCGAGTCCTCACAAATCTCAGCATTTTGCTAGTTTTACTTTTACCCCTAAATGTGAATATAATAATTCCCATACAAAGAATTCTTCCTAATATTTTTGACAATAGTTAAATTATTGTACAACTGGCAAATCATAAGCGTAGATATTCAAGGCTCAAGAACATGCATGCTAAATTTCGAATTTCGAACCCTTGGTATTTAAAAATGGCGAAACTACGTTTTTATGGAAAGCACTTCGAAAACAACCTTACCACAGTAATTAGTATTAATCGTCGCATGCCGTCATTGCATAAACTATTTGACAGAGATCATGCAAAAACAAACGATGCTTAGGCGACACTTGACACCAAGCTGCACTTGGTAACACTAAGTTTTTCTACGTAAAACAAAAGTGCTTGTACATGTAGTAAGTAATTAACACGATTATGTCATATCCGCTCACGTATGTTGGTTACGTGGCTCCGTGGCTCTCACCACCGCGCCGCGTCGTGTCAATGAACGATAACAGACAATTGTCACATTGAAAGTAATAGTTACTGCTAATCTTCGAGATTCTGGCCTATATTCAGTTAATTGATTTACCTTTTCATTGTAATCGTCTTATTTGATCTTATAATATATTCCAGCGACGTTACTTGAATAGATTTCCTGATGTTACAGTCAAGGTGACTTATCAAATATTAGTTGAATATTCGTATTACTAGTACATAAATATAGTTGAAGTGATAATAATCAGTTCCAAAACTTTACCTTTTGTTGCCAGTGAAGAATAATCGGATTTTTCCCGTATAAATGCGTTAAATATAGACATGGTAGACATGATAGACATGGTCATCTTCACTTCCTTAAAAATATCAAGGATTCACACGGATACAGAGGTTTTCGTTCCTGACAAAATTCTTACATCAAAGATTTACTTACGAATATGATACAAAAACTAATTTACAGGTTTCTCGACTGAATTCTAACTTCCAAGCGCTACTTGCCCGCGGAACACCTCGTAGAACACTCCCAGGTGTTCGGGTGCACAAAATCTCCCGTGGAACACAGATAGTTTTTTGTTCTACGGGCAATAGTTCAGATTTTTTAAATTTGTTGGTTATGGAACATCGAACTCGATCGTCTTGGAGTTTTTACTCCGTATTAAAACCTATTTTTAAGACCTTTTGACAGAACTCTGTCTATGGTTCAAAGCTAAGAAAACCGGACGCCGGCAGAGCGTAATATTTTAGCCAAGTAAGTCCAGTAACCTAGTCAATGGCCTCACCGTCCTCTATGACTTATTAATGTTATACAATTGGAGCACAAACTTTTCATCTCCTATCACAAACTTGGTAGCCAAGTGGTAAAGGAGCCCAGGGCATATTAAAGACGCGCCCGAAATGAAATTTTATGTAGCTGTAAAATATGATATTCGCTAAACAAGCGATAATGTTTAAAATCATATTTAGAAACACTCAAACTCGTATGTTTCCTGCGGAAGTGCATTATAATGTAACTAACTTCCACACGGGCGATACCACAGGCGGAAACTATTAGTTCATTTTAGTACCTACTTTTATAATATAATATAGGGCGTATACCACTTGACTGGTACACTGACTCACTGGTAGGTGGACTGGCGACATCGTTACAGTCGCGAACAGCCAATGGTTACAAGCGGCTAATAGCCGTTCTGTGGCGTTCTATGGGGGAGGCCTTTGTTCAACAGTGGACGTCTTCCGGCTGATGATGATGATGATACCACTTGACGCCAATTTCATTATTTTCGATAATTTGATCATATTTTGTGTCTATGGTTCATATTAAATGTGGAAATATACACGCAAAATGTGGTCAAAATTATCGAAAATAACGAAATTGGCGTCAAGTGAAATACGGCCTTAGTTTAATCACACACATATATAATAAAATAAAACCGGTCATGGGCGTGTTAGACTCACAACACTGAGGGTTCCGTACAAACAGAAAAAAGTACCAAAAAAAACGTTATTTTTACATGAATGACCAAAAAAAGAAGTGTTAATATGTTTTCAGGGTTCATATATGTTTGTGAGTTTCTTTATTCCACCATTACTTCTAAACGGCTCAACCGATTTTAATGTTATAGCATTAGATTCATCTTGCTTGCGCAGGTGACATAGGTACTGAAAAAAAGTAAAAAACAAACTGGCTGTTTTTAGACGCAATTGCATGAGGAAAAAAATATACTTTTTCCCAAACCTATCGAGTGGGTAATCAAAATGAAGGCTTTAAGTAATGATTCCATAAATATATATATATAACTTGCAGTTTTAATTAGAATTGAACGATTAAACGCTTACTGAAAACAAATAATTTGCAGTCGGGTTGTTGAATTTTTATTAAATTATACTTGTTTAATGTTGTTGTTGTACTCGTACGTTAGATAATAGTTTATATTCATACTAAGTTTGACGTTTTCACGATAGAGCAAAAATAAAAATCGTCTACAAAAACACGTTTCTATATGGGAGTATCTAAGGGGCCTGTTTTCGATTTTAAAACCTTAAAATTAAAATTTCTGTTATTTGTGAGGCAATCCATCTTAACAACACATATACGGCGAAAATTTCAACCAATAACCGTTCTAGGACGGACGGACACATCCAAGGCTAACTTACAGTAATAGGGTCCCGTTTTAAGACTGCAAAAAAGGAAGAGGTTCTCAATTCAACCGAACTTTTTTGTGTGTTACCTCATAATTCTTTAGAGGGTGTAAGTACCACATTTGAGTGAGATCTGAAGAGTACCTACTACCTATTTGAGTTATGCCTAATAATCCATTTTTAATATTCAAAATCGTTTTTTTTTCTAGTACACATCCTCCCCCATTAAGGGTACGTTTGCCAAAATCGCCGCGCCCCGCGTTATCTAGATCGAACCCTAAAAATACGTAAGTTTGTGCGTGTGCTTATAACACACGCATACTGATGCGTGTGTATGTATACTAAAATATATACACGTTGAAGAACTCTAAAAGGATAAAATACACAGTAAATGTCCCGTTCCAAATACAATAATGCTAGCAGCCGTGACAGTTTTAAAACTTATATCAGAGATACATTTACAGCGGCAATTAGAAAAACAGATACTACTGTTATTTTACTGCAACTTAAAAGTTAATACCGACTCAATACAGTAAAGAAGTGGAAACTTTCCATCATAAAAGCCGTAGGTAGATGGTTAGTAAAACAACATTATAATCTTCCACCAGCGATGGTTTTCGAAATGTGTAATAAACATTACCAGTGATAGATGGATGTTAAATCTGAAAAGAAGTTAAAATAGTTTTAAGAAATAGTGCCCTAAAACTTAATGGTCTCTGTAACACGTCGTGCACTATGCGGTTAGAGAGATATTGTTAATTTTGTGTAGTGATCGTAATAAATCAAGCATCTCTTTAAATTTTTAACACTGGCCATGATAATTGAATTAGAAATTGTACTACAAACCCGTTATAGAACGAAGACCTCTTGCGCATAGAGATATATTCTACTATATTCTACTTTATTTATATTATTATATTCTACTATATGATACTCTACTAGCTATATGAGTGTATTAGCCCTACAAAGTTTTTTTTTTATGCTATAAAGTGACGAGACGAGCGAAACGGTGCCTGATGGTAAGCTTCGCGTCTGCTCATAAACAATTGCACTGTCATTGATTTGCACACTGCACTGTGCTCGTCACTCCGAGACATCCGTTCTAAAGTCTCGTTTACCCAGTAATTTCACTCGCTACAGTGCCCTTCAGTCAGTTCCAAGTTTGGTGCCTCTACTTGTAACTGGCCCCTAATATATTTTTCTTGTTATTATATTTTTGTATTAGCTTAGTTCATAGGCCACCCTTTGATCACTATCTCACCTGATGGTGGTCACAGATATTTTCTCAGGATATTCTAGAATTACTGGCTCTTAAGGACAGCAGCTAGTTTTTTTTATGTTATTGTGACGGGACAAGCTCGAAGCCCACCTGATGTTAGCGGACTAACCTCTGCCTAGAATAGATGCATTTCACCACAAATGACGAATTGCACTGCGCCCGTTACCTTGAGACATAGTTGTTAAGTCTCATATTATATTGCTAATATATTACACTGGCCCCTATTATTTCTTCTTGATATATATTTGTATTATAGGCCACCCTTTCATCACTATCTCACCTGATGGTAAATGATGATGTGGTCGCAGATATTTTGCAAGATAATTTAGAATTACTGACTCTTAAGGACAGCAGCTAGAACACGCCGTTAGGTGCTTCGCGACAGATATTCTACTTGAGAATGGATGTTAGCCAGGCGGGCATTCGCTAAATGCCTAACCATCGTGCTATAACGACTGCCATCCTAACATAACGACACATCCTAACATAACGACAGGGATCGACGGCTTATGGTGCCCTTCAAAGCACGAAATCGCTCAGTAGTAAAGCTGCTATCGGTTACCTTATTTACTTGATTCCTATTGTTTTGTTCTTATAAATTCTATTAAAAACGTAATTTAAGATAATTCTTAATTGATATTTTTCAAAACATCGTTAGTTAATATGTTTTGAAGAAAACTTTAGAATGAGAACAAATTAAAGGAAACAGATGTCAGCCTATATAGATTTTGATTCACATATTTATTACTTCATAATTCGGTTTAGTTACGCATTACAAGTGAAATAATTATTTTCAACACACTCGCTCGTAACGGGCCTTTGAATGGACCGATTTTAGTGTCATAATATAGTCTATTAAGCACACGTGATTTTTTTACTTTACCGCACTATAGTCTGGTTTTCTTCTTCTTCTTCTTCTTCATAAATGGCTCTTATCGTTGCTTTGACGATATACTGCCAATGAGTCTGGTTTTTAATTCGAGATCAAAAATGTAAACAAAGAAATGTCAATATATGTCATTGTCAAACTGATAGGTCAGGGTGTTCAATAGTTTTTCTTCAAAAATATTCTCACAAGTGTGGCTATTAAAAACAAAAAAATCTTACACTATTTTTTTCAGGCTTGAATATATGCGTAATTATGTACGCGCATATAAAAGTGTTTTATTGTTTCATAATAATGCTATAAATTATAGCATTAAATATATTTTTTACATTAAATGCTCCATCCGTTCCCAAAATTAGAA
The DNA here is from genome assembly GCA_963890685.1 of Plagodis pulveraria. Taxonomy (NCBI): domain Eukaryota; kingdom Metazoa; phylum Arthropoda; class Insecta; order Lepidoptera; family Geometridae; genus Plagodis; species Plagodis pulveraria. The sequence goes on from OY982951.1 coordinate 10,906,485, forward strand.
AAATTACCAAGTAGTACTTGTAATTTTTTTGCACGGTTAACACCTTTGTTTACATTTTTGATCTCGAATTAAAAACCAGAGTATAGTGTTTTAAATAGAAAAAAAAAAGTTTCCACACTTTTCACCAAGGAGATTGTAGTTTGTTTCGTTCGTTTTTCATATAAAAACAAACCAAAGAGTTTTTTACCTACTGAAGTAGAACTTTACAAGATTTAATTATAATTTATTGTTGCTATCAAAAGGATAAAGTAAATATGTTTGTATTTGTTCCTCGCAAGTGTGTTGTAACACGTCGTATGACATACGTGCGCTTTGATAATTACAGCCTCTGCTTTCTTGTAGCAATATCGCCTCCGCTCTAATTTTCAATATACTTTATCGCATTTTTTTTTTCACCAGCGTTTATGTGGTTGAAGGTGTTAAGAGGCTAAAACAAGAATTACTGTCTCTAAACGACATCTGCCTGAACAAACCTTTAGATACTTAGTAACAGATTTTGTACTTGAGGTTGCTAGGTAGCTTGGCGGGCATTTGTGGGTGCCTGACAACAATACAAATGTCTACGTTTTTCTAGGAAAAATGTTGAATATATGAAACAGTGTAACATATCCGAGTAATATCTAATAGCTCAGACCGGAGAAACAAGTGTTTTGTTCCTTGTTTCTCTGATCTGAGGGTAATAGCTATCGGCTGCCGTGCCGCAGGTCTATGGTTTGATCCCCACCGCCGCGGGATTCAGCTTCACCACTTAGTGGTCGGGTGTTATGCGAATGCTCGCTTGGCAAGCTACCATATTCAAGTGGAAAATCTGTCGCCAAGCACTTAACAGTGTGTTCTAGCAGCATTCCTTGAGAGCCAGTAGCTAATTATAAAATTACAGGCACATGATACTGTATGTCTCAACTCTCAAGGTGATGGGCGCAGTGTAGTTCGTAACTTGTGATGAAATGCATGTGTTATAAGCAGAGAGGGACCTCGATTTTTTTCTGTAACAATCCCATAGAAAAATTATGTCCTGAATTATTAATTGTTAACTGTGAAATTCCATTTATTTCGTAATATTCTATTAAAGATATTATAGCGGTATCCACTGAATTGTATGTTCGATCAATATTGTACCTACTACTCGATCCATTGATTTTAGACATAATTCGCATAAAAGTAATCTATAAAATAACGTCGATCGATACAAAAGCCATGAAAATATTGATTGTTAGAAACGGTCGTAATCATAAAACAGTATAGACAGCAATAATCGTCCCTCGTAAAATGAAATCTACCTTTACAGACTGTTTTTTTTCAATGAAGAACTACGTTCTAAATTTTTGCCCACCATGTCATGGGAAAAATTTAAACATTAAATTACAACACACAATTTATAATCGTTTTACTTTTTATATGTAACATAGGTATTTCTGTGCAGCCTTTGACCACTATCTCACCTGATGGTAAGTAATGATTTGGTCGAAGATGTTGTTCAGGCTATCCTAGAATTAGTGGCTGTCAAGGACAGCTGCTGGAACACACGTTAGGTGCTTGGCGACAGATTTTCTACTTGAGGGTGGTAGCTAGCCAGGCGGGCATTCGCAAAATACCCTACCACCATGATATAACGACTGCCATCCTAAGACGACAACCGGGACCGACGGCTTAAAGCGCTCAGTAGTAGCGTCACTAGCGGTCACCCATCCAACTCATGACCGCGGCGGACGTTGCTTAACTTTGCTGATCGGTTAAGAACAGCTAAGTAAAATTCGCTACGAGCGCTTCTAAAATCTTCTTCTCCTATTTTATAATAGTATTATAATAATAATTGATTGTGAATACGCCCCTGTTTTATATCCTGTGCGTACGTTGAACTCGTGTAATAATAAAGTAAACGAGTAAGCTTACAAAAACACAACTAAAGAACAAATTAAAGCGAGATTCAAGCCCTTCCGTCTCTTGTTCCGGCACTTGCTCTGCCGATCTAAACTGCTTCATATTTCGAATTTGTTATTTAGATTGTATTAGTAAACTGTCTCGCCTTAAAGAAGATGAATGAATTAATAATGAATCTTGATGAAGCGACATCTAAAATTAATACAGAGTACGCATTTGTCATTTTGTTTTTATTATTTAACTGTCTTACCTAAACAAAGCGACATTTACAATCGATTTGATCTACAATCAAGTCATGGTTCATGGTCATATAAAAACAAATACATGGTTCGCATTTAAACTGCCTTTTTAAACTGTCTGAACGAATCAATTTGAATTGACCTACAATCAAATCATAGTTCGAATTAGTCATTTTGTATTTATTGATAAATCGTCTCGCCGCGTCGTATGGAGATGATGTGACATCTACAATCAAGTGATGGTTCAAATTCGTCATTTTGTCGTCATTATTGAAGTTTCTTATGTGGATGAAGAGACATCTAAAATCAATGCATAGTTCGCATTTGTCATTTTGTTTTTATTATTAAACTGTCTTGTCTGAACGGATCAATTTGAATTGACATACAATCAAATCATAGTTCGAATTAGTCATTTTGTATTTATTGATATATCGTCTCGCCGCGTCGTATGGATATGATGCGACATCTACAATCAAGTGATGGTTCAAATTCGTCATTTTGTTGTCATTATTGAAGTTTCTTATGTGGATGAAGAGACATCTAAAATCAATGCATAGTTCGCATTTGTCATTTTGTTTTTATTATTAAACTGTCTTGTCTGAACGGATCAATTTGAATTGACTTACAATCAAATCATAGTTCCAATTTGTCATTTTGTATTTATTGATAAACCGTCTCGCCGCGTCATATGGTGATGATGTGACATCGACAATCAAGTGATGGTTCAAAAACGTCATTTTGTCGTCATTATTGAAGTTTCTTATGGGGATGAAGAGAAATCTAAAATCAATGCATAGTTCGCATTTGTCATTTTGTTTTTATTATTTAACTGTCTTGTCTGAACGGATCAATTTGAATTGACTTACAATCAAATCATAGTTCGAATTACTGATTTTGTATTTATTGATAAATCGTCTCGCCGCGTCGTATGGAGATGATGTGACATCTACAATCAAGTGATGGTTCTAATTCGTCATTTTGTTGTCATTATTGTAGTTTCTTATAGGGATGAAGCGACATATAAAATCAATGCATAGTTCGTATTTGTCATTCTGTTTTTATTACTAAGCTGTACCGTAAGTGTGCACCGCGTCGTATGGAGATGACATTTGCGACAATCACAATCAAATCATGGTTTAAATACATCTTAATTTTTAATTATTAAATCGTTTTATAGGGACGAAGCAACGTACACAAAATACATAGTTCGTATTTGTCTTCTGGTTTTTAAGTACGTCTTATGGGGAGGTTGCGCTTGCGACATCTACCTACAATCAAGTTAAAGTTCGGATGCATCATTTTGTTTTTATTACCAAACCGTCTTATCAGAACGAAGCGAGTTCTGCAAATCAATTGCAATTGACCTACAAAATAGACTCATTTTCCATGTAAGTAAACTAATAAACTATATATAGATGATGACGGAACTCAATAATTCTGATATTGTTCATATTGTTGGTAAAATTGGTTGGTGTAGTTTGGTAAAATGACAAAGAAACGGAAAACTTTTGCAGTGAAGAAAAAAAATACTTTTCATTGTGAGTTTGTAGGGTCACGTCATCACACTAAAACTACGATTAGGTATATATGTGAAAGTCTGTCAGTGAGTGAGGATGTTGGGATGTTGCGTGGATTTATCACACTGAAACGGCTAAACTGATTTAGATAAAGCTATATATATCGATAGTTTAGGTCCTGAATTTACAAATATCATACTTTCATCATTATCATCATCATCACTTTTGATTGTTGTATATGCGAGTAAAACCACGGACCACAGCTAGTCTAATATATCAAATTCTCGTGTCACAGTTGTCGTTGCCATACTCCTCCGAAACGGCTTGACCGATTTTAATGAAATTTTTTGTGCTTATCCGGTATCTATGAGAATCGGCCAACATCTATTTTTCATCCCCCTAAATGTTAGGGGTAGTCCACCCCTAAATTTTATTTTTTATGTTTTGGACAAAATTTTTAATTTCTATTTTTTTATGATACAACATATAAAAATACATACAATCCTCAATTTTCACCCTTCTACGATCAACCCTTATTTTTTAAATTATTTATATGGCAAAACAACGTTTGCCGGGTCAGCTAGTATCTTATATTATGTATATTTGTGCACAATATTCGAGGTATTAAAATTAATGTAGAAGTTATTTATTGCTTACTCATTTGTGGATAAATCTCAGCCACCAGCACAAAGTTCAACAAAAGAAAAGGGATTTTATAGAATTTTTAACGGATACAGTGATGTTTCCACCAAATCTTGACGAAATTATCACTATTATACGACTGCTCAAAAGGTGTGTAATATTTATAGTGTTCATAATTTTATATAAATCCTGGTTTATTAAAGACATTGGCTGGAGCATTTGACAGGGATGTAGACCCGCAATGGCCTATAGGTTGTCTAAATGCTATTGTTTTAGTAGCTGTGGTTTTTAGTAGTGTGCTGTTATTAAAGACTCCTAAATTAAAACTCAATTAAACCTTGTCAAATTAGAATATATCCAAACAGTTATATGATCATTTTGCATGGAACCATAGCTATTTGAGGGTGGTAGCTATACCTTAGCTACCATGTAATGTAGAAAATCTGTCACCAATCACCTAACGTGTGTTCCGGCAGCTGTCCTTGAGAGCCAGAAATTCTAGGTTAGTCTGAACAGTATCTGCGACCACATTATCACTTACAATCAGTTGAGATAGTGGTCAAAGGCTAGCCTATTAGCTATAAATAAATAAATCTATCATCGAACTAAGAGTAGGATAAGATGGAATAAAACCTTATCACGAACACAGCAGGATGAGATGTCAACGATCACCCACAATCGAGTTCCAACTCAATGTCAAATGTCATTGCCCGCAGTTTCGGTGCTAAATGAAAATTGGCTTGAGGGGGCCAAAGAAAGATTTCCAGCACCCATACATCGCCGGAAAGCGATGATTGTTCGATAGGGGATTTTAATTGGCAACAACGAGATCATAGTATTTTAGTACTTGCTTTCATCGTATTCTTACCTTTATTCCAGTTCTGTGAATTCGGTGCAATTCTTATTCTCTATAGACCACACAAGAAAAGCTACGGTATAAAGTTCAGACTTTAGTTTTATGCCAATGTGTTGCCAAGCCTGATTGGATTATCCTTCTTTGGAATATACTTGCTTTCTTTCAGCTTTCAGCAACTAACATAAACGTAAAGTCGGCAACAGGCCTAGGCATCAGGAAGGACATGGCGCAATTTAATAGTAAGTTAAGAAAAGGTTTGTTATATAATTAAGTTTAGGTAGGTACATATCTTACGACACTTGATTTATTTCTAGACAATGATTTGATTACCGACATGCTAAGTATATATTATGTATTACACCCAACCACATCATTATTCCTAGTATAATATATGGGATATTATGAGAACCAAACTTTTATACAAACTTTTAAACAACATACCATCAACATACAACTTTATATAACCTACCTATCTAAATTTCAGGTTTATAATACACTTAACTAATAGCTAAATACCTGTGACATTCGACCGAACAGAGAGCCTAGTCTAGGAACCTTCAAATCTTTAAATAATACAATATAACAGAATTGTTTATCGTTAGCTGTCCCTGTCATGGCTTCGCGACACCAATATCAATAGATCTTATAGCGTGAACCGACACATGGGGTGCTAAACGCCCACAGCGGCTACAACTGCCACAACTGTGTATATCAAAGTCAGCTTTCCCCTTCTAGCCAATATCTTTCCTTTATGTCCAGTTTCAAATTAAGGAAAACGGTAGTTAACATGGTTAATAAATTAAGCGTTCCCCAGAATGTCCCCTATCCAAACTCATTCGAACGTGAAAATGTCAAATGTTCAATATAATTTCAGTTCATAAATGTGATATTGTGTATTGATATTTTTTTTCCTCAAGACTTACAATGAAAATTTTATCGCACGATATGGTTTTGCCCATATATTAAATGTTAATTGATTCGGTGTTCCTGTTTTTGTGTACTTATTAAAAAAATTTACTGTACAGCTTAACTAAAGTCATAAGCTGCAATTGTAAATAAAGTGACTAGTATTTGAAGCGCTCGTAGCGAAGTTTACTTAGCTGTTCTCAACCGATCAGCAAAGTTAAGCAACGTCGCGCGCGGCCATGAATTGGATGGGTGACCGCTAGTGTCATTACTACTGAGCGTTTCCGTGCTTCGGAGGGCACGTTAAACCGTCGGTCCCGGTTGTTGTCTTAGGATGGCAGTCGTTATAGCATGGTGGTAGGGCATTCTGCGAATGCCCGCCTGGCTAGCTACCACCCTCAAGTAGAAAATCTGTCGCCAAGCACCTAACGATGTGTTCATGCAACTGTCCTTGAGAGCCAGTACTCCTAGGTTAGCCTGAACAACATCTTCGACCACATCGTCACTTACCATCAGGTGAGATAGTGGTCAAAGGCTAACCTATCAGGCATAAAAAAAAAAAAAATATATAAATACTATCGGGATAGTCTGTGAGTAGGCAGGTACTTTTAATCCCTAACCTTAGTTTAAACTACTTATGCGTGATAAACGTTACCGCTAAAAATAATATGATAAAATAATAATAATAAATAATATGATAAACGCTTTTCTATTTCTATTTCAATATTCTGACACTACGCAGGCCATTGCCGCAGAACGCTCGCGCATTTTCTGGTCACTGTAAACCTTAGGCTACTTTCAGATTTCTTCTACTCATTTCTATATGTTGGTTTTGTAACGATGGGGTCGGAGGTAGTATAGGCTTAATCTAGAATGGGGAATGACTCTCAAGGTCAGTTTCTTACTGTTTGGTTATGTTATGACTGATTATTTTCTTGTGGATGGTAGTTAGGTAGGCGGGAATTACCGTTTCTGACAGCTGTATGTATTTGCCGACCCACCGATGTCCTACCACGAAAATTTCGCTGCCGTTTTGTAGTTAGACGACCAGATACAGATGGCGTTGTTCGCTATAAGATGTAGACGTGTATCCGGGTTTCTCCTGAAATTACGATCATTTATATATTATTTTGAAGCACTCGTAACGTAGCTTGCGACTAAGTAACATCCGCTGCGGTCATTTCTAAGATGACTGACTGCTAATATAATTTACTAGTTACTACTAATCGTTTCCATGCTTCGGGGCTCATGTTAAGCCGTCAGTCCTGGTTTCGTCTTAGGATATCTATGTTACCGGCAATCTGTATAATTCAGGTACTCCATACAATACCTAGGCAATGTATAGAATACCTGGGGCGTCCAGGCAATGTATGAAATATTATGTATACTCGTATTATTGTCAATTACATACTTTACCTAGGTAATTAATACAATTCCTAGGTATTGTATGGGTACCTGCTGTTGCACCGGCAATGTGTAAAATAAATAGATCTGGTCTATATTTATCAATGTTAACCAGTCTACAAAATGACGGACAAATGAAACATGTACTTACTATTACATAAAATCAACTTTATTAAAATTAACAATTACGGTGCTCCTTAAAAATTATCTTTATGAAAAGGGTACTTACTTAAAAGTATATTTCTATTACTACATTAAAATTGCAATAAAATTAAGGGATTAAATATAATTACACCACCGGCGGTGCGCCAGAAGAATTTTACCAAGTTTAATTTTGGTGATCATTTACTTACTATTTTCGGCTGTTATATGTTACCATATCTGGTGGTAAGTTAAACATAAGCCTAAAGTTAATGTGAAACTTAAAAATCTAACCTAACCTAATCTAACTATTGTTGCCTACTGCCCGCACGTCCCCTCCTTCCTAGCTCTCGTCTTTTATTTTATATTACCTACATTACCGGCTGCAGATTCGGTATTGTATAGAATAGCTAGGCAAAGTATAAAATAAATAATATTTCATACATTACCTACACGTTTTAAGTATTGCACCTAGGTGTTGTATAGAATACCGGATTGTACAGATTGCCGGTAACATATATATACCTATATTTTAGCTGCTAAGGACCTCAATTTGAAAAATGTCGCACCCAGCGGTGTGTTCCAACCGCTTTTCATTATAAGAGCCAGTAATTCTAGATTAGCTGAACAACATCTTCGACCGCATCATCACTTACCAGGGAGATAGTGGTCAAAGGCTAGCCTATCAGCAATAGTAAAGCTTAATAAATATTTGATCGTGACCTTGTTCTGCATTTATTCTAACAATTACGCCCCTAACTCCACTAACTACTAACAAGATGTACAAAAATATTGGGGAATTTGAACAACGAGCGGGATTCAGCAGAAACATACCTCGGATTGGGACATGATCAACCAATTCAGCTATCGTGGAGATATGTCATGGTTCGAAACAGTCTTCGTTCCAATTACTACCATCATAAGTGGATGCAGCGACATCTATAAACAATGTAAATTTCAACAAGATTTTCAAGTTTTCTATGATTATTTGTATAATTCGACCAAGTTTGCACCTCGCGTCTATTACATCGCACTAACCCTTAGGTACGGTATGCAAAAAAGGATTCGCTATGACTTTAAAAAAATAAACAAATTTTTGTTAGATTTTACTTCGCATTTATTGTTATTAACATTATATTATATATAGATACATTAAAATTTACACAAAAAACTGATGTGTAAACTTAGCTTCATGGAGTTGTAAGCTTGGCTAACGATAAAATAAAAATTATAATATAAGATTTTGTGTATTTTGATACCGCCAATCCAAAAATGTTCTTCAAACCTCAACTGTTTCCGGCAAGCAAATCACCATCAGAAAAGGACGCACCAACGTACGTCCTTCATTCATCAAGATTCAAAATATCCATGCCAAAGATTAATAGTTTTAAAGGATTCCAAAATCTAATCCAGATTATTGGATATATTTTCAATAATATGCTGATCATATATCATTAAAAGTCCACACACAAGAAATTTCAATATTAATTACTCGATTAATTTCCAAATAATGATTACGTTACACGAAGCACAAAACATCTCTACAGCTTTGATTTTAAGCGTTTTCCACTCGTTATGTTGGCGTCATAAATCAATCTGTCAATTTCTTTCCTGCTCTATCAGGAAGTACTCGCACGTCGTTATCACGCCCATGTTTCTTATCTAATGCTTTAAGCTGCAGTTAGTCTATTCTTCGAGCCATATCAAGATAAATACGAGTGAAATTCTACCTATGAACATTACGCAACAATAAAGTCACCCACAATGCTTTTGATACACGAATATTAATCGAATAATATGCACATAGAAGCGCTCGTAGCGAAGTTTACTTAGCTGTTCTCAACCGATCAGCAAAGTTAAGCAACGTCTCGCGCGGTCATGAGTTGGATGGGTGACCGCTAGTGACATGGGTCCCAATTCTCTTAGCTATTCACCAAACGCCACACTACTGCGATGCTTCTGCGATTGAACTTCTGTTAATGTCAAATTCGGTAGTCAACTAATTCTTAGCTCTTAATCGCAGTTGTATAGCAATCGCGTCGCTATCGTATGGCTGTGCTATAGCTTGCAAATGTTGACATTAAAATAATAATGATAACTTCTATCCATCAAGCATCATTCAAAACATAGATACAGTGGTTTTCTAGCAAACAATGCATTAAATTAATATATATATAAATCATTTAGCTATTTTTCTATGTAAAATCTATGCTATGCTATCTATGCCACTGTAGCAACGCAATCGCTACAAAATAGCTAAGAGCATACCAAATATGTCAAAAACTATTGATAGCAAGCCACCGACTTGCGATCAAACCTAAATAGCGGGCAGACTACGGATACTGTCAAACACTACAATTTTCATGCAACTAAGTTGCGTTAACGCCGTTCAATAGCTAAGAGAATCGGGCCTCTGAGCGTTTCGGTGCTTCGGAGGGCACGTTAAGCCGTTGGTCCCGGTTGTTGTCTTAGGATGGCAGTCGTAATAGCATGGTGGTAGGGCATTTTGCGAATGCCCATCGGGCTAGCTACCACCCTCAAGTAGAAAATCTAACCAGGCACCTAACGGTGTGTTCCAGCAGCTGTCCTTGAGAGCCAGTACTTCTAGGTTACCCTGAACAACATCTTCGACCACATCATCACTTACCATCAGGTGAGATAGTAATCAAAGGATAAAATATCAGGCATAAAAAAGAACAGCAGCGTGTTAGGCACATTGGTCAGCCTAAACCCTCTTACCACTACACTTACAACACCACGGGCCAGGTGTACTACCTACTAACCTGATCGGTTAAGAACGGTTAAGCAAACTTCGCTACGAGTGAAAATACGTTAGTATATGCGCCTACGTTGAAGGGGATTAAATTAACTTGATATATAAAAGGAAACTGGTAAGAATAATTGGTAACATTTAGATAGATATAAATACCATATGCATTAAAACAATCGTATCTATGCCAAATTAGTTTTTACGAATACCTATATCCTTCAGAAAAACAGAAAGATCAAGTACCTAGTATAGCTAATTAAAAAAAACAATATTTATAACATTTACTATCCTGGTATATAATTCTGGAATAGAACAAGGATTGATCATGTTGGAAAAACCACACCATAAAGTTTGACCCAAAGTTATCGCTTATACCGTTCAAACAAATCACATGCTGTAAAACAGTGGTTCCCAACAGTGGTCCGCGGACTACCGGTGGTCCGCAGGAGTTCTAATTTGGTCCGGGAACAAATGGCGAGAGCGCGGGAGGAGTGGAAAGCGCGGGGATCGTTGAGCAACAATTTATAGAAATAAACTTCTCGCTTTTATTTTCAAACTACAGTTATGGTTAGACACAATTAAGGAAAGTAATTATTCTGCGTTCGCTTCTTTAAAATAAATTGTGGAGAACAAAATGTATGATGCTAGTATGTAGGGTAAACATAAAAGAAAACCTTAAGAGCCACATACAAATGTGGTTTTTGTTTTATTAATTGTGACAGAACAAGCACGAGGCCACCTGATGTCAAGCGGTATCCTCTGCCTATAACAGATGCGTTTTGTCACAATTGACGAACTGCACTGCGCCTGTCGCCCTGAGACATACAGTTATTAAGTCTCATCTTGTGTGAGTCATTTTACTGGCTCTCATGGATTGATTGATGAGAAATCGTTACTTCCCCGAATATTTCAAAACAGAAACTAATGTTGATAATAAACTTATTTGGAACCCTTTAAGGACGATGCTGGTGAAGTTACTGAAAAAATGTAAGAAGAACTGATTGAATTCAAAATTATACAAACTGCAATGTCGCATTTGAATCTAATTGTCATGAGAAGTTTTGGTGTCAAAAAGCCATTTCTTTTACCAAAATTTGATAAATTGCCTTGCCTTATATTTTTCTTTATTGTTTTCTCAGCTACTTATTTGTGCGTTCAAGGGTTTCGTTGCTAATTAAAAAGAAGGCCAGAAATCGCTGATGATCAGCGTGTACTTTTGTGCAATAAAAGTCCCAGGATCACTTAACTCGTGCAGAAGATGCAAGCTCAAAAAGCACGTTGACCCAAAATTTACTTGCTTACTAAAAATTTTAGATTTTCTATTAAATAAATATAGTTTAAAGTTAATTTTCGGTTTGCATCAGTTTTTTTCTTGAACATCGTGGTCCATGCTGACAAAAAAGAAACAAAAGCGGTCCCTGGTCAAAAAAGGTTGGGAACCACTGCTGTAAAAGGTTGGGATATTTTCTCATTACTTAGCTGACCAAGTCAAACTTCAGCTTATTATATGCAGAAGATAGAAATAGTTTATTAGTGTTAAACGGTAGCCTCTGAGCATTACAGATGCGTATTAAATTTCATGAAATTAGGTTTCATCAGTTGCATTTCACAAGTGACAAAATAAACTGCTCCCATCACCCTTGGACATGAAGTTGTGAAGTTTCATGTGCCTGTTATTTCAGCGTCACCCATACCATAGATAAATGAATTTTTCTATGCCCATACTCTTCAAACCGGAACACAGCAGTACGAACAACACTGTTTAAAGTAGTTTGCTTCGACATTTATTGTGCGAACCACGAATTAATTCTCTAACTTACCTACTGCCTTGTGGAAATAAAACCTGGGAGTTTTCAAATTCCAGAGTAAAAACCTCCTTACTGCTTGCTAACAGTTGCTTTACTAAGAGTGCTTCACCGCAGACCACAGCTTTGCTTAATATGAGATAATCAGTGCTCAAATGTGAATAATTAGTCTGCAGGTACGGCAATCGCGAACGAAGTCGCAGGTACAGCTAGTATAATAAAATATAGGCACTAACAGATATGATAATATAATTAAATAAGTTATTTTTCAATTCGACTCTTATCGGTATTGGGATAGCCCCAAAATTTAACTGTTAGGTAAGTAGGGAGGTAAGTTTTTAGCATTGTATATAACAATACAATGCTACACCTACGTTATTGCTGACAAAAGTAATATCGAGTTAAAGGTCATATCAAGCTTGGTTAGGTATACCTAAATTAAAACTATTTTAAATAATGTAAGAGTTTTTTTTTTTTTTTATTCATGCCATATAGGTTAGCCTTTCACCACTATCTCACCTGATGGTAAGTGATGTGTGTAATAATATAGTGTGTAATATTTAATATTGTCTTTTTTGATATTTTTTCATGGTAAGTGGTCACACACAGTCACGAATATTCTATAGAGAAGTGATAAACTACCTATTCATTTATATTGTAAATATTTTTTCATTTAATATTGTAGTAGCTCAAAATATAATAATTTAATTCTCGCATTTATTTTTTTATTTTAAAGTTCGCATAAAATTTAAAGTCCTCATTTACGGTGGCATACAATTGCTTATGACACTAATACGTCATTGAGGCATTTTTTTTTCACAACCGCTATTAAAATAAAAAGTCGTAAAGAATATATTATAAACGCATAATAATATCTAATCATAGTGATAATCTGCATACAACTGCCTTATATTTGCTTTATTAATAAAGAAGTTATCGTTAATCATCAAATCAAAACAACATCAAGCTGATGGAAGACCGGAATTAGATGAGACTGCAGTCTTCAGCTGATACGTCGGACCATAGAACATATATACTGGTCGGAATATGGCAAACGCAATAGACGAATTTCGAAGGCAATATGACACGACTCACGCGTCTTCAATATAAAACGTGTAGAGGTATAGCAATCGAGCGTTACCAAGGCTCCAAAGTGTTCGCAAAAAATCGTCTATAGGGCAAAGCCAAATGACCAAGCTGAAGACCGAACGATGGCAGAGTCATCTCATCAAAACCGGAGATTCTGAGAGAGCTTGAGAGGTTTTATAGACAGCTATACACTTCGTTACGAGAACCCATTATCGTTAACGATAATATTCGTAGAACGAGAAGATATCGTTAAAGATAACTTCATAACAACTTGGTAACAATTATTCAACAATATTCTATGACATAAAGTTGGTCTTATTATGTTTTACACACCATTCCTTCGCAAGTTATCAGTTAATTTATTCAATTATATATAATAATACATACCTCAAAAGTAGTATATTCAATAATAACGTCGATAAATTACGATTACGCGACACCTTGATACCATACAACTACATGATACAAACATTTTCTGCTAAAGTAAAATTGCTATCGTCATTATATCAACCGGAATGTCCACCGTTGAACAAGGTCTCCCTCATTGGTAGATTTGCCATAATTCCCACGCTGGGCAGGCGCTGCTTCCCTCCTTCTGGATTTTTTCGCTTAGTCACCTCTCACGGGACGAAATGAGGGGCAAGGCGGGGGGAGAGAGGGGTGACGAGGGGGGGATGACATTCTAACCCGGAACGCCAAGGATTGAGGAAAATTGTACCTACCCGAAATTATGCGAGTCCGCTAGCATTACATGTGTGTATTCGATTCAAGGCTGGTCATCGATACAAACACTTTTATTAATAGGTACTTTTTTTTATTGCTGGTAGATAAGCCTTTAACCACAATCTCACCTGATGGTAAGTGATGATGTGCTCGAAGATGTTAACAGGCTTGACCTAGAATTACTGGCCCCCAAGGACGGCTGCCGGTACGCACCGTAAGGTGCTTGTTAAAATACAAAATTCCAGGTTTTTTTTCAAAACGACCATCTATTCCTAGGTTCTGTCATCAGTTCCCTAGGGCTAAAATATGCTCTACCAATGGTAAAAGAGTCATACATTGAATTACTTGGTTCCTGATAATTAGAGAAAATAATTAATACCTTTCACTTGAATGCGACTGTCATAACATTTTTCAACACGGAATTGTAAGGATATATTTGGTCACAAATTAGCGAACGTAATATTTGAAAATTAATTATTATAGAGGAAGATAATCAAAAAATAATTCACTGTTCATCAAGTATTTATGATTAAACCTTCAGAACGAATCTGTTGTCAAAACGTCCGTAATAAAATAATATACTTATATTTTACTAAACATAAATAATGATCTTTTAAAATAATTGAGGTTCTGAAGATGCTCCGCGTAGAATCATAATGCGTCGACAGAATATCTAGATGGGTACTACATGCACAATTTTTTAAAGGTTTTCTAACAAATATAAATTTAATGTTGTCCTAAAATATTTTTATATAGTAATTAAACAACTTAAAACGGTTTAAATCGCGTATATTTATCATTATTTTTGGGGCGACACCCCGTGACCACGATCACTGCAAAGTGTTTGGAACATCGGGACAAAAATAATCATAAAGCGATTGAAACCGTTTAAAGTTGTTTAATTACTATGTGTAATAATCGTGAAAACTTAAGACAACAATATTTTTATATATTTGTTGTTATTATATTTTTTGTCAAAGTAACGCCTAATATTATTATAGTTACATGTATTAATATGGGTAAAAACCCTTATTTACCAGCCAATTACGACTTCCCGTACCTACCTAGTATATTGAATTAAACAAATGAAATCTCAACTTTCTACGCTTATCAAGAGGGAAATTCAACAAGAACACGACCACGCTACCAAATTGGGATGAATAAATGATATAGCTACTTTGTAACTAAAAAGCTCGCAATCTATTTGCTACTTCCTACGTGTAAGATAGAACCTTGATTCTATAGAACGGTTCTAGAGAATCAAGGTTCTGTTGTTGTGTTATTTTAAGGTTTCCTTAACTTAAAGGGAGAACGGAACCTGTTTATGTCCCTCTGCTGTCTTTATGTCCTTTCATAAGCCACTAGTTTGTATATTGTAACCGGAATGAGTTACAAACCTGACGTTTTGATATTTTGTGTTGAATATTGACCCAAACCGGATATAAGATTAGACATTTAATAAGTTTATTATGAGCTAAGGGTGAGTCAGGCTATTAAGATATTTTGAAAATAATTTTTGAGGGCACTCTGTAGCTGATACAGATGCCAAAACTGTTATATATTTTTATATTTTTGTCTGTCTGCCTGCTGTATCCCGACAGCGCATCACGCCACGCTACTGAATGAATTTCAATGAAACTTAGCACAATTTGAGTTCATACTACGAAGAAGTACATTGTATACTTTTTATACTTCGAAGAAGGACATTGTATACTATTAATAAATAATAAGGTAGGTACTTAATGACACTTAATGAACGTGACATTCCAACAGTGGTAAAATTTTAACCTATATATTATATAATAAATATAATACATCGATTAGTAATTAAGAAAAGCGTAATTTAGTGTCGTAAAGGTTTTTTGTTTCAAAGTAAACAGCCGGGCTCAAAATCAGTATTTCTTTATCACCTTACAAAGCTTCTGTACCATCGTGTCCAAAATTTTTATTTTATCAAAGTGAATTACGTTTCAAGATAGTTCAACCAACATTAGCCTTATTTTCCATTGTGTCGAAAAAGCTAACCGTACCCCGACATCAATAAACACTTAAACATAATCTAATCGTAAACTAACTTAACTACTCCTAAGTATTACTACTACGATATTTATTCTGTGGCGTTACTTAACTTGGTATCGCACTTTACTACTTTGTTTACTATGTTCCCATACATGTAATGGAGTAGGGAATGTATAAGCAGTTATGTTTAATGGTATATTGAGGCAGGCTTTTCTCTATGTTACAGTTCATAGTATACTTATGAAAGATAGTATAGCAATATTATTGTTAGGTGTGCAATGCATTTTCAGAAAAATTATATGTTACTTGTTGTTTTAGGTTACAGTTGTAGAAATATTATAAGGAAGTATCACCAGGTTCTGCTTAAAGCATAGAAACATGAAGGTAAAGTATTCTCATATTATAAAATAGACTCATATTTTGTAGCAGTGATGGCTCTGTGGCATTGGCTATGGACTGCCGTGCAGCAGGTCCATGGTTCGAATCCCGCCGCAGGCTTGAGCTTCACCGCATGGTGGAAGGCCATTTTGGGAATGCTCGCCTGACTAGCAACCACCCACAAGTAGAAAATCTCGAAATCAAGCACCTAACAGTGTGTTCCGGTAGCAGTCCTTGAGAGCCAGTAAAATTACAGACACATGAGACCTAACAACTGTACGACTCAGTGTGACGGGCACAGTGCAATTCGTAATATGCATCTGTTACAGGCAGAGGTAAGTCACGTAACATCAGGTGGGCCTCGGGCTTTTCCGTCACAAAAAAAGACAGATTACTGTTGTTTAATTTTTAACATTAACTTATACCAATTTAATGCATATTATATTACTCGTTTACTTGTTATTTTTATCATATTTTTTTTTTTTACTGTATGCCTTGGTTTAGAAAATCCGAAGGATCCTTTTTAAAAGTGTGAAGATCATCAAATATTTGTATCACAGATTGAGATTGGTATTTTGTTAGTGACAATTAGTGCCATATATCCTTTATTTTTAATAATCCAGCTTACATTGTTGTTCTGATAGAAATAAAACGAAATGTAATGAAATTACGTTTTATTAGCTCGTGATCATAAGCTACATGTTGTTGAAATATAATAAGTAGGTACAAGCGCTCAGTAGAAATGCAACTAGCGGTCACTGGCTCTCAAAGGCAGCTGCCGGAACACACCTTTGGGTGTTTGGCGACAGATTTTCTACTTGGTGGTAGCAAGCCAGGCGGGCTTAGCAAAATGCCATACCACCATTTTATAACGACTGCCATCCTAAGGCGACAACCGGGACCGACGGCTTAACGTGCCCTCCGAAGCTCGGAACGCTCAGTAGTAATGCACTAGCGGTCACTCATCCAACTCTCATTCGCAAAATTACCTTCCACCATGCGGTGAAGCTCAAGCTCTGGGCGGGATTTGAACCATGGACCTGCTGCGCGGCAGTCCGTAGCCAATGCCACTGAGCCTCCACTGCTTCAATGTATATGGAAACTACGAGTACATAACCGTAATATACAGTGAGTATCGGTATTGAGTGAGTCAGCGGTCTATTATTTTATCTCCATCGTCCTTATTATAACTAATACCGCTGTTGTTGTAGTGTTATATGGCTAGAAAGGTCAGACATTGTCAGCTCTCTCTGGCCGCCACTTAGATATTCACTGCCACGCTCCAAAGGGAAATGGTTGATATTAAAGCGAGGAAGGTAAATCAACGGATGTCGGCGACAACAAATGCTGGTTACATTGTAAACCAGGCTGTGGGTGTGAGCCTTGGCACGACGCACAACCTGATACCTGGAGATATTACTTACAAGCAACGACCTAACTAGATTATGTGTAAGCTTTTATATTTTTTATTTATGCCTGATAGGTTAGCCTTTGACCACTATCTCACCTGATGGTAAGTGATGATGTGGTCGAAGATGTTGTTCAGGCTAACCTAGAAGTTACTAGCTCTCAAGGACAGCTGCCGGAACACACCTTTAGGTGCTTGGCGATAGATTTTTCTACTTGAGGGTGGTAGCTAGCCAGGCGGAAATTCGCAAAATGCCCTACCACCATGCTGTAACGACTGCCATCCTAAGACAACAACCGGGACCGACGGCTTAACGTGCCCTCCGAAGCACGGAAACGCTCAGTAGTAATGTCACTAGCGGTCACCCATCCAACTCATGACCGCGCGCGACGTTGCTTAACTTTGCTGATCGGTCGAGAACAGCTTAGTAAACTTCGCTACTAGCGCTTCAAATTTTTTATAACGTTTGCGTTTTTAACCAAAAACTAATAAAGTACGCACTACTTTGTTTATACTGTATATGCTTAACCACACAGCCTCTAGCATGATGACACAGATCACCCCCTTGGGGGTAATCTGTGACTTTACCTGACAAAAATGAACTACTGGATGATCCAGAAAAACTCCTCCATTGAATATTAAAAAAAATACGTATTACATACAAAAAATAGAAACCAAATTGAAGAATATATTGTATACTTACGTAGACTTGAAAACATTCGTACTTTTTTGAAAGTCGTTCAATTATTAAAGTAAAGTTATCATGGTAGAACTTAACATAGTTAGATTTCTAACGCGTTTTTTACTTTGTTTTGGTCATAAAAGTTCAGTAAAATTTTAAATGAATTTGTCTGGCTAAAGTTTTATCAAGATAAACTAGAAAACTAACGCTAAAAAATGTAATTCAATTAATTTACAATTCCTATAGAGAGAAAGAGATGAAACTTTATGACCAAGTTATAAACTTTATAAGAAAAATGATACATGTCACGATTCTTCAAGAGGTCTATCGCACTCGAGAGCTAATAAGGTCAATAAGCATCTAAGGAAATAGAACACATCAAGTATTGTATAAGTATCGTGAAGTTTTTGATGTCACTGTCGACATATTTCCTCTTCAACATTTTCCGAAAAGATTCATAGACAGTACAAAAGTAAATAGGTAAATTAAAACCAAACTATATAAAGAATTATCAAAGCGGTTGATAGAAAACACAAACGACCAAAGAGCTGGCACTTACCTCGTCCAGCGAATAAGTATTGCCATTCAACGGGGTAATGCTGCCAGCTTTTTGGGTACCCTTCCCGTGGACAGTGACCTGAGCTCTGGTTTCTACTTATGATTGCCTTCTGGGAGAAAACGGAGCTCACAATTTTTTTTCCTTAACATTTTTAGGTACTTATAGATTTAGTTACATTTTTATTTTTTGTGTAAAAGTTAACTAAAGGTAGTATGAATAAAGTAGATAATTTAAACCAAACAGCATAAAAAAAAATAAGGGAGTCGTAATTGGGGTTCAAAGTTTTCGGGCGAGAATAAATCTAGTTATTTGTGTTGGTGGGACCTATACAAACATGATGATGATGATGTAGTCCTGACCGATTTCGGCCACAGCGACTGTTAATTCTGGACAGGCATGCTTAATTTACGCATTTAGGACTAGGTTCTGCTGTTCAACCCTTTGGTGCGCTCTCTGGTGGCTTGAGTACCCAATTTTTTTGGAGAAGGTACGAGGATATCTATATATTATTGCGACGCCTAATTATGCCTGTCACATACAAACAAGGCAAACCTAGTAAATGCTTGTCAAAAGTTTCAATGCAAAGTCGGGTCGCCGCCTGTGGGTCTAACAATACACTCCTGTACTCAACATCTGAGACGGCAGACTTGCAATAATAAATCGCAATCGAGGCGGATGCTGTGGGCGAAATAGCTCAAGGTGCAGGATTTGAAAGCTATTTGTCTTCGAGAGCGTTGACTGCTGTTTTAGTGTCTACGATGAAGACTTCCCTTGGTCGGGCTATACATAGGTATAGCTAAATATGAATTGAACTCGTTATGAAATCTCTTCAAAGTTATTGAAAAAATAGGCAAAAGTAATAAGTTCTTATGAATCAATGATTTTTTGAAGCAATGATGGCCGAGCGGTAATAGCTATGGACTGCCGTGCCGCAGTATCCTGGTTTGATCCCCACCGCCGGCTTGAGCTTCACCGAATGGTGGAAGGGCATTTTGCAATTGCTCGCCTGGCTAGCTACCACCCTCAAGTAGAAAGTCTATCGCCAAGCACTGAAAGGTGTGTTCCGGCAGTAGTCCTTGAAAGCCAGTGAAATTACAGGCACAATGAGACTTAACAACTATGTCTCAATGTGACGGGCGCAGTGCAATTCGTGTTGTCATGAATTGCAACTGTTATAGGCAGAGGTTAATCCACTTAACATCAGGTGGGTCTCGAGCTTGTTCCGTCACAATAACAAAAAAAAAATACTTCAATTCTCTGACATTTTCAACTCTTTTTTTCTGTGCCATCAAAACTTCAATAAAAAGTTTGTTATTTCATTGCACAAACCTAGCCTCTCCTCTTAAGACTAAAGTGCATATAATGCTTGTCATATAAACTTAGTTTCGTCATATTTCAAATACCAAGTAGTCATACTCTGTGAAATTTTGCATGTAAATATCCCTGGACTATTTATGCTTCTGCCAAATTACACTAAGTTGTAAATGTATACATTTAAAATATGGCAAAACTACGTTTGTGTGGAAAGCGCTTCGAAATCGAATTAGCCTTGAATCACCTCATTTGAAGATGTTCTTCAAAACTATGACCACATCCGGTGGTCTTTTTCACCGTAAATAGTCATGTCCATAGAAAACGATATTTATGAGTCTTATTTAATCAATTTAAATTGAACTGCAAATCTGGAAAAGGTCTTTAAAAGATCCAACCGAAGCTTATTTTTAAGGTATCGCAGGAATGTTCCGCTTTTATTTTACTAAAGAAAAAATACGTCATTCATATACAAGGTGGTAAATTTTACGTCTCAGAGTTATGAGCGCAGTGCAGTGTCATGCAAAAAAGGATGGTGTACAAACGAGTGGTATGCCCATGTGAACACTTCATAACATAAAAAGTACAAATTTTCACAAAAAAACCGACTTAAAACAGAAAATTTTGCGCAAAATGTAACTAAACCATACCATACACAGTTTTTTTGTTCATATTACAACGACGAGTAATAACGAGAATATCGTCAATGTAGTCGAAGCCAATTAAATACGCATTAGTAGTTTTTTTTTATGTTATTGTGACGGAACAAGCTCGGCCCACCTGATGTTAAGCGTACCTCTGCCTATAACAGATGCATTTCATCACAAATCATAGATCGCACTGCGCCCGTCACTTTGAGACATAGTTGTTAAGTCTTATGTGCTTGTAATTTCACTGGCTCTCAAAGACAGCTGCCGGAACACACTGTTAGGTGCTTGGCGGCAGATTATCTACTTGAGGGTGGTCGCTAGCCAGGCGGGCACTTGCAAAATGCCCTTCCACCATGCGGAAAACGTGGATTCATGAGTCAAATACTATTCGTCTAATCGCACTGAAATTTAAATGGGTTCACAATTCTTTCGAATATAAAAAATATCATCGAAGTCGCTACACCCTGTAAAAAGTTATAAGATAACATACGCACAAAAAAATACAATCAAATGAGAACCTCCTCTTATTTTTAAATAAGATATACGTATTCTAGATTCCAACATTAAGAAGACAGTGTTAAAGAAAGTGCTAATAATCATTGGATCCCCCACTTTCTCCAAAGCAAAATCACTGGCAATAAATAATCATATAAAATAATTAGCTACTAGACTCATCAATCCGCTGTTTATGAAGCTTCATTCATAGTTAATAAATCAAGATGCGAGAGTAAAAGGAGTCGTAAAAATGTTTTGATTGACTCATCTTACTCGCAATACAGTAGAGGTGAGATGCGTTGATCCTTGGAAATAAAAAACTACAGTAGACCAGTTTAGAGTGTTTACACGTCCGCTTACAGGTTTTTGAAGCAGTGATGGCTCAGTGGCATTGGCTATATACCATCAGGTGAGATTGTGGTCAAAGACTTACCCTACACAACACATACTTTCGAATTTATGACATTAAAATTACTAGGTAGGTACATATTTTATTCATTATTAGTAATAATGTTACTAATGGTCACTCATACAATTCATGACCGCAGCGGACGATGCTGTCAATAACTGAAATTTTGTCACTATCAGCATGCGCAGGAATGAAAGAGAGACAGCGATGGTGAAGTCGCGTTTAAATATGGTAAAATTTTAAAGAAAGCTTAATAATAATTAAACAAAACAATAACGTAAGTAAATAGAAAATTTAACTTTTCTTGTCCCTTTTGCTATTTTATTGTTATATTTCCATACACATTCATACATATATAATAAAGTTTTTTACGTTGCAAGCGTAATTTACAGTTAAATTTGCAATTTTATTCGATCGAGAAAATTTTAAGGAAATGTGTATCGGACTTTTCTTGGCCTTAGAAAATATGATTAAAATTAACATATAAATTTCTTACCGCTACAAACTAAATATATTATGCTAAAAATCTGTTCAAATTAAGCTATTTAGCATTTATCAGCGTTTTAACTTAGCTGATCAGCTAAGAACGGCTAACAGAACATCGCTACGAGAGCTTCGAAAAATTTTTCTTTTCTCTTTAAATTCTGAAATAACAACGAAAATAAACAAATCAACATCTATAAATAGGTTTTACAACCGTTTACTAAACCAATACTATAAATTATCCAGAAGCCGTTCCTGTCCTCCAATAAGGACGTCCTGGCGAGCAGTGCACCGTCACCTCAGACTTGTGTTGAAAACATAAGCCCAGGGTGGCCGCTATCAATCTTCATACAGCTAAACTGGGCTTCAACTTTTATAGTACGGACAACAAAACAATCTCTACAAACTGTCCTTCTTTCATCTGTGTCGGGAAATTCACTTCTTTTTATAGTTATTCGAAATTTAATGTAAAAAATTCGAATGTATTGGATATCCATGAAAAATAATTGAATAATTTTATTTATTTATTTATTTACTAACTAAACCCACAGCTCTTGGAGATAAACAGTAAATCATAATATCTGAACCGACATCCAATAACGGATAAATAGTCGACAACAATCATCAAGCAAGAAAATAAATAATAGTAAATAAATATGGTAAATATCTGTAAAGTTGTACTAAAAATATAAGTACATTGTTTCTTGGCCACGTGGCAAAAATGTAAGTTTTAATATAGGCAATTAGTTGTGTTTATTACATTATGAGTGAGTGCATGTGGTTGTGGAGTGTACAAGCAAAATATATCAATGCTTTTTGGCACAGGCATGTACGGTTTTGTAGTCGTGTGAGAGTGCTTACTTTAATAACATCAAGGTCGCAAAAAAGCCGAGCCTGAGTATTAGAGAGCCTCATAATGTTAGTGTTGTATTTTACATGCGATTTCTCTTGATAGGTGTTATTAGTGCGTATAAAGAGAAGACCATGGGTGAATGCATGCATGTATAAAGAGCGCAGTGTGTGTAAGTCAGTGTAATTGTAGTTGAAAATATAAAATCTCTAAAAGGTGAAGGTTAAGAATAATTGAGTGAGTAACATAGATGTATTAGCAATGGAAATTATAAATGTATCTTTTAGAGCACAAAATAGTGGCTCAATCGAGTGATCTTCGATAGCCCAGAGGTTAAAGCTCGATTCGATCACTCAGTTCCCACTCAAGAAGAAAAATTTTGTGAATGTGATTTAGCTTATCAGTGCGGTAGTGCTTCTAATCATTCTTATCTCTTATACTGTTTTGAGGCGATATGTCTTGCACTGACATCCCGCCTTGGGGTTTTTTTTTGGGTTTGTTAAAATGTGACCAATTACATCCTTCAAAATCCGTGTTAATAACTTTAAAATCGATCAAGCACATGTAGAACACACCCTGTGAAAAGTATTATTTTATCTATTTTGTGCGCATTTCGGACAAAGAAAAGGTAGAATACACCAGTGCAGCACGCATTGAGATTGAACTGTATTTAATTCTTATTTTGTTTTATTTTTCGTAACAAGCTGCGGATTGATCTGAATCGCCATTAAAAACAACTATTTTCGCAAAGCAATCGCACTCGTAGCCATAAAACTTGTTTTGCTGACTGTACCCCAGGTCCGCATTTGAATGGCAATCTTCGCATTGATACAGACAGTTAGCGGTCGGCGCGACCTTGCGCAGGAGTCGGGACGCAATTAGTCCTTCCTCAGTCGACGCTCGTTACAGGAAGAAGGACACGTGCTTTTATGTCCGCGTATTTTGCTTATATACGTCTATGCTAATGCTAACTCAGAAAGGTAACGCTATGCATAAGAAAAAATAGTTATGGAGTAGAATGGAAACTTCTGTTCCGGACGGGCTCAAGGTCACGTTATTAGCCTACACGTTAAACGGGATACTCAGTCGGGTTGTGCTGAATAAAATATTTTTGGGAATGTTTACATACTTACTATAGGTAAGTGTGGGTAGTAGTAAATAGAAATTTTGTTTTCGCCTTTATTCTTGTAGGGCTGGGTGACCGCTAGTGACATTACTACTTGGGTTTCCGTACTTCGGAGGGCACGTAAAGCCGTCGGTCCCGGTTGGCCCCCGGTGGTAGTACATTTTGCGAATGCCCGCCTGGCTAGCTACCACCCTCAAGTAGAAAATCTGTCGCCAAGCACCTAACGGTGTGTTCCGGCAGCAGTCCTTGAGAGCCAGTTATTCTAGGTCAGCCTGAAGAACGTCTTCGACCACATCATCACTTACCATCAGGTGAGATAGTGGTCAAAGGCTAACCTATCAAGGATAAAAAAAAGGAACCTTCCTGAATAAAATATATAAATAATTTTCTATTCTCATAGAGACCCGGATGGATGCACTGTGTGGTTTGTCCCCATATAGGAGACTCAAAATTGTTTGGTCATTATTATAGGGATTATAATATTTTGTGAAATTACGATCTTCATTTTTGAGCCTCCTTTTATTACATATGTCCATCCTCTTTGATTGGTATATACCAGTGTGGAGCGGACGGACAGTCAGCATAGTTTCAATAACATGGCTTCGATTTGCGTTTTGGGCACGGACCCCTAAAAATGATATGAACTTTATTCATATGCTGCAAAATGGGAATAAAGGGGTTAAGCAATGAAACTACATAAAAAATCTAAAAGAAAGGTTTTCTCTTCATGACTGACTCGAACCATCTTAAGAATTTTATGAAGAAGAAGTAAGCAGAAAAAGCAAGTGAAACAGGGAAAAGAAGGAGAGCTCAAAATTGAAGTCACAGTCAAAATCACTTATTAAGTTTTGGCGTCTACAATGCGGCTCATGTGGTAGTAAATAATACATTTTTACTTGTAAAATATTTTATGGCCACAGCTAAAAGTATACCTATAGAGCCACTGCGCAAATATCTACAACTGGACACTCACTTATAGAGTTTTTTCAAAATTAATTTAACTTTCATAAATATCATGTAGTACTGTGAGGAACTGATATCTTAAACTGCGGTCTCCAAGACGCCTGCCAAGCGTGGGGATTATGGCTAACCCCTTTTTTAAGGCAGTACTGCGAACAAAAGTTTAGTGAGCGCAGAACCACAGACAGAGAACTAAGAGAAACCAAGTTGTTTTTATTCTAAATTTTCATATTTGTTACTAACTAAACCTGATATTAACTGAAGTCCATCAGTTCTTAGTAACAAATTCACATAATTAGATTGATTCTTATCGTACTGAGTTTTATTCTAAGAAATAATAACGGTGCACCCAATAAACTCCTTTCAGTAAACTTGCTGGAGGGTTCTAAAAACTGAACTGTAAACTAAACAAAAGCAAGTGATCAAAACCACTTTTCGACTCGTGTAGAGCTTTTACAAGCAAGTTGATAGAATAGCGTGCTAAGAAGTACGCTGCACGCTCTACTTTCCTAAGATAATTCAGGCCATTTTTTGCAGTTAAAACATTAATTAAGGAGATAATGAATAGTAAATAGTAGTTCATGGTGCTTAAAGTCAGGCTCTACAGGTTTCGCTTCTGGACATAAAACGCCTCTAACGCTTGAGACGAGAAAGGAAATTGCTTTTCAAACATTAATAATAATCACAGTCATTAAGAACTATACTTACACTACCTTGTGCCCACGATTTCACTCACGTGGAAATTAATTAGGTAGGTAATTAAACTTATTGTAAATCGCCGGGAACTACTATATAAATCAGGATTACTGTTTCAGACCTATAAAATATTGTATATTCCCTTTTCCCTGCGTTATAGATATGTACTTACAAATTATTGGAGTAAAAAATGTATTGTTCCGGAGCCGCATCCTCTTATTTCGCGCCGGATGCCTATTCCACTCGGCCACCGGAACTTTACTCTTTCCGGCCAAAAATGTGTGATTAAATTGTATTACTTTAACTGATTTACGGTTGACAGTTGATTTTCTACTTGTAGGTGGCAGCTAGCAAACATTCGGAACAGGCATTTCACCATGCAAATGTTTCGGTTATGTATCTAATATTTTTTTTAGGGAGTACTTAGATGCTGTCTACCGCTGTCGGTTGTACAGCTTCACCGGATTTTGGGCGAGGGAAGGCCCTCTTATAGCCCGGGAGGGGAGAGAGAGTACCGAAGACACTTCTCCCGAGACGGGCGTAGAAGGCGAAAAGCGCCTATATAATCTAATAATATTTTATAGAACTGTTTTTAGTTGCTTATTTTGTAACGTTCGAAATAAAACTTATTTCATTTCATACATTTTGCAATAATATAGAATTACAACTATACTAATTTTAAAAACCCTATATACGTATAGCTAACAGTACCTAAACCTAATAAAAACTAGTTTCGTAACTACATTAAAATTTAGTCGTATCATCTTGTTTCAAAGATACGATCTAGCTTTCGTAGGTCGACGGACTCGGATGTTGCAGAATTCTTTCGTTAATGGTATGTTTGTATGAGGATAATACTATGCTTGCATATAGTAGACTTTTTCTGTCTTGATCGTGCGCTCGTAGAGTCAAGACTTCCTGAGGATGCTTCATGTAGAAGCGAAACGCGTCGAAAATTCTTCTGGTTCGGCTGCGTGGCGTTTGTGACGTCATGTCGGCTTCACAGGAAAATTAGGCGGAATTGTCACAAGATATATTTTTCTATTTTATATTTTTTTTCTTAAAATATTTTAAAAATAATTGTTATTATTATATAGTAGACTCTAAGTAGACATATAGCAGACATAGAGTAGACATATAGCGGACATACAGTAGACATATAGCGGACATACAGTAGACATATAGTCGTAATATAGTATTTGAAAAGTCTGTTTTATCGACTTAAATACCTCTAGTAAGACATTAAAATCGGTATAATGCAGTACTTTCACTGTTTCCTTTAAGTTCAACTTTTATCTTCTGTGGAATTACCTACTGATTACCAGTGACACTACTGATTTTAACATTTGCTTACATAGGTACATTATAAAAAGTACAAGGCACATTTAGTAGCTCAAATTCCCTCTATTCTTCACATATTCGTATTTTGTGTATTTTTTTATCTTATTGTCTACTATAATTATATATATTAAAGAAAAACACTACATCACACACGAAAATACAAAATTAAGTATAACCTGCATCCAGATAAGACAGCTAACGTATATCAAATCTCAGTGATTATGAGCGATAAGGTATAGCAAATGCATTATTGTGCATCTCGACATATTAGCAGTACACACGTTTTTGTTTTCTTCAAAGCTAGCGACTCACGTGCTTTAAGCATTGGATTTTTTAGAAAAAATATAATGCTCACCGAATACTACCTTATACAATCAAAAAATAAGTATTTTTATTGCCTAATAGTATACAGACAGGCAGGTTGATGGAAAGTGGTCAACGTCGCCTATGGAGGTTTATATTATAACTCCAGAGGGATTACCAACTCGCTGCCGACCAAAATAGATGGCGTTTTTTGCTCCTAGTGGCATTTTATTCTGTTCTAGTGGCAGCATGATGACATTCTATAAGAGTCAGGTGTGACTTTACAGAAATTCATACTTAATAATAACAAATAAGTTAAGAAAACATTCAATAAATATTTTAGAAAACCACTTTCAAAATATAAAATATATAAGTGACAATTCAGCATATTTTTTTGCTTATATAAAAAGAGGTCAAAGTTTTTCGATCGTGCGCTCGAAGAGTCAAGTCCTCCTGATGATGCTTGGTGTAGAATCGAAACGCGTAAATTCTTCCGATTTGGCTACGTTAATGACAGGAATTTTCCTGCTAACAAAATAAATATTAAGTAAATCTGTCACAAGATATATTTTTATAATATAAAGTGTTTTTCCATAAAATAAATATATTTACACATGAGTTAATGTATTCTTAAAATATTTTGAAAATATTTGTTATTTTTCCTTGTTCCTTGTAAACATATATTTGCTTATTAGCAATTTCACCTCATGATACCGCTTTGAAACATAAGTAGTTTGAGTCAACAGTCCCCGAGAGCCTGACCCTATGTTAGACCTAGCTGCTGATGTCACAAGTAATTATCCTATAATCTTATAGGTTGCATCTTAATCATAAACCCGTAGTTCTATTATTTTACCTATTATACAAACTAAGATATAAGATTAATCCCGTAAGAACATAATTAACCTTAAAAATAAATTGAAGTGGCCGCGCCTCAACAATCGTTTTGTCCAGTTATTGTAACGGACAAAAAAATACGTGACGCGTTTCGTCTGAGAAAGTAGGCCTGCGAACGACTAGACTGCGACCAGACAGTGGTTCTCCGCTAGAAGCTTCAGATATAACTACATTATCTAATAGTTACAAATACATTGCTATGTTGCACAGTAAACATGAAACTTTAATACAATCAGATACAGCGGTGGTTACGAGACTTTTTGCAGTATTGCATTAACGTAAGCTTTTTCCTGTTACAAAAGTAATCTTATAGTATTAACTGTGATCTGGGTGAGGTGATACATTTGATTGTTGTAATTATTTTAAACATGTTGCGAGATAAACTATGAACAAAAAATAGTGCGTGAATGAATGGTGAATTAATTTATAATTATAAAGCGTTACAAAAACTAGATCAGAGAAATGTAGATAACGTTTTTAAGTTGAGATTACTATGTGCTTAGAGTCATTTTAGAGTATTATTTCCTAACATTTAAACTCTACATTGATTATTCGTACGGTTAAAAAGAGTATGTTTTGTACTCCATTAGTTCTCAATGATGAAAAATTTTGAATAATTTTATTACCATGATATTAGGTTTGCCCTTGTGCCAGGGTAGAACAATTATTTTACCGTACTTTTTGTGGGGTGTGTGACTGACTAGCACGAGGCACATTTGATGTTAAGCGGACTAACCAATGCTTATGTTGTAACAGATGCATTTCGTCACAAGTTTGGACTTCGCCGGCACCCCAACAGTTGTAAAGTCTCATGAGCCTGTAATTTTATGTAACTGGCTCTCAAAGACTACTGCCGAAATACACTGTTAGGTGCTTGGCGACAGATTTTCAAAATATTTCGCAAATGCCCTTTCACCATGAAATTTTGTAAAAAAATGTATTAGTTTTTGATTAATATTATATATAATAAAATTTAGTTTTTTTAACTTCTGCCATTCTTTATCCCACGACAAGTGTGGACGACACACCGGTATTTTTTTTTCCTGTAGTTCAATATTCAATGTTTCAAACACGAAAAGGGGTGTTTTTGTATTTAGGTTTCGATATTGCTGCGAGCGTGAGGAAAAGTGTTTTATTTTCGAACATTAACTTTTGGAATAGATTGATCTGTTATTATAGGCAAAAAAAAAATTCTGGTTCATAACCCATGGGCTCAAATTAAACTCCGGAATTACATTTTATTTTTTACTCACAATTGATATTGGTAATATTTCATGACGCAAAATTTTCGAGCGTAACTTTTTATAAAAATCCTTTTTTTTAATTTGATACTCTGCAAACTTTCTCAGTAAAGGTGAAAAGTTGTAATGTTCACTTAAGAAGATATTTTTTAGGTCACTTAGCGTTTAAATCCCTCCCTTTGTATGTAGTAAATATTACATGGGATTTAAATTCTAAACAAGGCCAATAACCAACTTTTCTCACTACCATAAACTACCTATATACAACTACAATACAGCTACTGCAATGAAAGCATTTAGATAACCTATACAAGCCATTGCAAACTCACAGGCAGTCCAAATGCTTTTTGCATTATGCAACTGCAAGTTGGCAGCGTGCCCGGCATGCTGGCAGCAATGCCCCGTTGGATTGCAATGATTACATAATTGACCAAGCGCTCTGATTTATTTTGAAAAATAAGATGAGCCCGGCCCCAACGGACCCAACGTCTCCACATCAAACGGCTCAAATTTGTAACCAAGATTAGCATTATTTGCGCCGATTGAGTTATTCCGCCGAAGTAGCCGCGGTACCCCGTCGCATTGGTTTCAGAAAGATGTGATGGCGCTAAAGTGTCCACACATGTAGTATCCCAAACTAAGGCCCGCTCTTACTTCTTGAACAAATAATTATTGTTTATGTTTAAATCCATTTGTTTAAATTGACAATATTGCCGATATTTACAGTCACAATTTTGCACTGCACTTGTGTTGAAATTACTCGTACTTTCATTTGAAATGATCAATGACACGATCATATTTAAATAATGATCTATCTCAACTTTTATTGATGATGTTATGATTAGAAAACCAAATATCAAATTAGGGTTAAGTGTTCAATTCAATTTACAAATTGATGTCAAGATGTTTTATTACTTGCCAGTTCGATGAATTTCCAAACTTGTTTGGAAATGGCAGGTGAAGCAATATGAGAAAATGTCATGGATTTACTCATGTAATTGGTTATAAGGATCGAAATTCCACGGTTGGCAATTGAAATGATCTGTACTACATTCTTCTTATTTATTTCACGACATGGCTTAATTTGGCGGGAACTCTATCGCAGGGAAATTTTGGAGAATATAATCAGATACTTGAGATAATATAAACAGACTCTTGAAGCAGTGATGGCTCAGTGGCTTTGGACTGCCGCGCAACAGGTCCATGGTTCGAATCCCGCCGCGGGCTTGAGCTTCACCGCATGGTGGAAGGGCCTTTTGCGAATGCCCGCCTGGCTAGCGACCACCCTCAAGTAGAAAATCTGTCGCCAAGCACCTAACGGTGTGTTGGTTGGTTGGTGCAAACCCGAAAAGTCATCGGTATATTGAGCGCTTCATGTTTCAATAGATCTTCATGGTTAGACGAGCTTTAGCGTTGCAGCAAATACATGTCAGTACATTGCGCACTTGACCCGCGCAGTCACGCTGCCATCAAGTTGCGTTGCGCGTTGGCTGCAGATTTCACTCCGTCCCCTTACGTACGTATAAAACAGTAGGCATGATTTTAAATTTAAGCTATGACTCACTAAACACGATAGCTCAATTGGCAGAGCCTGTCCCAGCTATAGGAACGGCTGGAGCGAATTCGAAACCTGCTCGTAGTACAAATTTTTCTTTCGTTGTAGTTTTTTCAAAATATCAGCCTCGTTAAAAGTTTTCAATATGCTACTTTTCAAACTATGACACGCTTTTACTTATGATTCAGTTTAGAATCATATAACTCATGTTGCTGTTCGAGATAATAGTTTCAGTTTGTCAAGTGACAAATGATTCTAATGTCGACTACGCGGGTGGTCCACCATGGACTTGATAGCGCAATTTATCAAACAATTTCACTTTATTCTCTTACTTTCGACGTCACTTAGGTTTATGCATCTAGAACACTCTTGAAAAGTCCGTCAAAGTATATTTTAACGTCTTTACTTTAATATAAGAGAAGTTGAGTAAGATTGGAAAGCATAAAGTTTGACCAGATCAAGGGTAGTGATGCCTCCAAAAGTTTTAAAAATCTAACCACTTTCAGTCATGACGTCACAGTTGAAAAAATACCTTTAAATTACCCCACGTTTGCCTGGCGTCTTGGAGATCGTAGCAAAAGATGGCAGTTTTTCAGAAAGCGCTGCTGCCCACTTTCTGGTATTTTTCTTCCACGTGATGATGTGGGGAGGTGGGAATCTCAGCGCAGTCTCACCTTATTGACGCGGTCGTTGACGGTGCGACATGTATGCTTTATTTTAACTTTCGCGTATCAATTACATGTTTTACTAATACAACGAGTCTATACGCGCACTAATTAATGTCTACAAGTATAATATTTTCTACAAATTATCGCGTCCTCCGATTTCGCTCCAGATGCCTAAACCACTCGGCCACCTGGGCACGCTATTTCTAGCCGAAATTTCGTGCTCCAATTGTATTACTTTAACCGTCATAGGGACAGTGCGCGGCCATCAACCAGAGTACTAGACTTCATCTGATCGAAAGAAGTGCGTGAAATCTACACGTATCATTTTGTCTAACTTTGAACTTTCGATCGAATTAAACCTTGGTCACGAGGGGTAAATGCCAGTGGCCAAAATTATTTGTTTTACAGTGGTCGTAAAATTTCGGGCAGCGCTTACACTGTGTTTGTTAGATTATCATTGTGACATATATTGCACTTAATCGTTACGAAATTTTACTTCGAACAGCGCTCTTTAAATCTAGAAACAGTGAAAAACTAATTGCCCTTACTGATTGGAGCCTGAATTACTTGGAGCATTATATTTGTGAAACGGAGCGGACACATTTAGGAGAAAGTCGTAGTGGACATGAGCAGTCTTCCTCCTCTCGTTTGTTGAATACATCCCCTACCCTCTTCATTCGCTCGGGTACACCTTTACAGTGTTAACTATAGAAAATTCGGTTCTTTGATTTGCATCCAAACCATAAAATAAAGTTTTAATAGTTTTATTTTTGCAATGACGCATGTTACACTGATTAAATTACAACGAGAGGAAAATATGTAGATAAACAAAAAAAACCCGCACATGACTATTATTTTTCCTCTCACTGTAACTTTGTAACATAAAAAAAATTTGATAAATCCCTACCAAGTACAGGCAAATTCAGCTTCAAATACGGGTCACACTTACCAGGAAAACATAAATTAACACGAGGACACGGGACATACAGTCCCACCAACTTATCTGTTCAGGCGGCAAAAAAAAGAACTACAACATTCCTTCAAATTTTGACAGTTTGTAGTTGATTTCCTTGACCAGTAGCGCCCTCGAAAACTGCACAGTTAAGTTGGTGGTACTATATAGCCATTGCATTGGCCAAATTACGGCCAATGTCTCCCGTAACTTCTGCGTGGACCAGAACTTGGCATAATGAATACATTTTGGAAACTATCGCGAGTTTTATCCATATTAACACATGATTTGAATAATATTAGGGATGGGACACATCGCGTTGGATGTGATAATATTATCAATTCATCTGCGTGTCAGTTGACAGTTGTCTTGGGGGCTTAATTATGCACCTGCACCCCGTCACATTCCGTATGAGGATATTATCACCAGTGTGGAGGATGCAGTGATTCGAAATAAAGTGCCGCACCGAGACGCGGAGTGTATGAGGCAGGATGTAGCCGCAATGTTACGGAAGCAGAAACCACCACAGTGTAATATCAGCAAAGGTGAGATTCTAGCATTAAGAAATTTGCGGAATAATGACGACATCTTGGTGTTGCCAGCCGACAAGGGCAATGCAACTGTGGTAATGGATACCTGTGTATACGAGCGGAAATTAAACGCGATGGTAAGTGACACCACCACGTATAAAAAGGTCAGCTATAATCCAACTGCTCGAGTTACTGCTAAAGTGCTAAAGTTATTACAGCAATCATCGAATGAAGACTTAATGGCACGCATTCGTCCGGAAAATCCAGTCTCACCAAAGATCTACGGTTTGCCAAAGATTCATAAGCCGGATTGGCCATTGCGACCAATTGTAAGCCAAATTAATGCACCCACATACCTGATGTCCAGGCATTTGGCGTCTGTCTTGCAGCCTTTGGTTGGTAAAACGAGTAGCTATGTGAAAGACTCGAGGCATTTCGTCCATCTGATTAAAGAGGTAAGTATGCAACCGGACGAGGTAATGGTTAGCTTTGACGTCACTTCGTTATTCACTAATGTAACAGTAGAGGATACTATGAGTATTATCACCGATTTAATACACGACTCAAATTTACCTACTGAGTACATCCAATGGACCGAGTACTGTCTCAAAAGCGGCTATTTTGCTTGGCGTGGTGAGTACTACTTACAATTGGATGGTGTGGCCATGGGCTCACCGTTGGCTCCTGTGGTGGCTAACATATTCATGGAGCATTTTGAAGCTCGTGCACTGATGGACGCTCCCGCAAAGCCACGGTACTGGTGGAGATATGTGGATGACGTGTTTTCCATTATAACAATTGACAAGTTAAACATCTTTGCCCAATACTTAAACACACCCCATGCAAAAATCAAATTTACGGTTGAGGAAGAAAAGGACGGCAGTCTGCCATTTTTGGACGTCCGTGTTATAAGAAAGCCAGATGGCTTATTGGCCCACACAGTATATAGGAAGCCAACACACACGGATCGATACTTGCAGGCAGAATCGCACCATCATCCATCACACCTCGCATCTGTGTCAAAAGCCTTAATAAACAGAGCTCTACACATATGTGATCCTCAACACGTCAACGCTGAGTTAGAGCATGTAAAACACGTCCTTGAAAGCAATGGCTTTAACTGGGGTCAATGCAATCGGTGGGCAAGCACAAGCAATCGTAAGCGTCCTCTCACAGTGCAACGTTCTCCGATATATCTTCCTTTTGTCAAAGGGGTGACCGACAAAATTGGTCATTACCTGAAGCGAAAGTATGACATAAGAACGATATTCCGACCGCCTGGACAGCTACGACGGTTCCTTCGCTCACCAAAGGACAGAGAACCCTTTAGCGGCCCGGGAGTGTATAGGATTCCTTGTGACTGTGGTAAGTCGTACATCGGCGAGACGCAACGAAATATTGCAACCAGGCTCACTGAACTTATAAGGAGTGTGAAAAACATGGACACCGTAAAATCGGCAGTGGCAGAACACGCTCACATCCCGGGTTCCAGTCATTTTGTACGTTTCGATAAAGCGTCCGTTCTTGCGCGAGAAAAGTTTTTCGTTCCACGTAAGGTACGAGAAGCTATCGAAATATGTCGTTACCCCAACTTCAACCGGGATTGTGGGTGGAACATACCACCGGCATGGAAAACTGTCCTGAACATCTGTGACTCCAATATTGTGCGCCTGGATCGTGAGACTGATACAGTTAGTGTGGTGTGTCATCAACCCTATTTCACCAATAACAGTGACAGTGACAGTGAGATAAGTGACAGTTCTGACGGCGACTTGACAAATACAGCTGAGCCGGGGCAGACAGCGCCATCGCAACGTCAGTTACGCGCTGAGGCCCGTGATCGTCGCTTCGCGCAATCGTGACTCCCAGACGAAGGACTTCAAAACAGTCCGAAACTGGTCGGAATCTTTCCAGTAAATATAACGCGGGTCCTAGCCGGTTCCTAATAAGTTAATAATGAATACATGTTA
This sequence comes from Plagodis pulveraria, assembly GCA_963890685.1. Classification (NCBI taxonomy): domain Eukaryota; kingdom Metazoa; phylum Arthropoda; class Insecta; order Lepidoptera; family Geometridae; genus Plagodis; species Plagodis pulveraria. The sequence goes on from OY982951.1 coordinate 10,941,941, forward strand.
TCACAAATTTTTCAAACTTTGGCAAACCATAGCTTGATTGCGTGGCGTTTTAACGTTAATGTTTTTAATGCCTGAATCTATTATCTTAAACCATGCATAGAGTTTTGCTCCAACTTATACGGATAACATAAGCGAATAAAGTGTTGACGTGCCTGCGAGTTAAAAGATAGTTGAAGGCTTATCTTTCTAATTCGTGACTCAGATATCTATTTTCTAGTATGTTACGGGTATGTTAGGTTAGCCGAAAGTCGAAGTTGGACTTTCTCTTGGAATTTTCACGAATAGCATCATGAAATGTCATGCGGAGAACACCTTTCGCAGTCACGAGTTCGACATAAGATAATATTTGCAAGTATGTATAATATACTTTAATTCTCTGCTCTTATTTTTTTTAGCGATCAAAGTTTTTTTTTTACATTATTGTGACGGAACAAGCTCGAGGCCCACCAAATGTTAAGCGGTAACCTTTGCCTTCACTGCGTGACACAAGTGACGAACTTCACTGCGCCCATCACACTGAGACATACAGTTGTTGAGTCTCGTATGCCTGTAATTTTACTGGCTCTTTAGGACTGCTGCAAGAACTGTAAGGTGCTTGGCGACAGATGTTCTACTTGAGATTCAATCTGACTACCGAACATATTGAACATAGTAGGATCGAGTATGTCGACAATATGTAATGTAAAATAAGATTACAATACTTTTTTCTGATTATATCTATTAATAAATAAACCTACTTTGTATGTTCCTTTTCAAATGTTATTACTAATAAATGAACAAATCATTATTATTGTTATTGCTTCATGAACATTTTGATACTTTACATACTATTTTAAAGTTACAAAATCACAAATATACGATAGGAAAAATTTAAGTCATGTGCGGGATGACTTAAATTTTTGTGATTTTGTAATGTAATCCGCATAGCAGGCGTTATTGTAAACCTAACAATATTAAAAAAAAAGTTTTTTTTTTGCATTTTATCCGATCTTAAACAATGACTAACAGGTCTTTACTATTTACTTATTCTTTTGTCAACTGATCGTTGCCTGATATGGATTGTTACAATCAGAAAATAGTTCTGGCGCGTCGCCAACAATCTTAGACAATGCATAACATATTAGGAGTTTAGTTATCTTCGCATATAATATGTATCTTTAAACGTTATCTCAATGAGTTAAGGTCGAAGATTCCGTAGTTTATGCATAAAATACATGTTTTAATGTTAATGGGTAGCAGGTAACCTGATGATAGTGCGATCGGCCAGCATATCGGGTATCGTTCCGGTCCGGCGCCGGTACGACGCGGCACGACATGCGACATCGGTGTCAGTTTGAACGGAACTTAGGTCTTGATACTTCTGTTTAAGTCATCCTAGAATAACTAACAGTAGCGGCCTTATATCTTTGCCGGCTTCGAAGCAGATGTGGCCTAGAGGCAATGACTGTGGCCTGCCACGCACCGCCGCCGCCGGTGCATGGTTCGAATTCCCATCGTGCGCTGGACCTTCACCGTAGGCGCTGGACATTTTTCCAATGCCTGGCTATACCCTCAAATATAAAACCTGTTTCCAAGCATACAGTGTGTTCTATCAGTTATCCTTGAGAGCCAGTTCCCATTGTTTTTGGGGTGGAAAAGCCTTCGCTCTTCCCCTCTACCACTGTGGTAGTGGGAGGGGATATGTGGAGAGATCCCTCACTCCAATGAGAGCTGAAAGTGTGTGCCTCTCAGGGCTCCATGTGACACACACCTCCAGCGTATGAAGCGCAGTATCATTTGGCGCTCCACACTCTTGGCAGGCCAGGGTCGCCTCCTGTCTCGCGATCTGGTGCAGGTATTTTACGACACAACCTTGTCCAGAAAGCACCTGCACTAATTCCAGTTGCCATTCTAAGTAACATCTCCGACCACATCTTCACTTACCAACCGCTGTAATTGTGCTCAAAGACAATCTTCTTAAAAAATAAAAAGAATAGATAGAAAATAGAAGGTAAAGGAGAAGGAAAAATAATAAAATATCAAATATATTTATTATTCATGACAAAAGTCAATCACGAGAACCAGTCAATGACAGGAACTAGTCAGAGACAGGCACTATAGTCAAGGTCAGGAAATGTAATTTGTAAAAACCCGTCAGGCGGTACAAAACCTCAGTAAACACAATTTAGCCAATTTTGACTGCAATTCCTTGTTGGTTTAGTGGCGTAATCGTTTGAAAGGTTCGATCTCCATCTTGGACACTTTATTTACAAATTCTCAAATGCACTGAATCTGAAACTGTGCCCATTATGTGGCAATAGGCACGCCCTTTATTACAGGATACTAAAATGTAGCCGGCATAAACTTTTTTTTTATGTTATTGTGATGGAACAAGCACGAGGCCCACCTGATGTTAAGCGGTATCCTCTGCCTATAACAGATGCATTTCATCACAAGTGACGAACTGCATTGCGCCCATCACCTTGAGACATACTTGTTAAGTCTCATTTGCCTGTAATTTCACTGGCTCTCAAGGACTGCTGCCGGAACACACCGTTAAGTGCTTGGCGACAGATTTTCTACTTGAGGGTGGTCGCGAGCCAGGCGGGTAGTCGCAAAATGCCCTTCCACCATGCGGTGAAGCTCAAGCCCGCGGCGGCAGTCCATAGCCAATGCCACTGAGCCATCACTGCTTCAAAACATGCTTAGACCTAGACATCCGTGGCTACGTTTCAGGGACGAAAAGACGTGATGATATATATAGCCGTTATTGCAACATCATAGTTAATGTTGTTCAGCACTTTGTTTTTGTCACTATGGAAACACGAGGTAATTAATTTCAAACCACTTTCTTTGCCTTTCTCTCTCTATAGAAAAGCTACTGAGAAATATTGATCATAAAACGTAATATTGCATTAATGTAATACAGTGTTGTGTTAAGAGTTCTTCTCAAGAAACGCTGGGCGATTTTGCATGGCAAAATTATTGATCCTTGACACGCCACACTTTCATTTGCATTGCAGCGCGGTATTATCTTAAGAAAAACTCGCAATAGATCTGTTGATATCTATGCGAATAACATCGAATTAAAATTGAAATCTTTTATTGATTGTATTGCTACGAAGGGTTAACATTTTTAAGTCCGAAAAAATTTGGAAAATGACATTATTCACATGGACGAATCGTATAGGTACCTGGCTAGCGACCACCCTCAAGTAGAAAATCTGTCGCCAAGCACCTAATAGTGTGTTCCGGCAGCAGTCCTTGAGAGCCAGAAAAATTACAGGCTAATGAGACCTAACAACTGGACGTCTCAGTGTGACGGGCACAGTGCAATTCGTCGCTGACGAAATGCGTCTGTTATAGGCAGAGGTTAGTACACTTAACATCAGGTGGGCCTCGGGCTTGTTCCGTCACAATAACATAAACAAAAAAAAGGTACTTACATAAGTTTTATAGCTATATTATATTATTATAGCTTATATATATTCAATAAACGGTAGGTAATTAAATAACGAAAATCGATAGCGATTGACATGGTTTTGTAGCAAATTTTCAATGACTTACTCAGAAAGAGCGCAATTTATTTTTATAGAGAACCAATTATATGCATACAAATTATATGTTGGAAATGTAGTCATGGATCTGAGGATTCTAACTAACCATTTTTTTTTGCTTTTGAATATATATATTTGTGAAGATTATTTTTATATTTAAGTCTTGGTTAACAAAATACTACGAACTATATACAACACTACTGCTACTACAATAAAAGCATTTAGATACCCATAAGTCATTACAGACTCACAGGCAGTCCAAATGCTCCAGCCCATTTTTGTATTCATTGTTTTTATATTTAAGTCTTCGTTATATGTAATCACTATAAAGTCACTGACAAGAACTAAATTGGTTTACTTCAAGAGGTTTGTTTTTTTTTATTTGTTTTTTGAATTTTTTTTCGAGCGCACGATATGGATATTTTAATTATTCGATAGTGCGCTAACAGAAAAATTAGGCGCACTAGACATTTTTTTTATATTTTTCTAAAATATTAAACGTTTTCTTAAAATATTTTTTCAAATATTTGTTAAATCAAGAGGGACAAGTTAAGTTAAAATTTCGATTTAAGTTACTAGTTTTGTGTTAATAAGCGTTTTTCAGCCAAACTGACCTTGATTATACCATCGCTGCTTTTCTTTCACTCCTATGCAGTCCGATAGTGATAGCATTTCAGCATTTGACATCGTCTTAAGAAACTGGTTTCATATACTTTTTTATCCCAGTTCCAGTACGTGCTAAAAAAGTAGCAATTTTTAAGAGCTTGTATTTTTTATTTATGTAATTGAGCCAAAATACCTGCCAAGCGTGGGGATTATGGCAAACCCCTACAAAAGACGGAAGACTTTGTTTAACAGAGGACGTTATGACTCTTGATGATTGATGAAGTACGTAGGTACTTGTGATCCAATCAGTCATTGAAACTAGAACATAGCCAAACATATATTTTTTGTTTGTAGACCATTTTTTAGTTGAAAATTGCTAATCACAAGGTTTATAGTAGTCCAAGCTTCTTACGGGGAGTCCACATCAATCAAGTTGTTTGAAAAATCACCGCACCGACAACTTTCGCGGTCAATGAACACACTAACTATACAACTGATATTTATTAGTACGCTAGACCAGCTGTGCGTCTGTTTGTATTTCTTTTTATCCACCATGATTATGGTATTGAATAATAAACCCTACATTGCGATGTAGTATTTATTCAATACATTTATTCTGGCTTTTATGTAAGTAGCGTTTTAAGCGTTGCTTTGGAAACAAAAGTTCTTGGATACGATACCCGAGCGGTTTTTTTTTTATTTTGTTATGACGGAACAAGCTCCAGGCCCACCTGATAATATGTTAAGGGGACTAACCTCTACCTAGAACAGATGCATTTCATCACAAGTGGCGAATTGCATTGCGCCCATCACCTTGAGACATAGTTGTTAAGTCTCATGTGACTGTAATTTCACAAGCTCTCAAGGGCTGCAGCTGGAAAACGAAGCGCTTATAGTCAATCAAGGTCCACCGCGGCCGTGACTTGGAGGGGTAACCGCAATTGACATTACTACTGAGCGCTTCCGTGATTCGGAGGGACGTTAAGCCGTCGGTCCCGGTTGTCTTAGGATGGCAATCGTTACAGCATGGTGGTAGGGCATTATGCGAATGCCCGCCTGACTAGCTACCAAGAAGTAGAAAATCTATCGCCATGCGCCTAAAGGTGTGTTCCGGCAGCTGTCTTTGAGACCCAAAAATTATAGGTTAGCCTGAACAACATCCTCGACCACATTATCACATACCACCGGGTGAGATAGTGGTCAAAGGCTAACCTATCAGGCATAAAAATATAATAATAATAATTTGCTTTTAGTTTTTTAATTAATTTATACTTGTATCAAGTAGGTTAGTAAGAATTACAATAGATGTCGTTACCAAGATAGTACTACTGCCACTAGGTACTGCTTCTAGCGTATCAGACCACCTAGTGCTCTAGGCGGCTTTCTGAACGCCACTCCTAAAGAAAGGTGCGGTCGCAATCTTATACCATTTTTACTACAAAGTGGTAACCATCAATCTTAATGTAATTGTTTAATGACAGCAGCAATTTAAGCTCATTTGTTATGGAGCCATTTTTATGTTTTGAATATTAACTCTAAAATATAATGAACCTTATGTATTCATACAAAATAATTCTGTAATTCATTAATTTAATTGTATAACGTTTTTTTATGCCTGATAGGTTATCCGTTGACTATTACCTCACCTGATGGTAAGTGATGATGTGGTCGAAGATGTTGTTCACGTTAACCTAGAATTACTGGCTCTCAAGGATAGCTGCTGCCGGAACACACCGTTAGGTGCTTGGTGACAGATTTTCTATTAGAGGGTGGTAGCTAGCCAGGCGAGCAATCAAATACAAAAAAGTAATGACGGCACTTAATAAATACATTTATAATATTATAATAATAACATTTATTAAATTAAATTAGAAATGTAAGGACCCATAGAACATATATATATTGATACTTATATATAAAAGTATCATATAAATTATATTATTCCGTGACACTACATAACATGTTGTCTCTCTTTCCTTTCCCTGAACAAACGCATAGCACCCATGCAGGCCCAAAGCCCGGTGTCAGGATCATCTTGGATTGAGGTGCTGGGACCTGTAGGGTAAAAGGTCTGCATATAAATGCGATGGTTTTTGGGTGAGTATGTGAGTGTATATGCTTGTAACTTCTTTACCTTGCAACGGCTTAACCATCATCAACCATATGTCATAATATAATACTATTATTTGATGGTACCTCGGCAAAATAAATTTGCTGTGGTACCAAAACCTCAATGGTACCACGAAAATGCTGTTTTCTATTAACCGTGGTACCATTGAATCGTAAGACTAATAAAATGCCATTGGCCTTGCTTAATTCAACGGAAGTAACAAAATATAGAACAATTTATATGTTAATATTTTTTATTAGATGAAGTTGATGTGACAGCTTTCAAATGTGACAGTAGCCAAAGTGACACTTCATATTTCCAGATTATTATTTTATGATTCGGTTGGAAAAATAACCATCAATCCAATCAACCACTAGGGCCTGTATGCCAGCTGCACGTGCCTGTGTGGTGGATTTATGGCCTATACTTCTGTTTCTCTCTCTGAGAAGAAAGCCAGTTTCTAATTCGTTACCAATACATAACTGTATTAGCCGGATTGTCCACTGCTGAACACAGCCTCCTTCATTATGGGGGGTTTGCCATAATCCCCGCGCTTTGAAGGCGTCTTGGGGATTGCAGTGTATGATGTCAGTTTCTCAGAAGGCGCTGCTGCCTACCTTGTGGTGTGTTACCCTTAGTCACCTCTTACGACATCCACGGTTAGAGATGGAGGGTGACATTCTAGCCCGGCACCCTACGGGAAATTGTCAAGTATTATCTTATCTTAACACTAGGATACATTAAAGTTTAATTTTCTGACGTGCTCTTATTGTACGTATGGCCAATTCTCCAGATTTATAGCAAAAAATATGATGTTTTATCATGTGAAGCGAATGTAATGGAACATTATTCAAGGTTAAAACATACAATAATTAACAAGGTTCTTTAAAAGACTGAATCACTTTAATGCTTCTTGCTATAAAGTAGGTATATTGTAATACTGTGTAAAACGCAGCAGGTACATGTAACCTCTGGCGAATGCCAGTTATTGTTAAAAAGAGAACCGTACCCGGATTAACTCGTTCATAAACCAGACAGATTGTATCTAAAGAACCAGACTCAGTTTATTTGACTATAACGATTACCTGTCAACAGTCCTATAAGAAGAATCAGCTTTTCTGAACCGAATTTTGTTTGCAATGACGTCAAGTGAATTCTCTGTTACTAAACGGAAGAATTTAAGGCATTCATTATAACCTTTGTGGTGCTCTTTAATTGGTCCAGCTTTATTAATTTTGATCTTTAAAACCCAAGGGTATGCATAAATTCTTTAAGTACAACATTAATACCTATTGTTGACGTTTTGAAAGGATCTGTTGACAGATAAAACCTCAGCACTTGTTGTTTATATTTACAAATTGTTCGAGTGCAAAATTTTTAGAAGGGTTAAGGGGAAGGAAAACGGCATTGCGGGAGTTAATTGTTTGAAAAATCACTTCTTTCGATTAGATGAAGTTTAGTAGTATGGTTGATAACCGCGCACCGTCCCATATGACGGTTGAAGTGATACAATTAAAGCACAAAATTTCGACTCAATTGAGCATGTTCCGGTGTCCGAGTAAGGGCACCCGGCGCGAAATCAGGGGACGTTGTTTCGATTCCTGCCCGGACTAAAATCTTGCGCGCTAATAATAAATGTGATTTTCGCTGAGCACGCTATTATGCTTGAAATCATAATTATAAAAAATATATTTATATATAATAGTTCATCATCTTACAACTGTCCTAACAATGCGAGGTTGGTATAATATGTACTCGCTAACAATATAAAATACAACAGAAGGAAATTCTTTGTATAAGTTTTGACTTTCGTTTTTATGACTGTTCACCTGTCTGATGGCAAACCACAAGCGTACCCAGGAATGCTCCCTTAGTTATTATATTCTCAACCAGAGTTTTTTTTTATTTCAACTTTGAGCACAGCAAAATATTGAATGATATTATTACATAAAAAAATACATTATTTTTAATCGGTCAACAAAGAGAAATTGAGGAATTTAAAAAAATTATGTAAAAAAAATTGCCATAATATTTAATAAAAGTTAGTATTTAGTACAAGTAATATTAAGTTGTGTTCAGAAGAAATCATCATAAACAAGTAATCATTTATAGTAGATACGAGTGAGGCTGAAAGAAGTTATTGTTAGTACCTACCCACTTTTAAACAAGATGTTTTGCACGATATAAAAGACGTTATTATTACTATTAAATATTTTATTTGTACCTATGTATTTCCCCATAAAACGTCATAATCTTACAATTTTTTTTATACTCATATGTTGCTAATTGACTTCTTTCACTGATCACCTGAGATCCCGACGCGTCAGATATTCACGAAGAGTTTTGATAAACCTTTCTTCTATTTTATTATCTTTTCTAAGATATCAGATGATGCAGTAAAAATAAATGACCTAAGACAAAGCTAATTTGTTTATAAAATATTTTAAAGCGTGAAAAAATATGCTACCTCTTTATGGGTCCCCTTTACCTTTTTGTTTCTGTTTTTATTATACGAGTACATGTTAAGCAATTCGCTTAGATTACATATAATTTACACCACTTTTACGTTTCATAAGATAGTCTATTAAGTTTAGAATGGACGGACAAACAAAAACTTAGGCTTGGTCATAGAGTTTCATTTACTCTTACGGTACCCAAAAAATTATTTCTATTAAATATGAATAGATTTATGTTATTTAATTAGGTATACCCATCGGTTAATTGTTTACCCCCAGCTGTGAGGCGGCATGAGAGACATGTTATCAAAATTTATGGTCAAAATAAAAATAGTTTAGTTGGAATTGATATAACACTATCTTAACGTCGTTGTTAATTTAAAAATACTTATAAAATTAATGAGTTATGGAAACAGGATGTTAGTTATGATTAGTTGGATAGGTATTTAAAGTTATATTATGACTTAAGTGCCCTGTAAACGATCTACATGTTTGATCGTTACGAGTTTGTCAAATAACTTAAACGTCTGCGGCCTTGTTTGATACTTATGTCAAACATTATAAGTGCTTCTTCTTTTCTTGGTTATGGCTTCTGCGACTGAGCGATATCGCAATTTTGCCAATGTCATGTGCTGAGTGTACTAGACCGACAAGTGACGGAGAATAATCTGTTGCAAATGTAGGTACGGTATGGTTTTATGGGAGTATCCAAATGCTGGCTTCCAAATTCAAGAGATTTTATAATCTAAAACAATAATAAAAACATCACATAAGCACAGCTCTATCTACACATAAAAATAAAATATATAGCTATGATGTCTGTAAGAAAAATAACAAATATATATATCTATATATAATATATTAAGTTAGTAAATAATATAAATCATAATTTTATCTTATTATAAGATATAAATTTACATAGGAGGTACACAAAAGGAGTATGACAAAGTGAGAGGAGAGATTTTAGGGAAGTGGGACGGGGGATCTCATGAGGGAGGATATCATAGAGTGATAGTGTTTGACGCGTTTGATTTTGTTTGATGACAATCTACGTGTTTAGCGTGTTTGACGCATTGGGTAAATAAGTTGGATGCAGTCCGAAAAGGCGTGTTTGTAGGGTGTAGTGTTTGTCAAAAAGTTTATAAAATTTGTTTGATGTATTGTTTGATCGTGTACGCTCTAGTTTGATGAAAACGCGAAGTTTGACAAACGCGTTTGTCTCGAAAGATTTATTCCACAGAATCACACACACTAACAGCCGAGACGACACTGGTTAACAAATGCCAGCCCCGTCAGGATGAGATTTCCATAAATCCCACGCTTGGCAGGCGTCCTGCTAATCTCAGTGTAAGTTAGCAGTTCTTCAGAAGGCGCTGCTGCGCACATTTTGGTGTTGTCTCCTTCGTCATTTCTTAGGACTCCCACAGGAGGTTCTGGGGATACAATTCTAGCCCCGCACAGGCTTAAGCGTGGCAATATTGATGCTGACTTTACGGTACATAAGTAATCAAGAGTTTTTCATATTCAAGCCCATACTTACTTCGTCATTAGAAACCAAATAGTAGGTAAAAATAAATTCCTCAGAATACAATTTATGTTTTTATAAGCATCCCACTGGTATGGGTTCTTCAAGCTAAGTATCTCGCCTCCATTTTTAATCTTCCCCTAATTTATAAAACCCCTAATCCTATAAGATGACAGAAGCGGCACCTACTTCGACTCCACAGTGTCAGTGGAATTTTAATGGGACATTTATCAAAGCTTGAGCTGGATTTTGACTGGGACAAATTAATTTCAATTTATTGGTGTTAACTACAATTTTGTTTATCATCACATAACTTCTTCAGTTAAATTATTTTTCTATTCACAGACATTTTTGTCGTTGAGGTACTTGAGGTTATTGAAGTAGTGTTTAAAAATCTCACTTAAGTAGATTGTAGGTAATAACCCATATTATCATAATGTTGTATAACTACTGTAATATAATAAAACTGGTAATTAGTAGCTGCTACCTGGCAGTGGGCTGGAGTATTTGGACTGCCTGTGAGCCTGAAATGGCTTGTAGGTGGTATAAAAGCTTTCTAGCTGTAGTGCTGCATATAGTTCGTAGTATTTTTTTAATAAAAGCATATTGCCGGAAAAAAAGGCTAACTGTGAGAAGGGCCTACTCTTTGAGGGTTCGCATGTAAGAAAAAAAGTTGGTTTTGATTTCATTTTCCATATCAGTTTATGACATTGCGGTTTTGTCACTGCACTAGCCGACATCGCCAGAAAGTACATCCACATATTATCATCGACACGTGTTTTTTTTTCTTATAGGTTAACCTTTGACCACAATCTCACATGATGGTAAGTGATGATGTGGTCGAAGGTGTTAACAGGCTTAACCTAGAATTGCTGGCTCTCAAGGAAACCTGCTGGAAAACACCGTTAAGTACTTGGCGACAGATTTTCTACTTGAGGGTGGTAGCTAGCCAGGCGGGCATTCGAAAAATGCCCTACCACTATGCTATAACGACTGCCATCCTAAGACAACAACCGGGACCGACCGCTTAACGTGCACTCCAAAGCACGGAAGTGCTCAGTAGTAATGTCAATAGCGGTCACCCATGCAACTCATGACCGCGACGAACGTTGCTTAACTTTGCTGATCGGTTAAGAACAGCTTAACAAACTTCGCTACGAACGCTTCGTAAACGCTTGGAAATCACATAATGTGCCTTACTACTGCAGAATGTGGAATAAGCTTCCTCCCACGATATATCCGGTAGCTATAACACGGGGTCTTTAAATGGCGAGTATAAACAGAGGCCGGTAACATGTTGTTCAGGCTAACCGAGAATAACTGTCTCTCAAGGACAGCTGCCAGAACATACCTCTAGGTGCTTGGCGACAGGTGTCGTGCTTAAAGATGGTAGCTAGCCACACGGGCTGGATGACATAAGAAATCGGTCGACGGTTTAACGTGCCCTCCGAAGCACGGAAGCATGGTAATATGATCTATAAATATTACCGTGACGGAAGCGCTCTGCAGTTATGCCAATAGCCCACTTTATTCCAGGTGGTCTTTAAATTAGTACCGATTGTAACCTAAGCTAGTGGTTCCGCATACAAACTTTTATCACCGTGTTGTGGCTAAGCTCCGACAAGTGGCTATTACTGACTATTAAGTCTTCGGCATAGTTGTACAACCATGTACACTTGCGGACATTAATGCAAAGTGTGGTGTAAGTTACAGAATACAGAGAAAAGTCCTTTATTACTAAATTTATACTGCGGCCACGCCTACGTTTGCGCCTTACCACCATCCATTAAAGCAACAACTGAGTAGGTACTACCATAATATGAATGCTTTAGCTTGATTGGCACTATAGGTGTCTGTAGTCATCGTCATAATCAACAGATGAAGCAGTGATGGCTCAGTGGCATTGGCTATGGACTGCCGCGCAGCAGGTCCATGGTTCGAATCCCGCCCAGAGCTTGAGCTTCACCGCATGGTGGAAGGGCATTTTGCGAATGCCCGCCTGGCTAGCAACCACCCTCAAGTAGAAAATCTGTCGCCAAGCACTTAACGGTGTGTTCCGGCAGCAGCCCTTGAGAGCCAGAAAAATTACAGGCTAATGAGACCTAACAACTGGACGTCTCAGTGTGACGGGCACAGTGCAATTCGTCGTTGACGAAATGCGTCTGTTATAGGCAGAGGTTAGTTTACTTAACATCAGGTGGGCATGGGGCTTGTTCCGTCACAATATCATTAAAAAAAAAAGATGGAATACGCCTTTGAGGGGTTGCCATATTTACTGGAACACACTGTTAAGTGTTTGGCGACAGATTTTCTACTTGAGGGTGTTCGGTGGCCAGGCGGGCATTCGCAAAATTACCTTCCACCATGCGGTGAAGCTCAATCCTGCGGCGGGATTCGAACCATGCACGGCATTCCATAGCCAATGCCACTGAGCTATCACTGCTTTAAAACAAGCAGTTTTTCACAAGGCCCTGCTGCCCATCCTCCAGTATTATCCCTTGTTCGCCTCTTACGATGGGGGTGCATTTCAGCTCGGCACCCCACAGCACACACGGCACATACTAGTTGTTTATTTACCAATAGCTCCGGAGACGGCATTCTTGGCATATTGTTGCTATTGGGATTTGGGGTTTATTAGGGTGTCCATTCTCTAATTTATTTCATAGAATAACCCATTTTTCACTTTTAATGCCCGCTTGACTAGCTACCACCCTCGAGTAGAAAACCTGTCCCCAAGCACCTAACAGTGTGTTCCGGCAGCAGTTCTTGAGATCCAGTAATACTACAGGCATAAGAGACTCAACAACGGTGTCTCAGGTAAAGGGCGCAGAGCAGTTCGTTATTTGACGAAATGCATCTGTTATAGGTAGAGTTTACCACTTAACATGAGGCCCCGTGCTTGTTCCGTCACAATAATATAAGAAGAAAAAAAAACCTTGTTGTACTTGATTTAAACAATTTTATCCTGTTTTAAAGTTTATGGCAAATTTAAAGGTTATTTAGCTAAAAGCTTGTATCTTAAGCCAAACCTGCTTCGTGGGAGTCAACGGGCGGCTGAAGCCTACTGCTATACTCTTGACAATTAAGGCGATTACCCGTCGATTACAGTAGTGGTGGCAAGGATTGGACTATGGAAAATCAGGAAAATATATAAACACACACTAACGGCAATAAAATATCCAGATGACTAGTAAATTAACCCCTTTTTCACTTAATATGTGTTAAATTGCCTGTATCGAAATAAAAAATTATATATTTGATTTAAGATTTCACACCTAAAATTAAGAAGGACCTCGCACTGCCACAATTTGGAACCAGCTACCTGGTGAAGTATTTCCGAGCAAATACGACTTAGGGGCGTTAAAGAAGAGAGCATATTCCTTCCTCAAAGGCCGACAACGCATCCTCGAGACCTCTGGTGTTGCGGATGTTCGTGGGCGACGGTGATCAATTACCACCAAGTAAGCCGCCAGCTCATTTGCTGCCAATACCATAAAAACAAGGAATAAATTATGATACTCCCTTGCCGATACTATAGATTGCAGTAAGTTATGTATGTAAGGGAGTGCATATACATCTGTGACGTAATTAACAATGAGTGGTGCATTTGAAGTAACAATACCTATGATTTGAAATAAAACTGGTTAATGTGCCTTTGATATTGTTTTTCTTTCTTATGGGTATGAGGTAATCTATGGATCGAATATCTTAAACCTAGGTCCTATGTTAGCGTATCTATTATAACTCTCTAACATATTAGAGACATCTGCTTGGACACATCGTTAGGCGCTTGCAGGACCTAATGTCTAATTAACCAAGTTGATCTATAATATACTAAGCAACAAAAAAATTCGGACAATGGTTATGGAGATACATACACAACCTCTCGGAATAATAATGAATAGATTCAGGCGTTACTTTGCGAAAATCCATATTTAATGATAACAAATATTTTAAAATATCTTATGAATACATCAAATTAATATTTTAATAACTATAATCAAATAAATAACGAGCGCACGATTCTCGATCTCTCGATCGTGCGCTCGTAGAGTCAAGACCTCCTGAGGATGCTTCGTGTAGAAACGAAACGCGTCGTAAATTATTCCGGTTTGGCTGCGTGGCGTTTGTGCCGTTACGTCAGCTTAACAGGGAAATTAAGCGGAATTGTCACTAGAGAAATTTTTGTATTTTTAAGTGTTTTATTAAAATATGAATTTGATGTTTTCATAAAATATTTTAAAAATATTTGAAATTATCTCGGAATAATAATATTAATAGGAATAACAAAGGCCAACATAATCTTGAACTCCTTATAAACATTGCATACGACATAGTGTACTGCGTACAGCGTGTCGAGTACCGCATCAACATAAGTAATATGACATACGAGATATAACACACACTTGGAACTATATCGCTACAATTTGGTCACTTAGTTCGAATGTCAATAATTTAATTCCAAAGTATAAAATCCGTATTTATTCTTTATTTTCAGCTCCCAATATTTCGTCCTGCCGCTATATATGGCATTTGTAAAAGTAACAGAAGGTGGGCAGCAGTGTCTTTCTGTAACTTTTCTTTCTCAGCGCAAGTCGCTTGCCAAGCTTAGGGATTAATGCAAACCCCCCTCAATGGGCTTTGTTCCACAGTGACGATCTAATCTAACTAAATATCAAAAACTCAAGTTAAAAAGTAATTGCGTATTTTATCCTGTAAGTTATAATATGAATAATGTTAATAAGCATGGATGTTTCAAATATGGTATTAAATCATTGATCGGTTAAAAATCTACTGGCAGTGAATGTACTCGTATTAGCAGCTTAGAGCAACACGGGCGCATCACTGAACGGCGGAAGTCCGTGTTGCTAAAGTTTAGCAGAAAAAGTCTTCGCGCCAACGAATTTGAACTAGATTAGATACGTTAAGGCCATCTTTTGAAGCATGCCATCTTGTGAAGCATGACTCATCACCTTACCTGGTGAAAAGCACTGAAGTGAAGTCGTCTTTGAAAAATGTCAGAATGTGTAGGAGGGAGACACCTCATTTCGCATGCAAGTGAGCGAAACAGCGTAATATAAATGGCGTGAGTTAAGTAAAATAATGGAAAAAATCTTTTACGTATCACATTGCTACATAATGATTAGATATAAAATTTGATTTGCTATGATTTAGTATAAAGACACAAACTTGGTCAAGTGAAATTGTGGAGCTGTATTTATGATTTTTTTCTATCGAGAGAAATATATCGAATCGTGTTTTCAAGTCAGTCATCGTGTAAAATATTACATTACCCATCGAGTGAAATCTATAGCCAAACTGAATTTTGAAATAGCTTTAGACTGGTTTACAATACCGAGACCCGATAATTCATACTTTGTATTTTTTTTTATGTTATTGTGTCGGGACAAGCCTGAGGTCCAACTGATGTTAAGTGGACGAACCACTGCCTAGTCAAGATCAAGCTGCCGGAACACACCGTTAGGTGCTTGGCAACAGATTTATACTTAAGGGTGATAGCTAGCCCGGTGGGCATTCGCAAAATGCCCTACCACCGTGCTATAATGACAGTGATTCTAAGACAACAACCGGGACCGATGTCTTAACGTACCCTCTGAAGCACGGAAGCGCTTAGTAGTAATGTCACTAGCGGTTACCCATCCAAGGTATGACTAAAGTGGATAAAAGGAACGGGAAGAGAAGCTCCTACAAAAAAATAGGTATTTTAACAAAGTGATGCTGTCTCGTCGCTAAAAGCCCGAACAGAGTAGTGCGATAAGGAAAATTGCCGCCTCTTTCAAGTTTTGACTTAGAAGTTGCGCATAGTTTGCGTTCTGGGAGAAAACTTTTCTTCTATATTAAACATTAATCAAATCTAAAAATTTTGTTTCCTTTTTCCTTATTAATCATTATTTTTCATATAAACAATTCACAAACTAGAGATACAACAAGTTTTGAGAAAATATCGGTATTTAAATACCCATTAATTCAAATTTCTTTAATATAAAGATAAAAATCAAAACCTATAAACCTGGATGTTGATAACTTCTATAAAATTTCAAAAAATCATCAAAATCGGTGATTGTATAAGTGGGTGGAAACGTTTTCTCTTTTTGTATGAAAATTCGAGACTTCTCTCCAGTCCTGGTCAGTTAAGAACGGCTAAGCAACTTCGGGGGCATTTTGAAAGCTTGGCATTTCAATTATTTTTTACATGCAGATACGACATCTATTGTATTTACGTAACAGTCTCCACGAACGAGTGTCGTGTAATTATTTTAAAACTTTACAACTTGTAGGTATTACGAGTACAACTGACCACGCAACATTAAAAGTTGCGAGACAGCTTGGCGTCGACATCTCAGCTATTTGGCCCGTTGTATCAAGGAATTAAGCTTATTACCTTCACTTAACTTATCAAGATATTATGTTCACTACTATAAATACTTTAAAGATTAAAATTGTTTGTAGTATTGTATGACCTATGATTATATGTAAAGCGCTATTGTGCACATATTACGTTGGATTTTGTAATGCAAAATTGTTACGCAATCCCAATTCACAATGGTTTCAGCCAGTCATGACAGTTTTGAAACACTGGATTGAACAGTTTAATGAGTAACATTGCATTGATAATTTGAATGGGTACCTTGTAGGCGGAATTAAATTTAAATTCACTACTTTGAGGTATCGCCACTAATAAAAGGAAGTATATATACAAGGAAGGTCTAATTCTGTCAATACCTATATAATTTCAGAGTTAAATCAATCAATTATATAAATAAAATACATACAAAACCATCGTTCATTTCCACCAGTGGTGTCATCAGGTATCGCTTTTCCACATGTCATAAATCCATTCCAATTTTGAACGATTCTATGCTATGGCGATTTGTTTACAAAGGAAGTAGCGAACCTATATAAAATTGGAGATCAGAATAAGTCAATGAGATCAGATTGGCGTCTATATATATGTCGATAGCCATCTATGACGGTGAAGATCCAAATCTAAAGAATATGGAGCGATAGAAACATCGTGATACGATATCCTCATAATAATACTACTACACACTCTGGTCTTCTTATGGTGCTGACTGCTGAATCCTAGACCCAGAAAGCTGACGATAGACAAAGGATATATGCTTTTGAGATGTGGGTGCGTTTGCTTCCGCCGTCGTCTGCGAATAAGTGAGACAACTCACCGCACAAAATCTGTTTTGATGGGTTTAAGGATAGAATGTTAACTGAAACTCTCCTTTATATGCGAGAAACTCTCGTAGCAAACCTTGCTTAGTCGTACTTTACCGATCAACTAAGTTAAGAGGGAAGGCGGCGTGCGATTAATCATACAATTTTATCTATTTTCTTCCTAGATCGCATAAAAACTCCGACAATCTAGAGCTTCAGATAGTATCCGCCAAAATTTTAAGGAAATGGCCAAGAGCACGAAGCCCCAAGCGATGGACGGATCAGGTATCCGAATAATTAGAGATAGTAGAGAATAGTTCTTCATCAGGAAAGCAACAGAAATCGATGCAGAGAAACAGCCTAGAAACAGCAAAATTAGTAGAAGCAACGATTGAGGGCTTACATTTGCTTTTGAAGAAGGTGCTTAGCGTAAAGGCAGGTCCTAGACTAGTTAGCTATACTATAGTAGGTACTATACAGTAACTACTATTATAGTATACTAGTAATCGCTTGAGCTCACGCAATCCTAACCAAAAAACTAAACAACCTTTAGTAACTTAACAACTGTTGCCTCTAATTCTAATAGGAATATCATTGACCTCAGTGTAGGTACCTAATTCGAATATTAGGGATAGTGGTACAAGTTGATCCCTTGGGGTATGATGATCCTTCTCTGTTATGCCAAAACAACTAAAGCCATCTACCTGATTTTTAGGTAAAGTGTAGGCCCAGCTTCACCCAGCCGCCAGTTAAAGTGTCATGGCGCCGCGAGCAAAGCGTGATGTGTTGTGATAAAAAATAAAAATTGTGTACTGCTGATCTAAGGTAGGTCTGACTTTGAGACCGTGCAACTTTTTTCGTATGTGGTTATATGGAAGAATTATTGTTATATTTGCGGCTTCAGAAAATACTTAATTTTGTTTTATAAATGGTTTGGTAGCCACAAAAAACTCATGAGGTTATTTTATTGACCTCAATATGCTAAAACCGGGTACGGGGCAAGATGATCCATCTGTTTGCGGTCAAGATGATCCGTGTGGATCATCTTGACTCAAGCAAACAAGTATATAGCTTTGTTAACTTGTTCACAGAAAAATGCCGGGTAATTGTAAAAGGAAAACCAAACGTGGAGCTTGGGATGAAAGCTCAATGATTAAGGCTTTAGATGCAGTGAAAGCGGTTGTGCTATATAGAATGGCGAGTCAAGAATTTTCTGTTCCCGTAATGTCTCTGAAAAGACGTGCCAAGGGTAAAAATAAAGAGGCTGTAGGTGGAGTGAAATATTTGGGTGGCAT
The DNA here is from genome assembly GCA_963890685.1 of Plagodis pulveraria. Lineage (NCBI taxonomy): Eukaryota > Metazoa > Arthropoda > Insecta > Lepidoptera > Geometridae > Plagodis > Plagodis pulveraria. Next base: position 10,960,657 of record OY982951.1, read on the forward strand.
AAGATCAGTGTTCACCACTTTCACGCAAGAACGTGAACTTGTTATATGAACACACATGGAAACAATTTAAGCAAAGTTATTTGTCGATGTTTGGAAAATATTTCTACTTAAGATGTTGATTGTGCATATCCTCAATTTTTAATTGATCTCATTCTGGTTAAAAGGTTGTTAAATAAGTAGAAGAAGTAATAGAATTGTTATAATATTAGATAATTGAGTTCATAAGAATAATGTTGAACTTAAATTTAAGCTTTAATTTATTAATTTGTACGCATATGGCTGTTTTGTGTGAAATGATTGTACCTGTTACAATAAAGACCTACTTTTTAAACCATGATGTTTTTTATTTCTTTATTGAATATTTATACTAAATATGATACCTGTCAATAAAATGTATTACCAATAGGGGCAAGATGATCCACTGGGATCATCTTGGCCACCCCGATGTACAAGTTGATCCTTTAGTATCATTTAAAAAAATAATACATAATTCCATAAAAAAATATCAATTTCAAAAATACTAATTTGCTATTACTTTGAAGGATATACTAACTATTAGATAGCGGTATAATATCAAAGTTATTTTAAATATTTTAAGACTTATAATCATTCTCCCTTAGAGGGATCATCATGTACCACTTTCCCCTAGTATGTAAATATAATATATCCCACACTTTCGGAAACTTCAACGGAAACCGGGATAAAAGTATCCATACATATTTTTAATATATTTATATTTATAATAACGCATACTCTGCAGATTAATTTACAACATTGCAGATTTACTATACTCAAATACTCAAGTATTAGTGGCATTGGCTATGGACTGCCGCGCAGCAGGTCCATGGTCCGAATCCCGCCACGGGTTTGAGCTTCACCGCATAGTGGAAGGGCATTTTTGCGAATGCTCACCTGGCTAGCTTACCACCCTCAAGTAGAAAATCAGTTGCCAAGCAACTAACGGTGTGTTCCGGCAGCTGTCCTTGAGAGCCAGTTATTCTAGTTAAGCCTGTTAACACCTTCAACCACGTCATCACTTACCATCAGGTGAGATTGTGGTCAAAGTCTTACCGATCAGCATAATAAAAAAAAATTACAATATTACAGACACAATTATGTGCGGATCCCGCACACGGCTATATTTTTTCCTCTCGTAAATTTGTAATTTTGTTATCCACAGCATAGATATGTTTTAATATTTTTTAACTACATATAAATTCAATTCGTTTTGGCATAATGGAGATATAAGGAATTTAATATCCTCCAGCACACAAACTGACGCATTTTATTTATTATTACTGGAATGATATTGCAGCAGGATGAAAATACATTAACAAGAAAATAAATAAAAATTAGGTCAAACATCTACCAACAGGAAAAAATATTTTATTGTACTTCTATGTAATCAAACCTTCATAATATATGGAACTCAATGAGGTCATTGTCTGTGTAAGTATAATGTTCTCAAGTTTATACGGGTATGTATATTATATACAGAACAATAATAAATTTTATTTACCGACTGCAATATTCCAAGTTGATCCCATCGTAATTTCATCAACATTGATAGAATAGTGTTAAGTACACTCAACTGAAAATAGTTATTTATTATACAGGGTTATTGGTAAAATGCTAACAACCCCTTAGGGTTGACTTCTGCTAGGCCTAACCTAACGACATTGTGAGATAAAAAAAAATTCACATTTTTATTTTCAAAAATTTCAAGAATATAATGCATATTCAATCCAAAAATTGGCAAATCAGAATCATAGATATTAGGATCATAGGAACACATTATGGTGGTATTTAAGATACGACGAAAATACGTTTGTAAGGCAAGTGCTCCGTGCACTCTACTCTTAATAAATAATAAACTAGATTTATATTCATAAATGCTATTAGAAATATAACTATTCCAACCAGTGGTGGTACAGTGTGGTTTTTCGTTTCGCGGTAAACCAAAAACCACACTTAAAGTTCGAGGTATTTAATCTAAAGAGGATGAAATGAACAAAAACTTTTTGTCATACCATGAGTCAAAACTTTGGAACAACGAACTTCTATGCATATCTCTGTGTGAAGCCGGATATTCGTCACAGCGATAATGTTATCATATCAGCAATGGCTTTCCTAACTTTTATACGGAATCCAATGTATAGTAGTGATAATAAAAGTACTGCTTTGTTTGGTATCCTTCTGTTTTACTATTCTGAATCCTAGTTCAATACCGGAATCGTAAAATGTTATTTTATTTTCAGTCATTCTGTCCGGATGTTTCTTTCTCGTTTATTAAACTCACTCGTATATAAAAGACATTAATACCGAGGTAGATCAATTGGGAGCTTGTAATGAGAAAAATTTTGACGCCCGTGGGGTGCCGGGCTAGAATGCCACCCCATCTCTACCCGTGGGTGTCGTAAGAGGTGATTAAGGTTAACACACCAGAAGGTGGGCAGCAGCGCTTTCTGAGGAACTGATATCTCACACTGCGATCCCCAAGAAGGCTGGCAAGCGTAGGGATAATGGCAAACCAGCAGTGGCTACTAATAACAGTCATGAGAAAAAAATCACACATTTATTAATTAAGGTACAATCTCATGCTCTGCATGTGACGCCTACGACCTTTTGCTCGTCTAAAATGGCCAAGAGTTAGAGAAAATGATACTTTTCACATTGATGTTGATCATTGATACACGATTGTCTGATTTTAAAACTTATATTTACATATAATTAGTCACATTTTAACGTAAGTTAGATGTGTAAATTCAATAATGTACAGGGAGATGTTTCAATAAATATATTAAATCAGCTTGCTCTATTTTGATAACTTAAATTGAGACCGTCGTTTTATAATTCACTAAAACTTAGGTAATGTTAGTGATGAAAAGAAACAATTTTTTTGTCACTGGTAGGGTTTGTGACGGAAAACTTACGAGGTCCACCTGATGTTAAGCGGTATCCTCTGCCTATAACAGGTGCGTTTAGTCACACGTGAAACGAACTATACTCAGAGTCATATAATGATTAAGTATCATGTGCCTGTAATCTACTGGCCCTCAAGGACTGCTGCCGAAACACACTGTTAGCTAACAGTTTTGCTTGGCGACAATTTTTCTATATAAAGGTGGTAGCTAGCGAGGCAAGCATTCACAAAATGCTCTTCCAACATGTGGAAAAAGCTCAAGCTGGCGTTGGAGATCGAACCATGGACCTGCGATACGACAGTCCATAGTTATTACCGTTTGGCTATCATTGCTTCAAGTTGTTGCGATATGATTAGATCTAGGCTGCTCTTACATTTTAGGGATGACAAGCACCCGCTTTCGAATATAAAATAAAAATAATAATAAAATGTATTTCTTTCCAATTAAGAATGTTACATACGTGTTAATAAAAATAATGCAAAAATATTTACTGAAATTACAAGTCTTAACACTAGGAGGGTCGTTAGTAGCTGTGCTAGGATTCCCTGTGTTACAGCTACGATTCCTATTTCTAGACCTGGCCCAGTACTTAAATAATTAGGCGTTGAGAATAGACCGTAGTGTACAAACAAAATATATATAAAAAAAGTATTAATAAATGAATATGACTTACATTATGGAATACTTACATAACCTTAGCATTAAAAATAAATAACATACAAAGAGTTATTTGTACATAAACATAAATAAAAAACTAAACGAAAATCTACTAGACAGAACAAGTTTAGGCAAATTTCAGATGTTTATTAATATTGAAAAAACTATAACTCCGATCGCGCCAAACCAACGAGAAACGATCGGCGATCGCTGCCCGCGTGTAGTGCGTGGAACTATAGAAAAATTTGGAAAATGGAAATAATATAGAAAAACACGAAATTTTGAATGAACCTACTCAATAAAAGTATCACAATGATTATTATTTGTAATTGAAAATTATTGCTTTCATTGATTTATAAAAAACATTATGATCGGTACACCCTGTAAACAGTTATTAGGTTACACACACATAAAAAAAGTACTAGTGATAAGGCCAATCCAGCGCGAGAACGGGTTTTAGGGTTCCGTACCCAAGGGGTAAAAACGGGACCCTATTACTGAGACTTCGCTGTCCGTCCGTACGTCCGTCCGTCCGTCTGTCACCAGGCTGTATCTCAAGAACGGCGATAGCTAGACAGTTGACATTTTCACAGATGATGTATTTCTATTGCCGCTATAACAACAAATATAATAATGTAAACGAGATAATGGAACGGAACCCTTCGTGCGCCATTCCCACTCGCACTTGGCCGTTTTTTTAACTTTAATTAGACGTTATTGTCTTAGATATATATACGTAAGTATATAACGTAACAAAGGCCGAGCTTTTGTGGGTTGAAGCAGAGTTCCTATAGGGGCATCTCAAATTCACCAGCTGCTGTCATGGCTATACGTTGTTTAATTTGTTGTCTTTTTAAAAAGTGCCTAAAATAAAACCAGCCTTAAATGCGAGTTGCACGGGCACCTACTTACTGTAACCTGGAAAACCTATAGGCATACCTATAGCTACGCACCTAACAGTAAGTTCTGTTCTGACAGCTATCCTTAAGAGGCAGTTTCCCAATTTGTGTGTACTCTCTGTAAGATCTTTTTACAATATGATACCAATGAAAAAAAACCAGCAATAAAAATGTCTAATGGAGGCCTTTTCTTGGAAGATGGTACGGCAATAATATACTCCGATCTCTTCATACTAATGTAGTTTATCCACACTTTTTTTCGTTATTACAGAATCATTTTGAAGTGAAGCTATTTAGATATTATTTCTTTTCATTGATCATTAATTATATTCATACTGTCTTGAATGCAAAATAACAATAGAAGTTTTTTATGGATGGCTGCAAAGTATCTATAATTTGGCGTAAGTAAGTATTGAAACCTGAGTAAGCGACTCTTGAAATGAACTTACTAGTTCAAAAATTTACTGCACTGTATCAGCCCGATTGTCCACTGCTGAACACAGCCTCCCCCATTAAAGGGGGGGTTTGCCATAATCTCCACGGTTGGCAGGCGTCTTGGGGATCGTAGTATAAGATTACAATTCTTTAGAAGTCGCTGCTGCCCACCATCCAGTATTTTTCCCTCAGTCGCCTCTTATGAGACCCACGGGAAGACATGCGGGGGTGACATTCTAACCCGGCACCCCACGGGCATAGAACATATAATAATACTATCACGGGTACGAGAAGCAAAATCACTAATAACGCCAGCAATACCGAGTAAAACCATTTTACACCTCATTACAACGAGGCAAATGACATGGGTGCTAGACAAACAGCTTAAATTGTAAATAAACAAAAATAATCACTTATTTATATTGAAACTTGATTACAATCGGTAATCTTGAAAGTTAAGTTGTTTTTTGAAACGCTTACATCTACGAATAAGTATGAATTTATTCGTAGGCTTACATATAAAAGTTCGAAGTTTAAAAACCACTTTGGCACGCACATTTCCTTTGACGTTTTTTTGTGTTATTGTGACAAAACAAACTCGAGGCCCACCTGATGTAAAGCGGACGAACCTCTGCCCATAACAGATGCATTTCGTCACAAGTCACGAATTGCACTGCGCCCGTCACCTTGAGACATAGTTGTTAAGTCTCATGTGCCTGTAGTTCCACTGGCTCTCTAGTGACAGCTGCCGGAACACACCGATAGGTGCATGGTGACAGATTTACTACTTGAGAGTGGTCGCTAGCCAGGCAGGCATTCGCAAAATACCCTTCTACCATGCGGTGAAGGCCAGCCCCAGGCGGGATTCGAACCATGGACCTGCTGCGCGGCAGTCCATAGCCAATGCCACTGAGCCATCGCTGCTTCATTAACAAAACGTTACGATTTGTGAGGCGAAAAATAGTGGTTTAGGTGAAGAGCGACACAGTCTATACCTACTTACTTAGAGGTATGTAGCGGTACACTATAGAAGAACCAGAAGTCAACCGTGTACTAAAAATATTGATAGATGTTAGAATGCGAGATTTTCTAGAACCAAATACAAATAGTTTTAATTGACACAAGTTATATAGGTCTTTTTATGTCTGATAGGTTAGCCTTAAACCACTATTTCACCTGGTGGTAAATGATGATGTGGTCGAAGATGTTGTTCAGGCTAATTTAGAATTACTGGTTTTCAAGGACAGCTCCCGGAACACAACGTTAAGTGCTTGGCGACAGATTTTCTACTTGAGGGTGGTAGCTAGCCAGGCGGGCAGTCGCACAATGCCCCACCATGCTATAACGATTGCCATCCTAAGACAACAACCCGGACCGACGGCTTAACGTACACGGAAGCACGGAAGCGCTGAGTAGTAGTGTCACTAGCGGTCACCCATCCAACTGATGACCGCGGCAGATGTTGCTTAACTTTACTGATCGGTTAATATAATAATAATAAATCTTTATTTCAGGTAACAGACACAATAAATAAATTTAAAAATGTACGGACCCATAGAACATATCTAATATATATATATAAAACAAATTTGAATTATTCCGTGACACTACATAACAGGTGGACTCTGCTTCCTCTCCCTGAACAAACGGTATACCACCCCTACAGGCCAAAAGTCCGGTGTCAGGAACATCTTGGATTGAGCTGCTGGGACCTGAAGGGTATAAGACTTAAAGTCCGTGGCCCTAATCTGCTCCAACCGCATCAAATTCAGTGAGATTTGCTTCTTACACCGGCCCTTCAGTCTCTCCCGGACGTAACGCATGATATCTTCTCCTTCTCCTTGTCCAGTCGAGAAAGGTATATTTTAACGGTTAGTGCTACGACCCGTAGTGTAAAGGTCGTAGCAATAGCTGTGCCGCGATGATTGCGGTTCTGCCGAGGTTGACGGCTCTTCTTTTTCACAAAGGTGAATCCATAGTCATGCTGAACCGCACTTGGTACGGCATGCTGTACATCCACAATCTGTCTCTGTACGACACTGGTTACGAACAGCTTAGGAAACTTCGCTACGAGCGCTTCAAAAGGTACAGAGTAGGTAAATATGAATCCATAAGCATATTCTGTGACATAAGTTCCCGAACTAGCGTCAGCTGTGTTTCAGTTTCTCCCATAATAGTTATGATATGACACTGGCACTTACGTCTAATAATAACTATCCGGTGCTTACTATATTTATTTAGCGCTTGAATGAATTTGTAGTGTATGTTATGTGTTTGCAATTGAGAGTATATGTAAGTAGGTATGTATTTAAGGAAACGTATGAATAAATTGACTACAGCGAGTGTTTTGATATATTATTATTTTGTAATAAAGATAGTCGGTATCAATTAATAATTGTTTGTTAATGAAAGACGATATTGCATAATAATAACAAATATTTTAAGAGATAACTGTCAGAACTTACTGTTAGGTGCTTGGCTATAAGTTTACCAATAGATTTTCTAGGTTGCAGTAAGTAGGTGCCCGTGCAACTCGCATTGAAGGCTTGTTATAGTTTTGTAACTTTTTAAAAAGACAACAAATTAACAACGTAACGCCATGAACTCTTTGCTTCGACCCACAAAAGCTCAGCTTTTGTTACGTTTTATACTTACGTATATATATATCTAAGATAATAACGTCTAATTATCTAGTTAGTAACCTGAGTGTACATCGTACAAGGCGGGCAGAAGACCTCGTGGTCGGCCTAAGGTTATTTTGTAAGTATTCTATAATGTATAATTGTTTTAAGAAAACACTTAAAACATTAAAAAAATATCTTGTGACAATTCCGCCCAATTTTCCTGTTAAGCCGACGTCACGTTACAAACGTCACGCAGCCAAGCCGGAAGAATTTTCGACGCGTTTCGCTACTACACGAAGTATCCTCAGGAGCTTAGATTATTGATGGGTCTCCCATCAATATTCTAAGCTCAGGAGGTCTTGACTCTTCGAGCGCACGATCGAGACAAAGATATCACACTCGAAGAGTCAAGGCCTCCTGAGGATGAAGAACGAAACGCGTCGAAAAATCTTCCAGTTTAGCTGGAATGGCATGTCGTTTGTGACGTCACGTCGGCTTAACAGGAAAATGAGGCGGAATTGTCACTAGATATATTTTAGTGTCTTATTAAAATATTATAGTGTTTTCTTAAAACATTTTTAAAATATTTGTTATTATTAAACATGGATTTCCGCAAAGTAACGCCTAAATCTATTCATGGTATTGCATAATGCACATAATTATTATTCAACTGTAGTTAACTAATAATAATTATGTATAAAACTCAATTAATGCATTTTCTAGGGCTTCATAATCATATTTCCTTAACCAGGTATGAATTACTTTTTTAATTTCATTATTACTATACTTTTGAAGCGCTCGTAGCGAAGTTTACTTAGCTGTTCTCAACCGATCAGCAAACTTAAGCAACGTCGCGCGCGGTCATGAGTTGGATGGGTGACCGCTAGTGACATTACTACTGAGCGTTTCCGTGCTTCGGAGGGCACGTTAAGCCGTCGGTCCCGGTTGTTGTCTTAGGATGGCAGTCGTTATAGCATGGTGGTAGGGCATTTTGCGAATGCCCGCCTGGCTAGCTACCACCCTCAAGTAGAAAATCTGTCGCCAAGCACCTAACGGTGTGTTCCGGCAGCTGTCCTTGAGAGCCAGTACTTCTAGGTTAGCCTGAACAACATCTTCGACCACATCATCACTTACCATCAGGTGAGATAGTGGTCAAAAACTACCTATAAAGCATAAAAAAAAAAAAAAAAAAAAAAAATACTTAAAAGTTCTTTACTTATCACCATCATCCCGGATTCTCGTCCTCGAATCACATCTTGAGTAATGTAATATTTTTGATCATTGGACAAAAAAGGGACTGAGCAGGATGTTGAGGACAAACGTAAGGTTGTAAACGAATAATAGGTCTGACGGAAGCCTTTCTCATTGTTCAATTTTGACACACATATTTTGGTTAACAATGTGTTTTTGTTTGTTTATCGCGATCTGCTTGTATGGTCTTCAACTCATCCGGAATTGCGTGGTGAAGATTATACTGTGCGGACGATTCTTAGAAGTAACGTTATACATGACATAATTTATTAACAAAATACTACAAACTACATACAATACTACAGCTACTACAATAAAAGACATGCATATGATCATAATCTATTGTCATTAATATTTTTATTAGTACCTATTTACCTACTAATTACCCTTGGGGTGCCGGGTAAGAAGGTCATTTACCTCTTACGATCCGGGACTCTTGATAGGAGGAGAATGTGTTTCCACAATTGCTGAATCTGTGCCATTTAAATTTCTTGGTAGGAAGATAGATTACAAAGGACGAACACCATCTCTAGACGTAGTTGTCGATAGCTTTCTGAAAGATCTTAGTATGGTAGACCAACAACCAATAAGCAACGTTAAAAAAGCTTGGATATACGACAACTACTTAACATCACGTCTGACTTGGCTTTTTCTAGTATACGACATTACTAAATCCCTTTTAACAAAGCTGGATGCTAGCTAAGTAAATTCTTCTCGTCTCTTAATGTCATATCATATACCATGGAGATGGAACCCCGATAACAATGTTACCATCCATCATATAGGTTGTGAAGCAGTCGTAGCGAAGTTTGCCGTTTTATTCCGAACAGCAAAGTTAAGCAACGTCCGCCGCAGTCATGAGTTGAATGGGTGACCGCTAGTTTTACTACTGAGCGCTTCAGTGCTTCGGAGGGCACGTTAAGCCATCGTCGGTCCTTAGGATGGCACTCGCTATACCATGGTGGTAGCCCTACGGGAGCCTACTAAGGATGCCCATCCTTGAGAAGTCTAGGTTAGCAGTAAGTCTAGGTTAGCCTGAACAACATCATCACTTACCATCAGGTGAGATAGTGGCAAAAGGCTACCATATCGGGCATGAAAAAAAGAAGATGACATGAAAAAGAACAACACATGACTTTTTTTATTGCACGGTTTTCCAACGCTTTAAGTTACTCTTGAGCTTACATTTTAAAGTCAAAGTCAAAGTCAAAATCATTTATTCAATTTAGGCGTCTATGACGCTCTTATGAAGGTCAATTACAAATTTTAGTATTGAAATATTCTACATTGTACTGCCACGTTCAGCAAATAAAGTGTATAGAGCCACTGCGAGAAGAACGGGCAAGAAACTCGGGGCCATTCTTTTAAACATCTTTTAACAATGTGTTACATACATACTATATAATAGAGTTATTACAATATTTGTTTAAATTATGTAGGTGACAGGCAATAGCTTGGCGGAGGCGGAATTGTCCAGGCATTTTTGTCGTTTATGTAATCAGAAACTGTGTAGTAGGATTTTTTAATCAATATGTTTTTCACATGCAACTTGAATTTCCCTTCTGTGAGCGTTGTAATATGTTTAGGGACTTTATTATAAAACCGCACACAATTACCTAAGAAGGACCTTTTATTTGTCTTTGCTAATCTAAAACCTGGCACCGCTATTTTATCTTTATTCCTAGTATTGTAATCGTGATTGTCACTGTTTAATTTAAATTTACTAAATTTTTTACGAACATACATAATATTTTCAAATATATACAGACTTGGTAAAGTTAAAATATCAATTTCTTTAAAAAGATCCCTCACAGATTCCCTAGGACCCATTTTATATATGGCTCGAATTGCACGCTTTTGTATGATAAAGATTGTCTCTATCTCAGCAGCAGTTCCCCACAGCAATACGCCATACGACATAATACTGTGGAAGTACGCGAAATAAACTAGGCGAGCAGTAGCTACGTCTGTTAACTGTCTTATCCTAAGAACTGCATATGCTGCAGAACTAAGTCTTCCGGAGAGATCATGTATATGTGGATCCCATTGTAAAGTGGAATCCATTTTGATTCCCAGGAAGACTGTCGCTTTGTCAATAGGGAGTTTATCTGGGCCAAGCTTTATGTTTGGTTCAACATAAGGAACATTTGGTAAAGAAAACTTTAAACATTTCGTCTTTTTTGAATTTAGGAGAAGATTATTAGCGGCGAACCATTTACAAATCTTAGATAATACATTATTTACATGCGTCAGTTCACTGTCTTTCCTGTCTACTTTAAAATTTTCATGTTCCGAGTCCCAAAAGTTAATTTGTATCTAGATCTAAAGAATGTACTGAAAAAAAAACTCTCTTTTCAGTTATGAACATGCTTATGACGAAATCGATTGCATTACTCGCCTTACCTTCACCGTAGTAAATATCTATCTTTGAACAAAATGCCTGCCAACCGTGGGAAATGGTGGGTATTATGTTAATAAAATCATGACGACGGTAAAAAAAATAGTCAATAAAATAAAAAGTAATAAATTGAGTTTTAAAACACTAGATCGGATTGTTGAAATTAAAATGGGATATTTTGGAGCTACGAATATATTCTACCTAACAAACAAAAAAACTCTACAATTCAAAATTGGCCGATCCAGAATTAATTTGCATTTGTAGGACCAATACTAAAAAATAAACGCATATTTTTTTTTCTGCCTGATATGTTTGCCTTTGGCCACAATCTCACCTGATGGTAAGTGATCATGTGGTCGAGGACGTTGTTCAGGCTAACCTAGAAGTATAATTATGATATAAACACTCGTTATGAAAACCTTTCTCCATTTTTTGGAATTATAAGAACATATCTGACACCGGAACACAGTTTATAAGACCCTACGCTCCTATCAAAACCAAATTGTGGAGGATTCGGTATTCGATTAAAACTGATCTTAAAGACTACTTACATTAGAATAAAAATCACTTTGCTATATCCCATTAAAGCGTATAGATTTACATCATTGTTGTGAAGAATGTAGCACGTAATCCGATCGTTCGGTTTCCCATGAACTGAACAGACTGCTTTCTGTTTAACCTCGACGGTAATGTGTTCTCAAAATCAATGTAGTGTCGTTCGTTCAATTATTTGAGCCGTGGTATGCGTTGGAATGGCTTACAGGGTGTATGATTAGCATAACTGTACTGGTGTACGTGGATCGCAAGACGTCATTTGACTCCTATGGTCATATTTGGTATCTTATGAACTGTACGACGATTATGTGACATGGAGTGGACTACTCAAACTTCCAGGCGGTGGCTCCTCATTACTAGCCGCATTCTGATTGAAGCAATGATGGCCGAGCGGTAACAGCTATGGACTGCCGCGCCGCAGTACCCTGGTTCGATCCCCACCATCATCTGTCCATCAGAGATCCATTTTACGATTGCCCGCCTGGCTAGCTACCACCCTCAAGAATAAAATTTGTCGCCAAGCACCTAACGGTGTTTTCCGGCAGCAGTCCTTGAGATCCAGTGAAATAACAGGCACATGAGACTTAACAACTATGTCTCAATGTGACGGGCGTAGTGCAATTCGTGACTTGTTGAAATGCATCTGTTATAGGCAGAGGTTAGTCCGCTTAACATCAGGTGGGCCTCGAGCTTGTTCCGTCACAATAAAATAAAAAAAGAGCAACGCAAATACGCACCTTTAAGTATTTGGTGGTAGCCGGTCAGAATCGTCGGTCGGAACAGATCAGAGAAACAAGGACCTTACAAAACTTTAAACAACCTTGTTTCCTGATCTGAGGTGGTAGCTCGACCGGTGGGCATTCCCAAGACCTACCACTATCAAAGTATCCACTATCATAGCCTAAAGGTACAAGTTGGTAGCGGACGACATGAAGCTGCAGCAAACGACGTGTCGCAGCGACACTACTGGTTTCTACGTATTTCTGTGAAATTCCCTCCGTAGTTAGCGACATGAACCATGCGACGCGTCGTCGACCGCAGATCAGTAATGCCACTGACGCCGGAGCATCGACACGTCGAGCGTGTTTCTTTTCAAAATGGATTTCTTTCATATCGCTTTTCAAATGGTTTTTGATCAGTATTGAATAAGTTCCCTCACTTGCTATGCATTTAAGCATAGGACGTGTGGCTTTTCTTCTTTTTCAGTATAATAAAAACAAGTCATAATCGTCTTCTTCCTCTTCTAATAAAAGATAAAAGAAAACGCGATCACTATTCTCGAACACGTCAGACATCTTGTTTGACGGAGCACTCAAAACCAACTGGTTTCCATCTGCTGTTGCCGTCTGCAGTCGGGTTCGAAATCATGACTGCAGCGACATGACGCAACGACGTGTCGTGACGACATGAAGCGACGACATGTCGTCTGCTGCTGCTGCGTGCAGTCGGCTACCAACTTGTACCTTAACGATAGCCGTCAAGACAATAATTGGGACTGATGAATTATGCCCTCTGAGTCACAAAAGCGCTCCGCAGCAAGTACCACCATCGGTCACCCATCCAAGTAGTGATTACAGAGGTAGTTGAATGGTTAAGGTCGACTAGGGACACTTCGCTACGAGAGCTTTAAAATGAAATAATAGGTACTATAGACACTACCGGCCCCGTGGGGTGCCGGGCTAGAATGTCACCCCCCCATCTCTACCCGTGGGTGTCGTAGGAGGCGACAAAGGGTAACACACCAGAAGGTGGGCAGCAGCACTTTCTGAGGAACTGATATCTCATACTGCGATCTCCAAGACGCCTGCCAAGCGTGGGGATTATTGCAAACTGCCCCATAATGAGGGCTGTGTTTAGCAGTGGACAATCCAGCTGATACAGTACAGTATAGACACTAACAACATTGTAATACTTTATTGAAGTCCATTCGGCGATTATGCAGACAATACGTATGTCGCTACGCATGTATAATCTCAAAACATTATCATATCATTACTGCTAGCCTGTTGCCTATTGTCGAAGAAAAAACTAATCTCCAATACAAACAAAGGGCGTCCACCTAATCTTACGTTCGGGTGGTCCCCATTATGTATGTCAGGAGTGACAACCGTTTTTATAACCTCACAGTAATCTGATTAACAATAAAATACAAAATTTCTTCATAACAATAACGAACAAGTTATTGTGTGAGCGTGAACCATTCGTCTTGTTTATAACCTTTATTGTAACTTGAAATTAATAAATAAAATAACGGAGAAATGGGCATAAGTGTGGTGTTATTAACTTATCTTTTTTTTAATGTTATTGTGGCGGAACAAGCTCGAGGCCCACCTGATGTTAAGCGGACTAACCTCTGCCTATAACAGATGCATTTCATCACAAGTCACGAATCTCACTGCACCGAGACATCAGTCTCATGTGCCTGTAATTTCACTGGCTCTCAAGGACTACTGCCGGAACACACCGTTAGGTGCTTGGCGACAGATTTTCTGCTTGAGGGTGGTAGCTAGCCAGGCGGGAAATCGCAAAATGACTTTCCACCATACGGTGAAGCTCAAACTGGCGGTGGGGATCGATCCAGGGACCTGCGGCACGGCAGTCCTTAGCTATTACCGCTCGGCCATTAATACTTCAAATCTATTATGTAATATGTTTCCTCCATTGAAATAATGTGTGAATCTGAGAGCCATACCCTCTAATTTTTAGAGCATAAATATTTACCTAGTGCATGGGAATATAAAATGGTATATGAAATATGTCTATACAGAAGAATGATAAAAATGTCATGGAGAGACCGAATAACTGATATAGAAGTTTTACAAAGAATGAGGAGAAAGAATGTATGAAGAAAAATTTAGAACTTTTGTTAACAGTAAAGAAAAGTAAAATCAAAATATCTAATTCTCAGGAAAATACTGGAAGGGAAAATAGAGGGATACAGAAGTCCAGGAAGAAGGAAGCTGGCCTGGATGGACAATATTAAACGCTAGACATATATTAAAGACATTACCAACCTGATGAGTAGCACGAGATAGGAATAAGTTCCGAGATATGGTCGCTGACATCCCATGAGGACAGGGCACACGACGAAGAAAATGGTATATTAGATATGACATCCGCCTCCGTTGATTTGTTTGTTCAACTCCATCCTAAGGTTGCCTGGTTAATACTCTTTGTGATAAGGCCACCAATTGTGACACTACATATTATGTAATTATTATACAATATAAACTTACATATTATATTAAATTGAGTGAAGTGCTTCAGAGGGCCGTTAAGCCGTCGGTCCCGGTTGTTGTCTCAGGATCGCAGTCGTTATAGCATGGTGGTAGGGCATTTTGCGAATTCATGTCTTGCTAGCTGCCAGTACCCTCAAGTATAAAATCTGTAGTCAAGCACCTAACCGTGTGTTCCCGCAGCTGTCCTTGAGAGCCAGTAATTCTAGGTAAGCCTGAACAACACCTTCCGCCGCATCATCACTTACCATCAGATGAGATAGTGGTCAAAGGCTAACCTATCAGGCATAAACAAAAGAAAGTAATGCAATCAATCTTTCTAGTCTAAAGTTTAATTTCGGCCAACATCCATTTTGCGATGGTATTCAACAAAATTAGAAACAGTAACGCGTCGTTGCAAATTTCGCATGCTAATGCAATCAGCAAACAAATAGTAGAAAGTAGGATTCGCCATAAAAGCACTAATTATAGAACACACTTCTGTAGAAATGGATTTGCATATTCATCAATTTTGCGCTAAACTAACGATACCTATAGTTATATAAAGATCTATGTGTATATAGACTGGCAAATAATAAATTGCAATATGGCAGCAAAATAAACTTAGTATGTTTTTTGTAGTATATCCAAGAGTCCCGTAAAATACGGATTAACCCAAACGGAGGCACAAAAGTAACATCAAAAATAAGATAGTAAATCTTGAAGCGGTGATGGATCAGTGGCATTGGCTATGGACTGCCGCGCAACAGGTCCATGGTTCGGATCCCGCCGCTGGCTTGAGGTTCACCGTATGGTGTAAGGGCATTATTCGAATGCCCGCCTGGCTAGCGACCAGCCTCAACTAGAAAATTTGTCCCAAACACCTAACGGTGTATTCCGGCAGCTGTCCTAGAGAGCCTGTAATTCTAGGTTAAGCCTGTTAACACATTCGACCACATCATCACTTATCATCAGGTGACCTTACCCATCAGCAAAAAAATAATAATAGGGTTCTACGAGTAATATGTCGTTTGTTTACGAAGTCAAAAAATTTCATAACATAAATAATAACAAATATTTTATGAAATCATTAAATAAATGTTTTTGAAAAACACTAAAAATATTAAAATATATCTATTGACAATTCCGCCTAATTTTTCTGTTAGGCCGACATGACGTCATAATCGCCACGTAACATCATGCTGACAGCATGTCCGCCTTGGATCCCCTTGGAGACATGAAGTTGATGATCCTAAAGACACTGTTTTACAATAATTGATTTATATCAATAGGCTTCCCACCATTCCCTGTCTTGGGAAGTCTATTTACTTCCTATTATACAAATTTACTTGATTGAGCTTACACTTATACAAGACAAAAAATATAATATATGATGTTGATGGTAGTGCTCAGTACGTGATCTACAATACATGCAGAGGTTCCCTAGAGGAGATAGTCCTTAAAAGACAGGCAAAAGAATTGAATTTACACCTACGACAATATTTATTTTGTAGTTCTACACTGAATAATATGAAGTAACCTGTTGAAGTCGGTGCCATGCTAATTCAAACACTCTTGAGATCACATTTTATCGTCTGAGTTATATAAAAATATGTACATAAAAACGGCCAAAATAATGGCCACATTAGCAATATTTACAATGATGAGGTCACCCAGGTAGGCATAAGTCTATTCTTTTTTAGTTAATTGAGTAAACTGATATGGTAATGGGAACAACTCAAAGGTATAGGTACCAAATCTGCCACACTACCAAAAAAAATGTCCTGTAAACATCAAAATCAGATTCAGTAAAACTTATGCATATTCATACATAAAAAATACTCCTTATTATAGAAGTTGGTTTAACATAGTATTTGGTAAATTTATTAATCGTACTTCCTGGCTTCTTCTAGGTTATCTTATCACGTACCTACCTAAATCTAAACGTTTTCCCTTTATCGAACGGACAACACACCGTCATAAAATTTCACACAAAGAACCGGGACTAGTAATAGTAACAGCGGCAATGAACAAAGTGGGCTAACTGCATTCATAAATTGCAATGTAAACAATATGTCTGCAGTGTGCAGTGCAATGGGCAACGCACGTGGACCACGGGTCATGGAGTTCAAGCGATATTTACCAAACATGTGAGTCGACAGGATGCGCGCGTGCTGCAGTACTGTCGAGAACAGAACTGTGGGCATAATGCAAGGGTTTCTCACGCTGCCAGTAACGAAACGTCGCGTCGCTTGCGTCGCGGATTATATGGATGTTAATTATATCAAGTACTAATAATTTACTATGACGTTTTATATACCCCATTGGTGCATACAAACTACAGTGCAAATGCGTACCTGGTGCGAGTGAGTAGAAGTTTCAATGTGGCGGATAAACGATTAGATATAGACTTATACTGTTCAAGCATCGCATCGGCGAGGAGGCGGCTTAGTAGCGAGTTTTTTGCTTGAAATGTATTTTTATAGGAAATACAACTTTATTTTCTATTTTGTTATAAATTTTACCTTGTAAACAAGTTCGAGAGTAACGTAGTGAGTAACGAGTAAGTTGTTTGTTCTAATTAACTAAGAAGTAAGTGGTGATGGTCAAAACTAATCTATCATATTGTTATATGCGTTGTCCTATAATTGGCCCTAAGTTTCTAAAAATGTTATTTAAAATTGTTAATAGGCTGTTGGATGATCAATAAATAAATAAATACTGACATAAAATATTATTTTAAAAATGTCAGTAGTAACTTATAATTATAATGCCATTTATCACAAAACATGTCACTTTCGATGTTGGCGTCCAGGAATACGTTGAAGCCAGTCAGGGAACGACACAAGGGGCCTGAGCTCGGGTCAACAGTGTCGGTCGAACAGTGTGACTACTATACCATATACACAATAAAAAAAAAAAAAACAAAAAAATAATATCGCGTGGTTAGGCAGTAGTAGTTGCAACTACATTAAAAAAATATAGAGGAGCGTGCCTTGTTAAGTGGAAAGTTCAGTCTACGTTCGTGGCGTATTACGAGAAAAATCAGCACTCGGCTAACATAGTACCTCAAATCAGCAACTTATCCACAAAACTTCACACAAGACTCTTAATTGGGCCACGAAACCAACTTTAAAAATAAAATATAATAAATACTGCGTCAGTTGTTAGTAGCTTTTCTTTTTTACCGGTGATAGACTAGGCTTTTAACCACTATCTCTCTCTATGTAGTCGAGGGTGGTAAATGGACTTACCGTAGACTGGAAACTGCCTCTCTAAGAGCTGACGAAAGACACCCTTCTATGGTTGGGGACATATTTGAGAGTGTCTGCTATCCCAGTGAGCATTTGCAAAATGCCTTTCCAGTATAAGTTAAAGTTCAAGCCTGTGGCAGAATTTGAACCATGTATACACCATGCACTACCGTCCACAGTTGTTGCCGTTGGGCTATGAAGCCATCAGTACCAACTGCAACAATCAATCTAACGACTTTCAATCACTTACAATAACAGACAGTCGTTAGTTACCGTACAAAAACCTTGAAGCCGTTGTCTTGGCACTTCAAGAACAACGAAACGTGTTGGTTGGTGTTTATTTACTGGCTTGGCTGACAAGGTTTATACGCTAGGAATGACTATCGTTCGTGTTTTGTAGTTGTATTTTATCAGTCTCATGAGCTGTCGGGAGTACAAGCATTGCCCGCGGCTCTCCTGAATCACACCAGGCAACTATATAAATTCTGATCTGCGCAGACTTTTTAGGTCGATATAATGGCTACATCCTCGGCTCGTTTTATTTTCCTCTTCCAGATTCTTTATTGATGTATTGAAAGGGGGTGTTCACAAAGGACAGTAGATACCAGAAGTCGCACGATAAGTAGTCGCTTCCTTTGAGAATAGGTCCATCTTGTATACAATTCCAGATGGAGCAACAAGTTATCGTAATTAGTACTTCGAAAGCCATCAGCGGTAACGACTCTATTGTGTACGTTGGGTAGATATAGAATAACGATTTCTACACGACAAATTATCGTCATCGCGGCGTGAGGGCTAACCTGCCGCTAAACGTAGCATGATTTGCGCAGACGCAAGCGAGCAGTTATTATTTTCTCATCGATTGTACGTGCCCATTCATTGTATACTGATTAGCATTCTGTTCCACCGGTTGTTAATGTGCGTTACGTTTGAATCGTGAATATAAAATCAAATGAAAATACACACTATAGTTACATGAACGTGGCATGTTTGAAAACAACGTCGTTTACTATATAACTACTTTAGTTAACAGTTATTAGTTAGTACCTACCATACCTACATATCTTGTTAAATAGAAGAATCGGGCTAGAATGTCACCCAAGAAGAACTGACAAGTTCTACTGCGATCTCCAAGGCGCCTGCCAAGCGTGGCGATCATAGCAAATCCTTCCAATTGGCGTGAACTTCTTCAACGGTGGGCGTTCCGGTTGATGTAATGATGATGATGATCGTAAAGGCCTAAATTAATAATACTAAATTTATTTATTTATTAAAAGAAATTACAAGCTTAGTGCTATTAGTGCAATGTAAGGTTTATCTAGACAAACATCAGTTCTCGAGGTTAATTATACATTCAATATAAATAAGGTTAATGAACATACAATACGTAAAATCTTTTAAATGAAACGATGTCTGCAAAATCATAACTATGTTTACCCAATTCAGCTTTAGCGACCTGTTGGAATGATGCCTAGCGCGGCAATTATTAGTTTATTCGTTCATCGACATGGACTTGGGCAATAGTTAAGCAATCTGTCAGTTTAGCTAGGTTCTCACGCTCAGCTCCAAAATATTCCATTATGTCAGACCATGAAAATCGTTCATGACCTGAAAATCACCTCCAAGGCGGCAAAAACCAGACTGCTCCTAGACAAAGCTGAGTAAACCTCGCTTAAACAAGTAGATACTATTATATTATCTACGGTTAAAAAGTTACAAAACGGAACTATCTAGAGCAGGGGTGGCAAAACTTTAAAACCATGCGGTCTATTATAATTTAAAATAACTCCACGGGCAACCAGCAATGCATAAAAATGGCAAAACTGTTTTTTTTTATATTCTATACAATATTAGGTAACGAAGTTAATTACAAAGTTTTCATAGTAATAAAATATGTACCTACTTAACTTATAATTTTTATAATTCACTTTTGAACATATTGAACAACAATATCCTAGGCTAGATTTTTGGCGCTGCACAGTTTCCACAAGTTTATAATGCTGTGTGTATGAACTAACTGCAATAGGTACGCAAGCAGAAAGTCAAATGCTCGTCTGACTGATGTGTCGTTTAAATCGCTATATCGTTATAATCGTATAAAATATTCATTCTCAAGGATCTAAAATCCGAGGATCTAAAGAAAATACCGTCAAAGATAAATAATGTAAGTTTTCGGAAGCATGGCCTTTTATTTTTTGATGTATCAGTTCTTTGTCTGTATTTTCAAATTTGCTTTCCATAAGAATTCTCACCTAATTTTCTTCTATTTCTTCCATCACTGAAATTGATTCAGCAGCGATGAATTCACCTATTTTCAGCACCGATGAATTCAACAATTTTTAATAGATTACTTATTAACAATATTCATGCCTTCGCATACAGGAAAACACCATAAATAAAGAAATCGATAGTGTAAATTGTTCTTGGTTGTAATTGAGTTGACATTTGCGATTAATTTGTTCCTGTTTATTGCAATGTTTCAATATGACGCTTCTCACGGGCTACCGAAAATGCCTCCGCGGTCGACCAGTCGACGTCTTGGCCACCCCTGATCTAGAACTATTAGAATTCTAGATAGGTATTCGGTGGCTTCGTGATGTAGTGGTAAGATAATTTTACGCTTATATAATGAATAGATTATGGCGATACTTTGCGGAAATTCCTATTTTTTATACTAACAAATATTTTAAGAGGACATCAAATTAATATTTTAGTAAAACACTTAACATAAAAATGTATCTAGTGACAATTCCGCCTAATTTTCCTGTTAAGCCGACGTGACGTTACAAATGCCACGCACCCAAACCGGAAACATTTTCAACGCGTTTCGCTTCTACACGAAACATTCTCAGGAGCTCTTGACTCTATGAGCGCACAATCAAGAAACTTTCTTACGACTTACATCGTACCGTTTAAGGAAACAAATGCAAGGTTTGGTTACAGGCTTTGTTGTTACTTAGCCGGTACGCCTCTTAGTAAAGCTCTCTAAGTCTTTATTGGTGGGGTATCACCACAGTGTCAAATATTCTACCCAATAGCGCATTCCCCTTATCTCTGAAACTAGCCCAACATTTTAAAAACCTTACGGAAAATATATTTATAGTTTTTAAAGCGCTTGTAGCGAATTTTGCTTAGCCGTTTTTTCACGATAAGCGAAGTTAAGCAGTCTCCAAAGCGGTCATGACTTTGATGGGTCACCGCTTGTGATATAACTAATGAGCACTTTCATGCTTCGGAAGGTAATTTAAGCCGTCGGTCTGGCCCCTTTGTTGTCTTAGGATGGCAGTTATGTCCCTGGGCAGTGGACGGTGGAGGCGATCCTCCCGGTCCTTCGGAGGTGGGTAAAGCGGCCGTTCGGGTCGCCGACTTTCCGATTGGTGCAGGTGCTTTCTGGACCGTTGTTTCGGAAAGTACCTGCACCACATCGCAAGACGGGAGGCGACCCCAGCCTGCCACGAGTGTGGGGCGCCAGAAGATACGGCGCTCCATACGCTGGAGGTGTGTGCCGCATAGGGCCCGCAGCGGCACACTCTTTCAGCCCTCATAGGATCTGATCTGATCTCATCATCCTGCCGAGCGTTGTAAACGCCATGCTCGGGGGAGAGAGATCGTGGCAGGCGGTGATCTCCTTCTGCGAAGCGGTAATGGCGCAGAAGGAGGCCGCGGAGCGGGTCAGGGAGGGCGATGTCCATGCTGCCACGCTCCGGCGCAGATGAACGGGGACGAGGAGGCTGCAGTCACCAAGCACCTAATGATGTATTCCGGCAGCTGTCCTTAACATCTTAACTTACGATAGTAAGTGAGGACCACCTGATGAGGTGAGATAGTGGTCAAAGGCTAGCCTATCAGCTATAAATTAAAAATATGTATAGTCAATCTACAGAAACAATAAAACAAAACAGATTTAAATAAGAAGGGAATGTGATGATTGAGTGAAAAGATAATATTCTCCACGCGGCCTGACTCATAGTTGTCAGTTTTTTTTTAATTTCCAAAACATTGTTAGCTATAAAGCAATTTTGATAACCAGATAGTCCGAGGACCACCTCGTAAGATTACGACTATGTAATTTCTGCCAGTATATAGACCTATTTTGCCATAAATATAACGGTTGTACCGCATACTTATGGCATAAAATACCATACAGATAACTGGAGACCAACATAATAGCACAATTTGAACCTTACATCTTTGATTAATAAACGATCATAAATCTAGGCTAATCGCCATTAACAAGCTGATAACTATCTGTAATAATATATCAAAATAATTTCTAACAGTTTTTGCTTGCTGTTTGATGGACAAGCTCACTTTCGAAAATCTGGACCCGTTTTAATGGTATGTCCTCACACCTACCTTTTTATAGTAGATACATATACGTATATAAGTGCGCATGGTGCTTACGAATAGGTTAATACAGACAGACAGACAGTGGAGTCGCTAATAACTAAGACATTTTTTTTTAAAGATACTTTCAAATTAATGCACCTCTACTACTACTACTCCATATAGGTATATAGTTATTAATTTTGTAAAACATTTTTATGCTTGCCAGTACATTTGATTAAAAGTTGCTTCGATTTAAATTAAATTGACCGGGGGCTTCGACCGCAGGTGCGTCGACCACTGGGGGCCTAAGCCACGAACCCGCTAATATAGGGCCCTTTTTGCCCTTTTGACTTTGGGTACGGAACCCTCTTCTTATCCGGTACGCTCTTGACAGAGCGGTCGTGATCGCTATGTAGTATTAGTACTGGCAGGGGCAGATGTGATGCTCTTCACGATGGTTCGCCACCTTTGCCTGCTGGAGGTCATTCTGCTGCACTGGTTTAGTGAACCTCCAATGGCAGACTTGATCTGGTCAGTCCAACGAGTGGGTGACCTTCCGCGCGGTCTAGTGCCTTCCACTTTTCCTTGGATGACAAGGCGTTCTAAGGACTGATTGTCACGCCGGGAAACATGTCCGAAGAATGTAAGGATGCGAGATTGTACTATTGAAAATAGACGCTGCTTGATACCGAGTTCTCGAAGTATCGAGACGTTCGTTCGAAACTCAGTCCACGAAACCCCGAGCATTCTTCTCCAGCACCACATTTCCGGAGCGTCTATTTTCTGCTTTTCCACATCTCGCAGAGTCCACGTTTCAGCTGCGTATAAAAATATGGGAAATATAAGTGTCCTCACGAGCCTAGTTTTCGTAGCCTTGGTTACTTTTCTGGTCCTCCATATTTTTCTCATCTTGTCCATAGCCGTTCTTGTGATACTCATACGTCTTTTGATCTCATCGATGCACCCGCCATTGTTTGAGATTAAAGCCCCAAGATATATATATGATTGGACCACGCTACAGTTTGCAATCTGAGTCACTTCTGGCAAATTATTTCTGGCACGGTCGACAATCATCACCTTGGTCTTGCTGCGGTTAATCTTAAGTCCAAACTCATGGCTCACTCGTGCCATCTTTGACAGCAGCTCTTCCAAGTGTTGTGAACTAGTCGCAAATAAGGTGGTGTCATCCGCGTATCGCAAGTTTGCAATGTTATATCCACCAATTGTTACACCATCAGTCCAGTCCTCCAAAGTAATACGCATTATCAGTTCAGTGTATGCATTGAATAGGAGCGGTGATATAATGCAACCCTGGCGTACACCAGCACTAGGATGGAAGTCGCTAGATAAGACCTCATCTGTTCGCACTGAAGCTGTGCCTTCTTCGTTCGAGACGTCTTAGAAGGTGTACAAGATGTTTTGGTGTGCCCATATCTAACAAGGTCTTCCACAATACTGGCCATTTCACCGAGTCGAACGCTTTTGAAAAATCAACAAAGCAAATGAATGTGGGCTTGTTGAATTCTCTTGCCTTCTCAATGATCTGACGTACGATGAGAATTTGTTCCCGAGTGCCTTTCCCCTTTACAAAACCAGCCTGTTCAGGAGCAATCTCCTTACATAGGTAAGTTTTCAATCGCTCGTTGAGAATATGTAACATTATTTTGCTAGCGTGTGATATAAGAGCAATGAGACGGTAATTGTTACATTTCTTTGTTGAACCTTTCTTGTGCAGGGGTGTGAATACGGTGTGTGTCCATTCAGAAGGCCATCCTCCTGTTTGCCATACCTTGTTGCAGATAATATGAAACATCTGGTCGCCACGTTCTCCTAAGGCTTTAATTGTTTCTATAGGAATTGCATCTCTACCAGTTGCTTTCTTGCTTTTCAGGTGTTTTATAGCAAATTTCACTTCGGACAGAAGGATGTCTGGTTCTAAATTCTCACTTACTGGATCTGTACTTGCAAATAGTCGCGACTGCGGGTCTTGGAGTAATGACTGACAGTAACTCTTCCACGTTTCAGAGATTTGTTCAAGTTCTGTTACCATTTCATTTTTGTCATTCTCAATAGCCCAGGTTTTAGCCGGCAGAAATTTGGTAATGAGGCGAATTTTGTGATAAAGATCTCTAGACTCATACTTTATGGAGTGTTGTTCAACCTCTTCACAAACGCTACGAAGGTGGGAATTGTAGTCTCGCCTGCAGCTGGCCTGAATGTTAGCAGACAACTTATTCAGTTCTCTTATGTCTGTACCTGCAGCCTTTTTACGACGCCTCTCTTCAATTAGAGCAAGAGTGCTATCATTCATCCAATGTTGAAGTTTGCGCGTTTCAGCTCTTGGATTGGACTCAGCTACTGCATTTTGGATGAGGTTTTTAGCCTTGTTCCATAGCATTTCTGGTGTAGCTTCATTGTGGTTCACATCAGTCCATTCTCTCCAGTTTCGTTCAAAGGATGCAGTGAACTTTTCATTGTCCGTTACTTCTATCCGTCGTATCTTTTTAGAAGGTCGGGCAGCTTTGAGCTTCAGCCGCATCTTTGCGATAACGAGTTCGTGATCAGAACCGCAATCGGCCCCAGGTAGCGTGTGGGAATTGAGGATGGAGGTGCGCCAGCGTGATCTGACCAGTATGTAATCGATCTGGTTCTTGGTTCTACCTCCAGGTGATGTCCAGGTGAACACTCTACGGGGATGGTGCTGGAATAGACTGTTCGCCACTACCATGTTGTTTTCGTTTGCAAACTGCATTAACCTTTCACCTCTTTCATTGCGTACCCCAAGTCCGAAGTTGCCCACACAGTTGTTATACTGACTCGAGTTTGCGCCAATTTTCGAATTAAAATCACCCATAATAATAAGTAGCTCTCTGTTGGGGATTTTGGCAATTGTTGCCTGTAATTCTCTGTAAAAACTCTCAAGAAAAGTTGGTAGAGCTTCGCTAGTGGGGGCATATACCTGTATTAGGTTTAAGTTTACAGGTGACGCTTTGAGTTTTATAGTCATAATACGGTCGCTAACTGCCTCATACCCTAACACGCTGTTTCTTTGATGTTTAGGAACAAGAATTGCTACTCCGTTTTGGCTATTGTTATCATTGCCGGAAAAGTAGACGGCATGGGCGTCCGTGAAGAAATGTCCATTGTTCCTCCAGTGGGTTTCGCTCAAACCACAAATGCATAAACCACACCGGGTGACTTCCTTCTCCACGGTGATAAATTTACCAGGTTTTAGCAAGCCGCGTACATTCCATGTGCCTATCTTCTGGATTTTTCGCAACTTGACAGGGATTCCAGTAACATTGTTTCCATGTGAAGCCTGGTCTCCTACTCCAACATGGCCGGTAGTCCATTTCTCACCGCACGCCCCGGATGCGGCGCGGCGCCGGTCGCTAAGCGGTTCACATGGCAATCGTAATTCTCTATTGTTTACTTCCATAACGATTTTCTCGGGATATTAGTTGCAGTGGTTTCCCCTTGCCTTCTGCACCAGATTTTTTTGAGGTTATTTGAACCCCAAGGCCTCTGTAGCCTCTTCTGTCCACTGGCCAGGAATGTGGTTATACCGCCACGGCTCGGTCGTCATTGCCTCGTTGGTTATCTAGCAGGGGGACCGCGGTATCGGGAGGATACCGCCGCGGATGAAGTGTTGTCCGCGCGTGCAGGTGAGGTTGACAGTTGGGGCCGGAAAGATGTTATGTCCGTTCTCCCCCGTTACCCCCCCCGGAACCGTTACGGAACCCTATAAAACTATAAACCTTAGCTAAAGATAGCACCAAAATTACAAAAGGGCACTACTTTCTCTGCAAAATTCACATGACATTACATTTAGGGCCTGTTTCAGAATGTTCGACTAAGTTCGGGTTATACTACCCAGAACAAAAAATAACTGAATGATAAAAATTACATGCATCGGTTAAAGCTTGAAACGCGTTGCATGTGTTAATATTGCATATGTCATATATTAATATGCAGCGCGTTTCAAGCTTTAACCGATGGATAGGCTAAATCGATGACTGAAACGCAATGATAGTGTTTTATTTATTAAATATGTTCTGGGTAGTATAACCGGAACTTATTTGAACATTCTGAAACAGGCCCTAAGGGCCTAAGAGCATTTAGACTGCCTGTGAATCTGCAATGACTTATGAATATCTAAATGCTTTTATTGTAGTAGCTGCAGTGTTACATGACATACATTTAAACTTTTACTGTCAACACTCAGAAAAAATGCTAAAATTTGAAATAGAAAGAATACGAGTACCTTATAAACTGAACGATAGAAAAGTATCGTATCATTAACCATATTTTAGCTCATGTGATGGAACAACCACTGCTCCTGGTGCCTCTGCCTATGTGGTGAACTGCAATGGACCCAACAGCCTGACACTGTAAGTCTCATGTGCCTGTAATTTCACTGGCATCCTTCAAACCGGAACACAGTAACGCGAATAATACTGCTTGACGGTAGAAATAGGTATGGTGGCAGGGCAGTACTTCCCCCGATCTTACAAATAGGTCTACTGCTTATTAACTAACTAACTTAGACCTCTTATTCTAAGAAATAAAAATAAAAATAGTTTAATTTACAAAAAAAGGGACTCACTTAGTTTTAAGTTATAACACCTTTATACTAACTAACATCTAAGTGTAAAAAAAAAGTCAATGATGAATGGAGAACGGTTTTGTAAAAATTGGTAAATATAATAAAATAACAATCGACCAAAAAGGATTGGTACGGACCAAGAGTCTGTAGAGCGTAGTTTAATAAAAAAAAATTGGTATATTGCTACTAAAATAATCCATGAATTTCGTAATCAGCCAATAACAATTTGCAATCTAATTAATTTACTGCCACTGTATGACTGTACCTTCCTTAAAGTTCAGTCATACAGTCACTTCAAAAAAGTTGAGATAGGTAGGTATTTCATTACATATAATTACTCGTAGGAGGATATCAGGGAAAAACACCTCGTGGACGTCTCACCTCGCACCCGAGCTCTCCTTGGAACAGCTTAGACCACCGGATATGTTCGAAACTATAGTCAGAGTTACTGAGGCTGGAGTTGTCCTATAGATCAGGGGTTCCTAAACTTTAAAGATAACGGAACACCAGTCAAATACCTTTTATTTTATGGAACCCCATATCAAATGATTAAAACTGTTATTTGTATAAGTACAATTTATTTTAAGTATAAGTATTATGTATTATAACTGAAACACATTAATATTAAACTTATGAGAAGAATTAAACTGTTTTATTAATTATTTTATAGTTGGGTTATGTCTGACAATTGTATGTGTATTTGTGGGGTAGCATCCAATCTTGATCTGTACTTGTTTTTTTGTGTAAACATAGCTGAAACGCCTGTTTCGCAATGATACGTTGTGACGAATGGGAGCAATTTTAAGATAGCCTTTTGGCTTTTTCTGAGTATTCATCAAGCCAACATCCATTCAGAGATATAGATTCAAATGTTTTTTGACGATCTATGAATGCTTCATAATTCTTCATCCAAGACGATCAGCCAGACATCGGTTTTCAAAATTGTTATAATACAAGTAATATAAATAGGCCAGCTACATCTGTACTTTCATCAAATTGCATAGCAAACATATTGGAAGCATTCAATAGCTGTATAAGTTCATTTTCCGTGTGGTCGGATATTTTGTGAATTAATATATTTAATTTAGGCGGAACCTTGACGAGTATTCTCTTTTTCTTGTAGTCTGTGGAGTATTCTACGGACCCCTAGGTTCCGCGTAACCCACTTTGGGAATCACTGCTATCATAGATAAATGACTGTTCATTTATCTATGCTGCTATAGATAGAGTGTACAAAAATGAGTAAAAACTACGTACTACTATAAATTATCCCGTGTATTTAGCATTGTATTATTGCTGACAAACCAGGAGTCTCTAACATAATATACACCGGAAAATGTTTCGACCAACTTAAGACAATTTTGTAACATCATGTTCATCTGTAAGTTATAATGGCACAAAACACAAGCACAGACCTTTATATGACCGTAACTGTACCCAATACTAGTCAAGACTAGCGCCTAAAAAAAATATTGCTTACATTTTTCAAACCTGATTGCTGTTAAGCATTTGACCGGCAGCAATTGGATTATTCTATCCCTGGTAAGCAGCCTGAAGACATTCAAGATCGCCATATATGCAAAGATTACTAGATTTAATCATTTCTCGGGTGCATCGTGACAGCCGGGCCGAGGTGAGCAAAATAATAAGCACTCTCGATGGCCGCGGTGAAAGCACGCGGCACGCTTTGAAGGTTAGCTACCCAGAGGTAGGAATAATATAGGAGAACAAGGAGCCAGCTCTTTGTGTTTAATAGTGTATTTGGTTGTCCAACAAATGGAGACTTTATGAATTATTAAGCATAATGATTCATGTAATTCAGAAACGACTAGCAATAAGCTGAACTTTGTGAGGGCTCGCGTTTATATTACTACCTGATTCTTGTGGTGTCATCTAGTATTAAGTAGATTAACTACGATGTATTTAAGTATCGAGTTTAGTTCTGTTGCAGCGTTGTTAACTCTTTGGTTTTTAACGGATGGCGTTAGTAGTACAATTACATGCATGCATGCTGGCAGATGTCTCCAATTGAACTCCAACACTCATCCATTGTATGAGCGATATAACCGATAGCAGCAAATCCGTAAAATAACAAAACTTGAAAAGCTTGCATTGCCTTGTTAAGCCAGTTCAGTAATGAAGGGATTTTAGACCAAACTGAGATAGGTATGTGACAAAAATTTGTATGGTTGATGGACTACCACTTTTTTAGTGGTTTGTAGAGTTTTTTCAATGGAGAATTATTTCCTGAAAAGAACAACATGCCATTCCACAGTTGTGGAGTCCAACTCCACAGTGTTTTATAGGAAAGGTTTAAATTATCTTCCTATTTATTAATAAGATGACAGAAATTTATAGACAAGTAGGGTAGCTAGTTATTTTGATTTTACTGAACTGTATTATCCGGATTGTCCACTGCTAAACGCAGTCTCCCCCATTATGGTAAGGTTTGTCGTAATCCCTACGTTTAGCAGTGGACATGGCGTCTTGGAGAATGCAATTTCAGATAACAGTTCCTCAGAAGGCGCTGCTGCCCACCTTCCAGTACTTTTCCCTTTGTCGCCTCTTACGACACCCACGGGTAGAGATGGGGGTTGAGATTCTATCCCTGTACCCCACGGGGTATATTTTGACTAAATAAATATATTATTTCATTCTATAAAATATATTCATAACGGAACGGTAGCCGTTTGTTGACCTCACAAGAGAGGTCATTGAACCCAGAAAAAAACAAGAAAGTCCCTGAAGCCCCCAAGGGTATCCACCAACTGACAATTTCATTAAATAGTTTTATAAATTAACGAAGCACCTACTTCTGATATTATTTTCATAATAAGTAATAAATTAATAATGCCCTCTCTCCAGCTTCGTTCGTTCTTGTCAGGATGCAAAATTTCAATAATTCACCTGCTGCGGCTAGAGCAAAGCCATGGTCGTGATGTATGGCATCGCCGTTTTCATTTATTGCCTTCTAAGTGTATAATAACTACTGGTTTTCGAAAGTGGCTACGCGATAGTGGAATCGATTCATCACAGCACGACTTCTTTCATTAAATACGAAGGTATAGTTATCTATATTTATAGTTCAGAATTCGCTGACGACGCTGCAGGCCGTGCTGCGATCGAAAAGAATGTTTAAGCCAGAAGGTCAAGAGTGGATCGGGCCTCGAATTGCAACAGTCAGTAAAAGACAAAATAATGTGTGGGTTTTGATCACGTGTGCTGCATTCTAAGGTTAAATTCTGCAGTGATGGCTCATTGGCATTGGCTATGGACTGCACAAGTACAAGCACCTACTGGTGTGTTCCGGCAGCTGTCCTAAAGAACCAGTAATTCTAGGTTAAGCCTGTTAACACTTTCGACCACATCATCACTTACTATCAGGTGCGATTGTGGCAAACGCTAAGCTAGCAACAATAAAAAAAAAGCTTGGGAGATGTCACGTTTTCTGTAAACTTTTTTTTTTTTTTTTTTATTGAATGCTTCATACTACAGACTCGTGGTCCGTACTCTTATTGGATTTTAATTTGTTTTTTTTTGTTACATTTAATAATTTTAAAACTATGAGTTCATTCTCCAAACTTATCAATATTCTTCCTGATGGGAAGTTAGCCTAGTGTTAGTTAAAATATCTTATAGCTAAAGTGAGTCCATACTTATATATATAAACATAATTTTTTTTTTCTCCTTATATCTAGTTGGTTAGTGTATTACGCATTTAGCGGTTTAGTTCGTCATTGAAGGGCCGACCACAGATTCCGGCGATGCCCTGGTTGTTTTAGTTAAAGCCTCCACGACCTCTTCGTTTCTGTTTTGTATAGCCATTTTCAGGTTGTAGTCGACTATGGTTTTATAGTTAGCCTCCGTTGCCCGCCTGACGAATCCTCCAATGGCGTCCGAGCTGTCGTCGGTATAGTAAACGCAGCATTTTATATGGCGTAACACTGCTACTACCGCATGAGAAACGCTGTCTCGGAGCTTGGTGACTCTTTCCCTCATCTGTACAACGATTACCGACTCATAAGTCAAACCCTGCGCTTCGTGTACGGTTAAGGTGCAGGACCCTGGACCAGACCCATATCCTTTGCTAACGAGTGAGGCTTTTTCCTCCTGTGTCAGCACTAGATAAAGGGTGTTCTGAAAGAAAGATCAAAGAAAGAAAAATAATTTTATTTGACACAAAAGAAATGTTTCAAAGAAAAAAGACAGTTAAGAACAGCATTATTGAGTCAAATAGGCCCTACCTCAGCACAAATGTCAGATGCTTGTAAACAACTGACGCTGATTTTCAGGCAAAGCCTTGCAGGTGACGAAAAAATCAACTTGTTACATACAACTTAATAATATCAATACACACAAGTACATTCAGTGAAGAGGTAAGTATGTAAGACTATTTACACACTTTACATTATTTACCTCAATCATACAAAAGTATTTAAAACCAAACCGAAGAAGCGCTCGTAGCGAAGTTTACTTGGCTGTTCTTAACCGATCAGCAAAGTTAAGCAACGTCGCCCGCGGTCATGAGTTGGATGGGTGACCGCTTGTGACATTACTACTGAGCGCTTCCGTGCTTCGGAGGGCACGTAAAAGCCGTCGGTCCCGGTTGTCGTCTTTGGATGGCAGTCGTTATAGCATGGTGGTAGGGCATTTTGCGAATGCCCGCCTGGCTAGCTACCACCCTCAAGTAGAAAGTCTGTCGCCAAGCACCTAACGGTGTGTTCCGGCAGCTGTCCTTGAGAGCCAGTAATTCTAGGTTAGCCTGAACAACATCTTCGACCACATCATCACTTTCCATCAGGTGAGATAGTGGTCAAAGGCTAACCTATCAAGCATAAAAAAAAAAAAAAAAAAAAAAAACCACCATATAAGCTACTTACGAATAAAATATGAATAAATATAAAATAACATATATATGTATATATAAATAATACATAAATAAAATATAAATATGTGTATATATACACATATAACATATATATTATAAAATTACATAAAAGAAAAAATAAGAAAATTTCAAACCAAGATACAAATAATAACCTCTATGTAAAATTTTATTTTTAAATACAAATACATACCTGTTTACTTAGCCAATGATTTTACCACATCCAAACGGCTTATTAATTCTGTAGAAAACTATAGAAAATAATGTTGGTATTATGCGTGTAATGTATGCGGTTAAAAAAAAAAAAAAATATAAATATAAATTATAAAGAAAAATCTATATTTATGCTACCGTGCTTAATCTGTTCGCTAGTCAGAAATGATTTTAATTTAAGTTTAAATGTGTGTAGTGTTTTTTGTTTCCGAACGGGTGGCGGCAGATTATTCCAGCACTTCGTAGCTGCATATCGGAATCCACCTTTAAAGCCAACTGTTCGATGCCGTGGTATGGAGAGTTGCAGAGTTCCATGCCTACGAGGGCGCTGGCTGACATCAGAAACCCAACTGAGTTTAGAAAATAGATATGAGGGATTCCGATAATTGAATTCTGGAGGTCAGTTGGTATATTTGCACCTGTGTAACGTTCTAGCTTCAGGGAATGAACTTGGGATCGCGATGAGTAAATGCCCGAGTACACCTCGCTTAGGGCAAATGCCACATCCATGGGGTTTCTGTGGGTGCAGAACAGTTGTTGGCTGATTGGAATCAACGTTTTTGGACTACTGTACCTTATATCGAAGAGGTTCTCTCTGTCAATATAAGGCAGTTGGTTGACATCTCCGATGATGACGACATCCTTAGCCTCCAGCAACCGTGCAGCCATTATGATGGCCCCGAAGTGGTTCATGTGAGCTTCGTCTATTAAAAGACGGTTTTCTCTACGCTCCATGAACCCATTGGCTAATACAGAGGCCAAGGTACGCACTTTGGATTTTACTCCGTCGCCTATGCGTTGCGCTACCTTGTCTTGCAGATCTTTGGCTGCTTCGGTTGTGGTGGTGACTATGATGTCCTTATCAGCATCGAAGTTGTCAACTATCCAAGTTGTTTTCCCACATCCTGGAACCCCATTTATCCATGTGATGTCTGGCATCGTCCATAGCTCACGTGCTGCTGCTGGATCATGTGTCCCCGATATGGTTTTAGCCATTTCGAGGATTTCCTCTTGCAGCATTATTTTTGTGCACCGGGCTGTTACGACAATGGGATCGTTTGGTGGTGTATGAAATATGTTTCGGCCAGTCCGCTGCGTTTCGCTTTCATTCAATTTGACAAACCCACCAGTGGAGCTGAACGCGGTCATATATCGACCTGACATTGATCCCTTGATGACTCGGGAAGTGTCGTTGTCATATATGGCCGCCTCCGCCTCCGCAAGCCTCACGTGCAACAAACCCTCGCTTTCCCAGCAATATGCTTGCATGATGTTTTTGCAAGTAGCCAGGTTTACATCTCGCGAGGCTTTTTCAATCGCTAGAAACTCGAGGAATGCGTTGATCGCGAAGTCTATGGGCTTTGTCGTCGGAATGTAGCTGGGTGGGCTGACCTGCCCCTTGTCGGCTCTATTGCGGTGTGTTTGAGGCTGAACGGATTTTTGGCGTGGTCTACAGAAGTCTTCAACCGCGGCTGCCTGCCTTTCCGCCGTTTTTGAGATTTTGTCCCGGTTTCCATGGACCGCAGCACTGACGAAGTTCATGAAGATGTTTGTGCTCTTTGTTCGGTAAGCTTTCTCTTTCGGATTTCTGTAAACTTTCACTCATTGAATTTGTGAAACAGCATATTTATCTAATAGGCTGCGGAAAGTCAGAATAAGTAGCGTAACTTGTAGTAGTCATATTTGTAAAAAAGGCTACGAAAGGTCAGAAAATAAGAAGCGTTACATGTTCTTGTAGAACTATATTTGCTAGACAGGCTACTGAACTTAGGAATAGATATTGTTCCATGTTCTTGTAAAGTTAGTTGTATTTGTAAAAAAGGCTACGAAAGGTCAGAAAATAAGTAGCGTTACATGTTCTTGTAGAACTATATTTGCTAAACAGGCTACTGAACTTAGGAATAGATATTGTTCCATGTTCTTGTAAAGTTAGTTGTATTTGTAAGAAAGAGCTACGAAAGGTCACAAAATAAGTAGCGTTACATGTTCTTGTAGAACTATATTTGCTAGACAGGCTACTGAACTTAGGAATAGATATTGTTCCATGTTCTTGTAGAACTATATTTGCTAAACAGGCTACTGAACTTAGGAATAGATATTGTTCCATGTTCTTGTAAAGTTAATTGTATTTGTAAAAAAGGCTACGAAAGGTCAGAAAATAAGTACAGTTACATGTTCTTGTAGAACTATATTTGCTAAACAGGCTACTGAACTTAGGAATAGATATTGTTCCATGTTCTTGTAAAGTTAGTTGTATTTGTAAAAAAAGCTACGAAAGGTCAGAAATAAATAGCGTTACATGTTCTTGTAGCTATATTTATCAAACATGCTACCGAAGGTCGTACTAATCGTAAATAGCTTTACATCTTCTTATAAACATAATTGACAGGCACAAGGAGATAAAATATTTTTAAAGACTAAAGACACCTTTGAACTTTTATATACTAACCCCCTTACTTATAAAAAATCCGCTATGTAGTTGCTAAGTAATGGATAACTAAACAGTGTTTATGTAATGCTTAAATATTTCATACTTATAAACGCTACATAGCACCTGTTTAGCTAAGCAATGGATAATGAGGTCGAACGTATTTTAAACTGACAACATTGAACTAAAAGGTATTATGAAAGACCCAAATTGACAAAAAGTATGTATCTAGTGCTGAAAATCTTAAAATTAAAAAGTAAAAAAAAAACTATTTTTGTAGAAGTACTGATTTTTGTACATATGGTTAGGCGTACTGGAGACTTCTGAAGCGAGTTTTTTTTTTGCAATATGATAAATTTTAAGTGCCCCAGTATTCTGTGAATTCGATCCAGCAACCTATTCCATAGCACAATTGGAAATGCATTATGGAAGCCCGAATACCGTCATATCCCGCTGGAAGTTATCTTTTTCCATCCCAAACAATACCTATGCCCAATTAGGTCTACGTTTTTTTCTATGAAGCCAAGATTCCAATCTTCATATATTTTTTTTAATCATTCTATAGCGATTCCTGAAATCACAGTAATATTATAAAGGCCGTA
The DNA here is from genome assembly GCA_963890685.1 of Plagodis pulveraria. Lineage (NCBI taxonomy): Eukaryota > Metazoa > Arthropoda > Insecta > Lepidoptera > Geometridae > Plagodis > Plagodis pulveraria. The sequence continues at coordinate 10,995,932 of OY982951.1, forward strand.
ATATGTTCTTGTGTTTCGTCTAGTGTGTTAGAGAAATTATTTTGTATGACCCTGAAACTGTGCCCGGTGAATAGCAATAGGCTCGCCACCTATTACATGGGACCAAAACCCAATTGACCGAAACATGGGTGTGTACACACCTCTGCCTACCCCTTCGGGGAATACAGGCGTGATTATATGTATGTATCTAAAGTTTTTGTTTTTGTCTTCTACCTACGTGTATTCACGTTTTAACGGCTTGAGGGTTTGGATGAAACAACAGAATAGTTAGTTTAGGTTCTCCATACTTTTAATCATCATTGTCTACGCCGGTGAAACCGCGTGGCGCGGCTAGATAATAAGAAAATTACAATGAGTTCGATCACCGGATCAGATCAGATGTTGGGGGTTTAACGAGAAAGGGATTTTCAGTTAAAACAGTCCGGCGTCTAATTTGACCAGTTTATTACAATTTGGTGATAAACTCGCGACCTATTAAATGAGACCAATAATACAAATAAGAATATTTCGACTCGCAAAATATTTTTTTTTGCTGTACTGAATCGACATCTATGCTGAAATTCGCAAATAAGTACTCAATTCTGCTTTAAATTTAATCTCTAGTTCCTCATCAGTCTCAATCCTCATCCAATAGGAATATACGAGTGTGGCACAATCCTCATATTCTTAATTCAGGAACTGTACCTGCGGTATACTCTTCAATAAAATCACGAAAAGTAAGTAGGTTACGCATAATATTTATTTCATCATCCAATGTATGTTTCTACTTGCTATATTTTTACGATTTATTAACAGAGTATGTCGTGTATACCTCCTTGACAAAAACCTCAATAGTAACTAAATCAGCTGATCAGAAATATGGGCGCCATCTTGCTACTTAAATATTTAAACAAGGATCGGACGGTGTTTAAATTGACAGCTGATTTAAGCAGTACTTAGGTACTGGATAAAGTTATGCACCGTTTATGAGTAAGGAATTTTGCTAATCAGCGGCTAAGTAATGCTTAAAATTTAAGTAGCGTTTATAAGTAAGGCTGTTAATGATAAAACTCAGAAATAAACAGGATAACTCTTTCGAGGAGTCTGCAAAGACCATAATGAAGATATTTCCTTTTCATTTCTCAAACTCGGAGAGTAGTGTTTGTTTGATCTGAGTAGCGGGTGGGAGACGCTGACCGACCTAAGGGCGGCAAAATCTCATATTAATTGCTTCCTTTTCTAGGGCCGGAATTTGTTGGAGGTAGGTTTGTAATCGACTACATACTGGCACAAAATGTAATCTATGGTACTTGTATTGTTACCATGGTAACCATGGTTGTAAATAATTATAAATTAGCCGTATTCGTACACTGTAATCTGGACATGTTCCGACAGAGAGGCGTATGTCCTTCATACAGCCTTAGAAGCAACGCCAAAAAGAACCAACTTGTAACACCGGCTCACAGCTGGCTATAGGTCCGAGAGATCTGTCTACGTCGGAGGGCCCGCCATTTATAATAGAGTGCCCCTAAGCGTGAGAGATGCCCCTTCTGTCGCGGCCTTTAAAGATAAGTTGAAGTCCTGGCTATTGCACAATAGTAGATTGTTATACAAAGGTCGAAAGGAATCAATTCCCATACGAGGTATTTAGACGCCCGAGCGCAGCGAGATGGCTATAGTCCGAGTAGGAATTGATGGCTTTCACACGTGTTAAGCACTTTACTTTTCATTTCGAATACAAGGAAAATAAAAAATGGTAGTTTTTCTAAATTATTCATTTTTCAATAACATGAATAAGCACCTATTTAAAATTAAGTATGATCCGAATAGGAATTTATGACTTTCACGCTTGTTAAACACTACTTTTCACTACGAATATGAGTAATTTAAAAATTGTTCTTCTATAATATGTATTGATAAACAGAATATGAGTAGAAACTATTTAAAATTAATGCAGTTATAGTCCGAATAGAAGTTGATAAGTTACATTCGTGTTAAACACTCTACTTTCCAATAAAAATATGAGAAAAGTAAAAAATAGTACTTTATCTAAAATTCTATAAAAAACTAAAATATTTATTGAAAACCATAACATGAGTAGAAGAAACATATTTAAAATTGGATTAGAACAATTTGTGAAAAATAAGTAAATTTTTGTTAGATTTTTTTATAATTCCCTTATAATTTTACTTACTATCCAGCAAATTTGTTTTTTATAAATTTTAAACATGGAACACACGTCTCCCCCGGGAGCCATCCCATAAAGATTTTTTTATTTTACGCTTATTAACATGGTGACTAAGATGTTTATATAAGATACACTAACTTGAGAGAGTCACGTTAATTCTGTTATAAACTAGTTATTTTAGCCTTTACATAAACACCTATGTAGTCGTAATTAGTTTTTATAATACAGCAAAGTATTCATAACGAAAAAATATAGACGTCTAATTTTGTTTACAACCATGGTTGCCATGGTAACAGATACAGCAGAGTACTTTAGAACGAAAAAATATAAACATATTATCTTGTTTACAACAATGGTTGCCATGGTTACAAGTCATTCCGGCCCAAGAGAGAGAGGGAAGCATTTACTATGAGTTTTTCCCACCTTTAGCTGGGAAGCAGCGTCTTCCACCCTTTACTCAGATCAAATAAACACTACTTTCCGAGTATGAGAAATGAAAATTATTTTATAACATTAATGACTTAATAAAATTACCTGACTTTTAATTGCGTTTAAATTAAAGTAATTTATAAGATTTTAATTATAATTATTTGAATGTTTAAAATTATTATTATCTTTTTAGTTACATTTATGACACTTTTAAATTTTCAGTTAAAGAGGTCCTGTATCATGAACTAAAAATAAAACTGGACATATTATGAACGTATGTTTATTGCATACTTTCTCTTAGTGACTGACTGACTGTTTGACTTATGACATTGGTGTCAACAATAAATGATTTGTATTTGTATTTAAACAAAACAAGATGGCTAAGCACTGGCTAAGTTTTTTCGTTGTAACATAATTTTATTGGTAACATACTCTGCTGTAATAATATGAATGAAAGAACTAGTTTATAACATAATGAATGTGACTCACTCAGGTTAGTGTATGTTCTTGTTTGATAGTATGAAAGTTTTAGTCATTAGGTAATTTTGTTTCTATGATAGATAGCCAGTGTAAATAAAAAACAATACTTATATGGCGGTGTCGCATAGTGATCCATATTCAAAAATTAAAAATTATTATATAATTTGTCGAGATACAAACTTATATAGGGGAGGTGATATAGGGGACTTAATATGGGATACAATATAAAATAGGGATTAAAAAGTAGGTCCTTATATATAAAAAAACCTATGAAAAAATACATTAATTTCACAAATTGGTCTAACTACTCTATTAATTTTAAATAGGTATCTACATAACTTGATTATCATTTTCAGTATATATTATGGAGAATTTTTGTTTTTACTTTCCTTATATTAAAAATGAAAAGTAGAGTGTTAAACATGGGTGTAAATCAACAAATCCTACTTATTAATTTTAAGGTACTACTCATATCATTACTATTAATAAATAATTTAGTAAATCTACTACTTTTTCCTTTCCTTATATTCGCAATGAAAAGTAGAGTATTTAACACGGGTGGAAGTCTCACTATTAACTTGTCTCACAATCTACTATTTTAGCTTATATTAACGACTAGCTGTATCCGCGGCTTCGTTCGCTTGGAGCGAATTATTTTATGCGCATGACCTCATTGTACCTAGGTACTACAACAAAATATTAGTGAAGCAGGATCTAAATTAGGCGATATAGCTACTTATTATATGTTCTACCTTATATGATATATTAATACCCTATTTTCTGGGAATATTTATACATAAAAAATAGTTCGAACCATAAACAAATCAGTCATTCCCGATACGTTTTTGACTGAATGTATGTAAGGTAATAGTAATAAGTGCACACAGAGGCAAAATTCAAGTCACATGTGTGAAAGACATTTAAACTGATTCCATAAACCACAAAGCCGCTTGGAAAATGTCATCTAAGCTACCGCGTGACCTATATGATATATAAATTAGTATTGTAATAGGTATTTATTATATTATATGTCCGTTACACCGTTGACATAAAAAATTATATATAATGATTTGCGTTTCTTGTCCGTTATTTGCGCAATATTTGCTGAATCAGTACTAATTTTTTTTATTAATATTCATCATTCATTTAAACAAAATATTGAATAAAGTTAATTAATTAACACCTTGCCTTTGTCGAATACTTTGTAAATAGAAGACTAAAAAGCGCCATCTATGTATTTATAAACCAACTACATTAGCTGATAGAAATCGTAATGGCATGAAAATTTATGTTGGTGCTTCGTTTCTCCGTGGTTAGTATCGTAACCAGCTGTGTGAGTTGGACATCCTCCTCTGCTTAGGGCAGTAGTCGATAGATGGCAGTAGTGGTACACATTTTATGCTCCACTTTACCGTAGCATAATTTCAAGTACAGAATTTCAGATGAGTACCTTAGAAGGTAAGTAGGAACCTTCATACCTATCTACATGTAACTATAACTTTTACTTTGTATGTTTACCTTCCTAGAGACATATTCAATATTTTTTCCAAGGCAGAAAATAATAGTAGGTATTTTAGTGTATATTTCTTCCTTAGATAGTAGAGTAAAACTATATCTAAGATTTCTGGGCTCGTATGTCTTATTGTGTTTTATCAATTAATGATTTAAGTACTATGACTATGATTCAAAGCCTACAGGCATCGCATGAGCGTTACTGACACCAGCTACCTAACACTTAAACAGGAAGTAAAGCAAATTAATAACATTTTAGGTCACCACCGCCAACATAAGTGACCTGTGACGTTAAACATGAGACCCTAATGCACAAGGTTTTCGCATAATTTTAAGACGATGCGCGATGAGGCAAATAGTTGACAATGTTCAATTTATTCGAAGTACCGGTGGTGAAGTAGGTTGCTTTGCTGCACCAACAGGTAATAAGTTGGAGCTGATAAATGTATTGCTGTCTCGTTCCGTCAAAAGGCAAAGCAAGCAGCCACAAAAAAGCGAGAAGATGTTAGGGCTCACGTCACCGAGCAAACAAGGCTTGCCTGCCTAGTCTGTTCTGACTCGACCAACGAACGAACCGCGGCGGCGCGGCGCCATTGCTCTCGACGTATCCGTACGAACGTGACTGTGCCTGGTTTCGCTCGTTTTCCACCATCGATCGCGTAACAACATCATTACTGCGCAGTGTAAGGTAAGAAAGTTAGTTTTAAGTTGTTTTGGAAGCAGTGCATCGAATATTCGTGAAGTGACTGTGATATTCTTTATGAAGTTTCAAGCTTTCTCGGTTATTTATGCAAAGAATTTAACCGAGGGCGGTGTGTGCTTACTAGCGAGTCGGAGGCTCGAAGGCGAGGCGCGGCGAGCGGCGCTGCCTCCGTCGCCTGCGCACCTCTCATCTTGAGATACATGAAATGTGACAATTTTAGTTTAATCACGTGCTACTTCTCAGTGTTACTGTGACTTGTGTTCTTTGTTTGTACCGCGTGGTGATTTGTTTAGTTCTTTGACGGCGACGGTCGACGTCCATCTGGACACAATAAGGTTACGGTTTCTTTGTGTTGTGAAACTTGTGGGCATTCGTCTTCAATTCTAGCGATGACGCATGAAATTATATCTACAATGACAGCTTAGGTAATCCTTCGAGAGGTTCGGTCTTATCTGGCCTCACTACTGTAAACAGAAAGACACAGACAACTACTGATACTGCGTTACTGAAATACAGACAAATGATATTAAAGTCACGTATTGAAATCAATGTCGAGATTATTTATTACAAAGAGAGTGTCTGAGACGCGATAAAAATATGATTAGAAATAATATACCTACCTAAGTTACTTACCATAAAGACAAATCACACAACATAACATGGACCATGACTTGTTTTGTAATTTGTCCAGTGACCTCTAGACCAGTTCTAAAACTTCAGAATTAGCTAACTATATCAAATTGAAATAGCCTTAAAGCATATCCATATATATAATATAAATAATCACCTACTAAAAGATAAGCCTAAACTACAGAAATTAGCTTAATAGATATCAAAATAGGAACACAAAACACCGATTAACGATAATCATGTTTTAGCTAGTTAGGTATATAAATAATGCAATGACGCTAAACAATATGAACTGTTGATGTGGTATTTTGCTGACTAATTTACAAAAAAGGTTGAAGAAATATTGGAACTTACAAAGATAATAAAACAATTGCATCCCAAACAACACAATACAATACCAACAGTAAAAACACCAACATACATTGCCCAATGCCCATATAGAAATTGCAAAGCTTTCACTTAGTCTCCAAGTTTCCAAATGAAGAAGCATTTTTGAAACATAATTTCAGCTTAAATTCTCATCCAATATGAACTTTAATGTACCTACCGTGTTGATATCACGTTGCACCTATTATTACTACATTAGTAAAGTTGATGTAATCACAAACTGTTCAAACATCACCTTTAAAGCGCAAACATTATACATAGTATATTCAAGAAAACATTATTACTGTTTTCTAAACTGACGAAACTGTGAATGTTATTACAAGAATCGACGTCAAAACGTAGCTACTGTTATATAATCTGTTTTCGTTGACCTTCGAATTCAACTGGATAGTTCCTTTATTGAAATTGAAATGATATTCATCCATGCAATTTTGATAATCATTGTTCCTTCTCTATATGATAGGTATAAAGGGGCACTATTAGTCTTAGTTAAGAATGAGCACTATTCTTCAGACACACTGACATTATTAACTGAGCTAAATGATTCATTAAAAGGAAGTCCGCAATTTTTATTGCCTCGATATTTGGCATTGCAGTTTTTATCTGTTTTGCACGTTGAATACTGAACAATGTTTTCAATGACATTTTCTTCCATTGCATACGAAAGAAACTAACCATTGGCGAATGTATTTTTACGAACATTTATAGTTGACGCAAATTATTGTTGGAAATGAAATGATGCTTATTTTGAGTTTTTATCTACATTCACCCCAGCACTGTTGTAGCCATCTTTTTATGAATCAACATCTTTTGTTGAATGTTTAAAAGTATATAACGGTTTGACTTCATTGTTCTTAAAGTACTTAAAGTCAACTTTCAATTGAAACTCCATTTTGTTCTTCGTCGAATTGAATTCTTCCCATTCATTGAATGCTATATCCCCATCTCGCTCTACCATAAAATCTTAACCATTCAACTGCTTCCTGTAATTGGAGCCCATCTACTCATGTTCTCAAGGATTTGAGAGAGAAAACTGACAGTGCTAATAAAAAAAACTGCAATAATAGACGTGGTTATGAACAGAAAGTTTATGAAATTTACCTTTTTTTTCGAAGAGTTAGACAGATGTGTCTAAACCTCCACGTTTCCTGTAATTCTAGTAACAGGGGGAGAGGTGATCTACCGGGCACAGTTTTTAGAGACGATACCGTTATATTTCGATTCATCTAAAATTTCGATACTACTGTTCGTTGTTCAAACTCATGTTTTTTTAAGTATATAAAACATAGGACAGTTGTAACATTTGACTGAAATAAGATTTACAGTATACCTTTACCAATCTAACTGACCTCATTGCCCTCATATAGTGTTTATGAGCAATGGAACGCGACGCGATATTAGCAATTTGTGAACAATCAATCGAGCAATTGGCAGAACAACCGGTTGTTTTGTACAAGGTTGGGTCGACTCAGACGGTTAGCAAAAACCGAATTACTCAACAAATTCAGTCATGTGGGATCCTTTGTGGTGAACCAGTCGATGGCTTAACATTAATGCTGCCGTCTCGAATGATATTTGAGATGAATTATGGACGAGTCCGTTATCATTTCAGTCGTATATATTCTTCTGTACTTATATCTTGTATCCGTTGTAATGATAATATAAGAAAACATATTAGGTTACTTCTTTTATTTGTGCCATGACTCTATGTAAAATCTTAGCATTCTGTAATTTTTTTTTATAATTAATATATTAGAAATCCCTATGTCGAATTACTAAAAAAAACTCTTCGAAAGTGGAATTACCTGTAGTATATATTATAAATGAATCATCTTTTATGATGATTCTTAATGGTTTAACGAACTTCTAAAAGTTAGTAAAATTATTCGAAATCTTTGTTGATCGTTCGACTCTAGGTTTCGATGAAATTGTGGGTGTGGACACTCCATATTTCTAACTACGATATAAAGGAACATTTTTACGATTGATTCAGTTCAAATAAGTTCTTACAAATATAGATAAGATAGAGCCTCGCCGTCCTCGTTAACAAGGGTTATTTGACTGTTCGAATAATAGTAACATTCAGATTAGCCTGAGAGCAGACTATTGAGACTCTATCAGCAGTTGTATACGTAAGAAACAGTAAATTTATTTAGCAACTTTAAATGCATATATTTCAATTATATATACGAGCAATAATATTGATGATGCAAGTGGGTAAATCTAAACGCGTGCAAGACGCAAGATGCATATTGATCTCCATTCGTACTTCTTTTTGAAACATTAAACACGGCCTACTTGGAAACGAAATTGTTTTCGTTCAAACACCAAAATTCAAGCAACGAGAAATTCTAGACTTGCAAAATACTCACACTATTTACAAGTGCAAAGAAAATATTATTCTTATCGTACTTAATTCGTTCCGCGTTGTTATTAAAGTTAATACTATGGGTGCACGTGTTTTGCAAGCTATAGTACCATTTTAGACAACAGATGTAGAATTATTGCCAGACGTGTAGTGGATGTAGCATTTTTAATGGTCGGTATGTTATAATATGGTAGAAATTATTAACATCAAGGTGAAAATATTGGTCTATCGAGAAAAACTGCGGTCATTTAATAATGTTCTAGAAAATTAAAACGTAAATTTATATTAATCAGCTAGCACGGTTAATATTATTAGTGCTTATTAGGAGTATCGCGTGAATATTCTTAGTATTTTTTAAATAAACTTAAATCTTGGTAGTATTTTGAAACTTATTATAGTCTGTACAATAAATAATATTAATTTAGAATTACTATACCTACTGTAAAAAGGAAGGGACGTAGGTACTTTAACCTTAAAATTAAATTGCATCGCGCCTGAACTGGAACTGTTCGATGCGCTAAACCCTAAGTAACAACAATATCGCATATAGTTTCAGTGCGTAACACTACTAGTTTTCTAGTTCTGAGCTTTAGAATTCATAGAATAATCAATATTCTCATGTTGCATGTCGTAAAAGGCGACTAAGTAAAAGTGAGTGTGGTTTGCTGCATTTTGGACAAACGGCTGCTTACTATGTTAACGCTCTGATTACCAACAAAAGCATTCAAGCATCCTTGATAGTTGGATGGTAGGAGTCAGGTAGTGGATGATCATAAAGGAGGTAATTTTTAAAAAAATCATTGTGTTGTGAAACAAAACATATTGTAGTAGACATAAATAAGTGAAATAAGAGTAAGAAAATTATAAGTTTGATTTGTAACTCAGTGACATCATAATAACATAATTTATGTATTCTAGAAAATAATAAGCATAAGTCATAAAATACAAATAAATGTAATGAACAAAATGAGCAATGGTGAGGAAAAAATCACGATTCATGTGACGACTGCAATTAGAGGACAATAGAAATATTAAACAATGTTATTAAGTAAAGATAAGTGTTTGCAGTAATTAAGAATGGTCATTAATTTTACACTGTCAAATTTCCGTAGTTTCATGATAAATTGGAAACAAAACATTAAGAACTTTTTAACAGTACATAAAACTATAATTGAAGAATAGATACTTACTTTAATTTTATAGTGTAGAATATAGATGATCGTATAAACTCGGCCAAACATGGAAATGGATTTATTATTTGTTATCAAGACCGTTATTAGGGTTCCTGAATGTCCAATAAATTTATGTCGGATGTATCTAGACGTTCATTTGAGATAACTAGAAACACAATACCTCCATGCTGACGATCTCTTAAGTGAATTAATACTTTAGTTTCATTATAGTAAACGTTAATTGACTTTATGTTATAATAGCTCCGCCTGGCGTAGAGGTATGTGACAATATAATTAAAACATAGCTTATTCACATTTACTTGTAGAAGTTGATAGAACATTTTTATTTTAATCTCCTAGTTTTCACTGTAATATTATAACAGATATTGATACATTTGCTTATCAAGTTATAAAAACCCGACTGCAAACTATTTACTTTTGTTAAGTGTTTTATCGTTATATTGTTGTTTTTTTGTACTTTATTTCACTTGCACTATCAAGTCAAATCTAATGATATATCATTTATTAGAATCGGTTAAAGCGTTTAGAAGTTATGGTGGAATAGAGAAACTCACAAACATATTTTTGAGAACCAATAATTCTAGGTTAGCCTGAACAACATCTTCGTCCACATCATCACTTACCATCAGGTGAGATAACGGTCATAGGCTAACCTACAAGGAATAAAAAAACATACATACAAAAACTCTGAAAACATAACAATCCTTTTTTTTGGCAGTTGTCTACGAATAAATAGAGGAAAAGAAAAGAAAGGCAGTCGTGTAAAAAGGCGTCTAGTTTTCATTCCATTTACATCTCTTGTAAATCTACTTGAGAGCTCTTATCTTGATGTTTTTGAGAATAGAAAGATTATCCGTTTATTTACGCATCACATATCCTTTTTGTATCAAACGCGGGAATTAAATATCAAAGAAATCAGCGAGCGGTATCATATTAAGGCTTTGAAAAAAACTAATGGAGCAAAATTGTGCTGCCTGCGGGCAGGAATGAAGGGCCAGCTGTGTTCTGAGAATCGCATGGTACATTCCAATCATTCTGCAAAGTGAATACATGTAACTTCTGAATGAAATACTTAAAATAAACCTTATATATAAGACTCAAAGTCCAAAGTTATCCTTTGTCTGAAAAATACTAATACCGTCTTTTGTAGAAGCTAAGCGGTGCGCCTCGGAATAGTTCCCTTTGCGTTTTGAGGAAGTCATTATACGAGTTGTACCTACGGGTGTTTAGAATATACCACGCTATAGATAAGGATGTTCTAGAAGCAGCAATAGTGGAATGTGTTAATTCTTTACCTTCCTTATCAGTAGGTATCACTAATTCTTTGTCGCACCTCTATAACGTCTGTTTTGGTCGTAAAGTTGATGTTTTAAAATCGTACTCGTATATATAGTGTCTCGTAATAAAGTCTTGTCAGACAAACGATGTAGGCAGATACCTAACACCAGCCTTTATTGGTTGGGATATTGAGGCATGACGTAAGCCAAATGAGATGTTTGCTATTCTATTTGAAGGCTTCGGACGCGTAACAAATGTTGATACCTCCGGTAGATACCAAAATATAAATGCGAAAGTAAATGTCTCGTTTAGTATCCAGTGCCTACTTATAGCATTTATACTTAATTATATTTAAAGAGATCCTACATTCTTTAATGAAAATGCTAAATAACTTTACGTGAACAGATTTTTAACAAAACATATTTGATTTGTAGTACTATAAAAATTAAATGTCAATCTTGTTGGCCAACAGCAAGTTAATTCCGAAACATGTTTACGTAAAATTTTTGCGATAGAATACTATTACAAATTTCCTCTATTTTACGCTTATTTATAACGTATTATTATATCGTAATTACTCGTATATGTACGAGTATGTGTACAAATATATTAATAAACAGCCAATCCTTATCAAGAGCATTTACTAGTTTTGTGTTGATAAGCATTCCTTAGTTTTTGACCTAAACTGAGACTACCTAATTTTAACATCGCTGCCTCTTTTTTACTCCTACGCAGTCCGATAGAGAAAAAAAATCAGCACTTGATAGCGTCTCAATATTAAGCATATAATTAAAATCATATACCATGTGAACTTTTTATCATAGTAAGTATTACGTAAGTGACGAGATGAACAAGTCCCCCCCCTGATGATAAGTCTTATACCTGCACATTACTGTTGAAATAGTGCAGTTTTGAAGCAATGATGGCTCAGTGGCATTGGGTAGGGACTGCCGCGCAGCAGGTCCATGGTTCGAATCCCGACGCGGGCTTGAGCTTCACCGCATAGTGGAAGGGCATTTTGCGAATGCCCGCCTGGCTAGCCACCACCCTCAAGTAGAAAATCTGCACCTAACGGTGTGTTCCAGCAGCAGTCTTTGAGAGCCAGTGAAATTACAGGCACATGACCTAATAACTATGTCTCAAGGTGACGGGCGCAGTGCAATTCATGACTTATGACGAAATGCATCTGTTATAGGCAGAGGTTAGTCCGCTTAACAACGTGGGACTCATGCTTGTTCCGTCACAAAAAAAAATGTTTCACTCCCAGAAGTTAATTCTTATGTCTTGTTCACCCAGTAATATCACTTGCCCTTTATGGCTTAACATATCAATGTTTGGACATTGTTACTAAGAACCAGTACATCTGACACTGCAATAGCACCCCTTAAGACAGCATCTTGCTGAACAGTTCTAACACCTTGTGAATAATAAAATGTATAAGCTGATTTAAATTAATGTAGCTCAATGTTATCGTTGTCAAGATTTTAACGATAAGTCTATATATGGAAAGATATAAGAACACAACGAAACAGTTCTTGTTTAAAAACTTTTTGAAGCAATGAAGGCTGAGCGGTAATAGCAATGGTCTTTATTCGATCCCCACCGGCACACAGTGTTTCGTCTAGTCTATCTGCAATATAGGTAAACAATTAAAATTTGTCCAAAAATTATTTTGTCTCACTAGCTTGTACCAGACGAGACACTGCGCCAGCTTGAGCTTCATTCACCACATGGTGAAAGGCCATCTTGCGAAGGCTCGCCTGGCTAGCTACCACCCTCAAATAGAAAAAGTTTCGGCAGCAATCCTTGAGAGCCATTAAAATTACACAGAGACGTAACAACTGTATGTCTCAGGGTTACGATCGCAATGCAATTCGCACTTGTGACGAAATGCATCTGTTATAGGCAGAGATAGTCCGCTTAACACCAGGTGCTAGTTAGTTTCCTATAACATATATTATACACAAATAGTATCATCGATTCCTTCTATCGTTCAATATATCTACTAACAATAGTAAGTAGATGTACAAGCCGCGTGTTAGGTAACTCAGTACCTCATATAATTATTGCTTTTTATGCTTACACCGGCGCGGCGTGGGTGATGCACAACGTTCACAGTCCTTGACTCCAAAACAAGCATTGGTGGCAAACGAGCAGCTTGTTTGATGATTATAGTTTACAACAAAACACTTCCCACAATTTGAAAAGTTTTATATATGATGCAATATTTTTCAACTTTCACAAAGGTGGAGGTTTTTAATTCAACTGTATATTCTTTTGTATGTTTGTTACGCCATTACTCCGCCAATTCAGAACTGATTTATATGTTTAATTTTTGTTGGGTAGAGTATACTTCTAAATGAGTCCTATTTAAATTTCAAATTTTAAGCGCTCGTAGCGAAGTTTGCTTAGCTATTCTGAATCGATCAGCAAAGTTAAGCAACGTCCGCCGCGGTCATGACTTGGATGGGTGACCGCTAGTGGCATTACTACTGAGCGATTCCGTGCTTCGGAGGGCACGTTAAGCTGTTGGTCCCGGTTTTTATCTTAAGATGGCAGTCGTTACAGCATGCTGGTAGGGCATTTTGCGATTGTCCGCCTGGCTAGCTACCACCCTCAAGTAGAAAATCTGTCACCAAGCACCTAGCGGTGTGTTCCGGCAGCTATCCTTCAGTGCCAATAATTCTAAGTTAGCCTGAACAACATCTTCGACCAAATCAAAGTTATAGTCAATTTACTGAAAAATGTGTGAGCATACCTAGATGACTTAGCGGTAAATGGAACTCTTGACGTTGGTGTACATTAATTTTGGCCAGTGAAGGCTCTTGTAAGCAGTACCTATATCTAAAACTAGTGAAAAGAAATATTTTAATAATAATGCAACTAACTTCAAACACTGGTATAACTTGTTGAACTCGGACCGTTATAATGTTAGGTCAGTGTTTTGAATCATCATGGAAGGTATTTCAACAAGTTATTTCATACTTATCAGTGTTGGAAATGGGTTCCGATTTTCGTTGTTGTTATATAGGTACGTTATTTTTGCTTTATCCCTTTCAAATGCATGGTACTGATCACAGATCAAAGAGTCATCCATCACTCATAAGTCATCAGACCTACCTTTTGATATCGCACACATCGAAGAAGTACTGAACTAATGGTATCAAAGTCGCATATCTGACGTGATCTGTGTATAATAATACATTATATTTTAAAGATTAATAACGAACGGGTACGTCCCAGGATTCATATAAAGTTAATTCAAAACTTCGATGCAAATTAAGGAAAACTGACAGATCTTTAGATGTGTTGTTCATACGGAAACACTGAGACGGTAAAGGATTTCTTAGTAAAATTTTGTACTTATTACACCATCAATATCATTGATTCATTCCGCAAAATTTCGATCAGGAATTTTGATATCACTATGCGTCATTGATTTTGAAATCGCTGCATCCGGGAATACTTCTTGCCTCATATTTTTACTTCAGTTCTTCTTAGTTGATTTCTGTAGCTTTTTTTTTAATACCGGCGGTATGCCTTTATTAACAAAATACTACGAACTATATACAACACTACAGCTACTATACAATAAAAGCATTTGGACTTATAGGCAGTCCAAATGCTCCAGCCCACTACCAGTTGGCAGCGTGCCCAGCATGCTGGCAGCATTGCCCCGTTGAATTGCAATGCTTATTCTTTGAGCCAAATAGGTGCCAGCATTTTGATCATTTTCTGTAGTATTTACTGTCATTTACTTTATAGGCTAGTGAAAGTATAGTGTAAATATTGTTGCTGTTTTGATTTACTAAGAAAAAATGTTGATAAAGCTTGTCTTCGCATTTTTATTTTGCCAGACGATAAGATGTATGCTGTGATGCTGCGTCCATTTACATGGAAGTAGCAGTACAATGAAATTTGTATATATGCAGCGCAATCTATCTCTACGTGATTGCATTCCACATACTTATAACAGTAATAAAGTAAGACAATTGGAGCACGAAGTTTCGGCTAGAAAGAGCGCGGTCAGGTGGCCGAGCGGTTTAGGCATCCGGCGCGAAATCGAAGAACGCGTGTTCGATTCCCGCCTGCGGCATAAAATTTTGTGCTCCAATAATTTGTAAAATATGATTTTCGTTTAGCACGCGATAGTGCTTGTAATCATATTTAGAAATATAGAAGGGTAGCGACATCATTCCGGGAGTTAAGTGTTTGAAAAAACACTTCTACCAGATGAAGTCTAGTAGTCTGGTTGATGACCGCGCACCGTCCCCTATGACGGTTAAAAGTAAGACAATTGGAGTTCGAAATTTCGGCTAGAAATAGCGTGCCCAGGTAGCCGAGCGGTTTAGGCATCCGGTGCGAAATCAGAGGACGCGTGTTCGATTCCCGCCCAGGGCATAAAATGTTAAGCCCCAATAATTTGTAAAATATGATTTTCGCTTAGCACGCGATTTAGAAACATTTAATAACCCCAAGTTATAAGTTAATTTGAAATTGTTCATAAGGTGTTACATGTCATTGTCATCACATCGCGCTGTTCGCAGAGTTACGTCCTAACATTTTTATTTGTTCTGATATTAGTTTGTTACTATCACGTAAGACTTCCTTTGAGGTGTACTTGAATACGTATGTACTACAAAGTAAAAAGGTTTCAAAACCTGGCGATGATTTATGTAACGACATTCTATTTATCCGTATGTATGCGGGTACTTCTCAATAGTAACTAACTGCCGATACTAATTATTTCTCGTTAAATCATTAAGATACGATTACGCGTTTTTCTGTGATGACGTGTTATTATACAGGTTATTCCAAAGTAGATTTTACCGACCAGTTCTGAGTTCGTAGCAGGCTCTCTGTGTATTTTCCTGATAACCTCATTACGTTGCTTATCTCAGGTAAATCTAGAGGCCAATACAGAGTCAACAACCTAACGTTAATATGATGGGGAGTTATCAATCAAAAACAAGTGACTAACTAAAATGTAGGTTGGTGTTTTTGAACCACAAACCCACAGTGACACCTACGTCTTTAACTATATAAAGCTATAACATCATAAGATCTTTTAGGAATAATATGAGCAGTTATGTAACGTTTAATATCAAGATTGTCTTCCAGTGAAATTGACAAACATGCACAAACAAATGAATGAACACTTATAAATGCGAAGCGAAGTATGTTCATGGCAAAAATGAGCTAAGTTTGCAAACTTATTATACCTCCTTGTCGTAGAGGTATCTACGAAATAATTTATTTTTTGATTTAGTATTTATATTAGGATTCCTGATGAAATTTAACGGTGTATTCCCGATGTCCCCATTGACCATATCCCCATCAATGGGGACAGCGGGAATTGAATAAAAAAAATGAAAAACATTCCCGATGTCCCCATCGCCCAAATCCCCATCAATGGGGACACCGGGAATAGAACAAAAAGTTAAAAATCATTCCCACTGTCCCCATCGCCTCTGTATTTATCAATGGGGACATCGGGAATTAAACAAAATGTGAAAATAGATGCCCACTGTCCCCATCGCTCGTCTTGCCGTCAATGGGGACTAACATAAATCGTTAAATTGTTATCATTGTTGCGATGAAATTATTATTTCGTTGTCTCACACACATATATAATACTTAGGTATTCATTATAATTTACAATACATAGGGTTTTCACTTTCAAACTGTTTCACCCTTTTTTTTTTAATATTCCGCACATGACTTATTTTTTTTCTATCGTATATTTGTAATTTTGTAATATTTTACAACTGTATTTAATTTATAGTTTATTTAACTGGTTTAAAAAAAATACTCTATTATTAGACGTATATAAATAGTTTTGTTGCGCGGTCACACATTTAATAATGCATGACCTTCAACGTGGTGCATTGGCGATTCCGCCGCTATAAAACAATATTGTTGATTGCATTGTTCTAATGTTCTTAGCTAGCTCTCATTGGTTCTTTCCAAGTTCCAACACCATTCCAGAAAACTTTTTGTACTCGTCAATGCCTGTGGTGTAAATAATTTTGTATTACTCTCAATAAAAGGAACTCGTTGGAAACTGGTAAGTTCATTTTAAATCTTTAAATTCTAATGTAACTTAAAACGGGTGAATTTAGATAAAATACGCGAATAACATATGTAAAAGTTAAATATTGTGTATTAAATAGTATAAAAAAATTTCTAAGTTATTATAAGGTTCTTCCAAGAACTTTGTCTTTTAATCTATTTGACATGTTGTTATAATATTTATATACAAGAGCGTATCGCATGTTGGTATTGTATATATATGTAAATATGTTGTTACAAATATATTATTTATATTCACTTATTTTTTCACTAACAGCAATGTCACAAAAGCCGCTGCCTGGTTCATCCGATATGATCAGTGATTTAAGATTTATACGTTTATAAGGATACCGTATATGTGCAGGATTTCATTACACGATAAAAACGGTCCACAAAAATGTAGCAACGATATCAGCATGTCACTTAAGGAAAAATAATGTACTGGATCAGTAACAATTCATCTAAGTATCATTTACTACTCCCAAAATATTTTCTACTGTTATTACCGTAATAAAAAAAAATCCAGTATGAACTCTTTCTGTACATTTTTCTATTATTTTATAAAAAAGTTAGTAGTGTAAGCAGAAATTATTTTATATATTTGATTAGGTTATATTTTGTATAGTTTTCATATTTTATTCAATCTAAGAGTTGTTAATGTCATTTTTTTCAATTGCGATAAAAGAGAATCTTTAATTTTATTTTCCATTAAAAATTCAAAGTATTTTCAACAAATGGCCAATTTTCTTGCCCGTTCTTCTCGCAGTGGCTCCAGACATTTTTTTTGCTCAACTTAGCCGTACAATGTAGAATATTTTTATATTTAAATTTACTTAGTAATTGTAATATAGATATTACGCTCTTATGAAGGTCAATTGACCTTAATAAGGGCGTAGTAGACGCCTAAATTGAATAAATGATTTAACATTGACTTTGATTACTAAAACCATATTAAATAATACATTAAATTAATAAAACATATTTTTTAAGCATTAACCTAGTTTGTCTATTGTTTGTAAACACTAGACAAATCATGTAAGTGTTTAATAAAAATGTTACATATTCTGAATGAATACAAAAATGATTATTAATGATTGTTTGATTTTTTCATAATTTATCGCGCTATGTGTGGTTGACCTAAAGTATATTTGATAAAGGAGGGTAACATAGTCATAACAAGGAGTTGAGATCCGTTCTGAACCGTGGACCATACATGTAGAATACATAATAATTATTTTATATGACTTATAATTATTTGGTATTAAAAGTGATCAGTCAGACAATGGGGACAACGGGAAGACAAATAATGTCGTCTCGCTGTCCCCATCAATGGGCCAGGCCAATGGGGACAACGGGAAGAAAATAAGCTATCGTCTCGTTGTCCCCATCAATGGGGTCAACGAGACGATCGCATATAAATAAGTCAATGGGGACAGCGGGAACACACCAGAGCACGGTGTGTTCCCGCTGTCCCCATTGACTTATCCCCATTGATGGGGACAACGAGACGATAGCTTATTTTCTTCCCGTTGTCCCCATTGGCCTGGCCCATTGAAATTTCTTTTTTGCAAAATATCTTCAATGTACAGAATTGGACCTGTTACAGTTTTATTATAAGTATAGATAATACGGGATAACTCACGTGAATAAGTCAGATAGCTCTGACTATAGCTTCAACCACATTCGTTGGTCTTTTTCAAGGAGAGCTTGGGACGACCGCGTTGACGTCTCGCTTGGCACTGTGGGCGGCAGCTCGAAACTATAGCTATAGTCGGAGCTATTTGACTTATTCACGTGGGTTATCCCGTATTATTTACTAAAATGTGACTAGCTATTATTTAAATGTTTTTTAGTTTAAAGGAGTAGATTTTATGACAAAAATATTTTTTTATATGCACGCATGCAGGCAGAATGAACGAATTGCCATAGTGTTTAAGACATTATACGACTACTTGTAAATAAACTATTGAGTTGATTTGATTTGAAGGATAACTTTAGAAGTAGTTAGTATGTAAATTTATCCCAAAAGATTCAAAACTCTACAAATTCCCTGTCTATTAATAAACAAAATAACATTTCTTTGTGTAAGCTGTTAAAACTAAAATGTAAGCCTCGCCTAATGATGGCATCATTAAATTATTTGGCGTAGCGGGACGCATAACTCCTTATCGCTAAGGAATGTTTAATTCAAACAATGAAGCACTGAAAGCCGAGATATTTTGATCCTGACTTTCGAAGAAGTCGAGATAAGGTGACTTATTTACAAAAAACACTTCCCTCGTGAAATAATTTTAAGAGACACGTACGGCTTAAATAACGTTTATGAAGTAAATGAGCTCAAATTACACTATACTTTGCCAGACATTTTGAACCGCTCGTAGCGAAATTTGCTTAGCCGTTCTTAACCGATCAGCTGAGTTAAGCAACGTCCGCCGCGGTCATGAGTTGAATGGGTGACCACTAGTGACATCATTAGCATTACTGAGCGCTTCCGTGCTTCGGAGGGCACGTTAAGCCGTCAGTCCCGGTTGTTGTCTTAGAATGGTAGTCGTTTAGCATGGTGGTAGGGCATTGCGAATGCTCGCCTAAGCAGTGCTTCATTGTTTGAATAAAACATTCCTTAGCGATAAGGAGGCTTGCGTCCCGCTACGTCAAATAATTTAATGATGCCATCATTAGGCGAGGCTTACATTTTAGTTTTAACAGCTTACACAAAGAAAATTTGTCGTCAAGCACCTAACGGTGTGATCCGGCAGCTGTCCTTGACAGCCAGGAATTCTAGGTTAGCCTGAGCAACATATTCGACCACATCATCACTTATCATCAGGTAAATTAGTGGTCAAAGGCTGGCCAATAAGGTAAACATAAAAAAATACTTTTATCTGAGTAAACAGGAAGTTTTGCGATTACGAAACGGCTGATATGTAGATCCAAGAATAAAAAAAATATGTTTTAATTTCTTGATAATGGAAATGGAGGGTTTCGCCATAACCTTCAGGCATGCTCATATATCACATATTGCGCCACAGTTAAATAATGAAGTATATTTGTTTATAACAATATTGAAACACTAAAAAAGTCATCGCAGCGTTTACGCTAGCATCCTTGCGTAAGAATTACACAAGGATGCTAGCGTAAACTTTAATTTGTTTTTTTTTCTTTATAAGTTACGAGACGAATGGTAAACGTCACGCCCGTCCATTACAATACAATTGCAGTGTCACCGTTCTCGTCCTGCTTCACACAACACCGCGCTCGACACACCGAGACGTTAGTTCTATGTCTCGTTCGCCCCGAAATTTTACTTGCCCTTCACTCCTAAACCCAGTAATGTTTGCACACTACTGGTTCGAGGCAGATAGGCCTGATTCTGTGGACCCACCAAGATGAGCTCTTGCTAAAGAGACCTACAAGTTGGTAAAATTTCTATCTCAGTTACAATACGGTCGTCAATGATACTCCCCTAGATTATTCTATTACTCTACTCCTGCCACAGAATAAGAAGGACCAGATGGATCATTCCCCAAAGACATTCCAATAAAGAAGCGACTCTAGCTACGAAGCAATAAAGTACAGTTCAGCTCGCTCCTGCCTTGTAGGTACTCATATTATAGGTACTCGTACCTATCAGGTAACATAGATTCAGGCAATGAATTCCACTCTTTGAGCGTACGTACTACGTATCTTATAGGAAGTTATAAATCGCTTTATACCTTATAATAGTATCTAGTATCATTTTATTCTGTGGTACTATGATGATTTTTCAGTTGATAATGTCTGTCTTAATTTTATAGCTTTCTTGTTTTCTATAGTTAATCTTTTCCATTATTGATTTGTTTCTTTGGATTGTTACAGGTAAGAGAACTCAGATTCAGTCAGATTATAGATACCGGATTGTTACATCAGGTAAGGCACCTATTAAGACGCTGTCAAATGCTGAAATGTTGTCACTATCGGACTGCGTAGGAGTAAACGAGAGGCAGCGATGGTGAAATCGCGATCAGTTTGGGTAAAATCCGAAAGAAGTTTTCTTTAACTAACACAAAACTAATAACATAAATCGAAAATGAAACTTTTCTTGTCCTTGTTAATAAGGTTTAGCTATTTTATTAATATACTTTTATTTACATTCATATGTAAATAATTAACATATTTACGTTACAAACGTAATTTAGAGTCAACTTTGCAATTTTATTCCATCGAGAAAATTTTAAGGAAACGTGTTTTGGACTTTTCTTGGCCCTACATAATATGATCAAGATTAACACATAATTTTGTTATTGCTACAAGTTAAATACATTTTGCTAAAAATCTGTTCAAGTAAAACTATTTAGCACTTGTCAGCGCCTTAACCACTGTGATTGACAAATAATTCACTATAAGTAATCGTATTTGGAGCTCTCATACATATAAGACTCTACCGCCTTGTACCTATTTACACAAATTATGAAAAATATCCACCAAAACCTTTTAAAGTACTGGCAGTGTTTTGTCAGTTTTTCCCTCCGATTTACTAATGATTATTTTTCGTTTGTATACCTAGCACATATTTGCTTTCGAGGAGTTTAGTTAACCATCACATTTCTAGCTATTGCTTACGTAATTTGACACTTCATTGGCTCTCAATGGATCGTTTCGTAGAATCATCATTAACAATGCTACGGTATTAAGATTGAGGACGTTGAAAAATACTGGAAAATCGCTGTAACTAAACTGTTTATGGAGTTAGATAGCTGAAGTCACCAGACCAAAGAAGGTCACTTATGTTTTTACAGTGCCAATCACTACCTGTAAGAGATTCGAAGTTTTATCTTAATTCTCTAACAGGAATTGTAATGCATTGCAAAGTTTTACTGTAATAAATAGAAATGTTGTTCGTATAGTTCTCGGCTTAGGAATATTAGGACTGTTCGATCTTGTTGCATTAATATATCTTCCTGTTGGATGGCGTAAAAGGCGACTAAGAGATAAAATGCACCAAATAGTGGAATAGGAAGTGGGTGGACTACAAACAAGAGCATTCTCAGGGTGGTTGTGTCAGCAGAAGGATATCCAGAAAACCAAACACATACAATTATTTCTTTGTGCTTTCATAATATTGTGTTGATAGTGAGGGATAAAAATATTCATGTGCTGGCTTTAAGCCGTTGAATAAGACATATTTTACCCCGCAGTAGTGGCAAAAGTCTAGGCGCAAAATAAGGTGTTTATAATAAATTATTGGCTAAATATCCTACTAATATTATAAACACGAAAGTTTGTAAGTATGGATGGATGTTTGTTACTCTTTCACGCAAAAACTGCTGAATGGATTTTAATGAAACTTTACAGTAATATAGCTTATACATCAGAATAACACATAGGCTATAATTTATAAAGACACTGTGTGAATTATCGAAAATATAACGATAAGTGTCAAGTAAGTAAGAAAAAAATCAGCTATATGCGACCTATTCTGGCGTGCGCTGCAAAAACCTTTAGTGTCACACGAACATAATGTATAACGGAAATGTTTATCTTTAATTTTCCTACAAAAAAGCCTGCGATAGCGTATATCTATCTTTTATGTGTAAGCCATTATCGCCGAAATAGTAAACCATAAATACATTTAAAAAAAATATTTATTTTTTATGCATATTCGGTAGTAACAAATTTCCGACCCTTTTCAAACTAAAAATTCGAACGTATGTGAGTGTGTTTGTATGTTTATTACTTCTTCAAGCTCAAACGGCTGGATCGATTTTGATGAAATTGGGTATGATAGATCGATAACTCTTTATTGAAGATACCATAATAACAACAATAAACTTATTACTAAAAAATAACTTAAAACCAAGTGTATCAATCGAATCAAAAAGGGCGGTCTTATCGTTCAGAGCGATCTCTTCCAGACAACCCATCAATAAGAGATAATATAGTCAAAGTATTTTTAATAATTCTATACATAATTATAACTGATGTCACCAAATTATTAACGAATTAGCCGAAAACTAATATGTAAATAGATTAATACACATATATAGAAATTCGATTTTAATATAAATACTAATATTATTATAATAAATAGACCAAAACCACATATATTATAAAAACATATAGATATAATGGAATACATACACATATACAATTTTATACATATTAAACACAATTGAATTAAAAAAGGATGTTTGTACCACAGTGTCCATTATTATAGAAATTTAGAGCAAGACATAATAGTTTTTGACTTGATCCTGCAAATTAATAGTGGTAGAAAGTAATTTTAGTAGCAGGTTGTTGTAGCGTTAAGTTTTCTAATGACCGTAACGACAGAGAATGGATAGAAAGAAGAAATTTAAATTGTTCCTTGATGTAGCGCGGGGATAAGGCATTGAACAGAATACTGTAAAGGAGAGATAATATTATATGAGTATTCCGGTGACGACGAAAAGGGAGCCACTTGAGCTTATTACGAAAACCGGAGGTATGATCATATTTGCGTAAGCTATGTATAAATCTTATACACAAATATATGGCATAGATGTAGATAAGGATGCTGGATTAACACATATCATACTTTTTATCATCATCATCCATCACCACGCGGGTGAAACCGCGGGGCACAGCTAGTATGCCATATATTTATCAATATCACACAGATTATGAAACAAAAGTTATATAGTTAATCTGTTCTAGAATTACTGTATTAGCCGGAATGTCCACTGCCGAGTTCGGCCTCCCACATTAAGGGTGGATTCGCCGGCGTCTTGGTATTCGCAGCCTTCTGCCCACCTTCCGGTATTTTTCCCTTAGTCGCCTCCAACGACATCGGGAAGAGATGGGGCGTATATTCTATCCCGGTACCCCACGGGGAATTATAGAATTACCTACTTATGACCATAATAATTATAAAATCAAAGCAAAATAGTAAATATAGTTACGAGCCAGTAATTCTAGGTTAACCTGCACAACATCTTTGACCGCATCATCTCTTATCTTGTTGCTCAGAATTATTCAAGCTATGGCAACTACGGAAACACGATCACAGTCTCGAAAATTTAGAAGTGTCATTTACTACTGAAATATTATTACCGCTATCTGACTTCTCCAGTCTTTCTAATGTACACGGTGTACATTAGAAAGACTGGAGACACTCTACATATTTGAAACCATTACAAATTTTCCTCTCACACCAGCATCCAATATGTCGAACAAATTAAAAAGTCACTTCAAAATGTAAAATATCTTATACGTCTCGCGTTCTTTTATAATGGCTGGCTTATACGTAGGCGTGTGTTTTTATTTCTGTTAGCAAGCGTCGGTGGCACTAAGTAATAATGTAAACATTAGGCAAGTGATGGAGGCCTCACTCACTTATTTACTATTATCTAATCTGTCACCGTGTCTGTCTAAGCCTCACGACTCGTCTATGGCAGATTCTTGATCATGTTTATAGTACCACCAACTTAACTGTGCAGTTTGCGAGGGCGCTGCTGGTCAAGGAAATCAACTACAAACTGTCACAATTTGAAGTTGATTTCCTTAGTAAAGTAGTTCTTTTTTCTGCCGCCTGACCTGAACAGATAAGTTGGTGGGACTGTAAGCTCTGTGATCTTTTTTTTAACTAGCGTATAATTCTAATATCATCCATTTTAATATCTTTTATTTATTTAACCTTGTTGAATTGTGTTTACGATATCTTATTTAGTGTAAAGCATATTTTTGCCTCGATTATTTGAATTCGTAAAACCATTTGGATTTAATATGAATATTTTGGTACGACAGTCGATAGCAACTTCTGTGGCATTGACAAACTAAGATAAGGAAATGAATCTGGATTCATATCGGTAACTATCGTTGCCATGCAACTTTATTTCATATACTAACATAAACTCGTAATGTTTACTAAATAAATTTAATATATCTATGCTTTAACTATTTTGGCTCCTACAAAATAATTTTATAGCTACACATTTGAGTATCTTGTTGCAGTGTATATAGTATTGTGCCATTGTTGTCTAAGTTAATTATTAATTTCTCAGTTCTTAAAACGGATGCGTGTTTAGAAGTGAGAAGTATATTCACCCAACCATAAAACTTCTATATATGCGCTAAGTGTCTGATTTTAAAGCAGCCATGGACCGGTAGCCTATGGATTGCCGCCCTGAAGATCCATGGTTCATCTCATGTGCTCGATTATTGCCATACAATTATCAGAATCACAGACTTGTTGACATCCCACCAATGATCCCCGATTAAAGTAATAGAGGTCTGGGCTCTAATACAAACACGAGATTTCAATGCAACATTATATTCTATTGAATTGCTTCTATTGAACTCAATTTCTATCCAGTTCAGATTTCAGTTCAAAACCAGTTTTAATCTTTTCATTTTATGCATGCGCAGTGCTGTTATTACTTTCTGTTGTAATATTTATTTCATATATAAATTATATTATTATATTAAATTATATTAACTGATATCTTACCAGTATCATTAAAAACAAAATAATTATTTATTAAAGTCCGCGACCTCAGATAATTTGTTTCTATGATCTGAGTCCGGGACAGACTTATTAAAATGGTTAATGTTTCATAATACTTATTTCTTTTATTGAATCTATGTAAGACGATATAACCGTAGTAAAGAGGCTGACAAGAGCTGTTGTATAAAATAAAATAAAAAACATATAAAGAAAAACACTATTGGACTGCGTAGGAATGAGATTTCATGAAGTCCCTATCAGTTTATATGTAAACCAAACGAAGGAATTAAATATGTAGATTAACTTGGCGCTCTTGATAAAGTCCTGCTCTTTTATTGTAATAGTTTTATGTTTGTTTGCGTTACAATGTTCTTAATTTAGGTTCAATTTCGCAATTTTATTCCATTGAGAAAAAATCGTAGATTTTTTTTTTGTGTCAACTAGGATAAATTAAGTTTCTACGTACTACTTATTACAAGCACTATCGCATGTTATAAATATCACATAAACAAACACCATTTCATTTCCTAATCACGGGATATAAGGGATCGTTTGCCGCCAGCGATGAAAATGTTGTGTTTTAAAAATCTGTAAATGCTTAGAGGTTAGAGAATATGATAAAAAATAATACATGCTAGCTGCTACAAGTTTTACTAAAACCTGTTTAAGTGAAGGTGTTTAGCACTTGTCCCTTGTCAGCCCCTTATTTAAATGTAGTTGGTGGCTAGCCCAAGGACTTCCATTATTGATATAAATAAATTTCCATTTCCACTAATGGAAATATCAGAGAACATCAAAGCCTTAGATATAGATAAAAAAATAGATTTTATAGGAACATAATACATAAAAAGCGTCGATTTGAAACGAGTACTTTAATTATAAATTTAAACTATATATTTTTTTAGTCAATTGAAATTGAATGTCAAGAGTAAACAAAGAACAGGACTGTGTGTGTAAAATGCCCTAAAGACTTTCGAGTTTAGATAAAAGGTCGGAGTAACGGGAACTTACGACCACCGCGAACATAACAAGACCCGAGAACTAAAGTTTAACTTTAGTTTGCTTCACGTCTGCTTTTACTGGTATCTTTAAAACAAGCAACGGTAATTTTCTTGTTTGCTCTTCTCAGATCTTGCTTATAAAACAAACTGACTTTTCTTCAAATAATTACTCTACTCTTTCGGAAGCCTTTCTTTTCCATTCAAAATATTTGCTGGAGATGTTTTAATGATTAGCTTATGCCCCATTTCTGATTCAAGTTAAAATGCTATGATAATAATAAGTACGAGTGTCTTGACTTTTATCTCTTTGCACTCTTTTGGTTAAGAATTAAATAGTTATCGACCCCCCCAAGACATACCCAACTGATGGGCAGTTGGGTATGTTCCTTATCTATGATCTTAACTTTTCTGTCACTGATGCAACTTTCAAACTTTAATGGACACAATCCAAATCATGTCCAATATAGGTTCACCACACATTAATCTTTACATTTGTATCTTTGCCATATTAATACGTATTGTTCATTTATTCGCCCTTTTGAAAAAAAAAATAGAGCTCAAAACCGATCCACGGTGTAAACCGACAGTCACATTGAACGTGTTAGTAACATTGCCCTTAGACCGGACGTTTGAAGCAATGATGGCCGAGCGGTAATAGCTATGGACTGCCACGCCGCAGTACCCTGGTTAGATCCCCACCGCCGGATTGAGCTTCACCGCATGGTGGAAGGGCTTTTTGCGATTGCCCGCCTGGCTAGCTACCACCCTCAAATAGTCTGTCGCCAAGCACCTAACGGTGTGTTCCGGCAGTAGTCCTTGAGAGCCAGTGAAATTACAGTCATATGAGACTTAACAACTATGTCTCAAAGTGACGGGCGCAGTACAATTCGTGACTTGTGACGAAATGCATCTGTTATTATAGGCAGAGGTTAGTCCGCTTAACATCAGGTAGGCCTCGAGCTTGTTCCGTCACAACAACATTTTTAAAAAAATGTACTTGCTCGGCTGTACATTGAATGGATAAGCTGTTGGGTACTTACCGGGCACTATCTTCGCATTCAGAACCGACCACCGAACCTCTCCAGGTATATAGTAGTAGCTTTCTCTAGGCAAATAAATACTATGCTTGGTATTGCATTGTTTTTGTGCATAGGCTATATTTACATATAGATGCCGATAATTTAATTTATACGCATTGTTTGGATGCCAAAGTTCAAATATGGCACGTATGCACCGAATACGAGAATTGTAATTGCAAGCACTTTATTATGACATAATCTCCACCCATGACTTCATTATAGATCAGTGGCTTATTTACTAACTACTATTCGATCTGTGTCGAAGCTCAATGCCAGATTGTACCATTGATTTATTTTAGTCGATGACGTGCCATCCCTGCCTGCCTCTGATCGTTTAATCTCAAGGACTAGGTGAGGAGGCTTTAATTGAAACATCACACACTTCTAGCTTCTTGTTGCTAATAACATGTTTCAATTCAAATTGATACAATCCATGCCTTTTCCTATACTGTTGTGTTGAGACAATTCTTGAATTTGTTTGAACTTATTCTCGCTATTTCAATTAAACTTTTAGAGGTTTTAGGATAGAGACTGATATTTTCTGTCGAATGTCTACTCAAATCAAGTAGTTTGTTGGCCCAAATAGACTTAAACCTTGGAACAAGTATTATTCCGAGTCTCATCAACTTCAACAGCCATGACTCCTGACGTTGAACATTTGCCTCCCCCATTTAGGGGGGGTTTGTCATCATTCCCAAGCTTGGCAGGTGTTTTTGTCATTCGTTTACACATCCGTTTTTACCGCATTGCACTTCAGCATTTCAATCGAGACATTATCCTATAGTTTATCAAAGCTTTTTAGATAATTCCTGATATAAATCAGTCTTCACATTTGAGCTCTATCAAAGCCATAAATAAAAATAATTTGATTTATTTAAAACCGACTGCAGTTGGTACTATGTTGCCTAGATAAGTAGCCAAACGCAATGAATAAAACATATTGCAAACCAGCGCAGTAATAAAATAGGCAATGGGTGGCCAACTTTAAACGGTTCGTAATAAATCTATCAGGCATTGTATTAAACTTTTAAATTCAAATCATGAATCATATAGAAGGATTTACGGGTCGCGTTGTGGATCCGAATTAGTAACATCATGACATTTTGGCGCCGCCGCGCCGCGACGTCCCTTTGATGGTCAATGAATAATTACAAGAGTTCGACTCGTGACCCGTTCACCAGGTTCTCAATTTACACAGTTCTCATCTTACCTGCATGAGTTACAGGTACAACCAATTCACAATTTACAAGGTTTATCAGAAAAACGAGTTCAATTTTAGAAAAAAATCTATTTACATTTTGGTAATTGACATTTTGTCTCTTGATTTTGAATTGTTTAATATTTTTTTGGATCTTCTTTGATCTTTATTGGAAGTGCCTTCTGAAAAACTGCAATCTTACACTGCGATCCTCAAGACGCCTGTCAATCGTAGGGATTATGGCAAACCCTACCTAATGGGTTGGCCTTTTTGAGATGTTTGTTGAATGGTGGACGTTATAGCTTTGATGTGATGTGATTTCATATTCTTATTATTGATAGATAACGATTCAATAGATATATAAATAGCAGTTCGGTCACCACAGAAGACACCGTGGCCATTGTATTTGAGTGTGTCTGTGTTCTCATATTTGTGAGTAGAGAGCAAAATTGCCCTTTGACTTCTTCATTTATTCTGTAGAACATTTTGAACCGGCAATTAGTTTACATTATGTACGTAGCCTTTGTACATTACGAGTCTGTAGCTAATACCTATAATATTTATATAAAATATTAAAACTTTGGCTATAGTTTCATATTTGCCTGCATTTTTCATTTGTTTACAGTTCAATGACGTCATCAACATGATTTAACTAAAGATTATTCGCTAACTGAATTGCTCCGTTTTAATAAACTCAATTGTTTAGGCCTTGAATTATGGCCAAACGTATTTAGAGTTCATAGCAATAAGGCATTGCAGTACTAGACATGAGTATCCTAAATAGATTTTATTATTATTTGTTAAGGAAGTAGCGACTGGTAATTTGATGTGTTGAAGGCACTAAATATATCAAAAGCTTCTACAAGACTTTAAATGTCATGATTTAGAAATGGCCAAGTAATACGCATTCGTATTGGAGTTGAATATTACAAAATGGCCGCTTGAGCTCAATTTAACAGTTACATATAAATCAGTGGATAAACCAAATGGGTGTTTATTTAGAGTATTAATACAGCAGCTTATAAATAACTGATTCATAGCCAATAGAGTGATTCACTCCGGAAGTAATGGCTGACCCCGAAAGTATAGAAAGCAAAGTACCTATACATGTTATAGTGTTGAGTACATTGAGGGGGAAATTGGTCAACAAGTTTTGTATTCTAACCCTTAGAATCAAAGACTAAATTGCAACTTGCGTTGTTTACCTAACAGCAGGTTTCACCGTTTTAACTTTGAAAGGATACTTATTTGGACCCAACATAAATCCTAATAAATAAATGCTATCAGTCAAATTAACCGCATACGCCAATAACAGACAGAAATATCTTTCATTAATTTAGATACCAATACCATTACAGATATGGACTTATTTTATATCAAGTAATTGGGAATCTTTTATTATGGTCATATAATTTAGACCGGATGTAGGTAATACGACTTTTAAGAGGCATAATTCTGATGCCCGCAACTTTGTTTGGAGATTCTTTGTAAAGATTGGTTCAGATTGAAGTCTTCTAGTAGATGATTGATGATATTGATACGTCCATGACACATGGAACTTTTCTTTTAACATCCATGTTCAATGATAACGAATTTAATAGACCATCTCGATTCTTGAGAACAGCGTTTGTTCACTATCCTTTTTAAAGCCTTTTGACCACTATCTCACCTAAAGTCGTAAGTCGAAGATTTTGTACAGGCTGACTTAGAATTACTGGCTTTCAAGGACAGCTGCCGGAACACATAGTTAAGTGCTTGGCGACAGATTTTTTACATGAGCTAGCCAGGCAGGCATTCGTAAAATGCCCTACCACCATGCGAATTGTTATCTAAACCCGGTGAAACTGGCCACTTGTTTGTAATATCGACTTACTTACCTTTTTCCGGGCTAGAGAAAGATTGCTACTGTCCTAAAATTCCTTATAATCCCCACGCTTGGCAAGAATTGTAAAAACAGAAAAAAATTGCAGTTTTTCAGAAGTAACTACCACTCACCCACCCACAAATTGGTATTTTTCCCTTCGGGGGCTCTCACGACTCAATTCTAAACTGGCGCCCCACGGGAAATAATTATGTAATTAACAATAAATTTTTTTTTTTACCTGCGGTAGTCTTTTATTAACAAAATACTACGAATTATATACAACACTACAGCTACTACAATAAAAGCATTTAGATCCCTATAAGCCATTGCAGACTCATAGGCAGTCCAAATGCTCTAATATAAACTATATTATACCTATATATGTCCCGCTCGTATTTTTATCGTTGTAATTTTGTAAGCTTAATCAGGCATTAATGCATATATTACGTTGTTAGAAAATATAATTTTCTAACAGGTATATAATACCTAAAAC
Source organism: Plagodis pulveraria (assembly GCA_963890685.1). Classification (NCBI taxonomy): domain Eukaryota; kingdom Metazoa; phylum Arthropoda; class Insecta; order Lepidoptera; family Geometridae; genus Plagodis; species Plagodis pulveraria. The sequence goes on from OY982951.1 coordinate 11,027,247, forward strand.
AGTTTTTTTTTCTAGCTGCTCTCTGTTGACGAAAAATTAATGGTATATTTTTAAAATATATTTTGCCGATTAAACACCGTTTACATATTTTCTATATACATAAAGAGGCTTCTAAGTATCGAACCCCTTTCACGGAGGTCCGCCTTGGTCTGTGTCGCAATAAATATCTCTCGTGACACTCATAGGCCCATATACGTTTATGGACCTCAGTTTATAGGAACCAAACATATTTTTATGAGATATTGATTTCTTTCACCTACAGTTAAATTCAAAACGCTACGAGTCGTATTTGTTATTGGTATACCGACAGCAAGATGGTTAAATTTACACCATTATATTATTCAGGATCCAACCACATGTATAATGGCACTAGTGATATTAATTATTAGTATTGCTAGAACAATCTTCAAAAGGCTCTTCTGCTCACCCCTGGTATTTTTCCTTTCGTCGCCTTTTACTACTAAGAAGATTTGGGAGGTGCAATACTAGACCGGCACCCTACGGGAATTCAAAAAATATAATGGCAAAATAAAATATTATTTGGTAACTGTAGAAAATTTAAATAAGGTTAAAAGCAGGATCAAGTGAAAAATTTCAAACTCGCAAACCATATAAATAACAACAAAAATATAGTGACTTATACCAAATACAGCCATAAAGTGGCCCAAAAGAAACAATGCCCATAAGATGTAAAACATAATGTCTGCTATATAATCTAAACTAACATTGGGCTACAGGCAGATCGCTTTAATGAGTCCTCGCCCACGGGGAACAAGGGTGCGGGAGTATCAGATGTGGACACAGTATATTATTGTCTCAAAATTGTTGAAGGAGGTTTTTTATAATTGACGAACCAAAAAAATACAATAGAGTAATTATTTTCTGAATATTGTAGAGGTGGGAGCACTGTGTTTACCACGTAATTTAGTACGACGTCTCTAGTTTAAACGTTAGGGCTCTTTTCCTGTTATCTGTATTTTCGCCCGCGTGCGGATCCGGTCCGCATGCGGATGATAGCTCCTGGGCGGGCGCGTGCTGCCCGCGTGATTGGAAAAACATGTATCAAATTATAGGATGCCGGCATTCCACATGCGGGCTAGGTCCGCATGCGGATGGCTATCTGCGTGACAGGAAAAGCAGCTTTACGCACGCTTGTCGCCCGCACCTCTCTCGATCCCCTTTGTAGTCCTACTCTAGCATCCCTGTGGGCGAGGACCCATTAAAGCGGTCTGCCTATAGTCATCAAACATGACGTCATTGCATGAGCACACACGGCCGTTCCGGTCTCTGATCTGACCTGAATTGGTCAGTACTAAACAAAGGAATTAGGTTTATATTGATGCTCTATTAGATAGTTAAGTTCTATTGGCATTGACAGATTGAGTTTTTTTAAGTCTTGCACAAACTAATACAAATTTTACCTGTCAAAAGAAGGAATAACATGAGTATATACCAGAGTAAAGGACTAAGGACTTCCTGTACTTATAATTAAGAAACATGCTATGGCAACCCTGCTTATTCTAGGGCGCGTTACGTTTTGCGCTTGAAAATCGTTCCGAGATACATTGGCAGCTGGACACAAAATCGTTGAGTAATCATGTATACCAATCAAGAGTCCCTACTACCAACATAAACTATATAAGTTTATATGAAAGAAACTTACATCATTTAAATAAAACATAAACACAAGAAATGCCTAATAATATTGTGAACACAATAAATCACTTACCATAAGTGAGATTGTGGTCAAAGGCTAGCTTATCTGCTGTAAAAAAAATGCTACCTACTTTACTAACTTTGTTTCACATATTATATTCACCTAATTCTCAAGGCGTGTATACTGTGTGATGTTTCTAAACAAAAACAAACAACTCGTCGTAACTAAGTCGTAACCAGATGTTTTAGACGTCATAAAATCAGGCAAAGCACCTAAACTCTAATCTATCAATATAGGTCAATGCCCCGTCCCATGTCTGCCGTTTTGTTATAAAGCTTTGTATAAGTTTATATATATTAGTCCCATGACACGCTTCACCTCTTACCAGCCATGTATTGACCGAAATGTTATGTATTTCATCTGAATGTAGTACATTTTTAGAGTTCCCTGAGGAACGGAGAACAGAAATAATGGAGACCTGTCAATGAGGGTCCACTGTGTGTTTTATGTCTATCACTCAGACTGTCAGTATTTCAGTCTGTCAGTCCGTCACCCTGTCAGTATATCCGTCCGTACGTCCGTCCGTTTACGGCTCTAAAGCTTGCATGGTGGAAGGGCATTTTGCGAGTGCCCGCCTGGCTAGCGACCACCCTCAAGTAGAAAATCTGTCGCCAAGCACCTAACGGTGTGTTCCGGCAGCATCCTTGAGAGCCAGTGAAATTACAGGCAAAAATGAGACTAAAGAAGTATGTCTCAAGGTGATGGGTGCAGTGCAGTTCGTCACTTGTGATGAAATGCATCTGTTATAGGCAGAGGATACCGCTTAACATCAGGTGGGCTTCGTGCTTGTTCCGTCATAATGACATAAAAAAATAAAAACAAAAAATAGTTAACGAAATAAAAAAAAATATTGATTCGGAAATTCAATATAATTATTTTCCAATAGCTCTTACCCATGAGAAACTGGCCGGAAGAAAAATACTTTTTGCACCCTAACATTTGGGTCATCGTTTAGAAATCATTTAGTGGAATACACACTAAAACAATAAATAAATTGGGCCGTCAAAGTTGTATATTTCACAAAATTTTATAGACTGTCTCAAAAACTAAGTAGGGAAACTGAAATTTCGTTGTTATCTACAATATATTCTCCATTTAACCAACAAATACTGACACGTCAGTTTATAAAGTAGTTTTGAATCTGTGATAAAAACCAAGAACATTATTTATCTTACGATCTATTGCAATGCGGAACCCTACAAGAGCGAGCCAAAACTCGCACTTTGCTATTTTTTTAAACTGTTGACCGTTGACTATCCCATCTCTAAGTTACTTTTTATCCTATTTCTAAGCCCGTGGGGTGCCGGGTTAGAATGTCACCCTCCATCTCCACCCGTGGGTTTCGTAAGAGCCGACTAAGGGTAACATACCAGAATGTGGGCAGCAGCGCTTTCTGAGGAACTGATATCACACACTGCGATACCCAAGACGCCTGCCAAGCTCGGGGATTATGGCAACCAACATAAATGGGGGAGGCTGTGTTCAGCAGTGGACGGACCACCCGGCTGATACAGTTACTTGTAACGTATCCATAGCGTCGCTGTCTAATGTCGTGTAAATGTCATATGTCAAGCAAATGTTTCAACGTCAAATATTATACGTTTATGTTAGAAAAATTACGAATCGTCATCAATGTCTGATGTATTGATTTGAATGAAATCCTGTACATTTTGAAAATAAAAGCTGTTTTAATTCGCTATAAGAAGTCCTACCACCCAGCGACCCAGCCGTTATATCACTGATGTTGTGATCGAAGGTTACCACCTAGTCTTGGACTCGGAGCTGGCTCTCAAGGACCTGCTGCTGAAAAAGATATTATTTTACCGTAAGGCTTGAGCAAATTCGACCATATTTCAAGTCCTGTTTGCTTGTTGTCAAAGGCTCAACAATAAAAAACGCATTAATAAAATACCTTATGTACGTGCCAATCGATTTCCTGCTTGAAGATGGTAGCCAGCCAAGAATTCAAAGTGCCCTACCGACATGCTATGAAGCTCATTTAGTGGAATACAGACTAAAGTAGAAGCCCACTTGAAAAAACTAAATTTATCATTAGTACATCAGTATATAATATATCGTCTATATTACTGGGTCGAAAGCACGAACAAATTTGGTCACAACTGAGACGATACTGTAATACCAGCGTTATGTTTATATGGTATTATAGGAAGGCCTACACCATGTCGAATGTCTCTCCATGGCCCACGATTTATGGTGCCGTGGCATTTACGTATACAATGGAACCCGTACCGGTAAATATAACAACGTACCTTATTCAGGAAATGCCGGTGACCCCACCATCGCGCTTATGAGAGCGTGCTGTGTTGATTTTTATATTGATTTCGTGATTGACATGCTTTGTTAAACGTTTGACACTATCACATATATTTATTTTTATTAGAAAACCAAGAATGATGTTGCAACGTGTTTTTTCTTTACTAGGCAATTCGCCATACTCTAAGGGATCTTTTTAAACAAATTGATACTTTAACTTTACCAAGTCTGTATATATTTGAAATATGTATGTTCGTAAAAAATTTAGTAATTTTAAATTAAACAGTGACAATCACGATTACAATACTAGGAATAAAGATAAAATAGCGGTTCCAGGTTTTAGATAAGTAAAGAAAAATAAAAGGATCTTCTTAGGTAATTATGCACAGTTTTATAATAAACTTCCCAAACATATTACAACGCTCACAGAAGGGTAATTCAAGTTGCACGTGAAAACATATTGATTAAAAAATCCTACTACACAGTTTCTGATTACTTAAACGACAAAAACGCCTGGACAATTCCGTCTCTGCCAAGCTATCGCCTGTCACCTACATAATTTAAACAAATATTGTAATAACTTTATTATATAGTAAGTATGTAACACATTGTTAAAAGATGTTTCAAATAATGGCCCAGAATTTCTTGCCCGTTCTTCTCGCATTGGCTCTATACAAATTATTTGCTGAACGTGGCAGTGCAATGAGAATATTTCAATACTAAAATTTGTAATTGACCTTCATAAGAGCGTCGTAGACGCCTAAATTGAATAAATGATTTTCACTTTGACATACTAACACATATTCTGTGAAAATGTTCACTGACTACCTGTTACCAGTTAAACGTTTAAAGATAACACAAAAATTTGACGTTTTGAGAAGATTTTTGATTCGATTTGAGAAGACACTTTTTAAAGAACGGACGGACGGACAGCCGAGGTATTTGTTATAGGGTTCCTCTGTCTAGTACGGAACAGGTAGGTAATCTGTGATGGAACCCTAAAAAGTAATCTATGAGTATATTGAACTCGTTTATGAGCTTGGTACTTGATAAAAAAGAGCAGGTGTGTTCTTATCAATATATAAATACTCCTTGAAAGTAAAATAAAGTAAAATAATAATTTCAACTGCTCATTACTGCGCTGAATAAAATAATTGATGTGTTCTTGCGAGTTTTAAATGTTTATGAAGAATTTTAATGCGTGCTAACTAACTTAAATGAGGTATAATTATTATTCAAGTAAGGTACACTTACAGCTACCATTTTAAAATTACGGTCAAACAAATGCAGCAATAGGTCCCGTGCTTTTGAATATAGTATATATACATGTATGCGTTTTGCGACAATTTTTTCAATCACGTACCTTTTAACACGACTGCCCTCACTTACTTGATAAAAGCCAACTTCCCCAACTGAAAGGTATGAAACGCGATTTGGTTTTGTTTACCTGGATGACATAGGCATTTTTTCAATATAAAAAAACCAAACTATTGTAACAATTTTGCAAAAAATTCTGTAAAACCGTCTCTGAAGGTATGATCTACTAAAAAAACATCAAAATACATCATAATTGGTGGGAGTAACACGGGTCGCAATTTTTTAAGTCGTTTATAAAGGAGTTTTAGGGTTCAGGTTCATGTACTTGTGAGTTTCTTTATTCTATCATATAAACAGATTTGTAAGTAGGGGGAAACGTTAGGATCATCGTCTAGGTAATCATACTCATCATCAAGCTATCATAGAAATATCATCTCCTGCACGTAGTGCTGTTTTGAAGCAGTGATGGCTAAGTGGCATTGGCTATGGACTGCCGCGCAGCAGGTCCACGGTTCGAATCCCGCCGCGGGCTTGAGCTTCACCGCATGGTGGAAAGGCATTTTGCGAATACCCGCCTGACTAGCGACCAGCCTCAAGTAGAAAATCTGTCGCCAAGCACCTAACGGTGTGTTCCGGCAGCACTCCTTGAGAGCCAGTGAAATTACCTGAGACTTAATAATAATAACTATGTCACAAGGTGACGGGCGCAGTGCAAGGTGGGCCTCGAGCTTGTACCGTCACAATGAAAAAAAAAAAAGTAGTGCCACTGGCTATGTAGTTTTCGAAGTGATTTACTAATTAATTACCTAGTTGTTAAAATATTATCAATTAACCACCAAAACATTCACGTGAGGGATCGAATACGTAGTCCCGAGTTTTGAGCATGTCAGATGCTCATCAATAATCCGAATGTGCATTCAGCTGCGTCTTCTAGCCCCCGAAGATCCCCCAACGGGCGTGTTTAACATTTAAATTGTTGTTGTCTTAGGATGGCAGTCGTTATAGCTTGGTGGTAGGGCATTTTGCGAATGCCCGCCTGGCTAGCTACCACCCTCAAGTAGAAAATCTGTCGCCAAGCACCTAACGGTGTATTCCGGCAGCTGTCCTTGAGAGCCAGTACTTCTTGGTTAGCCTGAACAACATCTTCGACCACATCGTCACTTACCATCAGGTGAGATAGTGGTCAAAGGCTAACCTATCAGGCATTAAAAAAAAAAAAAATAAGTGTAAAATTCAATAGAATTTAAAAATTTTTGTTGTCATTTGTTTGAAAAGGAATTTGTAATTAACTGATCCATTCTGGAATGCGAGTAATGTTTTTGAGTTCACGCGTGGTTCAATCAAATATTTTATCAAAACGCGTATTTTTTTGTTGGTTAGAGATAGATCCAAGTTAGTATAGTTTAAATTTTTGGTTCGTTCAAATCAGCTCTTACACTAAATGATAAAAGTAATAGCCAGAATGATTATGCTTCTATGATCCTGATGACCTGACAATCGATCCAACATTTTATCAATAGTAATAGAGATTATTTCTTATAAAATATTAACCGACTTCTAACATTCGACCATATGAAAAAACATGTGTAGCCGGAGTGTGTATGTATACGTATTTAAATCTTAAATACGTTAAACTCAATTCTAGATCAGCGTCAAACCGACTTAGATTATACCGTCAGTTATAGAAAACCGTTTGTATAAAACATATCTCGAGAGGTTAATTCTACAACATCTTAAAACAAACTAGCGTTCATTTGTTTCATATATAATCGCAAAGTAATAAACCTTGCGCAACGCTTTCTCATTCGGGTGGTTGAATGACCTACATTCCCTAACAAAGCGTCTACGTATGCTGTTTGTGGTCCAGCCAGCCCACACGCAAATCTGCACACTGTTCTAAATATTTACTTGATGAAGTAAGTCCACTGAACCACTACACTGCGGTTCGATAAACCTATTCAACGTGAAAAGTTTTGAAAATAACTAAGTCCATATAGAGCTTTAGCATAGTAGGAATATGTATTTTATGGGAAGGAACAGGAAACACTATAAATACTTTTTTATTTGCTATCACGGTTTACTACATAAATATTATTATTACTACTATTAGTGCCACTGGCTACGTAGTATTCGGCGTGATTTACTAATTAATTACCTAGTTGTTAAAATATTATCAATTAACCAGCAAAACATTGACGTGAGGGATCGAATACGTAGTCCCGGGTTTTGAGCATGTCAGATGCTCATCAATAATCCGAATGTGCATTCAGCTGCGTCTTCTAGCCCCCGAAGATCCCCCAACGGGAGTGTTTAACATTTAAATTGTTGTTTTCTTGGGATGGCAGTCGTTATAGCTTGGTGGTAGGGCATTTTGCGAATGCCCGCCTGGCTAGCTACCACCCTCAAGTAGAAAATCTGTCGCCATGCACCTAACGGTGTGTTTTGGCAGCTGTCCTTGAGAGCCAGTACTTCTAGGTTAGCCTGAACAACATCTTCGACCACATCGTCACTTACTATCAGGTGAGATAGTGGTCAAAGGCTAACCTATCAGGCATTAAAAAAATTATAATAATAAGTGTAAAATTCAAAAGAATTTAAAATTACTTGTTGTCATTTGTTTGAAAAGGAATTTGTAATTAACTGATCCATTCTGGAATGCGAGTAATGTTTTTGAGTTCACGCGTGGTTGGTTCAATCAAATATTTTAACATAACGCGTATTTTTTTGTTGTTTAGAGGTAGATATACCCAAGTTAGTATAGTTTAAATTTTTGGTTCGTTCAAATCAGCTCTAACACTTAATGATAAAAGTAATAGCCAGAATGATTATACTTCGATGATCCTGATGACCTGACAATCGATCCAACGTTTTATCAATAGTAATAGAGATTATTTCTTTTAAAATATTAACCGACTTCTAACATTCGACCATATGAAAAAACATGTGTAGCCGGAACCAAGAAAGTGTGTATGTATACGTATTTAAATCTTAAATACGTTAAACTCAATTCTAGATCAGCGTCAAACCGACATAAATATTATACCGAAAAAGAAGAAAACCGTTTGTATAAAAAATATCTCGAGAGGTTAATTTTACAACATCTTAAAACAAACTAGCGTTCATTTGTTTCATATATTATAATCGCATAGTAATAAACCTTGCGCAACGCTTTCTCATTCGGGTGGTTGAATGACCTACATTCCCTAACAAAGCGTCTACGTATGCTGTTTGTGGTCCAGCCAGCCCACACGCAAATCTGCACACTGATCTAAATATTTACTTGATGAAGTAAGTCCACTGAACCACTACAATGCGGTTCGATAAACCAAATCAACGTGCAAGATTTTGAAAATATCTAAGCACATATAGAGCTTTAGCATAGTAGGAATATGTATTTTATGGGAAGGAACAGAAAACACTATAAATACGTTTTTTATCTACTATCACGGTTTACTACATAAATATTATTATTACTTACTGGATTTTTACGTTATTTTTATTTTTGAGCTCCCAATATAATAAAATAAACCACGGTACTAATCCCGTAAGTAATAATAATATTTAACACTATAAATATTTAGTTCCCTAGGACGTATCTTGGTTTTAATTATGGAATTGAAAAAAGATAATCTTTTGGCTACATCATTTTAAAAAACCTCATTTTAATCACTTGCGATTGATAAGACTCGGATTCGTTACTCTCTCTAAAGTTCAGTTTCTTTATAAAGTTTCGTGAGCTACATATTGTTTACAGAATATCAGTTATTTCAAAAGCTGGCACCTATTTGGCTCAATGAATAAGCATTGCAATCCTAGGGACAATGCTGCCAGCATGCTGGGCACGCTGCCAAATGGTAGCAGAGAGAGGAGAGAGAGTGGAGCGTTTGGACTGCCTGTGAGTCTGAAATTGCTTGTAGGTTGTCTTAATGCTTTCATTGTAGCAGCTGTAGTTATATAAATTGTTAGTAGTATTATGGTAATAAAGGTATTACCGCCGGTTAAAAAAGTTGTTACTACTGTTATATTTAAAACGGAGTTCCGTATTTCAATTGTATGTTATTTTTAATAACTTGGGCAACTACCGTATTCATATATAACTTCATAAGTAAAAAAACTTAATAAATACGTTGATATTGAATAGTTATAATTCTATCAGATTTAACTGATTTTAAATATAGGTGATGCAAAAAAATATTAATATTTAATAACCACCCTATATTGTGACTACAATACGATACAGTTTGAATCTCATGTCGTGTCATCAAAGATTTAATATCAGTAATAAAATGATAAGTCCAATATCTATTTAGTTACTTTTCTGACCTTATCTTTAATCTAGCGTGTGTAGACTAGGATCGAAGAAATTGTTATTGTGTGACCTACATCAGAAATAGGGTTTTGAGTTTATCTCATCGTTGATTCGTTATTCATCCTTGTCCTTCTACAACTTCAACCACCTTCTACTTCTCTATCCTTGCTACAATTACTTTCCAATAGAAACAAAAATAGGGTCATTATCCGGTCACCAAGCAGTATTGAAAGTATCAAAATTATAGGAAGATAAAAATATTACGGATCAGAGTGGATATTACAATTTTTTGGATTGTATGATATATAATTTTGATCAAATTAATCTCTGAAGACTATCTCACATTTAGTGATTCCTCTGTCATTTGATATCTTATTGGAAGAGTATATCTAAGCTTTCCAGAATAACACCAATATATACATATAATAATGGTTGTATAGATTGCTGAGCTAATAAGCAAGCTGAATCATTTGTAAAAAGTGAAAGCACACGGCTAAGGGTTAGTTGCAGTTTTTTTTATATGATTTTCGGAACAATAACGAGACCCACCTTATGTTGAGCAGACTAACCTTTGCCTATATTAGACAGATATTCTACTTGAGGGTGGATGCGGTGAAGCTCAAGCGGGCGGCCGTGGGATCGAACCATGCACCCGCGCACGGCAGTCCATAGCTATTACCGCTCGGGCATCATTGTTACAAAATTTAAAGTAGGTTGGTAGAGGAGATTAGCGTTAGCTCAGGCCTACCTGTGGCAACAGCCAGCAGCTATGGTCTATTCCACGTAAAGAAGTGGATTAGATAAATTTTGCAGTAAAGCTTGACGCCTTCGGTCTTAAAATGGTGAAAGATGTAATAGAACCTATTAAACAAATCAATCAAAAATCACTTCAGGGATACAATTGCAAAGGAACCCACTTTAACTTATGCAGTTCAAGGGAAAAAAACTGGCTATAATTATACGGGCAGCTGACGTCAGTGCAGTTACGTTAGGTTGGAAGTAAGCAATGGTAAACTATTTATCTAGCAATTTATTTGTTAACGTTTCTTCCGATCTGTCTGATTGTTCCACTTCACACGACCTGTCTGGCATTGATTTTAATAAATTATTGCAAGGTTAGGTGTCACTCAACTAGCTCCGTTGCTTTTTGAGGCACAGATACTCATTTAATGTAATGTACCTATTTATTGGTTTCGAAGCAGTGATGGCTCAGTGGCATTGGCTATAGACCAGGTCCATGGTTCGAATCCCGCCGCGGGCTTGTGCTTCACCGCATGGTGGAAGGCCATTTTGCGAATGCCCGCCTGGCTAGCGACCACCCTCAAGGTGAAAAATCTGTCACCAAGCAACAACCTAACGGTGTGTTCCGGCAGTAGTCCTTGAGAGCCAATTAAATAACAGGCACATGAGACTTAACAACTATGTCTCGGGTGCAGTGCAATTCGTGACTTGTGACGAAATGCATATATGATATAGGCAGAGGTTAGTCCGCTTAACATCAGGTGGGCCTCGAGCTTGTTCCGTCACAATAATATAAAAAAAAATCTATACAGTAAACAAGTTTTACATGCTCCATTCTTCTGTCGCCAAGCACCTAACGGTGTGTTCCGGCAGCTGTCCTGGAGAGCCAATAATTCTAAAGGTTAAGCCTGTTAACACCTTCGGCCACATCGTCACTTACCATCAGGTCAAGATTGTTGTCAAATGCCTATAAGCAATAAAAAAAACATCAATCTAAGCTGCTTTAAGGATATCCTCTGGAAAATAACACTCTTAGCTTCCCAATAACAAAATGAGGTTATCTCATCTTCACAAGTATTTTTTAAAATAGTTTTTCAAAGATGGAGTGAGCAACTGTAGTAATTACAAACTTGTTATCATTCGTACCTAAGACACGTCGCTTTTACAGAGTCGCAATGAGGTGTGGGCAGAAAGGGTCACTGCCCACGGTATTTTACATTTACAGACTTATATGGCAGTTTTATAATGCCTGTCAATAACTCATGAAGCTATCGTCTGTCTTTTACGATTTGCACTCAAATCAAGCGTGCATTGTATGTCTTATTTAGTAAATCTCTTCTCTTCTTAGTAATTGTTTTGCATCTTTGCAAATTAAAAGTATCCTTGATGATATGCTTATCATTTTACAAATATTTCGCATGTTAAGTGTATAGCAAATATTGTAATTAATTGCGAGCATCGCTAGAGTATTAGGTAGGACACTGGTTGTTTTGCCATTTTATTTGCTTTGAATCGTACACATTGCCTGACCGCCAAGTTCTCGCGACAACCCTGACTATCCTTCGACGTCACCACATTTGTGGCTTGCGTCAAATAACTGGTTTATCAGGAGTGCGTTCCTGATGCTAAAGTTAAATTCGCTAGCTTACCACATATAATAGAAGAAAAAAAAAATTGGAATTGTGGTACATACATATTAAGACGAAGTAGTCTTTGAAAAATGATAGAAATTCATATTAAAGTAAGCTTTTTAAAGCCCGGAAAAAATCTTACATAATAATAATAAACTTATACGTAATAATTAGAACTAAAATTTGTATTAATACGATTTCCTATTTAGATACAAAACATGATGAAGCGAAATTTTGGAGCTGTATACGTGTTTTTTTTCTATCGAGATAAATATTAGGAATCATGTTCCATTTTACACTAAAGATATCCTGTAAGGCGGTACACTCTTTCTAAATAAACATGTTCAAAATTTGCCTTTTTGAGACCCACTTTACCTATATTTAGTTGCCATTCGGCTTCTTCTGTATTGTATATGGTCACAACTGAAATATGGCGGAATTAGTTCACATATAAATACAATATATTAGGTATTTCTCATATTACTTCAGAAGTTAGAGACGCAACCAAATGTTATATACCGAATACTTTCCATTGCATATTTTACATAGAAGTTTTTTCCAACAATACCCCAAAAATAGAACGGTATCACTTTAAAAAAGCACCTAGCGGTATAACGTCTCGAAATAAAGTTTGTTTCAAAAAATTGCATATATTAGTTTTATCGTTGCTCTGATATTTTAATTTCTTAAAATATTTCGGCAAATACAACGTTAAATCCAGACGGGCATTCGCAAAATACCTTACCACCATATAACGTATGTTGATTTTTATCTGATCAAGTCACTCGGAATCGGGAACGCACCCCAGGAGCATAGCAGATGTCGCCGTGCCTGCCACCTGGCAGAGACAGTTTTTGTACAATTTTTTCCATTCAACTCAATCGACATCATGCAGATATTGCAGATGCGACGGTACTCGTATTGGATACAAGGACTGCATTTGTTAAAATAGGTTTAATCGAATGATTCATGAGAAATTCAATTTATTGTCAAACTTACCCAAAGGTGACTTCTGAGCTACCTCCTTACAGTATCAGTAGGCTCGTCCACTGCTGAACACAGCCTCCCCTATTAAGGGGGTATTTGCCATAATCCCCACGCTTGGCAGGCGGCTTGGGGATCGCAGTGTAAGATGGCAGTTATATAGATGGTGCTGCTGCCCACCTTACAGTATTTTTCCCTTATTCGCCTCATACGACACTCACGGGATGATATGGGGAGGTGCAATTCTAACCCGGCATCGCACGGGGGACTGCACTGCTTCGCTACCTCCTTAGAACCAGCAAAAAACATATTGTAACCTCTGGGTGGATCTTTTCACTCAGCTACTTCTCCGTGAAGGAGTAGCAGAGTTGTCCTAACGCCATGTAGAAGAAAAAAATTATAACATTTGAAAAATATGCATGTAGGTATATCCGCGAATATCACCGAGATAAAATTTTACGTTGGAATCGTGAAATCATGATAGTTTTGTAGACGAAATTACGCTTTAGAAATAATATTAGAAAATGATCAAAAGCTATTAACAATAAAGAAATGTGTAATGAAATAAGTTATCTATAAGTTACTTATTTCATGTAAATAACATGATTAGATAAATAAAGATGATTAGATGGAACTCGGTATTCGCTACAAGTTAAGCCATGCGTCAATCATACTGTCCCTTTCACGGTCCACGGATTTGCCATACTATAGAAAAGTTTTGAAGTTTGGATATTCAATGCCCCTTTGACACAGCCAAGTGTGACCTACTTGTCTAAGTCCAGATACTATAATTAATAATGTTTTAGCTGAAACTTAATATTGTGCACTCCGTTGAGTGAGCAGAGACGGCATAACGTTAATAAATACGTAAATTTCAAACACCTGTTAAACGACGATTCACGATAAATCATCTCAAAGTCCTCCGACAAGTTTCAAATTGGGTATTGAACGCGAGAGCCGTGAAAACAAGGTCCGCCGTCTGCCCCTGTGAATGTAAACCAATACAACAAACACACCGACAGTAACGTCATTTGCATATAGATTATACTGTACAGGGTGTCCGAAATGTTTTGGTACTTTTTCATACTGAATTCTCATGTCGTAGTTCTTAGCTTATAGGCTATTAAGGACTTTTTCGTATTCCCTCGTTGCATCTGTAGATTAATGCGTGGAAAGAGCAGCGTGCCACTACTTGCGTCTACGTTATGAGGATATTGCTGCGCTTTAGGTGCACTACTGGAATCTTTAACATTTTAAGTATACCATCAGAAGTAATGCCAAATAATAACGTCTCGGCATAAAATCAAGGATGACACAATAACATATGTATTTTAAGAAGTTAAGCTTTTTACAATATGTTATCTTATCGTCCTTTGACGTTAGAGATATACCTGACACTGGTAATAAGATAACCAGTGTCAGATATTCTGCCTCGAAGCAGTAGTGCAAGCAGTACTGTAGAGGGCACTGTAGCAAATGAAATTACTCGAGGAACGAGATATAAGGACTCACGTCTCAGAGTGACGTGCGCAGAGCAGAACGGTCGTGGGTACTGGTAGCTGTTATGGATGCTTACCATCAGAGGGGCGACCTAACTATCTTACCACTTCTTAATATAATAAACATAATATATTGTAGGTACCACCCCATGTATGTGAGATAAGGGTTTGAAAATGATTATAGTAAAATCTCTGGAAGCCAGTCCAATTCAATAACAAATGACGGCAAACGCAATGTTAGGATAGCCTTTATTCTAAGTTAGCCTGAACAACATCTTCGACCACATCATTATTTACCACCAGGTGAGATAGTGGACAAAGGCTAGCCTATCAGCCATAAAACAAAGGTGTCGTGAAAACAATGTTTTAAATGGTTAGCGTAAGTAAACACTTGTTAGGTGACAGAAAACAGTTGCCATCAGAAGCTTTACCCAACCCATTTCCAAAAAATAAACCAATCAACAAAACCAGCCTATCACTGACATTGACAAAAACAATAGTTTTATAGATCATAGGTACACTTAAAATTTCCTTAGAACTAAATCTAAATATAACGCTTAAATGATCTCCCTAATACAAAATTAATGAGCAAAGTAATGATAGATTTATGAAACTGGTTACAAAACACTCCGTAGATACACACTTGACCAAGGCAGGTGGTCGCGGCGAAGACGCGGAGGACGCGAGTAATTTGATATTGCCGAAAAACTACTTCGAATTCGCTAAAATGATTCACGTAGGTATCAAGAATCAAAGGTGAAACAGGTGTACCGCAGATGTCATTATTATTACAATTATAGAGAGAAAAAATAAAAACATCTTAATATGTTTTTAATCTCGACGGCTTAATATAGTCTCTTAAAAATTTATTCGTAGAAACCCGAAATTAAATTCAGAAAGGTTCTTGGAAAGCAGAATCCTAACTTGGAATTTGCAACTTAGCCCATGTTCTGATTCCACAAAAAGAGGTTATTCTCTACTTTTAGTCGCCACTTACATATCTCCTCCTAACGATTATTTATTTTGTGAAGTAATTTGTTAAGATATTATGCCGTTTGAATCCATTTTTTTTCAAAACGTCAAGTGTAACTAACCGGAAATGTATGACTATTCACGAACCGAAGCGAAAACTTTAGAGATAAATTAACAAAAACATGTTGTTTTAGCACTGGCGTAACATTATCCCTAGACAATTCGCTTCAATTGCAAAACATTTTCCATGTTTTATTATTTATATTATCTGCCTATGATTATGATATCCAGTTACACTTCGTCGTCCAAAGAAGAACTGAAATAACGATATTTATGTACTTTTTGCAAACATTCACCTTGGCCCTTTTTATTTCGACTTGAAACCTAATCAGCTATCAATTTTGAAGCAGTGATGGGTCAGTGGCATTAGCTATAGACTGCCGCGCAGCAGGTCCATGGTTCGAATCCCGCCGCGGGGTTGGGCTAGCAAGCTACCACCCTCAAGTAGAAAATCTGTTGCCTAGCATCTAACAGTGTGTTCCGGCAGCTGTCTTGAGAGCTAGGTTAAGCCTGTTAACACCTTCCATCACATCATCACTTACCATCAGGTGAGATTGTGGTTAAAGGTTTACCTATCTAAAAAAAAGGCAATAGAGTGCTTCGAAGATATTTTTGTATCATTTCTTTCATAATCGATAATATATCGATTAGCTGGAAGTGCAAAATGCTTATTATTTGTTATGGACTCACTACAACGAAAAAACTTTTGCTACGCCAAAGTCTTACAATAGGGAAAAATGTGTTTGTGCAGAGAGGAACAGCAGGCTGCAAAATATAGAGCATAATAAAGTAATTTTCTTATTAAGACTTTCACAAAAAAATACTACTTACCTTCGGGTTTTCATCCAATCAAAAACCTATTTAATTTTTATGCTGTATAAGTTGTTATTTACCTATTCTAGAGTTACTTCCTTAATCAATGCAATTTATATATCTAATAAGTAGGTATATATATCGATAAATGATAGTAATTCCCCGTAAACCTTGCGTGTTAATTATGGGCTTATAAAACAATATAAAATTCCAAGTAGGTAGATATTAACTTCTATATCTAGTAGTATCGAGAAATTAGTAGGTATAGTTTACAAGCCTATACAAAATCTTTTGTGAAACCAGCTATTGCATTTTTTCTGTGGTTTTGCTTGCTTTTGCTAAGCATAGGCAGATGCAATTAGAACATGTTACATGTGGGTATACATACTTAGTTAACCAATAGGAAATATTGCATGGCAACAGCCAGAAATTGTTCTTTAAATCGTTCTGTATATAAGCTCTATAGCAAGCAAGAAATAACTTCTATTTTAGCTGCTGATGATATGGTCGTAGAAAAGTGACAAGTCTGAGTTTACTATACATAACATAGATGGGTTATTGTTTCTTCCAACTTTTAAACCCCGAACTGACCATTTACAGACAACCGTTCCTCAAATCAACACAGCCATTGCTATTCAAACCATGGAAATATTTTACGACCAGCTACGAATACATTCAAGGCGACCCCAGCTCATAGCCAGTTAATGGATGTCACATTGTTATCTGTGGCGTCAATTGTCCCAGTTTGTAAAGAATAGAAAAATAGTTTTCAAAGTACATCTACGGGTACCATTACCTATCGTCTCTATTGTTTTATTTGTATCTGTGTCATTCAAATTATTGAAATATATTTCTACAGGAAAATCATCAAATAATTAATAGTTTTTTATTACAAATTTGTAATTACCATTACAAATTATTGAAATATACAGCTTCAGGAAAATCATCAAATAATTAATAGTATTTTGAGACCTAGAGCTACATACATCCATTTAATAGGTAGTACCTACATACATACTTAAGCCTTATTTATATTTTTTATTACATATTATTTTTAATATTAACTGATTTTTATCACAACTAATAGGTACAGCACTTGTTTAAAATTGTCATTACATTTAAAATAAGCAATAATACCAATTATTGAAATAATGTAAGTGTTAAATTGTGGCAATATTTATATATATCGATAAATATTTCATTATTTCCCGCCTTGAATGAATTTGCATTTGTTCGCCTTCAAGAATATTTTGAAGGCTTCATAAACATAATCTTTTTCTCCACCACGAAATTGTATGAATAACAAAGGCTCTTTCAACAAACATAATGGTGTTGCTCCTATTTCTTTGTATCTATGCTCGCTTACAGTCGTTTTTACGTCCTAATTGATTGTTCTATTATATCATTCACAGTTTATTTATCATCTATTGTAAAAGAATCCATAGGCTTTTTTGTTCTGGCGAATGTTCGCTTTTATATAGGTACTCTTTATTGTTTAGCTTCCTTACTAAGTGAAGGCCTTATTTTTTTCTTCCTTGGTAGTGACTTCGCCGTCGAATTGTTGCAGATATAGTTCAAGCTATTATTTGCATGGATTCGACTATTACACGCAGATTATTCAGCTTAGTTTTACATCTTAATAAATTTGTAGTCCATTTGCTTTTATATATACAAGATATTATGCAAACTAAAACTGTAGAGTCTGTATAAAAACAACTATAAATGAATCAGTACAACGAAACTTGATCTCATTTTTGAAATCTATCACGTCCTGAAGTGCGGGCATATAGTAAAGCATGTATTCAATTTAATGCCTTACTACAAGGTAAAAAGATATAATTTAAGGAAATATAAAATATGACTTGCTAACCACAACGTGACTCCGTTGTCAACAATTCATCACCCAAGGAAATGTCAACCGCAAATTCCTCCAGTACTTCCTTAAACAATTTCCGATTGTAAATAAAACCGCTCTGCAGCAGTAACGAGTTTCCACATAAACGCCACTTTGTTACAATTATGTATTTAAGTACTGACATATAATAATAAACTATTAAAATGCTATTTTTAAATACCATAAGTGTTTTTCAAGATTTGGGCACTATATAGTGTCATTTTTGTTACTTAAGTTTTTTACATATACAATACTCGTATAATAAAAGGACGATTTTGTTGTCAGGCATTCAAGCAAAACTACTAGAAAATAAGTGTATGCACGTAAATAGATTTAAGATAAATGATAGAAATGTATAATTTAAAATTTTCTCATTCACATAGATATGCGTTGATTTCCTTGTAGATACTAAAATGTTGAACAACAAATTTGCTTAAAAAAATTAAAATACAATACTGAAACAATTCAACAAGCCTTGTCATAAATGAAATGCTTTTTTTCCAGACAAGATCTCTCACCATAGACATCCCATGAAATCCATGGTAATACGAGTTACGTCTTATCGCACAATCTTGAGACCGATAAAACGCCCCAAAGAGTCTCATTTGCGTTTATAAATTCAACTTTGCTATTACACAGGCAATATTTAGTTTCATGCTTCCTTTGGCTTGCAACACGAAAGCAAAGCTAGACTGGATTAGAACCAGTCTAGGTACTCGCATAGGTTGTCTAACCACGCCTGTGTTATGCTCGCTCTGGCTTGTTATTAGCGAGCTGTTCAGTTCAGGCGAGAACTGCTTTGAAGATACATTTCTGTTCATTTACGTTTTACAGTTTTAGTTTTTGAATTTGTGGCCCTACTGGAAGTACATTTGAGTCCGAATTCATGTGATATTATTTTCACTAACTACGATTAAGTCAAGTTACTTTGGCTAATCAATACCCAACTGGTAGTGCGCTGCAGCTCTTGGATTAGCTGTGGACCTGCAACGGTCAACGACTTGTTCAAATGTTTTACTTGTGGCAGCTATAGTATTATTGAAGATTAATTGATGTTCATTAAAGGTCCACAGCCAATAATTAATTTTATTAGTTCTTCGTTGCTGTGTGGATTACTAGATCTACTATTCTGATCGTTATTGTGTTGCTGTCTTAAATAGTGGTACTGTTATCGAATTGCATAGTACCTACTTAGATAATATAAAATGTATAGGTGAATTAGATTCTAAAGACGGTACGTAGTATTATTATATGTTCTATGACGGTGATCCAAAGAGTCCATAATATTTTTATGGATTCAAATATCCTAGACGTGAGATGGAAAAAGAATAACCACGGTTTCTATTTATTGTCTTGTTTCGAACGAGAACAAAATAAAGCAGCGTGATAAGCCGAAATTAATAAATAATCTGTTATAAATAATACAAAAGAAAGCGCATAAGCGACAACAATCAGTTTTTTTCTGTTATTTGTCGGAACAAGCTCGAGGCCCACCTGATGTAAGCCGACTAACCTCTGCCTATATACAGATGCATTTCATCACCACTCACGAATTGCACTGCGCCTGTCACCTTGATACATAGTTGTTAAGTCTCATATGCCTGTAATTTCACTGACTCTCAAGGACTGCTGCCGGAACACACCATTAGGTGCTTGCCACCATTAGGACAGATTTTCTGCTTGAGCGTGGTAGCTAGCCAGGCTGGCAATCGCAAATGCCCTTCTACCACATCAGTTATAATGTAATACAAAAGGTGATGACTATAATATCATGTTTATAATCAAATACTGCGTGCAAAGGCTAAGTGTCAAAATTACCCAATAAATATTAATCAGAGCTATATTAATGACGTCTGCTCTGTATACTACAACTCCAACATCAATTTGATGTAATGATAATTGTATTAGCTAGCATCGATTATAATATTCTAGTTATAGAGTTCAACGGGATCTATCATGTTGTATTCGATTCAAATGAACCTACAACCCTTTGCGGCAACGAATGATCTACGATGTGGTCGATTGTCGATAAATTATTCGTATGTAGAATCGATGTACGAATTGGAACATGAACTCTGAAGCGTCCATCACTGGACCATCGGCCAGTAACCCCAGCCATCTGTTTTGTTAGATTATTACAGTACCACAATTCAATCATCTGTGAACAGACTGAAAACGAATACCGAGTCACTCTACCTATAAACATATTCTTGCACCTATACTATGCTCAATCGGCACAACATTATGTATCATTGTTCCACATTGCTCTGTTAGCTCTTATACAAGTATATGTTTCTATAACGTGCGAAGCGCTTTTTTTGGGAACGTTGGATGTCTGAGCAATTATACACCTACAAGTTAGGTTCGCGGATAACTTGCAAAGACCTGTCTGATCTTCATGAAATTCTGTAAAAACTAGCTTAAAAATATATAAAAGCGTTTTGTTAGATTGTAATTATAGCTCTACTTAAAAAATTTAAAAATCTTTTAAGATTGTACACAAATTGAAATTGAATGGCAGAACTCTAAATCATGTCTCTAGCTTATAACTTGATGTTTATTACGCAAAAATGTGATTTTTCAATTTATAAGATTCACCCGGGGAGATAATAAATTAGCGGGTTTCAGACAGCAGAGCAGTTTTAAAGGAAGAAAATGATCAATATTATAATCAAATGTGTAAAAAAATTAATATTGTCCTTGAGTATTGCTCATATGATAAATATTTGAGCATTGGTCAAGTGCATACGTAACGCAAAGAACTGGCTGTAGACATAAAACATTTAAGGTACCTAAATGTAGTATAACAATGTAATTTTAGTACAGGAATAGCACGTTAGTAATTTAGCTCCTTATGTACATAATTCTCTGCCAAGTCACAAATAATCCTCATAAGTGAAACATAGCCATATCAACTGCCCATCGGTAGTTGTCAACAGCCCATTAGATAGTGTGTATGCATAAGTACCCGTATTTACGTCATTATATAGGTGCCACTCTCACATTTTAAAACACAGGCTGATTTTTATTCTTTTGTTGATAAAATTGGCTTTGAATTCATCTGCCAGTGTGCCTCTTTGGACCACTGAGTACGGGTGAAGTGACCAGTAATAATACGACTATTCTTCCCACGCTGTCTGTTAATTTGTAATTCCAGGAGAGCTTTAATTAGTGCCTATACATTATATTTTAATAAAATACATTTGGTGCTTTTATTCCACATTAACAATTTGCACTGGCGCAAGTTTCAGGACTGTTTTTGAAACCGATTCAAAATTCAATGTACACTTTCAGTATGAAATGTGTAAACGACCCTGGTATTATGGCCGCTGATAAGTAATAAACAATAATTATTCGCGTAGTTTAGCAGCTATGCCAAAAATAAGAATAGTGCAAACTTATGCGGATTCAAAAGTAGCTATTGTTACTCTCCAACCCTTACACTATCGATAGATAGATAGATAAACTCTTTATTGTCACACCATAATCTATACAACTAATACAAACAAATAATAAAACTTAGTGCTACAATGGGCGGTCTTATCGCTCAAAGCGATCTCTTCCAGACAACCGTATATTCGTCCCTATAAAGTTATGACAGTCGTAAAAGAGATAACATTTTTTTTTTTTACGCGAATATGTTAACCTTTGACCACAAGAATCCCTTTATTCCCAGTAGAATACCAAGTTTGATAACTAGATCTCCTAAGATCTGTCTCTATTACTTTATGTAATGGCTTCATAACACAGCTGCGGTGTGTTTCAACACCGCTTGGCGACAAGCTATCCTTGCATGCTTTTGATAAGTGCCATTGCCCAAACATTTTGCAATGAAGGCCAAAACTACTGCAGAATTTGAACGATGGACCCGCTGTGCGAGAGTCAATAGTCATTCCCTTCCTTCCTTCCATTGGGCCGTCATTGCTTCCAATAATAATAAATACGTTTATAAACCATTAAAGTAACCAAGCATCTACCACCTATTTAGAAGGCTTAATTCATCGTAAAAGTATGGCTCCATTTATAGATAATATATTTATTTAATAAGGATCAATATCCTAGCTAACTGTTTTTTCTTTTGCTGCAGGTTTTCAACAAAGAAGTTACTGAAGTTGCTGGCTGGCTGAACGTGGTTATAGGTGTGTATTTAAAATGATTCGTAATAATTATTTTTACTAAATATATAGTTTTGCATGACAAAACAGGTGTCAGAGTTCTCGTTGATAGTATATGCTATAACTCCCGTCAACGCGAGTAAGGTAAGCTGCGCATTTGGCGCGCAACATCACTTATTAAAGTTTAAATAGTAGTTTAGTAGCGCTTTCCATACAAACGTACTTCCGTCATATTTTAAATACAGAGTGTTCAAACTCGGAGAAATTTTGAACAGTTTCCCTTGAGCCTAATATCATCTATGCTTCTAGTTTGCCAATTTGAATTGCGTCATGAATACTCTTCCCTTAACATCTTGACTTGAGTGCAAAATGTGTGTTTTTATTCACCGGCATCGATTCCGATTCCGATAGCGAGAGCAATAGCAGAGACGCGAATTTTGTACTCTAATTGAATTTCAAGCGAAACGAACCATTAGACGGTGCAGCCGTCAACCAGGCTACTAGTGAATTAATATTGTAGGCAACTCTCAACGTTCTGTATTATTGATGTCGCCCTTCTGACACTGACGTTTTCAATAATAGAAATGAGACAGGTACTTACTATCTTATTAAAGCATTTCCAAGTAAAGTTGAAGCCAAGGAAGCAGTCGACCATAAATTCAAACTCAAATTCAGTATTTCGACACCAGTAAATTTGTCTTGTTAGAAATAATAACAATTATTGGATTATAAACTAATGTAAAATAAACTTAAATAAAAATACTCATATAAATAGGTTTTTATGGCACCGTGGGAATGATGGTGTTCTGATCATCATCTGTAAAAAATGCTAAAGGCAGAAAGAACATTATTTGTCCACTACCGTCGTCTTTAGGATACTATCCCGCACTCTACATTTTTCCCCGTGGGGTGCCAGGTTAGAATTGCACCTCCCCATATCATCCCGTGGGTGTCGTAAAAGGCGACTAAGGGAAAAATACTGGAAGGTGGGCAGCAGCGCCTTCTTAAAACTGCCATCTTACACTGTGATCCCCAAGCCGCCTGCCAAGCGTGGGGATTATGGCAAATACCCCCTTTATAGGGGAGGCTGTGTTCAGCAGTGGACGATCCTGCTGATACAGACTCTACATTTTTCCTCAAGATTGTGCCTCGCGGAAGTCATCTGTTCAAGTTGGCACAAACTATTCGGAGCGCTACTAAAACATTTTTTTAGGCCTTAAAAAACGGATTCTATTAAATCAACATTAAGGCGATACAAAAACGAACTCTATTAGAACAACTTTTGAGGCGCCACAAAAACGGACTCTATATTAAATCTTGTTTTGAGACTCTACAAAACAGTACTCTATAAAAACAATTTTAGAGGCGCTACAAAAACAGACTCTATAAAATTAAAGGCGCTATAAAAACGGACTTTTGCAAAACTACTTATGAGGCGCTACGAAAACGGGCTTTATATTAAAACTACTTTTAAGGCGCTACAGAAACGGACTCTATAAAAACAATTTTAGAGGCGCTACAACGGACTCTCAGTTTTTGCGCCTCTAAAATTGTTTTTCTAGAGTACTAGAGTTTTTGATGTAATTAAAACTACTTTTGTATATACTTACCTATATTACTCATAATGTTTTTATACCTACTCGTACCTTAGTAAGAAATGTTTCGTGGTATAAAGGGGAATCACGTAAGGCAATCGAACTTTAACCTATAGAATTCATAAATTCAGTGCAAATTGTTAACTTTGAGGTCAATGCCTCCAAGGCGAATGTAGGAATATTTGTATGGTTTGTGGCACAAAAGGGACATCAGCCACTCGGACTTTGACCTATGGAATTCATAAATTCAGTGCAAATTGTTAACTTTGAGGTCAATGCCTCCAAGGCGAATGTAGGAATATTTGTATGGTTTGTGGCACAAAAGGGACATCAGCCACTCGGACTTTGACCTATGGAATTCATAAATTCAGTGCAAATTTGATACCTTCGAAGTCAATGCCTTAAAGGTTTATGTTGTCTTTGGCTAGAAATTCCAAATGTATTGGTTTTTTTATGGGTTAGTGATCACCGTCGTCCACGAACATCCGCAACACCGGAGGTCTCGAGGATGCGTTGCCGGCCGTTGAAGAGGGAATATGCTTTCTTCCTGAATGCTCCTAAGTCGTATCGATTCGGAAACATTTCACATGACAGCTGGTTCCATATTGTCCCATTATTATTTCAAATTAACAGCCCGTCTTCTATTAGTACTTGATAATCGGATACGCGAGGCTTGGAATCAATAATTAAAATTTTAACAATAAAATACGACTTCAGACATAAAATACGCATTATTATGGAGAACTAAAATACTACTCGTCAGATCTCACTCAAATTTAAATGGGACCACATGACAAGCCCATCGGTACACATGTTGAGTTATTATAAGGTTATTATTAGTTATTACACACAAAAAAACAGTTGAATTTAGAATAACCTCCTTTTTTTGAAAACTGTTAAATATTACATATATATCTTCTAAATAAATAGTTTCGATATTTTAACTGACATTTTAACTAAATAAATAATGTGACGGTTGTAATCGTAACACATTTTTAGTAATTCGGCTTGTATTTATAACGGGTCCGCCATCTAACGTTTTTTTTCAATTCGTGCTTATTTCGTGAATGGTAACACTTAGCTCATGTTTGATTTGACAGATAATTAATTTTATCTTTCCGCTGAACGATTATGGTTGTGTATACGCTTGAACAACGCTGGGAAATATTGCGACATTACTTTGAAAATCATGGTAATATTGCAGAATGTGTGCGAAAATTGCGTACGGATTTTGGAAGAAGAGAAGCACCGTCGCGATCGTTATCGGGCCATGTTGAACCAATTTTTGTTCACAAAAATTGAAGAGGAGGATATTGGCAACATTTGGTTACAACAGAACGGCGCTACGTGCCTCACAGCCGAAGCTACACTCGATGTTTTGCGCCCTGTTTTTGAAGATCGCATTATCAGCCGCAGAGCTGATGTCGTTTGGCCACCTCGGAGCTGCGATTTGACACCGTTGGATTATTATTTGTGGGGTGCCGTCAAAGATGAGTGTTACGCCGACAAGCCAGAGACAATTTACGCTTTAAAGGACAATATTCGTGCAGCCATTGGTGAAATACAGCTGCACACAATCGATAAAGTGCTTAAAAATTGGACCGATCGTGTAGGCTACTGCATGGCCAGTCGAGGTAGCCATTTGAATGTAATTCTTTTCCATTATTAACCGGAAGGATTGTACTTTCAAATAAAAAAAGAAATTTGAGAAAATATTCAGTCCTTTTTTTATAGCATATATAAAAAAAGTTATTTGGCGGACCCTTTAATAGTTTGAAAAAAAAAAGAAGGAGATTATTCTCAATTCAACTCTTTTTTTGTGTTCGATATTTTAACTGATTCGATATTCCTTCGTACAAATCGAATGTCGATTGTATGCAAAATAAATAATTTATCTAACAGTCAATCGGTATAATGTTCGACGCTATATAATTCGCATTCGGTACCTATTGTTTTCATTTAATTATGCGCAGATTAATGCATAAGGAATCGATGACGCAATTACGAATGAGTGCAGGAACGAATAAGTTATTAATACTACTTATGTATGCGATAATACATGAATAGCTACATAACCAAACGTATATTACTGGAAGTAAATATTACTGGAAATAAAATCATGTATACCTAGGCTTCGATTTTTTTACCTGTAGATGAGCTGTGAACTCCCCATATTTACTAGACGCATGCAAGGTAATTGCCGTAGTCACTACCAGTCTTGCACTTCCATCCGTCCGATAAATACGTTGCCGATAATCGTGTGTTTTTATTAGGAATAAGTTGTGGACAATATGCCTACCTGTGTAATTTTAACTGTAGACACTCCACTAATTATAGAGGCCAGTTAGCACTATACATATTTCTTTGTTTTTGGGTCGGTTCCATTTTTTGGTAAAAATTAATAATTTACGCCATATTATTAATTTACTTACGCTGTGACCATTTTTAAATCAGAGACATAAAACAGTTACTAGAATCAGACCGGAACGGAAACTAATGGAAGGACCAGACCTGGGTATCAGAACGAAATACACCATTCTGTCTATTAGACAGTCTGCTGATTTAGGATATTTCTTGATCTGACATTTGGTGCAAGTTCTCAACTTTTCTACTGATCCGTTCACGCTTGTTTATGGCTACTTAGTAGTTGTGTCAATTTCCTTTCGTCTCTTTTCTGTTTACCGTCTCGGAATATTATCGACTAACCGCCACAACTGCGATAATAAAGTTAATTATGGGCATATCAACAATTAATTTTAATCCGTCTAAATTTATATTATTTTTAATTAATCTTTATCGCTCACGACCAGAGACTTTAAAGGTAGTCCTCAGTCGTGGAAGTTAGCTGAAAATATAAGAGCCACGACTAAGGACAATTTTTAACAGTATGTATGGTTTGCCGATATATTTGTGTTTTTTTTTATAATACGTATACCATTATTTGTAATAAGGAGTTATAGTAGTATGGTTTGTGTTTAGTGCTATTATGGCATGAAAATGTATAGCACCGGACGCTATGTGTGGACCTAAGGCCTTAATGACTAACTGTTTTTTTTTTATCTTATGGTGTTGTGACGGAACCAGCACGAGGCCCATATGGATCGGTGGCACGGCAGTCCATAGCTGTAATCGCTTCGCTACCATTACTTCAAAATAAAATATTATGGTAATGAAAATAAACATTATTTTGACATGTGGCCTCTATAGCGGACATGGTCTTTAAAATGAAAATTTAAAAATAAGGTCCATCTCAATTACCATTCTAATTAGACAAAAAGACCCCAGGAAGCTGGGCAACGAATGAGATGGATGATTCGAATAGAAGAGTGTATGTAAATAGAGATATATAGATAAAGACAGATGTCTGGTGTAACTATAATGGATATGACCAGGATTGTCTGTTTTTTTTAATATTGTTAGGTTTGCAATAACGCTTGCTATGCGGATTTCATTACAAAATCACAAATATCCCGCATAATAATCCCGCACATGACTTAAATTTTTCCTATCGTATATTTGTGATTTTATAACAGGATTGTCTGTATCAGAGGAAACTTCAAAGTACCACCAGTGCAAGAACATTTTATAACGAAACATCTAAAAGACATTGAAAAAGATTCACTTTTTTTGACAGTATTAAAGGATATCTAATAAAAGAATTCTACTACTCGTTACAAGACGTCTTTACAGATAAGACTCAGTAGCTAAAAATGTTTAATTTTGGTCTCTTTTGAACTATTATAGTTACAAAACTTTAGTCCTACCCAGAGTCCTATAAACTCTGGAGTGCTCACCAGGGTTTCATGTTGTTAGTACATATTAAATTATTTCAGATCTATTGTACACATGACGATGGAGAAATAAATGATTGTGATTTCCAGAGTAAATAGATTAGCATGGTATGGGCATGTCTTCCTCGGGTGGAATGAAAGACATACTAACGTTAGTAGTAAAACTATAAATAACGTTAAATAGATATTAAAAATAAATTTTTCAAAATAGCCTCTCATCAACCATTTGCCATCACTATTCATCTATTACCCATTGAGACCATTCTACGTCCAAATACGATAGCTCTGCTGTAAATTGGTCATCATGTTCTTTGTATGTGTATACCAGAGCTGGGATGTCAAGGTGAAGATTTTTCTTTGTGTGTGGACTAGTGTCAGGATACCAAGTTTTCGTTCAGATATCGATCAGACCTGTGGAAGTTGCTCACATCTCTTAATCCACTATATAAGAGCTGATGGTCTTCAAACAGCTGAACAGATTTTCTGGAATCATAGCTAAAAATATTCTAGATGAAGTGACCTTTTCACAAAAAAGAAGCTAAATCAAAATCGGTAAAACCGTTTGGGAGCTACGATGCCTCAAGTGTTATAAATATGAGACACATTATACTTATAACACCCCTTTGCGTCGGAGGTAAAAAGTATTGATTATAATTATGAATAATTGTCATAGGGTTCATCGGAAGGAAAATTAAAGTATCTAAGGACTGCGTTAACAAGGACATGGGTATGAAAGGGTACAGTAGGCACTGAGATCACAAGTTGTAGGAAAAGTAGAATAGAAGAGGGTGGAAGAAAAATACACGATGTACCAACCCCACAGCTTGGGATAAAGACAAGAAGAAGACGATTTACATTAAGCCTTATCATAAACATCCGTTTCACAAAGGCATCTTCGATAAGAGACGGTTTACCAGAATTGCCACGCTTGGCAGGCATCTCGGAAATCTAAAATAGCAGTTCTTGAGAAAGCGCTAATGCCTACCTTCTGGTACTTCCCTTGTCGTCGGCCTTACGACTTCTACAGAGCAATATGGAAAGATATAACACTAGTCCGATACTCCGCGGGACATTTTTTATTTTATGTTACCATTATAAACGTGCAGAACCCACATTACTATTGAAAATCAACGCAATTAGCATAGCTAATGATACAATTTTATACATAATGTCTTATAGGTTTCTATATAACTGTATTTATTACCGTTGTATTAATTACACCTACTTAACTCACAAAGCCTGTAATTACCGTAGGCTTATTGGTACTTAGGTACTCACTACCCAGATAAGCCTAACAATTTGCCAATTATATGGATTATCCTATAATCCTACTTTGCAACAACTTCCATTACAATAAACATTTTCGAACCTTAGTCCAAATACAAACAGGAAGATATTTTTTACACTAAATGACCTCGAGAATCTCAGCCATGGTACCTAGTCGACTCTGCCAAGGACGGTACACGTTAGAACGTCGCCTAGAAGATGCCCAATCACCCAGATTATGTGCATCAAGGAATACGAGGCAGGCAATGAATTCCAAAGTTAATAAAGGATAAGAAGCGAAACACTGTAACTAGTACTCGTGCTGTTGGAATTACTTGAAATACCAACAATGTCACATTGCTGGTTGTCAGGAGATATAATGGGGATTATGAAACTAAATTATGTTATGTAAAGACCCCAAAATCCTGTAACAACTAATAAACTGGAGACGAAGCACTTGTCCTCTTCTCGTTAACTAGTGAGTCTTTGCCGATGAGAACCTTTTGTCTTCTCTCTTTATTGACTGGAGTACTTCAAGTTGGTGTTTATCAAATCCATCCACAGTTGAGGTCTGTACTCTATGTAAAGATCATGTCTGATGCCGAGTACCAACCTCACCTTTGCAATAACGCCTAGCTTCGGTCAAGTCAAGTTCCAAACATTAAACTTTAAAACGTTAAAGTCAGAAAAAAGTGCTTTGCAGAAATGAGATTTTTGCAGAATCGATATTAATAACCCCAATCGGAGACTGTTTACTGGGTCAATTTAAAGCATGACGTGCCCTCACTATGCAGCGTATTTGTTTTGTACTGATTCGTGCATCGGACCTATAGGTTTTTACTACCTAGCTATTATCTGCATACTTAACAGTGTTTCAGCAGATAATTAATATGCATCAGAAAAATTGCATCACAAAATACGGACCCCTCAGGAATACAGGCATTAATATCTATCTGTTTAGAGAAGCTGTCTTCAATGACCACTCGAATTGACCGTTTTTTAGAAGGTCCGAAACCCAAGCATACAAACCAGTAGGCAAGCCGTAAGAAAGAACTTGCTTAAAAGGCTGTCGTGTCAAACCTTATCGAAGACTTTTGAGATATTCACGTAAACGGTTAGTGCCTCCCCATATCTCTCGTTAAGTTTGCTTCAACTGTAGTGGTATCCAAAGAAGATCCCCGTGAATTGAGGTATTTTTTTTATTTATAGCTTATAGCTTAGTCTTTGACCACTATCTCACCTGGTAGTAAGTGATGATGTAGTCGAAGATGTTGTTCAGGCTCACCTAGAATTACTGAAGAACAACAGGTACAAGTTTTTAGTAATTGGCAGGGTCGACATAACTTCAATTTTGAGCACGGACGGCATATTGTCAGCTTTGATGCTTTTGACACTGTACCTACAAGTGTTTAATGTGAGGACTTAGAAGCGAAATACTCTAATCAGGAACGGGGAGATCTTGAAGTGCACCAGCACTATTGCTGGAATATCACCATGCCAGGTAGAGAGCTTTTTTTCTACAGTATGTAAAGTAAATAACTGTTTCGTATTATATAAACGAAGATACTCAGGTACTCGCGTTTTTACAACTAGTAGGTAGGTACGTCTCGCTCATTCTAGACAATACCCACTGTGGTAATTAAAAGATTAATGGTATTTCTTTAAAATGTGAATTAATGAGATAAGACAACATAAAAACATAAGGATATTCTAGAAATACTGTCAATTAAATATACATAATATTGTCAAAACTACTTAGGATCCTACGGCTCTGTCAAAGATCAATCTTTGTGTTTATGTTTGGGTATTTTTCGTATGAGTTATCTACCTAATACCTATACGAATTACCAGGTAAGGTAAACTGCACTTTTTACCTACATATCACTTTTTGCTAAAATTTTAAACAGTAAGTATACAAAATTTTTCGAGTCATACTCGAGTAGTTACTTAGTAAATAATCGGTACGAGGAATTTCCTGAAATACAAATTAGCATAGATGACTGAATTTAAAATGATTCTACAATATACAATGACAAAACAAAATGGCACTTCCTACTAATATTGTAAACGTGAAAATTTGGAAGATGTTTGTTACTCTTTCACGCAAAAACTACTGAATGGATTTTAATGAAACTTTACAACAATATAGCTTACACATCAGAATAACACATAGGCTGTAATTTATAAAGTTAATGTGTGAATTGTCCAAAATATAACGATAAGTGTCAATTAAGTAAGAAAAAAATCTACCATATGCGACCTATTCTGGTGTGCGCTGCAAAAACCTTTAGTATCACACGTATATAATGTCTAACATAAATGTTAATCTTAAATTGTCCAACAAAAAAGTCCGCGACAGCATATATCTATTTTATGTATAAGCCGTTCTCCAAAATTGTGAAGTGTCATAAATACTACTAATAAACTAATAAAAATTGTCATTACAAAATTACAAATATGTTATAGAAAAAAATTAAGTCATGTGCGGGATATTTGTAATGTAATCCAAATAGCAGGCGTTATTGTTAAAAAAAAACATTTTATTTCTAATGCATATTTGGTATTAATAAATTGATCCTTATCAAGCTAACATTAGAAAGGCAAACGTTTGTGAGTGTATGTTTGTTACTTCTTCACGCTCAAATGACTGGACCAATTTTGATGAAATTTGGAATGGAGGTAGATGAGGTGCTGGATTAACACATATGATATTTTTTTTTCATCATCATTCATCACCACGTGGGTGTAAACGCGGGGCGCAGCTAGTATATTATTATTCAACTCCATTTCTCATCAACATCTCTAGGTGCCTAATATTTATGAGAGTCCTCACGTAGAGCCTAGAGCTATTCTATCTGCGAGGACTGCGACAGTCATTAAAATTATTATGTGCATACACTATCGACGTACCTGTTTAACGACCCAAATATATGGGTAGTTAGTGCCTCTCTATTATGTGCTGCGTAATTGGAGGTAATTCTCAATGCGTGGCGCTATCTCTCGTTAAGGCCTCTTCTCTCCTGTAGGTGCAAGTTTTAATTAGTTGCATACCTCCGTAAGTTCTCTTCTAATGGCACATACTTGGATAGAATTTGGCGTAGCTCCATATGGAATCGATATAAAACAGAAGAACTGTAACCATTTGCCTCATCCGTTTTCGGGAGTACTTCAGACACTTCTGGTTGTCAGGTCTGATCCATTGTTCTGACTCACTCTTGAAAATACTATAAATTCTATCATAATCTTCTTCCATTCATATATAGCAAGAAACAGATAATAATTATCAGATAATTATTATTGATGGATGTGACGGTACATGATTAATAGATACGAAATTATGGAAAAAAGTCTCGGATTCATGTCGATTCTCAGAGATTATTTGAGGAAGATCGGGTCTTCCTAATCTATAGTTTTTGTGTATACATAACTCAACGCAAATCAACATATAAATTCACAAAGAGAAACACATTAGAATATTTTTCAAAACTACTTTTTCGAATATTATGAATAGTATCATGGGCGTTATTTGATGCTCTGCTATTTGGAGCGTAGTCGGTTATCTTATCATAGATTCCCCGATGGCACGCCGCAGTTGATAAAGATAGTGTCTGTAATGTAGATACAACACTTTAGTTACACCTTTTGTAGTTGCTACACTGTAACCCGTTTGTTCTATTAACTTTATATTTTAAGTACCTACTTATTCTACTTACCGGGGTAAGGCTATCTTATAAGGTGAAACTGTATATATCAGTGGATGCACGGAAAACCGGTAGACGCATGTAATAAAGGTAGCTTTTTACCATTAGTAGATATATGTTGAGATAAATATTTCAGAACTAGAGAGCTGATTAAATGGTATCTTTAAACATCCATTGAAGAAACCACAACAAGCAAGAATCATCTAGGGAACTAAAAAGAAAATCTGGTAAAAGCAGTCACGAGAAAGAGTATGAAAATGAATTATTATATATTAAATACATTTTAAGGAAATTTAATATAAAAAGAGACATGAAATATGAAAAGTAGAGAGCTTAACTCATCAGAGACCAGCGCGTAAGTCTGTAACTGGTAAGGAGAGTATACTTATTTTATTACTTATACACGTATTGAAGAAATGGGAGCAGTGTTTTGAAAGTTTGTTTGGAAGAGGTGGTAGCAATTCTATCCTTATTTATACATTTTATGTTGACAGTAATATTTGTATTGGTAAAAATTGTAAAGGTATCAATGGAAAGGCTGCCTGTATTATGGGATATCTTGTATATAATGCGTATCGAGATGAGCAAACTAGCAGCAGAGGCATTAGCCTTCTCAGCATCATCGGTAAATGGTATTCAAAAGTGTTGATTTAAAGAGTTGTGAAAGAAACAAATGGCAAAATGGTGGGTGTTGTGGGACACAACGATACGAGACAAGACTTTTTTTAGAGATTTTTTTTGTTTATAGCGTCCGACGTCTTTTTTCTTTTAACAAGTAATTACACACGTAATATTATGATTGGTTGATTACAAGTTGAACGAGATAAAGAGTTTGTACATCTGATAACTTTATTTACGAAGTATAAAAATCATGAGGGAGATGTGGAAAGAAAAGTTAATGCTGGAAATGAAATTACTGAGGCATTTCATGGTCAGCCAAAAAGCGTTCTAAAAGGCAGGCTATGACAATGAATAGGGGTGTGTTAGTGCGAACGTGTACGTAAGTTAGTGAAGTTTGGATTGGTAAAAGTCGAAATGCAGTTGAGAAGCATGAGCAAAGCACTAAAAGCAAAGAAATTGCAAGAAGCAGTGACTAAGGAATTAATGTGAATGTGAAGTATGTAATAATTACGTAATCCCAGAAAGCAAACGAGTGGGCAGCTGATCTGGTGGTAAATGATCACCGTCGCCCACAGACATCCGCAACACCAGAGGTCTTGACAATGCACTGCTGGTCTTTCAAGAGGAAATATGCTGTCTTCTTGAAGGCTCTTAAGTCATCCGTTCGAAAATACTTAAAATGGCAGCTGGTTCCATACAGAGACAGTGCGAGGCAGAAAACGCCGTGAATATCACACGGTTGTGGACTTCCAGACGTTAACATGAAATTGATGAAACATTTTGCTCTGTCGGGACCTCTGATAGCGATATTCAGGTATATAGATATTAAATCGAACAGTCTCTCAAAACACTCCCCGTGATAAATACGGTAAAAATTCAGTGCCAAAGGGTAGAGTTGTATGCTAGGATGGTTTGGACATAGGTATAGATGGAATGGACGAAAGATTATCGAATGGCAAGTAAACAAGGCAATCATGATGGGATAGACCTTGACAAATGTTTTCTGATTGGATTAGATATGTTCTGGGAAAACGCCAGATCATGTGTACCCTTAACAGACGGGCGTGAATGAAGAATGTGATGATAGCAGAGGATGATGAGAGATTTGCCATTAAGGTTGAACTGGCCGCTCACTTCTCCATACAAACGTCGTAGTGTGATCACTCCCTTATTTGAGATTTTAAGTCCAGAGTTAAGCATAATATCGATTGATATCATCATTATCTAGGCTTGTATGATACCAAAATTTATAAAAGATAAATAAGTTGAAAGTTATGAGCCTCGAAAACTTTATATGAAAATGTTTCAAGGCTCATATTTCTCAATTTAATTATTTTATTAAAATTTTGGCATCATACAAGCCTAGATAATGTCGAGATCAATCGGTATTATGCTTTATTTTGGACCTAAATCCTCAAATAAGGGAGTGATCACCATACCACGTTTGTATGGAAAACGGGCCGGCCAATTCACCCTTAACGTAGCAAGTTGAAATGTCCATTCGAGAAACAGGTGAGACGCTTCCATGAAAAAAATATGCAAACATTGAGTTGTTCCCATGGCAATGGCATGTATCAGTAACATATGGTAAAAAAATATATAAAACGTATAAAATATAAATGGTAAATTAAACCTTGGAGTAAAACAATAATAGTGAGAACAATTTATTTACCCTCAACTATATCAAAGTACGATAAGTATTAAATAACAATTTATTGCAGACACCTGTGTCTCGACGCGACAGTAGGTAATACTGGTTTTTATTACGAGTAAATTTCAAAAGACGATTTTAACGCTCGTCTGTGGCGTTAGTTAGATGTGCAAACAGACGTGAATGTGTGTGTTCACCACAAACACCTATGAGTACGTACGACACGACCTGCAATACATAAAACTACAGCAGTGTAAAACAGAGTACTGTTTTCAAAAAACAACACATTACTACTTTCCAAATTTGTGTCTATAATATATCGAACTCTACCATGTTGAACGGACACTATAAGAATAGTTAATGGTACAAAACTTTTTCCCCATAGTAGAGTAACACCTTCAAGACATGAGTGCACTAACGTAGACAGAACCGACAGAGCCATGTAGTTCAATAGAATCTGGGAAGGGACGAAATATTGACTCAGAGATTGAGAGATAAATTGAGAAAGGGACATTGACTCAGAGGTATGCAACTGTTCAAGTCCATCCATTTACGCGGGATCATAAAATAAACGATGATCTAACCAGTCTGGCCTCTGACTTTACCTCAATTTTCAGTCGTAGATACATCACGTCGAAGGGTGTACTGAGTACTGTTGTCAGGCTTGCTAAATACCAGCTCAGAAAACTTCCAAGTGAAGATGAGCCATAAACTCGTCATTAACGATGCTAATGAAGATTTCCTAAGTCAAGTTTTTGACTTTTCATTTGAGTAATGAGAATGAGAGTATTTTTGTTATGTATTTGTTTTTTCTTTTTGCTTTTTTTTTGGTCGTACCTATTGAATCCTATAATATGTACTCGTAACAAATCAAACTGAGTAATATTTTGAGATATAATCCAGAGACTAATTTCTATATAGGCATTTAGTTCATGATTTATCGGTTACGAAAATCATTTATAAATTACATAAATAACAATAAATTATCGTTTACAACACTTTATACTGAATGTACAACATTTCACGCAGTTCGAAAAAAGATTACAAAATTTCTCTGAAATATGTAATTTTTGTTTTTACGAAATAGGTGCGCGATAACATTTACGAAATTATTGCGATAAATACGAAATAAACCCACAAAAGTATTAAAACACATAATTTGACGAAATATCGAAGAACAACGCTTTAACGCAACAATCAGGAGATGTTACTAATGTAGCGCGCCTGCACGAAGTAGAGAATCTATGAATTAGCATATGAGATCTAACCCAACAGATGAATGTTGCACATTAGCAAATTATTTTGTCCAGTGACGGGCGTGACCACATCGTTTCATATAATTGAATATGGAGAGCTTCTTCTTCGAAATACCATTTTTAAAGATATACCACAGTATGCATAATAATAATATATGCATAAAATATCCTAGGCTGTAATGGGATTGCTTCGGCGAGGCTAGGAAAATTAAGCGATCCTATCAAGGGTTTTATCCTCTTTGCTACGCTTATCTTCCTTGCACAACACGGGTATGTGGAGTCTACTCACACTCCTGTAAATTTATTGTTGCTGCCTCAGATTTGCAAATGTAGCTATACAAAGTATCAATAGCCCAGTTAACGGTGTAGATGCTGTAAGATATATCAGTATCTACAATGTTATAAATGACCGAAGGCAAAGACTTAATAATAATAATTAACTCATCACGATGTTAACTTTTAACTTATAAAATTATTGTATAAAATTTACACAACAATTTTATAAGTTGAAAGTTAACATCAAAAGAATAAATTCGAAAAGAAATCAATACGTTTTTGAGCGAAATTTCCGTAAGCCTAAAAAAGAAGGATCAATAGAGTTCAATCCATGTCTCTACATCAATTAACATTTGTAAACAGACCAATAACATATGATACTAAATTGATCTTAGGAACTGTGCAACGATTAAAAAAGATAACCTTATATTTGGCACAGGTAATTCCCAAACACGCGTCATAACCATTTCCAGCTATCATACTACAGACGTCAGTATACCCCTAGATGTTGCAAATTTATGTACTGATACTGAATTATATTACCTTACCTTTGTATTGGTGATTATCAGGCGGAGAGACCGGTGCCGCCGATGCCCTTCATTCAGTGAGTAACGTTCAAACGAGTTGTACGTTGAATCGTGCTGTGCGCTTGTGTCCAGTGTGAAAGTGCTTTGACTTTCTATACCCAGTGCAGTTGAGTTGATTTTGAAGTTTTCGTGACATGAGACTATTCCAGTTTTAGTGTATTTCAATGTAAGTTTTGAATTTAACGTGTTTAAATGGGAATTTTATTGTATTGTATTTTATCTCTTATCGCAGAGCGTTAGCTATCAGTTGTTGACTGGATACCAACTTATCTTTGTTATTTCTTTTATGTACAGCTTATCAAGCAAGTAAATTTGATTTAAGTACAAACATAACGCTCCTTTTTTAAGGAGTCATAAAGTAAGGACAGTGCGCTCAAGTTTATAACACCTATGTTTGCAATCACATCCGGTGGTCACAATTTAAGAGTGTTCGGAACGCTCACGCTGTAGCCTTTTCTTGCGCTTAGCAGGTAGGACTAAACTAATTAATAGGAAGGCAAGGTATTTCATTTCTAGATGTTTCTAAAGGCTTGGGTCATAAACTCCTAAGTTTAAATGACGACGCTAACCGTAATGACCACCTACTAAATAACCAACCGCCTACGAATAATACATATTTATTCGTTGCCAATGGCTGTATTTTTGATAGGTTACAGATATTATATTAAAAGTAAATTGACGATGCTGATGATTTCTCACAGGTGGAAAAAGACACTGGATTTGCTTGCTTACTTCAAGCGTGTATACCGAGTAGGGTACATAGGTAACTAACTTAATATGAAAATTTTATTAAGTTTTTAGGTCTCACAAATTGTCGTGACTTAGTGGTGTTCCATAGCTTATTATGCCCATTTTTTCCTTTTCTATTTCCCCAGAATTCACGTTGTTATAATTGAAACAACCATTAGCATGTAAATAGTCGTCGGTTTGCAAAACCTAAAGGAAAAATTACTTATATGTATTCAAAGGTCGACCGGTCTGCGCGTAAATTAACACCATCTTGAGATATATACCTAACTTCATTGTGGTACACAACTTGTTATTATGCGCATAATAGTAAGTACATAATGTAGCTTAGTATGTTACAAGTTATTTATTTTCCTTTGCGGCAGAAGTCGCTGGTTTTTGTATCGTTTTTACTGGGTTTTTACATGTCAATTAATGAGGTTTTGTAATCATAATCGTTTTGGGGAAGACTGTGGAAATAAATATATATACGAAAAAATTGCTAACTGCTACAACATCTGTTATGCCTGCAGTTCCAACTACACTATTAGACAAACCCGTGTTTCTAAAACCAGAGTTAACAATGGTATTGGTAATTACAACGGAAAAGTACAGCCCTTTACGTTTCGTGTGCACGCAGAACGTAATATCTTACCTACCAAATGTTCAAACTATATCAAATTCTGCATGCATGAACGTAAAATATATATACTATAGTTCACAAGTTTACTGTAAAATTATTGATTTTCATAATTATCCGGATTTGTTTTTACCTTGAGTATTCCTATTTACCTTAAAGTTATAAAATAAATATTAAAACGGAAAACTGGCAAACTTTTAGGCTCCAGGACCTGCATGAAAATTTTAACCACTTTCGAATACTTGGTACTAATTAAAATATGACGAAACTAGTTTGTTTTGAAGCGCTCGTAGCGAAGTTTGCTTAGCCGTTCTCTTCTCGTGTAAGCAACGTCGTGACTTGGATGGGTACCCGCTAGTGACATTACTGTTGAGTGCTACGCGCAGGCTGAGAGGAAAAAATCCTCCAATAAGATCACTTAATTTATTTTAGTCTCGCTAAGCGCAGCGCTCCTAGTGGTCCTTGCACACCGCTTATCTACCTTGCACATCTTTGGGGGATACGCAGCCTAAAGGTAGGAAAGACAGACAGACAGCGTATGCTTATATTAGGTATTAGAATAAAACAATTATATACTTTACATGACCCATAGATACTTACGCACTGACTTATATTTTATATACAGACAACAAATCGCAGGTTTGCGTGATAAAAGCTATGAACTTGGCACAGTTATATCTACGTATTTTGCTTGAAAACCCTCACGCTCAATTTCAGTACCTAGCTAGGTACGATGATATTATATATAACACATTTTTATAAATATAAGTATATACTTATATTTACAGATTACATATGTACCTACTGTGTAGGTACATAATTTATGTATTTACTCATCAATCTGTTTTGGTAAATTTTAAAGTAGGCCACATAAGGAATCGATTATCTCGAAATCGATATCTATTACGAATCTGAAGCAAACTCCAACATATACCCATATTATATGATACCTCTATTTCGTAGTTTCCGATCAGTGCAAAAAATTTAAAAATATTCCTAATAATCCCCAGTTTTTTTCCTTCCCTCTAACTACTAACGGTGATTTAGCACACATACAAATGCACTTAAGAAGGTGTGAACTTCTGAACTGAACGAACTGAAACGCGACCAACTCAAATTAAGACTATCTTCAAACATCACTTACAATCACATAATTGGCACTCTGCTGATTACTTTGTGCACGCATATTTAGTGCCAAAATACGGTACATAAGTCATCTTAGACCTAAACATCCATGCTCATCAACATAGCAGAAGCAAATTCACCGTAGCCGAAATCGGCCTGGATGATTATTACAAATGCGCTGTAGAAAGAAATTCTTGTTTGGCAGTCGGATAAAGGACAACACAGACTACAGGCGTACTACAGACTACAGGCATCGTTGCCTTAGGTTTTCGCGATTATTACACAAAGTAATTAAACAACTTTATCGCGAATATTTATCATTATTTTTGTCCCCACGTTTCAAACACTTTGCAGTGATCGTGGTCACGGGGTGACTAATTGGTTTTATTTGTCACATGAGTCAGAACCCTATTTGTAAATATTTCTTATTAAATTTCAATAGGATGAAGTATATGGATGGCTTGAGTAGAAAAGATATCATCATAATAGATAAGAGCGTGCGAACTACAAAGAATATGTAATGGAAACCCACCTAAAAAAGTTCTTATCAAGGTGATATTCCCTGATTTTGGTCACTTTGAAGGTTGCTACTTCAGAAGAACGTTATTTGGATACAAAAAAAATAAGGAAGTTTTGGTAACAGATCCGTGCCGAACGTTTTTTTCGGAACTGCTTGATTAATAAGTAAAAAAGTCTGAAATGCAGCTAATTAGTAAGATTCTTTTGGAGTGCCAAAAGAATCTTACTAATTAGCTGCATTTCAGACTTTTTTACTTATTATTTCCTCCGGGTCCTCTTAATCAATAATGAATATTCACATCTAACTTTCGCTTAACAAAATACTACGAACTATATACAACACTACAGCTACTACAATAAAAGCATTTAGACAACCTATTGATATGTCATTGCGCACTCACCAGTCCAATTGCTCCAGCCCACTACCAGTTGGCAGCGTGCCCAGCATGCTGGCAGCATTGCCTCGTTGAATTACAATGCTTAAATGTGACCAACTATATTATAAAATCTGTGTTTTAAATTTTAAAATAGAACAATCGCATACATCTGGATAGTATTATTTTTAGGAAATTTTCGCGCAAATCGGACAAACAAGGTCTAATTTATATTTTGTTTTATTTTCCGTTACAAGGTCTAAGTTAATCTGATGCGCCCCCTTGAGGTGAAAATATAGGCTATATTAGTCGCGAGCAAGTACGAAATCAAACAAATTACTAATAAGGTAAGCTATAAGCGCGCTGGTACATGGTGGTAACGTTAATTTTCTAATCAGAAAAAAAGTAAATAATATCCACTTTTCATATGGATGGGATGAAAATAAAAACAAAGACGTAAACAATAAAAAAAACCTTAAACACGATCATAATTGGTTTTCTTTTAAGATGTCAATTGATTTTAATCAGTTGTCGAGACAATTTTTACAACAAGTTAGTTTGAAATAATGTATAAGTACCCATTTTTATATTGAATATGAATTATAAGCAATGCAATTTGTTTGCGAAGAACAAAGGTTATGTCAAATGTTTACGGTATCTAAGGAACCAATGGGTTCATCAATAAAATCATCTATGATAACCTTATCATCATTGTTACACCTTAGAAAAGTAACACCGAGGGCTAGTCAAGTTTTGTTGCGTGGTGGTCGTGGAATGATTTGAACCCCTTCCAATGAACGGCCAATGGATTGCGTATGCCATGAACGTGAATTTGTAAGCTTTGCATGACCTAACAACAGCTGTAGAAGTCAGTGACCCTGACTTTGTAGAACCGAGTGGGTGGTTCTATATAAAGGAAAAATCTATTTAGGTTGTATTCTATGACTAAGTTTTATTATTTTTTTAAGGCAAAGCCTATAAGTATACCAGTATGTACTGTACTGTATCAGCCGGATCGTCCACTGCTGAACACAGCCTCCCCTATTAAGGGGGGATTTGCCATAATCCCCACGCTTGGCAGGCGGGTTGGGGATCGCAGTGTAAGATAGTTCTTTAGAATGCGCTGCTGCCCACCTTCCAGTATAATTATTCCCTTAGTCGCCTTTTACGACACCCACAGGATGATATAGGGAGGTGCAATTCTAACCCGGCACCCCACGGGGAATACCAGTATGTACATTCTAAAATAATAGAAGCTAACTGATCTTCCTATCGGTAGTCGAAAAACATTGTTTATTTACAAGGTGTTTATTTATCAGTTATATAGTTCGAATCCCGCCGCGGGCTTGAGCTTCACCGCATGGTGGAAGAGCATTTTGCGAATGCCCGCCTGGTTAGCGACCACCCTCAAGTAGAAAATCTGTCGCCAAGCACCTAACGGTGTGTTCCGGCAGCAGTCCTTGAGAGCCAGTGTAATTACAGGGACATGAGAGTTAACAACTATGTCTCAAGATGACGGGCGCAGTTA
This sequence comes from Plagodis pulveraria, assembly GCA_963890685.1. Classification (NCBI taxonomy): domain Eukaryota; kingdom Metazoa; phylum Arthropoda; class Insecta; order Lepidoptera; family Geometridae; genus Plagodis; species Plagodis pulveraria. The sequence continues at coordinate 11,069,229 of OY982951.1, forward strand.
AATTCGTTACTTGTGGCGAAATGCATCTGTTGTAAGCAGAGGTTAGTCCTCTTAACATCAGATGGGTCTCGAGATTGTTCTGTCACAAAAAACATTAAAAAAAGTTTATTTTATGAATATTTTTTTTGCAAAATGAAAATTATATGACACATTGCAAAAAAAATCCTGATTACGTTATAAAATTACAACGTGAGGAAAAAATATCCCGCACATGACTAGAATAATTCCTCTACTTACCCTTTTTATATCGTTTTAATAAATAAAATACCGGCCAAGTCCGAACCGGGTCTCCCTCTCTCGAAAAAAGTATTTTTGGTTTTGATCACAACTTCAAAACTACAATATAAACAGTATTTTCAGTATTTTTTCTTTAAATGAAAGGGATATAGAGAGATAAAATGTGGATATGGTACGTAATATATTTGTAATTAATTATTCCCGAAATTAGAGATTCTGAAGGTTTTTTTTTAATACATACCACGTTATGAATATGGTCTAAAATTTACAACTTTGACAGCACCCTATTTAATTATTTATATGGATGACAAAGTATTGTTTTTATTTTAAAATAGTTAAGTTTTCTAAACTATATAGGTTAGTATAGAATTTTTTGTGTCTCATCGTTTTATGAAAAATATCTAAATTGCAGCTCATTCCGTTTACGAGCTAGATCTGACCCTTAAGATACGGGCAGACAGATAGACAACTGAGTCGTTATAGGGCCCCATTTTATCCATTGGTACGGAACCCTAAAAATAATTAATTAAGGGGGTGATTATCTGATTTTGGTTACTTTAAAGGTGAACTCCTTCTCAGAGAATCGTTGTAAGGAATCACAAAAAATATATTAGCTCATAAACACGGGGTCGTATCCAAATTACTCACCTAAAATAATGACTGTTTGTGTATACATGATCGAAGAAATCATATATTATTGGTTGTATAGAGTTGTATAGAACTTCTAAGGAAACTATTTGTGAGCCGTCAAAAATGAAACATTACATATGAGTATTGTTGTCAATAAAATTGTACATTCAACCTGCCTGTGTTAGTTCACAACAAAAACACGTCATGAACATGTTAAAAATAACTCATTGTATGCGGGCTGTAGAATCGTTTTCTGTGTGTTAAAAAGGTTTTCACAGAAAATACATGGTAATTGCCTAGCCGGGGTCTTGCAGGCATTGCTAGTTCAAGGTTACGCGAAGCTGACTGAAGGAAACTCGAAAAAAATCAATGGAATGCTAATTTAGAACTTACTAGCGAAACAGCACCATATTATAAAATTTCTTCTAGTAAGTCCGCCCATAAATTAGGTACATATTAAACTTTCTTTCTATATTCAACCTAAAACGCTTATGAAGAAAAATAGACAGGTGTCCTATCCAACTAAAATAAGTGATTATGTCACTGACCCCGAATCGAAACTATATAAAGTGGAAAGATTTGATTGTTTTTTTGTTTTGAATAGACTGAAACTACTGGACCGATTTGAAAAATTCTTTCACCATTTTCTGATGGTCATTATCATTATCCCTGATTAATAGAGGCTATAGAATCTTTTCAAAAAGTCAGGGATCCGTATGAAAACTTTGATAATGTAACTCAACGTGTGAAAAAATACCAAAAAAAACGTTATATCGCGTACGCTGCGGAAATTATTGACAATAGAGCAAAGTGATATACTACAATTTTACAGAAAACATTAATATCTACAAAAAAGTCGTCAATACCATATTCGAACTATGTTACAATAACTACTTTTTTATGTGTATAATTTATATTTTCGTTAAGTATCCGTGCGAAGCGGCGCGCCCGCGATGTATGAGAAATAAATTAAATAGTCGAGATTTTCAATCAGCTGTGTTTTCAAAAACCACAAATGCAAGTACATTCTTTTGTACATACGTTTCTAATTACTTTCTAGCAAAGGAGGATGTAATATACCTCTAAGCACAACTTTTCACCTATGTGTCTGAAAGGCGGGTACTTATCTGTGCTCCGAACAGCTTATAGCTATCACATGACTACAAAGTCACCACAGCACAGGCACAGACCGACAGATGGATAATATAGAGATAAGATTTCACTAGAACAAAGCCAGTCGAGTCGACATCTGCTTCACAATATGTCAGTACCAAATAATGTGTCTGTGTGTGTAGTGTGGGTTGTGCATGTGTGCTGTTATTGACTATTAGTTTAGTACGTTAGTGCCTTTATTCTGTTCTATTAGTTTAATGAGTGTGAACAGATGTTTGTAGAGTTCTGTAACCGCCCCCCCCTATACTATATTTTTTTTTTTAATCTTATTTTTAAAATCTCCAAATTAATAAATTATTCAATTAACATTGATTAGATACGCAGAAATAAGAATAATAAAATAACCACCTAAAACACCTAAATTATCTAAATGAAACTGAATTAAACTGATCCTAAAACTGATCCTATTTATACTTAAACTTAACGATCGTGCTTGACTAAAAATTCTGATCCCAAAATTTCAAAATACTAAAGAAGCCTAAAATAATGTATTAAATATATTTTTCTATATTCTAAAATTATTGTGATTTGAAATATGGCATGTGAATCGTCTAGTATAATGGTAGGACCTTAAGAAGTGACCTATTGTAGTAATCCATTTTCTTTTAAGGTACTTAAGAAAGAATTTATCTAACCTAATAGATAATACTCCTAAATAGTATTTACTTAATCGATAATTTGAAATCTATCAAATTGAAATTTATAATTAAAATAAGAGTCATAAAGATACCTAAGTATTTATACTTTAGTAATTTTATAGAAAATTTATATTATTTCACTCTAATATAATTTAGAATATTATTTGTTCACTTGATTATGTAAAGTTATGGAATTTGAATGTATTATTAAAATAACGTAAACATTCCGAATTAGTGAACAGAGAATAATAAATATCTCATAAAATATTGGAATTAGGTATCTAAGACCAATAGTGAATATGAAGGAACCTGAAGTCTAAAATTAGGTAAATCATTGTTAAAGAAGTTACATAGAAGATAATTATATGTATATATTTTATACACCATAAATTCAAAGCAAAGCAATTGTAAACGAAGTACCATTAGGGTATTGAATCGTTAAAAATTAATTAAATCGTTAGGGTATAAAATCATTAAAAGCTAAATAATTTTTGTATGGGAGTAAATATGTTCTTTATAGAAATGTGTGAGAAATTACAATTTAAAACAACGATTATGTTTTTTCAAACAGATAAAAGCTGGTATTTGGAACCTAAAGTACAGAACCTAAATTTAAAACCACGTGTATAAATTAATATAGTAGATAATCACAAATTACAAATAGACACCGGGAAAACCTGACATAAAATCTAGATAAATAGGTAATATAGGATTCGAATTAAAATAGCATAAGTAACTATGCATTGGCTATTGTAAGAAAACAATATGAAACTAGAATTTACTTGAATGATGTACACATAATATATTGTCATGACTCCTAAGATTACCTAAGATTTCCTCAAAAATCGCAAATCATATTATAGTTAAATATTAAGAACCTATGGTGCTTAACTGCTTATCTAGTAAAACAAGTGGAATGTATTTGATGATATTTCCTCTAAAGTACCTAACATAGAAAACTAGACCTTAACTCGTTATGTGAGAGAGACTGACAAGGGAAATATACCAAAAGGATAATCAACGAACTCCCTATTTACTTTATATTATATTTGACTTCAATCATTCAAAGATCTAAATAGAAATAGACTAAAATTAATTTAATTGATACACCACTAAACTCGTCAAAGATTAACTAAAATAATGACTATACCTATACGAACTTATCAGATTCAACGAAAATATAAAATTCCAAAAATATTGCATATTGTCCAAAGTACAATTTTTTCATTTACTTAGTACTTCCTCAAATTATATTCATAACGTCATAAAGTAAAATGAATATTAAAATAAGAAAATATATTGTAAAAAATTATGTGATGAATTTGGATTAAATTAAATTGTATTATTTTAAAGTTGGTCTAATCAAAATAGTAGAATGGACTAGACTGATAATTTCTAATTTACATTGATTCTGACTTCTATGCTATTACATTTTGGAAGTATAAAGTTTATTGGAAGTAAACTAGCAAATAGATATTTTATAGATATTGTTTTCGTAAAATTTGATTATTTGAGAAGTTACAACTTTGATAATTAGATGGATCCATCGTATTTTAGTTAGCAGTTATAAGGAAAGGTTCAGATTCTAAGTGCCAGGGACTTGCAACCCCTGGTGTACGTTTTAGAAGGCCTTCTTTACAGCGCACGACGCCAATGCTCATCGGTTCACTTAGGTAAAGCCTTCTCCTTAAATCAAATGCTGCTTAACTTCCTATTTTATCACATTATTGGATAGTTCATAATATCCATATAATGAGTGTCATTGATTAATTTATTTTCAATTTCTTTTTACAAATTACGTACATATATCATATCTAGTTAGTTAATTTCATTGATATTTCTCAGTTTGAAATAAATTGATTTCAATGAAAAAGTTTGGTTTTATATTTTAGGACTTACTTTGCCTAAGATTTGTAAAATCACGTGTTTGTGATATCAAAAGTGAATTATACTTTTACTCAGACTCAAGTACTCAAATATGAATATATAAGGTTAAGAGGATTTATCTTCCCTCTGGTTTTCTCATGTCGAATATAACATCTTTCATCCTTACAGCAGAAAGACTTATTAAAAGTGTGGTCGCATTTGCACCAATGTTCAACAATGTATTATCATGGTTGAATAGAATTTAAACTTCATATTGTTGTACGAGGACTTACATGCCTCATTCTTGTCGTCAATATATGTCAATCCTTCTTGGTTGAACAAACATAAAGCATTCATTATAATATCAATCCAAATACTTGAGTAGAATAATCGTATACCTTTATAAGTTAGCATTAGTACTTAGACAAAATAAATTCTCTCGAATAATGTTAATAAACATTGGAATAGGATTTGAACTCAAAATGTATATAGTTTACTTTTGCATTAGATTTGAACTGAAAGATCCAAGACTTAGCGTTGGCATAGGTACATTTGCATACCTATTTGATTTTATTTATCGACTCGAACAGTTTTGTGATAACTTTATTTTAAAACGTTGGTATTATTTGATGAATACGATGTTCTCAGGATAACTTTATTCTAGTAATTTCACCTCTGTAATTTGACATAGGAATGCGATTCATGTAAGGAATAGTGTAGAATAATTCTAAGATACAGATTAATCTTTAAAATGAATAAAATACCTTTTATAAGATCAATTTCCCATGACAAATTTTCTACAAAATATCAATATTGAAAGGGTCTCTCGACCATGCAAAGGGAATTAAGTATCCGCATATTATATGAAAACACAAATTTCCAAACATGTTGTTTCCCAAACGATATTAGATATAATTTCGTTTTGCTTTGCTATGTTTTATTCATGTATATTACTAATCTACTCACCTTGTTGGTCACCTTGCCTTGTCGGAATTTAAACAATCTATAAAATCACTTTTTACTTCTACTTAAGTTAATTGTAGTAAAAAAATGTAAAATGTGTAAAGCACGAGAATTTACTATGACCGATTTTTTCTTTCGATTCCTGCCTTGTTGACAGATCCTCTTAATTGAATTTTGATCGTATTCTTTTTTTCAAAATATTCATTGCCTGTTACTATTCAAACATAAAATGAGATCCTAGAATCTCTTTACTGATTTAAAAATTCAATAAGGTTAGTATTTAGGTTAGTTATACACAAATATTGTCTATTAAAACTTTTTACTAAGAATGAATAATTTATTTCTGATGTTTAGATTCTTTACCTATATTATTCGTCTTTAGTGACGGAACTTTCTTTCCAAGGTATGTTCCGTTACAGTTCCTAGGCGAAGAAACTATTTAAATGTGTTCTAATATTTGAACAAAGATAAAGTAACGTACTTGGAATTACTTGTTCAGAATTTGTCGTCTTTTAAATTATTTGAAGTCGTTTATTCTAAGAATGATATGTACCTATGTGTAATAAGTAAGTACCTACATATCGTGTTATGGGCGAATTAAATTTACATTAGAACGTTTATGCACGAATAGCATACCAAAAAATGTGTTTTTAAACTTTTATTTAATCTTCTTCCATGCTAATCTTTCTTTCTGATTGATTCCTTTTTATTCCACTAACCATCTAGGCGATCTAGCTTCTCGTGAATGTTTTATATCGATATATTTTCTAATAAAAATTAACGTGGTTTTCACTCATTTTAGTAAATAATATGGAATAACTCACGTGAATAAGATAGCTCCGACTATAGTTAACTTAAGTTAACTTATATTGTTAAGCGAGATGTCAACGCGGGCGTCCCAAGCTCTCCTTGAAAAAGACCACCGAATTATAGACCACGAAACTATAGTCCGAGCTATCTGACTTATTCACGTGAGTTATCCGGTTTTATTTACTAAAATTATATATTTTCTTTCATATATATTTTTTTCTATTGTATGAATGAATGTCTAGATAACTACCTAAATATGTCAGTACGAAGCAACTTATTATTTGATAAATAGAATCAGGCATTACCTTGGGGAATTCCATATTTAATAACAAATATTTTATGAAATAATTACATTAATATTTTATAAAAATATATCTAGATCGTGCGCTCGAACAGACAAGCCCACTTGAGGATGCTTCTTGTAGAAGCGATACGCGTCGAAAATTGTTCCGGTTTGGCTACGTGGTGTTTATGACGTCGCGTCTGCTTGACAGGAGAATTACGCGGAATCGTTGCATTATATTTTTGAAGTGTTTTCTTAATGTTTTCTAAAAATACTTGTTAGTATCGACGTATTTTTCTTCCAACAGTTATCCCAATCATGTAGGGTCGGTACAATGTCTTCTCCAACCTGTAATAGTTCTGGCTTCGATTCCATAACCGGTCGCTTTCTTGACGCCAAACCTAGGAAATACTCTGTTAGTATACCCGGTACCTTTCTGATTATCAGGGCTGAAGCTAAGGATAAAATGGCAATGAGTTCTGTTGTACGCTCAATGCCTAACAACACCCCTGTGACATCGACGTGAGAGGTGGCATACTGCTCATTGGGCGAGAAAGGTTTACACTATGACTAGTACCATTAATTGTACTATTCATGCTATGCTATATAATGCTATACTATATAATTTACTAGTGATATAAAGGCGCTTTTTTCCCTTAGTCGCCTTTCGTTTGTGTCGCACCTGACAAGGAGATATGGAATAGTCCTTTTATTCTTAAGTCGGGAACTGTACCGCATAACCCTAACCAAACTACAGTACCTACGTATTATTTTGTACGAAATTCTCGGCTGCAGGGCTTGTAGGGCTCTCAGTTTTGAAAGCCTTATCTTGCGTTATTGCCAAACACGCTATTGTTAACTGTAGTTTTAAATAAAAGTTGTTGAAACAATTGTTTCTCAATACGTAGTTATTTACAAACATACTTCTAACGTGATCCACCTTTCGTTTCTTCAATATTTCGTAATATCAGTATCTAGTTAGTTACCAAATTTCTATAGTATATTTCATCACATAAATATTATTTGAGCTGCTTTCTTAAAGGTCGTAATTTCATAATGAGACTTTATAGCCAATTCTTATTTTCATTTTCAACCATAATCCTCCTACGTAAGTCCACCTTACACGCTAAGAAAACTGATCTAAAACCCTTTATAAAACTGATTTTATTTCAGTACCAACCTAAATCACACTTCGCAATAGTTAATATGTATTCATCTATTTTTTATATTTACCTACTAACATTTCAATTTGTATCTTTCCAGAGTTCACTAAGACATGGGGGTGAGGCACCGGGAGTTTCTACTGCTCCTGGCAGCATGCGCGCTAGCAGCCGCGCAGTCTGCCAACAAGACCGTCAAGAAGGACGCTAAGGACGCGAAGGAATCAAAAGACGGAGATAACTTCCTCAACCAGTATGAAGACTACGACTCCGCGGACGATCAAGAAGTCTTGTTCAACGAGGACAGACCCTGCCCAAGGGACTGCACCTGTTCCGTATCCCAAGGATACAGGATAGCCAAGTGTAACCGTCTCGAATTCGGCACTCAGAAATTCGGTGACGACATCACAGATCTTGAGATCGTACATGCCAATCCAAGTTATCCGATTGAGCTCGACGACTTTATCTTCAAGAAGCTCGGTCTTCACCAAGTTGCGACGATCAAGATTGTGAACAGCACCATCACCAAAATAGCTCCTAATGCGTTCCATGGACTGCATGAACTCTATGCCGTGAACCTTTCAAACAACAAGCTCAAGCGCTTGCACCCGGAAACGTTTGCGACCAATAGGAAACTGCTGCTGCTTACTCTCTCGAATAACCCTCTACAAATCTCAATAGCTGGTTCTGATAGTTACTTCTTAAACGCGTCATCCGTACAGGAGCTTGACGTATCGTATTGTAATATAAGCTCCATCAATGGAAATACTTTCCAAAACATGCCCGGCCTTATGTATCTCAACGTCGCCGGTAACAGTTTGTCTAAAATAGACCCTGATACTTTCAAGAAACTTTTGGACCTTGAAGAACTCGATCTTAGCGACAACAAAATCAAATCTTTGCCGGATGATACCTTCTCCGAGAACGCCGAGCTTGCTACGCTTCACATTCAGAAAAACCCTATTGATACAGTCTATGGTCTCCAGATTTCTGATTTGTTAACACTAAACGCAGGACAAACTGACCTCAAATTCATCGGACCTTCCATGTTTAACGGCATGACTTACATTGCAAATCTTAATCTGAGTGGAAATAGCATCGAAAAGATCCACAATCAAGCATTCCACAGGCTCGTCGAGCTGAACTATCTGGACCTATCATACAACAATTTAGACATGATCTCCAGCAGCCTTATCAAAGAAAACATTGAATTAGATATTTTCAAGATCTCAAACAATCCTAGAGTGAAACATTTGCCTGAAGAAGGATTCGAGTGTTCAGCTGATCAATTCAACATTTACTTGTTTGATGCTTCTAACTGCGGCCTTGAAGAGATTTACGACAACTCTCTGCAAACATTCACCGCTTTATCTGTCATTAATCTCTCAGACAATAAAATCAAAACAATCAGCAGCAAGGTATTCTCTATCTGCCCTAAATTAGTTGAGATTAATCTAGCTAACAATAAGTTGAGAACTCTAGATGCCAAAATGTTTGAGAAAAACGTTGAGCTCGGCAAACTGAACTTACAAGGAAACCCTCTGACTGTATTTTCTGCTGAAGTGTTTGTGCACACTCCTCTCATGACCTGGCTGGATATGAGCCACGCCGAGCTGACAACACTGTGGAAAACAGAAAAGAATCATACATCAACGCCGCTTAGTAGTTTGACATTCTTGAACATTTCCCACAATCGCATCTCAGAGATTAAGCAGACAGAGCTGGACAACTTAAACAAGCTGCGCACTTTAGACATCAGCAACAATCCGCTCGCATGTAGCCGCGACTTTGAGAACCTCATGACTTGGTTAAGCAAGCGCAAGGTCTCCCCCAACGCCGTGGTCGAAAACATCGCCAATTTAGCTAAGGATGCTAAAGAAGAGGATGAGACTTACAGTTGGGAGTTCCTCACTCGTAAGACTTGCGGTGGCGCCATATCGCACCCCGTCGAACCTTTACCTGAAGCTGTCTCAGACGAGGAGATCTGGGAGAGGGTTGACAAAGATGCCGATGGCAACTTCGACTTAAAGAACACTTTGGACGATGGTAAGGTCGCGGACGACGCGTCAACAAACAAACTCAACGTATACACCGTAGAAGATGACAAGGATGACGGCGATGATGAAGACGAGCTGGCTGACGACGAGGAAGAAGACGATGAAGACGACGATGATGATGACGACGCTAGCGAAGACACAGGCGAAGACGACGACGACGTCAATCTCAAAGTTAAGCTGATCGAGAAGCCTTCAACAGCGGCCCCCATTTCTGAGCACATCTCGCAATCTCCTCAGACCGAAAAGGTTAGAATCGACATCAAACTACTCGACAACATGTACGATGACCTTGAGCCCGAGTACGATGAAGTGTCGACCAAGGAACAGCGCCACGGCAAGTACGAGTACCTGTGGCCGATCTCTATCGCCATTTTGGGAGCTTTACTGCTACTGATTGTGACGGGTAAGATCGTCATGATGATGTGCACTAAGAGGAGCCAGCAGGTCAGATACAACAGTGCCATAATTGCGGCTATGAGCCACCCGGGCAGGACGAAGAAAGACTGCGGGCTGGTATACCAGCAGCTTTCGGAGGACCTCACAGGCCCGAAGACACCCAAGCTGAGCCGTTACCAGCCGCTGGCCAGCGTGGCTGTCAATGCCTCTAACATGTCGTACGAAAGCAGTCCCTTCCATCACACCAACATCGTGCCCGAGCATGTGTGAGTACAAACCGCGTACAGTTTAACTAACAAATGCGTTAACTCTTACTTAAGCAATAAGTGATAGTTGTAAGCGCTAGTCACAGCAGAATACATATCTAACTTTAGTACAGTACAGTGCCTTTACGAACTATCTCGAACAACGCCACGACCAATGTTTCCAATCTAGCGCTTTTTATAATTAAATAACAAGTCAAATTACAACAAATTAATTTAAGATTATACATATTATATATTATACAAATTAGTTGATAGGTTTATTTTATGTACTTAAAATTATTAAAAATTAAACACTAAGTATTCTTGTTTTATTATGTCAACTTACCTTGGATGCCCTATAACTTAGCAACAAAATAATAGACAGTTCAATTAGAATCAAAATACCTTGTATATTTCTGTAATCGTACAGTCACTTCTCGAAATTAGTATACTTACAAAACTACATTATACAACCCGATTATCTTATCCTGTATATAAAAATATGTACTTAATTTAACCCATGGCAAATGTTAATTATTTTTAACAATCATAATATCTAAGTACCTTAGTACTGTAATATTAATATATATATTTCATAACAAACATGGTAAATTTGAGCACCAATATTTATAAAAAAATTATTTGCTTTGTCTCCAAGTCACATTGGCAAATAGTTGAGTTTAGAAGACTTTCAAGGAGTTTTCAAGCAGCATGGATAAATCTTCTTCAGTGTGAGGTAGAGGAGCCATGTTGAGCAGACGTTTCTGAAAAAAAAAATAACCAACTGTAGGACATTTAGCAAGGGAACAAAAAGCACCCTAAATTTAGGCTAAGTTCGGAAACTGAAATTTTCAACAGTAAAACTTGTCAGTAACTAAAGTTTAAGCGTCATATGAGTAATAAGTAATAGTTTAATATTATGTAACTAATCGTTTCCAGACGGACATTGTGAACTACTTAGATGTCAATATTTCCCGCGCTTTACCTACTCTAACACAAACTATGAACATGCACAACTTAATGTTGCCTTAGGTTTTCGCGATTAAGTAATTAAACAAGTTAAAACTGTTTAAATCGCGTGTATTTAGGTGGTAGAAAATAATTTAGTCATTATTCACTCAAGTGACAAATAAAACCGATTGTCACCCCGTGACCACAATTACTGCTAATTGTTTTAAACGTTGGGTCAAAAATAATGATAAATATACGCGATTTGTACAAGTGTTGAAGTTGTTTAATTACTATGCACAACTTCATCCTGCATCTCCTTTTCACTACCGTACTATAAGACTTCTGAAGCAGTGATGGCTCAGTGGCATTGGCTAAGGACTGCCGCGCAGCAGGTCCATAGTCCGAATCCCGCCGCGGGCTTGAGCTTTACGGCATGGTGGAAGGGCTTTTTGCGAATGCCCGCCTGTCTCAAGGTTACGGGCACAGTGCAATTCGTGACTTGTGAAGAAATGCATCTGTTATAGGCAGAGGTTAGTCCGCTTTACATCAGGTGGGCCTCGAGCTCGTTCCGTCACAATAACATAAATAAAAAACAAAAAAAAAGGCGTACGGAAAATGACATCCGTATATGGTCGACATCCTCCTGTCGCACAAAGCGATCTTTATCCACTACTATAATACGAATATCCTACCAGCATCTTTGTAGTGAATAGGTATCTTCTAGACAAGCATGTTCCACCGTCGACCGCGTCGCCGCTTACGATCAGGTAAGATGTGAAAAAAAAAATTGCTGTAGAATCTAGATTTCTGATCAGTTATCTAGATTCTGTAAATTAGGTAAATTGATCTATATTTCTTACATTTATCTCCATCAATTTTGAAGCAATGATGGCCGAGCCGGCAGTCCATAGCTATATGGACTGCCGTGCCGCAGGTCCCTGGTTCGATCCCCACCGCGCCGGCTTGAGCTTCACCGCTTGGTGGAAGGGCATTTTGCGATTGCCCGCCTGGTTAGCTACCACCCTCAAGTAGAAAATCTGTCGCCAAGCTAACGGCTAGCTCGACGCTCGGGTAGAACATCTGTCGGCGTGTACCAGCAAATGTCGTTCAGAGCCAGTTATCTCTTAAGCGTAGCCTGAACAACATCTTCGACCATACTATCACTTAGTAACAGGTAATATAGTGGTCAAAGCTTATCAGCAATAAAAAACATTCAAGTTCAATTATTCCTATTTATCACCATGGATCAAATAAATACTGCTGTTGACGCATGTCGTACGATGTACCTATATGTACATCGCATCTTGTGTGATAAGTGATACCTACTGACCTTCACTGCTATAGAGAAAAATTATAACGAATATTTTTATCCGAGAACTGTATCTTATCGATTATTCACGAGCAGCCGAGAGCACAATCGTTTTCTTTTCAGTATTGATTAAGATTAGGAAAACGATCCTTCGCTCATTAAACCAACGCCAAGGACAGATGTAGGTACAAATATATTAACATTTTAATCGCCAGGTGGTTTCCGTACATAGAATCAATCCGATCTTTAAAAGGCTGTTTCTTTAGAACGGTAATAGGTAGTCAACAGAACATGTACGGCGGATATCAAATATAAGAATAATAAACAAAAATTGTCGAAGTGCGTGTCGGACTGACGCACAAAGGGTTCCCTACCATTGTCCATACAACATTTAAATTTCAACAGTCTAGCTATCATGGTTCATGAGATACAGCCTGTTGACAGACAGACGAACAGTGAAGACTTAGTAATAAGGTCCCGTTTTTACTCTTTGGGTACGTAACCCTAAAAAGTAAAAATAAAAGGGGGTCTTAAGAGTTAAAGAGTGTTTTTTAAGGCTTTTTGTTTTTGCTCTGTCGTAAAACCGGTAATATACACAAGCGTCAAACTTAGTGTGATTATAGTCTAACATCGAATGTATAATAACTAGTAATAAAATCAGGCCAAGTGCATATCGGACGCGAGCTAAGTACTTTAACAATAACTTGAATAAAACTATTTTATTATAAAATCTAACGTGGTTTTTACTATATTTAGTAGACAATACGGAATAAGTCAAATAGCTCCTAAACGAGCGGGTCAACATTTCCCGGAATGGAGTGTTTAGAAAGTTTTTTTACCTGTCACTACTTGGTGACTCAATACAACTATAAATACTAAGTTTCAGCACGATCGGTTCATTAAACTTTGAAGTTTCACTAGATGAATAAATAAATCGGGAAGAGAGCATTGACTATGGAGAATATTAGGTTTTACAAAAAAAAATATTTCTAGTGTAGCCCAAAGCTCCAAATCTTCCCAATTTTTACGACGTCTATTAACTTAAGTACCACATTGGACAGCCACTTTCTTACTTGGCTTTAGAAGTATCAGCTTACAATGGGCTGCTTCGATATGTACGTTAAAAATAAAAATAAAATAAAACTCACCTGTGGCAGCGCGCCTTTCACCAAATCCGGTATATGGTCCCTCGTATAGCCCAAGGCCTCGAGCCCATTTTCAATTTTCATCGCGTCCATGTACTTCAATATGACATCGGACAGTATTTTTCCAGCATCGGCTTTCTTAGCTTTAGAAGTATCGGCGCCCAGGAGGGAAGCAGCTTCGATATGCTTGTCGGGATCACTTCCAGCTGTGTAGCGGAAGACTGCTGGTGCCGTTAGTACTACAGAGAGACCATGGGGGATCATAGGGTATGAGCTGTGAAGTGATAAAAAATATAATTAATTGACTTTATTGTTAAATGAGCATTGACGCATGGCAAGTTAAATAAACCGGTATTGTGGGGTTTCGGGTTCAAGTGCCGTTATCTTTTTCCATACGTTTTTTTAATAGTTTATAGGTTAGCCTTTGACCACAATATCACCTGAAGGTAAGTGACAGCGTAGTCGAAGATGTTGTTCAGTTTTAATTAAATTGTTGTTCAATTTTAATTTTGTGCCTGATAGGTTAGTCTTTTACCACTATCTCACTTGATGGTAAGTGATGATGAGGTCGAAGATGTTGTTCAGGCTAACCGAGAATTACTGGCTCTCAAGGATAGCTGCCGTAACACACCATTAGGTGATTGATGACAGATTTTCTGCTTGAGGGTAGTAGCTAGCTAGGCGGGCATTCGCAAAATGCCTTACCGCCATGCAAATAGCTGAATCTAAACAACAGGTGCCGTAACACACCGTAAGATGCTTGGCAACAGATTTTCTGCGTGAGGGTGGTAACTACCCAGGCGGGCAAGCCATAACGACTCCCATCCTAAGACCGACGACGGCTGAACGTGCTCTCCGAAGCAAGCGATCAGTTGAATGCCACTAACTGTCACCCATCCAAGGCAGTACCACAGCCGACGTTACTTAACTTAGTTGATCGGTCAAGAACGACTAAGCAAACTACGTTAAGCGCGCTTCAATGTTTGCTGGTAGCACGGCTTCTGTAGATTACCAAGATAAATCTAAAAGAGAATCAAGGAATCAGCAGCGTAAACGCTTATAAGTCTAATAATACGCTTCAGTTGTAATGGACTACTTCTAAGCACGTAAATTATGGTATATATATATATCTCTCCATTTATTACAACAATATATATTTCTTTATTTATTATACCAATGTTTATATCTACATATATTATACTTAGTATCTATTGTTTGCTTCAGTATCTATTGTATCGATTGCTTCAAATGCAAAATAGATATATAAAAGTATCTATTTTGCATTTGAAGCAATAGCATAGAATATCGAACCTTTCGTTCGCGTTCCCGCAGGCTTGAGCTTCACCGCATGGTGCGATTTTGCGAACGCTCGCCTGCTAGCTACCATCAAGTAGAAAATCTGTCGCCAAGCACGTAACAGCGTGTTCAAGCGGCAGTCCTTGAGAGCCAGCAAAGTTAGAGGCACATGAGACTCAAGAACTGTAAATTAAATAAATAATAAATAAATAAATAAAAATCTTTATTTGGAACCATACTAATATTATACTAATAACATATGAGAATCAATGACACCTGCAGAAGTGTGATAACTGTGTCGCAGATGTCAACGCCCTCCACCGGAAGTAAGACAAAGTTCCTAACTAAAAATATTGAACAAAGTATTATTTAAATTTAAAGCTTAATTCGTAGATAAAATAGGATTCGAAAACAATGAATATACAATGAAATAGAACGGGGAAAGTACAAGCAGAAAAATATGTTTGAATAAGTGTGTATTAGTGTGAGTTGAATAAATGAGGGTGTGTGTGTGTTTGTGTGTTAGCGTGTATGTGTGTGTGTGTGTTTGTTTATGTGAGGAAGTGTGTGTATGTGAGGAAGTGTGTGTGAAGCAACTATTTCAATACTTTTAATATATTGTTATGTTTGCAATAACGCCTGCTATTTTGAAGCGCTCGTAGCGAAGTTTACTTAGCTGTTCTCAACCGATCAGCAAAGTTAAGCAACGCCGCGCGCTGTCAGGAGTTGGATGGGTGATTATTAGGAAAATATTTTTTAAGTCATGTGCGGGATTCCGCACATGCCTCAAATTTTTCCTATCGTATATTTGTAATTTTGTAATATTTCAATACTATCAAGAGTTCTTCAGTCTCTTGATAGGTTAATGTCTGAAGCCATTTGATGCATTTGGTTTTGCATTCATGTAAGTTAAGAGGGTAAATTTTTAATTCTTTATTTACCTTATTGTCCAGCAGCGAACTAATAAAGTAATAATGTCTACCCGCTACCGATGTTCGTTTCTTTTCAGAATAACATACAATATCAAATCTGCGTTTGGTATAGAGATATAGGAATTTGAACACAGCTCTCTGTGCTTTCCAATAAGAGCATATGAATGATTCCGGTACCACCCCACGCAGTTATATAGTAAGATATAACGGATTGTACTAGAGCATAGTAAATTGTCTTTAAATATTGGAAGTCAACTATATTTCTGAGGTTTTTAAAAACATAAATCAGTTTCCGAACCTTAGACACCAAATATATGATATGTTGCTTCCATACCATTGCACTGTCTATCATAACACCTAAGTACTTGACGGAAGTGGAACGTTCTATTGACATACAGTTGCAAGTTTTAGAGTCTGTTTTGTCATCACATAGGTGAGCACGTAAATCAAACGAAGGAGGTGGTAAACCGGTCGCATTGGGAGCAAATGCAATAAAATTTGATTTGGATACGTTAAGAGTTAAAAAATTATAACACAACCAGTTCATAACAATCCTGACGGCGTTTTCAGAGAGTTCGTGCACTTCTGCCCAGCTGGCCATGTACCAAAAGAACTGTATCGTCAGCGTAGGTTATTAATTTACAATTTGGGATTGACAAGTTACATAAGTCGTTTACATAAATTAAGAACAGCGTAGGTCCTAATACGCTTCCTTGGGGGACGCCATAGCTGAGTGCTTTATCTCCGCTTAGAATATCATTTATAACGACTTGTTGTTTCCGATAACTAAGGTAGCTGCAGAATAGATCTTGCACAACTCCTCTTATACCAACACGCTCAAACTTAGAAAGAAGGATAGGGATAGAGACAGTATCGAATGCTTTCGAGAGATCTATAAAAATACCGACATCCCTCAGCTTGTTGTCAAAATATTTGATTACCGTGTCCGAGAGTTTCAAAACAGCATCCTCCGTTGATAAGCCGCTTCTAAAGCCAAACCGATTTTCAGAAAGGATGTTGTTTTGATTTAGGAATTGGACTAGGCGCTTATTGATAACCTTCTCAAAAATCTTTGACATTACTGTTAGTACAGAGATGGGTCTATAGTTCATGACTCTGTCTCTATCACCTTTTTTAAAAATAGGATGTACTAGCGCTTTTTTAAAAACTTGAGGAAAAATACCAGCAGTAAAGGAGAGGTTGAAAATATGACATAGGATAGGAATCAGAACCTTACTGGTGGCCTTAACAATGGACGTATGTCTCAGGGTGATAGGCGCAGAGCAGTTCGACACTTGTGACGAAATGCATTTGTTGCAAAGATTACTCTTGGTGTACACGCATTAATAGTGAGTCGCCCCATGAGTCTAGTTCGTTCACGCGCTTATACTGTATCAGCCGGATTGTGCACTGTTGAACACTATAACAGCCTACTCGTCCACTGCTGAACACAGCCTCCTCTATTAAGGGGGTATTTGCCATAATACCCACGCTTGGCAGGCGGCTTGGGGATCGCAGTATAAGATGGCAGTTCTTTATTTTTCCCTTAGTCGCCTCTTACTACACCCACGGGATGATATTTGGAGGTGCAATTCTAACCCGGCACCCCACGGGGGACTGTTGAACACAGCCTACTTCATTAAGGAGGGGGGGGGGGTTTCATAATCCCTACGCTTGGCAGGCGTTTTGGGGAGTTAGTAAGCGCAGTGAAAGATAGCAGTTCCTCAGAAGCTGCTATCCATTTTCCGGATCTAGTCGCCTCTTACGACACCCACGCGAGTTGTGATATTCTAGCCCGGCACTCCAACTCTATTGGAACTCGTACTCGCTACTTACTGATTGGCAACGACGTTTGTAGTTTCTAGCTCTATTTCGCTCATCGCCGGTAGTGGGGCAAATATTTAAGGTCTGAGCCGAACGGGTAGGTACTACACATGTTTACGAACCCATAGTCCTTAGGCACGAAGGTCTTGAGGTTTCCAGCGATGGGATAAGCCAGCCCGTGACATAGATGGATGCCTGCATTCCCGATGCCTACTCCAGCCATGGTGGCCGCGAGGTGCATGCTCGAGCGCGCCTCGATATCGTCTGAGTTGTACACTGAACGTTCGAAGTACTTCTGCAGTGTCTGGTAAGGGAATTAGATATATTTTTAAAACTTTAAGGGACAGCTAGTTTCCGCGATCAGTGAAATATATGTATAGAAGTTCTAACATTACTTATAATAATTAAATTAAATTGTTATATCAGCTAATTAAACAAATTCAGGAAGAATCGACAAATGAACTACAAAAGGATGCAATGGTGCTTGGAAAATAATAATAAAAAAATTACGCTAAATATGGTTATCGTTAAGTGGGTAGTCCAAATTATATATCTGTGTAAAATTATAAAATAACTAAGTGGGACCACAAGGTCAAGGCAAATGCCAATCTAATCGAGACAAAAATTAAAACTGGGAGGGACCGCCGCGCATTGCTAATTCAAGTGTGTTGTCCGCGCTTAGTGTTCAGAACAGCAGTGAAGCTTTTCATCGAATAAATAAGAATGTAGGTATTTTTAATGCCATCATAGCGTAGCTGGGCTTTTTTTTCAATAAAACTTAAAGTAACATAAATGGACTGTTGAAGTGCTTCACGTCACGAAATAGTCCATCTGGAATTTCAATCTAGTATCTGAATTAAAAAATTATAAAGGCACCCATTGCGTGGTCTCATTTCTGAGGCATAAAATTATAACATCTCTGGTATCAATATTATAAAAGCATCCATTGCTGGACGTCGTCTCTGAGGCAGAAAACCACAGACAAGTTGAAGATACTATATACGTCAATCTGTCACTGTCAAAGTCATTTGCGGAAAAAATTTCCCTGGTCTGCGCCGTTGTTATTGCCAGAATGTCATTTCAAGTAGTACTCCATAGCCTATTTGATTCGTGGGTACTCTAACAGGTAACATATTACGGTTTTGAAGCAATGATGGCCGAGCGTTAATAGCTGTGGACTGCCGTGCCGCAGGTCCCTGGTTCGATCCCTACAGCCACGCGCCGGCTTGAGCTTCACCGCACGGTGGGAGAGCATTTTACGAATTGAATTCTCGCCTGGCTAGCTACCATCCTCAAGTAGAAAATCTGTCGCCAAGCACCTAACAGTGTGTTCCGGCAGCAGTCCTTGAGAGCTAGAAATATTACAGGCACATGAGACTTAACAACTGTATGCCTCAGTGTGGGCGTCATGGGCGCAGTAGAATTCTTCACATGATGAAATGCATCTGTTATAGGCATGTTAATCTACTTAACATCAGGTGGGCCTCGTGCTTGTTCAGTCACAATCACATAAAAAACACCCTGACCTTGTAATTTATATCTATGTCAACTAAAATATGTATATTTGTCATACCTGCAGACAGAACCTGGCCCATACATCAGATATCGGGTTGCTGCCGTTATAGCTCGGGCGAAGCGCCGGGTTCGCTGGTACAGGACCACGCTCCGTATACGGAATCGCTGTGAAGCTTTCCAACGCATGGCAGAATATGTCGAATCCTGAGTAATTCGCCACCTGCAAATAATTTCAACAGAATGCTAGTACAAAAGTTTTGCTTCACGAATACGCGTAATCAGTCTAAAAACCGGCCAAGTGCGAGTGGGACTGGCGCACGAAAGGTTCTGTAATTAAATATTCTGTGAATAGTTAAAGCGTCTACCTGTCACCGTTATCAGTATCGAACAAGAAACGGTAAAAAAATCAAGTTTGTTGTATGGGAGCTCCACTTAAATATTTATTTTATTTTTAGTATTTGTTGTTATAGCGGCAATAGAAATACATCATCTGTGAAAATTTCAACTGTCTACCTATCACCGTTCTTGAAATACAGCCTGGTGACAGACGGACGGACGGACAGACGGACTGACGGACAGCGAAGTCTCAGTAAAGGGGACCCGTTTTGACCCTTTGGGTACGGAACCCTAAAAAAGAAGTATATAACATTGTCTCGTAAATATGTATATATAAATATATATAATATTGTTGGGGGGCAGAGCTGGTAGCATCAATGGGACTTGCTATATCTTATTCTATTTATATAGTTATAAAAGAGTACGGTCACTCGGGACATAACATGTGAATGTCTCCAGCCTACTCAATTGAAATTTCTTAATTCTGAATATGCCAATATAAGAAAACGTTTCTCCCCCCCTAAAACATCACCGATTTTGATGATTTTTGGAAATGTTATAGATGTTATCAATATCCAGGTTTATAGGTTTTGATTTTTATCATTTGATTTATGGAATTTGAATTAATGGGTATTTAAATACCGATATTTTCTCAAAACTTGTTTCTCTAGTTGGTGAATTGTTTATATGAAAACTAATGATAAATAAAGAAAAAGGAAAACCTATAAACCTAGTTTTTTCTGTCAGTTATAAAATAAGACCAACATTTTTAGATTTGATAAATATTTACTATAATAGAAACGTTTTCTCCCAGAACGTCAATTATGCGGAAATTCTAAGTCAAAACTTGAAGAAGCTGCAATTGTCCTTATCGCACAATTCTGTTCGGGGGGCAGTGTAGCTGCACAGAATAAATAATAGTAGTATAGTAGAGGTATTTGCATTAGTGATGCCAATATGCTTTTTCGATATGTTGGATGGGAAAAATCGATGGTGTAGATATTTTTATTCTACCAATATGAATGTTTTTCATTTGAATTATCGAAACTAAGAAATATATTATAGACGTACAAACCCCAATATAAAAAAATTAAAACATGTTCACAGATCAGTTCTTAGCTATAAATAAATTTCATATTTTTACCTATCCTTCTAAGTATAACTATGTCGTGTGTTAGCGCCTTGCATGTGTGCGCTAATACCTATGTCCACTCACACATGCGTACGGCATGAATATGAAGTTTCTGCGAAGCCTTGCCGCTCACTTCTGTTCGAGCCTCCTATATTCCTGTCTGTTTTTACACATACCATTGTAGAACCGCAATTAAAGGTTATATCTAAGAAAGTTCAGCGTTTCTTTGGAGATCCTCAATATCCACCCCTTCAGTCAAGCCAGTAACCTGTCCATCCATTTTTGGTCCTTCGAGCCGGATTTACAACCAGCGCAAGCATTGGACACGGAAATACTGCGCAAGCGAAGCGGCCATTACGTGGATAAAACATTCTCGATACCAAGTTACGAGTACATTAACGACAGAGGACTATACACCAGGTTGAAATACATCGAGAAGAATATGTGCTAAGCATAAAGACCTCGGAAAAGTGCGAGTTTACTGTGAGTTCGTTCCAATTACCTACATCCCTTGTAATAATAGCTACGAGTAGATGACATTGCCATTATTGTTAACTAAAGTCACCTAGAGGTTATCATCTCAGTGCATAGCACAAATACCTTTTAGCTACAATCTCACTTTCACTTCTTCTCTACTCCCCTTTCTAAGTAATTTCTGTGTTAAGTATCCTTTGTGCTCCAAGCAGCTATGGAAGTCAAATCTCTCATTAAAAAGCGAGCAAGCCATAAAGCCAAACTCACGCAATTTAAAGCTTACCTTGACGTAATCAGCAGCTGTAATTCATTAAGTTCATTGCAAACCAACGAGTTAAACATACGTCTAGCTAAAATAGAAGAACTTTATAGTGACTTTGATTGTATACAAACCGATATAGAAAATGTATGTGAAATTCCAGACGACCAGTACAAAGAACGGGAGATGTTCGAGACGCAGTATTTCGAGGCGATTGCTGTTGCCCGAGAGATGTGCAAGCAGGAGGCACCTGCAGCTTTTGAGTCAGTCGCAGGTTCTGGTACTGTTTTTGGACATAAAGGTGGGCCAAAGCTAAAACTACCTACTCTAAATTTACCTTCCTTTGCGGGTCAGTATCATGAATGGTTAGAATTTCGGGATACATATACTTCACTTATACACTCTGACGACTCAATACCTAATATCAGTAAGTTCCATTACTTACGCGCTTCCTTGAAAGACAGTGCTGCCTTAATCATACGATCTCTGGACTTCTCAGCTGAGAATTATAATGTTGCATGGGAACTGCTGTGCGACCGATATAACAATAATCGGCTGTTGGTCAGTAATCACATTCAGGCTATTTTCGGTATTGAACATGTGACAAAGGAGTCCGCAAGGGCATTGCGTAATTTAATTGATACGATTAATCGAAACTTGAGGGCTTTGAAGACATTGGGATTGCCCACTGATGGCTGGGATATACTCATAATTTACATAGTTTCCAACAAGTTAGACTCCATAACTAGTCGTGAATGGGAAACGCATCGTAACTCGTTAAGTGAGTTGCCCACTCTTGTGGAATTCAATAAGTTTTTGAGGAATCGTGCGGATTTGTTAGAAACTATTGAAGAAGCACACAATAACACTGCGCGTAGAAGGCACAGTGACTCCACACACGTTAGGCAGAAAACGTTCACTGTCAACTCGTATTCACCGCCTTCTAAGCAATCTCAATACTTATGCCCGTTATGCAAAAACAACCATGCGATCTATCAGTGCACCAAATTTAAATCGTTGCCTATTGAAATTCGAATTCAAAGAGTAAAAGCTCTTAAATTATGCCTCAACTGCCTAAGGCAGGGGCATATGGCAAATAAATGTAAGCTAGGATCTTGTCGGATTTGTAATAAATCGCACAACACATTACTGCATTTAAATGATGCATCAAACTCAACTTCTCAAATGCAAAGCGATAATCAAGACGTTCCTATTACCTTCGCGAAATCCGTTGAAGGTCAAGGTGGCGTAACGCTTTGCGCCGCTCAGCCGGCGTCGCAGTCATCATGTTTAGCTGCTGATCAGGACAATGTGGTCCTGTCAGCCACTCATAAGAATCATTGTGTCGTACTATTGTCAACAGCTCTCGTTCAGGTCAGTGATGTCCAAGGTCACAAGCATACTGTTC
Source organism: Plagodis pulveraria (assembly GCA_963890685.1). Lineage (NCBI taxonomy): Eukaryota > Metazoa > Arthropoda > Insecta > Lepidoptera > Geometridae > Plagodis > Plagodis pulveraria. The sequence goes on from OY982951.1 coordinate 11,092,268, forward strand.
GTGCATTATTAGACAACGGTAGCACCTCCAGCTTTATTTGTGAGAGTTTATGTCAGAAGCTTAAACTTCCCACCGTTTCATCGCCAACTTTAGTTGAAGGGTTGAACTATCAAACATCCAACATTACTAAACGCTGTGACGTCATTATATCGTCACAGATAAACGCATATACTGTAAAAACTCAGTGTTTTGTCGTGCCACGCATTACGCAACTACTGCCAGCGACAAAGGTCGATTACACAGCGCTAGATATACCTCAAAATATTTCATTAGCGGATCCTTCATTTCATATCCCGTCCCAAATAGACATGCTACTTGGCGCTGATTTGTTTTGGAGTATATTGTCTTCTAACAACATTTCGCTAGGTAAAAACAAACCTACATTATGCGAGACGAAGTTCGGTTGGTTAATATCCGGGCCTACACGTGCATTACATAATAATAATACAGTCCGCTGCAATCATTCCATGACGCATCAGGATGATCAACTTCAAGATCAATTAACTAAATTCTTTGAACTTGAAACTGTCACAGCGCGCAAACCCACTTCTGAAGAAGAAGAGGCGTGTGAACTCAACTTTATGCAAACCACCACTCGCGAAGCGGATGGTAGATTCGTTGTGACTATACCATTAAAGGAATCGCCTCAATTGCTAGGTGACACATATGAGCAAGCATTATCAAGGTTCATATCACTAGAACGTAGGTTTAAACGTGATCCATCGTTTAAAGCAAAATATACAAACTTTATTAAGGAATATATTTCATTAGGTCATATGACAGAGAATACTTCATTAGATCAGGAAACTTACAGGTACATTATGCCGCATCACGGCGTATTGCGTGAGACAAGTTTATCTACAAAACTACGCGTTGTTTTTGAAGCGTCAGCGCGAAGTTCATTGAACTCACCGTCATTTAACGAAATTCAAAGAGTTGGCCCTACCATACAGAATGATCTCGCTACTATACTTATTAAATTTCGCCAACATAAATACGTTGTTACTGCCGACATTGAAAAAATGTACCGTATGATAAATGTACACGAGAGTCAACGAATGTTACAGCAGATTTTATGGCGTTATGAGCCAAATGAGCAAATAAAGCAATATAAATTAAATACTATTTGTTATGGAACTGCGTCCGCTCAGTTTATGGCTACCAGATGTCTTGTACAGCTAGGTAAGGATTGTGCTGATAAGCTAGTTTCCAATGCAATATTACAAGGTTTTTATGTTGACGACTTTACGTTCGGTCATGACGATCAAACTCAGCTGATAGATATCTGCAGGGGCGTCTTAAAGCAATTAAATAGTGGTCAGTTCAACCTTAGAAAATGGCATTCAAACAGTTCGTTCATAATACGTCAGCTATTAGGTATAAACACAACTGATGAGTTGCTTGATTTAAGTAATCGTGAATACTCAAAGACGTTAGGATTGCTTTGGGCATGTCAGGACGACAGCCTACTGTTTTCGGTAAACATGACGCATAATGAGCATGTAACAAAACGCATAATTTTATCAACAATAGCTCAGGTTTTCGATCCGCTAGGTCTTATCAGCCCTTGCATCTTACAAGCAAAATTAATGCTACAGAAGTTATGGTCCTCAAGAACTGCATGGGACGAGCATGTTCCATCAGATATACAAGGAGCTTGGTGCAATTTCACCTCTTCTTTAATGTATGCGAACAACATAAGGATACCAAGGCACGTCATCTGTGACTGCCCCGTAATATGTGAAGTCCACACCTTCAGTGACTCATCAACTCTCGCATATAGTGCAAATAGCTACGTGCGATCTGTAGGTAATAATAATAAAATTTCAGTGCATTTAGTAACCGCAAAGAGCCGCGTAGCACCTCTCAAACCTATGACAGTTCCGCGTTTGGAGTTATGTGGAGCTCTGCTAGCAGCCCGTCTGGCTGATAAGGTAATATCTTCTTTAGGCATGGAAGGTCAGCGCTCCGTTTACTGGTGCGATTCAACTATTGTCCTCGGATGGATCAAATCTCCTAAGACTCATTTACTAAAGCCATTCGTTTACAATAGAATTCACGAAATTAATACGCTAACCAAGCCCAATACTTGGCGCTTTATACCTACCCAGCTCAACCCCAGCGACATAGGGACTCGTGGTGCGGGCGCAAAGCAGCTGGAGGCCAGTAATTTATGGTGGTCAGGCCCAGCGTTTTTATTAAGGCCTGAATCTGAGTGGCCAGTCAAACCAGCTTACGTACAAGATTCTGAACTACCTGAGTTCAAGGTTCAAACTCACGTAAACATATCAAATTCGCAAGTGATTGAATTCATTTCTAGATTTTCAGACCTTGGTAGGCTTCAACGGGTCGTGGCCTATACGCGAAGATTTATGTATAATTGTCGACATCCGCAGTCTAAGCGTACTGGTATTCTAACATTGCATGAACTTAACCTATCATTACTTGCATTGTGCCGCATTTCACAACAAGAAACCTTTGAAGAGGAATACAAATTGCTAAAGGCCAATAAGCAGCTCCCGCTTAAAAACAAATTACTCCCCTTAAATCCGTTTTTGGATTCTGATAGTTTGATTCGCACAGGAGGGCGCTTGTCAAATTCACACTATGACTATGACACTAAGCACCCAATTTTACTTCACGCGTCACACCATCTCACAACGTTAATTTTTAGATACTATCATAAAGTGCTTATGCATGCAGGTCCGCAGCTGCTGCTCGCTAATACTCGCCACAAGTTTTGGGCTATAAGTGGCAGAAATTTAGCTAGAAAAACTGTGCATAACTGCATCACCTGTTGTCGATTTTCAGGGCGTATTAGGCAGCCTATCATGGGCAACCTCCCCGCACAGCGATTTAATACTGAATACCCATATACAAACATTGCTGTGGACTACGCTGGTCCTATTCTGATACTGAACCGCAAAGGTAGGGGCAGCAAATTAATAAAGGCATACCTAAGCATTTTTGTTTGCCTAACCGTGAGGTCAATCCATATTGAACTTGTGACTGACTTAAGCGCAGAATCCTTCATATCTGCTTTAAGTAGGTTCATTGCCCGCAGAGGAAAACCGGCCAACATCTTCTCGGACAACGGCACTTGCTTTGTAGGCGCGTGCAATGAACTAGCGCGTTTTTTAAAGTTAAATTCAGATCGTATCGGTTCGTATGCTGCTAGTTTATCAATAAACTTTAAATTTTCCCCGGCATACAGCCCACATTTTAATGCTACAGCTGAAAGCGCTGTAAAGTCAGTAAAGCACCATTTAAAACGTATCCTGGCTTATGCCAATCTCACCTACGAAGAAATGTACACCGTGCTAACCCAAATAGAGGCTATTGTGAACTCAAGGCCACTTACACCGTTATCCTCTGACCCATCAGATTTAGTTGCACTCACACCGTCTCATTTTCTAATTGGACGAACATTAACAGTTTTGCCTTCTCCTCCGGTCCAAGACGCAAGCAAACTGAGCACACTATCTCGATATAACAGAATTCAACAATTGAAAGCACATTTCTGGGACAGATTTTATAAAGAATATATCATAGAACTTCAACGGAGACAGAAGTGGCGCAGAGATGGAGGAGATTTGAAGCTTGGAGAGATGGTGCTGGTGAAAGATGACCGTCTTCCCCCAAACAAATGGCTGCTTGGTCGAGTGGTACAGCTGTTCCCTGGCAAGGATGGCGTAACTAGAGTAGCTGATATACGAACCTCTTCTGGGACCATCCGGCGAGCCTTTAACCGCCTATGCCCTCTGCCTTTGGAGGATAAATCAGATGCTCCGTCGCCGCAACGCAATGTACAAAAGAAGCAGTTTGACACTCCTGAGCACCAGTATAACGTTTCCACAGACAAACCAGAGAGCCTGTGAATTTGCCCATTCCTGAGGTGGCAATATGTTAGCGCCTTGCATGTGTGCGCTAATACCTATGTCCACTCACACATGCGTACGGCATGAATATGAAGTTTCTGCGAAGCCTTGCCGCTCACTTCTGTTCGAGCCTCCTATATTCCTGTCTGTTTTTACACATACCATTGTAGAACCGCAATTAAAGGTTATATCTAAGAAAGTTCAGCGTTTCTTTGGAGATCCTCAATATCCACCCCTTCAGTCAAGCCAGTAACCTGTCCATCCATCCGCAAACAGGTAGGTACATAGTCAAATACCCGCTGCGGCCGGACCATAGTCTCGGCGAATCTCGACAGATGGCGCTGCGCAGGCTCACTAATTTAGAAGCACGACTCGAACGCGACTCTCATTTAAAGTCTGAATATCATAAATTTATGGCTGAATACGAGTCGCTAGGGCACATGACGTATGTAGGTGGAATGCAAGATGTAAATTCCAAGTACTTGATCCCGCATTTTTGTATCGTCAAACCTACGAGTACGAGCACGAAGTATAGGTGCGTTTTCGATGCTTCTAGTCGGACAACCAACCAGAAGTCGCTCAATGACGTGTGCCTAGCTGGTCCTAAGCTACAAGCAGACATTAATGTCATATTAATGAATTTTAGAATTCATGCCGTATGTCTATCGGCTGACATCTGTAAGTGTTATCGTCAAACTTTAATACACAAAGACCAACGGCAGTATCAACACATACTGTGGCGAGATTCAACGGATCAACCAATCAAAGTGTACGAACTCAACACAATAACTTACGGTGTAGCAAGCAGTCCGTATCTCGCGATTAAGGTGCTTCACACTTTAGCGGATAGTGAAGCGCACAAATTTCCTCATGCTGCGCGAGTGCTAAAAACTGGTTTTTTTATGGATGATCTATTATGGTCAGAACCTAGTGTCGAAGAAGCGCTCCAGCTGCAAAATGATATACGTGCGTTACTAGAAAGTGCTGGTTTTGTACTGCGCAAGTGGTCAAGCAACTATCCTCAACTCTTAGAGGCTGTACCGGAGGATCATCGCGAGACGTCTATCGAGTTTGACGATGACCTTTCACTCAAAGTACTCGGTCTCCAATGGCAACCGGTAAATGACTGCTTCACCTTCAAATGTGTGCCCACTGGTCAAGAGATAACTAAGCGTACTGTTTTATCGCTTATCGGTCGCTTGTATGACCCACTCGGCTTCGTGGGTCCATGCGTTTTCTACGCCAAAAGTTTTATGCAGAGACTCTGGACTTTAAAACTGGAATGGGACCAGAGATTGCCAGCGAATCTGGAAGCAGAATGGCTAGCCTTCGTCAAAGAGCTACCTATGCTGTCGGAATTCAAACATGAACGGCATGTCACAGTTGCACAGACAACTTACTGTCGCATTTTCGGTTTCTCAGATGCATCATCACTCGGTTACTCGGCAGTTGTGTACCTTTACACCAGAAATGACATCGGCGAAAGCAAGATCAGCTTGTTAATCGCGAAATCAAAGGTCGCTCCAATTCGATCAATTTCTGTTCCACGACTGGAGTTGATGGGATTTCATCTGTTATCGAAACTTATCAAGTATGTAGTACCTATACTAGAAGCGCGATCCATTATTGTCAATGAGCAGCTGCTGTTCACTGATGCATCAGTCGTGCTGGCATGGCTAAACACACCGACCTATAAACTCAAGACGTTTGTAGCCACTCGTGTAACCAAGATACTCGAAGCCGTGCCCAGTGCGAGTGTATCACACGTCAGTGGCGAACATAACCCATGTGCTGACGTGCTATCTAGAGGCGCCTTACCATCAGCTTTGCTTGCCATGCCGGAATGGCTCCATGGTCCTAGCTGGCTGTTAAGTGAACAGTGGCCGATTCATTCAATTGAAGAGTTCAAACACGAAAATGTACCGGAGCTGAAACCAATAAAAGAATCAAAAGTGATGGCATCTACCAAAGAACCATCAAATTTGATTTATGAACTAACTGAAAAACATTCTAATTACACTAAACTGGTCAATGTTGTAGCGTGGATACATAAATTTATAAATAACTGTCGTGCGCCCAAGCATGAGCGTACCAGACTGTCTCTAGGCGATCTGAGACAAGCTAGGGACACAATCATAAAGTCTGTACAACAGCAGCATTTTGGCAATGATATATCTGCTCTCTCCAAAGGAATGAAACCTCAGCAACCTTTGCTAAAACTCAACCCCTTTGTTGATGCAAATGGTTTCCTGAGGGTGGGGGGTAGGCTGTCATTGGCTATGTTATCTTTCGACAAAAAACATCCTGTTCTGCTACCCAAAAAATGTAATTTCACAAATCGTCTGATAGATCATTATCACGTTTTATACCTGCATGTAGGTCCACGCACCCTACAAGGTATCCTTACTCAAAAATATTGGATAGTATCAGCGCGCAATGTCATACGACTGCGCACTAGAAAATGCTTGGCATGTTTTAAAGTTAGGCCGACAGTCAGACAACCCATTATGGGCCAGTTACCGAAATTTAGGTTGCAGGACGTACACGCATTCCACACTGTAGGTATTGATATTGGAGGCCCTTTTCAAACAAAAGAATCCACTTTAAGAAATGCACGCGTTCATAAGGCCTACTTATGCATCTACGTTTGTTGCTCAACACGCGCTGTTTTTGCGGACACATTGACCTCACTGAGTACAGAGTGTTTCCTTGCCACATTTGATCGTTTTGCTGCTAGACGCGGACTTTGTCGTACAGTGATCTCAGATAATGCATCAAATTTCGTATCGGCGGGAAAACAGTTAGCAGAGGTCTCGCAGTTTTTTCAAAATAACGTTGATGAGATTACTGCTGGTCTCACAAGGCGCCAGGTAGAATGGAAACATAACCCGCCGACAGGTAGTCACTTTGGAGGATTGTATGAAGCCGCAATTCGCTGCAAAGATATTCTAAAACGAACTGTTGCGGATAGAACCTTGACATTCGAAGAATTAACAACTTTATTCGCGCGTGCAGAAGCTATACTAAATTCTAGGCCTCTCTGTACCTTGTCAACGGACCCGAACGAGTTTGAAGTACTTACACCAGCTCATTTTCTGATAGGTCGCGAAATGTTAAGCGTTCCTGAATATGACCTCACTACTACCCCTGTACGTAGGCTCAGTCGTTGGCAAGTCGTGCAACAGATGGCTCAGCAATTTTGGCGTTTGTGGCGTAAAAACTTCCTCCACACACTTCAAGAACGTCAGAAGTGGTCAAGTGGTTGTCGAGATCTGAAGGTTGGAGATCTGGTGTTGATGCATTCTGACGCACCGCCCCTTCAGTGGCCGCTAGGAAGAGTCACTAAAGTACATACCGGACCCGACAATGTAACTCGTGTTGTCACTGTACGCACGAGAAATAGTGAATTTACACGACCCGTGGTCAAATTAAGCCCTCTCCCTCTTGACGAGGAATCTTAATATATGTTCAAATTCACACAACGCCTAATTAGTTAGTTAGTTATAAGTATTTAATTAAACAACACGCATACATTCAATTCCTTCATCTAATTTTCTTTAGATATGAATATTTTTATTACATACAGTCCACTCTCTTACTATTATTTTTTTGTACACACACGTTCTTTACACACCACATCTCAGTTACTTCCCGCATTAGATACACAGCTGTTTGTAACTGGGAAATCCGGATTGTTCGGATTTCGGTGGGGGGAAAATGTAGGGACCTTGACCTTTATATTTTCAAATCACCCGCCAAATCTACGGAAGACACTTCGCGGCCTATCGACGGTCGAGCGCGCCCTCTGTGCGCGAGCGCTGTGAAGTTAGTTTAGAAAAAATCAGCACCGGCAGTACTTACCTCATCGCGACGAGTGTGATATAAAATACTTTAAAGCGAAAATACCATACTAAACAAGGAGGACCTTCAAGCAGCAGTGGCGGGTGAGTCCCTTAAAGGTCAAGATTATTAAAATTGTGTAAACTTAGCCCAGGGCACGACATTTTTGGTTGAAAATCTTAGTTTCTGTTCTAAAGCCTACATTATGAAGATATTCTCAATTTAGCCGATGTTCTAGATATATAATGTAAATAAAATGTCACAACAGTTTTTGTAGCAAATCTAGTAGTCTCTAAAGTAATTAGGAATAAGATATTTGTTCTTCGTGACACATAAAACATGTTATTTTTTATAAAATAAACTCATCGCCTAATACAAAAAACAAACAAAAATGAAACCGACTTCTAACACCAAAATGTATGATATAACTTGTTGATGTCCGGTTGATGCCCTATGTAGTTAGCAGATCCTATTGCCATCCACTGGACTTAGTTTCATACTCCAGACAGAAAACGTCAACAATGTCAACTATTTCAACCTGAGAATCAAACCCAAAGCCTCCCACTACCAGACCACGATTACTAAATACTGACGGTGCGCTTACGCCACACGATACCAACTGGTAGTCGTATATATAATATACATAAGAGATACATTTACCTTTTCAGGAACTGTCAGTGTGTGCAGTGGGTCTATGATGGCTAGAATAGGACGCAACGATCCATGAGAAATACCGGTCTTCGTGTGAATTTTTTCGTAGTCGAATATACTGACGCCTGTCGTTTCACTGCCTGTGCCGCTTGTCGTTGGTACTAAAAAAATGAAATCAGAATGTACTCGCATACAAGCTCTCGAGAGCTTGATGTGAGTTACAAGCTGGTGTTAATTATGGACCAATCAATATGCTCATCTTATCCGGTATGCTCTTAACAGAGCGGTCGGGATCGCTATGTAGTAGTAGTACTGACAGGGGCAGATGTGATGCGCCTCACGATGTTTCGCCACCTTTGGACTTGGACTGTAGGAGGTCATTCTGCTGCACTGGTTTAGTTAACCTCCGATGGCAGACTTGATCTGGTCAGTCCAACGAGTGGGTGACCTTCCGCGCGGTCTAGTGCCTTCCACTTTTCCTTACTTTAATCAATATGCACAGCTATAAAAAAACGCGCCAAAACCTCGCTCAAACATCGATGCTTGCGGATGCAGAAACAGATGCAGCGGTGCATGCGTCGTCAGAACGGATCCTAAGTATTTACCTATATTGATCAGAATATATCACACCTTACTAGTGTAGGTATAGTAGTAGGCATATTGATTGGTCCATAGGATTTCCTGAGCTATAACGGTCTTACTTGTATAATGTAAAATCAAAGAAATGCATTAGGCAACATTTAATGCTATTCTGGTGTTCGGACTGCCTGCATCAAACGGTCAGACCGTTTGACACGGGCCTCTACCTCGTGAACGTAATGAGTTACAAGCTTAATTTTTTATACTCGGCGTAAAAAAGTAAGATGAAAAATGCACTAGAAATACGATTCAATATTTTTTCAGGAGGGCAACAATATATGTGAAGTTTAAAATATTTTTTGCACGTTTTTGCACAATAACATGTGGCGTGTCATGGTCTTGCTAGACATCTTTGAGTAAAATATATTTTTTTAAATAAAATGAAATAAATATTTAAATGGGCGGAAAAGTTAAAGTTGTAAATTTTCAAGCCATTTTTGCTATGGGGTCTATCTCAAAAACTAAACTAATTACTAATTAGGAACCTAAATAGTTCAGTATAATATATCCCCATTTTAACCTACAAATCCTAAAAAGGCGCTCTATTTTGGTTTTGAAAATGTGATCATAACCATCATTTTTTTTCTTTTACAATATATTGCAATGCAGGATATAAGTGCGACTCAACTTGACCAGTTTTTATGTGTGATATTAAACTCCTACCTACAATTCCACTTAGTATGGTATATTTTATTTGCCAAAAGATTATTCCAGCAATTTAAATGGAGCCTGAAATATTTGATTCTTCCGATGTGCTATTTAATTTTCTATCTGTATTTGATATAAATACATAGATGAAAATATACCTACTTGGCAAAGAAAATATCCAAAATCTTACTAGCAATCATAGGCTTCAACTGAACTTCAACCGCTTTTCCCTTTCCAACTGGTGCATTGACATAGTCCAAGAAGTCAGCATCTGGGTCACAGTAATACAGGTTCGCCGCTTTACAAGTGTCCATTACGGATCCACCGCCTACGGCGACGAAACTGTCAAACTTGTGTTCTTTAGCGAACTTTATGGCATCTTTGAAGCTGGAAATTTAATATGAATGATGTAAATTTTTCATAATGATGTTAGTAGCTGACCACTACCAAAGTACCTTCCTACTAGGTTCTGGTAGTTATAGGTAAATGTCTAGATGAGGTTGTGGTTGAAAGCTTACAAATAAAATAACACTTAGGATTTTTTTGTATATATTATTATGTAATAATTATTTAAGTTTATGTTTAAAGAAATTTATTCTCAAATAACACAAAATAAGTTGTATGATAACAAAGTTAAACTTAAAATATTGGATATGCTCTCATCGTCACATTTAACAGTGGCTAATAAATTGAATTATATGAGATTAATATTTATAAAATAAACAAAAATCGCTTTAGTTAACACTCATTCAACACATTCTTACCCTTCTTATTCTGTAATAGCTAGGTACTGATCTAGTTGTTTCTTGAATGCTTTAAATGAATTAACATTCTGTATATTTTAGGGTATCTTATTATAAAGTTGTGCTCTTACAAAAGTAAACATTATTTTGGCCTAATTTGTCAGAGTCTCAGGAAGTAGGTACAAGAAAACAGGCCCGGTGAGTGCAGTGGTTATAAACCCTTAAATTACCTTCAATTTTAAATTTATGTGGATGTCCCTGTTGAGTTTTTCGAATAAAGATATAGGATAATATTCTTATAGAATAATGTAATTTTGTATGCCTCGTTAGCAGAGTGGCATAAAGCGCTTCGGAATTTCTTGGAGCTTGGGTTTGATTTTCTGTGTAAGACAGTTTAGGTGATTCAAGTAAATGGACTCTGATACTATGCTTGATAGCAATAGGTTCACTCTCTTTTTTATGGAACCAATTTATAACTAGCAAAATATGGGGTTTTACCAATTTCAGCCTACCCCTTTGGTTTTATAAAGACTGCTGACAGCACACACTGTTACATGTTAGGTGACTGATTTACTACTTGAGGGTAGTAGAAACCCTTAAATTGATTCATGAACTGCAGTCTATAGCTATCATCGCTTCAGAAAATTAGTTTATTGGTAAAATTATTGCTAAAATTGGCATACGGAATGATGAGTAAGATTGATTCATAGTTAAATCTAGGCGTTAGGACAGACAGTATCCTATCTGTTTCGCATTTCATGTAAATTGATGTCATGTGTACAGCAGATTTTCAGCCAAGATGTTTGATCCTATGCAAGTCCTATGATATATCAATCTATCCCATTAGTTGAACTTAATATTGATTATTGTGTTTACAAGGAAAACTTAAATCATTTAAAAATTATATCTGAGTTATGACAACCAGGGATGCATACACAGTCAGTGACGAGTACAGTGCATGTATAGCAGTTGATGTAACAAATATCTCATGCTACATTCTCAATGTAGCTTCTTTCATATAACTTCAGCCCTCCTGTAGTGCAAGGAACAAACTGTGTAAAATTATAGTTGCAGTTAGTTATGGCCCATTCACAACTTTATACTCACCTAGTATCAGTGGGTTCAACTTTACACTGATCATAAACCTTATAATTGACACCACTCTTAGTTAAAGAGTCCAGTACAGCCTTAGCAGGTTTCATGTTAACTATATTTGAGTCTGTCATGACGCAGACATTTTTGGCTTGAAGATTAACCAAGTCCATGCCAACTTCTCGAGTTACACCAAGTCCATATCTTACTGTGGAGCATTTTATCTGCAATCATAAATCATACAATAATCAGTAGAGTTTGATTGCAAAATTATTATGAAAAAGTTCTGAATATAAATAAAACATTATGTAAGGTAATTCTATGGAGAGTAAGCATTTTCAAACTATCCTTTAATACTTAATAAATTCAGGCATTATTTTGTGGAAGTCCAAAATGAAAATCATATCAAATATAAGAAAAAAAAAATTAAAGATAATATGAAACTCAGTATTTTAGAAATACCTACATATAATGATCATTTTTCTAGTGTATGTGTAGCAATACAGGGGGGCATTCCAAGCCTCAGAGTGTAGTTGTTTGGCTGTTTTAACTTACTAAGGTTCGGAACAACCCAGTTGTTTTATAACCTAAATTATAGATTTTTGGCGGGGAACTAGAAAAATTTGTAGACGTTTTATGATGCAAAATAAAAAGAGTGCCTATAGTTCTCTCATCAACAAATGTCGAGGTAATTTCATTTAAAGGTGCAACCATTTAATGACCGATTTTGATAGTTAAAAAGTTGCAACCTTCAAAGGTTCGGAACAATCAAGTTGTGACAACTGAGTGAAAAGTTGCACTCCGAGTGCGCTCTAACCAAGGTTCTGAACGGCCCCCTGCTAAGAAGATATGACGTCAAAACACCATGTAGCCTAGCTGGAACAGTATTTCATACGCATATAGCTTATATATAAATCATCTTCAGGAGGCCTAACTCTTTGAATGCATAATCGAGAACAAAAATCTGTTTTCTCATCTTTTATCATCATTAGATCTGACTACAAGGTCATACATGGATACTGGTGACATTGATATAAAACCCAATGTTTTTAATGTATTTGCAATTTTTACCTCACATCACAGCTTATCTTATCTTACAGTAACATACAATACAATAAGCAACATAACTCACTTCAAATGCATAATCCTTGACTGGTGTCGCGTTTGATACATGGATATTGCCTCGGTAACCATGTGCTGGGCATGAACATCTGTAAGCATAATAAACTATTTTGAAATTTTATTTTGACTTCATCAATATTGTAAATATTGGATAGCATAGACGCCTTGATAAGCTTGCTAAAATTAAGAATAATTGCTACTAATACATTAATGAGCTGTTAATTTATTTAAATCTACTATTTTGTACTAGGTAAAAGGTACTTACGAAGCCACATTCATAGTCCTAAACAAATCAAAAACTCTCTTACGAGACACCATTGTTGCGTCCTGTTTCGCGAATGAAATTACAATATGGACCTTTGAACTTTATTCGTGTTTATTCGGGGCGTTATCTTCATTTTATCAAACCATGATTACATAAACACCCGACAGTTGATTCTCAGTACAATAACAGCTATTCTGATAACGAATAAAACATCGTAGAATCATCACCAATTATGGCACTATATCAATTACAATTACGAACATACACAGAGATGGCCCATTTTATTCATTTTTGTAACATTATTTATTAAGATTTAATTGAAAAGCCTTTAATAAAGGTTTCCATTTCATTTTTTTTTAAGCACTTTCTTCTTCTTCTTCTTCTTCTTCTTCTTCATAAATGGCTCTTATCGTTGCTTTGACGATATACTGCCAATGTCTTGTCTGTGTGGCCAGTGTACGGTATAAGAAAAAAAAGGTTTAACGGTCTAAATATCTCAGCAAGTGTATTGAATATTAATTAGTAGAAAATATATGAAATATAAAAGTTAAAGGAAAGTATGTTACAACTTAATATTATTAGATTTTATAAAATTACTTAAAACATAAATAAAAGGAGTGAAAACAAGTGATAGGAGAGATTTAAAGTGGACAGGGCGAGGGATATCAGAATTTAGAATATCATATAAAGAATAAGGACAATTGAAAAAGATATGATCTAGAGTACCTTCCTCCAGGCCACATTCACAAATAGAGTGATCTCTGACCCTAATTTTAGCAAGAAAAGCCGGAGAACAGACATGACCTAAACGTGAACGAATTATTATTGAAGTACACAATTTATCAACTTTTTTAAATTTGAAAAACCAAGGCTTAGAAGGAATTTGCGGTTGAATATCACCAAAACGTCTACCTTTGATATATTTTGATCTATCCCAAAGAGTTTGCCAGTTATTTATCAAATCTTTTTTTGCTAGAATACGTAAATCCCTAGCAAAGTATTTCGAGTAATCATCAAGGCCAGTTACAATGGCTTGCTTAGCCAAATTGTCAACAGTTTCATTTCCTTCAATACCGCAATGTCCAGGAATCCAAGCTAAAACTACATTCACTCCAGAAGAGTGACATTTGTATAATATTTTTCTAATTTCCAAGTTAGTCCAAAGCATGTCTTTAGAGCGGAATGGAAATTTAGATATATCTTGTAAACAACTTAGAGAATCCGAAAAAATTATAGATTTATTTATTTTATGTGATTCGACATATTTAACCGCTTCTAAAAGAGCAACAGATTCACCTGAGTATGAGGATGAACAAGGAGGACATCGATAATTCAAAATTATCTTATATTTAGGAATCCAAACAGCTGAACCAACAAAACTGTCATCATTTAACTTTGATGCATCTGTATAAATGGGTATCCAATCCGACCAATGACGATTCAAATTATCCTGAAAAATCTTATCAGCACCAGGAGAATTTTTGTTAATACCAAAATGTAAGAGAATGTTTGGACGAAAAATTAAACTTTCATATGAAACATTAAACAAAGGATGAACTGAACTCTGAAATAAGGAGTAAGATAAATTAAAAAGTTTATTATAAGAATTTAATAAAAGTGGTGGATCCTTATGACGCCAAAAGTTTGAAGAAGTAACCAGATTAGATAAAGAGTATAGCTTAGATAAAATATTATGATGAGAAAATTGAGCAGCTTGAAAGAAAAATCGATCAGCTAAGAATTGACGACGTAGACTTAGTGGAGGATCAACGCACTCCACTTGAAGAGCGTTTGTGGGTGAAGATTTCATAGAACCTGAAATGATACGAAGGCAACGAAATTGGATAGAATCCAAGGACCTTAAGGACACTTTACTGCAAGGTTCTAAAAGGAACACACCATAGTCAAAATAGCTTCTTATAATAGCATTATATAATAGTTTTTGACAATAGGGATGAGAACCCCACCATACACCAGATAAGGCACGAAGAATGTTAATACTTTTTTCACATTTATTCATAATGTGTTCAATATGTCGTGAGCCAGATAATTTTGAGTCTAAAATGAGACCAAGAAACTTTGATTCACTATAAGTCGTGAGACATTGATCATTGATAAAAATTTGAATATCTGGGATATTTCTCTTTGTCGAAAACACAACCACCTTACTTTTGTCTGAAGCTAATGTCAGACCATGCTCATTCAGCCAAACAGAAAGATAAGAAAGAGCAGTATTAAGACGGGAAACAGAATCTGAAAAGGATTCAGAAGAATAATATAGAGCTATATCATCTGCATATTCTAGAATTTCACAAAATGAGTCCACACTTTTACAGAGGTCTGAAGTATATAAACTGTATAATAAGGGACTCAATACTGAGCCTTGCGGAAGGCCCTTCCAAATTAATCTCGGAGTAGAAATAGAATTTTGATATCTGACAGATATAAGTCTGCCAGCCAAAAGACTAAATATAATATTTGTCATCCTTATAGGTAAATTTAGTCGTAACATTTTTTGTCTGAGAAGAGGGAGAACAACATTATCATAGGCTCCCGTGATATCTAAAAATACACCAATTAAATGTTCATTTCTCGAGAATGCAAGACGAATATCAGTTGTAAAAATACCAAGACTATGAATAGTACCCAATCCTTTCCTAAATCCAAACTGTGATTTAGAAAGTATATTCCGCTGTTCTAGCAACCATTCTAGTCTATTTTTTATTAAATTTTCAAAAATTTTTACCATAACCGATGATAATGCTATTGGTCTGTATGAAGATGGGTCTAAGGGATCCTTTGCTGGTTTTAAAATAGGAATTATTATCTGATGTTTCCAAATTTCAGGAAATTCACATTTCTCATATATCTTGTTTATAATTTTCAAAAAACATTTTTTTGTTTCTGAACTTGAGCGACATAGAAAAGAATATGGAATCCCATCTAATCCCGGAGATGAATCTTTAAGATGATTTAAAGCAGCATTTAGTTCATCAAATGAGAAGAGAGCATCCATGGATGAGAAAGGCACGCTGTTTTCGGAAAGAGAAAAAAAATCTTCAGAAGGAGCAAAAGGAGGGGCCAACTTGTCAATAAAGGCTTCTAACCAAGAAGAATGGTTTGAAGATATTTCATGAGAATTACTACATGAGTTTCTAAATTGTTTAATTTTCTTCCAAATAATTGAAGGAGGTGTTCGAGGTGAAAGACTCTCACAGTAGGATATCCATCCTGTTTTTTTCCTTTTAGATAAAAATCTCCTTGATTTTGCTAAAACCTGTTTAAAAAGGATAAAATTAAAAAGATTGATATTTAAACAAAAATATTTTTCAGCTTCATTTCGTTCTCTAATGACAGCAGTACACTCTGAGTTCCACCAAGGAGGTGATCGAATTTTTGAGCTTCGTTTTTTTAATGGAATAGTGGAGTCTGCAGACATAAGAATAGCAGCCACAAATTCATCATATACCAAAAGGAAATTATTATCATCAATATCATCAAGCGAAGCAACTCTAGTATCTAAAGAAGCAGAAAATTTCTCCCAGTCAGCATTTTCTAGTCTATATTTTAAAAGAGGAGGAAGAGGAGGGTTTGTGTGAAATATGGTAGATGTAGAAATAAGTATAGGAAAATGATCACTTCCATGCGAGTTAGATAACACAGACCAAGATAATTGTGAGGCCAATGATGAAGAGCACATTGATAAATCTACAGCGCTGGGACGTTGAATTGGTGAAACACGACGAGTAGGGGAACCGTCGTTTAAAATACATAAATTTAGATCATCCATAATATCGAGGAGAATAGAAGAAAAAGAATCTGAAAAATGAGAACCCCATAACGAATGATGACAATTAAAATCACCAAGTATAATGATAGGAGGAGGAATAGCAGAAAATAATGGCAATAATTCTGAAATTATAGAAGCATTAGCATGGGGTATATATATAGAAATAAAAGAAATATTTAAAGCTCTTACAGCAACAATATTAAACCTGCCACTGTGAGCAGGAAGGGAAAGAAATGAATATTTTAATGTTTTTTTAATAAGAAGGGCACATCCTGCCCACCCGTCATCGCGATCATCTCTGAAACAAGCATAGCCTGGAAGACTAAATATAGAACCAGGCCGGAGAAATGTCTCAGAGATGGCCGCGACAACGGGTTTATAAGTATTAAATAAATATATTAATTCATGTTTTTTTTGGCGTACACTCCTCACATTCCATTGAAGGAACTGATCCATTGTGATTATTTTCAACAACCAATGAAATTTTTTTTAAAACCTCTCTGATATTGTACGGTAATGATGAGTCTTCAAATTTTGATAACATGTTCAGTAAGGTGAATGATAATAGTTCTAACAAATTATCATTTGGGGAGCACATGGTTTCAAGGGCGTAACCATTCGGAAGTGAGGAAGGTGGATTGGCAGACAGCTCGCGATGAGCATTTCTGTCGTAGGATTTTCCTAGAGTTGGTGTTGGACGACGTGAAGTTGAAACAGTTTTTTTGTATGAAGAAGGACGATGAACATCAGAATTATCAGGGAGAGAAACGGGGGTGGGGGAGGATTTGACCATATCAGCATATAGGCGACGTTTGATACTGGGAACTCTTAGAGCTGCTTCGCTGTAGCTAATATTATCTTCTGCTACAATAGTTTTAATTAATTTTTGTCGACCATGCTCTGGACATTTTTTGTCAGTAGCAAAATGATTACCCGAACAAAATAAGCATGTAGTTTCTTTTTCTATGATCTGACATGTGAGTCCAGTGTGAGGTTGACCACATTTGTAACATCGTGGTTTCGATCGACACAACGTCTGTACATGTCCAAATCTACAACACGATAAACATTGTATTGACGGAAGTTGGTAGATATCAACCGGAATTGCGGCGTTGAAGCAGAAAACTTTTTTAGGTAAAATTCTACTCTTCAAAGTTATCGTCACAGTTTGAGTCGGAATCCATACAGGTTTGTTGTCAATGAAAGTTTTTCTATTGAGACGTCTGGCTTTGATAACAGGGCCACATCCTGGTGGGCATTCAATCGAACCTACTAATTCCTCCATCGACCATTCAACAGGAATGCCTCGTATCACTCCCATCCGAGTCAAATGGAATGTGGGAATTTTAGCTTGATAATTGTGAGAGATCAAAAGAGAATTATCTAAGAATGCATTTGCATCTTTTGCCGAATTAAATGTAATAGCTACTTTATTACGGCCAATTGCTTTAATGCCATCAGAAGAAATGCCGCTCACTTTATTGCTAAAAAGGAGCTGAGCTAACTTGAGTACTCTCAACGAAGAGCCTGGAGTAGAATCAGGAATCACTTTTGTGACATGAACCAGGAATGGACCTAAGTCACTCTCATCATATCTAAAATTATTATTTTGAGAAAATTCCGGAACTGTAAAAACATGTTGTGATGAAGAAGCTGGGCTTACATTTGTTTTGCTAGGGACTATGTCCTCACTAGCTTGGAAATCCCGAGGACGTTTTCTGGATTCCGAAGGAGTAGACGATGAGTCTATGAAAGGATCATGATCAGGAGGATCATCCCAATTCTCAGGATCACTCATTTTTCCGAAGAAAAATGAGTGATCCTGCTGAAATCAATATATAAAATGAATGTAAGAAAAATAGACTAACGATATCCAATTCACTGCGAACTGAAAATAAAAGTTATTTTTGCTTTAGTTTGAAAACTCGTACACAAAACCAGCACAAGAGTAGAAAATTTCTTCACTCTTCTTAAAATCAATTTATAGATTTATTCAGCCATTTTGCGTCAATCGTATCGTGGTCTACACAAAGTTACTTAATCTTTAAGCACTTTGAACCGGCATGGTATAACAAAATAATAACACAAATCATCTGTTTTTTTAGGGATGTTCGATGATCATGGACTTTTAAGAGGCAAAACATCGATGTTCTAAAATCGATAATGCAACATACCTAACTCTACATATCAAATATGTAATAAATATATTAATTTCTTATAAAATGTAGAATCACAGATGCAGAACATACAGTTTTGTTATGGTACTACAGTAATAACGAAGATATAAATGGCACCACATTATAAATAGGGGTAGTATAGCTCGCAGGCCGGGATCAAGCATCCGGACTTTAATATGAAAATTATATACATCATACATAACATCTAACTGATAACCGATGAGGAAGAAATGTTCTTAAAGTGGTTACCACATTACACTAGAAGACGTAAAGTTGTTGTTACGTCATGACATGTCACATAAAAAAAATCTATGAAAAGATTTAAGATCTTAATATTTTATCATTTTACATACAACCTATTCATATATTGCTCCTACAACCTATTCATATAATATACCCCTGTAAACGCTTTATAATAATATATCTCGTCACTAGCGTCATTCACAAAAAAAAAACAACTGAATATATTTACTTAGTAACAAGGTTGAAACCAGACTCTTCTATGTCATCGAGCCCCACATAGGCTCCGTAATGTTGACACGTTTTTATAATCTGAACGCAAACTTCACACAGCCTAAATGTGTAATACTGTTTCATTTAATATTTTATATTATTAGAAAAATCAATTATTTGAGCTCGTTAAACTGCGGACACGAGATCGAGCTGTTGATGATGATGTTGATAACATATATTTCATCATCGCTCATCCCTAACCTTTTTGAAGGCATTTCGATTAGAAATCGTTTTGTAGGTCGAATATTGTGGATCGATTCATGTATCGAACGTCAAGTATCGAACGGGAACATATTATTCATATCACTAGATATATATCATTTTTATAAAGATTTTTGAAGTGTTTTATTAAATAATTAATTAAATGTTTTCTTAAAATACTTTTAAAATATTTGTTATTATTGTTCATATTATTAAGGGCGTGTTCCATTAGTCGCTAAGAACGTTAATTTCGATAATTTTGATCACATTCTGCGTCTGTGGTTGTGATCACTGTGATCGTTTGTAACTGTCATCCCCTGTTCCATTTAGGATAAGAACGCTAAGAATGCCACTAAAATTTGCCACTTCTGTCACTTTGACATTAGATGTAGGGAATTCAATCTGTTCCAGTAGCCTCATAGCGTTTATGGCGAAAATAACGCCAAGACCCATGTGGAACAACTTTTTGGGAGTGTGATCGTTTTTAGCGTTTTTAGCGAATCTAACTTCAAATGGTATGCACCCTAATACGAAAATCGAACAATCAATAATGTGAAACTTCTGGATATAACGAAGTGGATTAATCGATTATTTGGATGTCGATAGAATTAAGAATCGATCTTGGTATACTTGATTACATCAATTCAAGAATCGATTTGTCGTTTAATAACAAGGGTGCGTACCATTTGAAGTTTAATTTGCCAAAAACGCTAAAAACGATCAAACTCATAAAAAGTTGTTCCAGATGGGTCTTGGCATTATTTTCACCATAAATGCTATGAAGCTACTGGAACAGTTTGAATTACCTACATCTAATGTCAAATGTGACAGAAGTGGCAAATTTTAGTGGCATTCTTAGCGTTCTTATCCTAAATGGAACAGGGGAGAACAGTTACAAACGCTCACAGTGATCACAACCATAGACGCAAATGTGATCAAAATTATCGAAAATAACGTTATTAGCGTCAAATGGAATATACCCCGAGTAACATCGCACCTTCGGTGCAACAAAGTCGTAAATAGCCAAAATTGCAAAATCGAACTAAGTATGCCAAATTGTTTCTGAATCATACATATACGTGGGGCAACAAAAACATCCGCGAAAGTATCACAAAATTCGGCTAGATGGCGTATGTGCCTTTGTGGTTATTGGTGGATTTTTCATAGGTTTTGGGCCGACGTTTCATTGGCCAGTAGTGCCCACGTAGTGCCCCCACGCCCGCGAGTGTTTGACATACGTTGGAGCTATAGCCGCACAAAGGTATTTATGACCATTTTTATTCTCACTTATTGGAGCGACAAAAACGTATCTATTTTTAAGACCTCAATTATTTTATATAAATTACAAAAATTTTGGAGCTACAAAGGCATTTGTTATTTATAAGCGTTTTTGTTGATCCAACATTATTATAATTAACTACACAAATTGGAACTGCAAAGCCTTCAAGAAATAGGTTCTTGTTTGTAAATTTTTTTAAAAGAATGTTTTTCGACTAAACCTAATTCAGACATAACTTTTTTCTCAGATAACTGTTGTGGCCAACAAATTCATTCTTAGTTTATATAAGTATGCCGTTTCAACCTTGCCATTTAAATCCATTACACATAAGTTTCTAATTCGTGGGCCCACACAAAACGAAGCGCATAGCGTCCACTCGGTAATAGAGAAAAATATTCGTCGAGCAAGAAAATCTGGGCCAATTTACACCCCCGATCAATATGTGGCTCTAATCCGTAATGCCAATATATATTGGCAAGAAGCTAAAATTAAAATTAGTCATGCAGGCAAAAAAAATATCGCAGATATTCATTTAAGTGCGGCATACAGCTCTAAGTTGCCAATTGCGAACAATAAAAAGCAAAATATTCGACAACTCATAACTGCTGATATAGTTCCTAAGTATTATGAAAACACGTTTAACAGTTTATTTGATTAATAATTACTTTTTAAAGCTTTTTGATATTTTTGATTATCAAAAAAATATTGACGGTTAATAATTTAAGAGATATTTATTGTTTTTTTTAATATCGTTTGCTGTCATAATAAAATACAAAGTTATAATAAAAAAAGTATTAAAAAAAATATAATAACATATAAATACTCGTATAATATAATAAAAAAAGTAAAGCTGATTAAGAAGAATCTTTTTTGATTTTTGAAAAAACATTCCAATTTCATTTTATTTTTATTTTTCTAAGATGTTTATTGTTTATAAGTTTGTAGATTTTATTATGAATCCATTTCTAAGACTTATAATAAGACTGTTCGTAAGTTCCTAAGTGTAAAACTTGACTGAGTATTATGTAAGTCTGCTTTTCCTAGAAATTGATTCCAACTCAAAGTATGAAAATGATGCCAAACAATGTTGTAGTAATAAGAATTTAATTGGTTTGAGTTACCATTTTATTAACAGTTTATTTTTAGAGAAGAAAATATACGATTATGTTTGATTAAGACACTTTATTTCATTTAAAACCTTACCTTAAATTATATACTTAAGTCATAAAACTAAATAACTTCTGGTGCAACAAAATCACAATTAAGGACACTTTTTTTTGTTATGTCTTTTATTAGGATATTTTTTGTAGTGAAAACATAAAATGTTTACGTAAAAATATAGCAAACTAAATAAACAATTAATATTATAAAGATTTTAAACCAACTATAAATAGTAATCCAGAAATGAACAAATAGATGCGAAAAAAATATTAAAAGTCTTCTCCTGTAAAATTTTAAAAAGAGCTGTTGTGACTTTGTTGCACCGAAGCGAAGGTGCGAATATCCAAATGTTTATTTCCCTGTTTTTAGTGTGGCCAACTTATTGCTTCTAGATCTCAATAGTGAAAAATTCATTTTAACATAAATGTAAATATTAGTACCTAAGGCCGCCGCACCTATAATCCGTGCGCAATCTAGTGCATTTTAATAATATCAAATATTTTTTAAAATATTTTATGAAAACATCAAATTAATACTTTAATAAAACACTTAAAAAATATAAAAATATATCATGACCATTCCGCCTAATTTTCCTGTTAAGCCAACGTGACGTCACAAACACCACGCAGCCAAACCGGAAGATCTTCGACGCGTTTCGCTTCTACACGAAGCATCCTCAGGAGGTCTTGACTCTACGAGCGCACGACGAAAAAAAATTCTCGATCGTTATTAAATATGGATTTCCGCAAAGTAACGCCTGAATCTATTCATTATCTAGTGCATTTTGTTTTTTTTTTCAAGTGAATAAGCTACCGAAGAAGAGTACCTATCAGCAGCACTCATCATAGCGCATGCATAACAAGCTGTTAAACTGTAGAAAGTTTAGGCATCAGTTTTAGGTCAGCCGTTCTAAGTTTAGGCATCAGTTTTAGGTCAGCCGTTCTTTTAGTATTATTCGAGAGACATCCAAAGAAAACTGGCATAATAATGCAATAACCCCGTCGCTGCGCAGTGGAACGAAATCGCCAAATAGGGACATAAGGATTTCTATACAAATTTTCGAATTCTACATATCAAAACAATACTTTAATGTGACGTGACTTTTTCAGTAACTCAATAGTTTTAGAAATATATCGATTTTAATATTGTATGAAAAATGTATATATTTCGTTTCTTGAGACTTATTATCAGAACTATTTTCAATAAAAAACATTCAATTCAGACTTCTTACAAATCTGTGCAAGTGCATGCCACACCACCTCAATGGTTTTTTCCCAAGATACGGTCAAACCGGTTTTCTTATCAGTAAACGAGTCTCTTTTAGTAACTTTCGCCAATCAGAGGGCTGTAATTTGCGGGTAATTTAAATCTAGGGGTTAGCAAACACAAAACGATGACTTTAGTTCGTTGTTACCACCCATTACATACGGACTACCCCTTACTTGGTTTCTATGATATTTTAATATACGTGCATATTGTTAAAATGTTTGGTGATTTAGTGACTAATCTTGATCTGGTTGTGAAATTGAAAGCAGGTGCAAATATTAAAGATCATAACTTTTTATATAATGCCATTAAGTCATAATTATCTCATTTGAACGATGATAATGATAAAACACTAAAGGAATTCTGTGTGAAATACTGTAATAATACTAATAAAAAATGGCAAAATGCTAATCGTTAGGAACAAACATTTAGAAGTAAATACAGGGAGTGGTTGGAACCAGAGATAGTTTGGCCTCACTTTATTAAAGATTTTGTGAACAAAAATGACGACCCAGTTCCTAGCACATCAACACAGTTTGAAATTATATCTCCAGAAAAAGTATCTGTTCACTTCAAGCTAAGGAAGTCCTAGAAAACCTTTCACTGAATTAGGTCCTAAACAAAAAAAGAGGCGTACAGAACATACTGTACAGACTATTCCATCAGAGGAATTCTCACATGTGCATGTTTTGAAATTGAAAGAAGATGGAAATGAAGACATTGCTGACTTTTTGCAGCACTTGCTTAAGAATCCACAAGATGTGCAGAAAGTAAAAGATTGTATTTTTGGTAATGAAAAGAAATTGGAATTCTCACCAGATAAAGCTATAAGCTTATTTTTATCGCTTAAATTGATAAGATGGCAATATAATACGCTGCGGAAAAGTACCCAAGAAGTAACTAATTATAACATATTTCCCTCCTACTACGCACTACAGAGTGAAAAATTGAAATGTTACCCACCCAAAACTGCTATTGCAGTAACAGAAAAAACAGCTAAGATAGAATTGCAGTCTCTATTGGATATAACTTTGGAAATAATTATTATGTCAAACGCAATTGATGAGAGTTTTAAAAATGTGAAGCTGATAAGCAAATGAGGATCTGACGGGGCCTTGAATCAAGCCAATTATAAGCAAAAAACTCTCATAGAAAGTGCAGAGGACGATAACTTCGAAGATTCTAGTTTTTTTATGGGTAGTTTGATACCTATCAAATTATGTTCTGATGATCGACTTGTTTGGGAAAATGATTCCCCTAATTCACCATTATGGTATCGCCCGCTATTTTCCAAAATGTTTAAAGAGAACAAGTATACATTTTACAAGAGAAAAATGCAATTGAGGCGGAAATTGACAATTTAAAAGAGACAGTGATTGGCGAAATGGTAATTTCGCACAACATAATACTTACCATGATAGATGGTAAAGCAACAGCAATTCTTTGCGATACATCAACCCAAAGATGTGACATATGTAAAGCTAAAAATGATTTGCCCCTGATTTTGGCAAAGGAAGTGGATGCTAACTTATTTAGATATGGTTTATCATCCTTACACATTTGGGTCTGATTTTTTTTTTTTTTTTATTATATAAATCTACACTCCACAGACTCCAGGGTCCGTGCCTTTTTTTAATTATGACCATATTTTATTTACAAACTAGATACTTACAATATATGAGAAACATGCAACATTCTAAAAGAGAACAGTGTTAAAAGAACATATTTTTTTTTTCCGATAAATGTCATTACCACTTGCATCCAGAGCAGACCAGTGTCCTCTAGCAGCACCCGTTCACGAGTTGACGCATGTGCCAGCCATCGCCTTCCTCAACCATTTTTGAGGGAAGATGGCGACCCGACACACAACACCGCCGCTAGACAACACCTTTATGTGAGCTTGACCGCTCTGGATACCCGTGCCAATGATTACAATTTGGGATTACTCTACTTTTTTGTGTCATTCCCCCACGTCACATTGTAACAGGGTCTCCATTACCACGCTGTTTCGATCTTTGATCGCCATTTTGAGGTTGTAATTATGGATGGTTTTTGGTGTCGCAACCATCGCCTTCCTGACGAACCGTCCTAT
Source organism: Plagodis pulveraria (assembly GCA_963890685.1). Classification (NCBI taxonomy): domain Eukaryota; kingdom Metazoa; phylum Arthropoda; class Insecta; order Lepidoptera; family Geometridae; genus Plagodis; species Plagodis pulveraria. The sequence continues at coordinate 11,117,625 of OY982951.1, forward strand.
GGCGTCTTCTTCGTCATCTGCGTAGTATGTGAAGGTTCCAGTATGCCGTGAAACTGCAACGACTGCGTGCGGGACGCTCTCGTGCAGCTTCATGCTGCTCTTGGTCTTGATGGCGATGACCGACTCGTATGTCAGTCCCTGAGCTTCGTGGATGGTAAGGGTGCGTGATCCCCTTCCCTCTCCGTAGCCCTGGCTGGTCAGGGTCTCCTTTTCTTCCTGGGTGTGAACCAGGAATAAGGTGTTGGGGAGAGACTTGAGAATTTTCGCACCCGTGTACCTTTCAAGCTTCAGGGACTTAATACGGGGAGCTGAGGAATATATACCAGAGTATATTTCCCTCAGTGCGTACGCGACATCCATTGGGTTCCGATGCGTGCATAACAACTCCTGGGTGATGTTTGTGACCAGGTTAGGGCGGTTGTACCTTAATACGAAGAGATTATCTCTATCGATGTAAGGCAGCTGATTGACATCTCCAATGAGGACAAGTTCACCAACTCCAGCCAGCCTGGAAGCCATGACTATGGCTCCGAAATGGTTCATGAGAGCTTCATCCACTGTGAGGCGGCTGTAGCTCTCAGTCCTTTTAAAACCATTTACGAGGACAGAAGCTATTGTGCGCACCTTGGTTTTCACTAAGTCTCCGATTCGGTGCGCAAGCTTCTCCCTCAGGTCTTTTGCTGCTTCTGTAGTTGTTGTGATAATGATGTCCTTGTCCACATCGAATTGCCTTACCACCCAAGTTGTTTTACCACATCCTGGAACTCCATTTACCCATTGTATTTTCGGTACTTCCCAGTGTTTCCAGAATGCTTCAATGTCCGCTCCCTCCAAAATAGATTTCGCCATTTCGAGGATACGGTCATCTAACATTATTTTGGTGCACTGGGCCGTTACTACTATTGGGTCATTTTGTGGTGTCGCGTATTTAGGCCTACCTAGTCGCTCCGTTTCTCCCTCGTCCAGGGACACAAATCCGCCTATTGCATTGTATGCCGCCATATACTTACCTGACATTTTCCCCTTGACGACCTGGGCTGTGTCGTTGTTGTATATAGCGGCTTCTGCCTCTTCAAGTCTCACCTTTAAAAGGTTTTCATTTTCTAGCCTGAAGGACTGCAAGATGTTTTTGCAGTTTCTATGGTTGATCTCTCTGGTCGCCCTTGTAATGGCTAGAAATTCTAGGAAGGCATTAGCTGCATGGCTCGTTGGTTCCTGTGCGGGGATATATCGGGGCGGACTGACCTGTCCCATGTCGGCTCTCGTCCGGATAGCTTTTGATGATGCTGCTTTGCCACGGGATGATGGTTTCGTGGGCATTGGGTTTCGGGGTTGGGATGGGTGTCGGAATAAACTTCCTACTGCTGTACCGAAAGCAGTCAGGAATGCGGCGACTCAGCCACTGCTCTTTTTTGGGCTACACTCTTGGCTTTTTTCCGCCTCTGTTCTTTCTTGGAGTCTTTCTGAACCACTTTTGGTAACTGAGCTCGGAATCGGATGTCCCCAACAATCAGTTGCATTGTTGTGTATGGGGTTTTTGAGGTAACTAAGATTTTCTCCTCTGTTTTCATACACAACTACCTCATGGTGTTCTGAGGCTTTAATGCAACCAAGTTGGTCAGCAACTTCTCCCTTTGATTGTTCTATTACCATTGCGTCTACGCTTATCACTCGGGCTCTTTCGGCATTTTCTGCAATACTTGAGAGCAACGCACATGCTTGAGCAAAGGGCGTCTTGTCCGTCCACTCGATTAGTACGACTGTCCTGTTTTTCAGTCGTACTAAACGACATGGATTTCCCATGACAATCTTCACTGGCATCGCGTTGTACGTTTTACGCTTCATGGTTGTTTTGAAGCTGCTCCCATTCAGCAGGCAAGCTAACCCGGGTGATAATCGGACGCGGCTCTTGGCTCCAGCATGGCAGAAGCTTATTCCGAGTCTCTCTTTACTGCCTTCCATAAAGAGAGCAACGCCTCGGATGCGAATCCCAGGCTCTCCTTGCTCTCCACATGCCAGCAGTTGGGATATTTCTGTATTTTTTTTCGTGACGGGGATGTGTGGGGCTATGATTTGGGCAGGAAGGGTAAGCGGGGTATTAGAACGGGGGGGTAGGTTTGAGTTGCTTTTAACCGCTGTTTTGAAGGACCTCTCAACAAAAGACAAGAAATGTGTTCTGCTATCTGAATCTGCTAAGATGGTGGGCAGATCAGATTCTATTAGTTTCTTGTTGAGCAAGATTTCGAGATCCAGTCTGGCAGCGGAAAAGCGGGGACATTCTAACATTATATGCCATACCGTCTCGGGGATGTTTGGATCGCACTCGCATCCTGGGCTGTCTTTCAGCTTGAACCTGTGGAGATACTCGGATATTCCCCCGTGTCCTGTCATCATTTGCACTACAAGAGGTGACAGTTTCACAGTCCGCGCCAGTTGGTATGCCTTGGTGACATCCGGTAGAAGCTTTTTCGTGACTGCACCAGTGCTTGAGGTCTCGTACCGATCTTGCCATTTCTGGATAGATTCCTCGCGGATTTTTCGTCGGACATAAGACAGGGGGATTTTGTCATAGTCTTGGGAGGTATCTGTGCGTGCCGCTGATTTTGCAAGCTCGTCAGCTCTCTCGTTACCAGCGGTTCCCACATGAGCCTTCAACCAAAACATGCGAATATCTCTACCTTCAGCTTTAATCTTACCAATGTTCTCTTTTATGCTCTTTGCCAGGGGGTGACTCCTTTTGGGACTTTTGAGCAGATCTAGTGAGGATCTTGAATCACTAAGCACGTTGACTAGTGGATCTTTGCTCATTTTCACCTGTTGAGTTGCCCTGTAAAGAGCATATAGTTCCGATTGGAAGACTGTGCAGTCAGGATGGAGCCTGAACTTAGAAGAGCTGATCTCTTTTCCTTCCTCCCACCAGGTAAGGGCAGCACCTACTCTCCCCTCAATTTTGCTGCCATCTGTGTAAATGTGGGGTCCGGCGATATGGCTGGTGTCGGTTTCGAGAAGCTCGTACTCCACGGATGTTCTTGTGGACGGATGGGGTTGGTCCATAAAGCGTATGCTTTGTTCGAGCTCCTTTTCTGGAGGGAGGTAGTCAAGTGAGAGGTTCTTTTTCGTTCGGTACAGGCTCGCTGTTTCTAGGATTCTCAGATCTATTGGAAGCAGACCTGAGAGTGCGAGTGCTGAGGTGAGAGAAACAGTACGGTAGGCCTTGCATATCTTTTGGGCAAAGCCTCTTTGTAGGGCAAATAGCTGGGATCTATTCATTTCCAGGTCCACTGCCTGTGCCCACACGTTTGCGGCATAAGTTATGATGGGTTCCACCACTGCGACATATATCGTTCTCGTAATCTCGCCGTTTAGACCCCAAGTCACCTTCGCTGCACACGCCAACTGCTTATATATGTCCGCTGCTTTTTTACATTGCGCGGAGATGTGTGCTTTGTAGGTGAGCTTTCGGTCGATCACAAGGCCGAGCAATTTAATCTCCTCTACGAGGTTAAGTCTAACACCAGACATGAAGAGGTTCGGGGTATCGTACTTCAACTTTCTTGTCAAGAGCATCACGTTGGTTTTATGAGCTGCGAAGTTGAGTTTGTTAAGTAGACCCCATTCCGTTATCATGTCCAGTGTCGTGTTGACTTTCTGCTCTAAGGTATTTGATTGGCCTGTAAATACGAGAACGACATCGTCAGCGAATGCTTGACAGTACACTTGCTCGCTATCCAGTTTCTGCAGCAACGAGTCTAGGATTATGTTCCAAAAGGTCGGACCTCCAATAGACCCTTGGACGCAACCTTTGGTGGTTTCCTTTTCGTGTGCTGCTCTGGCATAGTTGACCTTGATCTTTCGGTCACTGAGGTATGAGCATACCATCTCGTAGAGGTTTGATGGGCACCTCTTTTCCGCTAACTGATGTTTTAAAGTGGGCCACCATGCATTATCGAAGGCGCCCTCTATGTCAAGAGAGATTAGGAGTACGATGTTTTTGCTGTTTACTCCTGTTTTGATGTGCTCTAGCAAGTCATAGAGGGCGTCTTCAGTTCCGCGTTGAGGCATAAAACCGTACTGTTTTGGGCTGAGGGTAGGGAGGAGATGCCATTGCAGCCTGCCGATCAAAAGCTTTTCGACGATTTTACCGAGAACTGACAAGAGACCTATGGGCCGGTAAGACTTCGGATGGGTGTAGTCCGTCTTACCGGGCTTCCTAAGGATGATGACGTGCGCTTCTTTCCATTGCTTGGGGAAGTATTTCAGCGATAGACATTTGTTAGCTATCGCCATGAATACCTCCCTTTCACTCTGGATGCCTGCAGTGCATATGTCAGCGGTTAGCCCGTCGGATCCTGGGGCTTTCCTTGGATTCAGTGCTTGGAGCACTGAGTCCAATTCTGCTGGTGAGAATGGTGGGTCATCATCAGGTAGGTTGGATGGTGATGCTCTTGTCTTCTCACGGATTGCCGAGTGACACGGATGGTCTGTGTTTTCGTTATCGTCTGGAAAGAAAGTTCTAGCTAGGAGCTCTGCAGATTGTTGTGGGGACAGGGTGCTGCCTTCGTCGTTCCTCAGGAGCATGTCTTCATGCCTCCGTGAGGTCTTCCGAAGGATTCGGTATATCCCATCCCACATGCTTTCTTTAAGTTGGGTGGTGCAGAATTCCTTCCAGCTTTCTGTCTGTGCTTTATCGGCTATCTCCTTGTACTCTTCTCGGGCTTTTTGGTACTCATCTACTACTGCATCGACTCGACAGGGGGCAGCATTCCTTATGCGTTTTTTTTTCCTTAGAACCTCGATTTTGAGATCGTCTAGCTTCTTAGTGTACCACGGGGGAATCCGGTCCCCTTTCCATTGGCCTAGCGTTGGGATGGTGTTTTCGCAGGCTTCGTGGATGCAACTAGTGTAGCTTGTGATCACTGTTTCGAGGGCCTCTGTGCTATCTAATTCTCTCACGGAGGCTGGCGTGATGTTTTTAGCCTCAAGACAGGTCTTCACATTGGACGTAAAATCTGACCACTTAGCCTTCTTTGTGTTGTATTTGCGCGTCGTAATAGGTTTTAGTGATTCTAAGTCCTTTCCGGGGCGCAAAGTGAAGGTGATGCTGTTGTGGTCAGACGTTGTGATACTACTGTCTACTTGCCAGTCTTTGATTTTACCCAAGAGCGGAGCGCTGCAAGCGGTTACGTCAACTCTGCTTGTACACGCTCTGCCTCTCCTGTAGGTTTCAAAGGTAGGTTCATCTCCATTGTTGAGAATATGATAGCCTATTTCATTAAGGAACGCGCCGTAGGCTTTTCCTCTCTGGTTTTCCGTCTCACTTCCCCACCAGTGGCTCCAAGCATTGACGTCTCCGGCGACTATGATATCTTTCGTCGCCAATTTCCCGCAAAATGCTTTAGTCCTCTCTATATATGGCTCTATGTCTTGATCCCCTTCGTAGTAAACAGAAACGACTCCAAGTTTTAGGTCTTTGTTTACCAGCAAAACTGCTGCTTCCGTCTCAGTTACAAGCTGGGGGTCGTGAATTACCTCCAGCTTGTCACCAAATACAATTACAGCAGCTTTTACCGGTTTTTTTCTATTAAGGGTGCATTGGATAATTTGTGTTCCCGGATACTGTTTCATCACGCCTGTGTTCCCTACATAGGGTTCTTGTATCAAAGCGATAGAAATACCCTTGTCCTTTGCAGCCTTAAGAAGCTCGGCAGTTGCTACTTTGGAGTGCTGCAGGTTCGCTTGGATGAAGTACAAACCTGTTCTGCCACTACTGATGGGGGTTGAGCTGTGGGTTTCGGGGGTGCCCTTAGCAGTAGGAAATTCTGGACCGCGCTATGCCATCCCATTTTTGCCTTTCCGGACACAATATGTTGAACGCATTGTGTGCCAGGTCCGCATTTGAGATGGCTGATCCCTGCGCAGTCGAGCAGTTCCTACACCAAGGTTGGGATCCCTCCTTCCTTGCATTGCAGTTTTCCCAGGAGTGAGACTTCCCGCAGTGACTGCAGTATTGGTCTTTCTCCCGGCAGACTGCTCTTGTATGCCCATAACCAAGACATTTAGTGCACTGCACTAGGGGTGTATGGTCTAGCACAGGCCTCCGCTGGATGCCTATGTAGACCTTTCCTGCCTCGGTCAGGTTTTTGTGGATCTTAGGGGACAACTCTAGAACCGGATGGCACTCATGCGGATTGCGGGCCTTTTTCCTATACCTCACCCTGATAGTACTATTAGTTAAGTCAACATCCTGCAGCAAGTGCTTGTTTTGTGCAAGCAGGTTGTCGACTATTTCGGCGTCCTTGAGATAGGACAACACATCTCTTATGATGACTAGAGGGTTACCCGCTTTCGCGACTTCCACCCTCAGAGATTTGTCTTGCTGGACACGACTTCTAACCAGATTTAGGTCTTCCTTAGTACCGCAGCTCAGAACCACTTTTTGGTTCCTGGCTTTCCGGACCCGGTCGACCCTAGCTCCTGTTGTCTTTGTATCCAGGGCATCTCTTATTTTGTCGATAACGTTTTGCGCCGTGCTTTGTGGATTGGTTGTTGATACTATCAGGGTGTGGTTAGGCTTTCGGTCTGTTGGAGGTTTCGACGCAACCTTGGCATAAGTAGGCTTACTTTCTGCCTGGGTTAGTTCAGCGTCGATGCTCAGAGCTGGCGGGGGGGCATTAAATTTTTCTTGCCGCATCGTGCGAAGTTCAGACGACACGGCTTCTAGACGTTCGGTAATAGGCTGTATTTGGTCATCTAAGTTTATAGAGATAGGGAGGGGTGGCGATTTGGGTTCCTGTGTTAGGGTTTGAATTTTTTCACTGAGAGTCTTAATTTCGTGAACAATATTGTCGTTGTTGGAGGGAAGAGGGGGTGGTGTTGATTTTATTTGGACCAGGGTCTCCTCACTCTTTGTTTGAAGGCCCAACAAACTCTGCGAGAACTTGAAAATTTCGCGTCTTAACTCATCTAACTGATTCTGAAGAGCGTCAACTCCAGCTCTTAGACTAGAGTTGTCGCTCCTCAGAGGCGCAAGGTCTACTGCTCTTTCGTTCTCTTTTAAGGCCGCTAACTGACTTTTGATCATCTTGACCTCAGATGTCATTTCCTTTATGAGTCTGTGGGGCTCCCTGGTCTCATAGCCTTGCCAGTCACGAATTGCCTTCGTCTCTGTCAGAGTTGCAGCTATGTCGTGTCTGGCCAGGCCCATCTCTTTTACAAGATTTTTTGTTAATTCAGCAATGGTCTTGTTGTGTGCCCGTTCTATTACCACCAACTCATTTGCGTGTCTTGTGCGCTCTTTCTCCAGGTTGCACATGTGTCTCGATTGGGTCTGATTCATGGAATGTATTATAACATTGTACATTATAACATTGCAAACATTAGAATTCAAGACATGGTTAGTGAAAGGTGACAGCAAAGCTGTTATGGAAAGCAGCAAGAAAAACATTCATTAAATACCAAACAGGTCTTTTAGTAGACGTTGTGAAACAGGGCCATGGTACGACAAATGATGGGAATACCGCTAGAAGATTTTTCGAACACTCCGATAATGCGGCTTTGATTACGGGAGTAAATGAGGAATTGATAAAAATATTTAAAACTATACACATTGATGTTTAAAGATTATACTAAAGCCACCATAAAATTATACGTTGATTTGTATGCTTGGTGTTATATTCCTGCGAGCGTTCATAAAGTACTTGCACATGGAGCTGCTATTATTGAAAACTTGAGTATAGTGCCAATTGGAAAGTTATCCGAAGAAGCTGCTGAAGAACGCAATAAAGATTTTCGGAGATATCGTGAACATCATTCGAGAACATTCTGTAGGAAGGCTCCAATGAAGATATAATAAATAACTTACTAATATATTAATTTATTACACGTTAACACTCGATTTACAATACATGGTCAAATAATTAAATATAATCAAATTAAATTACTTACTAATTAGCTCTGATCCACATATTTCGAAGTTACGACACAAACTAGTGCGAAAACAGAAAACCCTGTCAGAAGAAGCAAAAGCTTTGTTGGTCATTAGGGAGACATTTGTTGACGATAATGATCAAGAAAACATAGGTATTTTAACTGAAGACCCATTATTGATTCAAAAACACGAGTATGAATTTTCTGAATAATATATAAGCAGTCATTTATAAAGGCTGTTTGTAAAGTTGTGTTTATAAAGTTGGTTCCAACACTATGGTAGTGAAAGTTGGGTATGTCAGAAAAAGCATGAAAGTAGAATAATGTAGTGGAGATGAGAGCATTGAGAAGCATGATTGGAGTCAAACGGAGTGACAGGATAACGAATAGTGTGATAAGGGATCGATTTGGTGTGAATGAGGATGTAGCGACAAAAATCGAGAAATGGTTTGGACATGTAGGAAGTTGTATTTTTACTTGTGTTGTCTGGGTTCAGGTTTAGTGAGGTCGGTTTTATATCTAAACGATGAGAAAACCTTTCACGATGAAAAAAATACCGACTGGCGATACCTACGTGGTTGCGGGGCCAGAGACGAGCGACGCGGGGCATACCTAATACAAAAAAAAAAATAAGTAGGCATCACTCATCATCAAGTAAAAATCATAGGTATGCTAGAATAAGTGACTTGCTTATCTTTCCTGTTCAGTAGGTAATCTGAACAAAGACAACTCTGGAATCTATGAATTATTTAGACAGCCGAACACACAGCAATAAGTTCTCATGCTATTTTCAAACATTTTTAATTTACTTAGCTGTGCCAAAAAGCCGTGACGCGCGAATCATGTTCGGTGTTAGCCCCGGCTGGCGCACTGAGAAACGGGTCGAGATTGTGTTAGAGTGTGCGTGCGGGACGCATAGATACTATGGCACACACAAACAAGCCGCGCGCGGTGCGTTTGTATGAAGATAACTTACTTCCCACTCCTTCTACTATGACCTAGGCGAATGTTCCGAAATAAAATTGAAGACGTTCTGAAAAAAGGCCAGCACTTATGAATAAAAGGATTGATGAATGTAGATTAAGCGAAAAAGATATGCAAGGATCGTAGCAAGTGGAAATCTGTGGTCTCTGGCTACATACATAGATGTATTATCTATGTATATGAGCGGGCAGAAAGTGGTAGCAAGTGGCAAGTTGTTGTACAAATTGGCGGTCTGAAACGGGAGGTCTATGATCGGCATTGGGCGTCTTCTGGCTGATGATGATGATGAAATACTTTTGTCACAGGGAGCAGAAACTGTGTATTAGTGGATTAGGCCTACTGGGGATACCACTGACAAAAAAATAACGCGCCTTGTTCTCAACCTGTGAGGTGGTGTGGATGGAGAATAAAAAAATATCTTCAAAAGCGCACTATCAAGCTACATGCATAAATAGGCAAATAATATGTACTATTTAAAATTGTTATCGATTTTTGGAGTTTTTTGAGATTTAGGCGAATTTATGTTTATCTCCATACAAAAAAAAATCATAACTCTAGCTATAATGAATAAAACAAAAAGACGTGAAACAATTCATTCTTGTATTTGATATAAGAATACAAAATCTTTGTGTACCTTTCTAAGTCCACTGCGGCTTAACATCGGTCCACTGTCGCGCCGTGGCTATAGAAACAAAAGCAGGCATATTGCATTTTGTATCGGGGAATTCCCACACAGTTTATGGATCTTTAGTAGATATTTCTGTGTCCGCTCTATACCATGCATTGCTCGTTAAGACGCTCTGTCGAATATAATAGCGAATAACGCGAATATTTGAAAGCTAAGCATAATCTATTATGGTTGATTAAGCGCATTTTTCCTTAAGAGCTGGCAGCATTGATAGGGTTCGGTCCGAGGCCTACGGCCTCAGCCTTAGATGTAGTATACATTATATTTTTGATCTATGCTTGGATAACAGCACAGCACTTTGGCGGGAAATTAGAAATTTAAACAATTATTTTCAAAATTACAAAGAAAGCGAAAAATTTAAACACAAGCACGATTTTTCCTTTCCTTGAAATTCTGTAAGCTTTTTTTGCTTATCATGCGTTAATACGAAAACTATAATGTAAGAATTTATTTTTGCTGTATTTTTACTATTGGTAAGGTATTTACTTGATCATGTAATACGCGAGATACGAAGAATTTCATATTGTTATTATGTTTGTTAAATTGGCTATCTGTTACGGCCGGTACGTACATTTCGGGTAAACTTAATTTTAAAATTATTTATTTCAAATTTTTTTTTTATGTTATTGTGAAGGAACAAGCGCGAGGCCCACTTGATGTTAAGCGGTATCCTCTGCCTATAACAGATGCATTTCATCACAAGTGACGAACTGCACTGCGCCCATCACGTTGAGACATACCTGTTAAGTCTCATTTTGCCTGTAATTTCACTGGCTCTCAAGGACTGCTGCCGGAACACACCGTTAGGTGCTTGGCGACAGATTTTCTACTTGAGGGCGGTCGCTAGCCAGGCGGGCATTCGCAAAATGCCCTTCCACCATGCGGTGAAGCTCAAGCTCTGGGCGGGATTCGAACCATGGACCTGCTGCGCGGCAGTCCATAGCCAATGCCACTGAGCCATCACTGCTTCAGAGTTCAAATTGTCAAACTGTTATTTTAACATCTACAAATTCAGTATTATCAATACATATCTTTCATGTACGTTTAAGTAACAAAGAAAACTGTTTCCTGGTGTTACCAAAAGAAAAAAACTGGGTGTTTAGAAAGAAATATTTTAAACTGGAGCATAAGCGACTCTATATTAGGTAAAGCGAGAAAGGTTGTGTGTACACTTGTTACTCCTTCACGCTGAAACAGCCGAACCAATTTGGAAGAAACTATAATATCTATATATACGGATAACGCATATTATCTTTAGCATCATCATCACTTACTAGCTGCTAGCCCCAGCTAATAGTGTTCCGAGTCCTACTGAAGACCCCACTTATCAACTTCGACCATATCCCTTACCAACAGGTGTAGGCAGCAATCATACTTTTAGTATATTTCATTTAGAATTCGTTCTCTTCATATCAGCGGTTAGGTGATAGTGGCCTTTTTAACCTTTCCTACTATCATTTTATCTGGTTGTCTTCGGGCTCTCTGGACATTATTTACAAATTTTAGTGTAGACAAGGTAGCTACTAACATAACAAGTATAGGACAGATTTCTCGAAACTTCCAACTGAGTAAGAGACGAGAGGGTGGCATAGCCGAATTTTGATGTTTGTTGTCTTGATACGTCAGGTTCAGATTTACGTCTCAATCTTTTCATAATCTTTATATTTTTAATAATATTGAATGGTTGATCCACTATATTATTGTGAACCAAAGTATATACTCTCTCAAGTGCAGTGTAGTAGAGGTAAATAAAAAGCATTGAAATGTAGACATCCAAGGTGATGTGTTAATAAATTCATACATTTTCGCCACATAATAGGTACACAATAGAAAAAAACTATTTCATCTACAAGGAATAAAACATTTTACAATCTATTCATAGCTTCATTTGGTTATATATCATCTTTTACAAAGTAAAATACTTGACGACAGGCTAAAATGGCATTTAAATACATCATCACATTACAATTCACAATATATTAATAAATAAATAGGCTTTTTATAAGAGCTTCAGAATATACAACGAGATAAAGGTCAAATTATCTCAAAATTAATATAAATTATGTATCCTAACAATTTATTTCATACAAACGTATATAATACATATTATATGCACTATGCTAATAGGTAAGGTACCTAGTTATTTACAAAACTGCAGTGTTGCGAAACTTAGTTTGATGGCAACATAAGCAAATGTTCACATTAATACCTTGAGCTATAGAACAAAAACATACTGTGGGTATGTTATCTATGTATTTTAATTATAAGCACAAATGGTAATGAACAACCACTTATATAGATCTGATATAAGTATTTTGATGTAAGGTATACACTGGAGCTTAAGATGGTATTATATATTTTTTCCAAATAGTGGAATTGATTTTAATTGTAATTATGTTGAATAAGTATTTTTACGATACTGTAAACCTGCCATATTATTTACTGTTCGTATAGTCATTTTGGTTGCAACGTTACTACTGATTTTAGTAAAACAACGTTAATAACAAAAAAGTACAAGGTTTATTGCTGTCACTCGGTGACAAGCGTAGAATTTGTTATTCAAAAGTGGCAATCCAGATAAGTTTTACAGAATACATACAGCTATATCGTTCTGATAATTCTAATATATGGCAACAATGCGCGTTATTAAGGTAACTATTATTTATATTCAATCAGTAACCAGTATCACTTACAAACTATGAATACGTGATTATCAAATAGAACATAATATACACAATATATATTTATACTTATATTACAAGAATGGGAATGTAGTTAGTAGCTTTAAATAACATCGATAAAAAAAGTTTAACAACATGTCAGTGCGCGTGGCAATATATATTGTTATTGATTATAAGAAATCCAAATTGATTGTGCCAATGTTACAGATGCAGTATCACAATTATTTTGGGACGCTACCACTGAAACATTCAAGCCATAATTTTACATATACATACTTTATTTTATTTTGTATATTTGAGGATTTGATATCGAAAGTATACAGGGCGCGTGATATGTCGATTTACGTAGAGATATGCACATATTTTGCTAGCTTCATCGGCATTTGAACACTGTAACGTAACGACTTTGATATGACAATGGACGACGGAAGTCGACGGCAGCAAAATAAACGCCCCACCTGCCTATGACAACTACCTGATAGCAGTATTGTACCAAAGATCTTAGTAGCTAAAATTAACTAAAGTGATCGGCTCAAGTACTCATTCCACAGAGATCACGCGCTCTGTAGTTACGTTCTGTATATCATGACGATTTGCATAGTTAAGTCATAGCTTAATGTTTATTTGAATAAAACTGATATTAAATCACTTAGGATGTTAAAATCTGTTTTAATTGAATTTAACATAAATAAAAAACTAAAAAAAAATCCGTTCATCCGCAAATGAACGGACTGTATACTGGGAATACTTAAATAATTCATACAAATTAAAAAGTAAAGTCATCTTGAAAAAAATATGGAATAAAGCGATGTAGATTAGTATCCAAATGTTATACTCATAAGATATTAAAACGTGTGAGTATTTAAGATTGTATACAATCTGTTTAGAAATGAATATTACAAAAGCACTGACACTACACGACACTACAGATCACATGTAAAATAGAACAATTTCAACACTATTGGGAGTTCCTAAAGAAGTTCAAATCTACACTAACTATGGACTTAGCTATGGCAAATCGTCACATTAGGATAATTTTGATTTTAATAGAGATTTCAGCAAAATAAAACGATTCCCAGTAAATTTGGCAAAACAATTACGACTGCTCGTCGTAGCGTAACACTAATCTAATATAACGAGTTAAAGTTCGTTAAGTACCTATATCAACATCGAATCACTATTGCTATATTAAAATGTGGAATTGATAAAATTTAACATGTAACAACAACTTTTCAAATCTCGACCGCGAACGAGGCCGCACTCCGAATTAAATATCTTTGGTCCGATATCAAAATGAATATAAAATGCCGAATAAATAATTAAATTTATAAAATTTCCTCTGTGGTCGACGTGCGGCCTTGTTCGAATCAAACTATGGCTAGCATGCACCAACATCTAAGACACCTCAATACCTACGAAGATTAACAAACATACAGTCAAGTGGTCCGTTAAAGTTTGTCCATAGTATATATAACTCTTCTACTGATCACATATTATATTTGGCAAATCACTTTCATAATGAGCTGTACAAGTCTATGACACTATCGTACTAAAAACATCTATCTTTTAGGAGTTTCTGTTGCGGAGACCGCGACAATACCTGTTTCACGTTTCGGGCAGTTATTATTTTTGGGTAATATTAGTTTATCTACTCTCTTGTCGTAAAATTAGAATTATAACTTCAAAAAGAGATTTTTGAAGTTATAATTCTTCTTTATATTGACATACTTTATAAACACAATACCGAAATTTCATAATATAATCATATTTTATAACATGAAACATTTTTTTTACGATAATAATACGATACGACACAAATCTAATAATTTATTATCACTATGGAGTTTTTTTCTAATGGAACGTATATCGAGGGTGCGCCGCGCCGTCAGCAATACAAAAAAGGTTTAATCCAATTTTGAATTGTCTGTGGCAACGCCCACTTTAGCACATGCGCACTGGGTTTTTGTACCATTAATATGTCTTGATATACTGAATTTATTTTATTTAGTAGGTTTAATCCCTATGTATGAGAGTAGATAAACTAGTGTATGAAATTGCACATAACTAAAACACTCGTGTGATACTATTAAACACACACTCGTGATCTAATACCCCTTCATTTTATTTGAAAAAAAAACGAGATGTTGCAAAGAACTAGAACAAGTGAAACAAACATTAAATCTCACCGCACGAATACCGATTTTAGTTTCAAGAAATCTACACATTGAGACTACAAAACTTTATAATACACTAAAAAATATTAAAAAATCTTGAATTAAAAAATCCGCATGCGGACGGACTATCTACTGGCAATACTTACATTATTGGTGTTATAAATTCGTAGCGATTGATAAAGTGAAGTCACTTTAGTAAAAACATTGAGATAGCTTCTTTTGTAGATATTGAATCCAAAAGTGGAATGGTCAAAAACATGTGCGTATTAAAACTTATGAACAGTTCTGTTCAACAATGGCGGCGATTTTCTGTAAACATGCCCGTCTACGTCAAAGTGAGGAAACTAGAATCTTAACGAAACAAATTAATATTCACAAATGACTGGAGCACAAAATTTTGTTTCCCGAGCGGGAATCGAATGCATCCTCCATTTTCGTGTCGGATGCCTAAACCATTTGGCCACCAGTACACACTCTTCGAACCGAAACTTTGTGCTCCAATTGTATTAATTTAACCATCATACGGCCTTCCCGTATGATGGTTAAATTAATATAATTGGAAGTGTATCTTAGGAGTTCGAGCCCGGGACAATAAATGTTGTATTCCAATAATTTTTAAATGTGATTTTCGCTTGCCACGCGATGTTGCTTGTAATCATATTTAGAAAGAATCAAATTAAATTCATAAGTCCCAGTTTGAAATCACCCGATAGTTACTATTCATAAGAATAAATGTATACTCAACCAATATATAAAGAATGTTAGTTCATTTATTTTAAATTTGGTCGGATAACATTTTATCCGTCTAAAATAGTTTATCTAGTGATTGAAAAACCAGGCCCAAATCGACCTTATGAATCAACTTCTACATTGCTCACATGACGGTTCGTATTGGAAGTAATATGAGAAAGAGAGAATGGAACACTTATAGATTTTTATGATCATCAATTTTTTCTTATTTTTTTTGTTTTGGTTTTAGATTTCTATCCATCTCTTTCCATCTCGTAGAGAAAGATAGAAACATATTGTTTGATTTTTGTATAACTGAATTTAAGCACTGGATAAGAATTTACTTAGCGTTACGATTCTCAAAATCGGTGCCCAAGTAAAGACGTGACCTAAGCATTTTAAGAAATTTTATTATGATTGGTACAAATACTTGTGGCGCAAAGTTCGAAGTGTTTCGGGAAAAACATTCGGAGGAGACGCACTTTTATTGAGTTCTGTATCAACTAAGTTCAGCGCAGACGGGCTGTTTCAAGATATATGCATAAAGAACGGAATCAAAAAATGCAATCGCCACCATTTCTTCTCACTTAATGAACAGACAGAATAAATTAGGGCCACCACTTTAGTTTCCTCTCTTTGTTGGCTCCGTATGATCTTACAGTCCCACCAACTTATCTGTTCAGGCGGCAGAAAAAAGAACTACAACATTCCTTCAAATTGTGAGTTTGTAGTTGATTTCCTTGACCAGCAGCGCCCTCGCGAACTGCACAGTTAAGTTGGTGGTACTATAAATGTAGTCTCGCCTTTAGGATGATGACTATTTGAAAGGTATGATAAATTGAAACTATTGTATAAATATTTCTTGAAACTAAAAAATATGTTAACGAATAACTTATGCGATTATTTTTTCAATAAACGACTTGTTAAGTACTAGCGATCCGCCCCGGCTTCGCGCGGGTGCAATGCTGATACTAAATATACTACAGAATGTCTTTATATACAAAGTTCATAGCTTTTATGTCATCAGACAATAAAAACATGTTTTCTTTAGAGGTTACTCTTGAAAGTTTAAAGTTTACGTTATGTTACTCTTGACTTTTTTAAACCTCTAAAATTATCAGCGTTTCTCTTATATATTGTGCATGTATTATAGATATAAACCTTCCTTTTGAATCACTTTATCTATTTAAAAAAAATCTCATCAAAATCCGTTACGTAGTTTTAAAGATCTAAGCATACATACGGACAGACAGCGGGAAGTGACTTTGTTGTATACTATGTAGTGATTATTTGTATGTATGTAACTTTTAATGTCCAACGACGTCATTTAGTTACTGTTATTTTTGGTTTCTTCGATTAGATATTTTTTCATATCATTGCAAAAAAAAATTGTATATTACCTAGTATATCGCTGAGTTCGAGTTTGCAGAGACTGTGTTAGGACATGAAGGGCTCTGTAGCAAGTGGTATTACCGAACGAGATATAATAGAAATGTTTCGGGAGTGACGATCACAGTGTATCATACCATACAGCAAAACGGTATCACTGTAATCGTAAAGGGCAGGCGCGACGCTTTCAATTGGTTTTCAACGAATTTTAACTAACTTTTATAAATAGTTTAATTCAGAATACTTTTCAAAAAGTCATCATCCCACTTAAAATCATATAAAGTTACTGAAAATATAATATTGAAATCTCAATGAATTACTTTGATCCCGAATTGAAGATACACTCAAGTTTATTTCAGACATCTACGAACTTGAAGAAAAAATGTCAACTTTAAAATCGCTTTGAAAATTTTAACAGTAATATTTTTATACAATGTTCGATTTTGAAAAAATCTAGTCAAAATAAGCTCTTAGCCAGAACAGAAGCCGTAAGCTTTAGGCCTAAATCCAAAGTATAAATGTTTCACAATTACTGGTGTTTCAAAACAGTCCACTTTACAATATTACTATATTTTTAGATATATCTATAATAGAGTATAGGAAACAAATGAACTGACTGATATGAGTAACTATTCCGCACAGTCAGCGATCCTCCTGGTAAAACAGCCCACACTTAAACACCTTATTACGTCGATATAAGGTTCAATTTTCTGTAGCGCTGTCTAATTTCTATGGCCATGTTAATACTGCGGTACGTCGCTCGCTTTAAATTGAGCTTGTTGGCGGTTTCATGTGTCGCCGTCTCTGTCACTCTTAGTCGGGTAGCATGTGTACGAAAGAGACGGGGAACATGCCCCGGCGGCTAGTTCCTTCCACTTGGCCTTCCATCCAATTGTCGTCTTCTGTTCTCTCGTTGATGACAACGATGATCTCTCCCTCGCGGAATGATAGTTCGTCTTCGTTGTCTGCCGAACAGTCGTATAGAGCTCGACACCGCCTTACTCCGCCCATCTGGTCAATAAAATGGAATTTTAAAACACTTACCTCCAGTTTCTGGAATGTTTGTTAAAGCCTTGATCAGTTGACAGACTGAATACTGAACGCTCATTGGTCACCTATCGAGTCATAGAACGCCATTCAGCCACACACCAACCAATCAGCGTACAGTATTTAAACAATCAACTAATCAAAGCTTTAACTAACGTTTCAGAAACTGGGAATTAGGTTTGTACTAATTAAATGCATCTCAATAAAATGCTAACAACCTCTTAGGGTTGACTTCTGCTAGTTCTAACAAGAATATTGAAATGTTTTTTTTATGGAATAAGCCTCGGACCACCTGATGTTAAAAGTCTCTTATGACCGTTATTAATATTTCATATCTTTTATTACTTTGCTCGATGTAAAAAAAAACTTCAAAATGTTAGTTAGGACTAGCAGAAGTGAACACTAAGATGGTGTTTGCATTTTTCCAATAACCCTGTATAGTCATACCTAAAGTAATTTCTTACCATAGTGATAGAAGCAGAAGGCGATCGCGAATGTACACTAGAAGTATCCGACACGTCTAGCGACCGACTGTCGCTGCGACGCGACCGATCGCGCGACCGCGTACTATCGCACGACAATGCAGACTGAAGCCGCGTGTCGTCCAAACACGAGTCGGTCATTTCGCATAGCTCTAACGATGAATCTTGACTAGAACATTCCTGGAAAATCAAAGCTTTATTAGAAAGGACGTTTTGTAATATAAGGTTGTAAAAGCCGCTACAGACAATTACCCTAGTGGTGCAAAATTATTAGTCATATATACACAGTTACTACTGAGGGGACACAAAACATTCTATTAACTGTAAACTGAGGATATGCACGTTACATTTCTTTCGGCGGAGTCACGAGAATTTACAAGAAGAAAATGTCAGGAACACGCGAGATGCGACACAAACACATGCGTTTTTCTCCGTGTTTTAGATGAATTTTGTCGTTGTACATCTCCAGTTTAGTGAGTTTAGAACTTGCTGACTGAAATTTGTTACGTACGTCCTTTATTTACGTACTTCCTAATTCGCTGTTCAACGCGCTTAATAAGTCTAGGCTTTATTGTACTTGGAAATGCGTCACAGCTTAGCGTATAGCGAGTGCTCGCTTGCTTGGTCAGGGTATTAATACCGATTCCATTATATCAAAATTAACTTTAATTTTTTCTTGAGTGATATAAAAGTAAAGGAGTCTAACTTAGTCTTAAACACCTCAAATGATAAATGACTTTATAATAAAATTACAACGAATAATTTAATTCAAAATAGACTGTGTGAAATTCAAAGCCGAAACTCTAATAATGTATTAAACATATAACAGTTTTATACTACTCTACGCTATGTATAGACCTAAACTAAGTTAAGATACGAAATATGAAGCGAAACTTAACATCATATAAAAGGTATGTACAGCTTTACGTTATTTAACGTTACAGCTGGGGTGTTAAGAACTTAAACATTGCGGCATGCAATTAATTACTAAATCACAAAATTAAAGTTAAAATAAAAGACGATCGGGGCGGTGTAGTCGCCCAGCGACAAAATCCTTCATATAAAAAAGTTAAATAAAGACAGAATAAAATATCTATGACTCTATTTTTCTATTCTACTCTAACTCTGAACAATCTATAACTCTAACATTCTATCCTATGCTAACTATAAAGCTTAGCAGTTGTATTTTCTGTGTATGTAAGTACTAACACTATTCATCGTACTTCGAAGCATTTGAAGCGCTGGTAGCAGATCTTGCTTTATCGTTCTTAAGTGATCAATTAAGGTAAGCAACGTCCACTGCGGTTACAACTTGGATGGATGACCGCTAGTGGCATTACTACTGAGCGCTTCCGTATTTCGGAGGCACGTTAAATCGTCGACCTGCTGTTGTCTCAGGGTGGCAGTCGTGATAGCGAGGTGGTCAAACAACATATAAATGCCCGCCTAGCTACCACCTTTAAGTAGAAATCTATATAACCAAGCCAAGAGTGTAACAGTGTGTTCTGGCAACTTTCCTTGAGAGCCATCATCATTTACCACCAGGTGAGATTATAGAAGAAAACTGCATTAGTAATTCTATTAACAATCTGTTATACAATTCAAATAAATCAAGTATTGCTACAGTTCAATTGGTGGGTTATACTGTATCAGCCGGAAGTCCACTGCTAAACATAGCCTCCCTCAATATGGGGTAGGACATAATCCCCACGCTTGGCAGGCGGCTTGGGGATCGCAGTGTGAGATATCAGTTCCTGAGAAAGTGCTGCTGCCTCCCTTCTGGTGTGTTAACCTTAGTCGCCTCTTACAACACCCACGGGTTGAGATGAGGGGTGACATTCTAGCCCGGCACCCCATGGATCAATATAATCATAATATTCTTGTCCCAATCTTTAAATCCCACAAATAATATCGCTAGTAAACACCTCTCTAAACGTACAAGCTGTTAGTAGACATGCTTTAATTTAAAAAAGCAATACAAAAATACATGTAAGTATAATACTCTAAAAAGTAAACACATAATTAAAAGCACAAAAAACCGATTGTCAAGAGTATAAAATCGATTTAAAAATATGCCAATAAATAACTACTTAAATAAATTCTGTATAATTTAGGGTGCCTAAACAGATCTGGTAGATTATCATATTATTAAAATAATTATGATAAGTAAAATACACATGGTGATACAATAAGTGAGGATACAATAAGTGACTGTGGTAAAGATACCCCTTAACTCAAAGAAAAAAATAGATTTGTAAACGTTTTTTAGGTATCACTACTCTTCGTCATTATAGTCACAAAATTAAGAGAATACAACAAATTTTAGTGTTAAGACGTTTACAAATCGTCATCGAATAAAGGGATTAAGCTATACAAAGCTTTTTTCTAAAAGTAGTGAATTGCTTTGACTGACTTGTAAAGAAACTTAAGAGATGTGATAAAAAAATCGGCTAGAGAATTGTGTACAGTTTTAGAATTTAGTGTCCCTTGACAAAGGCAGTTCACAAAGGTAAATAAAACATTAATAAGGGCGTAAAACAAACAAGGGTAAGCGAGTAAGTATAGGTACGCTAGTCTCTCATTCTTTACCCTTCGGAGTTTCGCTTTCGCCTCCAGATGCAATCTATTTTTCTTCTGAAGCAAAAACAAATACACCCTGTATTTTATGGTAGTTAGTCGCCGCTAAAATTATTATTGACGGTAGATGTTTTTTTAGTTATGCAGCATTTTAATTTATTTGCAGATAGGTTCTTATAAAGGAGGTAGATACTACTTGTTTAGAGTATATATTATAATAAATACTTTGAATATATAACAGCAGCTGTAGAAAATATACGTCGCAATTGCGCATTTCACTTCTTACGTAGAAACTTTCGACTTACATATTTATATTTAAAATATTTGAGGTTGCTAGACTCGCACAAGTCATACAATAATTATAGTTTCCTATTTTTTGACGGTAGCTATAGCGCAATAATTATATCATACTAACATACATACATAGGTAAGACATAATTATGTAGGTACATAGGGCGCACTATGTGTTTCTGGAGCTGGCCACTAACATAAATTTTTAGAAAGTTAAACAATATTTAGAAAGTTTTTTTTTTTATGCCTGATAGGTTAGCCTTTTACCACTATCTCACCTGATGGTAAGTGATGATGTGGTCGAAGATATTGTTCAGGCTAACCTAGAAGTACTGGCTCTCAAAGACAGCTGCCGGAACACACCGTTAGGTGCTTGGCGACAGATTTTCTACTTGAGGGTAGTAGCTAGCCAGGCGGGCATTTGCAAAATGCCCTATATGCTATAACGACTGCCATCCTAAGACAACAACCGGGACCGACGGCTTAACGTGCCCTCCGAAGCACGGAAACGCTCAGTATTAATGTCACTAGCGGTCACCCATCCAACACATGACCGCGCGCGACGTTGCTTAACTTTGCTGATCGGTTGAGAACAGCTAAGTCAACTTCGCTACTAGCGCTTCGAAATTGCAATATTTGAAAATATAACTCTTTGGTTGTTGGAAACAGCGTGTTTATTGTGGCTTTTTGGATCATCAGTTTTTTCGCTCTTGTTGCTGCATTTAGTCCTGGTATTCGCGAGCAAAAAATAATATTGCCCTTATTATCTTGAAAATGTATTAATATATGAACACCAACGCCCAGGACCTACAAAAGACTCCCGAGACAATCAAAATTTTTAAAAAAATACAACATATATGTACATATAATCAATTCAATAAGTGATAAAAATATTCTTGATAAATCTCCGAACCTCGTGTATTACAAATTGCAATAGTGAAACAACCTAGCGAGTTGCCAGTAACAACACAGACAACAATACCTTATCACTTCTATCTGATTCCAAAAAATAAGGTTCAATTCTGCGGTCAAATATTTTCATCACCAGGAGGTGTAAAAAACCTACATATATGTATAAAACAAAATTTTATTTAAAAAAAAAAACTCAGAAATATATAGTGCGCTCCACGTATATCCTTAACAAAGGCAGTCTTGCTTGAACAACTAACTGAGAAAACCGATATTCGGAATATTATTTGTTCAAATGGTGTATTTACCTTTCTGGGCGGAGGGGTGGGTTCGTCCCGGTGAAGGGCCCCGTTGTGTAAGGTCACGGGCGGAGGCGTTGGCGGCGGCTGCTGCGGCCGATGCTTCACTAGCCCGCTACATACTGGAAATAATTCAACACTAATGTTATCATTACATTAGGAGGGCCACTAAGCATCAACTTCGAATATATTTATATAATGCATTAATAACATTAATTAATAGTAATTAAACAACTTTCAACGGTTTAAATCGCATATATTTTTGTCCCGACGACGTTTCAAGCACTTTGCAGTGATCGTGGTCACGGGGTGACTGTAAATATACACGATTTAAACCGTTTAAAGTTGTTTAATTACTAAGTGTAATAATCGCGAAAACCTAACACAACATAACATTAATTAATTTTTTTTTACCACAGCACCGGTTCTTTTTTCCTAAACAGACCTGTTGCTCATTCTCGAAAGTTTAAAACGCAAGCACATAAATAGCTTGCAGATAAGGTATATGAAAATTTATCTCTATATGTAATAAATATAAACAAGGACCAAATTACGTAAGCTGTAACTAAAGTTATTGTGTTGTTCTGAAAAATAAGGCCAGTAAATAACAAGGGGCTCGCACCCTGTTCCGTGCGCTCCAATCGCTAAAATCCACAATGAAGTTCCACATGTGGATTCAAAATTCAGAACCCTGAGCGTACCGTATGTTTCAAAAGTATTCGACGCAAAATAACTTTTTTTGTTGCCAAGCGAAACACACATTCTTTCACCTCACTACAGCAAAAAAATGCAAGGTGCAAGAAAAGCAATATAAATAATATAGTAAAATTGCATTAATTTACAGTACAATTTTTATTTTTGTGATATTTTTATTGACTTTCAAAATTTAAAAACCCTTTTCCACGCTAGCGGTTAAAAAGCACATTTCCACGCATATTTCGTGACTGAAACATTTTTCAGAGCTTGTGAGGTGAAAAATACATTTAACATGACGTACATTCTACTTCATTTTTTAAAAAACTACAAGTACTTTTTACACGTATCTATAGTATAAAATAGTTTTACCTTGTAGAGATCTTGCACTATCAGCAGAAGGAGAGGGCGTTGAACGCGGATGTGGCGGCGGGTGAGAGAGGGCTACAGCTGGCGGTAACGGCGCGGCTCGCTTCTTCAGGCTGCCTATGTTGTCTAGAAAGAAATGTAACTTATATTTCCCATAATTTAAACTATATAATAATAATAATAATAATTAATAATAATAATTACTTATATATAATACAATAATTTAAACTTTATTCTCTGTGGAATAAAATCCACAGACGCTGAGGAATATTTACAGCAGAGTGCAAATCTGAATAGATTGAAATAGAAATATAGTACATAGCTTATGAGATTCGCTGAGATGTGGTGCTATATGTAATCTAAGTTTTACCTAAGATTTTCGACTAAGAACGTATCACATGCCTGCTCCAACATACAAAAAAGACACTTTTATTCGTTTTAACCGTTTGGGAGTTATATGTCAAGAAAATAAATAATACTTAAAACATATGCACAGAAAAAAGCTAACTTATAATTGTTAAAATGTTTGTACACAACTTAACATCTTTGAAATTCAACCACTAATAAGCAGTGTTTAAAGTGAAGTGTTTCAAAACAGAGGGTACAATGATGTTCTTCAAAGTACTAATTGCACACTACTGCTTCGAGATAAATTATTTGACACTGCGGTAGTAACTACAAAAACGACCTTACCTTGCTAGGTATCCAGGGCGTCAAGTCTGCTAATCAATATGAATCTATAATGGACGCGGCCTGGTCAATTTTCACAGTTTTGGTAGTCTACTAACTTCATATCGTTCATATTGAGTCAATATTGATTCAATCTCGGTTTCATATGAAAACGAAACGAAATAATAAAATAATAATAAATAATAACGAAATTGTTTTCTGAATCACCTTACTCTTCTCTTTTCATTTTTTGTTGGCAATATCGTCAAACTAGATTCATCATAGATTCATATATTCATAAGGGATCATCAGAGCACCGATTCTGTCTTGTATGAATCTTGAATGAATCTATGCAGAATATGAACATGTAATTAGCAGACTTGGCCTCCTGGTCCTACTTCTACTATAGTGCTATCTCGGTGCGAATTTAAGACGGAACAGCTACGGGAAGGACTCAAATTATATTTGTTTTTTTGACTCTATCCGTTCTTCTAGTGTAACCATTTACGAATCGAGTCGAGTTACACTTGATAAGTGTTGTATCGCTTCAAAATGTCCCCGTATGCCTACCAAAACTGTCGATGTTATTTATACTCTTGATTATAATTTGTAGACATCGTAGCGTGGTATGGTTAAAATTGTCTAAAGGGTACAAACTACAAAATAATTAAGATGTGACTGCTTCACTATAGTAAACGTTCAACGATAATATTACTAAGACCTACTACGTACCAATCACCGTAGGACGTAGTAAATCCAAGTGGATGATCTGCCATCCATAGATCGTAACACAAGAAACCCATCACATATTCCTTTCCGTGGCCATGCGGCCTAAACGGCGTTCGCGATCGTTAACATTTGACTACTAAATTAAGAAAAACTGACAAAGTACTCACAAAATTACATTACTTAGCCAAAATAATGAGCGTGGGTGCAATGTAGTGCACATCACAAGTGAACGACCGAGATCGTAACACAGGAGATCCATCACCATAGACTTTTCTATAGCGATGAGGCCTAAACGGCGGTTACGATCGCAAATATTTCAAGGAAAGAAGAAAAACTGTCAAACATTGGGTTTTCTGTACAAAATAGTGAGCATAGGTGGAACGTAACCCAAATTAATAGTGGATAACCTAAATCGTAACACAAGAGACCCATCATTCAGTCCTATCTACGGCCAAGCCTCCGGCGTATACTGTTACAGTTATCACAAAAACTTACTACTAAATAAAGTAAAACATACAAAGTACTTACAAACATTAGGTTTCCTTGGCAAAGTAGTTGGCGTAGGCGGAGCGTGGTGTAAAGAATCGCAAGTGGAGGACCTTGAACGTAACACAGGGGACTCCCCTCCGCCCGTCGCGTTCCTTTCCGTGACCATGCCTCCGGCGTAAGACGGCGGCCTAGAGCGCGGACATTTCTTCTCTGGCGTCACACTCCCGTTTTGCTGCAATTTTGAAAACCAATCCATGAATATCTGAAAAAGATTTGTTAGTGAAGAGGGTGGTATTAGTATCATGCAAATACAATTGTTCATGCAAAGGATATCAAACTACTGTTAAGAGATATTAATTAATGACATTTAAACTAATACTAGAATTAACAAGATGAAGGAATCGGAGAATTTAGCCCGACGACTGTTAGATAATTATGCAAATTAAAAAGATTAAAGATAGCCACATGAAGTAATTTCTTAACCCCTACAGCAAAATACGGGTGTCATTCATTTAAAGTAATTCCGCTTCAGGGCATCGTAGCTACTGAACGGCTTGTGATTGGTATTATAATTATATTATAGTAGTATAGTATTATTTCTGACTTGTCATTCTGTTTTATTTACACGAAAACAGACAAGCCCTGTTCTTGATCATGTCTGACGAAATCTGATCAGGTGTTTTTAGGTCATTTGGGTAACCTAAATATCTTAAAAACTCCTGGTTCCTTGTATAGTACCGGATCTCGGTAATTTTCATGGCTATGTGCTTTAGATTTGAACTGAAATATTGATTAGGTCAAGGCAATGCTAGGTTTAAGGTTTAGATCGGAGGATCTAAGAAATCGTAGATTGTACAACTAGTACGTAAAACATGTCATTTTAGTCGAAACGTTTTGTTATTTAAGATTGAGGCTAAAATGGGTTTAATGCACCCGGTTATACAATCAGCTTTTCATTTTAATTGCTAAGGAATAAAACAAATATATATTCCGTCTTATGTATTGAAACTCTCATGACTGAGCAAGTAATATTTTAACTCTAATTTTTATTAAAAATTGAAATTGATATTTGTACAATGCCCTATTTTTTATAACTGTTTCGTTCGACAAAAATATCTGGGTCATTATTAATACCCTGGTGTAGGGGTATTATAAAAGACGCTGGCAAACTTTCTACTTGAAATATATTACACGCGGAATCTCTTTGAATTATTTTAAGTAAGTAATGTATTTTTTACATACTAATATCTAAAATGCTGATTTTTTTGCACTAGACCATAAAAACAGTTTGATCGCTAACATCGGGCAAAAACAAGAACTTCACGAGCATAAAAAGTGAAAAATATATATAATTACTTGTGTAAGGTTAGGTGCGTAAAATGTCTTACTATAATGATAGAAATACTAAGAAAAATAAACTAATACTCGTACAAATATGTGTTACCAATAGAAATGATTACTTTTAATACTAAAGAGATGTAGGTGTTACAATATTAGTCTACAGTTACGGTAAAACATGCACGTAAAAGAAAACGACATTACTAAAAGCATGATATGAGTTTCACTCACTCACTCATTAGTAATTTATTCTACAGGGTTATTGGTAAATGCTAACAACCTCTTAGGGTTGACTTCTGCTAGTCCTAACAAACATTTTGAGAAGTTTTTTTTTATTTTTACAAACAACATTCTTTTTTGTTTTTTTTTATATGTTTTTGACTGAATGAGTACGAGGACTACCTGATGTCAAAAGTATCTTGTGCCTGTACTGTATTATTTAGTATTTTTGATTACTTTGCTCGATGTAAATATTCAAAACTATATTCAAAGGGATCACGGTGCGGTCTAGTATTGCCGCGGCGGCGGGCGCTCTTAGCTCGGAGTAGGCATGGAAAAAAAACTTTTTTTTTTTTTTTTCAAATAAAACAGATCCAGAGAACATCTCGAAAGCCTTCTTAGGACTAGCAGAAGGCAACCCTAAGAGGTTGTTAGCATTTTACCAATAACCCTATATAATGTGATAAAGTGATTATTATATTTGCACTCAATAATTTTCAGCAGGCCCAGTGGCAATTATAATTGCTCGAGCCCTGTCGCGGTCTTGAGCTTCACCGCATGTTGGTAGGGCATTTTGTGAATGCTGGCTAGCTTAGAAGTAGAAAATCCGTCGCCACCTAACGGCGTATTCTGGCAAGAATAATTGAGCCAGGTTTCAATATAGGTTAAGCTTGATTACAATTTTCGACAACATCAATTACCATCAGAATTTTTCTTTTTACTTTTACCATCAAAATGGTAAAAGTAAAAAGAAAAATATAAACCAAAAACATCTGTTACACCGAGCGTGCACTATTCGTTGCATTTTTTAGAGCAGACTTTTAGAACCTGATACGTAAGTATGTCAAATTAATATCTTCAACACAAACGTTTATATATATCATTTCAGAAAGTAAACTTAATGCAGAATCGATAATATACTACACTACTACTTTTCGAATTTCAATTTTTATCCGGCCTAATCTTTCTGGGTATAGCACACAACTCCATGACAATGCATTATTAAGTCGCTTTCTTGTTTGTTTGCTTGTCTGTTGTTCCAGGTAGATTTTTACTACTCAAATTTCGAACACATTCCGAGAGCAAGAATAACAGTTATGAGTCATATTGTCATGTTAGCTCAGTCGTTTAGAGCATACCCCGGCAATAAGGGTGAATGGACGCGTGTTAAAACCCGCACATGACTATAATTTTATCTCCTTTGCATGGTGGTAGGGCATTTTGCGAATGCCCGCCTGGCTAGCTACTACCCTCAAGTAGAAAATCTGTCGCCAAGCACCTAACGGTGTGTTCCGGCAGCTGTCCTTGAGAGCCAGTACTTCTACGTTAGCCTGAACAACATCTTCGACCACATCATCACTTACCATCAGGTGAGATAGTGGTCAAAGGCTAAACTATCAGGAATAAAAAAAAAATAAAAAAAAATTGTAACTTTCCGATTAGTTTCTTTCAAAGGCGCTTCATAACGTGCGCTTTTAATCTTTCATCACCATCATCAGCCGGAAGACGTCCACTGTTAAACAATTGCCTCCCCCATAGAACGCCACAAAGTACGGTTATTAGCCGCTTGTAACTATTGGCTACCCACGACTTTCACGATGTCGTCAGTCCACCTAGTGGGGGGCCTACCAACTCTACGTCTTCCAGTGTAGTGTACTAACGGCTTAAGAACTTTTCTTCCGTCGGTTATCAGTTCGTCGAGCAATGTGGCCCATTACCTTTTTTTAATCCTTATTATTTATTTTTTCTATTTTAATTTATATAATTTATAACCATGAGAGTGAACTCACCCGTTCATCGATGACAGTATCGTCATCAGAGAAGTCAGTGGAGCCGTCGTCGTGTGACAAGTTCCAGTCGATGTTGATGTTCTCGAATATACTTTTCTCGCGCTTGTCCACATTTTCTAACTGAAAACATATAAATATTCAAAATTTTAAGTTTATAAAACTCAATTAAGTATAACTTCATCATAAACGATTGACGATAGGAGCGGTTATAGCTATGGGCTGCCGCGGGTTCGATCCCCACCGAGATAAGAAAAATAAATAAAATCTTGGGTACCTCCGATTGAGCGAAATGTATTCCGACAACTAGTTATAGTGTCTAAGCCCAGCCCATCATATACATAATAATCGTTGCTTAAGTTACGGGCGCAGTTCAAAGCATACTTCCATGGATATGAATGAAAAGGCATTGTAACAAGTAAAATTACTGCCCGAGGGACACATTAGAACTAACGCCTCGAAGTGCAGTCTTTCAAGCACCCCAGCGTATAAAAAACAAAGAATAAAATATGATTTAGCGCTTACTTCGATAGTCAAGTGTACTTGAGTATCGGAGAGGTAAGCGCTAAAGTGTAGGCGAGCCAATTCTTAGTGTAGGTACCAAATATGGGCTCTGAACCTCATCGGATTATCTGGTGAGTTGCACAATATTATTTACAACATTTGTCCTGATTTTGTCCACTATTCTTGTCGCCCCTGCATTATGGAATCTTCGTTTTGCTAGATTGTAAAACAATTTCCATACTATAACACTAACAATATTTTATATATTCACTACTAGACAATGTTCTATGTGATCATATAACATTAGTTGCTATTCACGTATACATAAATATATACGTGAATTAGGACTATTATAGTTTTTATTCTTATTTTCACTTCAACGTCTTGCCGACCACTCACAGTAATTCCGCCGCTCGTTTTTAATCTATCAAATGTTCAGAAAATATTCCGCCAAGGACGTAACGGTGTGTTTTAACAGCTGTCCTTGAGAACCAGTAATTCTAGGTCAGCCTAAACAACATATTCTACTGCATCATAACTTACAACCAGGTGATATAGTGGTCAAAGACTATAAAAAAACACTATTGTGTTCAGGCCTGATGGGCAATGTAGCAACTGAAATCACTGAACGGACGAGACAAGAAACAACGTCTCGGAGTGGCGAGCGCAGTGTAGTCTCAAGCAATACGAGGATGGTGACACTACGAATATAATATTGTATAATATAATATATCCATTAGAGTCTCAGTATCACCAACGACGTGGCGCTTATCCTCAGTTGGGCATTTTTTTTTTCTTTTCATAGAAACAAACTACGTTTCTATTATTTTTAAGTTGTCGTGACGGAATAAGCTCGAGTCCCAGCTGATGTTCAGCGGAATAACCTCTGCCTAGAACCGATGCATTTCATCACAAGTGACGAATTGCACTGCGCCCGTCACCTTGAGACAAAGTTGTAAAGTCTCATGTGCCTGTAATTTCATTGGCTCTCAAGAACTGTTGCCGGAACACACCGTTAGGTGCTTGGCTACAGATTTTCTAGATGAGGGTGGTAGCTAGCCAGGCGGGCAATCTCAAAATGTCCTTCTACCATGCGGTGAAGCTCAAGCCGGCGGTGGGGATCGAACCAGAGACCTGCGGCACGGCAGTCCATAGCTACGACCGCTCGGCCATCATTGCTTCAAATAATATGAAAAGAAAACAAATCAGACGATACGACGTTTGTACGGAAAGCAATATGAATACACTTCCCTACTGACTTATCTCGGGCACTCGGAGTAAGAATACGATTAGCCTTCCAAGAACCAATACAATAATAGTTTCAAGAACTTCTTACCAATTCAAGACAACCATGATGTCCAAACTGCCTGGCAATCTGCAGCGCCGTCCGTCCCGATCCGTCCCTAATACTCGCATCGGCTCCAGCTTTTAGCAATAACTTCATAGGTTCCGTTCGATCGGTCAGAGCGCACAAGTGTACTGCCGTCATACCCGTAGTGGTGGTCTTGTCTAGGAGGGCGGATCCGCCGTTTTGGACTAGAAAATCGACTATGTGGAGGTTCGAGCCGTCGCCGAGTTCACGAGATATAGCCATGTGAAGAGCTGTTTCGCCGCAATCCTGTTGGAAAATAAAAATTTATCGATGTAAATTGGGTCATGCTCCTTCCACCCACTGGACTTTCCCACTGGCGGATAGGCAGTTAATTCATTTTAAACCCTCCACCGACTAGAGTGGAATTTCAAATCTACTGTACTGTCCTGTATCAACCGGATCGTCCACTGCTGAACAAAGCCTCCCCTATTAATAAGTTGGCATCGTCAGGACCACTATCTCTTAGTTATGAATGAAATTCTATTATTATCATTATCGCCGATGCCAATGGGTTAAGGGGGTATTTGCCATAATCCCCACGCTTGGCAGGCGGCTTGGGATCGCAGTGTAAGATGGTTGTTCTTTAGAAGGTGTTGCTGCCTACCTTCCAGTATTTTTCCTTAGTTGCTTATTACGACACCCATGGGTTGATATGGGAGCGTGCAATTCTATCCCGGCACCCCACTGGGGACACCAGCACCACATAGTACGAGATCCCGCTGCAGGATTGGTGTGCTCATCGACTTTTTGTTTAAAACCAAATTTTTATGTTTATTTATAGTTAAGAGTATATATATTTACTAGGGTGCCTATCAAAATTTGGCCGCCATTATTTTGAATTAAATTATTTTTAATTGATTTTTGGTAAAAAATTTCGTTTATTTATTTTTTAAATAAAATAACGTCTACATCACGGTAATTAATATGAAGATTCTAAAAAATCACGGTTGCCGTTGCGCACCTGGCCGCACCTCTTTGCAGCCAGGTGTAAACAGGTATGATTTCGATAAATTTATACGTTTATAACCTATTTTTATTAATTATATGTCAAATTGAAGCTAATTTTTTTCTATTAATTATCATATAAAGTTGCTTAATTAAATCTGGCCGCAAATAAGGGTTACTGGCTGTTAAAGATAATTAATATTTAAGGTAGAGTGAAAGAGAGTTAGCGCGTAACATCATTTGTCAGACGAGGACAGCGATTGCCGGCTGTGCGACGCTTTTAAGCCATTGCGCATGCGTCGAATGTTAGTGTTCTCAACTGAACAGATGCAGCATTTTTATTCTAACATAAAAACCACGCTGTTTTGGAGTTCGTAATAAACAACGTTTTCCCCTCGTGAGTACAATCTGTCCACCTCCTATGACACAATCGTCCAAACTGCTCACGTTTTTTTATCCCGCGACGCCCCGTAACGTTTTTTTGTAGTACTAAGTAGTTTTCCATTACCTAAACATGTCACCCTAACATCCCCATACCCCAATATATTACCTATACCATACAAAAAATAACATTTTCATACATTTAGTTTGAGTGGATCAAACAGCGAATAAAAATATATTTTTCCAGATTTTGAGGTATTTTGTTTTTTAATCGAGTTTATTTGTGGCAGTCTCCAATCAACATATAAACTTCTTGGTACCAATGCAATCCTCATCATATTCTTTTTACGGGAAAAGAAATGAAAATAGACCTTTTCATGGAAAATTTTACAGGAAAATGGGTTTGAACAGACGACGAAAATGGCGGGAAACGGCATTTTTTATATATTTTTTTTATTTTTTTTTTCCAAAACTATTCCACCTACAACTTTGTTTTTTTTTTATGTGTGTATTTATTATGGTTCTTTACCCATGAATAATACCAGATTGTAAGGATAAATATTTTATAAGTAGTAACGAGCTTAAAACAACGCGATTTTTTTTAAGAATTTTGGCGGGAAAACTGTACATAAGCGGATTTTATTTTTTTTCTCAAAAACTATACCACCTACGAATTTGGTTTTTCTTTTGATATGATTATTCAGATGTAATCTATACACCTGAATTGTTTCAGATGTTTAGGTTTACAGGTTTAAAAGTAGTTACGAGATTATTTATTACGTAAATTTCGATCGGTGAGTGTTTGCGCGGCAAAATGCATCGAGTGAAAGTTATTTTTTTTCATTTCATGATTTGAGTAACTTCTCGTTACCATAGAGTAATGCGGTTTTTTTTGTTGTATAGCCAATGATAGTAGCTTACTAACAACGTTTAAATAATAACGATCGGATAAATACAAGCTTCACACTAAACCTTTTTTTTTAGACGTCTCTATTACTCCCCGGTGGTTGAGAACACTAACATTCGACGCATGCGCAATGGCTTAAAAGCGTCGCACAGCCGGCAATCGCTGTCCTCGTCTGACAAATGATGTTACGCGCTAACTCTCTTTCACTCTACCTTAAATATTAATTATCTTTAACAGCCAGTAACCCTTATTTGCGGCCAGATTTAATTAAGCAACTTTATATGATAATTAATAGAAAAAAATTAGCTTCAATTTGACATATAATTAATAAAAATAGGTTATAAACGTATAAATTTATCGAAATCATACCTGTTTACACCTGGCTGCAAAGAGGTGCGGCCAGGTGCGCAACGGCAACCGTGATTTTTTAGAATCTTCATATTAATTACCGTGATGTAGACGTTATTTTATTTAAAAAATAAATAAACGAATTTTTTTACCAAATATCAATTAAAAATAATGGCGGCCAAATTTTGATAGGCACCCTAGTAAATATATATACTCTTAACTATAAATAAACATAAAAATTTGGTTTTAAACAAAAAGTCGATGAGCACACCAATCCTGCAGCGGGATCTTAGACTAACACGGGGGATAATCAAATCTACTACTTCATCGATAAACCATCACAATTATATATTTGATATAAAACAATCATTGCAAAAAATGCCATAAATATAACACTCAAAGACGTCTACGGCTTTACAAAAATCCGTAAAGGCTCAATTTCTCAGCTATTTGGTGTCAAAGGTTGATTATAGACCAGCAGGTTTTTTTGAATCTCAACAACTAATAACATTAAAAATAAAAGTATAATCAAAATGATGCCCATACTTACAGAGCAAGGCAAAGGCGCACACAAGTCAGCTCCTTCCGCATAAGCTTGCAGCAAGTTCTGGAGATGTCCATTGTTCACAGCGTGTTCTACTTCAGACTGCCGTTCTGCCGCGTCCCGGCATGTTTGCGCAGCCCACGCTCGATATACATACTTTTCTCGAATAAACCTTAGGCGCTCTTCCCTGGAATATTAAGAACATTTGACTTGATTAATGATGACAGTGATGCAATTCATTCCCGGCTGGTTCATAGTCACAGTTCAGTGGTCAGGTCTCGTCAGGAGTTGACTCTCGGACGAGTGCTCGATCAATCAAAATACTTTTTTCATTTATCAAGCTCGTAAAGTTCTTGATTATGCTCGGTGTAAGCGGAGTAAAAACGTATTTTTATGCTCTAGGGCATATAAGTCTGCTTTTGAGCACAAGTGGCTCATAATGATATTTAATTTTTAATCATTCAATGTTATTCAATACGAATATAATACATGCTGATAAATTACGTGGGTACCCATAGCACGTGGTGTATTATTAAAGACACAGATATATACTTTGTCGAAGAAACTACATTCGCAATATTTATCATTGTTCTATTTCCTCGCAATTAAAGTGAAAACCCGAGTGTTTAAATAGTGCATTACACCAAGTGTAGCCGTGTCTTAAATATCAGCCCTCACCTTTAGCTTGGGCTGTTAAATGTCTCGCTCAAAATGACTTTTCTTAAACAATCGTTGTTGAATCTACAATGTTTTAAATACACTTGCGTGGGTGGTTCGTTTTTGGGAGTATATTTTATCCAAATGTGCTTCTATTCGCATACGTACTTTTAGATTCCAGTTAAACCGTCAGCTGATTGACACCAAGGAGATCATTGTGTTGTATTTCCTTAGGAAAACCAACCCAGGAGTATTTTTAATGTTTGAAGTTTAAGATATTATAATAACCTCACAAATAGTATCCTCTTTGCTGTTAGCAGTAGTGCTACTTCCTACCTCGGCTTGATAAGTAATAATCTTCGCTCGTAGCGAAGTTTACTTAGCTGTTCTCAAAGTTAAACAACGTCGCCCGCGGTGATGGGATGGGCATGAGTTGGATGGATGACCGCTAGTGACCCTACCGCCCTCAAGTCGAAAATCTGTCGCCAAGCACCTAACGGTGTTCCGGTAGCTGTCCTTGAGAGCCAGTACTTCTAGGTTGCCTGAACAACATCTTCGACAACATCATAACATACAGGCATAAAAAAAAAAAAAAAAAAAAATAGCCCTCGAAAACGACTCTGGTATAAAAGCCCTGTAACCTCTTTCATACGGTTCGTGATACCAATATCGTAGTTTTGACTGGAATAACTAACTTCCCGCACTATATCATAATGTACTAATGTGTGCCTTGTAAGCCTGGTTAGTCAATTTCTAAAATAGTCTTTTTTACAACTTACATAGAACTCTCCGCCGTGAGTTTATCCCTCTCAACAAGCGTACTCTCCATGGTTTTTCATTGAACATCTGGTTCCCTACATGCCTTGTTACCCCTCGCCTAAGGCTTTGGTTAATAATACCGTAGCTTTGATTGGAACAGGTAACTTACCGCACTCGTGTACACAATTGTGTGCTTTGTAAACCTGGTTAGTGAACTTCTAAGGTCTGTTTTACAACTCACATAGTACTCTCCGGCGTAAGTTTATCCCTCTCATCGAGCGTGCTCTCCATGATTTCATTGAACATCTGGTTCCCCATATGCCTCGCCAGTAGAAGCTGCGAGGTGCTCAGCCGGTCCAGTGTTAGAGATTGGATCCTCGATATGTGAACTCCGAGCTCGCGATGGCTTCCAGAACATTCTATGCACACTATGACGCCGAAGTTCGTTGATAGCCATGTGGGATCTGTAACGGTAGACGGGAAAATTGTATAATCGATGGAACGAGCTGATTTAAGCCTTAAATACGAGGCTGGTCATCTATCCACTGACCGCTTGCAATGAGACACGTCTTTGTTGAGCGAGGAGCGCTATGTTAAGCACTAATTCCTAGGCATTGCACTGCCTTGATCATAAAAGTCCTTCTTAAGATGAGACTTTTCTTATATATGTTTAATGTTATAAATTATAATAAAAAAAGGAATTAACCATGTTTATAAATTCACGATCACATGGCTTGGTATCCAGGCTTCCCTTGCACTGCCCTGATAATGGAAGTACTCGGAATATCGTCAGTCATAATAAATGTCGCAGATCAGAATTACGTCGTCCCGTGATTGAATGAACGAACGACCGATTAGTTTGTTAAACATCTACCCGCTCACACTATTTTCCTAGGCATGGTGCCCTTATGATGGACCTAGTGGTCCAATAGTGAGTATTTACAATCGTTGTTTGATCCTCCCGCTTCCTGACGAAACGCATTTTACATTAGAACTATTAATAAAACCCAATAAATTAACAAAGTCTTTACCGATGGCAGAGGCGAAATCTACACAAACTTGGTTACAGGACATGATTGACAGATTTATCCAGGATAAAACGTCTTATCATCAGGACAATGCGATTCATGCATCTGAAGGTCCAACATTAAATGAACCAGATATTAAAATTTGTTGGCATTTTATTTTAAAGTGTATACTAGTATGAAAGACCTAATGAATGAATGAACGACATGCTTACCGTTTCTAGAGCCGCAGTCCGCAATCACTTGGTTAAGAGGCACATCCCGCACAGCCCTAATGATAAACCTCTGAAGGCCCAATAGAATGTCTCGTATCGTATCGTTGGGTTCTCCCGCTAGTTTATAGACCTTATTTTAAATTTACACCAGAATAAAAGACGGAATGAAAGAATGAACAATATCCCTACCGTTTGTAGAGCCGCAGTCCGCACACACTTGGTTTCCAGGCATGGCCCGCACAGCTCTGATGATGGACCTCTGGAGGTCTAGAAGCGAATGTCCCGGATCGTTGTTGGGTTCTCCCGCTTGTTGATGGAACGCCCTCATGAGCGCTCCCTCTTTGCAGTTGACTAGTACTGACGTCCAAGCGCGTTGTTCGTTTTCATCTTCCGCTTGGAAATGGTAGGTTCGGTTATCTAAACAATAATATATTTAACTTATTATATTTAACGTTTGTTTTCTTTCAACTCCGTAAGCTATAGTTTACCCTAAGGTTTCAGCTTTCACCCAGGAAGGCGCCCCTATAGATGCCCATTTGTAAGGGACGTGTGACGAGGACTACGTTTGTACAGGTACATCCAGTACAACAATGAAATGAACCTAATATGTGATCGCTTTGGTAGCCAGTACTAGTTGCAACTCCACTCAAAAATAAGGAGGGGCACGCCTTCGTGAAAGGAAAGGTTTGTACCGTGTTAAAAGAAACATATTGAATGTATTTACAAATTATAGGAAGTAGACAATTTTTTTTATACTTTTTTTTATATTGTTGTGACGGAACATGCTCGAGGCCCACCTGATGTTAAGCGGACTAACCTCTGCCTATAACAGATGCATTTCATCACAAGTCACGAATTTTTCACTGCACCCGTCACCTTGAGACATAGTTGTTAAGTCTCATGTGCCTGTAATTTCACTGGTTTTCAAGTGCTGCTGCCGGAACGCACCGTTATATGCTTGGCGACAGATTTTCTACTTGAGGGTGGTAGCTAGCCAGGCGGGCAATCGCAAAGTACCCTTCCACCATGCACCATGCATGGTTAAAGTAATACAGTTGGAGCACAAATTTTCGACTCGCAGGAGTAAGGTTCGAATAGATTAGGTTAGATTCCGGTGGCCGAATGGATTAAGCATCCGGCGCGAATTTGTACTCCAATAATTTTTAAATGTGATTTTCGCTCATTAGTGCTTGTAATCATATTTACAAATATAGAATTTATACACAGAGTAATGTCATCTTCATAGTAAATTTAAATTGAGAATTAAAATATAACTTATATCTCATCGCAATATGACTTTAATACAACAAATTAAATGATGTGCTAACAATAACATAGGTACTATAAATCATGTTTTCCGTTTCTTACAACGTTTATCTGGTTTTCGCTGGTTACTGCCGACGCACGGATAACGCTAACATTGTAGCAGAGCTTTTTGAGCCCACCGTAAGCTCAAATGAGAAGATCACGACTTGTTAAGAATTGCTAATTTTTAAAGGTAATATTTTGTGTATTACTTTTTGTCGTGTTATTGACATGAGACATAGTGAATGAAGAATGAGTACCTATTAGTGTCTTGGAACGGTATTTTGGTATGCAAACTTTCGTGCTATGCGTAGGGACCCCACCCCACTTTACTGTATTTAAAATGGGAACTCACATGAGACTAGATCAAACGCCCTCTTATCCTCAGCAGCTACTTTAATCTGGCACGTGAGGAGGTTCACCCTTGCCGGAGTCTTGTTTTCGTCCGCGTGGAATATGTCTAGGAATCCTTCAGCCGTCACTCGACATCGACGTTTCTGCCAAACTCTGCGGACTTTGCCTTCGGACTTTTTTAAGAGGTAGCCACTGCGAGTGACGCCGTGCTGCTTGTCGCCTTGAAGTTGGTGAAGAGAGTAACCTCCCACTGATGATGCCGACTGAAAATTGGTCATGTAACATATTAATGTACAGCAATGATGTTTGCATTAAGATTGCTCAGATGTAGTCGGGAAAAGATTAAATAATTAAACTGTTTATAAGATTAAACTGAGTTCGATGCGGAGTTTTCCTAGTGTTCAGGAATGATCGCCAGTTTAATTTACATTTGAGCATTTACGTGCTTTAGGGGGATCGTCAAGCTGCCAGTCCCAGTTGTCTTGGTAATGGATGGATGTCGTTAAGACAGCCTAAGTAAGCCTTAGAGTGGACTGGTTACTAGCCTATACGCCAAGCCGCCACCACCACCGCCACACCAGTCCACGGTGCGGATTATGGTCCATATTTCTCTCGACAGCGGCCCGTGTCCTAAGTGTGGGAGGAACGTGATGGGCTAGTACTAAAACCTTAAGTAATTGTATATGGCAGCATATGAATATACTTTATAATCTCTAATGAAAATCCTTCGATAAGAACCTAACGGTGAGTTTCAGACGCTGCCCATGAGAGCCAGTAATTCCAGGTGAGTCTTAATAACATCTTCGATCACATCATCAACTGTAATCATTTCCATTACCATGGTGCGAGACAGAGGTGAAGGTTAACCGAAATGCTATTAAAAATAGAGGATAATCAATGATATTAGATTTTAAAAGATAATAAATATAGCGTGCTACTCGAATTCATTGTCATAGAGTCACTGGCTTCAAATGCTTATTTAGAAAAACATCCTGTTCAACTTCAACCAAGAGCTATTGTTGGCAATAGGTAGTTCAATTTAGCACACTACCGCCGCGCTGCTGGCTATTACATCAAGTCACGCCACAAAAGGACCACTTACCTCTCGGTCCTGTGGCGCGGCCGCTCGAAGCATATTCCTAAGTTCTAGTAACCTCCTCCTCTCGTCGTCCTGCTGTTGCCTGATCTTCTGCAACTGCACGCTCAAATCAGCCACGTAAACCCCAAAATGCTCAATGGTCTTCAAGCCATCTTGAAAGTAATTCGTCTGCGCGTGGTAGTACTCGACCAGATGCTGTAGCAACTCGATTCCTTTCTTCGTCTTTATCTCGTTGAATTTTATCAGGTACTAGAAAGACAAACAATCTAATGACAACAATCGTAAAGTGGTGTCAACGGGGCAGACGGGGTGACGCCTGATGTGATGACGCGCGGGCAATCCCTCGCCGCTTCATCAGAGCCGTAGCGAAACGCGGCTGGTTAGCCACGAGCGACACTTGAACTGTGAAAACGGACCAATTACACCATACGGCATGCCCTTCCGCGAGTTAAATTTACGCGAGATGACGCACGCGCACGCCATTCGCGTGTAGAGGATCCAAATCTGTCTTTCTGAGTTGTGCAATAATAATAAAGCTGCCGCGCGACCTTGCACAACTTTCTTGGCGAGCCGCCGCCGCCGGCTGAACTTGTCTCTCTGATTATAACATTTACACAAAATTGTTTTCCGAACTTTTGTTTTTGGTGTGGTACATACAGTGGGTGAAATGCAGAGAATGGCGATTGCGTGGGTTGCAGTTGAAGTGCGGACGAGGTATTTGCACCGAGCGCGGAGTAAGACGTGAACAAAGCGAGGGTCATAGCGTCGGCGACGACCGGCCCTGCGCGGCGCAAGGCCGGTCGTCGACCTGCCACTACCGCCATGTCGTGGTACCGCACCGACCAAAGGCTCAACTCCTAGCCGCAAACAATTCTAGCTTTTTTTTTTAGCATTCGACAATAGAACTTGCATTCACGCCAAAGAGTACAAATGCATGTCGTCGGCACTGATGTTAGCATTTGCAATCTTTGGCGAGATAAGCTTTGTATTATTAAGACTCAGTTTGATATATTGTTGCAAATATACATGTATATAAAAGTATAATCAGTGTGTAGCTTATAGACATTTATTTATACTATGATCTGAGTATTCGGCAACAAAGGAGATGGATGAAAGAGGAGTAACATGTGGCAGAAATGCAAATGTTAAAATCTTGACAGTAAAGTACACCAGCGACGGAATATTTGAAGGTCAATA
Source organism: Plagodis pulveraria (assembly GCA_963890685.1). NCBI lineage: Eukaryota > Metazoa > Arthropoda > Insecta > Lepidoptera > Geometridae > Plagodis > Plagodis pulveraria. Next base: position 11,157,706 of record OY982951.1, read on the forward strand.
GACGAGGGTGGTATGGGCTTGACATGAGGAGATTTGATACAACAACAAGAAGAGTGTTAAGTATAAATGCGAAGGTATATATATACCTTCGCACACAGGGAGGCCAAAAAGATATTGTTGCGTACCCACATGTGTACGGACGAAAGACTATATAGGTACTAAATACAATGACAGGCATTTTTTGTTTATTTTTACAGCTGATAGCCTCTTCCTAGCCATTGACCACTATCTCACTTGTAGGCAAGTGATGATTTGGTCGAGAATGGTAAACTAGTAAATAAACAACTTTAAACGGTTTAAATCGCGTATATTGTTGCGTAGCGTGTAATATTCGCGAAAACCTAAGACAACATAATGGTAACTAGGCCTAGAATTAGGTACTGACTCTTAAAGACTACTGCTGGAACACACTATTAGGTGATTGGCGACAGATTTTCTACTTGAGAGTGCTAGGCAAGCATTCGCAAAATGCCCCTTCACTATGCGGTCAAGATCAAGCTGGCAACAGGGGTTGAACCATGGACCTGCGGCACGGCAGTCCATAGTTATTACCGTTCGGCTAAGACGGCTTCCAAAAATCATGAAGAAGAATTTATTGAAACGGAATAGGAAAAGAATACATTTGAAGTCAACCTTCACGTGGAACAAGGGAAGAAAAAATCATTCACTCTCCATCAGTACATCTGGGGATATAGAGAATCTTTAATAGAATCTGGTTAAGTCGTTGATGAAAGTGCTCTGTTGGTACTTGGTAAGGGCATCCATACGTTTGGATCGTAACTATACTTTTCGTCCAGATACTAAGTCACTGAAGCGTACTGGCCGCGTTAGCTATTTCCATAAGCTACAAAAGCGTTTAATAATCTCACGGAATACACAAGTTCGGAAGAACAATGACCCCTCTAAATTAAATGGAATTGTTTTGTGGTACGCTCACTGTTCGTTTTAATTACATCTACGTGCATCTCATAGCGACTACATAATCATCAGCTAGTGCTTGGCATGTGGTCCCATTTATTTATCATATCTTTCGTTTTCATGTGAACTTTTCCGATTATATACGTAGAATTAAATTGTATACAACTCCTACTCCTGTGTGCCTATTCTGAGCCAAGAGCGCCCGCCGCGGCAACACTGGACTGCGCTGTACTCCCTCTGAATGAATAGAGTTTTGAATATATACAGAATAATTTTAGGCATACTCGACTATGGACTATATATAGGGGTGGATGGACGCGGGTTCGATTCCCGCACAAGACTATAATTCTTTCACTCGTAAATTTGTAATTTTGTGATGATTTTTTTATACTTTGCTCGCTAAGTAATATAAAATATGAAAAATAACTTACAGGCACAAGGGACTTTTAACATTAGGCGGTCCTCGTGCTTCTTCCGTCAAATACACATAAACAAACACAAAAAAATATATGTATTTTAATATTGTTAGGTTTGCAATAACGCCTGGTATGCCATCCCAATACGATGGTTAAAGAGCGATAGGAAAGATTTGAGTTATGACGTCATGTCATGGTAGCTGAATTGGTTAGAGCATACCCCGGCTCAAGGGGTGGATGGACGCGGGTTCGAATCCCGCACATGACTTTTTTTCCTATCGTATATTTGTAATTTTGTAAATATATGTATATACACCTTAATTCTACTTCTACATTACATCTAGGTGTCATACATTTAGTTTCTTGTTTATAACTAATACGACTTTTTTATGCATCGTCTGAAATATATTTCCAGGTCTGTTAGGTTTTGGACGAGCCGATAAAATGACGTAAGTTATTCGTGTACGGCAATAAAGATGTGAGATGAAACAAACCACAATGTTTATTGGATGTTTCAGAATCCATTACAATACCTAAGATTAGCAGTAATAGTTTGGCTTTAAACCAACTATCTCTTCTCTTTCGAACTGTGCTTTGCGTAAAGCGTAAGTAAGATACGTTTAGTAGCTATGCGAAGCGTATATGTAATTGGGATGCATAGTTTCTTGGCAATCCATTAAAGTTGAGAAAACACAAGCGCCCCTAGACTAAGCTATTTGGCGATAGCATTCGAATGTACTATACGTAGAAGTATACAAAACCCAGAGAGTTGGCAATGCGCTCAGACAAATACATTTCATGGCTGACGTGACGCCTCGTAAAACCCTTTAGTTTATGAACTAGCAAATATAGACAACGAAACGACCTTTACTGCGCGCTGTATTGATAACATCTTACTGCAAGTTTCACAAGACATTACGCTTGGATTGGAAACGGCCGTGGTCCACCACTGTTTTTTCTATGTCCATGGAAGAAGTATACAAAACCCAGAGAGTTGGCAATGCGCTCAGACAAATACATTTCATGGCTGACGTGACGCCTCGTAAAACCCTTTAGTTTATGAACTAGCAAATATAGACAACGAAACGACCTTTACTGCGCGCTGTATTGATAACATCTTACTGCAAGTTTCACAAGACATTACGCTTGGATTGGAAACGGCCGTGGTCCACCACTGTATTTTCTATGTCCATGGAAGAAGTATACAAAACCCAGACAGTTGGCAATGCGCTCAGACAAATACATTTCATGGCTGACGTGACGCCTCGTAAAACCCTTTAGTTTATGAACTAGCAAATATAGACAACGAAACGACCTTTACTGCGCGCTGTATTGATAATATCTTACTGCAAGTTTCACAAGACATTACGCTTGGATTGGAAACGGCCGTGGTCCACCACTGTTTTTTCTATGTCCATGGACTACCATGTGCTTGTGGTGCCACTGCACGGTTCTATTCTAATGAAGTATGTATTATATGTATCGAATTCTAAACAAACAAATTCAAAACGATAGGAAAAATAAATTACACCACGAGAGAGACTAACCTATTGCAACGAACCCGCCTCAGTCATCCGTCTCTGAAAGTGGAAGCAGGTTCGAATTACGCTCATGTTTCAAAATTTTCCTACACTTTGCTTTTGATCTTCTATAATCTATATCATGCTCCTGGATACTAAGTATCTATACATTTTACTGAAATCGGTCCGGTAGCTTTCACTTGATGCGGAACATACGATCAGAAAGACAGATATTTTAAATATTCTTGGTATTTTTGTTGTTATTTTAACTTGGCGTTCCCCCGTGGGGTGTCGGGTTAGAATTGCACCTCCCCATTTCTTCCCGTGGGTATCGTAAGTGGCGACTAAGGGAAACATACTCGAAGGTGGACAGCAGCGCTTTCTAAAGAACTGCTATCTTATCCTGCGATCCCCAAGACGCCTGCTAAGCGTGGGGATTATGGCAAATACTCCCTAAATAGGCTATGTTCAGCAGTGGAAGATCTGGCTGAAACAGTTACAGGTTAAATTATTTTAGGTAGGTTACCCAGAATAGGCTATGTGTACTAAATGTTTCTTCTAAGCAGATAAGTAGAGCTATTATCTCTAACCTATAATTTATCTTTACTTACCTAATATGCATTGCTGTAAGAGATTTCTTCGGCTATCTTATCTATCATTATAATCACACCTTTCCATACAGTAAACAGTTTTCTATATTCGTCAAGTGCATATCAGGTGCAGAGACTGATAATAAAATATAACCGCTTTCTTATTGCATGGTTGAGGTATGCCGCGGAAACCACACTATTCCATTGAATTATGTTCGTTTAGTCAATCTCACGTCTTGCTTCTATTAAATACATATTATGCGAAAGTTTGTGCAGTTTTATAGGGTAACACTTAGGTACATAATAAACGAGCGGATTTTCATGAAATTCGTTAATAAAAAATATTTTTAAGCCCCGTGGGGTGCCGGCTCAGAATATCACCGTAGAGATGCTCTTCCCTCAAGGGATTTAGTTAAATCCCGCGGCAGAAATCCAACCATGAACTCCAGGCATACCGTACAAGCATTAGGGGATTTTGCGAATGCCCACCAAGCTAGCTCAAATAGGAAATCTGTCGAAGCACCTTATGTTGTATTCCCGGAGATATGAGGGCCAGTAATTATAGGGTAGTCTGAACAACCCGCATCACCATTCACCATCGGATGAGACAGTGGTCAGTCACTAACCTATCAGCTATAAAATAAAAAAAGCTAGGCAATCCCTAGCCGTTGCCACTGGGCCATAATAGCTACAAAACTAAATTCTGCCCGAACGAAGTCACCCACCCGCAGGAGCAAGTTGAAGAACTTCAAGAGCAACATAAGTTACATTTCGAAGCGGGCACAGACACTGTACTTAAAATTCGAACCCATACAAATCATTTTAGTAAATAATACGGGATAACTCACGTGAATAAGTCAGATAGCTCCGACTATAGTTTCAACCACATACCGTGGTCTTTTTTTTTTTTTTTTTTTTATGTTATTGTGACGGAACAAGCCCGAGGCCCACCTGATGTTAAGTGGACTAACCTCTGCCTATAACAGACGCATTTCGTCAACGACGAATTGCACTGTGCCCGTTACACTGAGACGTCCAGTTGTTAGGTCTCATTAGCCTGTAATTTTTCTGGCTCTGAAGAACTACTGCCGGAACACACCGTTAGGTACTTGGCGACAGATATTCTACTTGAGGGTGGTAGCTAGCCAGGCGGGCAATCGCAAAGTACCCTTCCACCATGCGGTGAAGCTCAAGCTCTGGGCGGGATTCGAACCATGGACCTGCTGCGCGTCAGTCCATAGTCAATGCCACTGAGCAATCACTGCTTTTTCAAGGAGAGCTCGGGACGCTCGCGTTAACGTCTCGCATCTCCTTGAAAAAGACCAACGGATGTGGTTGAAACTATAGTCGGAGCTATCTGACTTGTTCACGTAAGTTATCCCGTATTATTTACTAAAATGAGTGTAAACCACGTTAGTTTTTATAACATACAAATGATATTAAAACAACGTTGTACTCATATAGATCTGGCCGTTATCCAGTTAAAAACTGCACTTGTTTTGGCACTGCTTGTAATGAAGCAACGTTAGAGTGGTAAAGCCATTGTCATTGCCATTGCACTTGTGATATTTGCACCTGTTTGCACTGTGGGGTACGAAGGTCATTCTCAGTATTTATAACGGCACAGACAGTAGGTACAGTCGCCTGCAATAAGAAGTATACATTGTAATTTTCAAAATTGTGGCAAAGAGTTCTGCTTTCCTCTATGTTATCAGAAGTATCTTAAAATCAAAGAATAATTTGAATATATTTACTCATTTTAATGTTAACTTCGATTATTCATAACTTAGCGACATCACATTATTTTGAAAATTACGAAGTGTATACTTCTTATTGCAGGCGACTGTACCTGTTGTGTTACCACCTTTATAGTGTATTAGAATTTGAATGTATATTCGGCTGTTTTTATTATTATTACGGGTTGTTTTGTATTTCTCATTCATTATATGTATTTATAATTGTCCTATGAGTATTCTTAATTCTACGAATAAATATTATTCGTAGTCTTAATTCAACCGATTTCGAAACTATCAATAAGCAATGGCTTTCGAAGCAAGGCAATTTACTTACTAGCGGCCCGCCCGGCTTTGCACGTATTTATAAAAAATAAATTGAAGAAACAAAAAGTATTTTAATATTGTTATTTTTGCAATAACACCTGCTCTGCGGATTACATTACAAAATTACAAATTTACGAGAGAATAAATTATAGACATGTGCGGGATTCGAACCCGCGTCCACCCACCCCTATAGCCGGGGTATGCTCTGACCGGCTGAGCTAACGTGACAGTATGGCTTATAACTCTAATTCTTGCTCTCGTTCTTCAACCATCGTATTCGAATCCCGCACATTTCTATATTTTTTTCTCTTGTAAACAAAAAGTAGTTATTGACAAGTAATAGTTAGAGATATGGTATTGCAGACTTTTTTGTAGACGCATTGTTGCATTATTAAATTGCATTCCGGGATGCCTCATACAGATTAATTACAATCGGCACAGCACTGACATAATAAATGAGAACGACAACAAGGCCACGACAAATTGAGGAAATTTTAAAAGAAAATACTTTGGCATTAAGCCGTTTGCACTTAATTGGGTAAATTAGTTTCTTATCTTTCACGTCCGCCGTATTCGAAACGTTTTGTTGGAAAGTGTGCAATAATAAGTGCTCGTAGAAGCAGTGTAGAGTTTTATTATTAAGCAATTCTTAACATGCGGTGCGGAGCGGAGAAAGTAAAATGTGCAAAACCTGTTACTGCTAGCGGAGTTAGAAAAAAATATTGTCAATGTTTTAATTTTTATATTAAAACATTGACTATATTTTTAAAGTATATAATTTTAAAGTATATATGTTATATAAACAATTCGCCGGCTGATGATAAGCGTCACGACTGGCGTCTACTTATTACGTATGGCGTTTAGGGAGCGGGGAGGAGAAGGTTGAGCAGGATCCCATCCAATCTCTCGGAGGAGAGGGGGGCGGGGAAAATATGACGTAACTTCTTCCCCCTATAAACAGTGTAAGATTGCGAATAAACTGCGTTAGTTAAACATGTATGAACAAAAAAATTGCTATATCAACCCTAATTCAAAGTTTTCGGTAAGGATGTCTGTCGTCCCCTTAATTATTCAATTCAACGCGAGTAGCGGGATGCTGCTCATTCGGCGCATTATTTCCCACCTCCAACCAAAGAATTCGAAGCTTTCTGTACATGCCAAAAATTATATAACTATAAAAAAATTGATACAATTAAAGATTTCTAACGCACAAATGTTATTCTGAACTTCATTCGTACTTCGTTATAATTTTAATAAAACATACGTCATTTTCTGCGACTCGGTTTAAAAAATGAACGTTATATTGCGCAGAGATAATATAGGACCCATTTTAAATATGATTGATATTAGTAGATAGCTTATCAGTAATTACTAATAACGTATTATTTACTGTTCTTCAACTTCTGATAATTTATGCAATTAGCTTCCTCTGTAATGTTATCTGCTTGAATGTTATTTTGATAGACTTACTTCTATTTATTTGGCCTGAAAGTAGCACATCTTGCATCCTCTTTAGTAAATAGCCTTTAACTGATTCATGTATATCCGGTTCTCGATTCTACACGTTTTGAGTAGATACCTTACCCGATATCTCCAGGATATGGAGGTTTATCGATTTATTCTATATAGGGTTCTAAATAAAAATAACTTAGAGTTAAAAATGGACCCTCCCTAGGTATTAAATTAAATCTTATTACTAACCTATACTACTCTTATAGTTTTTGTTTGTTTTAATTTGTTAGTCTTATAGTTTTTGTTTGTTTTAAATGTATGTATAGGTATTAAGGTATTTTTATTTTGTTTTAGCACAACTGTTTAATGATGGTTTATAGGTAGAAAGAAAAGTATATATGCAATGTGTAGATGGCCAGTGTTCTATAAACCGTAATTAAAAGGTTATATTTCTTTACTTCCTTTAAAATTTACTGCGAAGGTACTACTTTAAGGTAAGTATAAGCTATAGGTTACTGTCTTGAAATTTGAATAGCTTGGCCACAACTACGCGAGTTAAAAAAATAAATAGTTACTTGAGCTGGAGACACTAGAGTAAGCAAATTAAAATTCCTTTCATCTTTTGTCATTATCGTTAAGTAGTATAGATCAAAGACATAACGTGGTAAGTGAGTATATACTATAGATTTGTTTAGTGTTGGATTTAATAATAACAAAACCGTTCCGTTATAGCGAACGTTGTCGCGAATTACAGGTATTACTAAATAAATAATTAATTTTTGGTTTCTCGAAATACACAAAAATTTCTTGTTTATATGGGCGTTATAAAGGAAAAAAACATAAGGCCGAAACAAAATACATTATCATTCAGGCGTTTCTTCGTTGAATATGTTCTTATGTATGAATATGTTTTTAAAACATAAATAATACATTAATTCAAGCTCTAATTGGGATGAAATCCGATGACTCTAAAGTAAGTCGATCGATTTATGTGGTATATTTTTAATCGTAATGGTCATGAACTGGTACCATATTTTTATAAACTTGGTTAGTTATTTCGCTTTTGAATAATGTTCAATAAAAGAAATTACTGTGGTGATGAATTGTGTCAAATCTATTCTAACTACTTTGTAATTAAGTTAGCAATCATAGAAGTGTGCAGTGAAGACCAATGAAAAGTGATATAACTGCAAATAAAAAATTAAACAATAAATGATTTATTTCTTTTTAACGAATCGAAATCATGGTGACAGCATAGCTAATAATTTGATGCTATTCGCCATACTCGTTTGCTTTCGACGTCCTTATCTGACGTGATACGGACGTCGAAAGCAGGTGGACGCCACATTAGATGCAAATATGACCATAGTGAACGTACAACAGGTTATAGGATGTGTACATGAGCTTTAACAAAAATATTACATCCCCTTGTTTTAATCTAATCTTAACGTCACATTGGTAACAACACAGAATAAGTCAGAGCTGACCTAATTTACCAAAGAACTCATCTGCTAGATACCTACATACATTTATCCCGGCACGAACGAAAACCCAAGGGAAAGCCACGTATTAGTGAATCTGTCTTGTCAGGTCAACAACGGTCATGGCCCGGCCTTTGTAAAAGAAAGATTATCCCGAATTCGAAAAACAAATACGACTGTTGTACAAAAACTACTTTGTGTACGAATTTATTAGGAGTCCATTAGACCCTAAATTATTTATTTATATTGTACGCCCGGCATTTATTCAAAGCTAAACCAATTATTTAAACCCAAATTGAGTACAGACCTTTAAACTCATGAAGGTTTTCTATCTGTTTTGAGTGTTGTGGCAACTATATATACCTAGCTAAGCGATGATATTTTATACTAACTGTACCTGCGACTTCGTTCGCGATTGCCGTACCTGCAGGCTAATTATTCACATTTGAGCACTGTTTATCTCATATTAAGCAACGCTGTGGTCTGCGTTGAAGCAGTCTTAGTAAAGCATAGCTCAGAAAAGAGCTTTTTGCTTTGGGTTTGAAAACACCCGGATTGTATTTTCCAGACGACAGTATAGTTAAGTAACTCAGAGTTCCTTCGCGGTTCGCACAATAAATGTTGAAGCAAAGTACTTTGTGAGTTTCTTTAGAATTTTGATTTTTAAATTTTTTTTTTATGCCGTATAGGTTAGCCTTTGACCACTATCTCACCTGATGGTAAGTGATGATGTGGTCGAAGATGTAGTTCAGGCTAACCTAGAAGTACTGGCTCTCAAGGACAGCTGCCGGAACACACCGTTAGGTGCTTGGCGACAGATTTTCTACTTGAGGGTGGTAGCTAGCCAGACGGGCATTCGCAAAATGCCCTACCACCATGCTATAAGTGTGAAGATTGTGCACTTCCATTGCGCAGTCTCCGAAATGTATCCTGCAAAAGATAAATAGTTAAAAACTGATTGCGCACGTTCCAGATTTTAGACTTTTATCTTAGCAAGCTTGCAAAACTAAATAAGGGTGTCGGGCTGCCCGTGGGGATAGAAATAAATATTTAGGTTGTGATATCTGTACTTTCTGAACTACAAAACCGATGACTTTGATATATTTACGAGACAATTTTTAAAGTAGGTACCACTATTCTAACATAAAAAGAATGATTGAAATCGGACTACGCGTTAAAAAATTACAACTAAGTGTACATTTTGGCTTTCATCAAGGGAACCGTGCTGAATTTCGGGATAAAAAGTATACTATTTCCTGCTTCGTAGTATGAACTCAGATTGTGCTAAGTTTCATTGAAATTCATTCGATAGTTCTGGCGTGCGCGGCCATGATACAGACAGACATACAAAAAAAAAACAGTTTCAGCATAAGTATCAGCTACAGAGTGCTCTCAAAAAATATTTTCTAAATATCTACAATGTACAGAGTTTGACCTCTTACAGTTTTATTATAAATAGATTTTATTGAATTACTGTATGTACTATTAGTATTTACACCCACACTAAGACGTAGTGTACAAACAAGGCCTCTTACTAATGCGCATTAATAACTTACTGTGGTACGCCTTTGTGAGTGAACACGGCTGTGCTGTTACTACCTGCCACTATCGAACTAGCTAATAACTGTAAGTTCATAATAGAAGAGAATTTTATAATTATGTTCAGTAACAAATTTGAAGTATCAACAGGTTGCCCGCTTAACGAAGCCACAAATTGCTTTCAGGCGATTAATAATTACACCTTCGACACTGATTTACTAAAAGGTGGTAATCCTGTTAATATTTTGGGGAATATATATATGAAAAGGTTATTAGGCGTTGACATAAACCGCCCATTAGTATTCCATTTGTATTTCGTAATAGAACAGTCTAGTCGAAAAAAAATAATTCTTCTAAAAATATATTTGGACAAACTAAACATCCGCATAGTTGGCGATAAATTCTCCTAAGCTGTAGAGTTAGTAAGATTAGCATCGGAATGCGCTGAACAGTCGAAGCAAACATTTTAGGCGTGTAATTTTAGGGAACAAAGCAAGCAGTGATGGCTCAGTGACATTGGCTATGGACTGCCGCGCAGCAGGTCCATGGTTCGAATCCCTTCGCGGGCTTGAGCTTCACCGTATGGTTGCCGAAACTCATCGTTACTTTCTAGGCGAAAGATTTTTCCACTTGAGAGCCTTGGCCTTTGACCACTATCTCACCTGATGGTAAGTGATGATGTGGTCGAAGATGTTGTCACTTGGCGACAGATTTTCTACTTGAGGGTGGTAGCTAGCCAGGCGGGCATTCGCAAAATGCCCTACCACCATGCAAATTAAAACATTAAAAAAAACAAAACCCAAATATCAATTCAAAACCATAACAATAAGGCTCATAATAAAACTTCATATAATCACTATAACATACAACATTTTTAAAAACTCATTTGACAAAATTACTTATGTAAGGATAACCGTAACCATGTTTTTTTTTAATTTACTTCCACGTTTTATCCTACTGGAAAAAGCAAGTAGATTGTCGGAACTGTTTCTTAAATAAACAAATACGAACATACGAACGGTTAATGAGACTAAAACAGTAACAAGAAAAGATAAACATATCACCGTATAGGATATTAATGAAACCAAAAAAAGCTCAAGTGTAATGAAACTGCCACATAAAAAAGTAAAGTTGAATAAGCACGAAGTGTAAACAAACTGTGGATTGAGTGCTCGAAGCTTGAATAATGGTAGAAATCGAAGAGCACAATACACATTACGTGGATTCTCGTACTTTTGACGAATGTACTTGCAACTGCTTTTCAAATATAAGATGCATAGAATGACGTGTAAAAGAAACAATAAGACGTGCGATTGGAGTCTTACTTTATCAGACAACGACTGAAGCTTAATATTGACTTTATCTATTTCTGGACGGAGGACTTACCAACAATAAGAGATTATTATTTAAACCATTGGCTTAGGATAGCGAAAAAATCCTAGGTCTGTGATTTAAACAGTGTTGGCTCAGTGGGATTGGCTATGGACTGCCGCGAAGCAGGTCCATGGTTCGAATCCCGCCACGGGCTTGAGTTTCACCGCGTGGTGGAAGGGCATTTTGCGATTGCCCGCCTGGCTAGCGACCACCCTCAAGTAGAAAATTTGTCGCCAAGCACCTGACGGTTTTCCGGCAGCTGCTCTGGACAGCCAGAAATTCTAGGATAAGCCTGTTGACATCTTGGGACCACATCATCACTTACCATCAGGTAAGATTGTGGTCAAAGGCTTACCTATCAGCATTTTTCAAAAAACTTACCTCACACATCTGTAATTGAAACAATCTTCTCTCTTTCTCCATTTCGTCAGCGATCTCCGCCGGTGTGACCTCACTTCTGATTAGACCAGCTTCTTTCGCCTGAGATTTCTTCTCCTTCTCTAGTTTCAGGTACTTAGACTCGTAATCTTTGGACGCCTTGTCGAAGGGCCTCTTCAAGTCGCCCTTTACTCCCCTCAAATCTCCTTTTAGAAGACTATCCACAGGGAACATAACTATGTTGTTTATGTTCTGCATCTGTGAACAATATATTTAGTTATTTTAGGACGTTGAAACTAATTTGGCGTCTGACAGTTTGTATAGAATGCCAAATAAGTTGTAGACAAGGTCGAGTAATAAACAAATAGATATGTAAATGATTTCAAGCAGTACCGACAGACTAGATCACGTAGAATATCGTCGCGTTCATTTTTGTTGCACAACATTTGCATTCCAAAAGGCACTTGGCTGCGCATAGCTATGTGCCAGTTGCTTCACCACCTTTTCATAGACGAAGTGCACCGCGCTTGGAAGCCAATGCAACGCCTGAATAAGCGCCAAACTTGCGATCGTGATCCGAATAATAATGCCAATTGAGCAACTAACATGGCAACGTGATCCATGCATCATTGGCGTATGAGATTTTACCGATGCCCCTGACCTTAAAAAACGAATTGATGTACCGATTGCCAATTCGGTATCTACACCATTATACTCAATTTAAAAACACTCAATCCAATAACAGCCAATACCATATAACGCGTTTGACGCAGTTAAACAAATGGTTGAAACAGATACAGTAATTAACATGGTCGACTGTTGAACGATTGCCCTAACAGAGTGTAATTAAACGAGAAACGAAACATGAAAAAGGTATAGACGGTAAGTGGAAACGCATTTACGGTGTCGATTATGTAATCAATGAAGCGAATGCGCTGGTGACAGACGAGACTCTGGGGGAGAATTTAAACAAAGGGTTGTCGTGTACAATGAAACCCTTGCTGAACAATGTAGACAGCCACTGAACACTGCTAATTGTTCCTATGAGAGGACAAATTGACGTCGCTTTCCACTTGCCAATCAGCTGGAAACTATAGTGTCGTCAACAGCTTAGCGATAAAAGTACAGTTTCTTAGAATATTCCAATGAAATACGTGTTTAAAAGTTGTTGAACGCGTTCCCGACCTTTATCTCGTTAGCGACCGAATACTGCGCAATAAATTGTTCGCGAAATACGAAACACTCATAAAATGTTATGTTTGTAAAAGTTTGTTCAAGAGTTCTTCTTGTATATATACAAGATCGATCAAATATTTCATAAACGAATTTCTGTAATATAACCTATAGGGGTTTACGGATCTTATGAATTAACAAGTGATTCGTGGAAAACTATAGATTGTTCTGGGAATTCTATTACCTTCTGTTTGTCCCTCGACATTTTTCTGGATTTATATTATTGAATTCGTAGTCATCGTCTAGACAAGTATTTGACAAAGAAAAACATATAGGTAGCCTCCAGTTATTCAATTATTATAATTTTATTAATGCAATTCAACGGGGCAAAGCTGCCAGCATGATAGGCACGCTGCCAACTGGTAGTGGGATGGAGCATTTGAACTGCCTGTGAGTCTGCAATAACTAATAGGTTGCTTAAATGCTTTTATTGTTGTAGCTGTAGTGTTGTATATAGTTCGTAGTATTTGTTAATAAAGGCATACCGCCGGTTTCACCTCCAGAAATTGAATATCAAGTCAATGTGTCTTCTTCGCAAGAAAATAGAAACTAAGAAAGATGTCAATCTAATTCACTTTACAAAATTACTAATTCACTTTCATAAGCTTATTATATATAGAGCATCGATACGGCAAAGCGCAACATAGCTAGTCGTATACAAAACACCTCACCTCACGCGACTTTTCTCATAATACCACATATTAATTACAATATGTAATGCTCGATTGGATCGGGAGCGCTAATCTCAATAGCAAATTGAATTTCCAACAAGGTTTCGCTTTCCAGGTTCCGTGAAGTTGCACAAGTGTAGAGAAGAGTACAAGGGAGTATCGAATTTATTGAGCGTGTGAGACCAATATACCTTTCGGAGAAATTCGAGTCCCGTCGACGGTCTCACGTGTTACAACTATGAAAATTAGAGTTATGTTGACTTATTTGATATATATATATATAAACAGATACAATATCTATCTATGGTACCAAGATGTGTGTACCTAGTCTATACTAGCATAAACAAAAGAATTCGGTAATTTATTATTATAACATGTGACTAAAGTTCAGCAGAAGCGAATTATTTCAACACACCTGTTCAAAAAAGGTTAATTTCCGTTAGCGGAAAGCGGTACCTAAATTTATTTTTATTTCTTATTATGGATATTTTAGGTTCTCTTTCTGATTGTTTTTTTTTGTTTATGCTTCTGATCTATCTACATCTACACTAATATTATAAAGGGGAAAGATTTGTGTTTTTGTATGTAACGAATAAACTCAAAAACTACTGGACCGATTTGAAAAATTCTTTCACTATGTAAATCATACATTATCCCTGATGACTAGAGGTTATAGAATATTTACAAAAGCGTTAGGGATCCGTACGAAAACTTCGATAATGTAACCCAAAGCGTGAAAAAAATACCAAAAAAAATTTATATCGAGCACGCTGCGGAAATGATTGACAATGGAGCAAAGTGATGTACTTAAATTTTACAGAGGACATCAATATCTACAAAAAAGGCCTTGATACCATATGTCTAACTATTACAGTTATGTCACAATAACTACTTTTTCATGTATTAAACTCTATATTTGTTGTTAGTAGGCCGCTATTTAATAAAAAAAATGTATGTTAAAGCCGCTAGTAAGTAAATAGTAAATGTTCTATAATTATAATATTGTCTATAAATACGAGTTTCGAGTAGGTATTTCTTTTGAGCAGTGATGACAGTGTTACTCGTGGCCAAAACACATATTTTGCTGCTCGAGCGGCGTAGATATATTGAATTCCTACTTTAGCGTCCTTACAAGCAATACTTTACAGCACAAGGCACAAATTATTGTGTAGTGCAAATGCGAAGATAATTATTATCAGATTTCTCGTTAGATTCAAATAAGTACATAAATTATTTTCGTAAATTTGCTGTAAAGAAACAATATACCATTTTTTTTTCGGTAATAAGAACACTACCTATTAGTACAAACATAGGAATCACGCATTTATAATTAATACGTAGGACACGAGTCTGAACTCGTATCGTAAAAAATATAATTTGCGTTTATACTGATATAAACGCAAATTATATTTCCTGTTTTATCTAGATAAACCATTTTTATTTACAGTTAATTAAAATAACAAGTGCATTATATTACACGACAAATTACCCTGTAGAGCTAACTGCAAAGGTGTCAACACACACTTTTTACTATGTGAATATTTCCGTGCACTGAAATATTATGTAACAATGATCATTGTTTAAGTCGCGGGCACGTGCGGGATCTTTATGCTTATCAATTGTATGGTAATCGCAAGTCCCACGGTAGATCATAACGCTAGCTTACGAACATGTCTGCGAAAACATTAACGAGTTGCTCATAAAAGTATGAAATATGAAACATGTTTTTAACGCGGTACGAAATCCATCATGTTTATCCATGTCGTAATCACTGGGTGTTTTATGTTTCCGTTTCCCGAGATATAAATCGTCCCACGTAGTTAGTATATTGTCACATCAGTAAAACAAAACCACATTAAAAAATTACGAACGAAAATTGTATCATACGAAATTTAAGCGAAATTGTACATATCTATCAAGTGTAACAAGACTCGCGAATATGACGAAGCCATCTCAACTTCCCCCTAACAACGTAACTGCTCTCAGTGGGGCAAACTTTTCACATTGTTCCTGTGTGGGAATAAAATGATATGACTTGCAAATACGTCACGATTCCAGTCGTTTCGAAAAGTCGAACAAATCTCAATTTAGTCGAACGTGTTTTCTTTAGCCAAAACGCCTGTTGAACGTAACATAAAATGGTTACGAGCGAGGATTCCGGTAAACGAATTAAATATTTAGGACAGAGCAGAACGAAATTAAATATTGAAACGGTGCTTAGGAGCTTACAGAAAATTGCTGGCACTTAAATTCTGAGGATGTTACACGAAGACGCCTTAGACCTCTCACATTAACAGACTTAACTAATTCGTAGGATTAGGTAATATGCGAAGTATGTTGATACTTATTCAGCTCTACGCAACTGTAGCGCCGGCCATTCTCTTCAGAACGTGGGGCAAAGAAATCTTAATAACGTCAGTATAATCATCTCGGTATAGCACTGCCGACACAATTTGGGGAGGGAAACGGACCGTGGCCAGTAGCACTTGGAACTCCTGGCTTCTTCATGCGAAACGCGACAAGTTGTCGACTCACTGCCTACTGCCACAACCAAAGTTACACTATTATGTGAACGTTGCTAACATTGAATCTTAAGCGATGGTTTTTCTCTACTAAATACTACTCATCTTTTCAAATCGATGATTTATCTAACTAACAGAAGCCATATATATGAAGCCAGAAGCTAGGATAATAAAATCAATATCAAAAAATGGTATATAGTAGTCTTGTGATTTTTTTCTTCAGACATTATTCCAGTGAAACATTTGAAAACAATATACCTACCGGTGTACATGGTCTTTGGTAGCTCAATACAAAGTTTTGCGGGAACAACATTGCGATTTCAATTGCAGATTTTTTTTATGCTTGATTGGTTAGCCTTTGACAACTATCTCACCTGATGGTAAGTGATGATGTGGTCGAAGATGATGTTCAGGCTAACCTAGAATTACTGGCACTTAAGGACAGCTGCCGAAACACACCGTTAGGTGCTTAGCGACAGATTTTCTACTTGAGGGTGGTAGCTAGCCAGATGGGCATTCGCAAAATGCCTTACTACCATGCTCGGCTTGACTTTAAAAGTGAATCGGTAAAACACATTTAAAACGTCTAATAGACTAATCAGCTTAGAACTAAGCTTTATAATATATAAAAGGTTGTTTTGTGAACACAGAAACCCTGAATGTGCCCGAGGCTGGATGGAAGGACAAAGGACTGCACCGTGTCAAGGCCAGGCCAGGGATTCTGCGCAGTGCGACCTCCGGAAGCACACCCAGAGCTCAGCTCGCTTTATATGAAGGAATGCATATTTCGGGCGAGGTCGACGGGCACAAGGCGAAGTTGAATTGGATGACAGTTTGCCCTTGAGTAACAAGTGGTTGCTCAGAAACAATGGTAGTAAGACTAATTTAGACTGTGATATGTAATTCTTGATTCAGTTGCCCAGAATTCTGGCTGTATTGACCGGCTGGAAACCAAAATTATGTCAACTAATTTACTCGTATCTTAGAAAAAGTAGCACGGTTTATTATTTACACTGGTTCATCTTCATGTCTTATGCGTTTCCAATTTTTTTTTATTGTTGATAGGTAAGCCTTTGGTCACAATCTCACCTGATGGTAAGTGATGATGTGGTCGAAAGTGTTAACAGGCTTAACCTAGAAATACTAGCTCTCAAGGACAGCTGCTGGAACACACCGTTAGTAGGTGCTTGGCGACAGAATTTCTACTTGAGAGCTTCTACTTGGTCGCTAACCAGGCGGGCATTCGCAAAATGCTCTTCCACTATGCACGAACTCAAATTTAAAATTCACGGAAGGTCCTATAAACCGATGAATGGTGAAAAGTGAAACATTTTGTAGAATACCAGCGACACTTGTTGTATGCTTACTGTTGGTGACTTCACTAATTTATGGCAGTACAAATATATCACTGTTCATTTTGTTCAATCAAGGAATATTTTTTTATATACCAACCAGCACTGTAGCTATCATGTTGACTGATGTTGCAAAACAGAAATTTTAGAAGTTTTGTATAAGATCTAGTCTTTGTCTAAATACTAATAAGCTGATGATGAAGAAAGGTATACAGCTATATATGTATAATAGCTGGACGGCAACAATTTTAAAACTTCAGAATAAGGAAGAGATTTTGGATTTGTCGTGTATTTTCTTCATGTATGTAATATGATATCTCTGCGTTAGGATGATTCTTCCTTTGTTTAAAAGGGGTTATGTCCACTGTCTCATAAAAATTGAATTTTAAATTTCTGCTACTAAAGTGGTGAAATAGAGAATCTTCACATATAATAAAAGTTAGCCAGTCAAAATGAATAATTGCCTAAACATGGTCAACTCTTATTCGATTCCGTCTTTTGAGAGGTGATAATATAAGGTTCAAAGTTGTAAGAACCATAGACCTGTACGTGTATTGATGTTTACAAAATATATTTAAAATACAATCGTTAATTCAACCCAGAAAAGGTACAAAGGGATCCACATGCCCAAGAAAAATATGAACTATGATTACTCTGAGGAGTGTTAACCGGTTCGAGGGATTTTTCTTTAAGGATTAAAGAGTAAGTCTTTACAAATTCCATCAGCTATTTATGTGCTATCTTCAATAAAATAATTAAATGACGAGATAATGCCAAACTATTACTGTAATGGGGAATTAAGCAATTTAAATGCAGATTACACCGCTCAGAAAGGACTCCATCTTCCAGACGAACATAACCGAATTCGTACCCTAAAAACTATTAAATAACAACTTGTGTAAGTCGGTAGCCTACTCAATCAAACCCTTACAGGTTAAATGCAGACTTCTACTAATTATTATTAAATGCTTTTTAGGAAGCCAGTTGTTTTTTTTATAATTAAAACTTATACATATATGTACATAATTAAATAGAGTAGTGTTGATTAAACCAGATATATTACTCTTTATATTTATTTTTCTTTGTCGTATATTGTGTCTATGGTAGGCATTTTAATCCTAGTATTTGAAACCACACTAATTCTGCGGTTGTAGAAACAGCAGAACTCTAATTATAATTAAACCCAGTTTTTTTATATATATTTATAGCTCTACTATAACAGTTCTAATTCAAAAAGAACTTGTGTAAAAATAGAGAAGAAATCTGGTTAATGAACCGTTTTAACGTATTTTTCAAGATAACAATCATTTTCCAGGTCTCGTTACCTTGACCCGTTTAAAAGCAAATCTGCGGATGCGCCCACGCAAAAAGTACGTGTACGTCAGTCGTTGCTGAGATATTAGGGGCCACCGAAACTTTTTAGATATTTCCTCTTTTATAATAATCTATCAATATTCACTATACGACACAGAGATTATAAAACATGAAAAAAAAACAAATACGGCCGAATCTAGCGCAGTTACAGGCACATGTGACTTAACTACTTTATATCTCAGAGTGATGGGAGCAGTGCAGTTCATCATTGACGAAATGAATCTGTTATGGGCAGAGGTTACCTCTTAACACCAGGTGGGCCTCGTGCTTCTTCGATCACAATCGCATAAAAATAATAATAACTTTTTAATCATATCTACATAAAATTGCAGTATTATAATGATGCAACAGTACAAGAAGTTGTCGAATTCATTTCCTTAGATTTTATTACATAGATATTGAGCTAAATAATAAAAGCATGTTAAAGTCTGCAATACAGTTTGATAGAGAGCATCTACGTGCGAACAATATAACCCAATTTGTTCTGACCTACAGTCTTACTCAGTACATACATGTACTCATGGGCGTACCCAGCTTTTGATTCGGGGGGGTTCCAAATCAGGAATTTCATACAGGTAGTCAAAGAATTATAAAAATTCGGCCAAGTGAGGGTCTGGCCTCGCTTTTCAAGGTCTCACATAGGTCTCTTATCCAGAGAGAATCCGGAGTGTAACCAGAGTAAAGAAATATACTGAAAAATCAACATTTTCATCGATAGTTCAGTATTTATTGTTAATATAGCGGATGCATTATGTATTTATTGACAAAATTTCAGTTAAGATTGAGATAGACCGTGTATCAAAAATAGTCTAAAATTCATCCCATTTGGTTAATATATTTCTAGTGGATCTCAATCGCTGGTATGCGAAAAAGTTTAAATTTCGGCTACCTTCCCATGTAATGGTGCCCCTGAAAAATAATTTAATTGAATGTCTAATCCAATATTTTTTGAGTAATAGTTTGGTGATGTACTGTTGATATTTTAAAACAATATGGATCCTCTACATCTGCAATTACGCGTGGATTATTATTAAGCATATCTAAACAACGACTAACATCCACCCACTTGCATTGCTGTTTGCTTAATCATAAGCTGACATGATAATGTTTAACGTACGAGTACATCACAAGCTCATTCATTACGTTGCCTTTGATCAAGGGGCTTCCAAACAAATTCTCATTTGATATTTTCTCCGATGTCAAAACCTTTCCAAGTGGATGACGACGCAAAAAATATAAAATTAAGATCAAACATTAAAGGTCCTTCGTTCCATTATTCAGTGAACGAGCCAGAAGATTTTTAAATTAGGCGTTATGCCCGCATTTTATGTTGAATTTCCTCGATTTGTATCGTCCTTTTTCATTCCATAGCTGTTGACCAAGATACCTAGATGTGCCTAGATGGTTGCATTGCAGCAAGCACCTTGTAATTGACCGAGCAAAGCGAGGTCTCTGTGGTTGTTTGTTGGGAATTGAGCATTTGTTTATTTGTATGTACTCCTAGGTATATGTGGATGGCGATAATTTTCGCGGATCTACTCCTACAATTTGGAAATATGTTCAGTTGTTTCAAGGGAAGTTGCGTTGTCTCAAAAGAGAGTTGAATTTCAGTAGCAAAAATAAGTAAAGTGGAGGGAAATATGAAAAGGCACTATAATTTTATTATTTTAAATCTTAAGTATATTTATCCAAAAAGTATTCATAAAATTAGATTCATTAACCACGAGGATTAGCTACAAGTATACAAGGGACCTTATCACTTAGCATATCCTGTATCATTGTACCAGTCGAGTGTCGCTATTAAATATCAAATTCTGAGAAGTAATGTTATATGACAGCAGTAAAGGATAGGGAAAATTTTTGGTATACGATATTTTTACAATACATAGGCATATTCTTATACCGACTTCTACTTTTGTGACATTCGGTTGGGTTATTGACAAGGATGGGAAACTACTACCTGTCTAAAAAATAATCGAGTCTTAAATGTCAAAGCATGACGCAGATGTTAGCAGCTGTACTGGCAATTTAAGTTTAGTTTTCTTGTCTCGTCAACATGCCGCAGCGCATTTGGGATGATAAGATTTAATTCGCATGAGTGAGACACAATGTTAAATAAGAAGCGCTCGTAGCGAAGTTTACTTAGCTGTTCTCAACCGATCAGCAAGGTTGAACTGGCCGGTCGCTTCTCCATACAAACGCTGTAGGATGATCACTCCCGTATTTGAGACTTTAGGTCGAGAATTAAGCATTATACCGATCGATCTCGTCATAATCTAGGCTTGTATGATGCCGAAATTTTAAAAAGATAATTAAGATGAAAGTTATGAGCCTTGAAAATGTTATATGAAAATGTTTCGAAGCTCATAACTCTCAAGTTAATTATCTTATTAAAATTTCGGCATCATACAAGCCTAGGTAATGACGAGATCAATCGGTATTACGCTTTGTTTCGGACCTAAATCCGCAAATAAAGCAGTGATCACCCTACGGCGTTTGTATGGAGAACGACCCGGCCAGTTCACTCTTAAGCAACGTCGCGCGCGGTCAGGAGTTGGATGGGTGACCGCTAGTGACATTACTACTGAGCGTTTCCGTGCTTCGGAGGGCACGTTAAGCCGTCGGTCCCGGTTGTCGTCTTAGGATGGCAGTCGTTATTGCATGGTGGTAGGGCATTTTGCGAATGCCCGTCTGGCTAGCTACCACCCTCAAGTAGAAAGTCTGTCGCCAAGCACCTAACGGTGTGTTCCAGCAGCTGTCCTTGAGAGCCAGTACTTCTAGGTTAGCCTGAACAACATCTTCGACCGCATCATCACTTACCATCAGGTGAGATAGTGGTCAAAGGCTAACCTATCAGGCATAAAAAAAAAAAAAAAAGACAAACAAAAACAAAATTGTTGCCTTATTTTTTAAATTGCTGTATTACATAGTGTTCCATAATTTAATACCTTATATAGACACTATCAGTTGTTGGAGTAATGCAGTGTGGGTTACTTTTTGCAAAATCAACGAAATATATTTCCGGTAAGGGGATTTATCTAAACTCATATTACAGCTGTTTGTTTGCATTAAATAGACTCTGAAACTACTGACCGATTTGAAAAATTCTTTCACCATTAGAATCTTATATTAAGCCTGATGATATGCGATAGAACATTTTCAAAACTACTTAATTTTTTTTTCCAAATTTTTTAAATTCCCGTGCTAATTCGGGGCGGACCGCTAGTTACTTCTAAACTGGTAATTATGAATACTTCTTTATCAAAATTAATCTCAAGGTTTTTTTTAGCTTTACCGCTGAAACTCTTGACCTTGGCTTGGCTCTCTCTCTGTCTTAAAACCCACTGGAATAATTCATCTGTTTAAAATTACTTCTTAATTGCTACAACAGTGTAATAATTTACATTTTATGTTAGTCTTAAGAGCGAATTTATTCCCACTGATCAAAATTTATATCTCGTTTCGAACAGATCGAACTATATATACGACGCCTCAGAGAGCTTAGTATCGTGTTGCAATAAATTCTCGAGCGCCATTCGTCTTCTAAAGAAACGTTCCACTTCCTTATGATGAAAACTTAATAGTAACAATAAAAGATCTTATAGTATATACAGTATTAAAAAAGGAATTGCAAGGATTTGTTGCCAAAATCGTCCTTACATAACATATATTTTTTTCTGACTTCAAATCATGATCCTCTTCAAAGACTCTTAAATTCCCTTTCAAAGTGATCTTAAATTAGGGGATCGTCCCCTTATGATAATAGAGAAGCACACACATGCCCTTTAATATTGATTTTCCTTCTGAATCCGAAGCATTAATTTGTAATTAAATATTGTTAAAAGAGAATGTAAGGACTTCATAACGTCGAAAACCAGCGTCGCGTGCTCAGTGCTCTCGGCATTATGCTGAGATGGATCCAATTTGACACGCATATATATGTTGGATGTATATGTATGTTGCTAACTCCTAACCTTATTACTGCATTGTACGTACTTACAAACTGCATACATTGTAAACTTTATAAGTTGTTTGTGTCAAATAAATGTATTTTCTTTCTTTCTTTCTTCCCTTTCTTCCTTAACACATGCACGATTGTAGCATTAATATTAAACCAGCTTCATTAATCTGTGCGTTAACGTATTCTTCATAAATGCCTGTCAGTTTAGGTCCCTCCAATCTCCAAATCAGCTAATTTCGTTTGCCAAGGTTATTTATTCGGCTGTTCCTCGTAGGAAACCGAGTTCAGTAACTCCCTTTCAAATGTCGCATATACAGCTATATATTTGTCAATCTGCGTTCATCTGTCCTACAGTAAACATCTATCGAAGTATATAGATAGAAGACAATTTGCGTTTCATCCGTCTCGCAATGAGAGATGGCCGCGAGACATCCGCAGGGCGCCCTCGATAGTGTTAATATCCGGTGGCTGTTCGCTACAGATTTTGATTGGTTCGAGGCTAGAGGGAATGGAATAAGCCGACAGAAACTCGTTTCATTTACCTTTAAAGTTCATTTTCTTTTTTGAAATAGATTCTGGTCTACAGCTTACGTTTTTCCAAGAGAGTATATCTATAAGATTTAGATCACCATAAACCTAGTTCGGAAACTGATAACGATTGAATTTGAATTACATTTTAGTTTATTTCAATTCACCGGAACTTAAAACAGAATTTACAAGCCACCAATATAACATTAAAAAAAATATCGTGGTAACGCTGAAAATTGTTATTTGCTACGACGACGCAATGTAACTTCTTATTTGATTTTTGTGTTTTCTCCAAGTACCCGCATTTGATTTAGAAATGTATCGTCTCGACACACAGTTACCGTTTGGTGCATTTCCTTAGCACATGGATTCCAGGATGCAGCTAACTTAAAACCAACATAAATCCATCCAATAGCTTCTCGTACTAGTCTACGTTCCGTTGAGAGGACTTTCGGGTCATGGAGCTCAATCCAGTGGTCAAGTACTGACTCTAGCAGATGGTCAGTTATAGCAGATTTCTCCACCTGGCGACCACCTTTATTTCTTTCTTAGAACAACAACAGTCCGTTAAAAAACAAGATATTTACGACAAGTGGTCATCGATGGCTGTTCTTCCGCCCAATTGGCTATAAATGCCGGAGTCCCCCAAGGATCAGTACTCTCTGCAACACTTTTTCTGCTGCATATTAATGACCTGCTGAAACCCGGTATTTTTGGGTACGCAGATGACAGCACCGTTGTGGAGAGTTACACATCTAACGCACGAACCAGTGCATTACAAATCCAGTCTCATAGGGTAGCGATGGTTCAGCGCTTGAACTTTTCTTTGCAGGCAGTCTCCGATTGGGGCGATGCCAATCTAGTTAAGTTCAATGCTGCTAAAACCCAGGCGTGTCTTTTCTCCGCCAAACGGAGCCCTTTTCACCTGGCTCCTACTTTCAGGGACGTGCCCGTGCCGATAAGTAACCGTTTCGAGCTTCTTGGCATCTCATTAACACCAACTCTCAATTTCGGCTCCTATATTGAGTACAAAGCCCAGCTTGCCTCAAAAAAGCTTGGTGTTTTGGATAAGGTGAGACAATACTTCACACCGGGACAGTTGCTTAATCTTTATCAAGCCCAAGTCCGGTCGTGTATGGAGTACTGTTCTCACCTTTGGGATGGTTCTGCCAAATACCAGCTGGAGACACTGGAAGCTATTGAGAGGAGAGCCAAGAAACTCATTAACGACGACCACCTAGTACGCAAGAGACTCCACAGTCTCGAACATCGCCGCAAAGTCGCTTGTTTATCGGTTTTTTATCGGATACATTTCGGTGAGTGTGCAACGGAACTTCACAATTTGATTCCGCCGTCCCCATTCTTTAATCGGACTTCCAGGGATACTCAGAAGCGCCATCGCTTTATGGTGGATATTCCATTTACCCGAACGAAGCGATTTACTTCTTCGTTTATCATACGAACCGCCAGGGAATGGAACACCCTGCCTGAGTCTGTGTTTCCGGTTAAGTACGATATGGGGGTCTTCAAAACGCGAGTGAATAGGTATCTTCTGGGTAAGCGCGCTCCATCATCGCTCGCATCATCACTTAACATCAGGTGAGATAGTGGTCAAGTGCTACCCAGTTCAGTATAAAAAAAAAAAAAAAGACAAGACAACAACTTCTATAGCAAACGGTTAAAACTAATCTGTTGTTACAGACATATTCTACCGTATCGCTTCTAAAAATAGTATCTACCACACTTTATATGCTCGCCGACGATATACTAAAGAGCACAACTACAATTACGATTGTATAGTAATTGTAGTTATACATAAAATAGCAGTGCCTTGAACACAATAATTTCAATCGAATATCTGTTTTCACGCACAGCGCATGAATATATCGAGAAGCACGAAAGAGCTGTATTATAACGATGCTTGAAACAGTTTGTCACTATCGATCACTTCCGAACACGCAGATAGGATAATCGAATGCGAATTTATCTTCGCAAATAACGGTATATCGTGAAATTCTGTTATCTGTCATGTGTAATGAAATGAGGATGTGGCATGTTCGTAGCCAATAGGTACTAACCGTCGTCGGCAATATAGTTAAATATTTGAGCCGCTTGGTATTATGAAATTATTGGGTCCTTGGGAAATATGCTAAACATTTGCATGATGGATAATAGTAATTAAATTCGTTAGTTATATCTACAAGCAAAGTAAGTAGACACATATTCAATTTTACATAACGGCAAATTAATTATCATAAATATGGATCTAGGTGTTAGCAAATTTATGATTGTATCTACCACTTATAGATCATAGACTTACTGGTTAATCAATATTTGGTTATATGCATATAATCAATACTTAGAGGTTTACTTACTTTAACTTTCAATACTACCTAGGTTTCCTCTTGCAGGTCAATCAACGAACATTTATTGAAAGTAAGTAGTACTCTTTCATTACATAACGGCAAATAAATTATCATAAATATGTATCTTGGTTTTGCAAATTTATAATTGTACCTCCCTTACTGCTAATCGGTATTTGGATATATTTAGACAAAACTTAAAGGTTTACTAACTTTAACTTTCGTCTACAACCTAGTTTTCCTCTTGGAGGTTACATAGATGTCGTTAAATCAACGAATATTTATTGAAAATAAGTAGATACCTCTTTCTTTACATAAAGGCAAATAAATTGTCATAAATATGGATCTTAGTGTTAGCTAATTAATAATAGTATCTACTTTTCGTAGATACTTACTGGTTAGTCAGTACTTGGTGATACTCAGATAAAACTTATAAGTTTACAAAAAAATAATTATGCATGATATTTTAGCCTTTGACAACTATTCTCACCTGATGGCAAGCAATGATGTGGTCGAAGGTGTCGTTCAGGCGAACCTAGAATTACTGGTTTTCAAGGACAGCTGCCGGACCACACTGTTATTTGCTTGGCGACAGATTTTCTACTTGAGGGTGGTAGCTAGCCAGGCGGGCATTCGCTAATTCCCCTAACGACTGCCATCCTACGACAACAACCGGGACCGACAACTTAATGTGCCGAAGCACGTGCACGCTCAGTAGTAATGCAACTAGCGGTCACCCATCCAAGTCATGAATGCGCCGGACGTTGCTTAACTCAGCTGATGGGTTAAAAACGGATAAGGAAACTACGCTACGACTGCTTAAAAATTAATTTAGAATGTCATATAAAATATGTCCACATGGTAACATACACTTTGCACAATTGTAAGTGGGTCGATGGCCGTATTAGTTACCGTTTCGTGCAAACAAGACAAATGTGGGACAAGCGGTAGCGCCACTGCATGTAGACAACTGGCTAGGCTACGTTGCTTAACTCAGCTGATGGGTTAAAAACGGATAAGGAAACTACGCTACGACTGCTTAAAAATTAATTTAGAATGTCATATAAAATATGTCCACATGGTAACATACACTTTGCACAATTGTAAGTGGGTCGATGGCCGTATTAGTTACCGTTTCGTGCAAACAAGACAAATGTGGGACAAGCGGTAGCGCCACTGCATGTAGACAACTGGCTAGGCTACGTACGCTACTGTAGCATTGATTCAATCTATGAGTAGTTAAAAAATACACAATGAAGTTCAGGCTAAATATACTGCATTATGATTATGTAGATAGTTTTAGTACAAACAGATTTAAAAACGAAGCAAACGAATGAAGCTAGTGGGGGTGAGTGAGGCATTTTTTTTATGCCTGATAGTATAGCCTTTGACTACTATCTCACCTGATCGTAAGTGATGATGTGGTCGAAGGTAGAATTACCGGCTTTCAAAGACAGCTGCCGGAACACACCGTTAGGTACTTGGCGACAGATTTTCTACTTGAGGGTGCATGGTCGCTAGCCAGGCGGGTATTCGCAATTCGCCCTTCCACCATGCGGTGAAGCTCAAGCCCGCGGCGGGATTCGAACCATGGACCTGCTGAGCGGCAGTCCATAGCTAATGGCACTGAGCCATCAATGCTTCAAAGTTGTGTTTAGTTTGTAGTGTGTTGTTTATTAATTAAAAACGACTAATTACTGACTGATCTTTTCCAGAATTACTTTGTGGCAAGTTATTCAATAATCCACCGGCATCTTAAGAACAATAGGTATATAGATACGTTGTGGGGCTAACAGAAACTATTGGGGAAATTACAAAATTTTGAAAGAAAAGCTAATATATGGTTTTTAATTGATCTCTTTTGCATGATTTGCATTTTCATGCACTCAATATATTTTGAAAACAAGAGGCTTATTCACATGAGAGCATATTTTGCACATTTTGGTTGAAAACAGAGTTACTATCTCTTCTGACTCTACAAACAATATATCAGCTCTCCTCAAATTTATGATACTAGAAAATAAAGAAATCAAATGGTTTCTTATATTATTGGCGATATTTAGATTTTGACCATATCACTTGATGATAAGTGGGACAGCTGCTGGAACACATCGTCAGGTGCTTGGCGATAGATTGTCTACTTGAGGGTGTTAGCTAGCCAGTTGGGCCTACCACTATGCAGACCACCAGTGTTAGGTCTAGGCTGTGAGCAGAACAGACGGTCGAACGGACACGAGTTCTTCCTTTTCAGGAGGCAAAAGTTTTGTCACTATATCAGCAGTTGTACAACCACCAGCAACATTTCTTAGCACCAATAGACACGTACTTTTTCTTGCCCGACAGCAGCGGCAGCAAAATTCTCTAGCTTGAAAATTCATGCAAAATCTCGGAATTCGCCTTATGCCAATACTCAAATTGTCAATGTGTCAAATTGTCCTCAAATTTCGTAGCAGTTTATTCACCGGTTTCCTTCAATGAGTCACTAGCAGTCACATTTAATCAGTTACCACCGTTGACGGATGATCTCACGAATATCATCCTGGAGATAAATCCGAACACGATTAAATGCAGCACACCAACGCGTCACGATGAACAAATGTGGTGCATCATTCCCGAAAGCATTTTGAAAGCTAGAACTGAGTCTTATGCAGAAGGTACATATTAACATTTGTACTTGTTCACGTAAAACTCGATATTCAGAGAAGGGTTTTTACAATATCTAATAGGTACATTATTTTAAAAATTATTGAGTGAAATAAATTTGTTAGTAGTAAACGTAATTCCCGTGTGGTGCCGGGTTAGAATTGCACCTCCCCATATCATCCCGTGGGTGTCGTAAGAGGCGACTAAGGGAAAAATAATGGAAGGTGGGCAGCAGCGCCTTCCAAAGAACTGACATCTTACACTGCGATCCCCAAGACGCCTGCCAAGCGTGAGGATTATGGCAAATACCCCCCTTATAGGGGAGGCTGTGTTCAGCAGTGGACGATTCGGCTGATACAGTATACGTAATTTTTAATATTTTTGTCAGTTTCAGGGGTAACTTATGGAATTCTATGCATTGGTTAACTTTTCAGATTTTTATTGAAAACTCTCGAATACCATCTTGACGAATAGTTACGAAACCTAGGGTGAAAATGTGTAAAAATGGTGTTCTTTGAAAAATTACAGTCTGAGGGCGTAAGATGGAACGGCCTCGTTTCGCATAAGAGTGTGCGAAACATAACTAAGCTATATTTAAGTAACATGAGTGTTCTTTTTATATATAAATTAATATAAAAGTGAGCTTTTAACAAACGAAAAATCAGGTACTGTATCACACGCTTGGTACATAATAATAATAAAACATTGTAAGGATACAAATTACTAGATGGAGACAAAACTTGATTAAGCGAAATGTTAGAGCAGTATTCATGGGATTTTCCTATCGTGAGGAAATATGGAATTGTCATATCCTCTAGAATATTATATATTTAATTCATATCTTTAAAGCGTATACTTTTTTTAAAAAGCTAAAATCTGCATTTTTATGACAAACTTCATATTAAAATTTTAAATTTCACGCCAGAATCGTGTGTTTAAAACCTTATCGAGAAAATCATGGTTTAAAAATGATGCCACGTTATAGTGCGCAACTTAAAGTTCATATAAATAAAACACTAATTTTTAATTAAATTAATATTAATTCTATTGTTTAATTATTCCAACTTCAAACATTGAAAAATGGTCCGGACTGCAAGACTTTCAGTGTGCCCCGGGTATTCATATTTTTTAATTCACTTCTATATATTTATTTCAAAACTACGTAATAAATAATTATAGTTTACAAACATCTCTGCAAAAACATTCATAGAATCAAAAAGTCTGGAGCCATGGGAATCTAATAATATTTACCAAGTCAGAAAGAACGCCTAATTTGAAATGACATATAAAATCTAAGAACTTCGAAACTTTCCCAGAAAAAATATATTAGGGTACTCTTGGGAGTTATTATGATCACGGACAAAGAAAATAAGGAACTAATCAGATAAACTTTTACTTTCTTAGAAGATATATTACGGTCCCGTAGAGTAGACACGATTAAAAGTTATGACGTAGGTATAGGACAAAGACGACATAATTGAAAAAAATATGTGATTTCATTGAAGAAAATTTGCGTAATTTACCTACTTATATTGCAGATATTTATTGATGAAATCAAAGCCATGACGTTAGCTAGTATATTTTCCGAAAAATATAGAACTGAAAATCAACTCAGCGCGTTATTTACTGAAAGGACTAATACAAAATAATGCACAATGTTATGTAATAGAGAGCAATGGATCGTCAAAAGATAGAAGCGCGAAGTTTGTCAATCACATATCAGTATGAAGCGCTTGTAGTGTAGCCGTTCTTACTTGAATGGTTGACCGATAGTGGCATTACTACTTAGCCCACTCTTTCTACTATGACTTAGCGCTTCCGTGTTTCTGAGGGCACGTAAGGCCGTCACGTCGGTCCTGATTGTCTTAAGATGGCAGTCGTTATACCATGGTAGCAGTAGACAACGTAGTTTATTCAGACTTTGAGATCTTACCAGTGTCTTCATAAGAGCGGAGAGTTCCTTGGTGACGACTGCGAACTTCAAGAACGCAGCGCCAATGTCCGGCTCAGAATCTTTGTTGAGCGCGTTCCCGCCCAGCCTCTCCAGGGCCCGCGACAGGTACATCTCATTATCCACGTGGGCTGTAAACAAATTAAACCGTCACATCATTGTGAAAAGAAATATCTCTCGCACTCCCTGTACTGTACTATATCAGCTGGATTATCTACTGCTCAAAACAGCTTCCCCCATTAAGAAGATTCTTGGGGATTGCAGCGAAATATAACAGTCCTCAGAAGGTGCTGCTGCCGCACTTCTGTTATTTCATCCTTAGACGCCTTACATCACCCAAGGGGAGAGATGACATCTCCCATTCATCAATATAATCAACCAACTGCGCAATATGTCATTGGATCTGTTACGGCCATTTGTGTGATATTTTATTTGTTAAACACTAAATTTAATCCGTAAAAAGTAAACATTAAAATAGATTCCATAACTTTATTATTTTGAATTTAAATGAATGATAAAATTAAATGCGGCTCCGATAACATCATCGATTTGAATAAAAAATAATAATAATAATAATAACCCGATTGCAAATTATGTATTTACGTTAAACTTTCTATCGTTCCACTGAAATTAAAACTGTAAATTATACATATTTATGGACTCGTTTTGATACCACACTAGGTAGGTTTGGAAGAAAAAAATGTTTTTATCTCTAATAACATAATGGCGTCCAAAATCCGCCAGTTTATTATTTTTCTTTTTTTATGTTTACTGTACAGTACTGTATCAGCCGGATCGTCCACTGCTGAACACAGCCTCCCCTATTAAGGGGGTATTTGCCACAATCCCCACGCTTGGCAGGCAGCTTGGGGATCGCAGTGTAAGATAGCAGTTCTTTAGAAGGCGCTGCTATCCACCTTCCAGTATTTTTCCCTTAGTCGCCTCTTACGACACCCAAGGAATGAAATGGGGAGGTGTAATTCTAACCCGGCACCCCACGGGCAGTTTTTTATGTACCTATCACAAATTAAAATCAGTTAAGCCGTTTAGAAGTTATGGTGGAATAAAGAATATCACAAACATACATGAACCCTGAAAACATAAAACTTAATTTTTCGGCAGTCGCTAAAATGAACATACTCGATTTTCAGTAACTGGATGCATTATTTTCGTCTTATTATCTACACGTACGACGCTAAGCCGAGATTACAAATGATGAGTCATCATGATGCATCATCATGATAACTATCCAAAATTAATGAAGCCTTATAAATGTTCAACAATGACTAAATCTTTTTTTTTATATTCTTTAGTGATGAGTTGAATACAGCCGCCTGACGCAGGTAAGCGGTTCCGCCTGTCACATTACAGATGTAGTATCACAATCCTAGTACTGCTTGGCCTACACTGCGCTCAACACTCCGATACATTAGTTCCTATGTCACGATAGTCGAATATCTGACGCTGCCATGAAACCCAACACGATGGACTCTTTTGAAGGAACTTACCACCTGGCAAAGATTAACCTAACCCATCGATATCGTCAATTAATTAAAACAATAGAGGTGTATTGTCATCGAGAGCCAATTGGACATTGCCTATGTCGAAGAGTATCTTGAAAGCGTTGGTTAAAACAATAAAATGTTCATCTTCAGAATATTAATTTAATCCATTCCTTTACCGTGTCTGCTAGCGAAAGGTTTAATTAGATTCCATCTCGGATTAACTCGATTGGTGACTGTCGTACTAAGCTTTTGAGTAGTTTGTCAATTTAGTTATTAAAACCTTTGAACCATGTACCTACTCTCTACTAAATTTATAGATTTATACTCTGAAAATTGATCCGTATTCAAAACTCGACTGTGGATTAGTTAGCATCCTCTCTAACTCAAAGTAATTAGCGGTCCAAACAATTTCATTTACATCTCAAGTTGTTGTGATGTTTCTAAAGTTAGACGAGTCGGGAAGCTATTCATATTTAAATAGCATCCATTCATCGACTCTATTGGGAGGGTTCTGGACGAGGTTATGTTTAAAAATAAGCATATAAATAGGGGCACAGGACCATCGTTCAAAGAGTCTCGGAGATCCGTGTCGCGACGCGGCCCACATTTGCCTAGCTTACTGCTCGATCCCGCCAACGCTTTCTGAATATTAAATGGAAAAGAACAAACCAAACACCTTTCAATCTCTGTGCATGTCTCTAACCGTCTACTTAGCATGGC
Organism: Plagodis pulveraria; assembly: GCA_963890685.1. NCBI lineage: Eukaryota > Metazoa > Arthropoda > Insecta > Lepidoptera > Geometridae > Plagodis > Plagodis pulveraria. The sequence goes on from OY982951.1 coordinate 11,190,257, forward strand.
CTGGGCGTTCTCTCAGGGCTTTCATCAAAACTGGACGCACCATGTCAAACGTTTTACCATAAAGAAAGTGTTTCCGTGTTTTGTGATAACGTTACTAATTAATACGGAGGTAAGGTTACTGTAAAGACTTTTTCTTTGCCAAGACAATGAGCCGATTCTTCGTGTTTCGCATAACTATACTTACATCATGTACACTTGTTTTCGCTTTTTGTTTACATTCAACGTCAAGGTTGTTTGGAAAATTTTTACGGTCTATTATTGTCGATTGAATCAATACGAGTAACTCACTGAAACGTACTAGGTACTAGGGGTATATCTCCGATACTGAAAATTGTACGTGAGCTGCGATAGAAAAGGTTAAAAGACAGTAAATGAAAGACAAATGTGTTTAAACGTTCGAATGACCAATGCTAAAAGCCTTTGGCACAAATCCAACATACGTACTGGGATTTTATGAACGTCTATAGAAGTCTCGGCACCAAATGCGTGAATGATTTAGCAGACACAATATCCAAAGCTAAAGCGGTTGTTTCCTAAACACTGCATCATTGTGTTGGAATGCCAGCGAGTCCGATTGGTTGTTTTTGCGGGCGCGTGCGCGCACCATACGACCTTGCCAGCTGCGCCCGCGCACCGCTGGCTGCGGGCGACCCAACCTCGCACGACCAGTTCCAAGCGAGTGAGTGTTCGCAGCCGCTATAAACAAACCTTAGCACGCGATGGAATTACTTTGCATGAAACCTGCTGTTCATATACATCCATACCATAAGATAAAAAAGGATATCGTTATTTATTCTGTCAATAGGCGCGGCTATAGGTATGAGACCTGTTTGTTTGTAAATTTAATAATTCTCGTTTTCAATCTTTTCCAATTTGAGCGGCACAAGATTCATCGATACAAATTGTATTTATATAGGATTCAACATCGCATGAACGAAGCTTCAATCCAAATAAATCATGTTTCGTTCCCCATTCATAATTCGCAACACAGGGTTGGGGAGCAGGTGTGAGCCAGTTTACCCCTATATATCTTACCTGAGGTTGGAAACAATAACCTAATATGCTTGGATACACATTCGCAAACGTAACCAGACATACGACCTACTTTCCATGACAACTCGAACATGAAGGGAAATTCATTTGCGACCGGACACCGCGACACTGGTTTGTATAAATAAACGAAAAAGGGCAAATGCGAATTTGAATAAATGTGTGATGAATAGATTAGAAATGTTCGTTTTACATTATCTAGTGTTATTAACGTTTCAAAAAGAACGAGGACTTTATTGGATCATCCTGTTTTTTGATTGCAAATTTTATCTAAGTAAATTTGTAGTGACAAAAAACCGAATGTAATTGTGTCTTTGACCACATCTATGTTAAAGAAATCAATCAACCTCGTTTATAGAGTAACTTCTCTGCAATACAAAACGGAACAATCCCAATAGAATTTTTATTTTTCATTAGTATTAAAGAGGATCGATATTCTTCTACGATATCCTTCAATTATATTGTCAAGTGCGCATATCTTTCTATAGGTATACGTATTTCGCGCTAAACGTATTATTCTTATATGAAAATCTTATAATTACAAGTTTCTTTGTAGAACAGAAAACTTCGAGAAACCATGAAATTTAGATCTAAATTTTTGGCGTATTTTATGGTATGCATATGAAAAATAATTACGACTCATAGCAACAAAAGAAAGAAATACACCCAACCCCGATGTGAATATAGAAATGATAAAACATGTGGATTAGTAGATCAAACCACGTCTATATAATATAGAAACTTGTATCTAAACATGGCGAGCTGAAGACGTTAGCATGGTGATCAAAAGAAAGCAAGGCATTCAAAAGAAAGCACATTAATTGGCTGATTTAGAATCAATCACGATTGGTGATTTGTTAACAAAATGTGGAAACAGTGTTAACAATTTACAGGTAAATGCTTCAACATATGTCTACAACCAAGTATTATTCGTCGCGATATTTAGGTCATTCTAGTTCAGCGAGTTGAACGGCCTTTCGTCCTAGGAAGCCGGTTCTACGTTCAGATAGACTCCATTATATCTGCTATATATCCATATGTAAGCTGAGGGATTATATTGCTGCTAAGAGCTGAGATTAGACTGAAACTAATTAACCAGTCGTATCTATGTATAAAGACTCAAAAGACGGCAGAATAATTCAAAGAAAATGTTATGTAGGTACTGCATGATAGTGTACTGACTGGTTGACATGTGGTAATGAATATGCAGAACTTTTCACTCACGAAGGCACGCCCATCTTTACGTTTTGAGTGTAGCAACTACTACCTACGCTACTACTATTATTATTTTATATTTTACTGGTTGTATGTATTTCGGCCGCGGCTCCGCCCAGGCTTATGTCGGTTATTGCGCAAAACCATTAACCTCTTTTTTTCATATTTGAATAAAAACTATCCTATGTCCTTCCCCGGGTCTTAAACATACCATACCAAATTTCATTAAAATCGGTCCAGTAGTTTATTCGTTGCATACAAAAATACAAATCATTCCTCTTTATAATATTAGTGTAGATTGTATTAATTATGTAACGTTAGCCTTTACACTCAGACGTAGTGCAAAAATAAGGCCTACCCGTACAAATGAGCTTCAATAACTTACTGTGGAGGGGCGCGCCTTAGTGAGTGAACAGGGCTGTACATAGATTCTAAAAATCGTCCAAATACTTCATGACGAAAGGAAAAATACCAATACATAAGCAGCAGCGCCTTCTAAAGAGCTATCACTTATAAGTTCACGAACAATGCATAATATGATGGGTGCAATGCACTGTTCAACAAAGGCGATCTATAGTTTTGAATTAAAGATGCTACGTAGCCTATCTCTAAGATGAAAATGAATGTTTAATGCAACGACAGCTCCTAGAGCTTTAAGTAAATAATAAAATTCAAAGGAAATATGTGCATAGTAGAGCGTTGCTTTGAATGGAAAGATTTCTAAATACAAATAAATGTAGCAAGAATCTGAAAGATCTTACTTTACTGCTAGTTTTATTGCAAAATGATGCGCAAAAGAGGGCATGAGAGAATTTGAAGTCTTATTCTGACTTACTAGTCGTTTCGAGTACCTATATAATCTGACGTTGAATAGGTGCTTGTTCAATACAACAAAACTCCAAAAACACGATCTTTGGTTGAACATGAAAGAATGCAACGATTTCAGAAATAAATCTGTAAACTGTCGCGCGAGCATGCATCGGATACAAGATCTATTTCTGCCCTGATGTTCGTACCATAGTATACTTCCTCTACAATAAATATTTTTAGTGTAGGCTCGTCCACTGTCGCCTGTATAATACTGCGCGAGGGATGAATACAAATAGATCGTGAAACGTAATTAACGGTCGTTGGTCGGGAAACACTTTGGTACTCTTTACTACGTAACTATTATAGCATCTGTGGTGGTGTGCTCTTCCCTCAGATAAAATCCCTATGGCTCTACCTCTACAATTACACACGAATTTCCTCATTTAGTTGCAATCACCACTCCTGATTAATTTACAATAGGCAAATGACGTGATATTGAACTTAAACCACTTTCTATTGGGGACCAGTATTTTATAATCTTCGCCGTGATTCTAGTTTTGAAGTGGTTTGGCCTACTAATACACATGGCTTTTTCTATCTTCTATTACCATGCAACAAGGTATATTTTGCCTATTAGGCTTCTGCACCAATGAAGATGACAAATTCTCATTCATCTGCTATTAACATCTAAAGTATAATAGTGGCTTCTTTTTTGCTTGGAGTACGTGAAGTTTTGTTTTAGTTTGTTTCTGTTTTAATTGGTGAGATGTGTGTTTGGTAATGATTGCGAGCTCGTCAGATTGGGAGGTTTAAGGATTAACCAAAAAGATCTAGTGTGACTATAGCCTTTTTTTCTTCTATACATAATATTATCTAGGTACGTAATATTAATAGAGAAAATTCTTGCTCATCTGTAGATAAAATGAACGATATTTTTGATGTACTCGTAGCGTATTATTGTTCGTATAATAATATGGACAAAATGGGTCGTAGGGTAGTTAAGATATAGAGGGTTGGCATTTTTAAAGTGAGCATAATTTTATATGTCATTGTGTATCACAATAACCACCATAATCATCATAACTTTATCCGTCAAAATCATATAAAATAAGAGAGCTTTATTAACATTTCAAAAGTAGGTTTTGTTTTAATTTATTCCTCATTGTTTGGTTATTATTAGTGATGTGTTTGTCTACACATAAATAGTCAAATGTATAGAATTACTTCTTCGGTCCACTAACGCCCGAAATTAATAATCGATCTCAATCCGTTTTTAGCTATCTAAGATAGAATAAGCAATCCATTTTAAGGTTTTACCGTGCCAATAAGTTATCCAGAGATTGAAATTTCTATCTGTGGAAGCAATCTATCGCTGGTAGGTCGGTTTACAGAAAAAAGATTGACCTCTGTATGTAAATGTCACTTTGTGCGTGTCAATAATCTATCTTTCGATTTGGATCGGATTTGGACAGAAATATTACTTGCTCAGTGGCCCAGATGGTATGAACAGTGTTGCCAGATCGGTGAGTTAAAAATTATCAGAGAATTACTGCAAAATTATCGTGTTTTTGATGAAACTTTATAAATTACTCAACCTTCGTTTCAGTTCTTAGTGTCAGAAGACAAGAGATATATTTTTAAGTGTTTTCTAAAATATTAATTTAATATTTTGGGTAAAAAAATGTTATTACTATATATCTTATTTTATTGATGGTCAAAAATAACCTCTTCCTCAGAATCAGCACTCAATGAATAATAGTTCTGAGGGTACATGCCCACATGTAGGCTTTGACGGGCTCTGGTTTTCTCAGGACCGTACAGTCCTGCGTTGTTAGTACACTCAATCTTTGCTATATCGGTATAAAATCAATACATCAGGTTTTTCGCTTCTATTGCCACATCTTCATGCAGCCTGATCAGCTATGCAATTATATAACAGTAGTTGTTTTATGACAGTTTCGGCTTTTTGTTTTTATGGAATTTATTTAAGAAAATACCTATCTCATTTTGCATTCGTTTGGTTTGCCATAGATAATATAAAAATTATATTCGTTGTAAAATTATCGTGTAAATGAAAAAAATATCGTAGTAATTTGATGAAATATCGTGCGATACGTCATTATTATTTGTTATCGCATGACACTCAAATATATCGTGGATCTAGGATAATTATCGCATGTCTGGCAACACTGGGTATGAATGGTAACGGACGGGTGACCTGCGGGCCGATCACGTATTTCTGTCAGGAGACTGACACATTTTTGCATTACGTTCCATTCTACTCTATCATTTCCATTCTACTATGAGTATCTTGAGTGTAGCATCGTGAATATTTTTTTCACTTTTGTGTGAATATAGATATTAGTCCAATATTTTATAAAAATACACTAAAGTAATAATGTACTGCTGATTATTTTAACAAAAGAGATTGAATATTACCTAAAAGTATCATAAATCAAACTGTAGCTTTATTCTCTATGCATAGAACGGAAGGGTTGAGAGATAGCAGGTTGGATTGCCGCCGATCTCGGCACAAAAAAGATTGGTTTTGTTATTGGCATGCAGATTACAGATCGATCTGTGGATATGGTCTGATCTCGGATCGTTTTCAATCTTGGATTACAGATACGATATTAATTTTGGGCGTAGATAAACTAGTATCAAGTAGTAACACAGCTACCTGCCGTAATCGTTCAAGATGGGTACTAAGAGTAGTAAGCAATCTTAGATAATGTTACCCGAGGAGCATACGTCATTGTAAAAAAAAATACTTAAAAAACAGCTGTTACAGAAGTGAGTACAACAAATTACATACCAACACGAATTTTGGGATTGATACACGCGTACAACGATGACAAAAAGTAAGTAAGTATTTTTAAAGCTTTAAAGAATTTTTTTTAAACGCTCGTAGCGAAGTTTACCTACTTAGCTGTTCTCAACCGATCAGCAAAGTTAAGCAACATCGCGCGCGGTCATGAGTTGGATGGGTGACAGCTAGTGAGCGTTTCCGTGCTTCGGAGGGCACGTTAAGCCGTCGGTCCCGGTTGTTGTCTTAGGATGGCAGGCGTTATAGCATGGTGGTAGGGCATTTTGCGAATGCCCGCCTGGCTAGCTACCACCCTCAAGTTGAAAGATCTGTCGCCAAGCACCTAACGGTGTTCCGGCAGCTGTCCTTGAGAGCCAGTACTTCTAGGTTAGCCTGAACAACATCTTCGACCATATCATCACTTACCATCAGGTGAGATAGTGGTCAAAGGCCAACCTATCAAGCATAAAAAAAAAGTATTCTATGTGTACCTACTACTGACTGTAAACTAGAAAAATAGGTAGTTAAATTCGTGGAGTAATCCACGAATTTAACTACCTATTTTTCTATTTTCATCCAAATTAGTACTGCCGTTTCAACATGAAGAAATAACAAAGACTCACATCCTCATTCACTCACAATCTTTCGCATTTATAATATAGCAGCAATTACATTACATATTAATATACTAATATCATTGCATAACAGGATACTCATAATAAAAAGAAAGACTTTCTTGTCATCAGATAACGGTACCTAAACATTCAGGAATCTCTTCTCGGCATTTGTTGCTGACTCATGTGTGACTTGTGTAAGGATGAAGAATTATGCAATGCAGCTGATGTTATAGCCATAACTTCCACCGAACAAAGATCATCCTTATTAGAGGGTATGCCATAAACCGCTGGCTTGCATATTCTCAACACATGGTAGGAGTTCTTCGGAAAAAAAATCATCAGACAGTTCTTCAGACGTTGCTGCCCCACTTTCTGGTATTTTCCCCTTTGTCGTCTCTTACTACTCCCAAAGGAAGATATAGGTGGGGGGTGCAAGTATAGTCCGGCACGATGATTATATAGATTTTGTAATTTAGTTACCAGGAACATACCATTTCCGGAGTTGTGTATGGCCTTGATTGCCTTCTTCAATTTCGCTAACCCATCTCGGTCAAAGTCCAAAGCCTGAAACAAATAGATTACATAATAAGTGATTTAGGTAGCTGGTACAATTTCAGGCCCGTTTACACAGGTGAAGAATGCATTTTAATTATCGTGCAGAACACGTGATCGTAATGGTATATTTTTAAGGTTTAGTAGTAATACACGAAAACGTGGGAAAACAAGTATAAATTAATTAAAAAAGAAAAAAAACCCAACTGCAAATTATTAATATTCGTTAAACGTTTGCACCGACTGCAAATTTTATATATTTATTTATGGAATCTTTCTAAAAGCCATTCATTTTGAAACCAAAATCGATGGGTTTGGAAAAAGAAAATCTCTCAAAATATGGCGTCTAAAATCCGCCAATTTAATCTTTATCATATTTTCTATGTACCTAGACTGCTACTAGCGCTATCAAGACTAATTTTAAAGATGTCTCTTACATTAAAATCGGTTCAGCCGTTTAGAAGTTATGATGGAATAAAGACACTCACAAACATACATAAACCCTGAAAACAACTCTCCTTTTTTTTGGGCAGTCGTGTAAAAAATATATTTTAACGTCTTCGCAAGTGTTATCGTATAGAGCTCATTCATATTTTTTTTATCTGAGAAAATAGATTTATTGCGGGCTTGTCCACTGTGACGGGCAAAATTTTTTTCTTAACTATTTTAGATAAATTTTGTTAAGGGGACTAATAAACTAAAAAAAACTGAACTAGGAATATAACTTTTTGGTACAATAAAATCCATAATTATCCTCTATTTAATTAAGAAATACCTACTGCAAATGTCAATTTAAAATGTAGTTTTCAAGCTATGATTATAACCATAATTATTATTTAGTAACCGGCTAGGACTCGCGTAATATTTACCGGACATTGCTCCGACCAGTTTCAAACTTATTTGAAGTTCTTCGTCTGGGAGTCACGATTGTGCACAGCGGCGAGCGCGGGCCTCAGCACGTAACTGATGAATACTGATGATGATTATAACCAACATCTAGTTTCTTTTACTTACTGCTGCAATGCAGCATCCTAAAAAAGCAAGACCCGAATCGCACTTGGCCACTTTGTTGTAATTATAGAAGCAAAAACTTAACATTAACCTATTCGCGCCACTCTATCTCATTACAAAAGCAGAAGAGTGTAAAAAGTGTCTGAATATTCCGAGCATCTAATTCAATATCGCATAATATGCTGATCACAATGACCGACCCACGTCATGCTGTGCACGTAATAACACGTTAATTATTTCTATTAACATATAATTGGCAATAACTAAATATATAAAACACAACAAACAACATGACCACCCACATAATATAGAAACTGAAATCTGAATAACAGATTCCCTGCCCATTGCACCGTAGAGCTCAACAGAATAAAACAAGTTTTCGGCCAGTATCAAAAGCGCTATTTTTGGCCAGACCAGTTTTCAATTTGGCGACGGTTTCACTCAGATTTTTTAACAGCTATCCCTTCAACAATAGCCACGATCCATTCTCGCGGTTCCGAGCTCATCGAACATCTGTCGCGTCGCTATAGGCCCAGTCAGAGTCAACTATTAATCAGAACAGAACCCCTCTCTCTACACTGCTGTACCCTATCTACCTACAGAAAACTCTCAACGGTTTTGTTGCTGCATTTGGATTTAGCGTTTGTTCTCGCTGTTCATGTTTGGATTTTGTACTCAGTCTGTAGAGTGCTTTAATTTAATATTGAGCAGCTTTATGGATAAGATTATGCAGTAAACGTAGTGCAGATTATCACTATCTTTTATGAATAACACGAACATAAATGATATGAGATTATCTGCGTGTATTTTTTACCATTATCACACTTATAAATGCATAAATGCTTGTGTGTTACACTCGCCTTCAAAACGGTCAAAATTATGTTCATGAATTTTGTTAGAATGGTTCTTTATCCCGATATAACAAACTAGTATTCCCACGCAAACGAATGCACAGTTTGGCAAACGGTCACGTAAATTTATCAACTATTTTTCGATAAATATTAGGGCAGTCCAGAAGCCCATCCTTATAAGCAACTCGAGCCAGCAGACTTGCAAATAAAAAGTACCTACTATGTTTTGCAATTCTGTTCTTTCTTTCATCGGATAACAAAAAGATATAGGACCAAGAATTTCAGGAAATTAAAAGAGCCGAGTTAATAAAATAAAAACTAACCCGCGCGGCGGTATGCCTTTATCTACAAACTATATAGAAAATTACAGCTACTACAATGAAAGCATTTAGACAATCTACAAGTCATTCTAGACTCACAGGCAGTCTAAATTTAATTAAAAACCAGTTACCTACTAGTTATGTTATGAGTTATAGTCTAATATTTAATTATGATGTCAGATCCGTTGAGTGGGGCCTGGTGACCTGTGATACAGACTATTTATGTCTACCTTAGGCACCAGTCCTTGCAATGCGGGTTTACATTAGACAAGAATATTAGTTTTGCTTGTATGATATTTATTATGAATTGTAAACCTATTTGCAAGGAAAATAAACGTATTTATTATAATTATTATTAAAATGCTAAACAATAATCTTCCACCAACAGCCAGTTGGCAGTGTGCCCAGCATGCTGGCAGAATTGCCCCGTTGAATTGCAATGCTTATTCGTTGAGTCAAATAGGTGCCAGCATTTTTATCACGCCTCGCATCGACCAGGCGCTCTGATAAGTATATTATAATAATTATATACTTATATTTACATACAAATAAAACCTCGTCTTGTGTGAACTATAATAAAACCAGCAGATGTGACTAGTCATCATAGACAACTGTAACTGATATCACAAAAAAATGATTACGCAACAGACTGCGTAATTAACGCCAGTGAGTCAATAAACGGTATTACAATAACATTGGACCATTAAAGCCCTCATAGTTCGACGATTATATTGCTTAATGAAACGTAACCAATTAATACGAACAGTTACCCGTTTAGTATGGGAACGACAGGCGATTGTGTGCAAGCATAAACAATAACTAGGTAAATGGGCGTATTATGTTCAAGATATGTGTTGACATACAACATACCTTTCTGTTAATATGATGTTATTGTGTAAATTTTATTTGATACTCTGTTATGCTTATTAGGTTAGCCTTTGACCACTATCTCACTTGATGGTAAGTGATCATGTGGTCGCAGATATTGTTCAGGCTAACCTAGAAGTACTGGCTCTCAAGGACAGCTGCCGGAACACAGCGATAGGTGCTTGGCAACAGATTTTCTACTTGAGGGTGGTAGGTAGCCAGGCCACAGCATGGTGGTAAATGCCCTACCACCATGCTATAACGACTGCCATCCTAAGACAACAACCGGGACCGACGGCTTAACGTGCCCTCCGAAGCACGGAATCGCTCAGTAGTAATGTCACTAGCGGTCACCCATACAAGTTATGACCGCGGCGGACGTTGCTTAACCTGATCGGTTAAGAACAGCTAAGCAAATTTCGCTACGAGCTGTTCAAAAAAATACGGAGGAGTACTGCCACCATACCTATTTCCACCACTAAGCCATGTTCCCATTACTGTGTTCCGGTTTGAAGGATACGGGTGCCGAGCCAAATATACTAAAGGCACTTTGAGACTTAAAAACCTATATCAATAGGTAATAGGCGCAGTGCAGGATCATAAAAACCCTCTCCAAGATGAACCTACACGAATATTATACTAACTCGGTGAATCGATTCACTATGGGATTCCAGTGGAACTAAAGCTGGGAAGTAAAACATGTTACGCGACATAAAAATAACAATAGTTTTTACTATTTATGTGCATGAATACCTGAAATATAAGAACAATGAGCAGATTCGCTTTCTTACTCAAGACAAGAGCAGCGACGCATGACGTTGCGTAAACTACGTCATCCATTAAACAATACTGCTAGGGTTAGCGAGAATAGCAATAATTAAACAATAAAGTTATATGCTAACCTTATTTTATTACGTAATAATCATAACAAACTCGTAATAAATACCTAAAAATGAGTTAATGGGTAGTTGGTTACCAATACCAATCTGTGGTGACAATTAACCAGTCTATGTTTGAGATAGAACAATAATATCTTTCATACTGCATTATTGTAGCAGTTTTATCTCTGTTTTATATAAGGTAGATATGAATATATTAACAGTATTGTGGGGATGGTTTGTAATCAATAACTGAATATGGTCGATTCATGTTTAATTTTTACGTACACATAGTCAGTACTAACTGCTCCTGAGGATGTTGGTGTTTTGTCTTCCAGACCAGACATATTTCTATACTCAAAAACGCATAGTACTTAAAAAACTTACTGTGCCGTGGGAAACAAACATACCTAAAGACCACACAATAAAAACTAACAAATATTATGACCTAACAAATGAATAAACCAAAAACGGTTATATGGTTAATTTATATGCTGTAGAAGTTGGAGCAAGGGGTATACCAGCGAAATCCCTATATAACCTACTTAAAGACCTTGGCCTACCAAGAACAACCGTAACTTCCATCCTAGAACGTGTATATATAGGTAGGGGAGGAGGCTTGAGCGGTGAAGGGGAGCATTGATATATCATAAAGGGGCCCCTTAACCCTACTCCTGGGTTGCAAGTCCCAGGCCCCTCTAGCCTCTTCCTCTGCAACGCTATGGATCCGGCACCAGGACGGTGAATCCATGGAATGCTAAGTAATTCGTCTCCGTCTAAGCTGTAGCGCTATGGCTTTCTGATAGCGGTATTGCTATATTAAATAGAATATATTTTTTTGTTAAATATACACAAAGAAGACAAAGCAGTGTCTTACTTCTAGGGCGACATGTTGAAACCTGACGATGGATTCTACAAGCCTAGTCCCGAGTGCAGAAAGATGTTTAAGATTTAACCCCGAAGAGAAAACTATACTTATTACAATTTTACTTAAATTTTAATGACCAATGTAATGTTATTGTATGATTTGAAGGTAATTTGATATTCTCACGATATTTCAAATGTAGATATGTATTATGCTTTAATAACTGAAATAAATTATTATTAATTTAATCTTTGGAGAGAATAAAGCCCGAATAGAGGAACAGAGTTTACAGAAACTCGAAGTAATGTATAGATTATAGGTAATTAGTGACATGCTTAGTTATAAGTTGATTACAAATTTACGAGAGGAAAAATTTTAGTCATGTGCGGGATTCGAAGCCGCGTCATCCACCCCTATAGCCGGGGTAGGCAATGACCATCTGAGCTAACACGACAATAAAAGTTGATGTTTGATAAATTATATAGTGGTTATGGAAAGGCAAAATTTTACTGAATGATTTCGAATAAAACTCCATTATTTTGACAAGTACTTAATTATCGTATTTGATGCATTTCATGTGAACTTCAGCATTTTTTTGTAAAAAAAAAAAACACTGCCAACTATGTGTACAACACTATAGTTACTACAAGGAATATAGTTACTATAAGGGAACCTAAAGGCAATTGCAGTGCAAATGCTCCAGCCCCCTGCCAGCTGGCAGCGACAGCAATGGGGTAATCGTTGGATTGTAAAGTATTGTAAATTATTCGTTGAGGTAAATGAGTGCCAGTATTGTCATCAGGAGTCGTGGCTAATAATTAAATGGATGCACCATATTATGCAACGTATATATTATGATTGCTGGAAACAGGCGTTGAGCACTTAGTCAAGTACAGACTCATTTTTTGTTTAGATAATTGGAAACATAATCGAGTACATTTATGTTAACTTTTCTGGGAATAGGTAACAATATTTTAAGCGTCTATGAATGATTACCGGTTCAAATCACTGTTGTCACTCGACTTTTTTAATAGAATTTGTAAACATAAGTATAGAACGTTATAATATGTACTATCAGTGCGTTTTCGTTTACTAAACTTGACTTGTATTGTACAAGTTGAAGCTTTTTGTGTTCTGCCTTCTTTAGCGTAGCGTTCTATGCTTCTGCAACCTCTTCCTCTGACAAAAATAAGTTTATTATATAACATTTTTCGATGGCCAGTTCAATTTAGATAAATATTGTATGGGAAAAGATTTTATACAAATGTCAGGTTTTAAATTCAATTCAAATGATGTGCCTAAAGTAAAAGTGATATTTACTTTACAGTATTATTCTACAATTTTGGGTAGCTTTGAATGACACGAGAGATGTATTAATTCTATGATGACACATACATGTTTTACTAAGGGCCAAAGTGATATTTTCTTCCTCGGTGATTGTATTTTGGTATTGGTATATTATATGGTATTTAAGCTAAGAATGTTATAGTAGTCAGCGAGCGATTCTATAGTAGAATTCTGAAGTTATATACGACGTCCAAGAAACACAATATTGACTGTTCAGTGATCACTATTTTTCATCACTTTTACCTATGAGAAAAAGAAAAATCTACTCAATACTCATATCGTATGACAATAATATGAATCAATATTTTTTTGTTTTACCGGCGGTATGCCTTTATTAACAAAATACTACGAACTATATACTTACAACACTACAGCTACTACAATAACAGCATTTAGATCCCTATAAGTCATTGCAGACTCATAGGCAGTGCATTGCAAATGCTCTAGCAATAATTGTCTCAATAATAATATTTATATATATCATATTATTCATTTCAATATTTCAACCTAACTAATCAGAAGGGAGAAACTCAAACTACCTTATGAACAAAATTTAAAATTTTGTTCCCGTCCGCCTCTTTCGAACAGATGTGATAAAAAATAATTGAAATGAACTGTACTGTATTATTGTCTCGGTCATACTAATGGTCATAGGACTCCCAAATTGCTTATAATCCTGAAATGTCCTTTCGCATCGAAGAGGTTGTCTCATATATTATGACGCCAAGACCACGTGTGTGCCTTCCAAATCCGGTACCTGTTTTGCTTTCGATTACTACTATTTCGTAATTTTCGTGTACACTTTAATTAGTAGTAACCCGATTACAAGACTTATTTTATTTTTTACGTAATAACGTATTTATATGTTTACCCACTGAGGTGATTTTATAAAATATTATCAAAATAATGATCTAAAAATTTGAGTAAAATATAATTTACTATTACATTCAATCAGCAGTTCAAAAACATGAAAAGAATAGCCATAAAAAAATTAATAAGAGTAGATATCTACATACTACATAATGCTTTTACCTACCTAATAAAAAACGTTTTTAGGTCAGAATGTAACATATATAAACACTCAGATATCTAGTTACAATCATTCAATTAAATGCGCAATAAAAAATATAAACAGCTGTTTCACGGATATAGGTCGGTTGTATAATTAAACTGACACGAGGACCGTCGTTTGGAGATGCTATAAACGTTTCTCATTATATCCAACAGGATAATATGAGTCACATTTTATTGTAGCTTGTAAGAAAATAATGACTTACCTTCTCAAGCGTAGGCTTTCAGTTAAGTAAATATGTCTTATTGTGATTAGGTGACTCAAGCAGTCACATCGCAATTTGTCCTTAAGACACCTTTCACGACATCCACAGTATATGGAAGAGTCCGTATTTTTTTAGCCGGGAACTGTATGACCTCGTCGGAAAGTTAGTATATATGTCTTATTGTGATTAGGTGACTCAAGCAGTCACATCACATTTTGTCTTTAAGACACCTTTCACGACATCCACAGTATATGGAAGAGTCCGTATTTTTTAGCCGGGAACTGTACGACACCGTAGAAAAGTAAATACATGCAATTAATTTTAATATTTTCATTTATGCAATGGCACATGCTGCGGGGATTACATTACAAAATTAAAACGAGGAGAATGTACAGTCATGTGCAAGATTCGAACCGTTCACGCCTTCCACCGCTATAGCCGGAGTATGCTCTGACCGCTAAGCCAACATGAAAGAGTCATGATTAATTTTTCCTTTCGTTCTTAAGCATCGTATAAGATGGAGCGACATCTATAATTCAACTTACGTTGTACTACGAGCAAGACTAATTTTTGCAATTAACTTTAAACTTGTTAACGACGACGCAAGCCTATAATTTTAATATTTTATTTTTGCCCGGGCTATAGGATACGATGGCGCGGGTTCGAGTCCCGCACATGACTATAATTTTAGTATAATTTCCTCTCGCTGTAATTTTATAATACATTCAATTAAGATAAACGTCTTTGAAATTGAACGTTCGTTAATCGAAAAACAAAACTTTCAAAGTCCAATGGGAACACCTGAGGCAAAAGTCGACAAGTACATAATATATACTCGTACATCGCACACGACAGTGAAAGTTGTTGGCCTTGCTTATTTGTCCACACTTCCACAGTGAGATGGCATCGAAAGCCGACTCGAAAGTGAAATTAGTGGGAGACTAACCTGGATGTATACGTAATTACTATAGATTTAATTATCTAACCATTTTATAGACACTGGGGGTTTAATTTACGCACAAGAGGCAGCTAGAGATATCTATTACTCGTACCGGGTTAATAAATTTAAATAACAATGCATACGGTGCATAAACTCCGATAAATTTGTTCTAATTTGACAGAGCTAGAAAATAAGGCCGAAAATAATATACCATTTTTGTCCAAGAATGGAACTATAGGAACGGCTTTGGGCGCGGATAAAAACTTTCTCTTGAAAACACGTCCGAGATTTCAATCCCCATGTTTGAGCTTTAAAAGCTTTTACAGCTTCGAACGAGCTCCTTGAGTTAACTTTGCTAAAATGATATTATTTTGTGAACAGCTAGAGGCATATTGAGTTCTGTGTAGGTACCTAGGTACAGGGACCAAATCTTTGTGTTACTTTCTTTCAAATTTGTATAAATTTGTATTTTTTTCTGCAATTATAGATAATTGATTAATGATTTTCACGAAATTTTGCAATGCAAACTTTTTCAAACGTGCATGCAAACTCGGTAGGTAAACAAAAAGATTCGTCTAATGTGGAAAAAATATTCTTTAACATCGTGTACTCGTAGCAAATTCAGTGCCCCTCGTATACTCGTACAGTATATGGTTCGGTACTTACTACAATTTAAATATTTTTACTGACTTGCTATTTCCTACTAAATGTATCACTTCCACTATTTAATAAAAAAAAGACATACCTTTTTTTAGTAACACATTATAATTTATAATTATATCACAAACAAAAAGGCGGGTCAAGATTTTCCGGCTCTCAACATAAGCATTCCATATAACGCAGTACCTTAGAACATTTTTTATTATGGGTTGTTTATGGAGTATTAAGGTACGTTTATTTTCTAATTTCATGTCGACCTTCGACCTTCGTCTTACTTATCGGAACCTGGGTTCCAAGCACCTAGGAATATATTACTTGTCCTAGGACATATTCAACGAGCCCAAACTCGGTAGGGCAATATTGTATAGTTAAGGCAATACTATGGGTCACCATTAAACTATGGCCCATCATCAGAAATTTAATACTACCTGGGCTAAAAGACTAATCAAGACCATAGTAGTCAACTTACTAAGGAATGCCAAATTTCAGCTCAGTCAGAACCGTGCCGTCTTAAAACAGTTTTAAAATGTGTACCATACAAATAAATACGTAATTAAATTCATCTTGAAGTTGTAAATGATCATAAAAATATTTATGAATATCTATGTTATTTGGTACTTAAATAGATAAATAGTAAAAATGTTGTGCCAAAATAGTTTTCTATGATGAAGTTTGAACTCATCAGATTCAGTTTGTCACCAAAAACAATTCTTAGTTCTAGACGACTACGCTGTTATCGTTCTGACTTGAGCCGCGAAATAAGTGATCAGCAAAATGAATTAGTGAAACATGATTCCATCACTATCATCACCGTGAGACCAGTTTCATAAGATCAAACACAACATACTCGTATATCACAGCATTCACGCTAAAGCTTATAAATTAAAATTAATCGAATATTACATACATCGCGCATGAAATATAAAATCATATTATAAAATGAGTACTTTTACGTTAGTTTTTGCTTTCAGAATTATCTACATGCCTTGGTACCTGTATCCATACCAAGACGTAGTACACAAATACGTTTAAGGAACGTAACATCTGTTCTTAAAAGGTTATATAAGTACCTACCCGAATATTGACACTCTAAAACCCCTCAAAGCCTCAGACAAGTACTATAGCTAACCATATGGCTATAACATTCGTTCGAAAGCCCACATGTTTTATGCAAGCCTGTGTGTAAAGAACCCTGAAGCATGCAGTCGCCCGGCCCTCAGCCCCGCAACGATAAAGTTATGCACACTTAAGCACGGCATCTAAGGTTAAAGGCACGGAAACTATGTATGCGGCGTTCTAGACTTTGATTAGGTCCCTTAAGTGGAATAATAGTATAAACGCTTATGTGCTCTTAACGGTTCAGTTAAGCAATTACGCTGAGGCGAGGGCGAGTGCCTCGGTTGCCATTTTATAAGCCGGGAGAAGTAAGGGTTACTTTTAATTTTGGGTGCTGCCGTTGACAATGCGATCGTAAATAAAGAAAGGGTATGTGGTAAATTCCAGCTATAATGAAAAAGTTTCCGGAAATCAGAATAAATGGTAGTAGAAACACTGAGAGCACGATATGCCTCACTATGAATCACATTACTTAGAATAATAACTTATATCCCACTTCCTCTCAAGTTTCAACGAGTACGTTTAATATTTTGACAGCAAGATGAGTCAATGTATTTATGTAAATATTGCTTATTCTGTGGTAGGCTGGTATGAGTTCTTATCTCGAACGACGTTCAACGCAGGTGCCCGTCTGTTCAGCCTTCGCAACGAGATGGTGGCAGCGCAATCCTAATGAGTCATTGGTTGTTGACCTTTCGGAGCCTATTCATTCTCGCGATATAGCGTTGCTTTAAATGGGTTAAGATTTCAATGCTTTCTCTCTCTCTCTATGAAGAGTATACTTAATTTTTATTTCATTTCACTACTTTTTGAAGCGCCCGTAGCGTAGTTTGTTTAGCCGTTTTTAACCGATCAGCTAAGCAACGCCCGCTACAGTCATGAATTGGATGGATAACCGCTAGTGGCATTACAACTGAACGCTTCCGTGCTTCACAGGCACGTTAAGCCGTCGGTACCTGTTGTTGTCTTAGGATGACAGTAGAATACCGTCGCCTGGCTAACTACCACCTTCAAGTAGAAAAACTGTCGCCCAGCACCTAACAGCAGCTGTCTTTGAGAGTCAGTAATTCTATGTTAGTGTGAACAACATCTTTGACCACAACATCACTTACCGTCAGGGGAGATAGTGGTCAAAGGTTAGCTTATCAGCTGTATAAAAAATGTATGTTCTAAAAAATATATATGTATTCAAGTATCGTATACTACAATTCAATTTATTGTTGTATACAATATTTGAGCAGTTAGTACCTACAGGTGTGTATACTTGGAAAGAAAACAATGTAGAAAACATAGTATACACCTGTGAATTATATTACATGAATGCCTATTTATACGGAAGCAATGAGGATAATAATAAAATTAGTTTGCTACGAGCAACGTTCGATGTCCTAAGTCCGCCAATTATTTATTTTCCTCAAGCAAGTCCAATAATACAGATTGCGAAATAAGGCAACACTTCCTGTACCTTGGTAACGCGCTTAAAAAATACATCTACATTTTCCGACACCAAACCAATAACTCTACTTCTAAATCGCGGTTTACGTTTTTCTGTGAGCCCGCGCTGGGTTCGAGCTGCCAGTGATAAAGTACCAATTGGTTTATTCAATTTGTTATTTCTTTGCACTCCTTGGATATTTGCCAAATCCGGCAGACATGGAATCGATTGTTAAGTCTTATTAAACTCATTTGAACTACGAGAATGTAAGTAATTATTATAAAGAATTTCGTATAATCTACATCTACTTTTCTACACTAATATTATAATGTGGAAAGATTTGTATTTTTGTATGTAACGAATGTACTTAAAAACAACCCGATTTTAAATATTCGTTCATCCTTAGAATCTTACATTATCTCTGATGAACATAGACTGTAGAATATTTTCAAATAGGTTGAATTTTTTGTGAAATACCAGTGTCAAGACGGGGCGGGCCGCTAGTAACAAATATTTTCAGAAATCATTAAGATTTTGGAAACACTTAAAATATATCAAGCGACAATTCCGCCTAATTTTCCTGCTAAGCCGACGTGACGTCATAAAGGCCAAGTAGACCAACCGGAAGAATTTTCGATTTCGTATAAAAGCGAACGCTTCTACACGAAGGATCATCAGGAGATCTTGATGTTCTTTTCAAGCGCTCGATCAAGAGAAAATTAGAGGGTGTCGTCACTAGATATATTTCTACTATTATTGCTTTCATTCAAAAATATAAATATAATGTTTATTGAAAATATTTAATACTACTTGGGTCTATTTATGAATTAAATTCTATTGTTCTCATTATCGATGATGCCAATGAGTTAAACATGGATTTCCGGAAAGTAACTCCTGAATCTATGAATTATCAAAACCTCATATTTCATTTCTAGATCCAGTAGAGTATTTGTACAACAGAACGGGTTCTGTTGATGACTTACTGAATTTGATCATGCCACCAACAATTATATATAATTACATAGTGGGCTGAAGCATTTGGACTGCCTGTGAGTCTGTAATGACTTATAGGTTGTCTAAATGTAGTAGTGTTGTATAAAGCTCGTAGTATTTTATAAAATAAGGAAAAAAATAATTACATATTAAATAACGTTTTGAGAACTTGTAATTTAATAATACAATAATACTTCTGAGAGCAAAACTGTTACAAATTGTAATATCATCAGTTAGAAAAATTTTGATGCCAGGGCACAGAATTCATATAAGCATGGAAAAGTTGCACCGCCGAAAATAATTTAAAATTCAGCTAAATTTAAAGCAGGATATAAGCGTCTCAGTCGTCAGAAACTCATGAGCATTCAACGAGAGCTCGGCTAGCGTTGATAATTCACTTTCGTTCGACGTTGCAGCGGCGAGCACTCAACACTGGGCTGCTTATCAAGGCGTCGCGTTGCGGTAATGATCTCTATTGCCGCAGCATCATTCATCAAGGGTAATTCCTGATATTATAATATGTTGTTTACGAGTATTGTCTGTCAAGTTGATTCAAAGGAGACTCGTGGAGCTATTTATGTTTATTTGAAGAACAGGTTATGCAATACAAGATACTGTCACCCAGATGTATAAACTATAAACGAGATTTACAGGATAGATATTATTGAGTTTGAGTTCCACATTTCAGCACTGCCCAGAGTTGCAAGCGCCATGATCACGAGTAAACTAAACTTGCTTTTGAGCACTTGAATTTAATAAAACAAAGGATAGATCTCGTTTTTTTGTTAAGGTTGAACTGGCCGGTCACTTCTCCATACAAACGTCGTAGGGTGATCACTGCCTTATTTGAGATTTTAAGTCCAGACTTAAGCATAATACCGATTGATATCGTCATACTAGGCTTGTATGATGCCAAAATTTTAAAAAGATAATTAAGTTGTGAGTTATGGGCCTACTTTAAATGAAAATGTTTCGAGGCTCATAATTCTCAATTTGAATATTTTATTAAAATTTGGGCAAGCCTAGATAATAACGAGATCAATCGGTATTATGCTTTATTTTGGACCTAAATCTTCAAATAAGGGGGTAGTCACCGTTTGTATGGAGAACGGGCCGGCCAGTTCACCCTTAAATCCAGTATACACTTAAACATCGATATAGCAGATCGCTCAGGTCAAACATACGGCAATTTTAAATGCAAAAGCATGTAACTGTAAGATAGCGTAACAAAGCGATCTCTTTATTCAAAACGAGTTGGAAACCCAAAGGCATAACGTGCCATTTCTCTGTAACCTGATTCCTTCTATACTCAGCGCTTACATCAATCTCAAAGCTGGTACCGATGTTACACTTCTCGTGTTACCAAGTATTCCCCTTTCGGAGAAAGGTTCGCCTTTTCAAGTGTCTGTTTTCATGTTGGAGAGTGCGCTTGAGATTGAGATATTGTAATCTAATGGAGATCAAATAATATTGTATAAGGGACACACACAGACTTGATATTCTTTCACCTAAGGTATTAAAATGTGAATAAATATTATACTTAAGGATCTTCAGATCTTTGACTATATTTTCAACATATAATACTTTTTAGCGCCAAAAGTTCTCTAGTGAAACATTTGTTTGTTAAATAGAGTTTTTTAAAGTTGCGGACGAAATTCGTACCTCCTCCAATAAATATTGATGGTTTTCTTCAAAAACATGTCAATTGACAGATAAATATAATATTTCGATTTCATAATCGGTAAATGATATTAAAATAGAAGTACGGCTTCAATCTGTAAATTATTAGTATCTCTTTTTTTTTTTGCAACTGTCAAGTTGCCGCGTCCGTTGGAGTCTTACTTCGCGATCGCGATTTTCGTACTGGGCAGCAACGAGTAGCCTATTTGGGGACTGTAAAGTAACAGAGTTTGCGTAAGTAGCTATGGGTGTTTACAAGTCTCATATGCCCGTAATTTCACTGACTCTCAAGGACTACTTACACCGTTAAGTGCTTGGCGACAGATTTTCTACTTGAGGGTGGTCGCTAGCCAGGCGGGCATTCGCATAATGCCCTTCCACCATGCGGTGAAGCTCAAGCCCGGGGCGGGATTCGAACCATGGACCTGCTGCGCGGCAGTCCATAGCCAATGCCACTGAGCCATCACTGCTCCAAAAGTAAAAATAAACAATAAGTAGAGTTGAAGTAAAAATCTAAAATGCTCGAGTTCCGATTTCCATATCGAAACGCTTAGGTGACCCAGTAACACGTATGGTATGGTCATAACTGCGCCTTTCTATCTTGGTTTGTTTAAATTTTTAGCGGATGCCACGATATACCGGTGGGCAGCGTAGTTCAACACTTTCCCAGGAAACTGTGTCGGCAATAAAACATATTATATTTGCATTTTCTATTAATCTATTAGTTTTTAGCCTAGTTGTGTGAACTGGTATTTATTGTAGCATGTGTAGTGGATATACGTATGATGTTGAGTTTGTCCTAGATTCTATTAGAACGTGAGTGAAGTGACGGGGGCCCGACATGATTACCATAATTTCCTTAATAACTACGTATAGAGTTGGTAGTCCTCCAATTTTTCCTCGAGATATAAATAACAAGTGTACGCCAACGAAATATATTAATAGCAAGTGCTCTGCAGGACATGTATAGTGTAGTACCTCTAATAATAACAAACATTTTAAAAGTATTCTAAGAAAAAACGAAACCAATATTTTAATAAAACACATATCTTCTTCTTATATATAAAATTCTCGTGTCACAGTTTTCGTTGCCATACTCCTCCGAAACAGCTTGACCGATTTTGATGAAATTTTTTGTGCTTATCTGGTATCTATGAGAATCGGCCAACATCTATTTTTCATCTCCTAAATGTTAGGGGTAGTCTAACCCTAAATTTTATTTTTTATTTTTTAGACAACATTTTTAATTTCTATTTTTTTATGATACAACATACAAAAATACATACAATCCTCAATTTTCACCCTTCTACGATCAACCCTTATTTTTTTAATAGCCAAAATTATTTATATGGCAAAGCAACGTTTGCCGGGTCAGCTAGTAATAAATATATATCTAGTGACAATTTCGCCTAATTTTCCTGCTAAGCCAACGTGACGACACATTACAAAATTACAAATTTACGAGAGGAAAATTATAGTCATGGACGCGGGATTTAAACCTTTTTAGCGGGGTATGCTCTGGGGCCTGCTTGGCGAATTAGGTACATTACAAAAGTATTAGTAATTTTGTAAGTGTTTTATTAAAATATTGATTTAGTTATTTCTTGGAATACTTTTAGAGTATTTAGTATTATTAAATATGGATTTCCGCAAAGTAATGCCTGAATCTATTTATTACTTGCAGTACCTCTGTATGGTTTTGATTGGTTTTGAGTGACTGACCGCGCTCTGTGTAGCGCAGAGGCGCATAAGCGGATCGGCGCCGGCTGGAATGGCTGGCTGGTGAATGGAAACACCATGGACCCCCGGCTTATTCCAGAAATCCCCTTAGCAATTCCCCTGCGAAGGGGATTTCTGGACATTTTGTTCAGAAATCACCTGCGCGTCGTCTTTGAGAGTTGGAAGGCCATTTTCTCTGGCGCTAAGTGAAAACTCTGACCTCGGGCTTGCCTATGTTTTTAATTCATTGAGCATTACACAGATATTAATTCTATAACATGAACTTTTATATATATATATATAACATGATATTATGAATACCTAAATAAATACAAAAATTGCGTAATAAGACCAATGTCATCTCGTTTACAGTACTTAATGTTATACAAGTTTGAAGCTGAAATAGAGAACTATAGTTTCATCTAAACAGTCTTGTCTACAATATTATGAAAATGTTCTACTTCATCCTACATCTATACTAATATTATAAAGAGGAAAGATTTGTATTTTTGTATGACACAAATAAACTTAAAAACTACTGGACAGATTTGTATGAAATTTGGTATGAAATAGTTTGAGACCCGGGAAAGGACATACAAAGGATACTTTTTATCCAACTACGCAAAAAGAGATCAATGGTTTTGCGCGATAACCGAAATAAACGCGGGCGTTGCCGTGGCCGGAATGCTAGTATTATATAAAGTGGAAAGATTTGTATTGCTGTAAAACTACTAGACCGATTTGAAAAATTCTTTCACCATTAGAATCCTACATTATCCCTGATAAACATAGGATTTAGAATATTTTCATAAACAAGTTTTTTTTTTATATTTATTAAATACCCTTGCGAAGCCGGGACCGGCCGCTAGTTAGATATATTTTTCTGTAATATTCAATATAACCATTTATACAAACAGTAGACATTATCAATAACATGTTAATCAGAAGATATACAAAATAAATGAAATTGACTTAATATAAATATAGGCCAAAATATAATATAACATTGAAATTGTTTCTTTTGGAATATGGTCAACTCCATTTTTACATGTATATAATGCTATGAAGAAGTAGTTCGCCGAGAACCGAGTCCTCGCGTGGCGATTACCTGATTTTAGGTGAACTCTTTTACAAAAGATCATTATAATATAATATATGGATTTAAAAAAAAAAGTTATGTGCGGACATTTTGACGGACTTACTGAAGGTTTTTTTCATAACATGATCAAGTTAAATCTAAATTGTTTACAAATTAAATTTTGGAACTCCACAATGATAACGAACTTTCACATCTAACATTCGCAAAAATGTGACCACAAAATAAACCGTATATTTGATGAAGGATATAAAATGAACCTATGGTTCGTTGATGGTAACGCCAAAATAGATTTCGACGCATTGTGACTTGTTATCACGTCTATTATTATTTATTTCTCGGCTTTATCGGTGGCAACTGGCAAGTACCTACACTTAGTGAATAATATACGGTGTTCTTTACTGACCGACGGAAATGACGTTTCTAAAACAAGAAATGAATTATCGTGTTTTTATTCTTCATCGGCGGTGTCCAGTATAGTGAAAAGTACTGGAATCGCAAATATGTGGGAAGTATAACTTTGGCTAATTTTCACGCATATCGGACAATCAAAAGGTCATAACCGCCAATTTCTGTTACAATATCTGAA
Organism: Plagodis pulveraria; assembly: GCA_963890685.1. NCBI lineage: Eukaryota > Metazoa > Arthropoda > Insecta > Lepidoptera > Geometridae > Plagodis > Plagodis pulveraria. The sequence continues at coordinate 11,214,951 of OY982951.1, forward strand.
TTGATCTTTATCGCCGCCCAAAGAATAATCTTTACCTAATTTGTCCACTTTGAAAATATCAACTCTTCATAATTACCTCAACCGAACATATATATCTCAACCGCCGAAACCAATTACTGCCTCGTGTCTACGAAGCCAGATATCACAATGCCTGCATCACGGCTTGTCACCTCTTGGAGAAAATAACCAATAAAGTGAGTATTGGGCCGATAAAGTAGTAGGTATGCTAGGCTGTAGCTGATACGAGCTAAATTAGTTACAGCTATATTTTGCCTTGTTGTAGGTATATTCTTTTTAAAGTACTTAACTATATCTGAAATTCCTCGACTAAGTAATTTGTCACTAAAAATGCACTCCGCTAAACTTGTTTGTGTGCAGCGACTTTTCTGTGAATTCGGACTTGCTGCGCTCTCCCCACACACAACACGATGATTGAAGAACCAATGCTATTGACGAGGTGGCATGTATGTGTTGCGTCTAATAAACTGTTTGGCATGCAGGTAAAGAAATTGGAGAGGCGTGCATTTTTAGACTGAAAGACATCAATATATATATGTATAGGTGTTTTTAGTAAACAGATAAGCAACTTTATCTAATCATGTAGTTCATAGAGTGCATGTTACATAATAAATTTAATATTGTAATAGCCGGTATGAAGAAAGATGAATTTGTTTGTCACAATTTTAACACAATTTATGACATAAAGTTAGGACCAGTCAATCTGGTTTCTAATTTGATTTGGTTATGATTTTGCAGTTCCTAAAACACTGTTCTTTAAATTTGTTCTAAGGTTTAAGCATTTTTGTCGCCTAGCCTATTCAAAACTACTGTTTGAAATCTCTGAGAATGAATTTACTTATAGCAAAAAATAATGATATCAGTAATTATTGTAATAATTATACATTACATATGAGTGAATGTGATGCCAAAAAAACGAACGCTATTGTTCGCGGCGTTGAAACTGTTATTTTAGTTTAAAGATAGTGGCCTAAAGTATAACTACAAAAAATGAAAAAAAATGCATTTTATATTTTTGTAGTTTTAAACAAGAATAAACGTTAATAACCGCTGAGAATCGCAGATAAAAAAAACTGTTTTGTACGATACGAAACTTGCTCGTTTTTGCTACCCCGCGTCCATAATTATGTTATTGTGACGGAACAAGCCCGAGGCTCACCTGATGTTAAGTGGACTAATCTCTGCCTATAACAGACGCATTTCGTCAATGACGAATTGCACTGTGCCCGTCGCACTGAGACGTACAGTTGTTAGGTCTCATGTTGCCTGTAATTTTTCTGGCTCTCAAGGACTGCTGCCGGAACACACTTTTAGGTGCTTGGCGACAGATTTTCTATTTGAGGGTGGTCGCTAGCCAGGCGGGCATTCGCAAAAAGCCCTTCCACCATGCCAAAACATTCAGCCAAACTGAAGGAAATCGCCGCCACGCAAGATTTGCTTGAAAAGCGATACGCAAATCAGATTCGATTAGGCTGGGACTGGTCACTTCCATAGAAAATTTATGAGACCGATCAGCGGTTTTCCAGAGTAGAAGATGAAAATTATTTTTTCTTTAAAACCGTATTATTTGACGCACGGCATATGTAAAAACCACACCAGTTATTGCATCTAAAATAAAATTGTTTAAGCTCTGTGACATGTTATAGCGAATGTCATATTTAAATTCAACGCACACGTATCACAATCGCGTCGTGTCGTCGTCATGTTGCCTCATTCTCACTCACTACTCGAGTTTGTTCCGATGCGAGGCGATGCCGATATTGCCGATACGACGTTGAGTGTGCGTTGAAGTATCTGCCAAACTAAGAATACTGAACAACTATAGTTGCGGCGATATCGACACGTTGCTAGGTAGATCAGTGAGCGCGAACCATTACCCATTACTTACAAATATTGTGAATGTTAATTTTTTCCCTTAGGCGAGAATCATACAATGATATGGCATATATACATAGCATGTGATAGTGCTTGAAACCATATTAATAAAATCAGAATGGTAATGAGATCACAAAAGTTCTATTCTCCTTACTTTAGCTTATATTTTATTTTGAAACCTATAGTTCTATCAGATGTACTCTGTTGTTAACTAGGAACTTGTTTTAAAATCCACTATTCCTCTGAATTAACTTCTATTGATTTAGTAGTTTTTGTTTGTTATCATTATATTTTTTTTCTAGACAAAAATAATACTTTGAAAATATTTTAAATTAACATTAACTCTATTACTACTAAATGTTAGGCCACACATGGCTCTGCCTGATTTCTATTTTGTAGTAATTATTGTTTTGTGATTTGGTTGGCCTGACCTCATCTACCTTTTTCTCTATGTTGGACATTATTACTGAAAATAAACATCAAAAAAGATTTTTTTACAAAATTATAAATTAACCACTCAATGTTAAACACTTGAGAGTTCTCTGAAACACAAAGTTATGGAGATTTCCTGGTTTCATGCAGCTTGACTAGCTTGTCATTATTTTTTAAGAAACTACCAAATCATAACAAACTCTTTAATTAGAAACCAGCTTCCTGATTGGTAGTTTTTAACTTACTGACATTATTTTTATAAGAATAGAATCCCTTATTATGCTTTAATCTACCTGGTCCTCAAGATGCCTGCCAAATGTGGGGATTAAAGTAAAATTTATAGAATAAATTTAAAAAAATAAATAGTATTTGCTTTTTGCTATAGTTACACCTAGTAATTAAACAGCTACGGGTCCCAAGATACAGGCCTAGCCGAGTTTGGGGCCCACTGATAATATAAAGTGTGTGCTACATAATATTATAATAGATATGTATCGTCTAAATTACTCTTAGGGTTAGTTATGCAACTGTAATGTAACATACATTTATACTTTCTGTGAAATAAATTTACTTTACTTTACTTTAGCTCTCTTATATTTAACACAATATTTTAAACTAAGTTTTATATGCACTTATGATTGATTCTGGTCACTGTTGTGACACCGAAGCAAACCATTTAATATATAAGGCAAAAAAATATAACACCTTTTTCTTATTTATTATATGAATTATGCCCTGAAATCCTTAAGTGGTAGGCAGATGAACCACATATGACACCCAGTTTTCACCAGTTATATTTCATTGTATCAGCTGGATCATCCAGTGCTAAAAACCCTAAGTTGGCATCGTCAGGACCACTATGTCCTAGTTATGAATGAAATTCTATTGTTATCATTATCGCCGATGCCAATGGGTTAAATGGAGGTTTGTTATAATGTCTATTCTTGGAGACAGGTAGCCTCTATATATGTTATTATGCTACTGCCATTGATATAGTACTTTTCTTATTATATTTCCCAGTATAACAAACAAAGTTATACGGCCCATATACTTTCTATTCTGTTGCTAAAGTTGATAAGTTTAGCAACTTCCATGGAAGAAATGGGGAATAAACATACTCTACCCTCAACAACCCCACAGGAGATTATGTACATTATATGGATTTAAGATCTCATGCAATAGTCTTGTGCCATCTACCAGGCACAATTACAGACTTCATACTGGCACTATCAATATCTTTGACAGAAAATACAATAGTACTGGTCAATCCAGGATGTTCAAATTTCAAAATGATGCTTTATTTTATGCCCTACAAAAAGATATAGGTAAAAATTAGAAATAATACATTAATGTAGGTACTCTAAAAACATCAATCTTATAAATCAAACTTATGTACATAAGCACCAAATTACTTAAAATTAAGTTATTCTAGCTGTTATTTGATGCTATTAGTACTATGACTAATGTTTATTTTGGAACAATGTACCTGGTAGTAGGGAAAAGATATATAATATGAGTTACATATATTACACACAACTATTTAATAAAAATAGTTATTTATTATTATTTATTATGCCTGATTTTTTTGTTAGAGATAGTTGTCGAAGGCTAACCTGCCTTTGACCACTATCTCACCTGATGGTGAGTGATGATGTGGTCGAAGATGTTGTTCAGGCTAACCTAGAATATTAGAAAACTAACAAAAAAAACCTGTGTTATCCACTTTGAGGTCAAATTTGCTGATTATATAGTTGCACTCTACATAAAGAGGGTAGTGATATTTTATTTTCTGTTCAAAAGGCATTATGCAAAACAAACAAGTCACGGTGCCACCATGGTTGGTTTCACAGCGCCAGCATTGTATTTTGTATCTGTTGTAGGTTTACATAGGTGAGTACCTACCATTCTAAACATTGTTTTCCTTATCTTGAAAATGAATTCTAAAACGCTAATTACCTCTTCCAAAGACGTAATGGTCTGGCGAAATTGTGGCATTCGGGACACGAAAGTAGACGTCGTCGGCGAGTTGTAATCCTCTCGAGTTTCCTCAATAAATTCGCCAATTCCGACGACACCCGGCATGGTGAACGTTGACAATTACAATTTTCCACAAAAACAAGTCTCCAATTTCACATTCATGCAGTTCACAAAAACACTTTCAAAATCAACGATAAACAAAACACAAACTAAACATTGTCGTCGACAAAACACTGCGCAAATAAAAACAATATCGCATCTGATTTCGCCAAGTTCGCCATTCGCTAACACACGAACTCACATTACAATCCGCCCATCCTCGACTCAATGAATGAAATTACTGACTGATAGATAGTGATTGATTCGTTTGTTCAAGGAGTCGAATGAAGCACAGAATGAAAGAACGAAAGATACTTCAAAATCTTCAAATGAATGAAAACCACTAAAACCATGGACATGTATCTATAGATCCATGACCATAACGGACGGAGTGATTACTTGCTCAGTGAATAGAACTAGAATGCGCTCTACAAACTTATTTTAATGTTGTGTTTACCAATAATCATGCCTATATTCTAGAAATATGGCACCAACCATGCGCATAACAAAAACTAATCTGAGGGAGATAGTCCTAACTATCATGTTTGTCTCTGTCTATCACTGTACTGGGATAACAGTATAATTAAAAAAAAATACTACCTATTTGGTAGTATTTGATACATATCATAACAATAATGGTAATCTCCCGATCCCTTCGGTGAATTGTTCCCATGGAAATAATAAGTACTGGTGTACGTAGTCCTTATTACTTCCATGATTTTTCCACGAAGTCACCAGTAATTTGATATACCAAAAAAAAACACCAGAGATTATACATAAAAAACAAACTTAAATATCGTTACAGAAATTTTTTACAAAAACCTTAACGGACAGGCATATAAATACCATAATATCTTCATTTGAATGTCAAAAATAGCCTTGACTAATATTAGACGTTACAGCTGTATATAAAAGAGACATAAATGTAAATTACGACATTTTATGCTTATTTGTATTTTATATTATCTTTCAAAAGACTGAAAGCACACTCAAATGCGCCAAAAACCCAAGTACGCGTCGAACTCGCAAACCTAAGGGACTGACCAACGTGTTGTTTTCTTTTATTCAGTTTGAAATCGTCAGCACGAATCCGTCCAGAACTTGGGCTGTTTGATGTATATGTTGATAAGCATAGCTATTATTTTTAAATATATTAAAAAAAACTATATATTACAAAATTTCACGACTGTGCAAAAAATTGCACTACATACGTAGCACAGCATGAGTAGAATATGCTGAGTGCAAAACCAGCCATTTTAATATTTTCACAACCTTTTTACTGCGAAGCACCAACGAGGGTATTGTTTGATGTCAGGAAACCAGTCAAAAAAGCCTTACCACCAATTGGTGAAGCTCAAGTCTACAGTGGGATTCTCACGGATCTCCTGATTAGCTCAGCAGTCCAAATTCATTGCCACTAGGCCATCTCTCCTTCAATAAACATTATGTGGTAAGATATAGTATTCACATTCATTCCATCCCTCATTCTACCTCACTCTCTCACTCTTTCTCTCTCCACGTACTCTTAACCTTAGTTACCCTTGACTTCTATGTTGTAACTCACCGTCGTCGGACCACTACAAAGATGCATGTGCTGTTTTTTTACAGACTAAACACAAAGCTTTCGACTGCCTAGTACTTAGTAAAAAGTGATGCTTTAGACGAAGGTAAGCTTTACAATCTAGTACCCTTAAAAACATCTATTAAAAAAGCAAACACCAATTTAATACTGTTTAAATTAATATTCTCCAAAAAAGTATGGTGTGCAACGCAGATCAAACCTTTGTGACACAACTATTTTAGTGTCACGTATTTATTGCAACAGCATGTTAAAGAAAAAAAAACTTGTTTGTGGGTTTTAATCACATCTTCAAAACTGCATTATAATATTGCTGCAGCTCCATTGTGGGCCAAAAGACAGTGGGTGGCTGCACACATGTCATGACGATAATTTGGTTTTTAAGCTGGGCAAGGTATAAAGAAATGTAAATCCACTTGCTCAGTTATAAAATAACATTCTGTTAACCTATGATAATGCGTCATAATAATAAAAAACCGGCCAAGTGCGAGTGGGACTCGCGCACGAAGGGTTCCGTACCATTATCTCGTTTTCATTATTATTATTATTGGCAAATAAGCAGCGAAAACCTCTTTTATTGTAAGGGAGCCCCCATTGTTGCGTCTACCTGTCACCGTTATTAGTAACGAGCAAGATGCGGTACAAAAAATCAAGTTTGTTGTATGGGAACTCCCCTTAAATATTTATTAATTTTATTTTTAGTAGCCGCAATAGAAATACATCATCCGTGAAAATTTTAACTGTCTAGCTATCACCGTTCCTGAGATACAGCCTGGTGACAGGCGGACGGACAGATGGACAGCGAAGTCGTAGTAATAGGGTCCCGTTTTTGCCCTCTGGGTACGGAACCCTAAAAAACTAATGAATAAGTTTTTTTTCCCTAGAGCTGTTTAAGTTGACCGTGGTAAACAAGGGCTTGTCTAACATCCTGATACAATTTGATATCATATCAGGATATAATAGATATAAACCATTAAACCTATATCATATTTATACAATACAATAAAATACAAAACGCTTTATTGTACACCAATAGAAAAATAGAAACAAAGAAGACATTCTTAAAACTTAAGTACAGAGGGTGGACTTATCGCTTAAAGCGATCTGTTCCAGTCAACCTTTGGATGGAGAACATTTAAGGAGTCAGAGAGGTTGGCGAACACAATATTTTAATTATATAATATATCTACTTACATAAATTAAATGCTTAATTTCAATACAATACTAATTAGGTAATATAACAGGTAGAATTTTCTAAACAATACATAAACATACTACATACTATCAAACTAATTATATATACTACTTAATATTAAATACTATATACATACTGTTAAAATTACGGATACAGAGAAAAAGTTCAATGAAACGGTAAAGTGGGTAAATAATGGTCTTTAATTTGACTTTTGAATACAGCAATAGACTGAGCTTGTCTTATATTAACCGGAAGTTTATTTCAAAGTCACGCAGCCTGAAAAAAAAAACAGCCAACATAGAAGTCACTTCGATGGCTCGGCAAATTCAGCGTCAGATTTTCAGATGATCTGAGGTCACACGAGTGGGAGCAATGCAGGAACTTAAAACGTTTCTCCAAATAAAGTGGGTTATAGGGATTAAATAAAGTGTTGTAAAGAAGAGACAGTATGTGAGTATCCCAGCGAAGACGAATAGGCAGCCACTTAAGTCTTGTACGAAATTGAGATTATGTAATCATATTTTCGAAGACCGAAAATAAATCTTATATAGTAATTCTGCAGACGCTCAAGCTTATTTAGCTGTTCCTCCGTAAGATCTAAGTAGCAGGCATCGGCATAATCAAGAATGGGCAATAGTAGAGATTGTGGGAGCGTAACTTTAGTGGCAGTAGGAAGAAAATAACGTAGCCTTCGAAAAGAGCTACCGCATGCAAAGATTTTACGGCTTATAGATGCTTAGTGAGGTTTCCATGAGAGATTATTGTCAAGTATAACCCCAAGATTCTCTTCCTGACTGTATGGAACGACAACCTCTTCTAGTGCAATTTGCGGAGTTGTCAATAAATCCACCTTAGGGAGTATTCCGAAACTTCCTATTCCTAATTTAGGCCACAACGCTTGCTCCAAGCAGCTATGCACTATTAGTGTTATGATTATGAATGATTTCGGCCAGCATGTCAACTGGAGACTGTGAATAAATTTGGACCTATAGTTTCTGTTCATTGTTAGCCAAAAGGTCCATTGAAGTGGACAATGTCCTTTCAGATTCCTATATATTTTAGTTTTTGAAATTGACCCTGTTACCATAATGGTCTAAAATTTACGACTTTGACGGTACGCGTAATATTTACTTTTTAGATATAAAATATAAAACATATATTCACCTGCCTCTTACAATTGCCCCGTGGGGTGCTGGGCTCCGCTTCGCAGCGCCTTCTGAGGAAATGATATCTTAAACTGCGATCCCCAAAACGGCTGCCAAAATGATGGCAAATCCCCCCTTATATTGGAGAGGCTGTTTACAGCAGTGACCAATTTGGCTGATACAGCATTAGTGCCAAAACATATGGGGGTATATACTCACCTCATTTCCAAGTCCCAACCCAACCCAAAACAATCTTCCAGTGAGTGCAAACACCTTGTTCTGATCTGATCACTATTTGATCTGTGGGGAAACCTCTTTTGCTTTGCAGTCTGTGTAGTGGAAACGAATGAAATTTGCTTGATTGAATGAACATTGATTGAATTGCAATGACGGAGTTGTCACGAGGTATGTGTCATTAGAAATTTTGAAAATAAATTTTTAATAGTGAATAACAAGAAATTTATGATCATAAAATAGCAAAATCTGATATTTCCGCAATTTTTTATGTTTTATAGGTACGAATAATGTATCTTTCAAAACATATTGCCATGTAATGTGGAATAATTTTAAGTTCCCTTAGAGATTACGTCCTATTCCCATAAACATTACAGTTACACTTTTATTTTAAAGTCATAATAATTGCAAAAGAGCTCACGTGATCCTATTTTAAAATGTGTTAATCTTTTCTAGAAATTGGAGAAATCTGGTCACGTCTGTTTGACCATCGTCCTTTCCTCAATGGTGAAATAAAGTACATGCTGAAAGAGTTTGAGGTATGTACCTACTACGGCTACTGTACAGTCTGTTCACAATACTAAGATGGGCACATCAATATAAACAAAGTGCAAAATACACATATATGTAAATATTGATTTCCACAGGATAAAATTTAGTGTGGTTATTCAAGTTAAATAAAATAAGCTCATTGTGGTGTATACCTATTCTAAAGACGAGCCCATCTTTAGTTTATAATTTTCACCTTTGGGTTACATACAAATCTGAAATTAAAATAAAAGAATACAGATAGCAGTACTTGTATTCCTGATGAAACCTGTGTGAAGCACTAACCCAAGCAATTAAGTATACATGTGGTTTAAGTAAACAAAGTGGTCTTACTTAAGGTGTAGCCGTGGCATAATACCCTAAAACAACTGAATGATAGGATAAATTTTCTTTTTCAGGAGAAAAGAGGTGACCGTGAAGTAGAAAACCTCTTTGCTATTCTTGAGGAGTTAACAGAAATTAAAGACAGTCAAGTTGACAAGATTAAGAAAAGTGGAGAAACTGGACTACCCGTTTTAAAAGAGAAGTTGGATCAAACTCTGCAGCTTTGCAACAAAATTGACACAGAGTACACAGACTTAAAGAAGGTATGTGCTATTTATTTGTGAATATTGAATATTGATTGATATAAATAATTAATAAAATCTTCCAAAATGTTGCAACCTGCATCCTGGTTGCCTGATCAAAACATTTATTTTACAGCTTGCTTAAATCTGATTATAATTCATTCTTTAGTAGTTAGTAGATGTGCTGGGATCATCATTCTATGATAATGTAAAATATATAAAATAGCAAAAATACAGAACGAAAAGATAAATTAAGCTCAATTGACAAAGCATGTTCTGGCTATATGGATGGTTAGTCAAGGGTTCGGATCCACCTCATAGTCCAAATTTTTCCTTTTATTGTAATTTTGTAAGCTTACTCACTTAACAGGTGTTAATGCAAAAATTACAATGTTATAGTGATTATGTTACTTTTTATGCTACAAAAAATAATAATAGTAGGAGATACTAAGAACACATAACATTATATAGCTGTTTACATAGTTTTTTTTTATGGATTGGGGTGAATGAAGCTCAGCAAAGAAGCAATTTAAATAAGTTCTAGGAATGGTGTATGGAGATGAAAGTGAAATATTGATTAGTCCATAAGGAATTCGTGATTATTTTTAGTGTAATGGGACTGGCTCATGGTGATATGTGTACTGTGAACCCACCAGTGTGACTATGAGCCTGTGGTGGTATACCATAGTCCCATGAGTGGGAAAAAATTGTGGAACCACAGGCCCTTCACTAATGAGAATGGTAAAAGTTTTCTTGAGGTATGATTGAACTGGAATTGTTATGTCACAAGCACTATGTTTAAACCTCAAAAGAATTCTCACATACGCTAGAAAAGTGAAGAATGTAAGTGCAGTTGACCTGCAGTAATCCATTGCCTGCCTTATCTGGGACCCTCTATAATCCATCATTCCCATAACAATACATACACATTGCAATACATGCACATTTATTACAATAAATCTTCTTCAATGCATTCTTGAAAATTTTGACTTGAAATAGTGACCAGACTACAAGGAAAAATTACTGCTGAAAGCCATATAAAAGACCAGTAAAACATTATTTTAACCTGAAATGCATGCTTGAAATCAGCTATTATCTTGGTACATCATCATAGAAAAATTTGTCCCAAACTCCCGACACTGTGCCTCAAGTCAGTGTTACTTCGGAACTGATAGAGCTACCAGAGATTGAATTAGGTACCTAGGGCGTATGCCACGAGGCCAATTTCGATAATTTTGACTACGTTTTGTGTCTATGGTTGTGATCACTGTGATCGTGTGTAACTGTTCTCCCCTGTTCCATTTAGGATAAGAACCCTAAGAATGCCACTAAATATTGCCACTTAGGTCCATTCCACGTTGATGGGTAAAATTTTGTAACTGTCAGTTTGTCAGTTATCATCATAACATAAAATAAAACGAAATTTTCAGCAGCTTTTCTGCTACCATTTTTCATACATTTCATAATTTTTATTAGCTAGAAATACAAAGCTGTAACTTTTAGAAGTTACAGCTTTGTATTTCACGAGTACTAAATAAATAAAAGACCATAGGCTGTAGTAAAATCATTAATTTATTTGAAAATAAAAATTTGGTTTTCAAGTATACTTAATCAATAAGAGAGCATATTATACCCTCCTCAAAGGCAACGCATCCTCGTGACCTCTGGTGTTGCGGATGTTTGTGGGCGTGATCAACTGATCACTTACCACTAGGTGATCCACCAGTTCCTTTTCAGTTTGCCCTCCCCTATCGTCTACCTTAAAATCTTCATTGCATATTATGTTGCACAACAGTCTTTAGTTGTTAAATACTGGATAATTAAAATTTAAACCAGAAATAGCTTAATAAATGCATTCACATTTCAGGTTTATGAAAAACAAAGACAAGAAAACCGTGAAAAGCGACAGAAAGAATGGGATCAGTTTATTGATGATATGAATTTTAAATGCCAAAGGATAGACAACGCTTTTGAAGAGAAAGAGGAAGAGTTGCGAGATTTGTATGCTGACCTCAATCACAAACTAAACATCGCTGACAACTAAGCCATGGACCTCAAAGGATCCCTTGTAGATACTCAACTTAGGATATACCCATCAAAACTATTCACCACTTTTCTTACAACATTACTAGAAGAAGAAGAGATTCCCACCAACATTTTGAAGTTGATCGGCAGAAAAAGTAAAAGCAAATTGAACAAAGATGTTACCAAACCATATGTTGCACATATTAATAATGATGACTTAATTAATATTAAGAAAATAAAAGAGTTTGTGAAATCTAACACTGTAATCAATGAGGCCAATGAGAAAGACCCAGTCATTGCCGATGAAGTAGTAGAAAAAGCGAAAGAAAAGTCTGATGATGAAAAGGAAATAGGTGATGAGAAGTCAAACAAAGAAAAACTAGGTGACACACCTGAAAAACAAGCTGTTAAAATTTCTAAGGAAAAGGAGCATTCTGAGAAAGATTCAAAATCAGATGCTACTGAAAAAGAAACCAGGCCATACCTCACCACTTCAGATATGGATTGGTTATATTCTTATTTGCAAAAAAGAAGGAGTGAAGGTGATGATGTACCATACTTACATACTCTTCTTGAAGGAGCTAATATAGAAATGCCAGAGAACAAGACCATGAAAAGGAGCCCAGAACTAGAAGCCAGATGTGTCAAGTTGAGGGCTCAGCAAGAAGCTAGGGAGTACAGGAAAATGACTAAGACTGTAGATAATGTAAGAATGAAGTTTCCTGAAGACACCATTGCTTATCAAAGTAAGTAAAAAAAAGTATATGGGATATTTCTTCATTCTTTTACCTCTCTGTCTTGTGATATTGTTTAACTAAGATATAGACTAGTCTGAATGCTGTGTGGTTCAAATATGGTGGTATATATAATATAGCATGAGTGTGTTCCAGTTAAGGGCTTTCCATTGTGAGTGTTTTTCTTGATACCCTACACAAAAACAAGGCGTTTCCATGCTACTTTTGGTATATGGTCGAAACAAAAACTTTACTTCATGCTTTCTATGGCTTGTAGCAAACACCTACAAACTTACCCTTCACTAGCGTATAGGGTGGGGTACTGGCATTTGAACCACACAGCATTCAGACCACACAATTTATTAGTATAAAAAATAGTTCACTATGGCCGTTTTTCAATCATCAGATAGTTATTATTCCTCCGAATAAATGTATACCTTCAATATAAATATAACCATTGTTCGTTGTTTAAAAGAGAAGTACATTTGTTTTAAATTTGGTCAGGGAACATTTTATATGTCTGAATTTATTTAACTGATGTTTAAGAAATCAACCCTAAAGACGAATTTCACTATTATAGGGGATAACTATAAAATCCGTATCCAACATAATATGACAGGTCTTTGTCACCATGGATGTCCAATGATATTGCTGTATTATAAATTTGCCATGGTATTGCATTTATGGAATCTGGCACTAAGCAAACAGCGGTAGCAAAGAAAGTAAGGAAAAAAATGTGATCCAATATTTTAATGAATTTAGGTCAAGTTTGGCGGTATGGCCCAATATTCTAAAAATAAATATAGCCACTTTGATTCAGCTGTATACACTATTTATATGCCTAAAGCGGGTGTCAAATCGAAGTCCAATGTTTTCAATAATTGCCACTTGGTTTGACATCCTATAATAGCAAAGGTGTATCAAATTTTAAAGGTCTATGGGCATATATATAAACCCTAGATTGATGACATTCACCCCAGGGTATGGTTTTTCTATCATCAGATAAAAATATCAGACAGAAAATGTTAACCAACCAAATTTAAAACAAATGAACACAACCAACCTTCAAAATAGGAGTAGGTTCTCTATTTTCTTATATTTTTTTTGTTTTTTTGTCTCCATAGTCGTTTATTTATAAATTGATTTCGGTTTATTCCTTTTTTTATTTAAAATTATATATGTTCAGATTACTCACATAGAAATATCATAAAAATCAGGGGTCTTATCGTGTAACTAAAATGGTAATGTAGATGAACATTCATAATTGGTTTCATTATGGAGTATAAATGTCAAAATGAAGGTTATCTTCATTACTTATTGTATAATTATTCCAGTTAGAAAATAAGGCCCTGTTTCAGTGGTTACTGATTCAAAAAAATTGTCCATGTAAATCAAATTGTGTATTTTTCAATAGTTGAAGTCAGTCTTGTAATCTTTTTTAAATAGTCATTATTTATTCTTATGAAGAGTAATAATCTGATGTATGAAAAACCGGGCCTTACTCAATTTTAAACCACATGCTTGCGCATGCGTCCAGTACGCATCTTGTAAAAAACGCTTTCGTCCAACACGCATTTCCTCTAGAACTCATTTCGCCTAGTACCCATTTCATGCCACACAAATTTAGTTTATCATATATTTTAATCATCCAGTCCCAGGCATTTCTGGTATGTGGTGTGTGTGTTTAAAAACAGTGCTTAGGAATTTCCAGGTGCTGAGTTTCTTGAGAAGAAATTATCAGAAGAAATCTAAGAGTTTAGAACAGTACTTGGTAGCACGCTCCTATTACTTTTATTGTTGCCTATAGGTTCATAACTTAACATCAGATTGTGGTCAAAGCCTAACGAATGGTCGTGTGGTTGAAATAAAAATAATACAGCAAAATTCATTGCAAAGCCAATTTCACCAACAACGTACATCAATTTAATTCTGTATTGATAACCAGTCATGATAAGAGATAAATAAATCTATTTTCGTAGCCGCTTATGAAGGTTCAGTCACGAACGCGGATGATAGGCAATTTATTGGTAGTAAGTGGATACTACCCATACATGTACCCCCTCATTACACGTCTCTGGTATAATCGGCTTTAATACATTAAAATTAAGGCGTAAAATGCTACTTATCTTGCATTATAATCAGTTTTCACTATAATATCGACAATCGTTCAGCGTTAGAAGAGTTGCAACTGAACGTGCCGTCAAATTACATGCGCGTCGCTGGCGCCGAACACGGCCTGCGCCGACGACATCGTATGTTTGCTGCACCAGCGGACATACACTCCGTGCGTGCCCATAATGCTCCTAAAGCTAGGGTTATAACACTATTTAATGACATGCTAGCTCAAAAACCTGATTAGGATATATTTTATGATAAGATAGGCAGATTTAAAAAAAAACTTACTGTCTATCTTAGTTTTGCCTTGCAATGTCTTAGTCCTGGACTTAGTCTGTAAGTTACATTGTGCTATTTGAATAAATAAATAAAGATCTATGATGTTTAAAAGTGGACTTTATACTAGGTTGTTAGGGCAAGTAGGACAATACATTTACTATTTGACCATCTGATCTGAATGAATCCTCACCTTCAAACTTTTGCTTACATGATCATTTCTAACATTGTATATTCTCGTCACTCCCAATAATCCAACTTAACATTTGCATTCCTGCTGCATGTAATTTCCTTTTTATCCCTAACTCCTTGCCTGCCATATTAATATACGCAAGGATTGCATCACATTAAGAAAATATTATGTTAATACATCATGGTGGTTGCTTACCTCGAAGAATTAGCATACACATACCATTACCATGGTGATTTGGTTATAAAATTGGATGATGAAATTTCTGTTACAGTGAAACAACTAAATCGTCAGCTGATTGCTGTGGGACAGTTCCTTCTTTCTATCTTCGCTGGATTCTTATTTGGCTTCAGAGGGGTTGAGTGGATGGTCGGCAATCTAGACTTTGGGTTCAGACTACTTTTAGGCGTTATGTGTGCCTTAGTCATCGCCCTAGCGGAAATATACTTCTTAGCTAAAAAGCTTAATGAAGAATTGAACATTCCAGACACAATACAATTGGGTGGCCCTGTAAAATTTGCTCCAGCTGAAGAACCTTACAGACATCTACCGACCAAAGTAGAAAAAGAAAAGGAACATCAAGATTAATTATGGTCTATGTCCAATTAAATTATTATAAGTACAATTTGTATGAGTAGATGTTGATGTTACATTGTATGACAGAAAAGTTATGTTTGAAATGTATAATATATTATGCTGATTAAATTGTAGCAGTTAGATACGAGTAGGTACTTTCTGTGAATATACGTCTTGTTATTATCTAATAAAGGAGTATTTGTCAAAATTCGTATGCATATTTCAGTTGGTAAGTCTCATGTGCCTGTAATTTCACTGGCTCTCGAGGACTGCTGCCGGAACACACCGTTAGGTGCTTGGCAACAGATTTTCAATTACATGTAGGATATCAGGTTTCACCGCGACTAGACGCATACTAATGATCTTATATACATTGATACGATGTCATTAGACGAAGATGGCGGCGAGACGCTCGTCGGCTCTATTAAAACCTTTTATTTCGAAGAAAAACCAAACTGAAATCATAATTACACATATCTCATGTTACTAAGGAACAATTCAGTTTTTTACGGAAATAAAAGATATTTAAAATTCTATTAGTATTTTCAGAGATTGTCCCTTGAAGACATCGGATCCTCCCTTGAACAAAAGGCTCCCCATTATGGGGGTTAGACAACATCCCACGCTTCGCAGGCGTCTTGAAATCGCAAGATGGCAATTTTTCAGAAGGCGCTGCTGAATTACATTTTTTTATTTATGCTTTCGTGATGGCACAAGCACGAGGCCCACCTGGTGTTAAGCAATAACCTGTGCCTATGATAGACGCAGTTCAAGTCACAAGTGGTGAAGTGCGCCGCGCTCATCTCTTTAAGTCTCATGTGCCTGTAATTTTACTGGCTCTCAAGGACTGCTGCAGGAACTCACTGTTAGATGCTTGGCAGATTTAAAATGCCCTTCCACCATGCGGTGAAGTTTCCACCTGGATTTTTCCTATCGTCGCCTCTTACGACTTCTAGAGGAAGAAATGGAGACTGTAATTCTAACGATGTCTGGTTTTTTTTTCAACTGGTATCGATTAGATATAAAGATTATTTTATGGGATTGTGACGCCACTAGCAAGGGGCCTAGCTGATGTTACGAGGTAACCTCTGCCTATAAAAGTTGATTTCGGCACAAGTGACGAACTGCACTGCGCCCGTCACCCCAAAAAGTACAGTTGTTAAATCTCATGTGCCTGTAATTTTACTGGCTCTCAAAGACTGCTGCCGAAGCAATGTTATAGGTGCTTGGCGACCACGTGGTCGTAAATGAGTCTTGGCTATAAAATGTGAACCCGTTTGACGACCACTCGAAAATTAGTATAATTATCATATATTTTATAATTTTCTTAGTAAATTTTTTTACTATTTTTTCTTTAAAAAATGAGCACACGTTCACACACTAGATCTTCCAATGGCGACAAAAGCATTTGAGTGAGATCTGACGAGCAGTCTTCGAGTTGTTCCTAATAATGCGTATAATAATTTTGAAGTCGGTTTTTGTTAAAGTTTCGTAGTGTTATGTAGGTGTAAGTTTCGGCTCAAAAACCTATAGGGAGTTGAACCAGAATCATAAAATTTGACTACAAGCAAGGCCTTATAGCACAAAGTAATAAAACCTGAAAAGAATAAATTTTAAAAGTAAAGGGATTCAAGGTTTGCTTGCCTAACGGTGAGTTCCGGCAGTAGTCCTTGAGAGCCAGTGAAATTACAGGCACATGAGACTTAACAACTATGTCTCAAGGTGACGGGCGCAGTGCAATTCGTGACTTGTGACGAAATGCATCTGCCTCATAGGCAGAGGTTAGTCCGCTTAACATCAGGTAGGCCTCGAGCTTGTTCCGTCACAATAACATAAAAAAAATCTATACCTATTTACAATAAATCTTACATACTGCCAACTAGCCTCTATTTTGAAAACGATAACAAGTAACAAGAGGGGAGGCTGTGTTCAGCAGTGGATAATACGGCTGATACAATTATTTATATGTACAAAAAGTTCAGGTGCCTTTTCGATATGAAGCGAGCCCTAAAAGTTATTTTCGTGGAACTGCATCCAATAATTTATTACGTTATCCGTGAAATTATCGCTACTGAATCAATGGTACTGTCAATGGTAGAATACGGCATTGCTAAATATTTTGTTGGGCTTTATCAAGCTTTGGATAAAAAGCTGAGAGTCAGCATTTGCGTGAGAAGTCGACTTCGTAATTCACTTCCGCTATCTCAAAAATTTCAAAATTCTCCTTAACATATTTACAAAAAATGCGCGCTTTATACATTTATGCAAAGACTAAACAACGCTGGCTACATAAACCTTGCTTTTACTAAAAAAGACACCGAGAAGAACAGGAAGAACCATTAATATAAAAACCTAAGGACACGTTTAGGAAGCGGTGAAAATGCTCGCTTAGCAAAGTAGTTTTTCCCTTTTTCCTATTGTTAGAAGCCCACAGTTCGTGGAAAACGCAGCTAGTATGAAATAACTTGTGGACGTTGAACCATGATCATAGAACATATAATAATACATGTGAAATGGAGTGTTTTAGATGAGCATGGTACCGACTTTAACAAGTTATTGCATACTTTTCAATGATGTGATGATTGATTTAGTTTGGTATCAGGGTTGCCAACCTTTGAATTTTTTTCCTTGTACAGACGCAGATAAAATCTCGTATTTTAGCTTTCGAACCTCGTACATACTCATATTATGAGCAAAATGTGATAGAATATAGAAAAAAGCATTTAAAGGACTTTTTACACAGATAATGCTTCTTTTGAAAGTTTGTTACAAATAAAACATTACTATTTTTTTTAAATTAAATCGTCTTCATTGTGTATGTACGTATCTTAACAAAATATTTTGCTTAAAAATAGATTACTTACATAATACTTTACATACTTTGTACCACAGACTATGACGACCTATAACTATGGAGGGTAGAGGAAAAAAGGAGATAGAATACGTTATAGGTATGGAGCTATAACGTATTCTATCTCTGTTGCAATATAATGAAGGCAATTAATCAATCAAATATGGCTCATTTTTGGTACTTCGTACGAAATACCAGAAATCTCGTAACTGTACGAGAAACTTCGTACGGTTGGCAACACTGTTTGGTATAGGTATTCTAAAAAACCATAAACTAATTGCTATAGTTTTAATGTTTTTTTTTTATTTGGCATGGTTTGAAATGACGTACAAAGACACTCGCCTGATGGAAGATTCACGCCAGCGGATGACCATAAATGTTGCAGTGTCACATTCTGCTGATAATAATTCTGTGTATAAAATCTAGCTCGTAATCGACCGGGGAGAATTTTGTTAGAGAAAACGACACGTGTTAGGCCTCGATGGCGCCTATTCGGGCACTGAATGATATGCGCGTCGAGAGCTTGAATCGTTAGATTTGTAGTTTTCAAATTTAGTTATAGTTTTTCAACAAGAAAAATTAATTCTTCTTGAAAAACTATAGCTAAATTTGAAAATGTGCCTTCATACGTTACTAGTAAATAACAAGCTCTATCTATTGGTATAACTTCCTAATGGTTTCATCAAGTAAATTCAGACCAACCAATTAATCCAAGTTCAAGTTTTCTGAGCAATCCTTCGGCTTCAACATTAAAAGTTCTAAGTACATGTAAGACGGATTTTAATAAGAAAAAAATCTTGCTAGCTGCTGATGAAAAGAGATTAAAACAACTTATCGATTTACACCACTTGAATACGCCCTTATGGCAACATGTACGTTATACTAATGCATTGGCTGAGATGACAGCAACACCGGGTTTCTGCAATGTTAAGATAAATGATGAACTGTGTTGTTTAAATAAAGGCAAAGATTTCCTGGCGCCTACTGAACTAGTAATGGCTGGAATAACCAATGCTTTGTTGTATCAGAGGGAATTGTTACAATCAGGCTTACAAGAAATATTAGATTGGACAGTGAATAATCCAAGTGAATTGAATGGCGATAAGCTTTATAAAAAAATGAGTACAACATTCGGTGAATCGTCTGCTTCTTACAAAAACTCTGAATGAACTTTGCTAATCGTCTGCGGTAAGAGGGCTAAATGCGTGGAGATAAGACGTTCGTGACTAATAGCGGAAACACCAAATAAAAATATACAAGCTGCTCTGAACAACATACCACCCAGTGAAGAGTTTATGTTCGATGAAATAAAGTTACTATCGCTCATTCAGTCCCTCGGAGGACCCCATAACTGGTTAAAGTCAACACAAGCCTACAAATCGAATGAGAAGCCTAATATAAAGCGAAAAGTTAATGAACCTTCAACTTCGAGAGACTATAGCCAATCAAAAACTAGCTTTCATAATAAGGACAGGAAACAACAGACTAAACAGACTTACAGAGGCAAGGCAGATAACAATAAACAAACAAAAAAAAACATTTCGTAACAAGGGCAGAAAGAAATGACTATCCGACACAACTATTCAGGGGGGGTCAACTAGCCAGGTTCAAGGAGAAGTGGCAGGCAATGGGTGCCAACAAATTCATTATGTCCACAATCACGGGTTCACGAATACCCCTTTTCAAAAAGCCTCCTTTAATTTGGCCGTCAGAAATGGTAATGAATCGTTTTGCTACGACGTCTCCTGCCATGTCTCAAATAATTCAGGAACTTTGGGATCAAAATATACTTCAAACGGTTGCAAAGAAAACCCTGAGTTCATCTCCCAGCTTTTTCTGCGGAAGAAAAGCGCAATTCAATGCGCCCCATATCCGATCTTCGGGAGCTAAACAAATATGTAAAGACCAAACAATTTCAACTGATTTCACATGCAAAGGTACCAGACTTTCTCCAACCTGGAGATTGGATGGTAAAAGTCGACATTTCGCAGGCCTATTTCCACGTCCCTACCAAAAAAGTGCACAGGATGTTTCTGAGACTCATTTATCAGAACCGACTATACGAGATGACCTGCCTTCCTTTTGGTCAGGCTTCAGTACCTCACCTTTTCTCTTCTGTAACATGCTGGGTTGCGGAAACCATGCGTGCAAAAGAATGTCGAGTGCTAATCTACTTAGATGACTTTCTTTTTGTACACCAAGACCGAACCAAGCTAAGTCTTCAGGCTGTGGAAGCCGTAAGAAACTTGGAGCACCTAGGCTGAAAAATCAATTTCCAAAAATCTGTACAACACCAATACAGGACTTGGAATATCTAGTGATACGGTGGCAAACGATCAAAAACAAAATGGCTCTGCCACAGAAGAAAATAAACAGGCCCAACGAAACTCTAGATCTCTACATACAAAAAACTCACATGAATTTGAGGCAATTGCAAACATGACTAGGGCAGTTGAATTTCGCAAACTTTGTCATCCCCCCTGGCAGACTACATTGTTGAAATTTTCTTACTACATTTCGTCAAGAGGCACCCCGTTAAGTGCAACTGATTCCTTAGAACGTGTATCAGGAGATGATGTGGTAGATCAGCTACACAACACTCCTTACCGATACACAAGAAACCAGTGTCTCACTTTCTTGCAACGGATGCCTCGGATGTGGGTTGAAAGACTGCTAAAGCGCGGAACTACGTATCGATAGACTGCAAAGATCGATCAGCAAGTTACACAGATGCCTTCAGCAGAACATGGAATTACGATCTAGCTTGGGTGTTACCTCCTCTCAGCTTAATACCCAGAGTGTTAGCACATCTGAACAGGGTCAAGGGAATTTACTTGATAGTGGCTCCAGAATGGCTCCAAGCCTTCTGGCTACAAGACCTGAAGTCGAGGGACTGGATGTCCCTCACGAGCTTCAGAACCTGTCAGAAACCCTGATAGATGATAGATATATTGCGAAACAGTTGGCCACAATCCACACTCACTACATACCTACCAGCTATAAAACGTTGGTTATCGTGGTGTTCCAGCGCCCAGGTGAACCCGAAAACTCCTCAGTCCACTGATGTAGCCAGATTTCTTATACATCTATTGTTGAACGAAATATTATCGTACAGTACTATTCTGGTGCACAAATCGGCTGTTAGGTATGACATTTTGTGGACCTAATGTAGAACAACAAGCTTTTTCAAACTTCATAATCAAACACGTTCTCAAAGCAATTGGAATGGCTAAACCTAAAGAGTTAAAATCTTCAGTTACATGGTATCCCAGAATCGTACTAAATTGGCTATCGTCTAACGCAGCCAAACTCACTTTATTCGAATTAATTCGAAGAACAGCTACTGTTCTTCTGTTGGCTTCGAGCCGCTTCGAGGTCACGGTTTGACGCTTTTAAGGATCTCATCAGATAGTTTCTATGACAATGGTTATAATATTTTTTTTCGTGCCCGTCTTTGGATCTAAAACCGATACTCACAATCACCATCAGTCTGTTTGGAAACTATCGAAACATCAACACAGAAATATATGTCCAGTCACACTAATTAACTTAATCGAAAAAATGCAACCTAGAAGGTCTGAAAACAAAAACAATTTAAATAATCTTTTCATTATGGTATGTGGTAGTATTAAAGCAGCCTCACGCACTGTAATTGGGAATTGGATACGTACAGTTCTCAAGGACAGTGGTATCAGTTCAGTGGTGCATCTCCGGGAAGCTGCAGGTCAGCAGTGGCTTCTCTACGGTGGCTAGATAATCAACAGATTTATGATATCCTGTCTTGCGGAAATTGGAAATCATCCAACACTTTTTCAATCATTACTGTCGCGAGATAAAAACTCCTAGAGCAGGTCTTAACACTTTTTTAACACATTTACTCCATCCTGATCCTGCAGGTTCTTTGAAGCGGCTTCGTAATTTTCTTCCCACTGCTACCAAAGTTACGCTTGCTCAATGTCTTCTACTTCCTATTTTAGACTATGCCGATGATTGTTACCTTGATCTTAGGGAGCACCAGCTAAACAGACTTGAGCGTCTCCTAAACTTCTCAATCCGGTTCATATTTGGTTTACGCAAATATGACCACGTTTCTAAATTTTGTCATAAGCTCAAGTGGCTTCCCATTCGCCTTCGCCGGAATACTCATATTCTTTCCCTACTCTTCAATATATTATTTAATCCTTATTCTTCGCGCTATCTCAAGGAATGCTTTGGGTTTCTTTGACTCGGCTAATGCCTTGTCATTGAGGTCATCAGAAAATCTTCTACTCCAAATATCGTCACATAGTACATCTTTCTACGATAATTCATTCTCAGTGCAGGCTGTTCGACTTTGGAACCATAGGCTTAGGATGTACAAGACCAACAGTGATGGATGAATGGTGTAACAAAAAATGAAATGTATATGTGTGAGTGATATAGTGTTGTCATGACGCGAGCGTAATACTATCGACAGCTTTACTGGTTGAATCTTAGGAAACATTAGTTTGAAATTATGCCCTATATAGTTCATTGAGGCTATTGTAATGATCGTAAACAACACTGAGATTCAAAATATGCAATTTCATTAACTTGAGCAACTTATTTTTTAAGTTATTATAATTTAAAAACCACACTACTTAACTGATTATGATGAAATTTCAATGGGTTGAATCTTAAACTATATCATTTCAAACAAAATCGATGTTTTCAAATGAAAGTCAAACCAAATATCATAACATGAATACAACCTTATTGAGAACCTGCTGCCTTTTACGATCTGTTAAAAATAAAAGTCATTCAAAGTTGAAGTCAAATGCATTTATTGTAGATCTAAAATGGTACAGCACTTTTCAAAGTCAAACTACTATAACTTCATCGTAACAAGATGAAACAAAACTTACCATTACTAAGTATTATGATTACCATTAACAAAATCATTAAGCTGCTAATATACAGATACTGTAAATTATTAAATTACATTTATCTGAATACCATTTGTGTAAAGCATTCACATGTGGTGAGCAAAGGTCGAATTTGTCCCTTGTGTAAACATAGCTCCTTGGGCTGTAGAAATGACGACGTGTACATAATTTCGATGATCTTTACTAACTGGCATACTAAACATATAATTCTTTAAAGTCTGCTTTTAAGTCTAAAAGCCGTTTTATCATTATTTTTGTTGCAGCTTAAACTTCTTTTTATTCTTTAAACTTCTTAAGAGCTAATTTTTTTTCTGTCATTTTTGTCATTACTTAGAACATTGGTTAATAAGTTTTTTTCCTTGGAGACAGTACTTGATTTGAAGGACCAGGTAATAGCTTACGGTGGTGATATATCTATATTTAAGTAAGAACAGGGCCGCCTTATTTTCAATTTGATCTGAAAGGAAGAATAAAAATTATTTCGTGTCAGGATAGCCATAGCTATCCAGCGCTGCAATGAAGCGAGTATTGTAGTATTGCACCAGGGATGCTAAGGGAAGGGTTATTAGATTGACTCAACATGTCCTACAGTATTTACATAAAAAAAAAATTAACCATGTATTTTACTACAAGCTAAACTGTTACTTGTGTCATCATTTCTTAAAGCTACTGACTAACATTTCCACAGCTTCATGCATTCAGGACATTAAAAGTTGGTATTGAGTCTTTCATTAGTATACATCGATGTTTTCTTTGTATGAAGCATTTTGATTCAAAGTTCACTACAAACTGTTGAGTTTTTATTTAGATTCCGTCAATAATCCGAACCTTTTTATCACATACTGAAATACATTATAAACATATACGCGTGCATTTGGTTATTTCAAACTCTGTTAAATAGCCATTTGTATAAAGATACTAATATTTTATGACAGAAGTAAGAGATATTTCCAATTATTTATTGAGTGATAGGGGAACTTTTCACAGAAAACATCATAATAAATTTTGAATAATATATCTTGTGATAATATTTACTCCCTTATTCGTAAACACTCAATAAGCTATAAACTGATCTGTCAACTTCTCGCTAATTATTATGCAATTATATTATTTTTTAAACTGATTTATGATTAAACTAACTACCGGTTATTTTTGAGGTTCGAATATGTACCCGAGCAGTCACGTTGAACCTACAGGTCAGACACAAACTATCGACTTTATCGATACTTGTGACGTCAGGACTTTGTCAAGCCCTTTCGTAAACAAATTTTTTACAGTTTTTCGTAAAATACTAACCAATTCTTCATTTAGCAATGTAATTTAATGATAAGTATGAAGAGAAACCTTTTATCTACTATTTTCATAGTTCTTATAACTCAACGAAATAATGATTATCAAAAAAGCAGTACAAATAAACATAAGTTACCTGTGAAAAGTGTATATATTCGGGTTATTGTGTCTTGTAACCTCACATTCACTCACTGAACAAGACACCATGCTTGCAGAATACATATTTTATATTATAATCGTAAGATATTTGAGTAAATACACAAAATTCGATCCGACTTGGAAGCGGCCGGGACGCTATGGCCTCTTACTCGCGTAAAAAATGACATACTGTCTTCTTGTTTCACTATCTCTTTTTCTCTCGCGACGGTTTGTAGCAGCCTAGGACCTTTCACTCCCACACTTCGTTGGTCTATTGAGCGTAGCGAAAAAATCCTAGGTCTATGTTTGGAACAGTCTGCCAGTATAGATACGAAAATTGATTAAAAAAAAGGGGGGGGGGGGCATAGCCGGCATATCTATGTTTTTGTGTTCAATGTTTAGAAAAACCTTCGAGAAAGTAACCCGAAGAGACGCCATTCTATTAGCTTTGTAAAAAACAAACTTCCGCCAATTTTTCTCATATCGAAACACGTTCTAATTGGCTAAGCCACCACCACGTGATTCCAATAAAGCTCACTTTACGAGCAAGGGTGTTGAAAAGTAATTACTTTGATTCGCATATATTACATTAAGTAAAATATTAAATGACTCCCTAAATAACGTAATCAAATATCAAACTACGATATTATTGAAAAAATTTAGATCGCTGAGTATTAAGAAATTCGGTATTTAAAAATATTAAAAATGGTTCCATATATAAGGCTTCCTTCGAAGTGTAACAGGTTTAGGTATAAAATAAGTATTTGGGTGTGTTTAGATATACATAAAACTAATTCAAACTATTAAGATAAAGATCTTTGATACAATACATATAATAAATTGAAAAATAATAATAATGGCTATATAATAAGTGTATAGGTGTATTAGATATTTTACTAACTATGTAAGACAAAACTATATAGATAGAAATTAATAAGTTGTACGATATCTGTTTAAATTCCACTGTATCTTTTAGAAACAGTGATGGTCCAGATGACTATGAATTTCCGTGTAGAAATTCCATGGTTGGAATTAAAAATTGCCCATAAGAAGGGTAACATAATATCGACAATTATCTATATAATATCGATATACACCACCATAAGCACAGTAATCACAACACTAGGAGGAAGGATATTTTAAATTTGGAGTGTGTCCGATATAACACACTAGTTGCCAGATTGACTGAACCGTGAATTCCACTCTCGAGGTTGGTTTCTCGATGAGAAAAACAGATATGCGGGTCTTATACATTTACTGAGGTGAGTTCCATACCACATTCGGTTAACTTTTATGTACTCCCAGTGAATTCCGAACGCACCCGTTAAGTACGTTTACTGTCACAGTATTGAGCTAAAACAGTAGTTTGACTCAGCTGTGTCCCTGAACTCAGTGCTAATCTGCAATGAGAAAAAGTTGTAAAACACCCATTAGTTTGCGTTATTTATCATAATTTTTGTTTGGCTACCCAATTAAATGCAGTTAATAACAGTTAATTATTCGGTTAATCAATTGAGGGGGTACTACAATTATGTTCATTAAGTACATAGTTTAACGTAAACGTAAAAAAAATCGTTTATAATCTAAACCAATACCATAAAAGACAAGATTAATACCTTCTACGTATGTTGGTCAAAATAAATTCGTCAATTTTGCGTTGCGATACGCGTAACGTGTTACTAGCCACTAGCGACATTTAGCGGTGGTATTTAACAGCAACAACCATAAAATGCGGTTCCTCAAACGTAAAAAAATAACTTTATTAAATAACTACTTGGTTAAATTAGTAATAACCGTCTTCGCATCTATACATAAGAGCGCTAGGGTATGAACTACCGGTTGTAATAAATCTACAAAAACCTACCTAATTACCCTTTTTATGTTGCTCCATATTTTTATGCACAAAGGGGAAAACGCGTGTCTGCAGCTCGTGGCACTTATATTTGGACCATTTCAGCGTCTTCTCACTTTTGAGAAGGATTGGATTCAGCCCCTTAAAAAAATATTGTACAGGGATAATAAAATTATACCATTTTGCCAAATTTATACTACTTCATGTTTCTTTTATATCGTATATTTTATCGGTTACGTTTTTTGTTCTTCTTATTTTGAATGAAAATAAATATTAATGTTATTTTGTAAATCTTAATAATTATGTTGCTTTAATTGAAATAAAAATATTCATGAAATTCAATAGGTATATCGATCAAGTTCAGGCAAGTGGACGTCGATCTCGACTAATTCAACAATCAGAACTTCGTTCTTAGCACTGACACGATGTAAAATGTTGTCAGATGTCTTACAAAATATGCAATTATTAGATAAATGTATTTTACAGCATCGCAACAAAAGTATTATGGAGGCTAAGGAGCGAGCTGCAAGTTTATTACTTAATTTAATTTTTGCCAAGCTAACTTTGCTGAACACTCTTTAACAATCAGCAATTGCGTGAGGTTCAAACGGGCAATCAAGAGCAAATATGGTATGGCGTAAATGGTTAGTTTTAGGTGATATCACACCAAGCGCTTATTTTTGCCCTTACCGCTGTAAACAACGACAGTAAAGCGTAATAGGGCTCAGAAATAATATACACAAAGCCGGTCAACCCTTTAGCTTTATAACCTGGACTGGCTTTATATAAAACAAAATTTTACTATTATTACAAAAATATTATTGTATTTTTTGTAGTGTACGAATAGTAAAATTATACTAAGGAATTCTAAGAATAATATTTATTCGTAGAGGAAATCCAAAACTGCTTCTAAGATTTTGTGTTTGTGAGTTATGTAACAGAGTGCATTGCTCTTGCGCGCATTGTATTTACGAAGCTTAACTTCTGTATTCTCGGTACCTGGAGTGCGTTCAGAGGCTCAGAGTGTAGTTGTTTCGTTGTTTGGTTGTTTTGCAACTTACCCTGAGGTATGGAACGACCGGTTGTTTTATAACCTCAAACAAATTCTGACATTGACAGACTTACATAATTATCGTAATAATAATTGCTATTTAACACTATCACAAATTCGTTTTCCATTTTTATTTAAGTTTTATATTTTGAGAAATTATATTAGTATTTATATTTTTTGAGATATATGGGTGAGCGCATCAGATAGAATACGATATCAACGTCAAGGTCATTTCATGTCACGCGTTTTATGGTTAAAAAGTTGCAACCTTCAAAGGTTTGGAACGGTCCAGTTGTGACAACCGAATGCTCTACTCGAAGGTTGTGAACGACGTTAGAGTGAAAACTTGCTCTCCGAGTGCGCTCTAACCAAGGTTCGGAACGCACCCCTGCTCTCGGTGTTTTGTGTCAGCTGGTTTTGACAGCTAATCTACCTGGTCTATGGTTGTTTTTCTGCCATCGCATGAGTTGTGTATTTTGTGTTACATACATGTACGGTACGTGTTGCACAACAAAATATATCGTTTCGTAGGCATCGTGGCTTGGGCTTGATGATTCATAATTCTTAATATTCTAGACGTAAACACATATTTATACGTGAGACCGTCCGAGAGCGTCGTCACTCGTCATTCAGTGATTATTAAAAGTGAAGTGAGACTGTGTTTGTTGTTCAACTCTGCTAACAATAAAATAATACTTTCAGGTAAGGCAACTAAAAATATTTTTTACCGTGATCGTGATAACGTAATACAAAGTTAAATTTACAAATATTTAAAATGTGTAGCATTGTGTTTGCATTGCGTTGCGGCGCACATTTTGTTTACATTTACACAAAATGGCGATAATTATCGAAGTCTTTTTGGCTGTAGATAAAATCAAGTGAAATGAAGACTCACATAACACATGCATATATATTTGCATGCAAAGCTGTGAATGTTGTACTAGAATTCATTATTGCGCCATAAAAGTATAGGTTGAATATGTTTGTTAAGAGAATGTTTAAGATTTTTCTTTTCGCTTACTAAATCTGATCGCATTAATTACGTTAATTTGATCTAGGTATTATTGGGTGAAATTTAACTTTAAATAGTACAATAGTATTCCCACCAAGTGCACCCAAAGCCCAGTGGAGCTGTATAATCGAAAGTGGCAAGCAACATTCTTGTCTTCCATAAATTTAAACTAGTACACAAGCTGGTAGGCTTATAGCTGAGCAGTCTTACAGCTGTAAGGCTGCTAACTTTTAATAATCAGGACCACTACATCCTAGTTATGAATGAAATTCTATTGTTATCATTATCACTGTTGCCAATGGGTTAATTCAGCCTTATGGCACAATTCATTATTAGCTGACATCTTTTTCATACTTGGCAGATTTCAGTTTCAGCTTAAACATAATACTTTCATATATACCTATAGTATATCATACCCCCTATTTGTGTTGTCATTGCCCAGTCATCATCAACCATTTTTATCTAATTTCTTTAGTAGCTTGTCATAAAAGTGCCTATTAATAGTGGGGTACATGTTAAAAAGAGTCCATTAAAAGCTTCAATTTTAATCTTGCATCCTTGTGAAGCAGCAATGGTCCATTGGCAATGACTATAGAATGCTGTGCATCAGATCCATCAGATCCGTGCATTAGAATCCTATCTCTATCAGCCGGATAGTCCACTGCTGAATACAGCCTCCCCCAATATGGGGGTTGCCATAATCCTCATGCTTGGCAGGCATCTAGGAGATCACAGTGTGAGATATCAGTTCTTGAGAAGTTGCTGCTGCCCACCTTCTGGTGTGTTACCCTTAGTCGCCTCTTGCGACACCCACGGGTAGAGATGGGTGGTGACATTCTTGCCCGGCACCCCACTGCGAAGAATCCTATCACTGGCTAGTAATTCACTGTATGAGAAAATTATGCAAATGCTTGTCTGGTTTTAGGAAAATCTAGTACTTTACAGTGTGTTTCTCTACATCTGTCCTTGACAGCAAGTTCTAATGCCAGGATCAGGTTAAAAATCTTCTACCACATCATCCTTGTGGATAAAAAATATCCAGGCGAGATAAGTGGTTGAAGGCTGACAGCTTTTCAGCAAAAATATTTGCTTGAAAGTAACTCTTTTTGCTGTTACCTGGCTAAGTAACTCAAAGAATCTCAATCACCAGAGTTAAAATACAAATAAGCTTGCATACAAATTAAATTAGAAATTTTATATCAAAATGAGTTAGGTAAGTATAAGTATTATTGGTTACAATAAGGTAGGTTATTAACATGGGTAATTTAATTACCATTTTGTATTAAATTTTCTAATTCAATTCTTAGTCACGAAACATTTGTATGTAATTAAATTATTTACTTATAGTTGATGGTTTCTTCCACTTCATTGTTTGAATATATTTGTGATGTAGTTACTAACAATGCTGTGGTCCAACTAGTTATTTTTTATTTATTTATAGCTCATAGCTAGCCTTTGACCACTATCTCACCTTATGGTGTGATTGAGGATGTTGTACAGGCTAACCTAGAATTTACTGGCTTGCAAGGACAGCCGCCGGAATTCACCGTTAGGTGCTTGGCGACCGATATTCTATTCGAGGGTGGTAGCCAACAGATGAACAGGTAATTAACAAAGATTTGTTAATATTGTGAAAACTATTGAACAGTAGGTAATTAACAAAGATTTGTTAATATTGTGAAAACTATAGCTCAGATCATGCTCAATCCAACGGGAAACCATCGGGGATCGCGGCCCGCGTGTTTTGATGCGTGGAACTATAGAAAAATTAATTTAATTTCTATAGTCAATAACTTTTACACTATTGAAGCTATTTAACTGAAACCAACGTGGAACGAACATTTGTGGCATTACTACTGACAAGACATCCAAGTCATGACAGCGGCGGACGTTGCCTAACTTAGCTGATCGAATAAGAATGGCTAGGCAAACTACTCTACAAGCACTTCAATCCCGTGATTTCATTCTCTTTAACGTGTTGTGGGAACTAGGAACCTATTGTGCCCTATTACTAAGCCACCTCCATAGGGTGCCGGGCTAGAATTTCACCCCCCATCTCTACGTGTGGGTGTCGTAAGATGTAACTAAGGGTAACACACTAGAAGGTGGGCAGGAGTGCTTTCTGAGGAACTGATATCTGACACTGCGATCCGCAAGAAGCCTGCCAAGCGTGGGGATTATGCAACCCCCCACCCCCACCCATAATGGGGGAGGCTGTGTGTGTCAATTAAAATTGTCTCGGAATATGTGATATTATAAAATTACAAAATGACTCATAACTCTTATTTGTCCTCTCGTTCTTCACCATCGGTGGGAGGGAGTTTCCTTAAGAGCCAGTAATTCTAGATTAACCCTGTTAATACCCTCAAACACATCATCACTTACCATCAGGTGAGATTGTAGTCAAAGGCTTAAATACCTACCGGAAAAAAAACAAAAGACAGGGATATATCTACAGGCGTCAAATAAGTATAATTATAAATCAACAAATAATAAAAACCGGCTAAGTGCAAGAACGTACTCTAGCTACGGATGTCGAAATGTATAGAAAAATACTATTTTTGATAAATGTTGGTCACACCCTTAGGCACAAATTACAAAAGGCCCTCGGGCTCACTTGGACAGTCGGACTTCCTCTTGGCCGGTATTTTATTCAACTACCAAACGCCAATGTTGATAATTCGGTGGTGGCGAAGATTATTCTGAAAGAAAACTGTTTATTTTTCGTTTCTTGTGATCCTCTAGCGTGATATCCGTCCACAATCATAATCTTTTTATAGCACTCTATGAGGTAGTGCTTGCCATACAAAAGTAGTTTTGTCGTATTTTAAATACGAAGTATTCAAACTCTGTGCTTCTGTTTCGTTGGCCGAGGGAGCACGATGTGCGAGCGAAGGTTCCCTGCTTTAGCTTACACAAAAACACAATTCTTTCGTATCTCCGGTTGTTCAACACGACAGGTCGCATAATTTTGGAAATATTTCAAAATGATGGAGATTTAGGGTTTAAAAACTTAATTTATTCTTTCAATAGTAAGCTATGCAAGGGCAGACTCGTGAAGTTAACAGTTCAGAGAACCATTAGTTAGTTTCTTAACCCATCACCTAGTAATCCCCCCATAGTCTAGTAAAATTTCCTACCTATAGTAAGCATAGATGAATCGGCATCGAAGAGCTAGTTTATTAATCCGAAATTATTTAGCAATGACGCATAGCGGGCTTCGACAAAAATTTATTTGCGCGGCGGTCCCGTCGCGGCTGCCAAACTGATGCGGTCCATACTTACTGGGAGATAAATCAAATTTCCCACTTATAGTCAATATATGATGAATCAGTGTTAAAGGCTACGTAGGGTTAGTTTATTAGACAAGATGATGCAACAACACAACGGTATTCTGAAATTAGCAATGCGGCGGCGTAGCTGGCTTCGACTAAAATTGAATTATAAAAAGCAGCGGTTCCATCTCGTCTGCCAAACAGATGCGGTCCATACTGACAATAAACCTTATATACACATTCCATAGAACACTGAAAAATCGGGAGAATCATCCTTCCCCAATACCTAGATAGAGTATATATAATACGATGTACTATGTATAATCTGTGATACGGTGGCAGTATGTCGGGAGGTTCTCCACACGAGCCCGTCCTTCCACCACCTCCAATAAATTAAAATCAAACACTGTGTACGGTATTATGTATGTCAATTCTGTGTTACGGTGGTATGTACGAGCAATCACATAATAATATATAAGTCCCTATAGTTTTTCGTGCGAGACGAAGATGAAAGGAATCAATCCTTCGTTCACAGATTTCAAATTGCATGAGGCGAGAGTATATTGAACTAATCTGTGGTCGAACTGTTTGGACTTTTATAGCTTATTACCGCTTGATAAGTGGTAGGGAGACTTGGTTTGGTTATTATTTGGTCACAGATCAAGTGTGTATTTGGTGCATATAACTAATGCATTTTTAGATACTGTGATCTTTTAGCAATTTTTATAGATGATAAAGATAACTTAATTATAAACATTCCCGAAACAAAACTGAGATCTTAGGTAAACATTCTGAGCTGAAGTCAATTCTGGCCTTGATATTTGGTAACGGTTGTAACAATAACAACCCATCACTACCTCCCTTCAGCCACCACACCTTTGCCACCTTCCTGTATTGTAAATAAAAATAACTGCACGTTCCTGACATAAATCAATACTGGCGCTGTTGGTAATAGGTGTTGAAACTGTAAAGTTGCTTGGTCTTGGAATTCCGAGGACCAGGGGGCTGCGTACGCAGGCCTACGACTACCTGTGGCTCTTCTGATCATGCGCGAGCCCTGACTTCAACTCGCCCCTTAGTGTCTCCGGGGTCGCCGTTGATGCGATACATTAAACTTGCGTTACGCAACCAGTGCAGCCATTTTATCATATAGATATGGTTGTATGGTTGCTTTTAATTTAACGCGAAACTAAACTCCAATAGTCCGATATACATTTCTGAATAGGAAATACGTCATCATGCCTAACGTACTTGTCATACTGGTTATGTTCCTGGTTGTAACATATTCACTATGGAAATTTGTGCAGCATTTGAAAGGAAACTCTAAAGACACTCTTGGCATCATCAAGACGCTAAGCATTCTGAGCTATAAGAAGAAAAAGCGTGTTAATAGATTATTAATCGTCGAACATGGCATTGCAGTTAACATGGAGGATCAAGTACCGTTCAAGGTCTACACTTTCTGGCAGGAGGGGTCGAAGCCGGAGGTGCGAAGATTCGGCGTGGACAAGAATGTCGTATCCAGCTATAACTACTTGTACGCGAAGATCCAGGAGGTGAATCCCAAACTGAAGGAGAACACTTTCAGTGTCTCTTGGCAAGGTAAGGAAAATATTTTAGTCTCATGTCTTATATATATAGCAGAAGGTTGACGTAACAGGCGGCCGGCGATAAAATTTAAAGTCTTTATAATAAGTCATTGCGTTGCCTTTTGTGTTGTAACAGAACATATTATATGTATGGACAGGGGCCCTTCTTAATCCCCGTAGTCCCACACTTTGCCACTGTGCCGTGGCGTATTCGACTGGGCTCCTGAAATGTCACAGGAAGACACCAGCCGATATATGTGCTACTAGGCACGTGGGTATAAAACGGCGGGAAGGACCTACCTTCGGACGACGTGCTAGTCGCTCCGTCGAATTATCGCTAAACACCCTAAAGCTAGATAATTGATCAATCAGCTAACAATACGGAATTATATTAGGATACTTTCCCTGATCTCGATCTGCCGCCGAACAGCAATCCGTTGCTCGCACTAACATTATATCCACCCCACATTTGTAGAATAAGAGTAGGAATATGACGCATATATAGTTTAATGAAAAAATAGTTAAAATTATACAATACTCGCCTTTTATATAATATATAAACTAAACAAGCCGAAGTTTAAGTTGGCGAGGTCAGGTCCTTTGTTTGCATCGGATGAAGTGGGCGGGGAGAGGTAGCACCCCCTCTGACCTCGTGATTAGGGGTGGCTCTCGTTTCTTCCTTTCACGTCCCAACTGTCACCCGCCACAACATTGATTACCTACACAGTACAGTGTGATGTAGATTACGTTATTGAATAGATATCAAGTGAAAAAGTGGTTGGTTAAATAGTCTATAAATATTATTATTCTGAGTATCTTTATTGCTATGCTAAAAATTGCTATTTCCATAGTCATTAAGATTATAATGAAAGTGTTTTACTGCGAAAGTATCGTACGATACTATTTATTTATACATATTTCAATATTTCCATTGGAAGATTAAAGAAACGGTGCGTGGTCAGCCGGCCGCCATTATTGCACCTCTCTTGGGTGACCTTCCGTTCCGTTACGAATTGCGTACTTCCGCCCCAAATGTTTGCGCATGCGTGGCTACGAAATGGTATATGCGAGAAATTTAAATATTAATAATTATTTTATGATTTGTTATGTTTTATGTTATTGTGACAGAACAAGCCCGAGGCCCTCCTGATGTTAAGTGGACAAACCTCTGCATATAACAGACGCATTTCGTCAAGGACGAATTGCACTGTGCCCGTCACACTGAATTGTAATTTTTTCTGGCTCTCAAGGACTGCTGCCGGAACACACTGTTAGGTGCTTGGCGACAGATTTTCTACTTGAGGGTGGTCGCTAGCCAGGCGGGCGTTCGCGAAATGCCCTTCCACTATGTGGTGAAGCTCAAGCCCGCGGCGGGATTCGAACCATGGACCTGCTGCACGGCAGTCCATAGCCAATGCCACTGAGCCATAACTGGTTCAAAAAAATATTTTTATTATGTTATCGTGATAGAACAAGAACGAGGCCTACCTGGTGTTAAGCAGTAACCTCTGCCTGTAACAGTTACAGTGTGTCACAAGTGATCAACTGCAGTGTGGCCATCACTCTGAGACATAAAGTTGTTAAATCAAGTCCTGTAATTTCAGCGGCACCCATTCACTTCAAACCGGAACATAGTAATGCGAACATTACTGCTAGGAGATATGAATAAGTACGGTGGCAGTACTTTCCGACAACGTTGACGTCAATAAAATTGAACGAACTCGCACAAAGAAGCGCTTTTTGAAGCGCTCGTAGCGAAGTTTACTTAGCTGTTCTCAACCGATCAGCAAAGTTAAGCAACGTCGCCCGCGGTCATGAGTTGGATGGGTGACCGCTAGTGACATTACTACTGAGCGCTTCCGTGATTCGGAGGGCACGTTAAGCCGTCGGTCCCGGTTGTCGTCTTAGGATGGCAGTCGTTATAGCATGGTGGTAGGGCATTTCGCGAATGCCTAGCTACCACCCTCAAGTAGAAAATCTGTCGCCAAGCACCTAATGGTGTGTTCCGGCAGCTGTCCTTGAGAGTCAGTACTTCTAGGTTAGCCTGAACAACATCTTCGACCACGTCATCTCTTACCATCAGGTGAGATAGTAGTCAAAGGCTAACCTATCAGGCATAAAAAAAAAAATGTTCTTACATATAATCACGTAATACGCGAGAATCGGAAAATATTTACGATATCTTATTATTTAAATACTTTTGTATATTTTAAGGTATTAGAGGGTAGTTTATGGAATCATGTACATTTATGTTCAATAACTTCAAGGTAATATAAATGAATGTCACCACTCTATCTCTACCCGTGGGTGTCGTAAGAGGGGATTTTTGGGGCTTTCTGTGGGACTGATATCTCACACTGGTATCCCCAAGACGCCTGCCATTTTTTTATAAACCCGAGAATACTGTGATCATGTAAAATGGTTACCAAATCTAGGTAAAAGCGCGATAAAGCTGTTAAAGTTTTGATTTTCCCGCCATAAACTTGAGTTTCCACCTTAAGGTTGAACTGGCCGGTAACTTTTCCATACAAACGCCGTAGGATGATCACTCCCTTATTTGAGGTTTTAGGTCCACAACTAAGCATGATATCGATTTATCTCTTCATTATCTAGACTTGTCTTGGCACCGATTTGTAAAAAAAATCTTCACATGATAGTTATAAGCCTCGAAACATCCCTGTAATATCACGAATTTTAGCGCATGTTTAGTCGTAAATAAACGACTTATAGAGCATGAAATCCCTAAAATTATTTACATAGAAGCATAGCTCAGTTCATGATCATTTTAGATAACATTTTGGAAAACAAATACATCCAGTAGTATAATCATAAACATCCTAGAGCCAAAGGTCGGCACACATAGTTTTGCGCGCTAGTTTTTCGTTCAAAATATTGGGCATCTCATGTCAATACTTCCATTCAGCGGTGAGGGAAGCGGGCGGGCGGGTCTCATGCGCAGCACACTAATATATAATTAACAAAACGCACACTACCAAAAGTCACGTGCACCGCGCCGCGATCTTAGAACATAATATTTTAATGTAGGAATGCCCTGTTGCTTTTTGGTGTGCACGTATGGATACACTACCAATATGTAGTGCCTATGCCTACTTACGTACTTATATATATATATATATATATATATTTACATATGTTGGGAGTTGGGGACCGGATTTTCTTTCGCATTTGATTAGTTTGTTCGTGATAGTAAGTGTCGGACGCCATAATCCATATAGATAGGTACTTGGGTAATATAAATACGTAACTATGTCTAGGTACTCACCTACTCTCTCCTAAGTTAGTACCTAGTAGGTATTAGTCAATACGCAGGTCATGATAGCTATGGTGAGTACCTAATCATTTTAGCAACACTTAGACAATATAAAAAGCTGCATTTGGTTAGATACGGTATGGACGTAGGTAGTCCGCATTCTTTTTAGAATATAGTCTAAGCAGTAATATAACTTCGAGAAAGTACCTACCTAACACAAAGTAGTAAAGGGTTAGAGTTAGAAGCTCAATGGAAGATACCTACCTATCTACGATATAATTATCATTTATCATATAGGCCTGCCTAGGCACGCAACTGCCAGCGATGTCAAATCGACATTCGCGGGCGCGCATTACATTGCATACCTATCTACATAGCTATAAGATCACAACAAATAATAAAGTTAGTACTATGTATCTACCTACGTAAATTAGTAGAATAAGTATGTATATTTGTAGTAGGTACTTATACCTAAGGTAGTACGAAAGTTTATATGGTAAACTTAGCGATGATTGTAGGCACTTACCTAATCAAAAATAACCTATGATTAGTTATTGATTTTTATTGGAAATAATTTAAATCAGTTACGGGTAGGTAGAGAATTTTTATTCCAAATGTGTTCTACCAGGATTGGTAGATCCATGATGCCATCGTACATTACCGCTTAGAGACAGATTTTGAAATCGGTACGACACACTCTCATCTCAAA
The DNA here is from genome assembly GCA_963890685.1 of Plagodis pulveraria. Classification (NCBI taxonomy): domain Eukaryota; kingdom Metazoa; phylum Arthropoda; class Insecta; order Lepidoptera; family Geometridae; genus Plagodis; species Plagodis pulveraria. The sequence goes on from OY982951.1 coordinate 11,252,478, forward strand.
GCTCGCTATCCGGGCGAGCATTCGCAAAACAACCTTCCACCATGCGGTGAAGTTCATGCCCGCGGCGGGTTTCGACCCATAGACCTGTTGCGCGGCAGTCCATTGCTAAGAGCCATCACTGCTTCCCGTTAAGTGTTTAGTGACAGAATTTCTACTTGAGGGTGGTAGCTAGCCAAGCGAGCATTCGCAAAATGCCCTTCTACCAAGCGGTGAATTTCAAGCCCGCGGCGGGATTCGAACCATAGACCTGCTGCGTGGCAGTCCAAAGTTAATGCCACTGAGCCATCACTGCTTCCCGTTAGGTGCTTTCTGACAGATTTTCTACTTGAGGGTGGTAGCTATCCAGGCGAGCATTCGCAAAATGCTCTTCACCAACGCGGGGAAGCTCAATATCGCGGCTGGATTCGAACCATGGACCTGCTGCGCGGCAGTCACTAGCTAATGCCACTGGCCCATCACTGCTTCCCGTTAGGCGCTTACTGACAGATTTTCTGCTTGAGGATGGTGGCTAGCCAGGCGAACATTCGCAAAATGCCCTATGACCTTCCACCAAGCGGTGAAGCTCGAGCCCGCAGCGGGATTCGAACCATAAACATGCTGCGAGGCAGTCCATAGCTAATGCCACTGAGTTCACGTTAGTTGCATGGTGACAGATTTTCTACTTGGGTAGCTATCCCGGCGAGCATTCGGAAAATGCTCTTTTTTTATGCCTGATAGGTTAGCCTTTGACCACTATCTCACCTGATGGTAAGTGATGATGTGGTCGAAGATGTTGTTCAGGCTAACCTAGAAGTACTGGCTCTCAAGGACAGCTGCCGGAACACACCGTTAGGTGCTTGGCGACAGATTTTCTACTTGAGGGTGGTAGCTATACAGGCGGGCATTCGCAAAATGCCCTACCACCATGCTATAACGAATGCCATCCTAAGACCACAACCGGGACCAACGGCTTAATGTGCCCTCCGAAGCACGGAAGCGCTCACTAGTATTGTCCTAGCGGTCACCCATCCAACTCATGACCGCGCGCGACGGTGCTAAACTTTGTTGATCGGTTGAGAACAGCTAAGTAAACTTCGCTACGAACTCTCCACCACGCGGTGAAGCTCAATATCGCGGCGGGATTCAAACTATGGACCTGATGCGCAGCCAGTCCATAACCAATGCCACTGAGCCATCACTGCTTCCCTTTAGGTGCTTGGCGACCGATTGTTTACTTGAGGGTAGTAGCTATCCAGGCGGGCATTCGTATAATGCTCTTCTACCACGCGGTGAAGATTAAGCCCGCGACGGGATTCGAACCATGGACCTGCTGCGCGGAAGTCCATAACCTATGCCACTGAGCCGTCACTGCTTTACAAAATATGTTGTAGTAAAAGCAGTAACTTGCTAATTATGTAATAAATAATTATTGTAGGTAAATATTTACTACATCAATATGAAAAGAACAAACTAATACATTTACTATGTACCTACAAATCATTGTACCTACTTACTAAATATTTACCTACTATAGGTGAAATAACATCAGTATGTTATTATAAAACGAACGAAAATTATAACAGCTGGTACCTACTGTCCGAAACAAAATGTATTCCTCTGTGAATATATAATATCATTTTATAAGAAATACCTACACACGTCGTGACGTAGCTTGAGACACTATCTCCGTCCGTCGTCAAACATCGTAATTCGTTCGGCATGGTTCGGCTTTCATTGATATATCGCAAACAAGTGTGCGTAATTAGCGTAGATGCAATACGGGTGTGTGATGCGCGATCACTATCTTCGTACTACTCATCACGGAGTCTTACCCTTTCCCACAAAGGTATAGGTGAAATAGCATGCTTTGTTCCCTCGCCCGCTGATAAGTTCGAGCCGTCGGCAAGTGCATCCTTAAGAGCCATTTCACAAAATCACGCTACTGAAGTTTAGGTAAATGCCAGCGCATCGCTTACACAAGCGAAAGAAGTGACGACGGAATAGCGTAACTGTGAATAAAATATTTTGATACTAGCACTCATTAATAAAGAAATGTAAGTTGCGAATTTAAAAATTTTGTGATTGGCATGAGTAAATATCAATTTCTTGTCGATTACTTGCTAATGTTATAGAAAAGAAGTAGGCATGTACATATTTATGAATGAAATTCTATTGTTATCATTATCGCAGATATCAATGGGTTAAATAGTCAACCTACATCGTGAATCGTATATTTACATTTCATCTTTGATGAATAAAAAATAGATATGTTTGAATCATTTATTGTAACAATAAACTTAAATAATAAAAAAAATATACAGCTTAAAATTATATAAATATTTGACGTAACGGGATTGATTAAAAGCTGCGGACTAAAAGCTCTTTCTTTTAAATTTTCCAAAAATTGCTATTTTCCTCGTTCACACTCTTCAGTATCTATATCCAGTCGTTAACACTGTCTGCCATAATGACCATGCATAGGATTGAGGTTTATTTTTCTGTGCATCCGGAAAACAACTTAGTACCTACCACAAACGTCCCATGACGTTTTTGGTTTTCCATTACTTAAACATGTCACCCTCATATTTTAATGTATAATTTAAATTTACTCATTTTTTTACGAACATACATAATATTTTCAAATACACTCGAGAGCAATGAATCCGGGTCACTTAAAGAATGTTAAAAATCTCGGAAACTAAAAATGATAGGTTAATGCAATAAATTGTATTTAATAGACAATGTAATACTCCTTAAATGAAAGTAAAAAAAATATGAGTCACCATACATTTTATTAACACAAAATTACATAAAGAAAAAAACTGCTGATCTCTCCTTAAAACAAAAATAGGAAACATGAAATTTTTGAACTTTATTACGATTTTCTTGAATTTTAATACTTCGTATTGCCTCCTCGTGCTTCCATTACTGCGTTTACGCGGTTTGGCATGCTGTACACCAAGTTCCTTATACGATTTTGGGGAATATTCTCCCATTCCTCTGTGAGAGCAATTTTGAGCTCACGAAGCGTGATTTTGTTGGGGGAGGGTTTCGTTGTTTTACGCATCTGCCTAGCTCGTCCCAAGCATGCTCGATCGGGTTGATATCCGGGCTGCGCGCTGGCCACTCCATACGAGTAATGTTCATCTCTTGAAGGTAGTCATTCACAATCCTACCTGTATGAGGTCGGGCATTGTCATGCATAAATATAGCATCCTCACCTAAATTGACCATAAATGGACCAACGTGATCATTGAGGATTTCTTCCACATATCTTACGCTAGTTAAAGAGCCGTTTTCTATGATCACCAGCTCTGTGCGACTTTCAGAAGAAATTCCGGCCCACACAAGTACAGACCCACCACCGTAGGCTACTTTTTCTTCGATGCATGCTTGCTTGAATCTTTCCCCTGGTCTTCGATACACTCTGTGTCTTCCATCGTGCTTGTAGAGCATAAATTTTGATTCGTCGGAGAACATAACTTTTGACCAATCTTCAATACTCCAATTTACGTGGCTCTGGGCATATCTTAGTCTCGAAATACGATGCCCACGCTCCAGTTTAGGGCCGTTTGCAGGTCTAAGGGGTTTTAAGTTAGATTCAGCAAGCCGACGTCTTACTGTCCATGCACTTGGGTTACTTCCTCCGAGGCGTCGAAACTGATTGGTGAGTTCAGTTCCTGTGAGAAAGCGATTTCGAAGCATGGTGTTCACCAAGTATCGGTCTTCTCGTGCTGTGGTACACCTGGTTCTGCCCGTTCCTGGTCTGCGTAGGTTAGAACCAGTTTCTTCGTAACGTCGGAGAACTCTTTGTACTGTTGACAGCGACACACCGACAGTCCTGGCTGTATCGCGCTGACTCCGGCCGGTTTCCAGCATTGTAAGTATTCTGGTGCATTCTTCAGACGTAAGCGACATAATTTCAGCTTGAATAATGAATATAGAGCACTATCAACATGGTTTATGTACCCACATAAATGACAGATTACAAACAAAAGCAAAACCAAATGCTGTAATTTCGTAGTTCCATCTTCGAAAGTGGCCCTTTTTCAAATTTGATTTTTTTATGATATAACTTTACAATAACTAAGAAGTTTTAATACCTTCATTTAAGGAGTATTACATTGTCTATTAAATACAATTTATTGCATTAACCTAGCATTTTTAGTTTCCGAGATTTTTAGGATTCTTTAAGTGACCCGGATTCATTGCTCTCGAGTGTATATACAGACTTGGTAAAGTTAAAATATCAATTTCTTTAAAAAGATCCCTCACAGATTCCCTAGGACCCATTTTATATATGGCTTGAATTGCACGCTTTTGTATGATAAAGATTGTATTATATCTTTGATGCAATCTATAATCAACGTATATACTTCTTGATACTAATGCAATCCTCACTATATACTCTTATGCTCACTATTTCCTCTATGGAAAATAAATGATAATAACCTTTTTATAAAAAAAATACTGGAAATGGGGTTTGAACACAGGACAAAAATAGTGGGAAACAGTAATTTAAATGCTATTTTTATTTTTTTGTAACTAACTCACCTAAAACTTCGATTCTTCTTTTAATATGATAATTTACTATTGTTCTTTAGCCATGAATTGTTACAGATTTTTACGCCAAATATTTAAAAAAAAACAAGATTAAAACAACCCAATTGTTTTAAGAACTTTGGCGGGAAAACTGTATTGGAGAGCAATATTTTTTTCTGAAAAACTATACCACCTACGGCTTTGGTCCTTTGATATTATTATTTACATGTAATTTATACACCTGTATTATTTCAGATTTATTGGTTTAGAAGTTTAAAATTAGTTACGAGATTATTTAATACGCAAATTTGCATCGGTAAGTGTTTGCGTTGCAAAATGTATCGAGTCAAAAATGACTTATACATATGCAAAATTGCGGTTTTCTAGGTTTATAACTGTTGAAGTAGTTACGAGATTTATATGAAATGACGTAATATTTTGGGGCCAAAATGTAATTTGTACTGGTTTCAGATTTCATCAAAATATTCAAAATACTTCCGTTATCTCAGAAAAATATGGATTTTTTCTTGTATGGGCAAGGATGCATCCTTTAGAAACCCATTTGGATTATGAAAGTCGGACTTACGCAGATTTTATGGTATATTTGTAAGTATTTACAAATTTACCATAAAATCTGCGTAAGTCCGACTTTCATAATCCAAATGGTCTATGGTGACTGGTAATGGTCGGACTTACGCAGATTTTATGGTATATTTGTAAGTATTTACAAATTTACCATAAAATCTGCGTAAGTCCGACTTTCATAATCCAAATGGTCTATGGTGACTATCGACCGCTAACTTGTATCCCGGTTTGTACAAATGAGGAAGGTAGTTTAATTTCCAGCTGAAGTTATCGCTGTGTTCACTTATAGACATAAACTGAATTCAAAAATATTGGAAATCAATTATTCGCCTGCCATCTTATCCTCCTAAAACAAAAGTTATAGTGAGTTACTAATTTAAACTAGAATAATATAAAAACTAGCAGACCAAAAAGAAGAAGTCAACCCTCTGAGGTTGTTAGCATTTTTCCAATAACGCTGTATAAGGCTGCATAATTGTGACGTTTCCTTTTTTTAACACAATGGATGAACAGAAACTAAAGATGTAGTTACTTAACAAGACAACAATACTTATATTATGGACAGCAAATATAACGTATAGTTTGTTACTTAAAAAAATAAGGACATGATCAAAACTCTGTGGTCGCACTATAAACTTGCGTCTAAGCGTTCCGCGTACGAAACGTCAGAGCAAGGCAAAACGAACACAGGTCCTACCTCGATGGGCGCTCGCGCGGTACTGATCGCCTCGCGCTTGTACATTTCAATTTATAAGCATTTCGAGTTATGTTATATATTTTTTCTTGTCTAACAAAACATAGTTAATATCACAATTTATTGAAGATCAGATTAATAAAAGAATGGACTTTCTTTTCATATAACATCTGTTTGGAATTACACTTTATTAAACGCAATATATCGTGGTAAACTGCTGATATAATTCGTGGAAATTGGCGCAAGATCTTTATTTTTTTTTCTACAATGACGATTAATTATCGATATTCTAGTACACTATGTGTCAACAGGACTATATGCCTGATGCACAGTTTTTTTTTAAGTTAATTTGATGAATATTTATACAAGAGATAGAACTCTGAAGTTGGCTATGTGTACTTTAATTCGTAAAACAAGGTGCGGGAGATGAGTCACTACAAAATAATTAATGTTATGTTTGTAAATCTGGTACATTAACTGAAAAGAGAACAGATTATTCTATTTTTATCAATTATTAAACAACTTGTAGATATTTCCTATGATAGTAAATTAAGCGCTTAAAATCTTCGTATACCGCATTAAAATGTAAAATGCCTCTTAACGTCTGTGTTCAATTCTAAACAAACTTACTGTTTTTTTAAACTATGGCGTAATGATATTAACGCTCTTATGATTATTGAGACATGCTCAGCCGGGGCCGTGTTAAGCAATGCGGGAGCCCTTCCTCACACAAAGCATAAGGCTATTTTAGAAAGCAAAAACCAATGAGAATTATTAATAAGTTATTTCTGTAACTATTATTGAGAGCCAGTAATTCTAGGTTAGCCTGAACAACATCTTCAACCACTTTATCACTTAACAGGAGAGATAGGGGTGAAACGTTAGCCAGCTATTAAAAAAATAGTATTATGTAACATAAGCGTTTATGATAATTATCTATTATTTTTTCATGTTGTAAAATGAACGCTCTTGGTGACCATTACGAACCAAAAAACACATTTGAAATTTATATATAATCTTGCAATTTCGGGAGCAATTCTTAAGACTGAAGGGAAGTCTCGAATGTTCATACAAAAAGAGAAAACGTTTCTACCCCCCTAAATAATCACCGCTTTTGATGATTTTTGAAAATCTTATAGATGTTATCAATATCCAGGTTTATAGGTTTTGATTTTTATCATTATATTAAAGGAATTTGAATTAATGGGTATTTAAATACCGATGGTTTCTCAAAACTTGTATCTCTAGTTTGTGAATTGTATATATGAAAAATAATGATAAATAAAGAAAATGGAAAACTTTTTTTTTATATGCCTGAGGAACTATAGGTTAGCCTTTGACCACTATCTCCCCTGATGGTAAGTGATGATGTGGTCGAAGATGTTGTTCAGACTAACCTAGAATTACTGGCTCTCAAGGACAGCTGCCGGAACACACCGTTACATGTTTGGCGACAGATTTTCTACTTGAGGGTGGTAGCTAGCCAGGCGGGCATTCACAAAGTGCCCTACCACCATGCTATAACGACTGCCATCCTAAGATAACAGCCGGGAACGACGGCTTAACGTGCCCTCCGAAGCACGGAAGCGCTCAGTAGTAATGTCACTAGCGGTCACCCATCCAACTCATGACCGCGGGCGACGTGGCTTAACTTTGCTGATCGGTTAAGAACAGCTAAGTAAACTTTGCTACGAGCGCTTCAAAATACCTACCAACCTATAAACCTAGTTTATTCTGTCAGTTATAAAATAAGACCAAATTTTTTTTCTTAACATCGTGATCCTCTATTCAAGCCGGCACATATTGTACAATATGTTATAATTGTTGTAAATTAAGAAAAAATAGGCTATATTCTAAACGAACAGCTAGATCTCTATATAACTACACTACTCAGTATAATGTTCACGACCAGACCGTGATAAAACCTTTTACAATCTTCTGCAGATGAGGAAGGGGACTACGTGAAGATGTCTAGCGATGAAGAGGTTATGACCATGCTGACCGCTCTTCGCGAAACCATGGTGAAGCTGTACGTCCATGTCGAGAAAAAGCGAGACGTAATCGATTCTCATCATGTTATTAACGTTTCTCTTTCCGGTCATCGTAAGTATCTTCCGTGTCATATGCTATTTCTGTCTATAGTTTGGTAGACCAATAGTTTTTCTTGCGTGTGGCAATACGGATTCCTTACGCTTATTGCTTCTTTTCATATCTTACTGTCGCTATTGCTATTCCAGCTGCTGTTTTCAATTGAATTTCATTCTGACTATGTTTTTTTCTAGCGGAACCGATGGTATCCCCTATACCTGGTATGCATGTGGGAGTGCAATGCGATGGCTGCAACAGCCCCGTCGTTGGATTCCGCTACAAGTGTATCACCTGCGACGACTTCGATTTATGCGCTAGTTGCGAAGCGCAAAGCATTCACTCCGAACATTGCGTGGTCCGCATCCCCAGCCCCAACATGTCGGTAAGTAAAAGAAGACTTCTATTTGAAATTAACCCTTCCACTAAGATCCACTAAGAGTTGAGAAGTGTAATTTTGAAAGGATTTACATTTGATACTAGTTTTTTTTCATACAGCGCTTCGTTATCAAGGAGTCCATCAAGAAATCACGTCAGTTCTTGAAGAGCATTGCCATCAGTATGCACGAGGAAGCAAAAAGGCAGAAGGCCGAAAGGAAAGCCGGACCTGGGCTTACACCGCAGTGCTCTTTCAAGTCTGCTGATAAGTACGCAGCAGCAAAGGAGCGTCGCGAGGAAAAGCGTCAAGAGCGTCGCGAAGAACGTCAGGAGCGACATGATGAGCGCCGTGACAGTCGACGCGACTGTACAAGCTCATCTCGTCGCAGTGGATGGATAGAAGTGTTCTCTAAATACGTAGACCAATTCGCTAACCTGGCTGCTGATCACGTTCGCAACGCAACTGCGGAAGATGGTGAGCCAAAGCTCGATCATACGTCTGAGGAAGCCCAAAAACTGCTGGATACTTTCCCAGCTGATCTGAGAGAGAGGATGAAAGATTGTTTGATTAGTAACAATGAAGAGTGCTCGTTTATGAGGCTGAATCGGGAGCTGAATAGATTGGTCGAGGAGGCCCCATCGCAAGAGTCCGCTACCCCTGCTGCACAAGCTTCTGCTAGCAATCCAGCTCCAACTACCCCGCAGGCAGCGTCTTCCTCTCAAGCTCCTACTACCCCGCAAGCTCCAATAACCCCGAAACTCCCGCTCACTCCACCAGCTACTCCGCAACTCCCGCTCTCTCCCCCGGCTACTCCAACTGCAGCTAAGGCAGAGGCAGCCAACCCGACAGCAGATACTAAACCCGACTCAGGCTTGAACGCAAGTGCTGAGTCTGTAAACATAAGCCGCGACGGGTCTCCTGACAAAGCTGCCGATGATTGGACAATGATCAACAAAGAAAAAGGTTTGTATCTAATTTTGCAAGCGTGCAATAGATCTATATGATAAAGTCCTTGATTACCAGATAAAACAAAATTCTAGGACACTTATCTAATCTTAAAGGAAAGCATGATAACAATTGAATCCACGATAAAGTAAACAAATGGATAAGAGTTTAAAAAACAATACATAATTCAATAATTTTAATTTTGTGTCCATACCTAGATTTTCCCCCGGTTGGTGGGTTAGAATTGCACCACACATATCTTCCTGTAGGAGTCGCAATAAGCGTCTGAAGAACTGCGATCCTCAAGACGCCTGCCAAGTGTGGGAATTATGACAAGGTAATGGGAGAGGCTTTGTTCAACGGTGGTCTTTATGGCCGTTGATGATGATAATGATGATGTAGATTTATTCTGGGCTTAACTTAAAAAAATAGCACACCATAAGCCGTACTACTCGTTTTGTAAATCACTAGAGCATGATAGGATTATATTAGGAATGGTCTCTGAAGGATGGTACAATAATAAAGAGCTATATTGCAGATATGGACGAGGCAGCAGCTGCCAACCCGATTCCCATTGATGTCCTACCTGAACAGTTCCGTCGCCATGTAAACAAGCAGGGCCTGTACCCTCCCCTGAATACGGCCACTGCAGGTAATGCATAATCCATAATGTTAAAGTACTTGTTTATCCCTCGCATGGAATTTTCTCATTTTGTTTATCATACATCAATTTTTGTTAGAAATAGTTAACATCCCTTCATCAACTAGAGAAGAGCTGATGGTCTTCAAACGGCTGAACAGATTTTCTTGATACTATCAAACAACAACCTAATCAAAATAGATTCACCCGTTTTGGTGCTAAGATGCCACAGATATACACGTTAAGCTTTTTTGTACTCTTTATCTTAGTGAAGTTGTAAATGTTAAGTGGTACGTACAGTAATACAATAAAATGTAATGTATGTTCCCTTGGGTATGCAGTACTAGTTGAAACTAAACTAAAAATGTAGAGGGGAATGCCTCCGTGAATAGAAAGGATTATACTTAAATAAATTAAAAAATACTAACTTAAAAATCATAATATCGTTCTCACTCATCAATTCAACTAGTGTAATTTTTTTAACATATAGTTTACAATCCCAAACTCGCAGTGGAGTTCCCAGTGTTGATTGAGTTTGCGCGCCCTACCCCGTCTGAGCAGTCTCCTGCCCAGAAGGCTCCAACCACTCAGGCTTCCGCTGCTGGGAATCAACCAGCTCATCCACCAGCCGGAGCTCAGGCTGGTCACACCGGGCCGTCTGCTCCCGTTGCCGAAGAACGCAGTCATCACCATGGTGAGTCATCTTTTTGACAGGCTTCCGGAGGTAGCAAAACCGACACAGGGGTAATGTATCCATAACGCTTTCCATGTAAACGTAGTTTCGTCATATTTTTAAATACCAAGTGTTCAAACGCGGTGAAATGTTCAACTCCATATCCTTGGCATATATATATGCTTCTGGTTGACAGTATTCAGTTTTATCCCTTACTTTATCTGTAAAAGTATTCACAATAATTTCGATACCAAAGGATTGTTACCATTCAAAAAAAAATTGAAAATTCGCAATTCTTCGAAAACTGGCAAATCAGAACAAGCATAGATATTAGGTTTTGCATGGTGGTAGGGCATTTTGCGAATGCCCGCCTGGCTAGCTACCACCCTCAAGTAGAAAATCTGTCGCCAAGCACCTAACGGTGTGTTCCGGCAGCGGTCCTTCAGAGCCAGTACTTATAGGTTAGCCTGTACAACATCTTCGACCACATCATTACTTACCATCAGGTGAGATAGTGGCCAAAGGCTAACCTATCAGGCATAAAATAAAAAAACAAAACGTTCAAAGAAAAAAAAATCAGCATGTTTGAACACTTGGTATGAGAAAACTATGTTTGTATGAAAACCGCTATGAATTCACTTCCCGTGTTTATTTGCCCAGCACTCATTGTTGTTCAGACTAACCAAATATTGAATGATTCATTCTGAATCATTTTCTTTATCGACACTGTTGTCGATTCATTTATGCATGTTCACTTGATTATACAGTTTATTGTCCTACTTCCAATTATTATTCCAACAAAAAGTTCGATTAAAACTAATGGAATGTTCTAGTATAATACAGGGACCTATTTTATTACAATTTCGCTCGCGACTTCGTTCGCGATTGCGGTTGGTATTTGCAGACTAATTATTCACATTTGAGCACTGTTTATCTCATATTAAGCAACACTGTGGTCTGCGGAGGAAAATATGGTGCGGTAAAGCATAGTTCAGAGAAGAGTTTTTTACTTTGGATGTCAAAACTCTCAGGTTGCATTTTCCAAAAGACAGTAGTCAAGTAACTCAAGAGAGTTCCTTCGCGGTTCGCACAATAAATGTTGAAGTACTTTGTGCGTTTCTTTGGAATTTCGAGTTTAAAACGGCGTCTGTTCGCCGATTCTCTCCTTGTTTGGCGGTAGAACAATGTAGGCGAATGTTCCCGATTTTAGAGTTTTATCCAAGCCATGGGGGACGGTCTGCCCGTGGGGTGCCGGGATGTCCGTGGGGTCACTCGTCACTATACTAACAAAAAAGTAATGATTGACTAGGCATTGTAATTTATTAACGCGTAGTCCAATTTCAAATCTCATATCAAATTTCTAAGTGTACATTTTGTCTTTCATACCCTTTCCTGAGGGAATCGTGCTGAATTTCGGGATAAAAAGTATACAATGCCCTTCTTCGTAGTATGAACTCAAATCGTGCTAAGTTTCATTGAAATTCATTCAGTACTTTGGCGTGATGCGCGGCCATAATACAGACAGACAGACAGACGAAAAATAATAAATTTGGCATCATTATCAGCTACATAACTCTCAAAAATTATTTTCAAAATATCTCCAATGTACATAATTTGACCTGTTACAGTTTTATTATAAGTATAGATAGGTTATGCCGTTGCCCTCTCACGCAGTGATAATTAAGTAAAAGTGAGAATTTAACATGATAATTTGATGCCGAGCGATGCCCTTTCGTTCTGAATATAACGAAAACTTAGTCATGAGTGATGTCATGTTGATTTAGCGGTTAGAGCATACGTCGGCTATAGAGGTGGATGGTGCCGGTTCGAATCCCGCACATGACTATAATTTTTCCTCTTGTTTTAATTTTGTATTCATAATATTTGATTTAAATTGATGTATTATTTTCTGCTATATTTAACTATAATTACATCAAGCTCTGCTGTCCCTGCTAAATTGTATAGCGGCTGAAGAATCAACATAGAGTAGAAAAACCTAACTCTCAAGGATACCAAGTTAAATAATCCAGTAGAATCTGGTTCGGTTCCTGTTTGTGGTCAAAATATTGTAGCTCTAATATTGTATAGCTCTGTTAGTTTATTATAATAGTTTTAATAATTTATATGTTACATTGGCATCAAAACTAATAAAGGTGTATTTTTTTCCAGTTCCCCACATTGACGCAGCTATCCGACAGATGATCGCTATGGGTTTCACCAACGAAGGTGGCTGGCTGACCCAGCTGCTGGAAAGCAAGGATGGTAACATCGCTGCGGTCCTAGACTTGCTCACACCCGTCAACCCGCGCAAGTAAAAGGACTTGAAGAAACTGCACACCAAAGGACTCTGCGAACAATCTAGAAAGAACTTACAACTACCCTCAATTCTCATTGTTGTCTAGTCGAGTAAAAGTGGAAGCGTCAAATACGTACACATTTGCGTGAAACCAACGCTTCGCTGGAGACTGCCTCATAGGGAATTAACCTTATATACATTTGTAGGCGTCAAATGACGTCATATAATTGTATGCAGTGTCTTTTGGCGTATTTCATTGGCATAATTATAATAACTGTAAGGTATATTAGTTATTTGGGTTGGGATTGGAATGATATCATTATCATATTTGCAGTATATTATATTTTAGGTTATACATGTTATTTAGCAGGGAGAATAGCCCCGATATGAATTTGTAGTTTTGTAGGAAACGGTGTTAACCCGGCATTTAGTAGCAGGTCGATGAACCAATATGTTAAATGCATTTTATGAAGTATATTTATTCAGTAGAATTTGTGTCTATGGATATTATGTACTAGCATCTCAATCCATTGCTATTGTTCTCTTCTTAGGAATAATATATTTTTTTTATATGTGGAGGTGTTTTAGTTGACGTACAAAAGAATTATGCATAAATCTTTTGCTATTTTATTATCTGTGATACGAAAAATTATGATTTCTCAATTTCAAATGTTGATAGGCGTCTCCTACAATTTATTTTTCTGTGTGGTATTGATTATTTAATTGAAATTTTATTATAATTTTTCTTTATCCTTGCCATAGAATAGGAATACAAATTATTTAATAGATTCCTTTTAGAAGAGTTTAATTCACTCTTCATCATAATAATCAAGTAGGTGATAGGTTTATTTTACCCATATAAGTCTACTTATGTCCAAGAATGGAGAATCGTAAAGAATGCAGGGTTATAAAGGCTTATTTGTGAATGAGAAGGTTAAGACACGGGGTACGAATAAACAATAGTTGTTGAGAGATGGAGTTAAAAATTACAATTTACTGTTGTATTCAAATTTTACTCTCTTGGTGTCAATAAATCTATGGAAAATTATAGCAAGTTGTTTTATTTTAAGATACCTGATTGCGACGTTTAATACAGTTAAAGAACTTCACAGAAAATAATCCGACACCCAAAAAAATCCTGTCTTTTTTGGGAGTTGGAATATTATCTGTCTACCTGTGGCCTTATTGTCTAACAATAAGGCCTATAGTAATGGAGATGGATATAATATTGACAATTAAAAACGGTGCCCTATCTAATATTTTTTAGAGTTTGAATTTCAAAATGAGGATAATTTTAATACATATGTACCTACCATTCGAACTAATGTTACTTCTCTCGTAGTTTAGAAGTTGTGATTAATGTTTTTTTTATTTTGGGTGGACTGACTGATCACCGTTTTTATGATATCGGTTAATTATTTTTTATTTTGTGTCACTGTCTCAGCACTATTTTTGAGGCCAATTCTAAAAAATAGATCTATAAACCGATTTCAAGTTCATAGACGCTAGGATGAAAGGCTTACTCACTAAGCGACCACAATAAATTTTGATCCTTTGCACCGAGCGTTGGAGATTTGGTTTAGCATTCGTGTTATTATTATTATTTTTTAATGTTATTGTGACGGAACAAGCTCGAGGCCCACCTGATGTTAAGCGGACTTACCTCTGCCTATAACAGATGCATTTCGTCACAAGTCACGAATTGCACTGCGCCCGTCACCTTGACCATAACTGTTAACTCTCGTGCGCCTGTAATTTCACTGGCTCTCAAGGACGGAACAGATTCATTATATTTAATCATTCAAATATATTCAGTTTAGTAGTAGCACATGAATAAATAACCGTACCTATTACTGTTATTTATTCATGTGGTAGTAATTAGGCAGAGGATACCGCTTAACATAAGGTGGGACTCGCGCTTCACAATAACATAAAAAAAAACAGTTTAGTAGATAATAAATAAAAACTTAGTTTAAAATAATTGCAACCCAACGTGGGCAGACCAGGTGAACACTGACGTTTATTTCTATTTGTTTTTTGTTAGTCTATCTCACCGTACTGCTGTAGGTACTTGATTACGTAAGACGCAAAATTTGGAGAGTATTTCAGCGATACCTAGAAGCGCGGATAGACTATAGAAATTAGGAGTTCCCGACGCCGCGCCGTCGTGAGGTTCTAGCTAGTAAAGCGTGATATGCTTCGAATGTATTTACTCGTAAGTTTGCTCTGGATATCACTGACGTTGAGCCTGGGTAAAGCGGAGATAATGCGTGAGATGCAGGAAAGTATCAAATAGCCTGGACTGGGTAACTGTAACAATGTCTGTCCTTAACTTGGTAACTGCCCCTAAAGCAGATACGAGGATGAAAAATGTTCTACACAATACGTAGAGCTACGCCGTAAGTAAGTACTATAAATGATCTGTTGGCTGAATTTCATGGCACAATTACAAAATCACAAATATACGGTAGAAAAATTTAAGTCATGTGCGGGAAAAAAAAAATTCCTATCGTATATTTGGGATTTTGTAATGTAAACCGCATAGTTATTGCAAACCTAACAATATTAAAATCCATGGCACATTTTTTTTTGTTCTGACGGTAATATAAAAAAATTAAAGAAAAAAATGTGATTTTCGTTCAGCACGCGATAGTGCTGGTAATATATCTCTATACTTATAATAAAACTGTAACAGGTCCAATTCTGTACATTGAAGATATTTTGCAAATAAAAATTTGAGAGCACTCTGTAGCTGATACTGATGCCAAAACTGTATTTTTTTTTATTTTTGTCTGTCTGTCTGTCTGTATCCCGGTCGCGCATCACTTCAAAACTACTGAATGGAATTCAATGAAACTTAACACGATTTGAGTTCATACTACGAAGAAGGTTATTGTATACTTTTTATCCCGAAATTCAGCGCGGTTCCCCCGGGAAAGGGGATGAAAGTCAAAATGTACACTTAGTTGTAATTTATTAACTCGTAGTCCGATTTCAATTATTCTTTTTTGTTAGAATAGTGATGAGTGAGCCCGGAACCCCATGGGCAGCCCAGCACCCCACGGGCAGCCCAGCACCCCATGGGCTACTGAATGGAATTCAAAGAAACTTAACACGATTTGAGTTCATACCACGAAGAACGTTATTGTATACTTTTTATCCCGAAATTCAGCACGGTTCCCTCGGGAAAGGGGATGAAAGTTAAAATGTTACTTAGTTGTAATTTATGAACGCGTAGTCCGATTTCAATTATTCTTTTTTTCTTAGAATAGTGACGAGTGAGCTCGGAACCCCACGGGCCACCCTGCACCCCACGGGCAGCCCGGCACCCCACGGGCCACCCTGCACCCCACGGGCAGCCCAGCACCCCACGGGCAGCCTGGAACCCCACGGGCAGCCTGGCACCCCACGGGCAGCCTGGCACCCCACGGGCAACCTGGCACACCACGGGAAGCCTGGCACCCCACGGGCAGCCCAGCACCCCATGGGCAGCTCGGCACCCCACGGGCATCTCGGTATCCTTATTTAGATTTGCCAGCTTACTAAGATAAAACTCTGCTCTGACTGCGCAATGGAAGTGTACAAACTAATATATTTTTGTTCTACCGCCAAACAAGGAGAACCTCGGCAAAAAGATACCGTTTTATAATCGAAATTCCAAAGAAACGCACAAAGTAACTACTTTGCTCCAACATTTATTGTGTGAACCGCGAAGGAACTCTCTGAGTTACTTAACTACTGTCTTCTGGAAAAACAAGCTGGGAGTTATCAAACCCAAAGTAAACAGCTCCTTTCTGAGCTATACTTTACTAAGAGTGGTTCACCTCAGACCACAGCGTTGCTTAATATGAGATTAACAGTGCTTAAATGTGAGTAAGTAGTTTGCAGGTACGGCAATCGCGAACGAAGTCGCAGGTACAGCTAGTTTAGAAATAAATCTATTACTGTTGCGTAGATAGAGTTCTAAGTAGTAGGTAGGTTATCCTTATCGACTAACTTCATTGACAATATTAATTTGCTCATCAATTCTCTTCTAAATTCAGATTCGATGCGATAGTGTGATAATACTTCAAAGGATTGAATTCAATCAGGCCGCAAATGATAATATTTTTTACGTCACAGGCTCGAAAGGCGTTGTTTCTCATTCGAAATCTGCTTGGAAAGTGCATTATTACACTAGCGTCGAAAATGCTTTTAAAATTTGAACATCTATAAAACTAGCAGAAAATGGATTTAAGTACTTTTAATATTACCAATTTTAGTAATTCTACTTTTATTTTTTACTATAGAATTAATTAATTTACCAACTGAAATTTACTTCATTATTTAAGCTGCTTTTCTTTTACCTAACATGTACCTTGCTGGAGCGAGTTAAAAATTGACCTTTTAAGCCCTCGGTACCATAGTAGAAAGAGTGGGGAAGTAGGCCATCTCCGACCCAATCCGAGATATAATTACCTACCATACTTGCCTGTCTCAGGGTTGTCACAATTAGCAAAATTTTAATTCAGCGCCTAGAAATTGGCAAGGGCCGGGAAGTTGTGTTTTTTACTTATGTTGTGTAGGGTCAAAATATTTATTATATATATAATAATATATAAAGTTATTTCACACATTTGAGTTTTGAAGTCAGTTCAATTTTTTTAGTAAAAATTTAGTTTTCCACCCTTTTAGTAACCCTTGCTACTTATGGGATCGATTGTCATTCACTGTTAATGACTATATCATCAAGATAGGAAAATATTTTTCAGTTATTGGAGTGTAACTCAAAAACGGATTGATATTGATGAAATTTAAATGGAACTACAAGGCAAGCATCAGCTTTCAAATAAAAAAAAAAACACAATCGGTTCACCCAGTCAATAGTTATGAGGTAAACAACATAAAAAAAACAGACGAATTGAGTATGTTAAGATTCCAGATTGCCCAGGCAGGGATTGTTCAGCAGAGGCTCCTTCCACCTGGACAATCTGTTTTGAACACTTAACAACCGGCGATTCGCCGGGCTGAAAATGACAAGGTAAAAAATGGTATAAAATACACGAAATTACATACAGCGTGATGCAGGGTTTTCTCCGCTCCGTCGTTGATCCCTCTAGCCTATCGTGACCTACTTAATCTACTGGCCAGTAATAATTAAGCGGGACTTACGACTAATGCTGAGGGCTCGATGTTCATCCAGTCCTTCTGTGATTCCAACGTTAGGACACAGCACCTAGATTAACAAATTTATTGATCGCGTAGAACAAATACGAGGCACAAATCAAGGCAACAACAAGGCGTCAAAAAAACTTTCAAATACAAAAATCAAGAACCCGAGTTATTTGAATTACTTCAAAAAGTACAAGAGAATGATTAGCAAAACTTCAAGTTATTTTCACATACAAAAATCCATAGATCAAAAATAGACGACTAGCAAAGGCGTTCGACAACTGCCCGATAAGTTGATCGGTCCGAACAGAGTATCTCCTCCTTTCTTTGAAATCGGTAGAAAAACGGAAGCCCGACCGATTTTGCCAGTTTTAATTGTATAGGTACCTACTATTATCTGTAAGTAGGTACTTAGGTAATATAGGTAGGGGAACGTGGGGCTCAGTGAATCACGTTTCTTTTGTAGGCAGCTAAATCTTAAACTTCTTAAGTAATAACTACACTGTTGATTTGCCTATGTAGCTAGATATTTTGGCCAGCAAATGTATGATTAAACTAAGCTATTTGACGGTTAATTTTAAAATTATGGTCTTTTATAAAAAAAAGTGGGTAATGATCCAGTGTACCCTACGCTGGGGGCACAGCGGATATAAGCTTGGGGTACTATGGACCACAAAGGGGCACAATGAACTGCAACACTATATCTTCATACTTATTACTATGGGGAACAGTGAACCATTTGGTGTTAACTAAATAAAATATTATTATGTATTTAAATTTGTCATTAGGTCTTTATTTTGTCTTAATCAAATCAAAAACTACGTAGAATTCTGAAAGTACTTAAAGTATAAGTATTAGTATTATTATTTTAATACAAAATAAAATAGAATTAAATTTCTAAAAACACTTAGGTACCTATTTAAAATTAACAACTTTAGGAACAGTAATAGCAATCAGTCTTCAATATAGTGCTTAAAGTAGGTATCTAAATTTTCATATTCTTCTTCTTCTGAATAAATAATAACTCTGTAATATTCTTCATTACTAGATTCTGACTGTAAAACTTTCCTATTTTTTATTTTGCAACCAGCTTTCTCTCTTTTTTTCTTCTGGTCTTATCGGCCTTTTTCTATTTCTATTTCGTCGGTTGCAATTATGCTTATACCGTTACGCCTTGGTTTACGAGGATTTTTAGAGATCCTACTTTTGGAATCCCTCTAAACTCAAAAGGAGTCACTAACTCACTATGTGTTGATTATTTGTTAATGTTGATCCGTGATGGAGACCGAGGGACCATGTTATCAATTGGTTCTCCCTTCAAATTGTTTCTTTCAGTGACCTCACTTGGAGCAAAGTCAATATCAGTAAAAACTAAACAGGGAGACCTGTAGTATGGGAATATTCCTGTCCATTGAAAAAAGCTGCAAATATTTGCAGGTGTCATTGCCTTCATGTGAGCTTCTCTGACGCACTGAGCAACCTCGTGAACGTAGAAAGTTTTTCCAGATGTAGAGATGAAGACCAATGTTCATTTTTCTAACTCAATTGCAGACCGTTTTGAACTTCTAAAACAAAAATATGAACATTAAATGAGCAAATTTATCAAGGGGCACACTGAATCGCTATCCACTTTGCCCCATTACAAAATGATCCACTATACCCCATGACGCCTTTTTTAAAGAAAATCCGAATTTGACTCAACCAAACATTTCGAATGTTATGCAAGCATCCATCTGTTCAAAGATTAATTATCGATTACGCCGATAAAAAAAAAAACATTGTAAGTTTAACAAAGCTAACACGATTATAATGTTACGAAAAAAATGTGTATAATAAAATTATGGACACTTACTTCGGACAGTACGGCAGCCGCGCATCTTCACGCTCCGACAGGGCAACAAGCACTGGCGCACGGGAGGGGTATTCGCTAGATCGTTCAATCGTCAATAGGACGTGTGCGCGTATGATCACAAACAAGCGAGTTATACGATTTCAACCACTGTCACCTGTGACCCCCTTCCCCTACATTATATAAACTTAAGCCAGTCCGCTCAACCGCGTAGTATTATTATATTATGTTCTATGCCCATGCGCACGAACATATTATAAACACAGAACGCATGTAAAAAAATTAGAACAATAAAATGATGGCTCAGTGGCATTGGCTATGGACTGCCGCGCAGCAGGTCCATGGTTCGAATCCCGCCGCGGACTTGAGCTTCACCTCATGGTGGAAGGGCATTTTGCGAATGCCCGCCTAGCTAGCGACCACCCTCAAGTAAAAAATCTGTCGCCAAGCACCTAACGGTGTGTTCCGGCAGCAGTCCTTGAGAGCCAGTGAAATTGCAGGCACGTGAGACTAAACAACTATGTCTCAAGGTGACAGGCACAGTGCAATTCGAGACTTGTGACCTCGAGCTTGTTCAGTCACAATAAAAATAAAAAAAAAGTACCAAATCGTTCATTGCGGATGCTAAGAGGTCAATGCGTAATAGGTACATTTAGGTACTTTATTATTCTATGATTAATAAAAGATAGGAGGGACGAAGATGGAGGGAATCCCCTTCCATAGATAGATATGTTGTTGGTAATACTAGGTAGGCACCTTTATGATCACTAGGAAATCGACAAAAGATTTCTATACAACAGGTATAATAATTGACGCAACGTTTAGTTTTTATTTTCTTACTATGAAATAACTTCTTCAGACTTTATGAACCCATTACCGAGACCGAAAAAATTCCGAAAGCAACTGGCCTTGACATTTTACTTACGAATTTAACAAGCAATTAAAATCAAGCCATCGTTACCTCTCCCCATTACCACCCTTGCGCATATCTACAAATAACTACCAAGCCCGGTCATAAATCAATACCGTCGCTGTTGGTGATTGGTGTTTGAATCTATGCTTGTCTGGGAAGTCTTGTATTGAGAGCAGGGGGTGCGCACGCAGTCCTGCCACTACCTGTAGCTCTACTGATCATGCGCGATCCCTGCCTGTAGCTCATCTTTCATCTTCGCCGCGATCGTCCTTGATGTGACACCTGAGTGCTTGCAAGCGGTGCAGCATTCAATAATCTGAAGCTGGTCTAACTACGCACTGCTACGCGCCCGCGAAAAGAAAACGATTATCGGATTTTTAAAATGCCTGACGAAGAAGACGCTATGCCGAACGTCTACCTAGTGTTTATTTTTGTATTCGTTTTATCGTGTGGATTTCTGAGTCTTGCACAACTGTTACAACAACATAGACGACCGAAATTCAATTTTTTCTCCAAATCCAAGCTAAGCCTTTTCAAGTTGAGAAAGCAAAAGCGCATAAATCAAGTACTTATCGTAGACTATGGCATAAAAATATTTAAAACAAAGGAGGATAAAATGACAGACTGCCTTAGTCAAGTACCTTTTAAGATCTACGCTTTCTGGCAGGGAGAGTCGAAGCCGGAGGTGAGGAGATTCGGCGTGGACAAGAATGTCGTCACCAACTATAACTGCTTGTACTCCAAAATCCAGGAGGTGTACCCCAACCTGAAGGAGAAGACCTTCAACATCTCTTGGCAAGGTAATAAAAATATTTATCTTTTTACAGATGGTTAACGTCATACAGCTGGCGAAACTATTTTAATTATGTAATTGCGTTGCTTTTTGTTGTTAGATAAGTACTTAATATTGTATCGACCCATATATCCTTTAATGGTAGGAAGAAGATGTTGCAATCTGCCATTTTAATAAATGTGTATATACAAGCTGAAGTCTTAGTTGGCGAGGTCAGGTCTTTTATTTGCGTCGGATAATGCGGGCGGGAAGCGGTAGCACCCCCTCTGACCTCCCCTTTCAGGTTGGGTGTCTCTCGTTTCTTCCTTTCACCTCCCAGCTGCCACCCACCGGGGCCAACGGACTAAATAAATTAGCAAATAGGAGTTTAAATAGTGTAGAAATATTTTAACTCTGAGTAGAATTATGTTACGCGAAAAGTTGCTATTGCGACAGTAAACTTACTTATCTTTTATAAAAGATTTTATTTGCGAAAGTATCTTATCTTTTTTTTATACATATACAGGATTATTGGTAAAATCACAAAATTACAAATATACGATAGGAAAAATTTAAGTCATGTGCGGGTTAAAATTATGGGTAAAATGCTAAAAACCTCTTAAGGTTGACTTCTACTAGTCCTAACAAACATTTTGAGATTATTTTATTTTTGTTTTGAATATATATATTGCACGACGTAAGCATTGTACATTGCGCGCGGTCAGCGGTTTACGCATTCATGCCACAATTAGTAAACCAAGGCACCAGTGCACAATCCGGCTCGAAGGACCACTATGTACGGTGCTCTCCGTACATAAGAAAATGATACGCAGAGTGAGGGAATAAATGGTACTTTAATATCCCAAACTAAGCTAATATGGTTAATGGTATGGTTGGTGAATACACGCGGATGGTACGGTGTCCGATTGTGCACTGGTGCCGCGGTTTACTAATTGTGGCATGAATGCGCGTAGGTAATCTGAACAGAGACAACTCTGATATCTATGAATTATTTAGACAGCCGAACACACAGCAATAAGTTCTCCTGCGATTATCAAACTTTTTAAATTTATTTAGCGGTGCCGAAAATCCGCGACGCGCGATCGTTGTACGGTGTTAGCCCCGGCTGGCGCACTGAGAAACGGGTCGAGATTGTGTTTCAGTGTGCGTGCGGCGACGCATAGATACTATGGCGCACACAAACAAGCCGTTCGCGGTGCGTTTGTATGAAGATAGCTTACTTCCCACTCTTTCTACTATGGCCTAATGCCTCCGATATAGCATTTAAGACAACAACCGGGCAGGATCGTACGATGACAACCGAAGCACGGAAGTGCTCAGTAATTATGTTTTTTCATTCATGTGGTAACGTGATTACTCCTATACTAAATGATGCTATGGACTACCGTTGCTTGCTTGCCTAAAATAAATAAGCAATGTTTTCTGCAGTAACTACTGGTATGGTTAAATGTGCAGATACCCAGGAACTGAGAACATTGCTCGTTTAGACAGGCAAAAGCCACAGGTTTATTAGGACTGCCAATTACTTGTTGTGTGCCAGCTTGCACATTCGTGAAAAATACTTACGAGTACCTACCATTCTGTTGTGTGGAATTCGTTTCATATTATCATAGTAAATTCTGGTTTCACTATGATATTATGCTACCGCTTTAACTAACCTTACTTTTTTTTTATATGATGCCTGCTAGGTTAGCCCTTGACCACTATCTCAACTGATGGTAAGTGATGATATGGTCGAAGATGTTGTTCAGGCTAATCTAGAAGTACTGGTGGTGGACACACCGTTAGGTGCTTGGCGACAGATTTTCCACTTGAGGGTGGTAGCTAGCCAGGCGGGTATTCGCAAATACCCTACCACCATGCTATACGACTGCCATCCTAAGACAACAACCGGGACCAACGGCCCTCCGAAGCACGGAAACGCTCAGTAGTAATGTCACTAGCAGTCACCCATCCAACTCATGACCGCGCGCGACGTTGCTTAACTTTGGTGATCGGTTGAGAACAGCTAAGTAAACTTCGCTACGAACGCTTAAAAAAAATTACTATACTAATACGACTACTAAGGAGTTACCTAGTGAAGTCGCCGCCTAGTGGCATGAATTTCAGTAGCTTGATATGTGGACCGAAGTACAGGATGACTATTTGGCGATATATGACAATCCTTTTAATTTACTACGAATTTATTAATTACTTTATACATGTTTTGCGGATATGTTATCTGTTCGAGAGCGAACTAGGAATTGAATAAATAGTCTAAGGCGGAGGAGGTTACCCCCCATTTCCATATGGAGTTCCAGAAAGTATAGATTATTTCGAAAACCCTGTCATAAATTATATCTTTTACGTTATACATTGGCTTTCGATTTCGAATATACGAATCTATAATTTATGGCGGAAACCTTTGTATTAGGATTATATCTGATAACTGGTGCAGCTTTCGAACGTTTAGTCATCGTTATAAACTATCTACTTTAAACATACTCATAGAATGATCTCGACCAGGTCGTCATCTTCAATCAAACTTTTCACAATAATTCTTCTACAGATGAGGAAGGCGACCAGGTGATAATGTCCAGTGATGCAGAAGTTATGACTATGCTGACCGGTATTCACGAAAACGCGGTGAAGCTGTACGTCCATGTCAAGAAAACAATTGCCGATAATATTTCTGGTCATGGTAAGTATCTTCACAGTCATAGTACTTAGGTAGGTTCTTTACTTAGGTAACAATCTGTCTAGTTTGCAGCTATAGTCTTTCTTGAGCTCGGTGCAAATTGGAGAAAACTATACCTACTTATGTATAGAATTTCAATTAAGGTCTCTTACCTTCCTATTTGCCACTCCAGCTACTGTATAGAATTTTAATCAACTTCCGAAAAAGATAGAGGTTCTCAAGTTGACGCGTATATTTTTGTTTTATGTATGACCATGTATACATTTTTACAGAGTTGTCCGATGTTTATATTTTTTTTTTTTTTGGAAAGAGTATACCTCAGTGATGGTTCCATATAAATTTTATCAACATCGGTTCTGTAGTTTATAAATTATAGTCAATTAACTGAAAAATTAATTGGCTTACCTGGATGATTTAATGATATTCTGTTGTCGACGATTAACACTATTATAAGCAAGTGAATGTCTCTATCAGTAAATAAAAAAAAAATAAAGTATTGGAAGTCATGTCTGTTTTTTTTATTCAATGTCTTTTTGTATCTAACCATGTTCTTCTTCAGCGGACCCTAAACCAGCCCCTCAAACTGATCTGCATGTGGGAGTGCAATGCGATGGCTGCGACAACCACGTCGCTGGATTCCGCTACAAGTGTATCACCTGCGAGGACTTCGATTTGTGCGCCAGTTGCGAAGCGCAAAGCCTTCATTCTGAGCATTGCTTCGTCCGTATTCCCAGCCCCAACATGTCGGTAAGTAGAATGCTGGTCAATGTATTATTTTGTCATTTGTATGTATTCTAAATACTGATAATTGATTATGACTTTTAAAGAAGACTTTTTTACAGTGCTTCGTAATCAAGGAGTCTATCGAGAAAACTCGTAAATTCTTAAATGGTATTGCCAGGAATATTGACGGGGAAGCAAAAAGGCAAAGAGCCGAAAGGGAATCCAGACCTGGGATCTTTCAGCAGTGCCCGTTCAAGCCTACTAATAAGTACATAGCGATGAAATTGCGTTGTGAGGAAAAGCGTCGAGAACGTCGCGAAGAGCGATACGATGAACGCAATTGGTGTCGTCCATCTCGTCGCAGTGGCGGTGGATGGATGGAAATGTTATCTAATTACGCAGATCAATTCGCTGATTCAACCCCCGTCAATCCGGTTCGCAATGCAGCTGAGGAGGGTGTTGTGCCAAATTTCCAACAGATATCTGATGAGCCCCTATCGTGTCAAGTGGCATCAAGCTTACAAGAGGCTGCAACCGCTGCTACAATTACTTCACATACTGCGACTGCCCCTGAAGCTGCGAGTACCCCGCAAACTCCGACTAGCGTGCAAGCTGTGACTGACCTGCAGGTTCCGCCTACCCCGCAAACACTAACTTCCTCGAAAGCTCCGACTTCCATGCAAACTCCAACTACCCAGAAAGTCCCGCTCATTTCCTCGTCTACTCCATCTGCAACTATGACCGAGGAAGCATGTGATCTGAAAACAGATACTGAATCCGAATCAGGCTGGGTCTCGAGCGCTGAATATGTTAACGTGAGCCGCAACGGGTCTCCTGACAAAGCTACTGACGACTGGACAGTGATCAACGGGGAAAAGGGTTGGTACAAAAACTAATTTTATATGTTTGTATTAGGTCCTGCTTGTAAATCCCGTGGATTGATTACCGAGTAAAATAACATTCTAGGACACCAAACAACCTAAAAGAAAAGCCATGACTACACTTTTGCTAAAATAAAAATAATCAATATAACAAAAATGCTGTATAGGCTTAGAATATTTAGCCTCTTATGAATGGAACAAAAAAAATAATTATTTGCAGATATGGACTCAAGGAATGGTGTTGCCGCTGATAATAACTCATTTGATATTGGACGAGAAGAGCTCCATCGCTCCGTACTTAGTAGCCAGAGTACGATCCCGTTCACTAATACCACCAGCGCAATCGCACATTTCGCCGCTCGAGCAGCGATGGGCCAAACCAGTTACGTTAAGTATTTTAGTGTACCAAGTTAAAATTATATCTTCAATTATTAAACAGCGTCTACAACATTCTCATGAAGGTACATTTCTAATATTATAATTATAAAAAGATTGTACTGCCGCGGTCAGAAAAAGTGTATTGAACCATTGTGAGAATACGAGCAAGAAACTCGGGGCCATTCGGTTTAAATGTCTTTACTCATTTTGCAATGAGTACCGTAAGTCTGCGATTCTACTTCGTGTGTGTATGTGAAAAGCCCAGTAGTGTGAGAGATGGTGTTCTCCAGGGTTTCATTGAGTCGTTAATCATAGATGTACCTGCTGTGCAGCTGATTCACTCAGAATTCAGTCATCAGCACTCAGTGTCTCATTATTATTTGGTATCTTGCGCACCGGTTATACAAGACTCTGGCTACGTATTGTTTGGACAGTACTAGAACCAAAAGATAGCATCCCCAACACAAACGCAGTTTATCAGTTTTTTTTATTTTTATGTGATAGGAGGGCAAACGAGCAGGCTGCTCAACTGGTGATAAGTGATCACCGTCGCCCACGAACATCCGCAACACCAAGGTATCGAGGATGCGTTGCCGGCCTTTGAGGAAGGAATGTGCTCTCTTCTTGAAGGCCCCTAAGTCGTATCCATTCGGAAATACTGCACCTGGCAGCTGGTTCCATATTGTGGCAGTGCGAGGTAGAAAATGCCGTGAAAATCGCAAGGTTGTGGAATTCCAGACGTCGACATGAAATTGATGAAACATCATGCTATGTCGGGACGTCCGATGGCGAAATTTGTTGTAAGTTGTGAAATCTGTGCACGTGGTCGAGGACCCATCCACACAGCAAGGATCCGCAAGACACAAAAAATTACCTACCTGAAGCTACCTGAGACTCTGTCATCTGTACCGAGGCGAACATTTTGAGTTCTAGAATTAAGTTAGAGCAGTGATGGTCCATTCGCTATGGCTATATAGCGTAATTAACATTTATCTTACATTCCCACAAAAGCAGTGGAGACTCCAGTGAAGCATCAGTTCGCGCGCTCTGACACGTCTGAGGTGCCTCCTGTCCAGAAGGCTCCTACCACTCCGGCAGCCTACACCTTGCCGTCTGATCCTGCTACCAAAGAACGCTATCACGATGGTGAGACATCATCGTTTCCGTTACAGACCTAAGTACTGCTTAAATTCACTGAATCAGCTCCTAAGTTAGCAGCGCACCTGTAAGCTCGTTACTATTTTTATATACGTACCTGGTGCAACTAGCCTTTGACCTCACCTAAAGTGATGGTGTGGTCGATAATATTATTCAGGCTAACCTAGAGTTAACAGATAGACAGCTGCCGTAATACACGTGTAGGCGCTTGGCAACAGATTTTCTACTTGAGGGCTAGCTACCATGCGGTGAGTTCCTTACCAGTCAAACTAAACGAGCCACAGTGTGACTCGTTGGGATTATTTTTCCACCGAGTCACATGCACTGTTATGATAGTATTTTGAAAATACTAGTACTAGTTTGTTTTATGATATTTTTAATAATATCATACTTACTTATTATCACGTCATTTATGACCTCTTCCCGAATTCTGAAGGGCATTCTACTGGGTGTTGTTTCGCGCGGCGTTGATGTGATGTCCTTCACCAGTCCAACTTTCTCGCAACAACAGATTCCTTTATAATTTCATCTGTAACTTTTTCGGGATTGTCACGGTGGCTTTAAAGCAATTGAAATTGAATGCGTTTAATGTGCTGCGGGGCCTTGACCACGTTCAAAGCGTGAGTTAATGTGATGCATGTTCAAAGTGAGAGCGTAGATGGAGTCTGTAAACAACAGGTTTCGCAAAAGCCAAGTATTTGGTTATCGAAATAATGTCAGGAATAATACTGTATCTCCCTGCCCCTCCTTGGCGACGCCCTTGCTTGCTGACAATAATTTTTATTTTGCCCTGATCATTTGAATTACATTATTGAACTGCACATTTTTTTAGCTTTCGTTCTGGTAGCAAAGAATAAATTATATCGAACCATTGTGCAATTTTATTAATGTCTGATGAAGAAGGTTTGGTACATTTCACTAAAGAGATCTGTGAGAGAGCCGCTATCATTAATGATGTGGGCGAATAAGTTCGGCTACAAATAAGGAACTGGCTCACAAGCATACCTATCGTATAAAAATATATCATAACTTTTTTACTGGGTTAATAGTTCTATATTGGTAATACATTTACTTTTTCCAGTTCCCCACATTGACGCGGCTATCCGACAAATGATCGCTATGGGTTACACCAACGATGGCGGCTGGCTGACCCAGCTGCTGGAAAGCAAGGATGGTGACATCACTGCTGTCCTCGACTTGCTTACACCCGCCAGCCCGCACAAGAAGTAAACGGATTATTGAAGAAATATGACACCAGAAGACACTGCGAATAATCTAGAAACAATTTTCTTGCAACTGACGCTCAATTCGCACTGGTCGAGTCTAAGTAAAGCGTACAATACGAATTTATGCTTGTACACTTTTGTGTAAAATCGACGCTCAGCATCGGTGTGTTAAGATTGCACATTAATTTTTTGTATGCAGTGTGTTCTGGTTTATTTCAGTGGCATAATTCAACTTTAAATTATATTCATTTACTTGGGTTGGGATTGAAATGATAACATTATCGTTCTATATTTGCTGTATATTCAATAATTTATACTTCATGTATTAATAGTTTTGTAGCTGGGGGAATAGCCCCTTACCTATTTAATGTGTTTGTAGTGTTGAAAGCTTTGAGCATATACTCGAAGGTAGGACACAGTGTTAGCCCCTTAAAGAAATATAATACTACTATTTTCTGTGGTTAGCCCAATGTTTAGTGGCAGGCCGAAAACCGCTGTGCATTTCATGCAGTAAGTATATTTAAGCAGTAGATTGGTGTCTATGGTTATTGATGTATACGTCTCAATCCCTTTCTATCTTTCCCTATTGGAAGACAAATATTAAGAACCTCTACCATAAGAATATATGTTATTATTGATGTCTTTACCGCGACTTACGTAGGTTCAGGTCCAGATTACAAAATAAATTTCCAGCGTTGTTCTTCGTAGTTTATTAGTTGTTTTGTGTATTAGGTGTATTATTTGACGTACAAAAGATATTATTAAATCTTGCTTTATTTTTAATCTGTGACACGGAATTTGATATGTTATTATATGATTTATCTTGATTTCCAAGTTGATAGAGGTCTTCTACAAATCATTTTATTTTAGTAATTTAATTAATTACCTTTATTTTTATTCTTGGTATGGAAAATAAATACTTAAGAACCTTCTATAGTTATTAACGTACAATATTTTTCTTTGATAAGTTTTATCATTATTTTTTGTAATAAATAAGTAGGTAATAGGTATATTTACCAATATCTATATGTCTAAGTCTAGTTATTTATGAGAGTTATGAATTTTAAGAGATGCAGGGTTATTGGCTAATGTAAAGGACTGAAGAGATAAAGAAGGACACGCGGGATGAATTTATAACTATAGTTGTTGAAGGATAGTAACAAATAACAATTTTACTATTAGAATTTTACTCTCTTGGTGTCAATAAAATATTGGAAAAATGGTTAAGTATTATTATTTTAAGAATCCTATGAATGTTTTTGCAATATGACGTTTTTCCTTGTCTTTCTCGAAGGAGCCCTTCACCTTTATCTAAAATCATAAAATCTGTGTCTTTCTAGAAATAACATAAGTAAAGGTTTAAAAAAACCTCAAACAACACTATAGATGCCCGGGTAACATTTCTTCATAGCCCCAGTGGTAATCTGTGATTTCTTTCCATACGGTGGTTATACAACGAGAGGAAAAAATGCGGGTTCGAATCCCGCTCATGCCTACAATTTTTCCTCTCGTAAATTTTTAATGTGAATCGCAGAGCACGCGTTTTTGCAGAAATAAAAATATATAATATTTTCAAATATATTCAAACTCGGTGAAGTTAAAATATCAATTTCTTTAAAAAGATCCCTTAGAGTTTGCCTGGGATCCATTTCATATATGACTCGAATTGTACGCTTTTGTAAGATAAAGATCGGTTCTATCTCAGGCAGCAGCTCCCCACAGCAATACGCCATATGACATAGTAATGTGGAAACACGCGAAAAAATCTAGCCTAACTGAAGCTACGTCTGACTGTCTCATCTTACGAACTGCATATGCAGCAGAAGTGAACTAAGTCTTGCGGATAGATCATGATTCATGTATATGTGGATCCCACTATAAAGTTGAATCCATTTTGATTCCCAGGAAGACTTTCGCATTGTCAGTAGAGTTTATCTGGGCCAAGCATAAGTACCTAACATTTGGTAAAGAAAACTTTAAATATTTTGTCTTTTTTGAATTTAAGACAAGATTATTGGGGGCGAACCATTTAGAGATCATAGATAAAACATTATTTACTTGAATTAGTGCACATCTTCTATGTACTTTAAAAATCAGAGAGGTATCATCTGCGAATAAAACAATATCGTAGAAATCTTGGTCCGACGATGCCCATTATGGAGTTCAAATATCAAAATAATGTTAATTTTTATTACCATAGGAACTCACACCCTGACCTATCATACTACACGGGCGAGCAGTCTGTATCAGATGTTTGCGACGGCGCGATGGCACTGCTGGATGCCGGGTCGATCAATTACTCGTCCCATGTCGCCGCCGCGCCGCTGCCGCGCGCCCGTTGCCCCCTCGCTCGATGCACCACCCCTTTGAACTGGCGCTCCCACGTCAACTGATCTAGTCGAGCCTTCGTATTCGAGCGGCCAAACCTCAGACAAAGTGAACCTTGCGTCTGTTACTCCGTGCTTCACAAAATATCCACGAGTCGCGACGCTGTTATTAAAAGTGAGCTACCAAAATTTGTATAAAAAATTATACTGTTCGGGCCGCATAGTTCCTGCCATGAGGATCTGTCTGTTCTATATTCCTATTGGATATTAAAAGACAACTGGTGTATAAAAGTTCGCTTAGTGTGCACCATCAGTTCAGAATTCCAGATGGGTTTTATTTGTGAATTATTTATTTAAAGAAGTAGTCCCGTGCGATGTGGACTTGAAGCCCCCACGTTAGGACCAAAAACAAGGTCTATTTAATCATGACTGACAAGAAGTGTATACCTATTCAGAGCCGTCTCCGTAATGACGTGGTTTAAACTGGACTTGCTCACCGACTTGTTAAGAGGCATTCTGAAAATCAAATAAAAGCTTTAATGAATCGGTTTGATAAAGATCGTGCTTCTACTTAATCTGCTACAGACCGTTTCAGTCAAAACTTGTTGATTAATTCGACAACTTGAAACCACAAACGACGTATACCAGCAATTCGACCAAGTGGTTACGTTCCTAATCGTCAAATACACGAAGTTCTTTGGCAATATGTCTATGTTTACTTCTGACCTGAGGGGTTAGTAGATAAACGATCAGAATATTGAGCTTTC
This sequence comes from Plagodis pulveraria, assembly GCA_963890685.1. Lineage (NCBI taxonomy): Eukaryota > Metazoa > Arthropoda > Insecta > Lepidoptera > Geometridae > Plagodis > Plagodis pulveraria. The sequence goes on from OY982951.1 coordinate 11,284,139, forward strand.
ACTGAGGAACAAGAACATTACAAAACTGTCCCGATGCGTATAGGTACTCATTGTAGTATCGTTCATCATGCTTTTCATTGAAAACTCAAGTGAGAAGAATCGTGTCTTGTTTTGCCACTTAACAAATCTGGCTACGTTACAACAGTTGTTACAATGTACTATTGAACAATAATTGTCATGTCCAAACCCGAAAAGAAAATCTTTCGGAAATGAAAGACTTTTATAGGCAACTTTATTTTGCGTTCAGACGCAAGCCGCGCAGCCTGGCAGCAACCCGGTAAGCAGTTCAGGTAGCAGCTCGGCGTGCGTCGGCGGGCCAAACAATCTATTGAAGATCAAAGATCACGATATCTGTGATTGAAACTCACCGCGGCGCGCTAGTCGGTGCAATGCTGCGTGCGTTCTCACGCATGCCTTGCAGCCTGGCAGGCGGCCCGGCAAGCAGCCTGGCACGAAGCCTGGCGCGCGTTGGCGTGCCAAACAAAGGAAGACTGTTCACACGCTCGTGCACGTGCCTATGCCCGTTGAACGCATGCGTCTCAACGCACCATTACGTAGTTTAAGAGCTCAGACTGAGTATAAGAAGACCGCAGAACCAATTTTTTTTTAAATTTTTTATATATAGCCTTTGACCACTGTCTCTCCTGATGGTAAGTGATTATATGGTCGAAGGTGTTGTTCAGGCTAACCTGGAATTACTGGCTATCAAGGACAGCTGCCGAAACACACCGTTAGGTGCTTGGCGACACATTTTCTTCTTGAGGGTGGTAGCTAGCCAGGTGGGCATTTTCAAAATGCCCTACCACCATGCAAATCTTACAAAAGAGCTGGCCAAAATCAGTCTAGACGTTATCATGTTGGTTCTAATCTATATATATAAAAATCAATTGCTGTTCGTTAGTCTCGCTAAAACTCGAGAACGGCAGACCGGATTTATCTTATCTTGGTCTTGAAATGTTCGTGGAGGTCTAGGGAAGGTTTAAAAGGCGAGAAAATTCGATTGCCGGGAAAACCCTAAAAACAGCCCTTTTCTTTTTCCAATATAAACTTTTTCTATATAATACGTAGAGTCAATTTGAACTTTATTGCTATTCAATAAAGTTCATATTAAATTGTAATGACTAATTGTTGTCTAAGAAATGTAGGTTTGTTCCTAACTTCAAAGAATAATTTGCAATTTATAAAAAAAAGTTCAAATTTAATCATATCTATCACAAATTATTTGACAACTAATATGTCAATCCATCCAGCCACACTTCATAACACGGAAAAAAGTATCATAAAGTAACTTTGTATACATACTGAAATATTACGATATTGTGTTGCGATATCTATGAGTGCGCGAGAGCCGAAAACTTTCTTTACTTTGGTGATCCTTTGAAGTAATGCGCTCTTTTTTGTGATAGTGACACTTTATTGTTAAGTGAGCGTTATTTACAATTTACGATGCCAAGGAGAAGACGACCTGACTTAGGTCGCCGCAGTCAATCAAATGTGCGAAGAGCTACCTCACGTGCTAACCGCACTGATGACCAGAGAGAGACAGATCAAGAAAATAGTATAGTATATATAGTCGCGTGTTCGCGCGTCGGAAAACCATCTTCTTTGTTTATTTACGCACCACAAAACAAAACAAAAAATATAGTTTATGAAAAGCTTTAAATTGATTAACAGATTGAATCATAACAGTGTGTCTGTCAATATCAAATTTAAAGCTTATAAATAGCCAGTATTTCAGGAACACTCTGTTTTGTAAGTAAGCAACATGATGTGTCAAAAGAATAATAAAACTTCATTCTTCATTCAAATTTTTTTTTTTATTAAATACTGATTTGTTTTAATATTATTTTATACAAGTGTAGGTCTTTTATTTATCGATTGAGGCAGTACGAAGTCTGCCGGGTCAGCTAGTACAGCATAAAAATGGAAAGTGTCAAAATAGAGCTGAGTTTTTAAGGCAGGTAACTGCAGTCGGTACTTAGCAGCTTCACAAATTTTATTCTGTCTTTTTACTGGGAAATGTAAAATATGGTCGCATGGGTAGGAAATGGAGTTGTAACTATACTCAAAAAATTTGGAGAGGCGCGCCTTTGTAACTTAAAAGGATTGTACGCTGACATCGACGCGCGACGCGACGACGGCGACGTGAGAAAATGAGTCAGAGTGACCCAGTTTTGGGAGTCTAAATCTATGGACGTCTAAATCTTTTCATCTTGAAATTTTCTAATATAAAATTAATATTAAATTTTATATCTACTAATATAACAAGTGCCACACCTGTTTCATCGGTCAATAATTGAGCAAACTAGGTACTACCTGCCTAATAGGAACTGCCTGTTAAGGATTTAACAATAACCAGCTACATTACAGATATGGTCGTGCAGAATGAAGTTCCCCCTGATAACCAATCACAGAAGCCTCCAGTTGATAACCGCTATGCTGCGCTTGCCAAGGAGTTTAATAATACAGGCGTGCTTGGTAGAAGACGACGAGAGGAGTTCTATCAATATATAACCCTGCCGTACACCAATGCCCTCGCACAATATGCCAGAGCAGGTACCTATCTAGTATATAATATAAATTAGTCAAAGTTATGTTATAGTAGATTATGATACAAGTGAGCTGAGTTGCTCATTATACACGAGGCTGTGTGTTGCAGCCCGAGCCGTAGGCGAGGGCGTAAATCAGCCGAGTGTATGACGAGCAAGTTGCTCACGAGTTTCATTCGTACTTTTTCAACACCCTTGCGAGGAAAATATATATATATATATATATATATATATATATATATATATTGCACAAATGCGATACGTAAGTTAAACAGCGCGCAAGTTTTTTTTTGCGCGCGGCAAATTTTGATTACTTACATATAAACCTCTTTGATGATACAAATCTGTATTACCCGGTTGAATTGAAAATGCTCTGTTTACTCGCATATAATTTACAGTTAGGTACTAACTTAACTTTGTAGGGATAATTCTATTACGCACTAGTGTATTATAGTGCGGTTTATGGCCCTAAGAACGATATAATAAAACTAACTTTACGAGCAAGGGTGTTGAAAAGTATAGTTATTCACACTTAATAGTAGATTATGATACAAGTGAGCTAAGTTGCTCACTATACACGAGGCTGTGTGTTACAGTCCGAGCCGAAGGCGAGGGCGTAAATCGGCGAGTGTATAATGAGCAAGTTGCTCATTAGTTTCATACGCACTTTTACAACACCCTTGCGAGAAAAAAAATATATATTGCACAAATGCGATACCAACAACATACGAAAATTATGGAAAATAACGCGCAAGTTTTTTTTTTGCGCGCGGCAATTTTTGATTACATATAAACCTCTTTGATGTTACAAATTTGTATTACCCGGTTAAATTGAAAATGCTCTGTTTACTCGCATATAATTTGCAGTTAGGTACTAACTTAACTTTGTAGGGATAATTCTATTACGCACTAGTGTATAATATTATAATACACGAGGCTCTTAATGTTCGGTTTATGGCCCTAAGAACGATATAATAAAGCTCACTTTACGAGCAAGGGAGTTGAAAATAAGTTTACATTGCGGTTCAAATTATGCAAACACAGCTTTTGTTGAAAACATTGCAAACGTTTGGTTCATATTGAAATACGGGAATGTGAACCATAGATCAGAGAATTTTTTATCAGAGAATATAGAACCTACACAACGTACGTAGGTAAACAATTTGAACTAGTCGGTTCAAATTGTTTGTGTGAAAACAGTGCAGCCGTTGTTAAGACATCCAACTGAAACTGTTAATTTTCTTCGCATGAATATGTTTCTAATCAAAACAATAAAAATCTCTTCATATAACTGTAAAAATTTGAGTTTGATGTTTATGCACACACTGCACTAACTCTTTCCTGTGAACGCAGCCGGAGGTAACATCATAAAATTAAATGACGTCATATTGCTATCGTGGTGACTTTGTAAAAATAAGGTTTATATAAACTGTTCTTAACGGCGACAATTTTTTTGGACTATTATACTACTGCACGTTTATCTTTATAAAATATATAGCTTTCTTTATGTTCACTTTGAAATGCGTTGTAATAATGCAGTAGGTAGGTATGTATATGTATCGGCAATATACTTATTCAATTACATTTACTGATAACTGTGATAGCTCGACATATTTCATTGCATTATTAATGTCTTACTGGCTTTCAATATCATACAAACTATCAGAAATATCCTCAGTTTTTGTATTTCTGAGATTTATAATTCTAGCATTTACAGTTGAGCAGTTCAGTATCGGTATGTTTTCTTACGGTATGCAATTGCCGGTAGATGTTTTATTTTTATATATTATCATAAGCAAGTAGCTGACCGCAGCCTCAACTGATGGAAAGTGACAACGCGGTCGACGGTGGAACATGCTTTCCTAGATACCTGTTTACTCTGTACTTGAAGACTTCCAGATTATATTTATCTGAAAATGAAGACGCTGCAAGCGTGTTCCATAATTCGGCCATACGCATTATAAAGCTAGATTTAAAATGCTTTGTGCGTATTTGTGAAGTAACTTTGTGTACCTACCATTTTTTATAATTTGATTCAAACAATCGAGATGTTGGGTTGTCGTTGGAGCCGCCATGCGTTCTAATATTTGCATAAAATTGTTCAATATTATTTTGAGATATTTTGTGCATGGGTAAGTTTTTTTTATAGCTGATAGGCTAAACTTTGACCACTATCTCACCTGATGGTAACTGATGATTTGGTCGAAGATGTTGTTCAGGCTATAGCGTAGAATTACTAGCTCTCAATTACAGTTGCCGGAACATACCGCTAGGTGCTTGGCGACATTTTGTCTACTTGAGGGGGGTGGTAGCTAGCCAGGCGAGCATTCGCAAAATGCCCGACCACCATGCTGTAACGACTGCCATCGTAAGACAACAACCGGGACCGATGGCTTAACGTGCCCTCCGAAGCACAAAAGCGCTCAGTAGTAATGTAACTAGCGGTCACTCATCTAACTCCTGACCACGGCGGACGTTGCTTAACTTAGCTGATCGATTAAGAACGACTAAGCAAACTTCGCTACGAGCGCTTCATAAGTATTTTAAAGAGAACTTTTCATCGGTTATTAAATCTTTGTTCATAGGTACTTTTGGCGCTGCACAGAAACCTAATTCAAGGATAATCAACCAACTTATTTTTCCCGGTATATAACTCCGGTAATTGCAGTAACTGCTATTTCTTTTTACATTCTTCAAGTATTTCAAATACAGCTATATGGATTTTTGTTATTTGAAGCTTTCTGAATTATATCCGAGGTCTCTGGAATCCAGAATGGCAAAAAGTACTATATGGGATTTGGCAGCAACTCAAACAAATATGTGGCTAGTTTCAACTCATCTCAAAAATCTAAAGCAGTGGCTACTTCGGTTTAGTAATTGATTTGACAAAAATATATTGTTATGGTCGTCACCAACCCTTCATAAATCATTTACCATTTAGATGTATAACCTTTAGTTATAGAACTGTTTTATTGGTTGGGCATACGAAATACAGTGAGCTGAATGTGTCACCGCTGCATTGCAAGGCAGTACCATTACACTAAAAGCCGGCGATTTAATATAAATACAGTTTTTACAAAATATCGCAACATTCAAAAATAAAATGCACTAATCTACTATGACGTTTTGTTTCAAAATAATGTACCTACTTTTTTTTTTTTGATAATGTGACTGAATGTATATCTACCAATTTAGGTTGTACCAAGTTAGATAAATAGGTGGATACCTATACTTGTATGTCCGTTAGAAAGTCAATACCTGACGTTATAATATTGGGAACAAGTATTTTGAAGATTTGTTCAGTATGAGATCCTCACAATATAGGAGTCGGTCCTTTAGTTGACCGGAACCACTAGAGAAACTTAAAGAATTCAAACGTTTAAATTTTATCAGTAATTTAGAATTAGTTAAGTATCCATTACAAGATTCAAAATCTAATTTATTTTAGCGGCTGGTTTCTTTAGTTTTTGGAAAATAATAAAAAAATAGCAAAGACGATGTGTATGGTCTTGGACATCAGTCAGATTGCCTACATACATAATACAGTATAGGATCTACATTGCCACTGACCTACCTATAGTTTAGAGCTAAGGGTAGGCTTATTGTACAGGTAGGTTTTGAAAAAAATTGTATTAACCAAAACATTCTAGGTATTAATCCACACCATTAGGTATATTTGAACATAATTATAATACAAATGTACTTTTCATGTGTATTTTTTAACATTTAATTTTTAATCCCACAAAAGCAGGGGGGCCTCCAGTGACGGTTGCGTTGACGCGCCCTATCCCATTTGCGGTGCCCCCTGTCCCGCATGCTGACCCTGCTGCTAATCAACAAGGCAATCCATCTGCTCCTGCAGCCGAAGAAATTCGTCATCACGATGGTGGGTCTTCTCATACTCATGTTCTTTCCTTGCTTAATTATTAGTTTTTTATTATTAAAATGCAGCTGTTTTCAAATTCTCTTTTGGAACTACTCAACATGAATGAATTTTCACGTACCACTCTAAAATGTGACCAATTTTGACACTTGTCCAAATCAGACAACCGCATCTACATGTGATAAGTAAGTATTACTTTCTCTAATTTTCGCGCTTTTTGGACAATAGAAATGCGGTAGCCGCCACGCGCCGCGCGATTTGAGATTGACCTTTGTTTAATTAATATTTTGTTTTATTTTCCGTTACTCTTAATAGTCTTAATTGATCTGTATATCGACTCCTTATATATAAATGAAATCGAGCAGGTCAGGATGTAATGTAGGATACCTATCACGTGATAACGTGTACTTAATCAGATTTATTTGTTATCTCAAGAACAGCAGCACAAGCTTCAAACTTCGTATCAAATAATAAAAGCGTTCAAGCCTGGGTCGTACTGCGGAGCGCTAGGTATGTGAACACTCACATACTTACCTATGTAGCGCTATATTCTATGCTATTTAGGAATTCGTCCATACAAGACTGTCCTATGCTAATTTTATTAAATGTTGAGAATGTTTGTTAATTAAATGAAGGGCAATATTAAATTAAATACAGGTATATCTTAAAGAAGCCCGCACATTTTCCTCTTGGTTTTTGAATAATGTACTAGGTCAATTTGCATGTCCTGTACTCTATCAGCCAGATTGTCCACTGCTGAACACAGCTTCCCCCATCATGGGGGGGGGGGGGGTTTGCCATTTTTATTATATTTGTAGCACATAATTTAACATCAAAAATTACGAATATTACGAAGGTAAAAATACTGGAAAATACTTTCATACAAAGTGTTTTAAGAGTAATAATGTTGCGAAGTTCTTTATGTTTAATGTTAAGTTAATGTTGCATAAAACTATCCAGGGTAGTCAAGTATAGTTTTCCTACATATTGTTCCTGACCCGTTTATGAAAATTATTCTCGAATTTTTCATATCCGAATGACTTTTCACACACTAGCATTTTGCAGAATTGAACATCGCAGAAGAACATTGATAAATTTAGTTTAAAATTCCCGCCGTACTACCGAATGACTCGATCCCACACGGCGAACTGCACGGTACACTTTTTTAACCACGTCGCGGCAAGGTTTGCGTTCTGCTGTTATTGAGCGTGAATTACATTTCTTTACATAATTATTAGTAGGATCGATGATAAGATCCTGTTTTTGACAGATGCGATACATTAAACGCCATAACACTGTGTCATAACTTAACATCGATCTCCCCTTTTGGATGCATTTATTACGACCCTTAGGGTATTGCATTATCCAACTCTCTCCTCCACTAAGCCAACCATAGTTTTAATATTTTTATTTTAGCAATGACGCATGCTCCTCTGATTACACCACAATATTACAACAAGAGATAAAAATATAGTTATGTGCGAGATTCTATCTTAATTTCTCTCATAATTTTATGGTGCTACTCCACTATAGTTATCCTTACCTAATTATATTTTTTTTTTATTTATCCCTACCGGTAGGGCTATATTATGTGGCAGAATATTAGGTAAAACTGGAATAAGTAGGTATTCAGGAGGCTCAAGACTCTAGAGAGAGTAACTACCTACTTTAAAAACATACGAGTACTTGGAATCGAATTCATTGAGATTGCTTTTTTCCAGTACCCCAAATTGACGCAGCTATCAGGCAGATAATGGCTTTGGGTTTCATCAACCATCAAGGATGGATAACTCAGCTCATGGAACAGACTAATGGTGATGCCAATGTTTTTATTCTCTACCTCGATAAATGCATCGAGATGCAGAAGTAAACGGTATATTGAGGAAAGTGTAAACCAATGGACACTGCGAACAATCTAGAAATAACTGTCTTACAACTTACGCTCAATTTACAACTTTAGTGTCTAGGCGATGGACACTGCGAACAATCTAGAAACAACTGTCTAACAACTTACGCTCAATTGACAACTCTACCGTCTAGGCGAGTCAAAGCAGAGAAAAACGGTCTACCTATTGAGGTAACTGTAGTACAACTATTTAAAGACATGCTTAATCTTTGACACTGCAAACAATAATACTGTCATACAACTTTGTTCGCATCTAGTCGAGTCAAAGCTGTGCGACAAATAACAATGCATTTACTGTTTAATACCACGGTAATGTTATATAGATAATATTACCGTGTTAATAAAAAAATACATACTTATGTGTAAACTCGACTCAAGCTTGGCTTCGATGTCTCAGTGAGTATGAGTTTCCGTAAGTATATAAAAAAGTACCTACTCTGTGAGTATGAGAGTGAGTAGACACCGTATAACCATTGACCTATATATACTAGACGCGACATGTCAAACGAAGATAGTCGACCAGTGCAGGTACGTAAGAACGTAAAACGCGTTTAAGCTCTACGAGTGCCAAGCTGCGTGTGAGGGAGAGTATGGCGGTCGGCATATCTGCACTGGTCGACTATCTTCGTTTGAGATGTCGCGTCTAGTATATATAGGTCAATGCGTATAAAAATAATTTTATTTACGGTTGTATGTAACACTGTTCTGGTTTATATAATTGTTATGATAACAATAGTTACTTCCTACTAAAACTATCGTTCTCTTTTGCAGTAGGTACCTATATATATTCAGTAGGTACTTAGTTCATACTAAGATTATTTATACATGTTCTGTAGTAGGGGACAAAGCCCCTAAGTAGTTATGAAGAAACGGTAGTGGGAGGTCCGTGAATCGTTTGTTATGCATTTCATATTTAATCAGTAGAATTGGTGTTTATGGATATCGATGCATACATACATCTTAATAACTGTATATCGTTCTCTTTATTATTATCGGTTGTCTTTTATTGAAGGTAAGACCGTTTGTCCCTCGCCGCGCCGCTGTAATCGATACCAGATGACTGCGTCTAAGTAGCGATACATAGGCACATTTACTTGACCACATGTCCATTGCACGTCCGTCACCTATCCCAACCGCCAAAATATCGAGAAATCCAGGGCTCCACTCCCTCGAGACGCTATAATTCTCTAAAAAAAGTTTACTGTTGACTTGCTACTTCTTCAACGAAGATTGATACCATAACGTAACTTTGTATATATTGGTAATCACCAGGAAAGTTTGTTTATAGTAACGAATATGTACTGTCAATATAATAATATAATCTGTCGCGTCGCATCTATCATTAAGTAGATAAAGCGCTCTTGATGTATCGTTCATGTACTAAAACGAATGAATTCAACGCCTCCACCTTGGAGCGTACCAAACAGAAATTTCATGCGGCTCAATCTAGAGATCCTTTTTTTTGTTACGAAAATGCGATTAACGTGCACGACAGATACAACGAAATTGAAGCATAAGCTAGGTCGAGCAGTAGGTACACACAACTGCCGTCACATCATCTTGAACTCAGCCCGAAATCATCTTGTTTTCGGTGACGGCGTCAGTGGACAAGTTCTAAGATGTAGGTAACTTACATAAGGTACTTATGATTAAATAAACATATTATTTGATAAATAAAGTAAATGTTGTTTTATAATCTGTGATACGAAAATAAGATATCATGTGATTTGTTTTGACTTCCAATGTTGTTGATATTCTACAATTTATTTTACTGTGATATTGTTTTATTTTATTTAGTTTTTTTTTTTGGCATGGAAAAAGAATGTAATCGATTCCGAATCTGTGATGACTGTAATCACACTTGTTTTATAATAATTATACAAGTAAGTAGATAATAGGTATTTTTACCCATATCTATGTATATATATAAGTCTAGTTATTTAAGAGTGAAGAATTTTAAAGAATGCAGGGATCAATGGCGAAAGTAGAAGAGGTAAGGAAGTACACGCGGGATGAATTAATATTCGTTATAGGATCGATTTAAAAATTATATCAATACTATTAACATTTTACATTTTCTAATATGTGATTTTACTCTCTTGCTGTCAATAAAACAATGGAAAGATGTAAAAAGTTATTTTATTTCAGGAACCCATAAGAGTGTTTTTTCATTGTAACGTTTTCTTGTCTTTCCCGAAGAAGTGCTTCACCTAAAGCTTGATCTAGGGATTTCACTGCCTCTCTGAAAGTAAAGATGACGAATTAGTTGTAAATTTTAACAGAAATCGGGATCCTATTTTGATACGCCTCGGTTGTCCGTTGGTCTTTTAAACCTTTAGAGCGCTGAATCTTTGAAACCGTAACAGGAAGCTGGATAACATTTTTCAAATAATATGTGTAAGTGACCCTTGGGTTGCCGGGCTAATATACAGGCCGGATTAAATATACAGTCATAATATGCGATTTCAGAAAAAATGCTCTCCTCCTGAATAATGCATTTAGGAAATTATATATTTTACGGTTTTAAAAACTGAATAACGCTGCTTAGGAGATGTATTGCTTACATAATTTTCACTTACATTTTATAAAATCATTTTTTATATTTAGGACATTATGGAGTGGTCAGAATCAGTAAAGCTATCGAAGGAATCAAACACGGGCCTAGAGCGTGATTTCTAGAACGTGCTGCATGCAAAACCTTTTTTTTATCTAGTAATTATCAATATTTTTAAGCCCCCGATGCAAAAGAGAAGTGTTATAAACTTGACGTGTCTGTGTGTCTGTGACATCGTAACTACTAAACGAATGCAACGATTTTGATGCGGTTTCTTTTAATTAAAAGCTGACTTTAAAAGTTATCGAGATGGTTCGTAGCCACAATTTATGAAGACATGTGTCAGGGGTTACTTAACAATTTCTATTTTATACATGTTTGCTCATTGCTTTGGCCATGTGAGGTTTTTACCTTTGGCATTTTACGGTGTGTTCTGGCAGCTGTCCTTGAGAGCCAGTAGTTCTAGGTTAGCCTGAACAGCATCTTCGAACACATCATCACTTACTATCAGGTGAGATAGTGGTCAAGTTAAGTGGTCATATCTTAGTGCCTGTTTTTAGATTAGCAAAGATAAATAAAAGGTCCTTCTTAGGTATTTGTGTACGGTTTTAAAATAAAGTCCCCAAACATATTACAACGCTCACAGAAGGGAAATTCGGGAGATTTCGGAAGGCGCACGTGAAAAACATATTGATTAAAAATTTCTACTACACAGTTTCTCATTACTTAAACGACAAAAATGCCTGGACAATTCCGCCTCTGCCAAGCTATTGCCTGTCACCTACATAATTTAAACAAATATTGTAACAACTTTATTATACAGTAAGTATGTAACACATTGTTAAAAGATGTTTAAAAGGATGGCCCCGAGTTTCTTGACCGTTCTTCTCGCAGTGGTGCAATTTATTTGCTGAATGTGGCAGTACAATGTATAATATTTCAATAGTAAAATTTGTAATTGACCTTCATAAGAGTGTCGTAGACGCCTAAATTGAATAAATGATTTTGACTTTGACTTTCAAGTATAAAAAAAGGTACTCCGCACGCTATCATCGAAATGCAGGGCAAAAGTGACAAGCTCCCAAGTCGATAAAATTCAGTGCAATAGTTATTTCAATGGTTATAAAAAATATTGAGTACTTACACTCCTTGTTCTAGAGCATTCTTCAAAGTTTTCGCTGTAACGCTCCCCGCCCCGTTCATTCCAATTGTGGTACATTTGCCTTCAACATCTGGCAATTTTTCAGCTTCTTCTCTACTGACGTAATATTTGGGATTGCCAGTTATTCCGACTACCAGGGACACTGAGCTACAGGTTTCCTCTTCTCCTGTTGGGTCAACCACGCATTTGTCACCTATTTTGCATAATGTTACCTGTGAAATATGGAAATATTTCCATTATACCTATTCGAAAAAGGGGGGAGGGAAAATTTGTTGCTATAAGAATTTGAGCTTTCTCTGTTCTTATCGTTTTTGAAGCGCTCGTAGCGAAGTTTACTTAGCTATTCTCAACCGATCAGCAAAGTTACGCAACGTCGCCCGCGGTCATGAGTTGGATAACCGTTAGTGACATTACTACTGAGCGTTTCCGTGCTTCGGAGGGCACGTTAAGCCGTCGGTCCCGGTTGTTGTCTTAGGATGCCAGTCTTTATAGCATGGTGGTAGGGTATTTTGAGAATTCCTGCCTGGCTAGCTACCACCCTCAACTAGAAAATCTGTCGCCAAGCACCTAACGGTGTGTTCCGGCAGCTGTCCTTGAGAGCCAGTACTTCTAGGTTTGAACAACAACTTTGACCACATCATCACTTACCATCAGGTGAGATAGTGGTCAAAGGCTAACCTATCAGGCATAAAAAAAAGTACGCGTTCGTGCTTCTGTTAGATTAGGTTAGTAAAGTAAATGTTTAATTTAATAGTATGATATATAATTATTATTATTGATTGCCCCGTGAGGTGCCGGGTAGAGAATGTCACCTTCTCATACTTCAGCTACCTTTGGATGTGTAGACTAGAGATAAAATACCGGAAGTTGGAGTCATCTGCTGGCATTCAACACAATTTGTGGGCTAAATCTGTCACGGTTTGAACCCCACAGAACAACAGAAGATAGCGTGGCAGGGCCAGAAATAGATGGCGGGATGAGCTTGACCCATCCGACAATAACTGGACCAGAAATATGTGCGGACTGAGAAGAGGGCCAAAAGGCCTTTGCCATGCAGTGGGACGAACACGGGTACATTTAATACATAAACAATTAATAGCCTATTACCAGTAACGGAGCAGAACCAGTATCCAACAGTTTGCTGTCATAAGGGTCATCAGATAGCTGGAGGTCTACATTGCCCCCGTCCATGAGAACTGCTTTGACCTTTGGTATCCTCGTGTTGAAGAGAGCAGCTTTCACGGCCAGCGACACTGCATCACACAAGTTGCCTCCACATTCTAGTATCTGAAATAATTAATACATAAAATAAAATATATTTGCTGATTTTTCTTAATGGTGGTGGAAGGTAGGGGCTGTACAACCAACGGAAATTCTTCAACGTCATGGCAGGCAGCCGCCTCTTACAACTTCATAACATTAATGTCAGCAATATTTTAGACCTAAGTAAAGTACGAGTATTAGTAGGTACCTAAAATAATTCGACAAAGGTTCTTTCTTGGCATTGTATGCAACAAAAAAAAAATTAGTAAATCTTTTTTTTTTATGTCTGATAGGTTAGCCTTTGACCACTATCTCACCTGATGGTAAGTGATGATGTGGTCGAAGATGTTGTTCAGGCTAACCTAGAAGTACTGGCTCTCAAGGACAGCTGCCGGAACACACCTTTAGGTGCTTGGCGACAGATTTTCTACTTGACGGCTACCACCGTCAATAGTCAGGCGGGCATTCGCAAAATTCCATGCTGTAACGACTGCCATCTTAAGACAATAACCGGGACCGACGGCTTAACGTGCCCTCCGAAGCACGGAAGCGCTCGGTAGTAATGTCACCCATCCAACTCATGACCGCGGCGGACGTTGCTTAACTTTTCTGATCGGTTAAGAACATCTATGCAAACTTCGCCACGAGCGCTTCAAAAACTACTCTGTGCCTATATAACATGTTTAAAAAAAAACTATTAGTACTGTACATATTTGTAATTATTAAGCGATATTTTTTTATTTTTTTTATGCCAGGTAGTTTAGCCCATAGGCTTAGGATGTACAAGACCAACAGTGACGGATGAATGGTGTAACAAAAAATGAAATGTAAATGTGTGAGTGACATAGTGTTGTAATGACGCGAGCGTAATACTATCGACAGTTTTACTTGTTGAATCTTAGGACACATTCGTTTGAAATTATGCCCTGTATAGTTCATTGAGACTATTGTAATGATCGTAAACAACACTGAAATCACAGAAATGCAATATATGCAATTTCATTAACTTGAACACCTTATTTTTCAAGTTATTATGATTTAAAAACCAAACTACTTAATTGATTATGATGAAATTTCAAAGGGATGAATCTTAAAGTATATCCCTTCAAACAAAATACGATGTTTTCAAATGAAAATCAATCCAAATATCATAAAATGAATACAACCTTATTGAGAACTTGCTCCCTTTTTGATCTGTTAAAATAAAACTCATTCAAAGTTGAAGTCAAATGCATTTATTGTAGGTCTAAAATGGTACAGCGCTTTTAAAAGTAAACTTCGATAACTTCATCGTAACAAGATGAAATAAAACTTACCATTACTAAGTATTATGATTACCATTAACAAAATCATTAAGCCGCAAATATACAGGTACTGTAAATTATAAAATTACATTTATCTGTATACCATTTGCGTAAAGCATTCACATATGGTAAGCAAAGGTCGAATTTGTCCCTTGTGTAAATATAGCTCATTGGGCTGTAGAAATGACGATGTGTACATAATTTCGATGATCTTTACTAACTGGCCTACAAAACATATAATTCTTCAAGATCGGCTTTTAAGTCTAAAAGCCGTTTTATCATTATTTTTGTTTCAGCTTTTAAACTTCTTAAGAGCTAATTTTTTTCTGTAATTTTTGTCACAATTTAGAACATTAGTTAATAAGTTTTTTTCGTTGGAGACAGTACTTGATTTGAAGGGCAGGTAATGGCCAACGGTGGTAATATATCTCTATTTAAGTAAGGTCAGGGCCGTCTTATTTTCAATTTGATCTGAAAGGAATAATAAAAATTATTTTGTGTCCGGATAGCCATAGATATCCAGCGCTGCAATGAAGCGATTATTGTAGATTTTATTGCACCAGGGACGCTAAGGGAAGGGTTACTAGATTGACTCAACATATCCTACAGTCTATACATGAAAAAAAAATATTTGTCCATGTATTTTCTACAAATTAAACTTTACGTTACTTGTGTCATCATTTCCTAAAGCTATTGACTACCATTTCCACAGCTTTATGCATTCAGGGACATTAAAAGTTGGTATTGAGTCTTTCATTAGTATACATCGATGTTTTCTTTGTATGAAGCATTTTGATTCAAAGTTTACTACAAACTGTAGAGTTTTTATTTAGATTGCGTCAATAATCCGAACCCTTTTATCACATATTGAAAATTTGTTGGTAATCTGTAAGAACACAAACATTATTATACGCGTGCATATAGTTATTTCAAATTCTGTTAAATAGCCATTTGTATTAAGATACTAATATTTTATGATAGAAGAAAGAGATATTTCCAATTATTTATTGAGAGTTAGGGGAACTTTTCAAAGAAAACATCATAATACATTTTGAATAATATATCTTGTGATAATATTTACTCCCTTATTCGTAAATACTCAATAAGCTATAAACTGATCTGTCAACTTCTCGCTAATTATTATGTAATTATATTATTTTTAAACAAATTTATGATTAAACAAACTACCAGTTATTTTTGGGGTTTGAATATGTACCCGAGCATTC
This sequence comes from Plagodis pulveraria, assembly GCA_963890685.1. Lineage (NCBI taxonomy): Eukaryota > Metazoa > Arthropoda > Insecta > Lepidoptera > Geometridae > Plagodis > Plagodis pulveraria. The sequence continues at coordinate 11,299,986 of OY982951.1, forward strand.
ACGTCGAAGCTACAGGTCAGACATAAACTATCGACTTTATCGATACTTGTGACGTCAGGACTTTGTCAAGCCCTATCGTAAACAAATGTTTTTGTATTTTTCGTAAAATACCAACCAATTCTTCATTTAGCAATGTAATTTGATGATAAGTATGAAGAGAAACCTATTATCTAATATTTCCATAGTTCATATAACTAATTTTAAAACAAAATGACAAAATAATGATTATCCAAAAAGCAGTACAAATAAACATATATTACCTGTGAAACGTGTATATATTCGGGTTACTGGGTCTTGTAACCTCACATTCACTCACTGAACAAGACACCATGCTTGCAGCATACATATTTTATATTATAATCGTAAGATATTTGAGCAAATACACAAAATTCGCGCCGACTTGGAAGAGGCCGGGACGCTATGGCCTCTTACTCGAGTAAAAAATGACATACCGTCTTCCTGTATCACTATCTCTTTTTTTCTCGCGACGGTTTGTAGCAGCTTAGAACCTTTCACTCACACACTTCGTAGGTCTATTGAGCGTAGCGAAAAAATCCTAGGTCTGTGGTTTAGCCTTTGACCACTATCTCACCTGATGGTAAGTGATGATGTGGTCGAAGATGTTGTTCAGGCTAACCTAGAAGTACTGGCTCTCAAAGACAGCTGCCGGAACACACCGTTAGGTGCTTGGCGACAGATTTTCTACTTGAGGGTGGTAGCTAGCCAGGCGGGCATTCGCAAAATGCCCTACCACCACGCAAATATTATTAAAATATTGCTACAATATGCTAAATATACGACATAATGTCACCCTGGCAACGCACTCCACACTTTAGGTGCAAAGCTACAGTTACATCGGCGTTTCCGTCCGGATAGGATTATTTGAAGGTCAGTCAGTCAGGCTCCATCAGAAGAGATCAGACCTATGAGAAGCTATGCGATAGAAAGAGAGACGCCTTGTAAGTCAATATAAATATTAGGTAGGTACTCCATGCTTTGCGAGCTGAAGTGCACTTTATTGATTCGTAGCTAGAGTTGCTATTTGTTAGAATGGCTTTGCATAGTGATCCTTCAGGTCCTTCTTATTCTGTGCCCTAATTTATTACAAGACTGTCCAAAACGAATGTAATGTTTTCAGGGTTCATGAGTATATAAGTTTCTTTATTGTACCATCAATTTTAAACGCCTGAACAGATTTAGATGTGTGGGGTATCGTAAGAATCTTTACATTATTCCGAATGACAACGGCTAAATATTTTTGGCAGGGCCGCCAATGTTATATTTTTTTTTATAAATTTGTTAAGTTACTCATTAAGGTTCAACAAGGTGTTTCATATATATAGCATATAATTTATTTTTTATGTCGGCATCTCAGTCAGTAATAGTGGTTTCAGGCTTGATATTGTCATGTGTGATATCATATTCGACAATAAAATTGTATTTCCCATGTAAGGTCACCACACACACAGGTATAGTTGTACTTTTTTTGTCACTTTGCAGGATAGGATGGTTGCGATATTTGTTTACTTGGACTTGCCTTAATATAGAAGTCATATTATCATAGTCCACCAGTATTAATCATTTCTACATTTATATCTTATTATCTTCTCACACAAGTATCGTTTTGGAGCAACCCTATTGTCATCTATTGAGTAACTAAGCCTGTGGGGTGCCGGGTTAGAATTGCACCTCCCCATATCATCCCGTGGGTGTCGTAAGAGGCGACTAAGGGAAAAATACTGGAAGGTGGGCAGCAGCACCTTCTAAGGAACTGCCATCTTACACTGCGATCCCCAAGCCGCCTGCCAAGCGTGGGGATTATGGCAAATACCCCTTTAATAGGGAGGCTGTGTTCAGCAGTGGACGAGTCGGCTGTTACAGTATACAGAGTAACTAAGAATTTTTGACCTAATAACATTAGTCCAACACAGGGTTGAACCTGGGGCCTCCTTACAATGATGATATAACACACTGGATCTAACTGTACATACCAAAATATCAATATACAGCTTCCAGCACTGTTTTCCTTCTTGTATGCAAAGTTGTTGCAAGTCGAATGCCTGTGAAGAGTGGTAAGCTCGTTGCATCATATTGGATATACTGCTGGCGAGTCTTTCTCCACCTCTTCCTTCAAACTGGGGTGTTGCATTTGCTGAACTGGAATCATAATTAAATTCCTTGTGAGTTATCATTTCCAGAATTAATTTTGTGGTTGTGACTATTTCCCTATTTTAATTTTAAACTTACGAAATAAAATATTATTAGCAAAAATAAAACTCTTATTTTTGCTTACCGGTTGTATGCCTTTGTTAACAAAATACTACAAACTATATACGACACTACAACTACTACTATGCTACTATTTAATAGACATAGACATAGACATAGCTTTATTTGTGGCAAAAACAAACAACAAAAATAATATACAAACATAAAAATAAAAGTAGGTGCTAACCTACTTAAAGTTTTTGCCACAAGCCGGCCCCAACTCAGCATAATGCTGGTTGCGAACAACCAACGCTGGTCTTCCGTAATCAACAACAATTGCAAAAAAAAACATGGTTTAAAGAAGATTGTAGATAGAGACTATTTTTTTTTATATATACAGAGATATATATGTGTCAAGTAAAATAGTATATTGTTACCTTACATATTTTATCATATTTCATTGTTATAATTACATTAAATTATGGTAAAACACACCTTTCAATCAACCATTTGGCACTTTAAATTTAAAGAACTTTAGGGGCAGCTCCCTGAAAGTTCTTGAAATTGTATTAAAAAACCTAACAGCCACTACATTGCAGTTGCGTCTGTATAGAGCGGACTTAGAATAAATTGCTCTTAGTCTTCTTAATTATTTTTCCACTTAAGCATACTATGCTACGAGCGCTTCAAAAACCTCTGTTTAAATAGAATAGACCCTATGATTTATTTATTCAAAAGGCTTACCATACCAGCTGTAAAAATTAAAAAGTATATGAAAACCAAAGGAGCAAATCACAATTAATACAGAGAGGGTGCCATTTGAACACAGTAAGATTGTCGAGTTATAATGAGAACAATAATTGATATTTAATTGTGCTGGTATAATATTCACCAAGTCAAAATTGTATATGAAGAACTCACCAGTCAACAAAAAATTCAATCTTTCCTGAATTTGGATTCCCCGCAGTTGGTGTGTCAATCTCTGTCTTCACTCCTACAAGTATGTCTGTATTAGCCAGTCTTAGCCTTGCTGACCCACTGGCATGGCTAACCACATCTGTTTCTAGCTCCATGGGACGGTAGTCTATGTTGGATCTACCATCTGACCGAAATTCATCCTGAAAAAGTAAGTTTTCACAGTCCATAAGCACCGCCTTAAGATCTATGTTAATTGTTAATAGCCTAGCTTGTCTTCAAAGGCTTTGACAACAATCTCACCTAATAGAACCTATCGATAAGTATTGTAGATGGGAAACAGGCTTAATCTGAATGGTAATGGGCAGACAGGAGCTAAATACCCACCAGTTTTTAGCATAACAATAATAATTGCATGGTGGAAGGGCATTTTGCGAATGCCCGCCTGGCTAGCGACCACCCTCAAGTAGAAAATCTGTCACCAAGCACCTTACAGTGTGTTGAGGCAGCAGTCCTTGAGAGCCAGTAAAATTACAGGCACATGAGACCAACTGTACGTCTCAGTGTGACGGGCACAGTGCAAGTCGTCGTTGTCGAAATGCGTCTGTTAGGTTAGTCCACTTAATATCAGGTGCGTCTCAGGCTTGTTCCATCACAATAACATTATTGTTATAAATATTTAAATCACTTTGCTTGTTTATCATTACAGCTACATTCTAGCAGCCTAAATTTCCTTTTATTGAGCATGCGCAGGTGCAGCATTGTTATGTTACAGTATCTTATGAACCCTTTTCATCTTATTTTCTTCCTATTCGACCACTCGTCACTGGAGGCAGTATCATAATAAATACATATTATACAATTGTAACTTATAAGGACATTAACACAAATGATTGTTTATAAATTGTTGGACCAACAACCTAATACTCGTATATAGGATACTAGGTCCACCTTGACTGCTGCCACAATTTTTAACACAACTGATTGGCATACCTATATTGCATATACCAGCCTCATCGGCTTTGGGTATGTTCTGGTCTTCAATGCAGAACTACTTAATAAACCAATTTTAAGATGACATTTGGGACTTTGCTACAGCTGAAACTACAAATGGTAAACAGGTCTTAACATGTTAACCGCCTGGTATGATTGGATAAGCTCAAATGTCCAGTTTTTTGTATCATCGTATTGTTTAGTGTTGAAAGTATTAAAACTTTTAAGGTTATATTTTTAAGTTACTAAACAGTTACCTCTACTCCATGAATTATGAAGATTTCTTCTATAGGGCTTAATAGACAGACTGCCATTCTGGGTGACGGTGGTGATGAATCTTGTTATATTTATTTAATTTACTGATAAATACAAGAAAATCACAAGCACTGTTTTAAGTGTTGTTTGTCAACAAAGTTTGCCAAAGAGAATGTCAGCCAGGGTTGGATTCAGACCCTCAAAAAAATATACTACATAGAAAATAAAATTATACTATTCGTCCAAAATTATACAACGTTTGAGTTTACATGTTTTGTTTTTATATCTTACACCTATACCTTTATAGATTTTAGGTGTTTTTTGATCTGAGTTTAAATAAAAATGCATTCGTTAATCGTAAATAATATTTTGTTTTATTAATTTGCGATAATAATATGCATGAAATCCAAGCATATTAATCAAGTTCAGGCAAGTAGACTTCGATCTTGTCTAATTCGTCAATCAGAGCTTGGCCTTTAGAATTGACAAGACGTTAAATATTGTCAACGGCATAAATTCTATGCAGTTATTAGATATACTTTCTCTTACAGTACCCATCGCAAAGATCAAAAGCGAGTGAATGCAACTCGCTACGAGTTGCAAGTTTATTTATTTGTTAATTTTTCGCCAAGTTAACTTTGCTGAACACTATTTCACAATCAACATTTGCGTCAGGTAAAACCAGGCAATCAAATTTGTGAATTTTGTAAAAGAATCTTTTTTAGATATCACACTAAGCGCTTCGTTTTGCCCTTCCTGATATAATAGGGTATTTTTAATATATATTGAAAAGTAAATAGGGCTCACCAATAATACAAGTCAGTCGACCTGAATTATGTATCTGAATTATGGGATTTTCGCGTAGTATAGTTACATTCCTTTACTACATACTACACACCATGAAATAATGGTACAAATAGTATAATTATACTACGAAATCCAACACTGATGTCAGCGTGACCCAGGGTTGGATTCAGACCCTCCAAAAATTATTGTACATGGAAAATAAAACAATATTATTTGTCCAAAATTATACTACGTTTGATGTTTCATTTTTTTTTCATATCGTATAACGTTTCGATTTTCAGCATTTATGTTTTGAATTTAGGCAAAAGTTGACGTCCGTTGGCAGGAAATCGTCGTTGGCACCACCACGTATAAAAAGGTCAGCTATAATCCAACAGCTCGAGTTACTGCTAAAGTGCTAAAGTTATTACAGCAATCATCGAACGAAGATTTATTGGCACGCGTTCGTCCGAAAAATCCAGTCTCACCAAAGATCTACGGTTTGCCAAAGATTCATAAGCCAGATTGGCCATTGCGACCAATTGTAAGCCAAATTAATGCACCCACCTGCACATACCTGATGTCCAGGCATTTGGCGTCTGTCTTGCAGCCTTTGGTTGGTAAAACGAGTAGCTATGTGAAAGACTCGAGGCATTTCGTCCATCTGATTAAAGAGGTATGTATGCAACCGGACGAGGTAATGGTTAGCTTTGACGTCACTTCGTTATTCACTAATGTACCAGTAGAAGATACTATTAGTATTATCACCGATTTAATACACGACTCTAATTTACCTACTGAGTACATCCAATAGACCGAGTACTGTCTCAAAAGCGGCTATTTTGCTTGGCGTGGTGGGTACTACTTACAATTGGATGGTGTGGCCATGGCCTCACCGTTGGCTCCTGTGGTGGCTAACATATTCATGGAGCATTTTGAAGCTCGTGCACTGATGGACGCTCCCGCAAAGCCACGGTACTGGTGGAGATATATGGATGACGTGTTTTCCATTATAATAATTGAAAAGTTAAACATCTTTGCTAAACACTCTCCATGCAAAAATCAAATTTACGGTTGAGGAGGAAAAGGACGGCAGTCTGCCATTTTTGGACGTCCGTGTTATAAGAAAGCCAGATGGTTTGTTGGCTCACACAGTATATCGGAAGCCAACACACACGGATCGATACTTGCAGGCAGAGTCGCACCTTCATCCATCACACCTGGCATCTGTGTCAAAAGCCTTAATCAACAGAGCTCTACACATATGTGATCCTCAACACGTCAACGCTGAGTTAGAGCATGTAAAACACGTCCTTGAAAGCAATGGCTTTAACTGGGGTCAATGCAATCGGTGGGCAAGCACAAGCAAACGTAAGCGTCCTCTCACAGTGCAACGTTCTCCAATATATCTTCCATTTGTCAAAGGGGTGACTGACAAAATTGGTCATTACCTGAAGCGAAAGTATGACATGAGAATGATATTCCGACCGCCTGGACAGCTACGACGGTTCCTTCGCTCACCAAAGGACAGAGAACCCTTTAGCGGCCCGGGAGTGTATAGGATTCCTTGTGACTGTGGTAAGTCGTACATCGGCGAGACGCAACGAAATATTGCAACCAGGCTCACTGAACATATAAGGAGTGTGAAAAACGTGGACACCGTAAAATCGGCAGTTGCAGAACACGCTCATATCCCGGGTTCCAGTCATTATGTGCGTTTCGATAAAGCGTCCGTTCTTGCGCGAGAAAAGTTCTTCGTTCCGCGTAAGGTACGAGAAGCTATCGAAATATGTCGTTACCCCAACTTCAACCGGGATTGTGGGCGGAACATACCACCGGCATGGAAAACTGTTTTGAACATCTGTGACTCCAATATTGTGCGCCTGGATCGTGAGACTGATACAGTTAGTGTGGTGTGTCATCAGTCCTTTCCTACCAATAACAGTGACAGTGACAGTGAGATAAGTGACAGTTCTGACGGCAACTTGACAAATATAGCTGAGCCAGGGCAGACAGTGCCGTCGCAACGTCAGTTACGCGCTGAGGCCCGTGCTCGTCGCTTCGCGCAATTGTGACTCCCAGACGAAGGACTTCAAAACAGTCCGAAACTGGTCGGAATATTTCCGGTAAATATAACGCGGGTCCTAGCCGGTTCCTTATAAGTTAATATGGATAAAACTCGCGATAGTTTCCAAAGTGAATATATAATTACAATAATATTTACCATTTGTGACGAGTAAACGTTATTTTTAATATTTTTGATAGTATTGGTGTCCAATAACTGTTCAAGATAATACGAAAAATACCATTTAAAACTTGCGAATACCGTTATCATGTAGAATGGGTTCGAAACATAAAAATATAAAAATCAGAATAAAGCGCGAAAAATCTGTAATTTTATTTTGTTAGCTTTTTAAGCGGGAAATTAAATGAAATTACAGATTTCAAGACGTCACCGAGGTAGAAAATCTAATTAGAAAGTGTTCACGCCAGTGTTGGATTTACCATAATTTAAAAGTGTGTAGCATGTAGTATCGTTATGTCACTATACTACGCGAAGGTACCATAATTTTGTCTTCGAGTCAACTGACTTTTATAATTGATAAACGCTATTACCTCTAAATATTTACCCTACAATATTGGGATTTTCTGTATGTATGGCAACATCTACTAAGATCTTGGGTTGATATGTCTGAGGACTATCACTTTTAAAACATTACAAAAGTTGCTCTTGATTTCCTGATTTTACCTCACGCAAACGCTGACTGTGAAAAAGTGTTCAGCAAAGTTAATTTAGCAAAAAACAAATTAAAGAATGACCTTGAAAGAATGAATTCTTGCGATGCAGTAAAAGAAAGTAAATTCAATAATTTTATAGAATTCATATTGTCTGACAACATGTTATGTGGTGTCAACGCTAAGGATGAAGTTTCGATTGGGGTGTTAACCGAGATCGACGTCCACTTGCCTGAACTTGATTGATATGTCTATAGGATTATATAAATATTTTTGTCTCGACTGCATAAAATATTATTTTACATATTAATGGTATTCGCAAGTTTTAAATAGTCTTATAATATAATCTTGCTCGTATTATCTTGAACAGATATTGGACACCAATACACTCAAAAATAAATTAAAAAATACTTTTACTCGTCACAAATGATATATATTATGGTAATGGTGTATTCAATAAGTATTTCAGAAATGTATTAGATATTGTTAAAAGTCTTCCCGAAATCTTGCGTTTCATAGTACATTATACAAAATTCAAATTAATTTATTTTGGACAACAATAAATCCACTTTGTTGGAAGCAACAATAACAATGACATTTTAAAGTTAGTATACATACAAAATTAAATAAAATAAAAATATTATTACTAAACTACTACTATAGTTACACTTAAATAGGACATCTCATGCGAACGGTTTTATGGACAGATTGGTTGTCTGACCAACGTTCTCACAAAATGTCTCACAAAGGGAGAACATGGATTGTCCACCACCGTCCTCAGGATGCTGTTGTTACTATCCCGCACTCGCCTCATTAATGATGCTACCTTTTTTCTCATAATAGCTTGAAAGCCATCAGTCTGAACAAACATTTCTGAGGCGCTACAAAAACGGGGTAGTCCCAACATCATCCTAAAGACGTTATTGTACAGAACCCGTAGAGCATCCAGCGATTTTTTCATATAGTTGACCCATACCACCCGTGTAAAAGCCTTGACAATACGCCTTAAAAAGGGTGATTTTAACTTGCTTAGTACAACGGGCAAATCTACGAGCCAACATGTTACCTCGGACCGGAAAAGATTTATCATAAAAATTAAGAAAACTATTTTAATTATTTCCTGCCAAAGACGTCAATTTTCGCCTAAATTCAAAACATATATGCCTAAAAATGAAACGTCAACCATAGTATAATTTTGGACAAATAGTATAATTTTATTTTCCATGTACAATATTTTTTTGAGGTTTGGATCAACCCTGAATGACTTGTTTCGTTACTATTAGAGCGTATTCCACTTGGCGCCAATTTCGTTATTTTCGATAATTTTGACCACATTGCGTCTATGGTTATGATCACTGTGATCCTTTCTAACTGTTGTCCCCTGTTCCATTTAGGATAAGAACGCTAAGAATGCCACAAAAATTTGCCACTTTTGTCCATCCCATGTTGATGGGGAAAAGTTTGTAACTGTCAGTTTTGACAGTTCTCATCTTAATACAAAATAAAACGAATTTTCAGCAGCTTTTCTGCTACCATTTTTCATACATTTCATAATTTTTATTACCTAGAAATACAAAGCTGTAACTTTTGGAAGAGTAGGTATTGTTGTGCGCTAAGCAATTGCAGGTTTAGAATTGGAATCCATTTTCTCTAGACGTGAGTCGTATTCGTAATATGCAAAATAAAAAATGGGTACACGATACTCAATGACACTTGTTTGACATTGACATTAGATGTAGGTACTACAAACTGTTCCAGTAGCTTCTTATCGTTTACGACGAAAATAGTGCCAAGACCCAAGTGGAACAACTTTTTAGGAGTGTGATCGTTTTTATCGTTTTTGGCGAATTTAACTCCAAGTGGTACGCACCCTTAGTATTATTATTTACACGGTAGAAAAAGCGCGGGAAGGGTTTAAACTTGGCGGGCGCGTTTAAATTTTGTAATTTTAAACATATCATTATTTAGTGTTTATAGTGGTCAGACGAGTCCAAATTGTAAATAATTTTATTATCCTTTGTATATAAATAATATTATTGTGTAAGGTCAACCGGGGCTAACGCGTCTATGGGGTTAAGGCATCTAATCCAATTATAATACGAAACACAAAATCTAGAACTACTTCTGCCATCTTTTGAATTTGTTTGATACTAAAACCACATTATTTGATCGGTAGAGGTCGCAAGAGGCCTCATTTTTGTATAAATTTCCGCCATCTTGAATATGACATTTTCTTCGGAACCTCAGGTAAGTGACATGTGATATATAAATATCCTGAAATCCCAATGTTTTGAAGATGGTCGTTAATTTTTAACGGTGAATACTTTGTAATATAAATTTGTTTACGTGTTGTTCTAATTACTTTAAGGAAATTACTTAAGATTTGTAGTCCACGTGCAATAAAAATATTGTAGGTTATATTTTTGCATTGGGGCTATCGCGTCTGTCCCGTTGGGGTGATTGCGTCTTATGTAACGCAATAGCCCCATTGTCTGAGGTCCTAAACCTTTTAATTTTATGATAACAGTGATTGAGGTATATGTATGTATATCTATGCTGTATAGACAGATGGTGGAAAAAAAATATGCGTGATATGCTGATTGCAGATTTAGGGCTAAAATAATATATAGAGGTAGCGTCAATTTTGTATGTTTGTTGATTGATAATTTGAAAACTTCTTTCACTATTGAAAAGGTAACATTTTTGAAATGGTCTTACACTGTATATTAACCCTGATGAAGTCAGCCCGGATCGCTAATTATATTAGGGATACACTCGTTTTGCGGGAGGCTGGTAATTAATAATTCAAATAGTGGTGGATTTCTTATCGTAAAATATTTTAATGTATTAAATTAATTGTTTGATTTTTTTATGAAGTTAATGGAAGGTCGAAGCGTTGCAAAGTATATAATTTCTAAGACAATTATTATTATAGAGCCTTTTTTTATGTTATTGTGGCGGAACAAGCTCGAGGCCCACCGCCCTAGTGCCTCATACTCCCGCATAAACTCTATATATTTTTCCCCCAGCACAAGGGCCCCTGTCCATACAAATTCTGGTAGCAGAGCGCGGTCGCTACTTACATCGTAGTTACATTTTGGCGGCAATTGGCAAGCGCGGACGCTTCATTACATTTTGCATAAGTACCACACATTCTTAAACGCGGTCGTTTTAAAATAAAATAAATTAATTGGGCCCAGCAGATTATACAAAGTTATAAATAGGTAGGCAAACTATTTCACTAGGTTTGCTATTTGTTCGGAACTATTTGCATGACGCAACATTATGTGTTAACTAATCGCCTACCTTCGTACGATATTTAAGTTACGTTATTATTGACGAGTTTGGTTATCGGTTTAAAGGCTTGGAAACTCGTGTTTGTTTACCTTTGTTTGCCTTTGGAAGACTTGCGAACCAGGTTAGATTATTAACGTTTACTACTGTTTTCTTTGTGTTTATTACGTCCTTAGGTCCCTGTCCATACACCTTATATGGTTAAAAGGAAACACCATATCCAGTGTTATTGGTAGTATGTTTTTATTAATTTCTATATTAACACATAGAATAGAGGGTTGCAAGTACATTTCTATGCAAAACTGCAAAGTTCTACTTCGGAAGAATCTCTATTCGTACTATTAATTAATACTTAACCTTTGAGAAGAAAATTGTTTGTTACTCCTGGAATCTAGGATGGGGCCAATGCGTCTACAAGAGAAAGTATAAATTAGACGCTTTAGCCCCGAACATTTTTGTGTCACCCGTAATGAGAGAACATGCCCAGAATTTAGCTCATGATATAATAACTAACTTGATCTCTAGTGCTTTTACATAGTTTCATGATTAACTTTGTTGATAACTCTTCCAGTTATGTGATGCTAAACAAAGACGCCATCGCCCCACGTGGGGCTATTGCATCTAAAAATCTCTGCTTTTAATAATTAATTATTTTCATACAACAAGGATTCAAAATGTCAAGAAATAAAATTAAAGTATAAAATTAGATAAAATATTCTATTTTGTGTTGTAGGTTACAGTCTTATAAGTTCAACCATTAACTTGCTATAACCAGTTAAAAATGCCGCAAAAAGTATTGTAACGCAATAGCCCCGGTTGACCTTATATATAATTATCTCGGTAAGTTTTTTTATTTAACTGATTTTTCGCGACATGGAGGAGCCCCCTGACCCAGGGGGGGGGGCAGTCCCACCTGGGGCTTGTTTTATTACACTTATTTCTAATGAATCGGGAATGGAGACAGATGGATCTTTCATGGATGGTTCCCTGTCTTCTCGTTCGCTGAAACGTAGTCGTCCGACCAAGATGTGTAGCATTGTAATAAAATAAAACGAAAACGCAACTTGACTTTAGATCCTAAGGAAACGGATTGCGCATGTATTTCTATCGTCGATCCAATTGCAGAAAAAGTACCACCTTTGTTAATCAAAACAACCCTAATACACCCCAATTAAATAAAGTCCTGACCCCGAAAGAGAAGACCAACGTTAATCAGACCCATCCTCATCCCCAACCTCTTAGTCGGACATTGTATGAGTCCCATGATGTACCACCATACATTATTCACGTTCAGAGAGAGCTGCTTAAATCTGACGATAGCACCATACTGCACCCTATTGCCTTTGGAAAGTTCCTCCAAAGACAAAATTATAAAAACATTGTTAATGGCAGCTTGAAGCTTATAGGTCGTTACTGGATATCCCTCGCATTTGCGCATTTTAATGATGCTAATGCTTTCATTAACCATGATAGCCTTGACAGAAACCATTTGAAAGCATTTATACCTACATTAAATCTTACGCGAATGGGGCTTGTTCCTGGAGTTCGGCAGAGGTTAGTCCGCTTAACATCAGGTGGGCCTCGAGCTGATTTCGTCACAATAACAGTAAAAAATTAAAAATGTGGAGGTGCAGTGCAGTGGAACTGCCGCAGTGTGAATAGTAAGAACTCAGAAATTATTTACCTTACTAATAAATATGACCCATCAATGATTATTGCTTTAGCGTAGATGTTATTGTGACTGAACAAGCTCGAGGCCCACCTGATGTTAAGTGGACTAACCTCTGCCCATAACAGTTGCAATTCATGACAACTCACGAATTGCACTGCGCCCGTCACATTGAGACATAGTTGTTAAGTCTCATTGTGCTTGTAATTTCACTGGCTCTCAAGGACTACTGCCGGAACACACCTTTCGGTGCTTGGCGACAGACTTTCTACTTGAGGGTGGTCGCTAGCCAAGCGGGCATTCGCAAAATGCCCTTCCACCATGCGGTGAAGCTCAAGCTCTGGGCGGGATTCGAACCATGGACCTGCTGCGCGGCAGTCCATAGCCAATGCCACTGAGCCATCACTGCTTCAACTTGGCTGCGGCCAGACTCTGTCTTCAAAATCAAAGGTTACACCTGTCTTCGTAAAGATAGAAATGATGGTTACGCTGGGGTAGCCTTATTTATGAAAAATTACTTACCTACCTTTTACAAACATTTCCCTCCCTCAATATGAGGGCTTGTATATGGTAGCAGCTGTTGTTACTAATATAATTTTTGTATCAATGTATATTTATCGCTAATATCTGTGTACTATGCATATATACATTCTATAATAAGATACTCCAATACTGTTTGGGGTAATGCTACAGATACAGAGCTCTCAAATGTCAAAAACGTTCAATAAGAACAATTAATGGACTAATAAATCTACGCTTTTTCGTAGCCCTGCAAGGGAGCACTTTAAGAAAGACAAAATTATTACAGTTGTTTCTCTATAATTGTTTATTAGAAATTCATGAGGATAGGGATATTCCAGAAAAACAGGAAACGGTTTTACAATTTTTTTTTTTTTTTTTTTTTTTTACAGTCTGCGTAATAACGAAAAGCGAATTATAAAAAATAATGAAATTCGGGTTGTACCAAAAATCAGATTAGCTAAAGTACAGAAACAAGGTCGTTATTCGAAAATACTGATGTATAATAAATTACCAAAAAGCTTGACCACCTTAAAATATAGTTTGTTCAAACTAAAAGTTAAGAACTTTTTTGAAAACAATCCCTTCTGCACATTAAAAGAATATATGTCAATGCAGCTTGTAGAATCTTTGTTCTTAGGACAAGTGCAAACGTGATTGATAACTTATTTAACTATATTAAGTGCAAAAATATTACGATTATAAAAAAAATATCAATTATTTACATAGACCTAATTAGAATTATTTAAGTAGGTATATGTGTTAAATGTAATTTGGACTTGCCTGTAAAAAAAATTACTGAAGGGCTAATAAAACTTCTTTATATCTTTATACCACACCCATCCTTAGTTACATTCCAAACTCTAGAGAATCTAATATAAATATTATACTTACTACCTAAACCATACATGTTGTTAGGCGACTGACACTTGTCTTACAATATGCTAGGATAGGCGTTTCTCAAGAAAGTATTTTAAAAGATCTCTGAAATTATTTAGGTATTACTAAGTTGAAGAGCAGTAAATGGTTAAAAATGTTTTTATTATTTAGGATACGATTACCTGGTAACTCATAGTTACTAAGTAAGAAGGACATCTCATAAATTACTAAGTTTCACACAGCGAATGTTTTGGTTTCAAAAATATTTTTTTTTCTTCAATTCGGAGTTTATGTTGAAACGTAATTTTTTCTTATGGCGGCAGATTTATCACAACAAGTATATACCTATCAGTGTAAACTATGTTAAAGTACATATAGGATTCTTGTAAATAATCGCTATAGACTGCCGAGCCGCAGGTCCACGGTTCGATCCCCTCCGTTGGCTTGAGATTTACCTAGCTAGTACCCTCAAGAACAAAATCTATCCCCAAGCACCTAACAGTATGCTCCGGCATGCGGCAGCAGTTCTTGAGAGCCAGTAAAATTACAGGCACGTGAGACTAGACCAACTGTTTGTTTCTGACGGTCGCAGTGCGATTCGTCATTTGTTTGACGAAATGCATCTAACTGTTACTAAAATATTACTGATGGAACAATACAATTATGCTGCAATGAATAAAAAGACTAACTAGCAACAAGCTGAGTTTTGTGAGGGCTCGCGTTTATTTTAAAAACTCAGCTATAAAGCTGAGCTAGTTAATCTTTTTATTCATATATAATTTTTTTATGGTCCCAGCCAATGTACGTCTGATTTTCAGCCGTGAGAAAGATCTCATCATAATAAAACGAACCCATACTTGATACCACTAGCACTGCCTATCTCTGATATCGAGTCACTTCAGTTTCAAATATCTTTAGATAAAAATTTGTAGATTTCTATCCTAGAATGTCAATATTAATGACCTCAACAATTTGATTGAGATCTGGCGAGTAGTATTTGGTTATCCCTAATAAAAAAGCGTATTTTATCTTTAAAGATTTTTTTGTTAAAATTTTAATATTGATATTGTTGGGTGGACATTAAGAATTTGGATGATAAAAAATGTAAGATTAGTAAATAATCGTAAAATTATCTTGACACTTAAAATACCTACTTATCCCTTTTCAAATTTCTATAAAGATAAAAATTAAACAAAAGAAGGTATCGAATTGAAACTACGAATAAATATAATCGTATAATTGAAACGACACGATAATGTTCTTTCATTTGAAACCCCACATAACCTCCTATTTCTGAGTAGGGGATATAAGTCTTACATAATGACGTTTTTTTTATGCCTGATATGTTAGTCTTTGACCACTATCTCACCTGATGGTAAGTGATGGTGTGGTCGAAGATGTTGTTCAGGCTAACCTAGAATTACTGGCTCTCAACAGACAGCTGCCGGAACACACCGTTAGATGCTTGGTGACAGATTGTCTACTTGAGCGTGGTAGCTAGCCAGGCGGGCATTCGCAAAATGCCCTACCACTATGCCATAACGACTGCCATCCTAAGACGACAACCGGGACCGACGGCTTAACGTGCCCTCCGAAGCACGGAAACGCTCAGTAGTAATGTCACTAGCGGTCACCCATCCAACTGATGACCGCGCGCGACGTTGCTTAACTTTGCCGATCGGTTGAGAACAGCTAAGTAAACTTCACTACGGGCGCTTCAAAAACGTTTATTGTAATTGATGTTTAATGTTAGTTAGTACCGTAGGTTGGCACAGTTAATCGAAAATTTAACATCTATAATCGTTATACACTTCGTTAAACGGTTAACTTTAAATTGCGTTAAATTTTCGAGATTCATCCAAAATGTATACCGCTTTTGGCGCCTTTTGGGATGGGATACATATGTAAATATAACAAAAATAAGTAGATAGAGTAATTAATTTAATTATTACATGCGACCCGCCCTGGTTTCGCATGGGTATACTTAAACTAAATTTTACCTTAGGCATAGCCTGGACACTCGACTCATTCTCTATACAAAAGCCGCGGTCTATTACACAGACACTACACAAATGTTGTTTTTGTACACGCGTAAATGTGTGCGTGAAGTCTAAGGTTGTCATCGTATGAATAATTATTGTTGTACTTACCTACCTACCTAACAATATTTTGATGCTTTAGTAGTGTAAAATTGGTGAACCTGGATCAACTCCATTCACATAGAGTACTTCGTACTCTATGTGAATAGACTTGATCCAGGTTCTCCAATTTTAACATGAGACCATCAATACACACAGAGTACTTTCCTCATACTCTATATGAATACAGTACTTCGTACTCTATGTGAATAGACTCACTCTAGGTTCACCAATTTTAACATGAGACCTGTTATCAATACACACAGAGTACTTTCCTCATACTCTATGTGAATACAGTACTTCGTACTGTATGTGAATAGAGTCACTCTAGGTTCACGAATTATAACATGAAACTTTATGGAATCAGTTCAAAATTATTTATTAATGTAATGATAAACAATTTCCTTTACATTCTATTTGAAACGACTGTACAAACCTTCTTATTCTTATAACATGAAACTTATTATCTATACACACAGAATAACTTCCTCGTACTCTATGTGAATAGAGTCGCTTCAGGTTCACCGTTCATAACAGTTCAGTTTTGATCTATTCAAACCGTTTAATTCAATACATTCAGTTTAGTTGATCGGATCAACATCAAATCATTGACTTATCTGTTCAAATGAATGAAACAAAGTTCTTGTATTCACGATTCTAGCCTGTATATTAAAATGTTTCAATCAATTCAGCTTAATCTATTCAAACCGTCTAATACCTACATTCAGTTCGGACTATGGATGAGACATGGACTAATCTACCTCCCTACATTTCCCCAGTTGTGAAATGAATAGAAGGAGATGGTTTTGAGTAGGTAGATAAGGCCTGGGAAATGAGCAGTTGTAGGTTTTTTTTTTCTATTAGGTCATAATGTTAAATAATAAAGCTATCTTAAGTACTTGATCTATGGAAGGTAATATATATAAATAAAACGTATACTATTCATTTAACATGGAATTTTATTATCAGTACACCACTTATTCAAACAAATTAAATTTTTTAAAGCACAAATATTCTTATGATATATACATGTGTAGACATCATTACATTCGCTGTAAAGATCATACAAATTACAGAAATTAGGACACTTAAAGTTTTCCAAGTTTACCACGTTATTATTAATAAACATTTCTTTAACCCATTTTGTTTTTTCTTCGCCTTTTACATAAATACGCTTATTCTTAAGTAGAGGTGAAATCAGATTCTTATAATTTGCATAAGAAATGTAACCTTCCTTCCAATAAATATTTCTATTTCTCTCAATCCAGTCAACTTGCTTCATTTCTTTCTTAGTTAAATCGTAAAACGGATATGGTTGTCGTATTAAAAAAGTCTTTATTCTGTTATCTTCTATCAAGGCTATTTCTTTAGGTATAAACTGATTTGATTCAGTTTTAAAACCTTGAACATCCACTATTAACTTCATGATATCTTGCGAACTGTACTGCTGAGAGGCTTATATTCTATAATGCGATCGTTGATAATGAGACAATAGGCTCTCGTTTGGTCAGGAAAATCTTTATCACTTTCTATTTCTAGTCTGACATCGACTGGCCCAGTTTTTAATGTTTCATTTTGTCTTGAACAATCGATAATACATAAAGGTGCCTTCTCTTTAAAGTCTGTAATATCAAGCAACGGGTCAACTGGGGCGTTGTAGTACGACTGACGAAATCTGATGTACATTTCATATAATATATGATACTTATCATCATCAAAATTGAGTTTAAGTGCATCATATGGGTATGTTTGTGAATTCAAAAATAATGTGTCGTTAGTTAAATTACAATGATCAAACAGTGACAAATTTGTATCCTTTAAATTTTTCTTTGCTGTTTGAAGACAAAATATTACATATCTAGGTTTCTCAAGTTGGGAGGCTGTCTTGATCGACCATGAATGTTTTTTAGTCTTAGGTAAAAGTGGATATTCATATGTGTCCCAGTTTCGAAATGCTATTTGTGTTGCTTTATCTTTTTCTAGTTGTTTTAGAAGTAGTAACCTTTCTCGATCGGACACTTTAATGTGAGGTACACGCCATTGAATTCTCTCAATATTAACCGACACATGATCATCCTTATCATGTAGAAGAGCATCAATATTAGATTTACATCTCGTTAAAATTAGTTCATGCTTGCAGTTTAATACGATTTTGTTGTAGTCTTCAGCAAATCCCAATAATTTACTAAGTGGCAATATTACATTAAAAATACCATTTTTTGATTTTGTTCCATTTAAGTTAAATCCCCACAGAGCAGCTCTTTTACTTTCTCCCGCATTCCTTGAAGCGTAAGATTTGATTGTAGAAGTAATCCCGACATTTCTTATACGATCAATTTCAATTCCGTTTATCTCATATCTTATGTCATGAAAAAGAAACGGTATAGGGTTATTGTTGAAACGACACTCTTTCTTTACATTTTTTCCTGTAGAATCCTTTGTAAATACTTCTATACATCCTTCAATGTAAATGGAACTGGCCGCGGGTAGTAGATAAATGTCTTGTTGATTAATCGGTATTCGTATTTCATCGTTTTCTTTGAAGCTATTGGTGTATGGAGTATAGGAATGCACCTCATAACCCTCAATAGAGTTGTCAAAATGTGGTGCGACATTAATTTGCAAGATACTCATAGTTTAAATCCCAAATTTCTTAAAAACTCTTTATTTATCTCACTGAGAGCTGATACAGCACGTGTGTGTTTAATGAAGTTATGATTTGAACTATTTGTTTTCGTCAGCTTACCACAACTTTTCTTACTTTTTTTAATATTGAAATCAATCATTTTTTTTAAAGAACTACTTCGAGATAAACAAAAATACCGCTTATATACTCGAAGTATAAACTAATACTGATATCCATTACGGTACAAGCGTACAATTTATTTTAAATTAGATCTAAAGCATACAATTTTCAAGAAATTTAAGACATAAATGACCACAGTTGTACAGATGACAACCCTGATAATTGTTATAGTTATACTGAATGCTGTCCCCTACATATTTAATAAATTCTTTTGGTGGTTTTAGATCACCATAACTATCAAAGTATTCAATATAGTCATTTTTCTTAACATAAGCTACCCAATGCGTACCTTGATTTTCAGAGCTATCCAAATTAATTATACCACATTCGATTTTGCGAGGGTGTTTAGGTAATTGATCTCTCATAAACACTCCTCGAAAATATGGGATATTCACTGAATATTTCATTATATCAATGTTGGTAAGAGGACGTTTAAGTAGCCACTTGTTCAGTTTTTTGTCGAAGTGAAAATGCCTAGACCACCCTTATACTGTTTGAGCTGTAGTCCTCTCCCTAGACACACTGACTTAAAATTCTGGTTGAGTGTTTTCATCTCATTCCACGTTTTTTGCGCATTCTGAAACGTTTTTAACATTCGTGCTATAACAGATGTTTTATTAACAAGAGCACCAGCAGCAGACAACCCCGTAATAATCGGTATTAATGGCAAGAACCCTCCTGTTTTTGGTAACGGTATCACACGTGGAATTTTAACCGTTAAATCAGATGCTATATCTTTAATAGCAGCAAAAGCTAAATCAATAGCCAATTTTTTACATTTCGGTTTTGCTTTACGAATATGTTTTCTCGCATAAGAAACTACATTTTTAAAACTGTTTTTAAGACCCGCTCCATTTGAAAGTTTCATCAACATTGCTTTGTTAACAATATTTGCCGCAAGCTTTTCACTTGTACTCGCTTGGGATGATGACGCTCTTTTCTTTGCCATTTTCATCAAGATCTTATCTGCTGTACGCCTGGATTGTAAGTTTTCTGTTTTCATATATACAATATCGTGTTGTTTACAATACTCATCAAGTTCATTTACACCCTTGTCACCTCTAATAAGTCTCTCGCGTAATCTTGTTCCTGGCCCGCAGTAGTTATAGCCGGGGATATGTAACTCAAACGGTAGGTGATTGATAATACTATTCACAACACCTTTCCCCTCCATATACAAGAGAAGAATGACAAAAATATGCTCGCAATTTATAATATATTAGTGTTGCTTATCCAACTATTTTCCTGCGATGACAATCCTAGCCACTTAACAAAAACTTTATTCCCTTTTCTTTTAAGAACTTTTTCAACTAAATACACGTCAGGATTTTTAGTTTTCTGAAGCTCTTGAGCATAAAATGATCCTAGAATTCTATTTTTTCTTGAGTCTTCTAGCAAATAAGTTACTGGATCAGTATTCTGAACAACGATTACTTGAAATAACTCAGTTGACCAATTTGGAGTGTATCCTTTGTCAAAACAAGCTTTATGCTTACTTAATCGTACTATATCACCCACAGCAAAAGAGTTTCTTTTAACTTTTGGTATGTAAAGATTATTGTATCTTTGTATGACAATATTTTTTGTATGTTTATTCACTTTAGCTGGACACATTTGAATAGTTCTATGTTTAGTATGATTGTAATTATAGACAACTTTTTCTATGGTTCCATCTACCCATTTGAAGTTACCTTTCAAACTAAACGTTTTATAAAGTTTACCCTTTATAGTACGTATTACTCGTTCGACTATTGAAGCTTTTTTTGTAGAGTATGTCGAGTAATGGTTTATTGAATGATCTTGCATCACTTTTTTAAAACTTTTATTGTAGAATTCCTTACCCCAATCTGTTTGCAAGTTTTTGGGGACTCTTCCATTGAACAAAATTGATTGAAATGCTTTTGTTACAGAATCTTTAGTTTTATTGTTAAGCGGTCTGACCCAAACATATTTCGAAAAACAATCAATCACGATTAGTATAAATGTTTGATTTGAATTAATATGTGATATTTTTTGCATATCAATCAGATCAGCTTGCCAAAGATCATCTATGTCTTTGAGTAAAACGCATCTGCGGGGGAAATTTTTTCTTGCATTTTTGTGTATTTCATTCACCACATCTTCTTTACTCATTTTCTGGTTCTTTATTCTTTAACAGCTTTTTAACGACTAACAAATCTTCATAATGATTATGTCATTTATGATTTTATTATACCTGCCTCTTTTAGTTCTTCTATGATTGAAATAATTTCATTGTCTTGATTAGTGTTTCCGGCTTGTTTAGAAGCAATAATAAGTTTTAGTCTTTCGACTAGCTCATTAGGATCATCCCAATAGATAAAGTCGGTATTTTTTTTATATCTTTTTAAAACGTTCAAGTTACCACCAAGTTTTTTATTATTGCCAAATGCTGATGCAACAAACATAGGTTTAATAATTTGTCGGTATTTTTCACCTTTATCTCCCTTTAACTGACCATTATCATCATAATCCCGCTTATGAGCGTTTGTTGTTAACAAAATCTTTTTATACACATTTTTATCACTTTCAGTAACTAATTCTAGTTTCGGTTTTCTATGTAATAATACTTCTTTTAGTCCTGGAGTCAATTGGTATTCATCATTAGCAATCTTCATTCGACATAATTCCTGTTCACCATCAAGTGAAGAAAGTATATTAACCACAAAATTACCCATTATTAACTGATCACCTACTTTCCGAACTCCAAATGGGATATTTATATCATAAAAGCTATTCAAATATTTTTTTGTTATAGATTGGTCTTTGCAATCCGTATCAGTATAATATTCAGAAATTTCTGAATCAGCATCTGATGGTGTGGAGGTTAAGGAGTCATCTAATTTAAGTGGCACTTTTATAGCGTTCACGTTAAAGTCACATTTCACCTTATTTTGATTCGATTCCAACATCTGTGTTAAAGGTTCAGTTACAGGTTTGAATATTTTATTGAGTTCATAGTTGTTTTGATCTTCTATATCTCTTAACTGTCTAAGTTTGTTTTTTATGACATCTGATGATGTAATTATCTGTTCTTTAATATTAAGACTCATTTTCGTCTATACGCTCTCAATTCTCTAAAGCAAATGATAAAATTGTATTTAGGATAAGTATATAAATGTGTCTAAATTCTTTCTATATCTACCTTTATTCAATTCAGAGTCTTTATCTATAGTTAAAAAATTTTGCCTTTTCTGCCAAACATTATAGCAAATATCTTTAAACTTATTCCATGACATATCTGAATTTACATGCTCATTGTAAACATGCTTCAGGTTGATTTCATCTTGTTTGAAGAGCAATAATAAATTTGCGTTATCACGAATCAACTGTTTTGGCACCTTTGAATATGTTTGTGAGAGATAAAAGCAATCAATTTGACTGTGTCTGCCCATGGCAAAATAGTTACGAAAGTTAATCTGATTTTCGCAAACCACATCATCAAAGATTATAACTGTGTTTGGTAATGCGTCATTTGGATGTATAACTTTATTATCGTCACTCAATACATGGTATTTGATTTCAGGTATATTGAATAGCACTTCTTTAAGAAAACAATATTTACTTTGAAATGGGGTTTTGGTGTATAGATACAAATTCCTAAATTTAAGACCATTTTTATGTAAAAATAGAGTAATCATTACATTCGTTTTACCACAATTAGATGGTCCACAAATCAAACAACGAATGCTATTAGGTAATAATGCACTATGTTTTATGAAGTGTGATTTCACTTCAATATCAATTGGACTAATGTCTAAGCTTAGCGTGTGCTTTTTAAGCTTCATTATTGTCAAATGATCATTATTACTTCTCGATTACCGCTTTATATATGATTACAGGCTTCAACTTTCAAAAAAATGTTGATATAAGGCTGAACTGGAAAACATAGAAGTATTAACGTCATATAGATTTTTCTCAGACTAAGTTAATACTTGCATATTTCATAAGTACTTTAAATAACACTGCAATGTTACACAATACACCTACTATAGCAACTATGTTGCAATAACTTATTGTTAATTATTTGTATATTATCATACGGTATACATGTCAGAACACGTTTATGACCTGTGTAAGCTCTTTTTTTCACCAGGTGTTTCTAACGTAAGCAATTTTTAAAACCAATAAATTGACTAATTATATTAATAAGATATACGTCTTCTAAATTTTCTACGGTGCAGACGTCGACTTGGTGATATTAACTCGGTAAGTACTTACACATTTAAATATAAAGTATGCGATTTACATTATTATTATTATTATTATTACACGATGTTGAATAAGTTCTTAACTTTTTCTTAACTTATTACAGAAAATGAGCAGTCTTACATTTGAAGATGACTCGAATCCGATAACGAATCCGTTTTATTACGCTCAAAACATGGATGCTTTTTACAAAGCAGAGTACCAGAATATTATTCAAAACGATGTACAACGAGACAAAGAGTTACAAGAAACTGAATCTACAAACAATGAAAAAATTGATAAGACGCTTGATAAATCAACTAAAAACACAAAAAGGAAATCATCATTATCGTTGAAAAGGACCATCTCCAAATCAATAGCTTCTACACCTACATCTTCATATGTCATTCGCAAAGAAACGGGAAAAGCCCATCATTTAATCAAAATAAGTATTCAAGATTTAAGTGAAACGAGCATGGACGATACAAAAGTGAAAGTTCAGTACCTAGTTAAAGATAGTTATGATGATGTTATGGATGATACTGAAAAAATAATAAGTAAGATATTAAAAAAGTTAGGTTTAGTGAATTATTAGAATAGTAACAATATATACTGTATTTAAGTTTAAAATTTTAAATAAATGTTTTATACCTTAAAGTTTGTTTTAATCAACTTTTTAATAAGAATCTATTCATATAGATTGATTAATAATTACGAGAAAATTATTGCAAAATATTTAATCTATTTACTCGTATTTATCAGCCGTAACTTCATAACTTACAGGAAAGGGATGCTTAGACTAAATAAATAAAAACACTGGTTAGGTTATTAGTTATTATAATTTATTCAATACATAGATACAAAATGCATGGTTCGTAATCTAAAGCTTAAAAATATACCTGTCTTATATAGATACAGTGAAGTAATCGATTATTATACATCTGTGTACATGTATTAAACACATGTAATAGTGTTAATTAGAAAACTTAAAACTAAAATTATAGACATAAAAAAACATTTTCATTAAAACATTGTTCTGTAATGACCCCATGGCAATGTATTGATTTGATTTGTTTTTTTTAGAATTTGTCTCTTGTCATCCTTTCTGTTTAATACCAATTTATTGACTTCTTGAGAATATAATGTATGTTTTATAGATTTAATCAAATTCATTTTACATTTTAAACTTTTATCGAGCTTAAGCGAATCGATATAATCTGATAACTTTAGTTGTTTTGAAATACATTTTGAGACACCTTTTGCTTTAGTTATTTGTACTTTCAAGCTTCGAATACAATAAAGTTTTGCTCGAAGTCCAACGAATTCGGATATAACATCGCCTCCAAGCTCATCTTTAAAGAGACCAGGAATTTTAGCGTTAGCTAAAGGAATTTCGTAAGGATTAGTTTCACTATAATTGCTGGTATCAAAATTAAAATCATCGCCTTTCATATCATAAAAGTTTTCAGTTTCAATCAGATACAACAAACTGTCAGTATCTGTATAACACAGTGTTGCTTTATCTCCATATTTATTTTTGATGTGATCGTAATGAAATTTGTACAAATGATTTTTAGCCAACTCTAAAACTGTAAACCCGACGTATATTGGTTTGTCTAATACGATCTTCTCAGGACTTAACTGAATGGGTACAAAACTATCAGAAAATATAGATATACTTTTTAAATTTGGTCTATTTATAATTTTTTCAGCGCCATTAATTTTATTGGTTGTATTTTTAGCATCAATCCATTTGGTAACAAGTTTGACATCAACCTGTTTCCTTTTGTTTTCTATGGTTTTACCAAAAATAGCGTTATTTAAAAGTTTAAAAAAGTCCTTTTGGAAGCTAGAAGTAGAGGCTTGTCTCAGTTTAGTATTCAAATCAATATACTTCTTTAAATACCTTTCTTGTCTAAAACAAAGAATACGATGAATTTTTTTCAACAATAAACCCTGCTTTATACAATCTTTGAGATGAACAAAATGAATCACATAGAAGTATTTATCATAAACATTTGCTATTAGTTTTTGTGTTTTTCCACCCGGAGGAATACATTTTTCTACTGCAAAAGGCAACTCATTATGAGCATCGTGTAAGGTATCTGGATAAAACAAATCGACTTCTAAGATGTAACCATAGTGACCATCATCAGGCATATTTAGTATATCAAAATTAGTCAGTTCGTCGGTTGTTAGGAAACGGAAATCAGACATTGGTAATTTTTGCAGCATTGCATAACCATAGAGATTATTACAATCCAGATAAATGAGATAAGAGTCTGGTTTTGAATCGTCGTACTCTGGAAGGTACTTGTTATTTGCTTTCGCATGACGAAGAGAACATTGAGCTAAGCCTCCACGTATTCCTTTTTCAAGCATTTGATACATATCTAAGTCGTCAATAATATCTAATTGAACTCCAGTGCATAAGAGCATAGCATCCCAGCTTAAGCCTGGTGAGGAAACATAACAAGCGGGATCAAGATTATAATATTTCAGACTACTATTTCTAAAATTTTCAAATATGTCGCATAGCAGTAATACATCACATTTCAAATACAAATCCGTGTAATCACCAAGCGATTGAATGTTGAAAACTTGCCATATTTTGTGTGCTCGGGCGTATTCATCGTCAGAGACGTGTTCGAATTTAAGACTGTTATAAAATTCAGATTTTATGGGGAGCACGGTCTCATCATACTTTGACCAAGAATCCATATAATCATACGGATAAGGTCCTTTATTTCTTAATAATTTAAATTGTTCTTTGTCATTAAATTCTTGAGACAGATAAACAAATTCTTTTTCATCTAAACTTTTGCTTAACTGATCCAAACTAGAGCTAAGAAATTGAAATGAATCAATGAATTTTATTTGAATAGCGCGATGAGGTTTCGGGACTTTAATGATTTTTGTGACTGATAAGTATTTTTCTTTAGTATTAGGTATGATTCTTATGTCACCCTCATGTTTTGCTAACTCTTGAATAAATAAATGACAATCGTAGTTACAAAAGTTATGAAAAATTATTGGTACGAAAGGACATGATTGATACAGCAAATTGCAGTGGGAGTGCGCTGCACCCCTATACTCAGATGTAATGTGATCATGGTCAGCAACTTTATCACCGAACAAAAAATGTTTACAGATATAACATCTGGTAGCATTTTGATGTTCATTTTCTTGCTGTTTAGTAAGAGGTGTTAACGGTTTTTTATTATTGAGTACACGACTAATATCTTTTACATCTTCTATTAAGCAATCTACAAAAACTTTAACACAATCAGGCCCTCTGTATGAAACATATTGATTTAAACTTGAATCATGGGCACAGCAAATGTAATATGCAAAACATGAAGGCTCATGCAATTTGTAAATCCGTGTATTCTCTGAAAAATCTTTAGAACAATTTGTAAGTAAGCTTTCGAAATCAGCATATATAACAAAATTAATTTTATGCTGTCGTTCGTAGTGCTTGAAATGTATTTTACTACCTTTTTCAGGTAATGATAGTAAAACTTTCGAACAATAGTGTGATTTATTTTTTATCTCAGTTGTAAAAAATTGTAAACAAGAATCACAAAAATAGAGTTTACCTTTATGTTGAGTAAATTGGTGTCGGACTAAGCGTTTGAGATCTTTAATTAAACAATAATGACCAATACTATTTTTCTCAACATATATTAAATTCACATGATTTTGTTGTTTTGCATTCGTTAAGTATAGAGGTCCTGTGACATGATATTTTTTATCTAATCCATATATATTTATACTAATGTTTGAATTATTCTTTTCAAATGTTTTTATATCGCAAAGAGACGGTGGAAATGTCATATTCTTTGTATTCAGAACGTTGGCATAATGTGGATAGGAACTTGTTCGGCATACATTGTTTTGTGACGGGAATAATGACGCCATAATACACCATAAAAAACATTTGTTGTCATCGTTCTTAATATTCAAACAACTTTTAGTATTGGCTATTCTCGGAGGCAGTGGAATATAGGTACCACCGCGCATAGGATTATATTTATTTATGTTGATTTCTAAATGACTCATGGATTGAAAAGACCAGCCCGATTTACAATGATTAAATTCGGATAGCTTTTGATTGAAAATATGTAAAATATTCGATCGAACGGAGTTCATATCAGTGTTATTACATATCGTTTGAAATTTTGAATTAAATGATTTAAGCTGTTGTTCACTCGTGTGCGGTAAGACAAAATACGCAAACAGTTCAAAATTCAGTTTAAGACAAGTGTGTTTCACTAATGACATATTGATCAATTTGAGAACGTCATTTTGATTATCACTTAAGAATGCCTCTGGAGTGAGATACTTGACTCCAGGGGGCGGATTCAAACGATATGTAACGATTCGGTTTTTGAATGCACAGCCAATAACATAGATGTTTTCAAATTCAGATTCTAGTAAACAATTTGATTTATGTAAATTTGTTCTCACATGATATCTATACTTATGTTCAGGAAGTAAAACTTTGCATTTGTCACAATATTTAGTCAATTCTTCAACTGGAAAAGAATGAAATCCACATTATTTTTATATGGAAGTAGATTTTAAATTTCATCACACTTGTAAACTTTTATTTCTACGTAATTTACGAGAGCCCTTTTTGTTGCATTTTCCTGACGAGCTTCCCGTTCGCCAGGCGTCTAGTTATGTAAGAATATAAATGGTTTTTTACCCGAAGTTGATGGAATCACTTCTTCATCGTCACTGTCTGAGCCAAACAAGTCTTTAGCTGTGGGCTTCATTGTAGGACTGATGGGATTGATGTTAATAGTTTTAGCTTTCTTCGATGCTGGATGACCGGGGATGCAAACGATAGGTAAGGGAATACCCTTATTTAAAAGTAAGAGCTAACAAACGTCTGAGGACAATTTTTAAATTCAGAACGTGTTGCTGAAATGTACTTCACTAGGTGCTGCCAGGCCTCTGTATCATCATCAGTCTTATTTTTGACTGTGATGACAGCCTGGCGCCATCGGTTAATCGGAAGTACATTTTCAATTTCATCACACTTGTAAACTTTTATTTCTACATAATGAGAGCCCTTTTTTGTTGGATTTTCCTGACGAGCATGTCCGTTCGCCAGGCGTCTAGTTATGTAAGAATATATATATGGTTTTTTACCCGAAGTTGATGGTATCGCTTCATCATCGTCACTGTCTGAGCCAAACAAGTCTTTAGCTGTGGACTTCATCGTAGGCCTGATGGGATTGATGTTAATAGTTTTAGCTTTCTTTGACGCTGGATGACCGGGCAACGTTGGAAGCTTGGCTCGCTTCTTGGACGATTTCTTCTCGATATTTTCAATTTCTTCACTAGACTCGTCTCCTTCTGAAGGGAAGAGACGGTCCGCCTTTTCTTGCATATGTTTTGACCTGGAATAGAAAACCATTACGTTAATTTGCTAACATCATAATTAAATATACCTACTTGACTACTACGCTTTAAAGAACAATCTATTTAAATATAACAGACTATTAGAATAAACAAATTCAATATTATTATTAATTTTGAATAAACAAATGATTGAAATAGATGAACAATTTAAATAGAGAACCAATTTAAACATACTGATTAATTAAATACCAAGTGATTTAAATAAAGAAATAATTGAAATATATGAACAATTTAAATTGACAACAATTGGAATAGATGAACAATTTAAACACACTGATAAATTAAATAACAAGTGATTTAAATAGAGAAACAATTGGAATATATAAACAATTTGAATAGACAAACTATTGGAATATATGAACAATTTAAATTGACAACAATTGGAATAGATGAATAATTTGAATAGGTAAACTATTGGAATATATGAACAATTTGAATCGATAACAATTGGAATAGATGAACAATTTATATAGACAAGTAAAATATTGTTTAACAAGTTATTTTAATAGAGAAACAAGTTGAATAGATGCATAATTTTATATAGACAAACAGTTTGAATATATCGTTTAATTAAATAGTCGAGCGATTTGAATAGAGACACTGTTGAAATGGATGATATGATAAAGATGTGAGTACTTACATTTTATCAGCTTATAATTTCTTATTGAGTTCGGAAGGTTATGTCACCGTTGGTTCCTCGAGAGAAGTGTTGTTCCTGGATGTGCTGCCCATCGTTTTAAATACCACAAAATCATATGTACTATTTACATATGCTGCAATAATCCACGTGTTCAGAAAAAAACAACGTCAACTATTTTTTATACAAATTGTTGACGTTAGTAATACCTAATAAATCAGTTAGCTAATACTTAAGGTTGTTGACCTATTATGAACCTTATTAAGTAGCTCTAAAGCACTCTCTATAATATCATAAAATGATTGTGATATTATGTTAAGCAATCGTATCTCCCGGTTCTCATGAACGGTTCATATATCGTTTCTCAGTAGTATTACTGAGAAACGCCCAGCTTCGCAACCTACTCAGAGTGCTACCGGGAACTCTGCCACCAGGTGATCGGTGATTGTGAAATACTATGATTCTCGGGACATTGCCAAGTGCCGGTCAGTTACGCAGATTGTGATTCATACGTATTTGCCGCAGTCGGTAGGATACTCGCGTTGAAGATTTCCTTCAATTACATGAGCCGCCCGTGCTGGCTTTCAAGCCGCGTTAAGGAGTATGCGAATTTACGTCGTGCTGCTGCAAAGGTATCCAGATATCGATATCGCAAATGGGCCGAATAATATTAATGTGAGTACATTACATTATTTTTAGTGATTGCTCATTTCCTAGACTATAGCCCTTACTAATATATTTCAAAGATTTTCCAATTAAGAAAAGCGAAGGACTCTAGGTTAGAAGTAGTAGGCAGGTATGTATACCTTACTGCTCGATCATACTCGCTTGGAATAGAGTTGATTTGCTTTTGAAAAGAGTAATCTATTAAAAAAGGGTGTCTATTTTAATAGAATATTCGATGTGTCTATTACTTATTTCTTTTATAAAAATTATTTATACATTTTTAAGTAGGTACATAAAACTTTCATGTTATAATTTGTGACCCTGGTACGACTCTATTCACATAGAGTACGAGAATATCTTTGTGTATATATACCTAATAAGGTTCATGTTATAAGAATAGGAAGGTTTGTACAGTCGTTTCAAATAGAATGTAAAGGAAATTGTTTATCATTACATTAATAAATAATTTTGAACTGATTCCATAAAGTTTCATGTTATAATTCGTGAACCTAGAGTGACTCTATTCACATACAGTACGAAGTACTGTATTCACATAGAATATGAGGAAAGTACTCTGTGTGTATTGATAACAGGTCTCATGTTAAAATTGGTGAACCTAGAGTGACTCTATTCACATACAGTATGAAGTACTGTATTCACATAGAGTATGAGGAAAGTACTCTGTATGTATTGATAACAGGTCTCATGTTAAAATTGGTGAACCTAGAGTGACTCTATTCACATAGAGTACGAAGTACTGTATTCACATAGAGTATGAGGAAAGTACTCTGTGTGTATTGATAATATGTCTCATGTTAAAATTGGAGAACCTGGATCAAGTCTATTCACATAGAGTACGAAGTACTCTATGTGAATGGAGTT
The DNA here is from genome assembly GCA_963890685.1 of Plagodis pulveraria. NCBI lineage: Eukaryota > Metazoa > Arthropoda > Insecta > Lepidoptera > Geometridae > Plagodis > Plagodis pulveraria. Next base: position 11,331,008 of record OY982951.1, read on the forward strand.
GATCCAGGTTCACCAATTTTACACTACTTGCTTTTAATATGACTTATTTAGATTTCGTAGGTTACCTTACCTATACCTTCAGAAATATTTACAATCACAAAAATCCAACTCCATGTACGACGTAAGAATATGCAACACACAACCGATTATCCATAGCCAATGCCACTCAGCTATCACTGCTTCAGGTTTGCAGCAGTGCCTTCCTAATAACTGTCATCTTATAGGTACTGCGATCCCCAAGTCGTCAGCCTAGCGTAAAGATTATGGCAATTCCCCTCTAATAGAGAGACCTTTGTTCAACGGTGGACCTTCCAATTGTTGTGGCGATTTTAACAGTACAGAACTAGGTTTAGTGTAATTATTAGGTAAAACTAAGCTCCATTAATAAGTTGGCATCGTCAGGACCACCGTGTCCTTAGTTATAAATGAAATTATATTGTTATCATTATCGCCGATGCCAACAGGTTAATATATACTTATTTCAAAGGAAACAGAAATTACTTCTTTAACAATCGGTGAGCCAACGAAAGATTCCATGACGATGACCTACCCACATGACCTCCACCCGTTTTCAAGTGCCCACGTACCTTCATAATACTAGGTGCCCGATTCGTACCGAACCGAGGGGGATCTCGCAACATCCTCTTTTAAATTGCGAGTTATCGTAATTGTTTCATTGTGGCAGATTGAGCATACGTCTCCGAGGACTCAAGTGCTCTGGGTGCCTTACGAATAGCTATGTAACAGTTCCCGTAACACGAATTATTTGCAAACACGTAAACGCATTGTTTTCTTAAACAATTGAAAAGCGGTCTATGTATCTATAATAACTATTAGTGTATCTGTGACACACTTTGTTTTAAGATTTAAATGATAATGAAGTACTTATTTTAAAAACGGCTACGCTTGGCGTTATAATTACCTAGTTATTAACTTATTTTAAGATCTTCGTGTTTGAACCACGTATGTGAATTGGTAGTAGCGCGGGCGTTAGCATGTATCTAAGTTTTTAATTCTGATTTTCAATTGTTTATGTGAACGTTTATATTGTGCAAGCTGAATTCGTGCTGCGTTTGAATACTTAGTGAAATCTCATTTTTTCGACAGTGCTGGTTTTGTTAGATTGGAACAATGGGGGAAACACAAGTGGACGAGATGGTGCATCTAATGCAAAGGTTCTCTTGGGTCGACTACATAGTTTTTGTGTTGATGTTGGCGATAAGTGCAGTGGTCGGTGTATACTGGGGATTTATAAAGAAGCAGTCCACTCAGGCGGATTATTTGCTAGGCGGCAGGAATATGAAGACGGTCCCTGTAGCGATGTCATTGGTGGCGAGGTAAATGAGTCGAATGTACTTACTAAAAGAGTTTCTATTTGGCCGTTCAATTCAAAAATATTCTTTTGCAAGGTCGAAGGGCATTTTGCGAATGCGCGCCAGGCTAGCGACCACCCTCAAGTTGAAAATCTGTCGTCAAGCACGTAACGGTGTGTTCCGGCAGCTGTTCTTGATAGCCAGTTATTCTAGGTTTAGCCTGTTAAAGTTAAAACTGCGTGCCTTCTAAAACATCATCACTTACCATCAGATGAGATGGTGGTCAAAGGCTAAACTATCAGCAATATAAATAAAAAATAAACTATGTTAGTAGCTCTAACAGTGAAAAACCAAAGCATTAGGTACTGACTTATAATATTTTATATAAACTTAGACATATATCTCAACATCAGAGGCATTAGGTCGGATGTATAGTACCATCCAACCAAAATCCTTAGACTAAAATAAGCTTTTATGTCTACTTACATCGCTATGTCCCAAATTAATCCGGAATAGGTAGGGCTTATTCTCCTAAACTTCTAGGAACAGAGACAAGTTGGAGACTTCCTAACGATATTTTATTTTTTTTGACATCTGTCCTAAGATGCGGGATATAAATTCAGATTCACATTAAAAATTAATCTTTACGCAAACATAGATCCATTACTTATTTCTAAAGTAATGGATCTATGTTTACCTAAAGATTGCGACTAGAAATAAGGAAATACAGAACTTTCACAACCAGCAAATATTCAGAAAAAGTGTTTTAAAGAGTGTTGTATGTTTCTATATGTCAGTAATATAAACCTAAAACGGAAAAAATAAAATAAAACATTACAAAATTACAAATTTACGAGAGAAAAAGTTATAGTCCCGCACATGACCCAATTTTGTAATAAAATCCACCGGCAGGCGTTATTAAAAAAAAACATATTTGTGTAACAAATTAATAAATTATTAAGGTATGTTTCATTTATTCTTCAGACGGAATAACTTAAATTACCAAGTGTACTCTTTACGTCGGCAAATATTTCATGTAAGTAGATATCAGCTTTCTTGACTTGTTGATAGTGAGAGATGCTGATTTTAATTCAAACTAGACTTTTATTTATTCATTTTACTGATGTTGAGTGATGCGATTTTAATTCAAACCTTAGTATTGATAAATAAACCTTGAAAGTAGAACAGTTGATACTGAATTACAGATTGTTCGGTTTTGATTCTGAAGTTCACGCATAAAATCAATATTGTTAAAAATAAAGGAAATCTATATTTTCAACAAACTCGCTCGTAACGGGCCTTTAAAAGCACCGATTTTAGTGTCATAATATAGTCCATTATGCATTAGTGCTTTTTTTTTACTTTACAGCACTTGTTTTAAATAGAAAATAAAACTCCTTTTCCATACTTCTCACCAAGAAGATTGTAGTTTGTTTCGTTCGTTTTTCATATAAAAAAAACCAATGAGTTTTTTACCTACTGAAGTAGGACTTTAAAAGATTTAATTATAAACCTTCTTAATCAGATTATCTAAAAGATCGTGAAATATTTTCGTATCGAAATTTTCTTATTCGTTCCTCGCTCGTGTTGAAAAGCGTCGTATGAAACTCGTGCGCGTTGTTTATTACAATCTCTACTCCATTTAGGCCTTCGATCTTTCTAAAACCCGTCTCGATTTTAATAAACAACTTCGCGCACTTCTTGCATAATATACTATTGTCTCAAACATTTACATTGAAAAATACAGAATGATTTTCCTTTAATTATCTTGATTAGATCCGTCAAGTTCCAAAAATATATATTTTTTAGTAAAGGCGCAGTGACGAAATAGCCTTTTTTTTAAAGGTGTTCTGTTATTCAGATTTTAAAAATATTAATGCAAATATTGGTTATAAGTTATAACGGTAAAAAGTTGTGTATTCAACTAGTACCCCCGTAAGTTATTTATTTTAAATAGATTTTATCTGATTCTCTACTCCCGGTGGCTACATTTCCTAGGTTTGTGTTATTCGTAATTTTATTAAGCATAAGTACATGTATTGTCGCCTGAAAAGGCAGGTTTAATAATGTAAAAAATTATTTAAATGTGATAAATTTTATATGAGCAGTGTTATAAATCCCGTATTTATCAGTAAATAATTTATCTAAACGTGAATAACGGCATATAGTTTTATAAACAGAATTACCGGAAAGTAAACAAAAGACATTTTTGACCTTGAATTTTATCTTGCAAAATCTCTATATGTAACTGTAACAGCCGACTCGTCCACTGCTGAACTAGCCTCCCCTACTAAGGGGGTATATTTTGCCATAATTCCCACACTTTTCAGGCGGCTTGGGGATCGCAGTATATATATATAGATGACATATTAGACTTAATTAAAATATATATATATGTGTCGTAAGAGGCGACTAAAGGAAAAATACTGGAAGGTGGGTAAAAGGTCTTCTAAAGAACTGCCTTTCTAAACTATACATATATATATGACATATTAGACTTAATTAAAAAATATAATGCAATGCCTACCTATCAGCTCCGCTAATTAACGTGCTAACAAAACACAATTTCGTATACAATTAACCTCAAAGTAAATAGTAGTTACCACTGTGACAGAAATTCATGAACGAATGCCAAAGTTAAAAAACAGCTAAACAAATCGAGACAACCCAAATAGCTCAAATAGAAAAATGCAATAACAATGATTGTTAATCTCAAAACCAGACTACAGACAATCAAACGCATAACAGTCTCTATAGAGGGCTTGTCACGAGAAGTTGTAAGTTGGTAGGGCATTTCGCGAATGCCCGCCTAGATAGCTACCACCCTCAAGTAGAAAATCTGTCTCCAAGCACCTAACGGTGTGTTCCAGCAGCTGTCCTTGAGAGCCAGTAATTCTTGGTTAGCCTGAACCATAGAACATATAATAATACTACGTAACATCTTCTGTGTGCCTGAACAACATCTTCCACCACATCATCACTTATCATCAGGTGAGATAGTGGTCAAAGGCTAACCTATCAAGCATAAAAAAAAAGTTGAGAGGCCAGTAATTCTAGGCTAGCCTGAATAACTTCTTCGACCACATCATAACTTACCATCAGTAATATAGTGTTCAAAGGCTAACCTATAAGGTATGGAAAGAAGTGCCACATCATTTGTTAAGAATGCTGTACCTGAAATAGCAAGGGTCAATTTAAAAAAAAAAAATAAGGGTTCGGTATTCCTGACAAGGACTTATGGTTTCGTCACGTCCGTCTGTCTGAAGTTTTCCTAAGAGACCTTTAGTGAAAGCCGTAATTTTGTGGGGGTATGTTCGTAATTAAGCTGGAAACTGAACGGCTCTATGTCTTATATAATTGAATATGGCTTTGTTTTTTTTTCAGCTTTATTTCTGGGATCACCCTGCTGGGCACTCCAACAGAAGTATACATGTACGGTACACAGTACGCGTACATAATTGGAGCCATTTGCATGATGTCCGTCGTGATGACTCAGATCTATCTGCCGGTTTTCCATGATCTCAAATTGACTTCAAATTATGAAGTAAGAAGGTTGTATAGTTGTAGATATGTTACAGGCAATCTGTATAATTCAGGAATTCTATACAATACCTAGGCAATGTATATAATACCTTTTTTTTTTGACCCGGGAAAATCCTTTATGGATACCACCCGGCTCCGGGGGGAGCAGAGTGGTTATGTGGGAGTCCTCGCCTGAGGGGCCTTACTACCCCCACGGGGGGGTAGTAAGTGAGGTTACCCACTAAAAACCCGGGATGAGCAGTCTGCCGCCTAGTCGGGGCGAGATGGGGTAGCGTTAGCAATCACCATCTCGCCCCGGAATGTATATAATACCTGAGGCAATGTATGAAATATTTCTCTGTTAAGTATATTTGCTTCTGATTAAAATACATTCGAATTTTTCTTCTATACCTTAATCACGATGAGTATTATAAAACTCAAATTGATAATGCCTGTTTCTTTTTCAGTATTTATCGTTGAGATTTGACAACAGAGTGCGTTTGTTTGGATCTTTCCTGTTTGCATTTACTTTGGTGAGCATATTTACGTTATAAAAACTAACGTGGTTTTCACTCATTTTAGTAAATAATACGGGATAACTCACGTGAATAAGTCAGATAGCTCCGACTATAGTTTCCACCACATCCGGTGGTCTTTTCTACCGACTTCAAAAAAGGAGGAGGTACTCAATTCGTCAGTATTTTTTTTTATTTTTTTTTATGTTTGTTACCTCATATCTTCTGACTGGGTGAACTGATTTTAATAATTCTTTTTTTATTTGATAGCTGATGCTTGCCGTGTGGTCCCATTTAAATTTCATCAAAATCGATTTAGCCGTTTTTGAGTTACACTCCAAAAACTGAAAAAGTGTTTTCCTGTCCTGATATTATAGTCAATGTTTGTTACCTTAGAACTTTTGACTGGGTGAACCTATTTTGATAACCTTGTTTTTATTTAAAAGCTGATGCTTGCCGTGTAGTCCCATTTAAATTTCATCAAAATCGGACAAGCCGTTTTTGAGTTTCTGTTATATGTTACTATATCTGGTGGTAAGTTAAACATAAGCCCATAAGTAGCAAGGGTCACTAAAAAGGGCGAAATAAAAATTTTTACCAAAAAAATATAACCGACTTCAACACTCAAATGTGTGAAATAACTTGTCGAAGTCGGTACCATGCGCACAATATTGTGATGATAGGTACTTTTGAACCGTCATGGTACCGACTTCAACAAGTTATTTCACACATTTGAGTGTTGAAGTCGGTTCTATATTTTTGGTAAAAAATTTTATTCAATGAGAGCTCGGGACGCCTGCGTTGACGTCTCGCTGAGCACTGCGGGCGGCAGCTCGTAGCGCGCTCAACTATAGTCGTAGCTATGTGACTTATTCACGTGAGTTATCCCGTATTATTTACAAAAATATATTTACGTAATGTGAAGATTCTAACGATACCCCATACATCTAAACCCTCAGGTATCTTAAAGTTACGATGGAATAAACAATCGCACGTACCTACATACATGTATATGAACCTTTAGGGCAGTCGTGTGATAACAAATCTTTTTCAACACACTCGCTCGTAACGGGCTTTTAAATGCACCGATTTTTGTGTCATAATATAGTCTATTACGCACTCATGCTTTTTTTTTACTTTATCGCACTGGTGTTTTAAGTAGAAAAAAAATACAACGTTTCCACACTTTTCACCAAGGGGATTGTAGTTTGTTTCCTTCGTTTTTCATATAAAAACAAACCAAAGAGGTTTTTACCTACTGAAGTAGAATAATCAACTCCGCGCACTTGTTGCATAATGCACTATTAATAAATACTTAATAATATATTCTTTCTGACTTATCCTGTGGTGTAGAAGCGTTATAACAGCTATTCTATATATATATATAGATACTACAAAATAAAAATATATGTTATTATTTTGCAGATAGGATGGCTGCCTATAGTTATTTACGTACCTGCATTAGCTTTTAATCAAGGTAAGAAAATAAAGTGGTATAGATTAGTTCTGTACTGTATTAGCCGGAAAGTCATTCTAGTTGACATTCTAGCCCGGCACCCCACTTACACACGTGCACAGTATAACTTGAAAAGGTACTTAAGCGAAGCCAGTCCAAAATATATAGGTAGGTACACAAATGTTGAAGAAATATATTATGGAAAACTAATAATTACATTAGGAAAACTAAAAAAAATATTATAACTAGTGACAATTGCGCCTCAATTTCCTGGCTAAGCCGACGTGACTTTCCGTTTAAAAGACGAAAGTTGAAACTACCCGCATTTACCCAATTCCGTAAAACTGTTTTGATTTTTTCTTTGATATGTTTCAGTAACTGGTGTTGACATCCACATAATAACACCTGTCGTGTGCTTAGTATGCATTTTCTACACTAGTGCTGTAAGTACAATTTGCTAGATTATTTTTTCAGGACCAAAGATAACCATAACAAATTAATGGAAATCGCTACATGGAGTTTATGTTTTATGTTTGCCCAAGCTGTCCATAACTGTTTATGATCGAGCGAAATATAAACGAATTACGGATGATGCTAATTTTTGTTTTTGTTTTAAGGGCGGTCTACAAGCTGTAGTTTGGACGGATGTGATACAAATAACAGCGATGTTTGGAGCCATGGCCTTAGTCGCTGTAAAAGGGACTTTCGATTTAGGAGGTTTTGCAGTCGTATGGCAGAGAAATATGGATAGCGGAAGAATTGAGCTTCCGAAGTAAGTGAATGGGAAGGTATTTTTTTTAGGTTTATTTACTCGTCATTCTCGTAACATTATCCGAAATATATGACCACGGATTCTGGATTATAGAGGCAATTAATTCAATTGTTTCAAGGGTTTTTTTCGTTGTATCACGTGCTAGATATTTCATCGATATGATCCAGATAGAATCCAGTTAGTAGTGGTGAGATTAACGAGAGTGACGAGTATATGAGCGTTATATTTAATTTTAATTATTATTTACCTTCTTTTTCTAAATATCTATTTGTATGTTTAGAGGGTGAACTGGCCGGGCACTTTGTTGAAGGATGATGACTCCCTTAGTTGGAGGTTTAAGTCTAGAACTAAGCGTGATTTCGATTTCTCTTCATTATCTAAGCTTGTATCGTAAAAAAAGCTAGCTAGAAAGTTATTAGTCTCAAAACATTTTTATGACAAACTTTTGACGCTGATAATTTTGATAATTATAATCTTAGAAATTTGTCAAAAGACTAGAAATTAAGGGATAGATCGATATTATGATTAGTTCTGGACCTAAAACCTTACATAAGGTAGTGTTCACTTTTCGACGTTGGTATGGAGAAGTGACCGGCCATTCAACCTTAAATCAAGCGCTTATAGTAAAATGTTTTATTACCATTAGTGCCCATTAACGATTCCCATTCTGCAGCAGATTATGGGCGTCTGCTCTCGAAGGGGCGGATGGCAGAAATTATTACCGTCTGTCTTCAACAACAGACAATTACGTAGTACTAACAAGTAATTTGGATTGCATAATAATTTGGAATACAATTTTTATTCAAAGTTAAAAACCATCCGTGATAACCATACTGTATACCTACAAATTGAAATCATCACTCATATTAATTTTGACGCACATAAAGTGTGCAAATTGACCACTTACATGTCTAAAATGAAGATATAAAATCATCCTGTGTTGGCTTACGTCCTGTATTTAGTTTTCGCCCGCACGAAATTGTATTGCTTCTATTCATAGAATGAGAAGAGGAGCATCCTTCCTTTTAAATTTCATGTCATGCAGTTATATATTTAGCAGTCAAAGGTATAGTTTTCAACTCATCATCTGCCCTTATCCCACAAGTTTTCTACCGCAAAAATATAAGTACTTATTTCAAAAGTGCGCAACAATTGTATATATTGTAAAAATTACAGTTTAATGACTTAAGGTCCATGTTTGGTGCTTACCCTCGCAATTGCTTTATATTCCTTTTTTTACTGAACATGGCAGTCAAATGGGATCTTCAATATTAAATTAATATTCATATTTATTTATCTTTTATGTTATTGTGACGGAACAAGCACGAGGCCCACCTGATGTTAAGCGGACTAGCCTCTGCCTATAACAGATGGATTTCGTCACAAGTCACGACTTGCACTACGCCCGTCACTTTCAGACATAGATGTGCCTGTAATTTCACTGGCTCTCAAGGACTGCTGCCGGAATACACCGTGAGGTGCTTGGCGACCGATTTTCTACTTGAGGGTGGTAGCTAGCCAGGCGGGCATTCGCAAAATGCCCTTCCACCATGCGGTGAAGCTCAAGCCCGTGGCGGGATTCGAACCATGGACCTGCTGCGCGGGTCCATAGCCAATGCCACTGAGCCATCACAGCTTCAGAAGATCGTTGTATACGCTTAAATTTAATGAATGATTTTGATTTTTCCCTGTTACTTTTTGCTGGATTGATTTGTATGGTAATTATAAGTGCCGAACCAATATCGGTTAGTGCTGCTAAGCGCCTAATATGTAGAAATGTCACACTCAGGTCGATAAGCAATTAGTGGCATTATATACGTTTAGAGTATTTTTTGCCTTAGTCGGATCTTAAGACATCCTATTGGGAGACAGAACAGTCTCTTTCTGAAGCTGAGTCTGCACAGCTCAGTAGCTACAGGATATTTAACGGATACGACTTAGGGGCCTTCAAAGAAGAGAGCATATTCCCTCCTCAAAGGCCGGCAACGCATCCTCGATACCTCTGGTGTTGCGGATGTTCGTGGGTGACGGTGATCACTTACCACCAGGTGAGCCGCCTGCTCGTTTGTCCTCCTATCACATTAAAAAATAATAATATTTAACCACATTTATCAAGATTAACGTTACTTTACAGTTGGGACCCAAACCCTCTAACTCGCCACACAATGTGGTCTCTCTTGATTGGTGGTCTAGTCTACTGGCTCCAAGCAAATGCCGTGAACCAGATGATGATACAGCGATACCTGGCCTTACCCACACTGAAAGATGCTAAGTGGTGAGTTTCATAAAAACTATTTAATAATATCCTGTACAATTGTACAATGTACATACTATTCCTAGAGGCGCAAGTTTGGAAATGAGAACTAAGCGAAGGACCATAATGTACAAAAAAATGGCGCATGCTCAAAGGCAACGTTAATAGTTAGTAGTGAATTCAAACCCGTGCTAATACCCCTATTAGCTGGGACATGCTCTGACCATATAAGCTAACATGACATTTGGCTCATAACTCTTAGTCATTTCCCGTAGGTGTCGTATGAGGCGGCTAAGGGAATAATACCGGAAGGTGGGCAACAGTGCCTTCCGAGGAACTGCTATCATACTGCGATCCCCAAGATGCCTGGCAAGCGTGAGGATTATGACAAACCCCCCTTAAGGGTGAACTGGCCGGCCCGTTCTCCATACAAACGCCTTAGGGTGATTACTCCCTTATTTGAGGATTTAGGTCCAAAACAAAGCATACCTACATACCGAATGATCTCGTCATCGCCTAGGCTTGTATGATGCCGAAATTTTAATAAGATAATTAACTTGAGAGTTATGAGCTTCGAAACATTTTCAAATAACAATTTCGAGGCTCATAATTTTCAACATAATTATCTTTTTAAAATTTCGGCATCATACAGGCCTAGATAATGACGAGATCAATCGGTATTATGCTTAATTCTGGACCTAAAATCTCAAATAAGGGAGTGATCAACCTACGGCGTTTGTATGGAGAAGCGACCGGCCAGTTCAACCTTAATGGGGAGGCTATATGTTCAGCACTGGACAATCCAGCTGATACAGCAATGTATATAATTACGTTTTACCTGGTAACACGGGGGTGAAGTACAGGGATATCTGTTTATTATAATAAAGTAGTCTTGTATTATTTTCAGGGCCGTGTATATTTTCTGTTTTGGAATATCAGCTATTTATTGTTTCTGCTTATATTGTGGATTGTTGATCTACGCCAGATTTTACGACTGTGACCCACTCCAAACCAAGGTAAGAATCTTCAAATAATAAAGGATATTTTAACCTATTGATATCGGCGATAATTATAACAATAGAATTTCATTCATAAATTGGCCATATTGGGCCAGTCCGATTCCAAGAGGTTAAGCCTACCTTAAATTAATATTTAAGAATAACACTTTAAAAATATACAAATATATAGTAATTGTATTGTGACAATTCCGCCTTATTTATTTTTTTATGCTTCATAGGTTAGCCTTTAACCACTATCTCATCCGATGGTAAGTGATGATGTGGTCGAAGATGTTGTTCAGGCTAACCTACAATTACTGGCGCGCAATGACAGCGGCCCGAACTCACTGTCAGGTGCATGGCGACAGATTTTCTACTTGAGGGTGGTAGCTAGCCAGACGGGCATTCGCAAAATGTCCTACCACCATGCTATAACGACTGCCATCCTCAACCAGGACCGACGGCTTAACGTGCCCTCCGAAACACAGAAGCGCTCAGTAGTAATGTCACTAGCGGTCACCCATTCAACTCATGACCGTAGTGGACGTTGCTTAACTTTGCTGATCACCCTCAAGTAGAAAATCTATCGCCAATCAACTAACGATGTGTTCCCTCAGCTGTCCTTAGTATTCAGTAATTCTAGGTTAGCCAGAACAACATCTTCGACCACATCATCACATACCATCTGGTAAGATGATGGTCAAACGCATATGCTTGAAAAGCTAACTTATCAAGCATAAAAAGCAACGTTTTCCAACTTAATAAAGCCTATAAACCTAACTTGATCTTTCTAAATACTATTACAAATACTATCGCGTGCTAATCAAAAATTATATTTACAAATTATTGGAGTTCCACCCTCAAGTAGAAAATCTGCCGCCAAGCACCTAACGGTGTGTTCCGGCAGCTGTCCTTGAGAGTCAGTGAAATTACAGGCACATGAGACTTAACAACTATGTCTCAAAGTGACGGGCGCAGTGCAATTCATGACTTGTGATGAAATGCATCTGTTATAGGCAAAGGTACGCTTAACATCAGGTGGGCCTCGAGCTTGTTCCGTCACAATAACATAAAAAAAGAAAAAAAAAGTTTTGCCGGACGGTACTTGAACCCGCATCCTCCAATTTCACGTCGGATCCATAAACCACTTGGCCACCGGAACATTTTCTTTGGAGCCGAAATTGTCTGCTCCTATAATTTGTATATGTGACTTAACTTGATTTTCAGCTAGCTAAAGCCAAGGATCAACTGCTACCTCTATTGGTGATGGACGTCTTGGGTAACATACCTGGATTGGCCGGAATTTTCGTTGCTGGGATTTTCAGTGCTGCTCTAAGGCAAGTTTGCTCTAGTTAATCTTATTTACATATGTAGGACTTCTTGTATTTCTTTTTTAAGTCCTTCTTTTGTAGGTATTTAGCCCGAAGATGGAGATAAGATCTTATTACCCTAATTCCCCACGCAATTCCCGAGGTAAGACTTGAAGAATTACGAAGTACCATGCAGGCTTCTTTTGTAGTATCGTTTATATAGCCCCGTAGAGTACCGGGCGCCCGTGGCATAGAATAGATGTCTATCTATCTCGTCTCGGGATAGAATGTCTATTCCCGTGGGTGTCGTAAGAGACTAAGGGTATAAAATAACAGAAGGTGGCCTCCACGCCTTCTGAAGAATTGTAGTCGTACACCGCGATCCCCAAGTCACTTCTAGGTTAGCCTGAACAGCATCTTCGACCACATTATCACTTACCATCAGGTGAGATAGTGGTCAAAGGCTAATCTATTAGACATAAAAAAAAAACCTGCCAAGCGTGAGGATTATGACTAATCCCACATTACGATTAATAAAGTAGCAGTTTATTATTTTCTTAAAGCAATAGGGATTTCCACTTGTTGCTTTAAGATTATTGAGTTTTTGACTGGGTGAACCAATGTTGATAATTATTTTTTTATTTGAAAGCTGATGCTTCCCGCGTATTTCAATTTGATTTCATCAATATCGGTTAAGCCGATTTTAAGTTACACTCCAATAACTGAAAAATATTTTATTGGGCCCCTCCAAAAATAGGTTTCTGCCATTTTGCCGAATAATAGCCAAATGCTTTTATTTCAGTTCTTTATCAACAAGCCTGAACTCGATGTCAGCGGTTGTTCTAGAAGACTTCTACAAACCGTTCTTCAAACGAGAATTGACTGAGAGGCAAGCTGCTTGGATAATGCGGAGCGTAGTCATTCTCCTCGGAACACTCGCTGTAGGTAAATATTGTATCATCATATCTAAGTTCTACTTCCTCACTTTAAGGTTGTCTGGCATATCTAAGTTCTCTTTCCTCACGTTACGGTTGTCTAGCATATCTAAGTTCTACATCCTAACTTTACGGTCGTCTAGCATATCTAAGTTCTACATCCCTACTTTACGGTTGTCTAGCATATCTAAGTTCTACATCCTCACTTTACGGTTTTCTGGCATATCTAAGTTCTACATCCTCACTTTACGGTCTAGCATATCTAAGTTCTACATCCTCACTTTACGGTTGTCTGGCATATCTAAGTTCTACATCCTCACTTTACAGTTGTGTGGCATATCTAAGTTCTACTTCCTCACTTTACGGTTGTCTGGCATATTTAAGTTCTATTTCCTCACGTTACGGTTGTCTAGCATATCAAAGTTCTACATCCTAACTTTACGGTTGTCTAGCATATCTAAGTTCTACATCCTCACTTTACGGTTGTCTGGCATATCTAAGTTCTACTTTCTCACTTTACGGTTGTCCAGCATATTTAAGTCTAAGTAAAAAAAAACAGCATACAGTCAAATTGAGATTTTTTGGAAGGCGGTTAAGAGCTGTAAATTTTATTGTTGGTAACGTAAACGGTTTTAAGTTTTACATAATATGTGTTACTATGGCCAATTGCCTATCAAATAATATTGAAAAGAAGCAGTATGGGTCAGGGGGCTCTCCAAACTAAAAACTCACTTTTTGCTGTCTACGTGGTGGTGTCTGGTGATGTCTATTATTATATTGTATTTGTACCATTATATTGTATTTGTACCATTATATTGTATTTGTACCATTATATTGTATTTGTACCATTATATTGTATTTGTACCATCCTAAAAGCGGTAAAATATGCAAGACTATCAATGGCGTTGATACATATATACCATTATTTTTTTTACAGCGTTAGCGTTTGTCGTTGAAAAAATGGGAACGATACTGCAGCTTGCAATGACATTAGAATCCATGACCATGGGACCACAGCTTGGTGTATTTTCGATGGGAATTTTCATGCCATGGGTTGACGCCACGGTATGTATAAGTATAGTAACAACCAATAAAAATATTTTAAATGCGAATGTTTCTAAGTAAGGTCAAGTTTGGTCTATAAAAAAGTAGTAGATTTTTATAGATTTGTGTATGTAAGTATATGTTATTCAATATATCGTATATTAATTTCATATTTATGTAATAAATTTGTACAGTTTATTTATCTTGTAATACAGTAATCAATATTTATATCTAATTCTTGTTTATGTTTTAAGAGACTTGCACCACCCTCCCTGTTCAATAAATGTATTATCTTTCCATCCAAAGGTTGTCTGAAAGAGATCGCTTTTAGCGATAAGACCGCCCTTTTTACCTAACTATTGTTATTGTTTCTTTGTAATTTCCTGTTTTTGGTGTCAATAAAGTGTTATCGTATCGTATCGTAGATATTTGAATCCCAATGATCTCTGTTTCGAGATGACGCCTCCTTTCTGCCAATGCCACAGAATAAAAAGAACCAGAAGGATCATTGCGCATACCTTTTCCAATAAATAAGTGACTCTAGCTACGGAGCTATAAAGCGCACTTCAGCTTACAAAGCACGGAGTACCTAATATTTATATTCACCTACAAGGCATCTCTCTTTCTATCGCATAGTTCACATCTCTTCTGACGCGGCACGCGCCATACTCCATAGTCCCGTCCGGACGGATACGCCGATATACCTGGGCCACAATTCTCTTTGCTATTGACTAAACGCTAACTACTGCGATGCTTCTGCGATCGAACTGCTGTTAATGTCAAATTTGGTAGTCTGCTAATTCTGGCTCCTAATCGCAGTTGTATAGCAATCGCATCGCTATCGTATGGCTGTGCTATGGCTTGCAAATGTTGCCACTGAAATAATAATGGAAACTTCATCAATCAAGCATCAGTCAAAACATCAATACAGTGGTTTTCTAGGAAACAATACATTAAATAAATGTAAATAAATCCATTAGCTATTTTTATATCTTAAATCCTCCAAAATGGTTTATGCCACTGTAGCAACGCAATCGCAACAGAATAGCTTACAGCATACTAAATATGTCAAAAACTATTCATAGCAAGCCACTGACTTGCGATTGAACCTAAATAGCGGGCAGACTACGGATACTTTTTTTTTTTTTTTTTAAGCTTGATAGGTTAGCCTTTGACCACTATCTCACCTGATGGTAAGTGATGATGTGGTCGAAGATG
This sequence comes from Plagodis pulveraria, assembly GCA_963890685.1. NCBI lineage: Eukaryota > Metazoa > Arthropoda > Insecta > Lepidoptera > Geometridae > Plagodis > Plagodis pulveraria. The sequence goes on from OY982951.1 coordinate 11,346,345, forward strand.
TTGTTCAGACTAACCTAGAAGTACTACTGGCTCTCAAGGACAGCTGCCGGAACACACCGTTAGGTCCTTGGCGACAGATTTTCTACTTGAGGGTCGGAGCTAGCCAGGCGGGCATTCGCAAAATGCCCTACCACCATGCTATAACGACTGCCATCCTAAGACAACAACCGGGACCGACGGCTTTTCGTGCCCTCCGAAGCACGGAAACGCTCAGTAGTAATGTCACTAGCGGTCACCCATCCAACTCATGACCGCGGGCGACGTTGCTTAACTTTGCTGATCGGTTGAGAACAGCTAAGTAAACTTCGCTACGAGCGCTTCAAAACTACTACTACGATACTGTCAAAACTACAATTTTCATGCAATTAGGTTACGTTAACGCCGTTCAACAGCTAAGAGAATCGGGCCCCTGTAGCTTTGTAGATAAAGTGCGGAGTTAAACCTGCCAATGCAGTGAATAGTTGCGGGAAACGTCTGACGGTAGTCGCTGGCAAGTTGATTAATAAGTTGGCATCGTCAGGACCACTACGTCCTAGTTATAAATGAAATTCTATTGTTATCATTATCGCCGATGCCAATGGGTTAAGGCTTTATGTTAATGACCACCTTGCTAACTACAATCAAGTACAATTACAGGCACATGAGACTTAACAACTGTAAGTCTTTGGGTGACAAATGCAGTGTAGGTTGTCACTTGTGACTAAATGCGTCTGTTATCTGCAGAGGTTACCGCTTAACGTTAGGTGGGCCTCGTGCTTGTTCTGTCACAATCAAATTAAAAAAAACTAATATTCGAAGTAATTGAAAATGCGACCAAGGCGTCAAGTCTGCTAATCAATATGAATCTATAATGAACTCGGCCTGGTCAATATTGACAGTTTTAGTAGTCTACTAACTTCATATCTTTCATATTGAGTCAATATTGATTCAATCTCGGTTTCATATGAAAACGAAACGAAATAATCAAATAATAATAAATAATAACGAAATTGTTTTCTGAATTACCTTAATCTTCTCTTTTTATTTTTTGTTAGCAATATCGTCAAACCAGCCTAGATTTATCATAGATATATTCGTAAGGGATCAGCAGACTACCGATTCTGTCTTGTAAGAATCTTGAATGAATCTATGCTGAATATGAACATGTAATTAGCAGACCTGGCCCCCAGGGGCCTAATTGTCTAAACAATGGTAATTTAGTTCAAACTGAACCTAATTTTTTAACGACATTTTTCTTTTAAAACAATTAGCATGAGCATCGCTTCATTTTTCTAGCCTTGCTGATCGGAGCGATATTATTGGTGGATTATTTTCTCCTACTCCACTTATCTTATTTGTACATGATGAGGATCATCATGGTGGACTGCAGCCTGCGGCCCCAGTTCAAGGCCAGCCTTTTTTTTTAGTTGTACAGGCTAACCTAAAAGTACTGGCTCTCAAGGACAGCTGCCGGAACACACCGTTAGGTGCTTGGCAACAGATTTTCTACTTGAGGGTGGAAGCTAGCCAGGCGGGAATTCGCAAATTGTCCTACCACCATGCTGTAACGACTGCCATCCTAAGACAACAACCGGGACCGACGGCTTAACGTGCCCTGCGAAGCACGGAAGCGCTCAGGTTACCCATCCAACTCATGACCGCGGGCGACGTTGCTTAACTTTGCTGATCGGTTAAGAACAGCTAAGTAAACTTCACTACGAGCGCTTCAAAATTCCTTCATTTTGCTATACCGACCATTGCTGTTTTATTTCAGAGTGCCCTTTTCGGTGGTATCAGTGGCGTAGCTATAATGTCGTGGTGGTGTCTCTCGGCTCAATTTGCAATAGCTCGTGGAGAGATCACGCACATGCATAAACCCTTGACTGTCGAAGGGTGTCAGTACAACTTTACTGTTGTACCTCCTGAGGTGGTCCTAGCGGATTCGAGGTATGTTTGAACAAAATATTTAAAGTTTCATAGAACGGCATAACATTTAGTACAACTAGTTGTGCCATCAGGAACCAATATTTTGGATAGGACTAGTCATGGCATATTGATTGGCCTTATGGAACACTTGATTATTTTAGTTTCTACAGTGAGCCCACGTGTACAAGGTGGTAAAACGTGGATCCACTAGTGGGAAAACGGGTCTATGGTGGTATAAGGTAGACCTGCCAGTGGGACTACGTACCTATGGTGGTATACCGTGGTCCCACCAGTGGGAATAAATGGTGGATATTAATATATCAACAATACCTAACTACTGCGTGGGGTGGTGTGGGTTATATTATCCCATGGTAATATAAATAGGTACCAATGTTATATTTTCTATTTTCTATCATGTGGTCGAATATGGTAAGGGCTTTCCTACAATGAATAGTAAGCTGCCAAAACACACAGTTACGTGTTTGGCGACAGATTTTTCACTTGAGGGTGATAGCTGGGCTGGCGGGTATTCACAAAACTTCTTACCATCATACAAAGTGCCTGAGTTTTCAGTCCACCCGTAGGCCATTGACATAGCATTACAACTGCCACGACAACAAACGGGACGGTGGCTTAACATGCCATCCAAAGTACAGAAGTGCTCTGTAGTAAATTCCAGGAGTAGTCACTCGGCTACAAAGATCGGTTAAGAATGACTAAGCAAGCTCTGCAGCTACGAGTCCTTTAAATTATGTAAATCTAGGCCTCCTAACAGGCCATTTTCAAATTTTTATTCCAGTTCGGACGTGAATCCTTTACTTCGAGTGTCCTACATGTGGTACACATTCTGTGGTACATTTGTGACAGTGTGCGTGGGCGCACTTATAGCGTTTATCTTACGAACACTACGACGTTCACCCACACATATACAGCCGTCTCCAAGCCTACTGGCGCCTCAACTGAGAAGATTCTTCAAGGAACCTCCTCATCCGACTGACGAAACCTACATCAGGGCTTATGGGAATGGAAATAATAAGGTGGGCATCCATTCACGTGTCAAGGAAACATTTTACTGGTGATAGGCTAGCCTTTGGCCACAAATCCACTTGACTGTAAGTGATAATCTGGTTGAAGGTTTATTGAAGGTGGTTTACATGTTCAATCTAGGTGGGGAACTGACTTTCAAAGCTAGTTGCTGGAGTACACCGCTACGTATGAAGCGACAGATTTTCTACTTGAGGGTGGCTAGAAAGCTAGGCAGCCAGGCATTGGCAAATGTTTATCTTGTCTGTCATCCCAAGACAACATCTGAAGACCAATGGCTTAACATTCCCTCAGAGCCACGGAAGTGCTTAATAGTAGATACTAAATGCCACTAACGGTCACCCATCCAAGTATGACCACAGCGAACATGGTGTTGTTCTTTTTAGTTTACATTGCCTAGTCGTTTCTAATCGATCAGCAATGCTCACTACGGTCCCGTCCGGTGCCAAGCTAGAATTAAACCCTCCATATCTTCCTGTAGGAGTCGGAAGATGCTACGAAAGGAAAGTTCCTTTTGAAGAACAGCTATCTTACACTGCCATTTCCAGGCTGCTTGCCAAGCGTGGGGATAATAGCAAGCCTTACGAGAGGGAGGCTATGTTCAGCAGTGGACAATCCGGACAGAACAGTATAGATAGCTCCTCTACGAGGGCTTTAAAAACTGTTGTTGATAGATACTCGGATATTTTATGTATACATTAATGTATTTTGTTTCTATTCAGGAACCCTGCCCTATCAACACGATAAACTTGAAGGCGATAGATGATTGCGAAGACATAAGTTGATTTTTGTTGAAACGTTAACAGTAGATAGTAGGTATTATAAGCTGTTCAGTTAGATATATGTCGATATAAAAACAAGGAAATTATTTGTTTAATAAAGCTTTAAAACATTATTCATAGCGTACTTTATTTATCTACATTCTACAAGGACTTTTTTTTTGTTATTGTGACGGAACATGCTTGAGGCCCACCTGATGTTAAGCGGACTAACCGCTGCCTATAACAGATGCATTTCGTCACAAGTCACGAATTGCACTCCGCCCGTCACCTTGAGACGTAGTTGTTAAGTTCATATGTCTGTAATTTCACTGGCTCTCAAGAACTGCTGCCGGAACACACCGTTATGTGCTTGGCGACAGATTTTCTACTTAAGGGTGGTAGCTAGCCAGGCGGGCATTCGCATAAGCCCTTCCACCATGCGGTGAAGCTCAAGCCCGCGGCGGGATTCGAACCATGGACCTGCTGCGCGGCAGTCCATAGCCAATGCCACTGAGCCATCACTGCTTCAAACTTGATTTTTTTATAATGAATATGAATTAAATAGAAAACAAAAAACAATTACCCAATTATTTCAACAATCGACTTTTAATGAGTGACTATAACTAAGTCTAAGCATAGGTAGGTACAAAGTATATAACAATTTGTCACACTTGTTACCCGGAAGGTTAGACGGAGAGGCCATCACGGATTTCCACTTGCTACGATCTTGGCATATACCTATCTTGCTTCCTTCACTCTCTTTACATTCTTTATACATGCCTGCCTGTTAAGGGCACAAATGACAAGGCCTTTTCCAGAACATTCCCAATCTGATCAGAATACTTTTTCTGAAGTCTTATCTCTCTTTCAACTTATCGTATATATAGTGTACAATCGCTATACTTGCTTTGTCATTCTTTAAAATCTAATTTTTCCTCTATTCTCTCGTCCATACCATCTCAGAAACCCTCAACTAACGTCACTATATCCTCATTTACTCCACACTGCTTTCTTACCATGCTGTCGCTCACTCTTGTCTATCAAAGTCGCACACTTGTACGTCTTAAGGTTGAACTGGCCAGACATTTCTCCTTACAAACGCCGTAGGGTGATCACTCCCTTATTTAAGATTTTAGGTGCAGAATTAAGCATAATATCGATTGAACTCGTCATTATCTAGGTTTTTATCGTAAATAAATTTTAAAATGACAATTAAGTTGAAAGTTATGTGTCTTGAAAACTTTATATGAAAATGTTTCGAGGCTCATAACTCTCAACTCAATTATTATTTTAAGGTTGAACTGGCCGGTAACTTTTCCATACAAACGCCGTAGGGTGATCACTCCCTTATTTGAGGTTTTAGGTCCAGAACTAAGCATGATATCGATTTATCTCTTCATTATCTAGGCTTGCCTTGGCACCGATTTGTAAAAAAAATTTCGTTACGATACAAACCTAGATAATGACGAATTCAATCGACATCATGCTTTGTTTTGGACCTAAATTCTCAAACAAGGGAGTGATCACCCTACGACGTTTGCATGGAGAACTGATCGGCTAGTTCACCCTTAATGCTCTTATCTCAACTAAATTTATTTGACTCTGAAGTCATACCCAACTTTCAACTTTACATTAAAGCGAATGGTAAAGGGGAAAATACAAAAACGAGGTGTTTTAATGCGAAAATATAGTGTATGAAACCCATTGGCATCGGCGATAATGATAACAATAGAATTTCATTAATGACTAGGAAACAGTGGTCCTGACGATGTCAACTTATTAAGCTTTGAAATAAATATATTCTGTAACGGGCATCTTGAAGATTGCTATCACAAATAGACACAGCATTCCTAGTGTTTTTAGGGCAAAAACAAAACCTTCATATTTAGATATTTGTCAAGGGTCAGTCCTAAGAACTTATTGTTGTCAACATTGTCAATGAATTTATTATTATAAGTAATTAATGTCAAGTTGTAAAGGATTAGAAGTATAAGAATAAAATTAAAAATTAAATTCTGATATTAATATTTGAAAAAAATACTTCCATCCAATGTATCACGTCGGAGAGGGTTTTATTTACATATTGTTCCCCGTGAATTTTTTTTTTTCCACTTATTTTTATTTTAGCTAGGAACGTCATTTATTAATTAAATAACAGCTAATTTACGGTAAGCACGCCACAAAATTCGTAAAGTAGTGCAGTTGAATACAAAAATGACTCCTATTATGTTTTCTACCTCATCTTCTATGTTTTCTCCCTCATCTAGCTTATTGCAAGAACAGAATATGTTGTTAACACTATTGTGTGGATATATATATAAATATCAGGTATTTATAAATTATCGTTGATCGTAAATAACATATATTTAGTTTTCTCAGTATTAAGAGATAGACATTATCTATTAGCAATGTCGTGACATCATTACATGATTAAATACCTTTTGAGACACATTAAACACTTCCTCCAACGTATCTGCCACAAAAACTAGAGCTGTATCATCGGCGTAATATATGAGTTTTCCTTTGGGTAGTTGGATCAAACACAGATCTTTTATTACAAAATTACAAATATACGATAGGAAAAATTTAAGTCATGTGCGGGATTCGAACCCGCGTCCATCGGCCCCTTTAGCCGGGGCATGCTCTAACCAATTGAGCTAACATGACATCTCCATCCCAATACGATGGTTGATGAACGATAGGAAATATTCGAGTTATGACGTCATGTCATGTTGGCTCAATTGGTTAGAGCATGCCCCGGCTAAAGGGGCGGATGGACGCGGGTTCGAATCCCGCACATGACTTAAATTTTTCCTATCGTATATTTGTAATTTTGTAATGTAATCCACATAGCAGGCGTTATTGCAATCATAACAATATCAAAACAGATCTTTTATATTTATTAAGAAGAGTGTAGGGCCCTACATGCTGCCTTTGTGGAACACCGTATGTTACTACATACCTGTCTACACTCACAACATGCATACCCTTTTTAATTAAGTATTTAATTTTCCATGTAATATTTATTTTGTTTGGTATTAACTATCTTACTTAGGGTCCGTTTCAGAATGTCCTTATAAAGTTTCGGGTTGCTAAACAACACATAAAATGACTTAATGACTTAGATTATTGATGGGTCTCCGCTCGCGCTCCGACTAGATACCGCGCTACCTGAAAACAATAGATCCGTAAATGCGGCAACTCAAGGCAATTAAATAAGATTTTAATTAGTTGAAGGCCTCATTTTTAACAGTTATTTTATTATTTACATCTCTTAACTAATATTTAAATAATATGATTAAAAATAATTATAATTATATGTAGGTAGTAGGCGTACATTGTTTGAAAGATAAAGGTTAATGAAAGGCGAAACTGGCTCGGGTACGCCGACTTCGGCGTAGTATTAGTTGCCGCATTTTACAAAGACACCGGCGGTATCTAGTCGGAGCGCGCGCGGAGACTCATCAATAATCTAAGCTTAATGATAAAAATTACAGTTAACATGCAGCGCGTTACAAGCTGTAACCGATTGATAGGCCAAATCGATAACTGTGAAACACAAAGATAGTGTGTTATTTAATTTGTTCTGGGTAGTATCACCGGAACTTCCAGGCCCAAAATATCATAAAATGTATATTGTTAAGAGCTTTAAAATGGGAGAAGCAACTGGTTTTTTTTTTTTTTTTTTTTATGCCTGATAGGTTAGCCTTTGACCACTATCTCACCTGATGGTAAGTGATGATGTGGTCGAAGATGTTGTTCAGGCTAACCTAGAAGTACTGGCTCTCAAGGACAGCTGCCGGAACACACCGTTAGGTGCTTGGCGACAGATTTTCTACTTGAGGGTGGTAGCTAGCCAGGCGGGCATTCGCAAAATGCCCTACCACCATGCTATAACGACTGCCATCCTAAGACAACAACCGGGACCGACGGCTTAACGTGCCCTCCGAAGCACGGAAACGCTCAGTAGTAATGTCACTAGCTTTCACCCATCCAACTCATGACCGCGCGCGACGTTGCTTAACTTTGCTGGTCGGTTGAGAACAGCTAAGTAAACTTCGCTACGAGCGCTTCCAAATATATGTACTGTAATCAATAAAAGTTAATAAAAATATATTTGTTTGTTGTTGTTGTTATGTTTTTTGTTAACATATTTATACCATAGTAGCGGAACTAGTATGAGAACCGATTTCAACAGAAGTAAAGTTGCTTGTTTGAATTTGGCCAGATCCAACGAATTCCCAGGAAAAACTTTAGTTATTTTTGGAAATCTTTACATATTATCTTCCCTTAATTATTATTTTTACAATATCTTTAACTTTTATACCTACTTAAGCGTGTTTAGCTTTTTAATGTGTCTTTTTTGTATTTTTACATTTACACAAGTTGCTATTCAATCTAGAAACGCTTATTTTACTGATAGCCATAAACACCAACAGGCGTCCCCGTCCTAACAGCATCTTTTTTTGTTATAACGTTTACTAATAAGTATACAAGCCGAAACTCGCAGCGCATGTTGCGTTATCTAGCTTTCTTTTTTGCTTTGCTCTTTTCAATATAATTAAATTCTATTAAAATGACCTGGCATTATATAATATCGTTTTCTATCCGTTTTCGCTGTCCCATTAGCAATGGTTATTGTTTTTAAAACACTAACATTCTAAAATAATTTGTTATAAAATAATTTGGCCATACAGTGTAAGGTATAATATACCTCATATCTGATAAACATAATAATTAAATAAGCTTGAATAATACTGTCATGTGTTATACAGTTCAAACAATAAGGATCACAATAATGCCATCTTTAAAATTCTTCAGCGTACGTACTTACAAAGTTACTAGAACCTATGAATTCATTAAACTATGGTTATGCTCTAAAATCACCTTATCTTTATGATATTACTATTGACATGTTTCAGCTGTGCTTTGTAGTGGTACACATATATATATTTTTTAGGATTTTTAGAGGACTTAAAATGCATCTCACCGTGCATTTTATTAACGGCAGATAATCAAACTACTTTTTTTACATGACCATACCAAGTCCTTGGACCTTTATACAAAGATCCCACTAAAGTATTATCTGCTGCTTCACAGGAAGTTTACAATTTAGGGACTAAAATAGCTCAAGTCTCGGAGTACGAGAAAATCGCGGGCGGTAATGAAAAGATTACGATATATCATATGAGCGAGACTCATTCAACGGTTGCCATTTAGACTGTTGAGGTGTGTGAATTGCATTAAAGCAAAAAAGTAGCTGAAATATTCATTATCAATTATAGATATAAATAGTATGAAAAGTTAGGCATAGTGTTTTTGTGATAATGTGTACAGATAAGACACATTAGAAAAGAGAAGGGGAAAAATGTTAGGAAATATGAGATGTGCAATTAGACAACAACTTGTTTTGATAGGAAAATCACAATAACTTTATTGAAAACTAACAAAATTTATACAACCAATAATTTTAGTTGAATTTAAAAATCTCATAAAGATGGCGGAAGAAAAGCTATATGTGAAGGAATTTAGAGCTTCTATGCAACATTTCTCAGTGCTGGACTATGTACTGTTTGTGATAATGTTAGCGATTTGCGGAGGAATCGGATTATATTTCGGCTTTGTGAAGAAACAAAAATCAACACAAGATTATCTTATGGGTGGCAGAAATATGAAAATGACGCCCGTGGTGTTTTCTTTAGTGGCCAGGTAAGAATGAAGGAAGCATCAAATGGTGCCACAATATTGTGCTTATTGAGCAATAATAATTGAAAATTATAGAGTACGTAGTCAAATAAAATTGAGAAAAATTATGAGTGGATTTCAATAACCTAATGACAAAATATGTTAATAACTTAAATTACTATTACTGCTTACAATTTCCTTTGTGTCTAGTTCACGTCTATTAATAACTCAACCACAATGCATTTTGTTGTTACAAACAATAATTTTACTAATGTATTTGATAAATTTTAGTTTTTATATTTTCTTTGACTGTTTTTCAGTTATATTTCCGGCATATCTCTTCTGGGAACACCAACTGAATTTTACATAAATGGTACATCGTACGTGTTCTTTTTAATAGGAGCTTTTATAATGGCAATCATAATATCATACACTTTTCTTCCCGTATTTCACGATTTACAGTTGACATCTGCGTATGAGGTAATATAATTCGTTATTTATTTGTCTTCTAACTTTCAAGTATTTTCATTTTATGCATACATAAGTAGTGGAATTTTTAAATTACACAGGTATTTTGTTCTTTACTTTTAACTTCCTTTGAGATTTAGTAGAAATAACAGCACCTTGTTCAGTGTTTATCGAAGTCTTGTTTTTAGTGCCATCAATATGTACTCGGTGCACTACTAAATTACGCTCATCGCAATAAGCTACTATACTTACAAAGATATTATCAAATGTGTCATTTCTATTTTTTTCAGTATTTGGAACTACGGTTTGATAAACGATTAAGAGTATTTGGATCAGTAATATTTAGTGTGTATTTGGTAAGAAAATCTTATGTTTTTCTTTTACATTTTCGAATTAATTTTCAAGACTGGCATTTGCTAGATAGTTTCAGTTTGATGGATTACTTTCATGAGTTATTCAGTAGTACCAGCACAAAGGAGCAAATACAAAAATAGGGGACTAGAACTGAGTTCGTGGTTTTCTAAATTCTTGTGTACACTACTATGTACATGTACTCGTGTCTATGCTTTTAACAACATTTTTTTTCTCTACAGATGGCATGGCTACCTATAGTTATATATGTACCAGCATTAGCTTTTAACCAAGGTCAATATATTTCATATTGAATATTTATTTAAGTACTGTTAACTCTACATTTATTGTAATTTGATTTTATTTTGCAGTGACCGGTGTAAACATACATATTGTGACGCCAATAGTATGCGCAGTTTGTATATTTTATACCACATTGGTAAGTTCAGACAATATTCTATTCACAGATATTTAAAATGTTTTAAAATATCTAATTTCAATAAAACTATAGGAATCAAATACCGAAACAATACATAAACAGTAGCTGCATCTTCTTTCAGGGTGGTCTCAAAGCAGTCGTGTGGACGGACGTATTCCAAACTATTTGTATGATTGGTGCAATGATTTTAATTATTGTTCAAGGCACACTTATTGTAGGTGGTTTCCAACAAGTAATGAGAAGAAATTGGGAAACAGGTAGAATTGAATTTCCATCGTAAGTATTTTTACTTTACAAAAATCAGGATCATGATGCCCGATATTGAGAACAATAGTTCATATACTTTCCTCAATTTATTGCACTCTATAAGCATTGCTACGACACGGTTGTATTTATAGTAAGGAATAATTTTCTTTGATTGAGTTGTTCCATATGTGTTACTCAAACATATTTGAACATTTATTAACAGTTGTCTGTACTTTGCAGTATTAAATTCGATATGACAGAAAGACATTCTATTTGGTCAGTGTCAATAGGATCAACTTTCTACTGGATTGGAAATATCGCTGTCAATCAATCGATGATGCAAAGGTTTTTGGCATTGCCTGACCTGAAACAATCTAAAAGGTAATATTGTATGTAATATTATGTGCCTGAGCTTTGTGTCTAAACAAGTTCAGAATACCTTGTAATAAAAAATACATTCTTACTGAAACTTCCATTTTCAAACTTTTCTGCTTAATAGGAAAAACAAGCACTCAATCTCGTGTTATCAGCTCGGTACACATATCAACGTATCTATGCAACGTATATGTTTAAGATTTTGCCACTTGATGATGTATACAGACTAACTTATAACAATGTTTTGTTTTTAAAAGTGTTTTCAGATCTACCTTTATTTGTATGTATTTAGGGCAATATCTTCCATATTATACGAATGTTCCTTGTTTTCAGAGCCATATGGGGGTTTCTTTGCGGTGTTTTTTTTATTGTCTTCATCTGCGGGTACAGTGGTATGGTAGCATTTGCCAGATATCACGATTGTGATCCCTTGAATTCAGACTTGGCATTAGCTAAAGACCAAATTCTTCCGTTATTGGTAATGGATGTATTGGCTGATTGGAATGGAATGACAGGCATATTTGTAGCCGGAGTTTTCAGTGCTGCACTCAGGTAAATGTACAAATATTTTTGAAACGATCTTCTCATTAGACTTTCGAATTTCTATTCAAGATGGGTACTAAACTTATTAGTTCGACCACACGAAGTTTGGTCTAATTGTGAAGTTGATCGTTGAGATGAAATGACTTTAATTCCCCAATTGCTACTAAGACTTCAATCAAGTATCGAGAGATTTGGTTATACAGTGTAGTGTTTGTAGGTGATTTAAGCTTTTAAAACTTGAACTGATTAGGGTGGATATCATCGTAACTGAACACAGTCGATTCAAGCTTATTTAAGTTCACGCGACTTGAGACCAGTTTAATGAGTTCAAAACTCCAGTTCGTAATTTTTCTGATATAATTTTTTATTGAAATTGTAATTATTTCTAAGCTGAACGAACGCCCTATTTAAAATTTTAAGCACAACTAAACATGTTTAAGACCTTCACTGTCATTAAAAAATTGCAGCTAATCGCTTATCCATACTTAATTGACCAATCGCAGTAGGTTTTCATAAACGCAATCAAAATGTTGCTGATGAGCTAGTACTGTGAACTCAAATTTATAAGCTTATTCTTGAACTCGTCAGATTCAGATCAAGCTTATTTTCAACAGTATGTTGATAAATCATTATCGTTCAGCGAAAGAATATTTTTTTCAAAACTGACAGATCTATTGCATCTTGTTTGTATAAATCTAGTTCAATTATTTTGATCTAGTTAATTATTAGAAAATCTAAAATTTGGCACTTTTCAGCTCACTTTCAACTGGTCTGAATTCCATGGCTGCCGTAGTTCTGGAAGATTTTTGGAAACCATTCTTCAAAGAACTGTCTCACAGGCAATCCCAATTTCTCGTTCGGGCTGTTGTTGTTATATTAGGTGTTATTTCTATGGGTAAGAATAAGAACACACTTAATATTTTTTTTAATGCTATTGTGTAACTTTTTTTTTGGTTAGCTTTCGAGCACTCACCTGATGATAAGTGATGTTGTTCAGGCTAGCATAGAATTATTGGCTCTCAAATAACCTCTGCTTATAACAGATGCAGCTAGTCACAAGTGGCGAACTGCACTGTGCCACTCACCCTAAGACATAAAGTCGTTAATTCTCATGTGCCTGTAATTTCACCGGTACCAATACTCTTCAAACCAGAACACAGTAATGCCCACATAACTGCTTGGCGGTCGAAATAGGTACCTATAGTGGCAGTACTTCCCTGGAAGAACTCGCACAAAGAGTTTTTTTATACCTGATAGGTCAGCCTTTGAGCTCTATCGCACCTGATGGTAAGTGATGATGTGGTCGAAGGTGTTGTTCAGACTAACCTAGAATATTACAGTTAATAGAATACTTCTACTGCTACTTAGCATTAGGCAATACTTAACTTGATTGATTCTTACTTTTTACACGACTGCCCAAAAAAGGAGTTTTATGTTTTCAGGGTTCATGTATGTATGTATGTATGTATGTTTGTGAGTTTCTTTATTCCACCATAACTTCTAAACGGCTTATCGGATTTCAATATATGAGATACTGTTAGATTCGCATTGATAGCACAAGTGACACTAGGTATATAAAAAACTAACTGGCAGGTTTTAGACGCCATGTTGTGAGTTAAGAAGTTTTTTTCTTTCAAACCCATCATATTGTTAAAAATGAAGGGCTTTAAATAACGATACCATAAATATAATATTTTATGAGTTTTAATTTAAATGGAACGATAAAACGTTTAATGAAAATATATAATTAGCAGTTGGTTTTTATACTCGTTTACCCCGTGGAATGCCGGACTAGAATGTCACCCCGCCAACTCTACATGTGGGTGTCGTAAGGATAACTCACCAGAAGGTAGGCAGCAGCGCTTTCTGAGGGACTGCTATCTCACACTGCGATCCCCAAGCCGCCTGCCAAGCGGCAAATGGCAAACCCTCCCATATTGGGGGAAGCTGTGTTCAGCAGTGGACTATGCGGCTGATACAGTACAGGGCGTCAAGTCTGCTAATCAATATCAATCTATAATGTACTTGGCCTGGTCAATTTTGATAGTCTACTAACTTCATATTGAGTCAATATTGATTCAATCTGGGTTTCTTATGAAAACGAAACGAAATAATAAAATCTTAATAAATAATAACAAAATTGTTTTCTGTATAACCTTACTCTTCTCTTTTTATTTTTTGGCAATATCGTCAAACCAGCCTAGATTCATCATAGATTCATATATTCACAAGGGATCTGCAGACTACCGATTCTGTATTGTATGAATATTGAATAAATCTATGCTGAATATGAATATGTAATTAGCAGACTTGACGCCCTCTACACTCGTTTCAGTATAACGCATTTTATTTTTGCAGCGCTAGTGTTCGTGGTGGAAAGACTTGGATCAGTATTGCAGTTGACAATGAGCTTGTCTTCAGCATCAATGGGGCCACTATCTGGGATTTTCATCATGGGAATCTTTCTTCCTTTCATTGATTCAACGGTAGCTATATTCACTAACTTACCACATAATCCAAGTATTCAAAATAAGTAAATATGGTTCAAAATAACAGTACAAGAATCTATAAAATATAAGCTAGACATAAGTCTAAAATAAAAGTAATGATTTCCAGTGCATAGTGGAAGGGCATTTTGTAACTGCCCGCCTGGCTAGCGACAACCCTCAAGTAGAACATCCGTCGCCAAGCAGTGAGCAGTGTTCCGGCAGCAGTCCTTGACCTAAGATTTCTGACAAAGCAAAACACAACGTTTAAAATTTTCTCGATACAATATACAGGAACGTGGAGCGCCTTAATCCACTTAACATCAGGTGTACCTCGTGGTAGTTCCGTTACAATCACATAAAAAAAACACTGAAATATGTATATCTATAATATTAGGTAACAAATTGTTCAACCAGATATTGATGGTTTCATGACAATTAAATTAGTATTATGTCATTTCAGTACATAATACGGGATAACTCACGTGAATAAGTCAGATAGCTCCGACTATAGTTGGCTGTTGAGTGCTCAGCGAGTCGTCAACGCGGGCGTCCCGAGCTCTCCTTGAAAGAGACCACCGAATGTGGTTGAAACTATAGTCGGAGCTATCGGACTTATTCACGTGAGTTATCCCGTATTATTTACTAAAATGAGTGAAAACCACGTTGGTTTTTATAGCAGTATTATGTCATATAGCAAAATTCTCAGTGCCTGTTACTGAATTTTAGGTGCTCAACGGGGATCTTTACAATCTTACTGCTTTTTTGGTATATAAAATGTAGCTGTTACACTTATGGCTACGTTGGAAAAAGATGATGAAATGATAATGAAGAATACATTTTTCAGAGTGCACTAACAGGGGGAATATCAGGACTTTTATCAGCCTGGTGGGTTGCGGCATTTTCTCAACTTGCCCAGGCCAAGGGAAACTTGAGGTTCAATGAGAAACCAAGATTTACAGATAACTGCACGTATACTTTCGACGTGCGCGTTCCTCAGATTACTGACACTGAAAGGTAATCAATGTATCAATCTTATCAATATATCATATCAGTTTAACAAATTATTGGAGTACAAAATGTTATGCCCAAGGCGGGAATCGAACCCGCGATATCGCGTTGGATGCCTAAACCTCCTCGGCAATCTGGACATGGCATTTCTAGCCGAAATTACGTGCTTCAATTTTTTTTTTTATGCCTGATAGATTAGCCTTTGACCACTATCTCACCTGATGGTAAGTGATGATGTGGTCGAAGATGTTGTTTAGGCTAACCTAGAAGTACTGGCTCTCAAGGACAGCTGCCGGAACACACCGTTAGGTGCTTGGCGACAGATTTTCTACTTGAGGGTGGTAGCTACCCAGGCGGGCATTCGCAAAATTGCCTCCCACCATGCATTGTATTACTTCCGACGCTTCTAGGCATCCGACGCGATATCGGAGGACGCGGGTTTGATTCCCGCCTTGGCCATTAAATTTTGTACTCCAATAAGTTGTTAAATATATCTTCCTTTAGCACGGGATAGTGCTTGTAATCATATTTAGACATATATCATATCAGTCTTAATATAAGTATACCCAAATTTACCTCATTAGATAATATTTATTTGTAGAGATTTAATATCCATCAAATAGAACTTTTGAAACGCTTTTTTTTTTTGCTGATACGCTAGCCTTTGACCACTATCTCACCTGACGGTAAGTGATGATATGATCGAAGTTGTTGTTCAGGCTATCCTAGAGTTACTGGCTCTTAAGTACAGCAAGGAACGCACTGTTAGGTGCTTGGCGACAGATTTTCTACTTGAGAGTGATAGCTAGCTATGCAAGTTTCGCAAAATGCTTGCGTGAAGTACATTACCATACATAATCTTTAATATTGTACCTAGGTGATCCAATTGTTTTTATACTAAAATGCGAACTGTGTTTTTACATGAGTGCTAACTTATTTTCAAGATGGGTGGCCATCAATATTGCAAGTCTAGCCAATATCATACATATGCACATTAATATATTACTCGGGCAGGGATATAAGCCAATTAGTCTTTATATTTTATCATAGGGTTTTTTCTACGAACAAATGGTTTTTTCTATACTTTATTTTGTCAGACTCAGCCATTAAACCTCATTGCTTTCATTTACTTGGCATTTGGGTAACATCTTTTGGTATCATGTTTGCCTGGTACTTGTACGTGAAAAACATTTTTTATAACCCATACAAGAGGTATTTTTTTGCATCCCCGTTGGGTCCTGTGCTAGAGTTGTACCTTCCTCTGGAAGAATTAAGAAGTAACGGAAATTACTAGAAGGTGGGCGGCAGCGCTTTCTGAGGATCTGGCATTTTACAATTTAGCTAGCTACTATAACAGTAACAGGAAGTGCTAATTTTGCGCTGTAATTAACTTTTTCAACGGTAATGTGAGATTTTGCGATCATTTTCTCGTGATCATACTAACGTGACACCTACTAGTTGAACCGCCAGGGACACTTTCTGCTGTTCATTCTACAGGTGAAACAAAACACATTTCAGGTCAACATGAACAGCCACATAACCTCATTGCTTTCATTTACCTGGCATTTTGGAAACATCCTTTGGTATCATGTTTGCCTGGTACTTTTACTTGAAAACATTTTTTATAACCCATACGAGAGGTATTTTTTTGCATCCCCGTTGGGTCACTGTTGTACAGGGCATAACATCGTAAAAAGGCCCCTTCGTCTGTCTTGTATTTAGGTTATTTAATGTTGCAAGCCCTTTTCATTGTGATATTGCATACATAGGTAACGCACTAGAAGAGAAAATGTATAGTCATAGTGTTTTTCTTGTAAAATGAAATAGAATGTTTTGTTCTTTTGCAGTGAAATTCCGTACGTGTATCGAATCTCTTATCTATGGTTCACCAGTTTCGGATGTACTGTATCAGTGATTATTGCTTGCGTGCTTAGTTTGCGAAGAGCTGGAGTTTGCCGGGATAGAAGGCTATTTGCCCCGTTTGTGAGAAAATGGGTCAAGGTAAAAAAAACTGTAAGTTCATCAAAATATAAAGTATATTTGTATATTCATATTTCATATTAGCAAATAATTTAAAAGTATATAATATAATAAGTAGCAAATAAACTAATTCCCCCAAAATCTTCTGCTTAAGACGAAGTAGTCTTCTAAACACCTCTCTAATGGGAGAGATATTTTTTCGGACGTTATGGCTGTTGAATTTTTGAAGTTAGGTATGAACTGTAGCTGATGGTAATAGTCCCTCTCACCTTGACATCGGACCTAACGCACCCAAAAACATCTGGCGTTGCCTTCCCACGCCTGGAGGCGGCTTGGGGATCGTTACCTTAAAAGGCACCTGCTTATACATAAATACTAGTTTGTAATCTAATCTATAAATAATTCAAAGCATCTAACATTATATATAAAAAAAAAATATCCAGCGTACGATCGCAGTGTCAAAACCTCCTGAAAATATGAAAATGGCTGCAGTGCAGTTCGATAGCGGTGGTTCTTAAGTAAATCAAATGTTATCTAATATTGATACCGGATGTCACGTTAGCTCAGTCGGTCACAGCATACCCCGGCTATAGGGGTGGACGACGCAGGTTCCAATCCCGTACATGACTTTTTTTCTCTCGTGTATTTGTAATTTTGTATTAATACTGGATACTTATATTGTTTATCGGATAAGAATGTTTTATACTGGAAATCAATAAATATTATACACTAATTTCAATCGTCTTAAATTTTCAGGTGGTGTTGGAACTGAAAACTAATTTGGAGGATAACGGCTACCAATAAAACACAGGACAGTACTATATTATTTAAATTGTTTTATTTGAGAAAATCCCTAAAAAATATGTTTCTGCATTTCTTGGTGAGACTTTTCTTTTCTGTTATCTGTTTCGTTAGTACGGATAACTAATTCCAGTATTACCTCTGAAGATGCCAGTTCAGTAAAAAAAAAACATTTTCAGAATATTTATCTAGTTGGCCATATTATGCCGCAGGTCTCTGGTTCGATCCCCACCGCTGGCTTGAGCTTCACCGCATGTTGGAAGAGCATTTTGCAATTGCTCGCCTGGCTAGCTACCACCCTCAAGAAGAAATTTTGTCGCCAAGCTAATAAATAAACGGTGTGTTCCGAGAGCAGTCCTTGAGAGCCAGTAAAATTACAGGCACATGAGACTTAACAACTTCGTCTGAAAGTGACGGGCGCAGTACAATTCGTGACTTGTGATGAAATACATCTGTTATAGACAGAGGTTCGTCCGCTTAACATCAGGTGGGCCTCGAGCTTGTACCGTCACAATAACATAAAAAAGGCCAAAGTAGCTATAAGTTAAGTTATGTATATAGCTATAATATACTATAGTAATATAATAATATATATAATATACTATAGCTACTAAGTTTTTTTTTTAATTAATTAATTTTTAATAGCTACTAAGTTAAGTTATAATGTGGTGTGAAGATGTTTTTCAAACTAACCAGTATTACTGGCTCTCGAGGACAGCTGCCGTATCGGACTGTATCCTTAGGTGCTTGGCGACAGATTTTCTACTTGTGGGTGGAAACTCACCAGACGGATAGTAACAAAATGTCCTACCAGCATTCTATAACGACATTAACGACTGCCAAACAACCAGAATAGACGGACGAAATGACTTTATGATATTGATCTTTCATGATTATGGTCGCCTAGTAACTTTTATTTAAATTGATAATTTCGCATGGTGGTAGAGCATTTTGCGAATGCCCGCCTGGCTGGCTACCACCCTCAAGTAGAAAATCTGTCGCCAAACACCTAACGGTGTGTTCCGGCAGCTGTCCTTGAGAGCCAGTGATTCTAGGTTAGCCTGAACAACATCTTCAACCACATCATCACTTACCATCAGGTGAGATAGTGGTCTAAGGGTAACCTAACAGGCATAAAAAAAATACATAACTAGTCTAGCCAAGTTTACACGTTATCTATCTAAATATTATACTACAAGGTATTTATTTTTATTCTTGACATGTATAGGTCTGCTAAGGAGCCTATCTTTAATGATTAAATATCTAATATTTGCTTAAACTTACCGATATTTGAATAGATTGCTATTGCCCATAGGGTTCAGAGAGCCAGTGCATCTGTTTTGAATGGCATCACTTAAAGAGTTGCACTCGTTTGCGTACAGATGGTTGTGTTTCACACTACTGGCCATGTACGCCCAGGCCCTGCTGTGGGAACAAGAGTCGTCAGAGCAGCCAGGCATGGTGGACCCACCGTTTGGATAGAAATCTGCGTCTCCACAGGGGTTAAGGAAGCCCATGAAGGCGATGTTAGTGTGCATAACCTCCACGTATTGCCCGTCGGATGGACGAACGCGATTGCTGTCCAAATTCCATAGGGGACCAGCGGGATCCAAAGCTGAAAATAATGTTTTATAAGTTTATGCTTAAATGTTTGCTGATAAGTAAAATTAATGTGTTTTGTCACAGCTGGTAGGCTACTCCGTGTGTGGCCACAATCTCAACTGATGGTATATGATGACATGGATGTAATGACAACGAGGTATAATGAATAGATTCAAGCGTTACTTTGCGGAAATTCATATTTAATATTGACAAATATTGTAAAAATATTTTAATAAAATATTAAATTTATATTTCAATAAAACAATGAAAAAATATATATTATATAAAAAACAAAATTAAAAATTGTCACTACGAGATATTTTTTGTGTTTTATTAAAATATTAATTTAACGTTTTCTTAAAATATTTGTCGGTATGGAAGGGAGTAAGGGGGAAATATGATTGATGGTATCTTAGTAGAAGAAACCAACTTCTCACACTTAAAAGACTACTTGTTGAAGTCGGTAACATTCGAACTCACTGCTCCGCAAGTCCGCATACTCATGGTCCGACTTCCACAATATAACTTGTAAGCATTATGGTTCTAATAAAAAAAAAAACACTCGTCCAGTGTTGGCTTTGAATTCTGCTTTGAAGATCAATTGTCACTTATTTAGAACCGACAAGAGTTGCAACTACCATTATCGTCGAAGTATATGCATATTGAGAAATCCTTTTTTACCTCGTAGTTCCGTTAGTGTAACTTGCAAAACAACTGGCTATTTAATAATGAAAATTAAACGTTGGCAACTTGGATATATGATCTTTCTAACAAAAAAAATAAACATTGAGTCAGAATTACCCAGTTAAATTTGTAAGTTAATTAAGGAAATCACAAGTTTCTGGCACTTATGGCACCGGTTTCTGGCTGGGAGCTCCAAGCGGAGATCCTCGCCGAAATTTATCACTTAGTGGCGGCGTGAAGATCCCGAGGAGAGCCCCTAGTGTGGGAGGAGGTCACGCGCATGCGGTGCCAGGCTAGGGCCGCACTGTTGCGGTAGTGGTCTCTGACCTGTACCAGATCGTGAAACTGGAGTTGAACCCGGCCTGCCAATGTGGGGTGCCGGAGGACACGGTGCCTTATACGCTGGGGGTGTGTGCTGCATGGGGTTCGCAGGTTCGCACTTATTGGAAGGGATCTCTCTCTGACGAGCGTTGTAAACGCCATGTTAGGTGAAGAAAGATCGTGGCAGGCAGTAGTCTCCTTCTGCGAAGCAGTGATGGCGCAGAAAGAGGCCGCGGAGCGGGTCAGGGAGGGAGATTTCCATGCTGCCCCACGCCGACGCAGACGAACGGGCGTGAGGAGGTCGCAGAACGCTAGCCTCCTCCCTTCTTCGTAGTGGGGTCACGGTCAGTCGGAAGATTCTCCTCCAGCTTGCACAGCCTCGCGCGTTTGGAAGGTGGCCTTGGTGAGCATGGCCACTCCTCCACTGGCGCACAGGCCCCATTAGTTTGGGCCTACCGCCGGGGCAAGATGGTGAATGCTAACGCGACCCTATCTTGCCTCACCTTGGCGGAGGAATGCTCCCGAGGGGTTTTAGTGGGATCATGTCCCGCTCATCCCCTTTCACCACCCCCGTGGCGAAGGCATTTACCCCCCTCAAAAAAAAAGAAAAACATCTGTTTTTGTATACGCTTAGTAACTATTCCAACTATCATTTTATACCACTTCATAGCAACAATATTAAGTTTAATATCTTTCTTTTATATGGTTTTATCTACGTACCTGTAATTCTAGCAACTCTACCGTTGGTCGCTCTTCCAGCATTGCCAACCAGGTGACCGCCGAGACTAAATCCAACGAGGTGGACCTTTTCGTACTGTAGGCCGAGGGTGGTCATCCATACGATAAATTCACCAAGTCCTCTTCCTACTGCAGCGGTACCACTCTTAGCGGTCACGTAATTATGACTGGCCATGAGACTCCAGTCCAGTACTACGACGTTCACGTCTTGGTCGTATAGGAAAGCTGGAACAGATAAATTAACCTTTATAATGACTGCTATATTGAACATACTTTACTATATCACCTGAGAGTAGGTTTTTTTATGTCTGGCAGGCTAACCTTTGATGGAATGTGATCATGTGGTCGAAGATGATAAACTGGCTTAGCCTGCAATGGAATTTAGTGACAGATTCTCTACTTGAGCGACCACCCTCAAGTAGAGATACCTACTGCAAATACTGGCCTTCCTAGCTACCAAGCTAGGAAGGCCAGTATTTGCAGTCGGGCGCTCGTCGTGTTAGTATGTGGTGAATCCCTGCCGTGGCTCTGCCACGGTAGGGATTTAACCATGGACCTTCTGCAATGCAGTTCATAGTCGTTGCCATCACTACTTCATACGATGATGTAATCAAAATTTTGGGTAGTCAAGGTTTAATTTCTTGGATCTATATTATTATCGAGTTGGGTAAGCATGCAAATGGGTTTCATAAGATTTGATGTAGGTCCTTAACAGAGATTTTAATTCTGAAATGTACTTTAAAATTTACTAGCCACGCTCCTGGTTAACAAAAAATATCCTGTATATTTCAAGTTTCATCCATATCTCTTCAGCTGATGTTAGTCGAAAATCGAAATTTTATAATGTACGGCATACCGTAATATGGCACTGTTCGACCAATATTAGTTAATATCTAACTAATCTAACCCAGAACTGTGTTTTGTGACCAGAACCTCAAATTTTTTCATGTGCTGCTTTCGCACATGTTGCATCATGTTGCATTGCAGTAGTTTTTAAGCTTAAAAACTACTGGATATTTAATGATGAAATTTTAATGGGACCAACTTGGAAGTGTGTTCTACCCAACAAAAATGAATCATGAAAAACCATCAATGATCCAGTAGTAAAGTTTTGCCTAGTTAAGTGTACTTTTTTTTTTTTTTTTTTTTTTTATACTGGCGGTATGCCTTTATTAAACAAATACTACAAACTATAAACAACAGTACAGCTACTACAATACTACAGCTACTACAGTAAAAGCATTTGGACTCATAGGGAGTCCAAATGCTCTAACCCACTGTCAGTTGGCAGCGTGCCCAGCATGCTGGCAGCATTGCCCCGTTGAATTGCAATGCTTATTCTTTGAGCCAAATAGGTGCCAGCATTTTGATCACGCGTCGCATCGACCAAGCGCTCTGATAGATTTTGGAAAATACGATGAGCTCCCGGTCCCCACGGACCCAACGTCTCTACACCAAACGGCTCAAATATGTAACCCATACCCAGGTTAGCATATTTGCGCCGCTTGAGTTGCTCCGCCGAAGTAGCCGCGGCGCCAGCCCTCACGTGGGTTTCAGAAAGGTGTGACGGCGCTAAAGTGTCTACGCATGTAGCGTCCCACACTAAGGGCCGTCCTAACTTCCATGGAACCAGAGTCATGCCGTCAGGTCTTTTACCATCGTCACGCATCAGACCGTTCGGTTCGAGAACTGCTGGAACATTGGCGCTGGTAAAAGCCCGGCGAATGATATCGTTAAGGCTGGCGTGGCGGGAAATTCGACCAGCACTTCGAGAGCAGGAGAGGCCATGGTGACCGAGTTGGTCAACTGCAGTACCACACTGGCAGTGATGTGCAACACAACACCTTGCACCCAAGCGTACTTACATAAAAAGGATGTATACGTGTCTACTTCTACTCATACATTTTTTAAAGTCGGTTGTAAATATGAAATACCGATGAAATATTGAAGCATTCTATAGTTAAAAATCTTCCATTTATATGGTTTGACCTACATACCCTGTGACTCTAGCAAATCTTTTGAAGCAGTGATGGCTCAGTGGCATTGGCTATGATCTGCTGCGCAGCAGGTCCATGTCTCGAATCCCGCCGCGGGCTTGAGCATCACGCTAACGACCACCCTCAAGTAGAAAATCTGTCGCCAGATTTTGTTCAGATATGTTCCGGCAGCTGTCCTTGAGAGCCAGTGTAATTACAGGCACATGAGACTTAACAACTATGTCTCAAAGTGATGGGTGCAGTGCAATTCGTGACACTTGTGATGAAATTAATATGTTATAGGCAGAGGTTAGTCCACTTAACCGTTGGGACTCGAGCTTGTTCTGGCAAAAAAAAACTCTACCGTTGGTTGCTCTTATAGCATTGCCAACCAGGTGCTCGCCGAGACTATATCCAAGGAGGTGCTCCTTATGGTATGGAAGGTGTTTTGTGCTCAGAACCTCAATATTTTAATGTGCTAATTTTGCGCATGTTGCATCAACACCAAGGCAGTTAAGTTATTCTACGTAGAAGAAAGCTTATAATTAAGTGTTACAATGGGCTTATAATTAAATGCTATAGCTTGATTATAAGCCCATTGTAATACTTGATTACAAGCCCTTGTATTTAATTATACTGGAATTTAGTGTGTACAATAAATATTTATCTACTTATGTATACAGGGTTATTGGTAAAATGCTAACAATCTCTTAGGGTTGACTTCTGCTAGTCCTAAGAAACATTTTGATATGATTTTTTTTTTTGAATTTTTTTTTATATATAATTTAACAATATTGTGTTTTAATGCATACTCCGACCCAAGAGCGCCCGACGCGGCAACACTGGACCGCGCCGTGGTCCCTTTGAATAGAGCTTTGAATATTTACATCGAACAAAGTTATAAAAAATATGAAATAATACATTACAGGCACAAGTGACTTTTGACATCAGGTGGTCCTCGTGCTTATTCAGTCAAAAACATATATAAAAAAAAAAACAAAAAAGAAAATATAAAAAAAGAAAAAACATCTCAAAATGTTTCTTATGACCAGCAGAAGTCAACCCTAAGATGTTGTTAGCATTTTACCAATAACCCTGTCTAGTTAAGTGCTTACCATCAGTAAGCACTTTGCTCATTTGGTTGTTTCCAGAGCCGGTCCACCCGTGGGCAAGGAATACGGTATCTTTAACGGTATTGAAGTTTGAATTATAGATACTGCTCGCGTCTCCGTGTACAAGGACTTGTGCTGCTGTAGGGTTTTTCCTGAAATTGTGAAAAATGGCTAAATAGCATTTAAATCTTTTTCATTCCATCTATTCGAATAATATTTTTATTCTCATGTAAATAGTAACTCGAGATCCAAACAAGTAATTGTGTGAAAAAAATATTGAACGAATTAAGTGTAACGCATCCGAAGATGATTTGTATCATGATGCACGCAACCCCCCCTAAGTTCAAGCCGGCCACCCGGCTTTTCCACGGTCTGTCAAAACCGGGATCCCGGTCGGCAGTCGTTAGTCGGGTCTTTACAGAATTACCCTTGCGTAAATCTGATTCTCATACTTGAAATGATTTTTGCAAGAAGGCATCCTTGACTACGCTATGAATATAAACATACGGTAACGGGAAGCATTTTAAATCTTTAATTGAAACCTAAAAGCAGCTCAAATTACATTTTGGTGCCAAAATATCACATGATAATGATCTAAATCCATTTACACTGATTGATCTAGGACGCTATAATTTTGCATGTGTAAGACAATATCTACAACTACACATCAGAAGCGTTACACGCGGTGATGCGGTGTTAAAATTTTCTATAGTACAATATGTATTTGTATATGATTTAGGTGAGTAATCAATATAAATTAGCGTGAGTACAAAACATCGTTTATATTACTTTATATTTTAATGGTAAGTTTGTCCTGTTATGGAAAGGTCTGTAAACATAAAACCTATAGTAGATTGTATATTTTATTACAGACCTTTCTGGTACCATAACTATCAAAAATGAGACAGAAACCACATACAATTTGAGTATTTTTTATCCTTGATAGTTTAGTATCTCACCTGATGGTAAGTGATAATGTGGTCGAAGATAATCAGCCTAGAATTACTGGCTCTCAAGTACAGCTGCCGGAACACACCGTTAGGTGCTTGGTGACCGATTTTCTACTTGAGGGTGGTAGCTAGCCATGCGGGCATTCGCAAAATGCCCAACCACCATGCTATAACGACAGCCTCAAGTTGAAAATCTGTCACTATCAAGAGATAGTGGTCAAAGGCTAACCTATTAAGAATAAAAAAAATTTGGTATATATTTAATTAAATAAGTTGGCATCATCATGACCACTATGTCCTAGTTATGAATGAAATTCTATTGTTATCATTATCGCCGATGCCAATGGGTTAATATAGTGTAGGCAAAAGACGAGATCTACCGGGTCGTAGTCAAATACCCGCTGCCTCTGTGAATATTGATTTATTAGGGTCAGCTCTTGCGACCTACATTTAAGGTATTGTTATACATACTTAGAAGTGAATCAGAAGAAGCGGATTATCGATAACATGTTAGGACGCGTTGCACATTCCTATCCCTATTGACGTTTATGGCCCTACGACTCCGTTGGTAACGTGGTGACTATAATTCCGCGCGCACTATAAAACATGACTTGGGCACAAAGCACACTTTGTGGCTTATTGAAGGACATATACTTATATGACTGGTACTTGACTGTGACTACCTAAAATATTTGTTTGACGCATAGACGTAGGATTTTTTCGCTACGCGCCTATGGTGTGACGAATAGCAAATGTACAAAAAATGCGAGTCCAGTTACAAGGAAAAAAAAACATTGGATAGCGCTGAGTACGAGTAAATTGTTAGATGGCGCTGTACTTCCTTAAAACACGGCAGCGCTTTGATACAAAAATAGCAGGGATCCAGTGCGTAGTTTTATACGTCACCATTTGAGTCTGGTCATTCAGCAGTGAAAAGACCGAGTTTTTAAAACTGATTACGGTTTCGGTGTATGTGTTATGGGCGGTAAGTATGTAATTAGTTAATTACGATTTGAAGCTCAGTTGAAGTCCGAAGTCGAAGACTTTCTGAGTCGAGGTTCATAATTTCCGGGCCGCCCGTGAAACATACAATGTTTTTAATCACATTTGCGAGTAAATAAATAAGAATTATAGCTATAATACACAAGTCAACTTTTATTACGAAATACGTGAACTTTTTTTTAAGCGCATATTTGCCCCTGATTTTACAAATGTTTCGTTCACAAATGTTAAGGGCAAATACTTACGTAGGTATTAGTGATGTGTCGGATATCCGAGGGAGAAGAAAGATCCATATCCGTATGCGTTAGATTTTGGCAGATCTTTCACGGATCTTTTACCTTATTAATTTTCAATTCATAGATGAAATTGTATACAGGTATATTTAGGTGATTAGGTAATAATGAAAAACTGTTCCATTCCATTCTGATTATTTTTTATATCTTAAAATCCTATTTGGCACCTTTATATTGCAAACAAATGGTTGTGAGTACCATAGCAATAGTACTTAACTCAAAGGTACTAAATGGACTATCTTTATAATGAGATAGAAGCGGAGTCTTCCTTACAGAATAAATCATACTCTTGAGGATGTTTTCTCTGTAGATGATTTTTTAAAGAAGTTGTGCCTTTACCCTTACGATAATACTTTCCGTCACAAATTTTACACTTCGTACATTAATCTTCTATAATCACAAAATAATTTCAAATTACAGTACTAAACTTTAAGTAGACATTTTTTTACTCATACCAATACAATGATTTGCGAGTACTTTGCAATTGCGATTTTTGTCTTATTGGCCTTGAACAAAATTTTTAAATGTTTCTTTTTGTTTGTAATACTTGTCCGGATAAAGTTTTGATTATTGAAAAATTCAACTTACTTGCGCCTAATATAAAATTAGTAGAAAAAAGTTTGCTCCGTCTTTTGGGTTCATCGATCCTTGACGAATCTTTATCACCACGTGTCAAAGAACAAATTCAAAAGTTTAGAAATGCTTCTAGCAGATTATTCAAAATTAACATCCATATGGCTTTTAGAATTATAAGATTTTGCCTTTTTGTACCTAAATTATAATATTATTTGAGATGTTGTCAGCTGTGGAAACACAGTGAGCTTCTTATAAGTTTAGACAACTTAGTAAAATATACGTTAGTGTCGGTTTTGAATGTTGAGATGGATGATAGGGCTTGGGTGCAAGCTTCCCTCCCTGTGAGGTTGGGGGGCATAGGGATACGCAAAATGTCTAGTGTGGCACTACCAGCTTTTTGGTCTTCTGTACACTGTACACACAAATTAGTAGGAACAATTCTTGCACCATCTTTAGGCTCTTTTGATGTAGCGTATCTGGCTGAGGCCAAAAACACATGGAGACTGGCTTGTCCAAATACAAAATTCCTGAGAAACAGTGCGTTCAGCCCCTATGTGAGCTAGCGCACGGAAAGTTTTTTTTTTTTTTTATGCTTGATAGGTTAGCCTTTGACCACTATCTCACCTGATGGTAAGTGATGATGTGGTCGAAGATGTTGTTCAGGCTAACCTAGAATTACTGGCTCTCAAGGACAGCTGCCGGAACACACCGTTAGGTGCTTGGCGACAGATTTTCTACTTGAGGGTGGTAGCTAGCCAGGCGGGCATTCGCAAAATGCCCTACCACCATGCTATAACGACTGCCATCCAAAGACGACAACCGGGACCGACGGCTTTACGTGCCCTCCGAAGCACGGAAGCGCTCAGTAGTAATGTCACTAGCGGTCACCCATCCAACTCATGACCGCGGGCGACGTTGCTTAACTTTGCTGATCGGTTAAGAACAGCTAAGTAAACTTCGCTACGAGCGCTTCAAAAGACACGTATTTAAAGATATTTTAAATACGTGTCTTAACTTCGCAGATCGTTCTCGTATTCTCGCTGTTTCTGTGTGGGAATCTGGTCTTTGGTTACAGGCCATTCCTTCGTACAAAACTGGTAGTCTTATATTTGTATATGGTTCGTAGTGTTTTGTTAATAAAGGTATACCGCCGGTAAAAAAAAACAGAAAAAGTAGTTATTGTGACATATAACTGTAATGATGAGACGTATGATATACGGGACTTTTATGTAGATATTGATGTACTCTATAAAGTTGTAGTACATCAATTTGCTCAGTTGTCAACAATTTCCGCAACGTACGCGATATAACGATTTTTTCACACGTTGGGTTACATTATTTACGTTTTCATTCTGATCCCATAATTTTTGAAAAAAATCTGTAGCATATGTTCATCAGAGATAGTGTAGGATTCTAATGATCAAAGAATTTTTCAAAATAGTCTTGCAGTTTTTAAGTTTATTCGTTGCATACAAAAATTTAAAAATACAAATCTTTCCTCTATTTATAATATTGTAGTTATGGTAGGTAGTATAGATATAGATTGACAATACGTTTGTAGTACTATAACTATTATATGGTGACAATTGTAAGGTGGAATAGTGACACACTATACCACCATACAAAACGTAATCATTAATACTCATTGCATACTACGGTGAATGCCATCATACCATACCAGTCAATGACGCCATTTTATTGTATTGGCACCAAAAAATTGGCAACTACACGATGAAACAGCAATATATATAGTTCTATTATAGATTTAGGTCAACCTTATCTTGTATTTGCAACTATATAAACATGTATATATAAATAGCATCTATGTATGGATAATTTATAAAAAAAACTGTATGAAACTGATATTATGTAACGGATAATTAGTAGGTTAAACATATATTCATAAATATTTTGCTGTAAAACTTTAGTATAAAGTCAAGTGAGCGCTAACCCGATTACTGTACAGCTATCAATTAAGGTCTTTACGATACAGACTTAAACGTCTAGTGTGAAGACCACCAGCAATACATAAGTTTGAAAAAGTGTTAATTGACTTAAATAAAGATTTTATTTATATTATTTATTATATTATGTATAACATTACTCGTGTTTCCAAGATAACACAAAGTCTTACCTAGTATACAACCAGTAGGCGTTGTTGCCAGGATTCCTGGTGTACTGCTCTATGTATTCGTGGTCAACTGTCTCGAAAGCATCAACTAGATGGAGGGTTTGGCCATCATCATCCGGAAAATAGAAGAACCTATCACCCTCTTTGTAACCAGTGGTGGGGTCATCATTGATTACGCCCGCAGAAGAAGCTAAATTAATAATAAAAAATAATTTAGGTCTTATTAATGTGACAGAAATATTATGATCACAATTTCGACTAATATTGCGTCGGCCATTCAGAACAATTAGGACCGAGTAACGGAAAATACAATATAATAATGCCCGTGGGGTGCCGGGTTAGAATGCCATCCTCCCCATCTCAACCCGTCGTAGTTGGCGACTAAGGGTAACACACCAAAAAGCGGGCAGCAGTACTTTTTGAGGAACCGATATCTCACACTGCGATCCCCAAGCCGCCTGCCAAGCGTGGGGATTATGGCAAAACCCTGTGTATTGGGGGAGGCTGTGTTCAGCAGTGGACTATCCGGGTGGTACAGTAACAGAAAATACAACAAAACGTGAATTAAATAAAGTTCGATACTAATGCGTGTTGTATGTGGTGGCTGACGTTTTGTTAATCCGAAATGCGCAAAAATAGTACTAATACATTTCCATTGGCATTGACCGTTTTTTAAAATGTTCTACTCGAATTTATAAAGGATATAAGACACATTTTAGCGAAAGTTTAATGTGTAAAATCGTAATGGACGAGGTTCAAAAAATTATTAGAAAAAAGATACTTTTGAGATCATTTTTACCTATCAATCAATAAAAAAACCTTAGGCACAAATTTGATACCAAAACGTCTTAACATAACTTATTTTTTCCTGAAACCGTATACCTAATGATCCCCTTTAAAGGAGTTCACCTTCTTAGTGATATCAGGGAATCCCCTTCTAAAAATGCCTTCGAAGCAAGGAAGCGCTCAGTAGTAATACCACTAGCGGTGGTGACCGCTAGTGGTATTACTACCGACTCCTTTATGACTGCAGTATGGGTGCATTCAACTCACAGCCGCGGTGGACGTCGCGTCGTATAACTTAAACGGCTAAGCCAACTTTGGAACGCGCGCTTCAAAAAGGTCAATGAATAACATTCTCCAGGCCGTACGTGTACTACAAAATCACAAATATACGTGTACTACTTTTTCAAACTTTTCAAGAACACAGCATATCGCATTCATACCTTAAAAATAACTTTGATTATTAAGAAGTGCTCAAAATCGAACTATCAAACAGTTTTAATTTATTCAAGTAATTATGGGCTTACT
Organism: Plagodis pulveraria; assembly: GCA_963890685.1. NCBI lineage: Eukaryota > Metazoa > Arthropoda > Insecta > Lepidoptera > Geometridae > Plagodis > Plagodis pulveraria. Next base: position 11,377,136 of record OY982951.1, read on the forward strand.
GAACCTCAAAAGTTACCTGCTATGGCGACGAAAAGTAGCAGAAGGAACTCCATATTTCCAAGGATGCTTACTAAAACAGAATCCATAAATAATAATTCATTGTTTTTATATTTTTCATTCGGTGATAATTCAATTACGTTTTCATGATAACGCTAAGTCGTACGGAATCATTATTCGATTGAGTGTTACTGAACTAATACTATTATGCGTTGATTGCGCGATTCCTAAGTCTTTCTTATCTGTACATGATTTTGTCATAACATTCGTTTACATTCAAATATATACCATGAAATTATTGTCATAAAATCGAATTTTATTTGGACAAATTATAAATCCAATTAGATTCATGGCTGTGATTATATTTTACAGCTTTTCTTCACGTTAATAACGTTATGTCATCTGATAATCTGATAACCAAATACTACAAACTATATACAAAACTACAGCTACTACAATAAAAGCATTTGGACTCATAGGCAGTCCAAATGCTCTAGCCCACTATCAGTTGGCAGCGTGCCCATTATTAATTTTTTTAATTTGTTGGGCTACCAATAAATGACATAAGAATTTGTTACACTATACCTATACGTGAAAAAAAATAACATACCTACCTATCGACTTACTATACACTGAAAAGGGTAAAATATCTTCTGGAAGTCAGTACCGTGTGGATTAAAAGACTGAGTCTCTCACAAATTGTTTTACACTTTACAGTAAGGGAGGTTGTGGAGAAAGTCAGTTCAGCTTATACAACTATTTTTAAACCTTACTGTGTCATTCTGTTTTGATTTTGAGGTTTACCAACAATAATGTCTGACATGCAGGAATAGATATCATGGCACATACTTTCCTCGGTAGGTGTTACCGTCGCAAAATCGAGAATGACAGAGGGCTCAACAAAGTAAGTCATATTGGCAGATACCTATCAGTTTAATATCAGAAAAACTACTTGACTTGACCAGGCCTGGCTGTCTCCGCACTTTAGGTACAAATTTATTCATAGGGTACAAAGCTACAGGAACATCGCGTATACGTCCGGACGAGATTATTCTACGGTGTGTGCCGTATCAGAAGAGATTAGGGGCCCAACTCCCCCCTTTTAAAAAATATTAAGGAAAACCAACATCATTATTTCAAACTTAAAATATTGATACTAAGATTCGCAACACGGCCATAGAAACAATAATGTTCATATAGTGCTATCTCTATCGCACAAAGGACTTGATTCAATGCATGCAGCGCGCTCTCACGTTGAAGTTCTAATGTAAGTTTACTATAATGACATCTGCTAGTGCAAATTAAAATTGTTAATGTAAGGTTAAAATAAGACTAAATTAAGAGATGGAAGTTGGCCCCCAGAGCTATGCGATATGAAGAGAGACGCATTGTAGGTAAATATAAATATTAGTTACTCAGTGCTTCGCGAGTTGAAGTACTCTTTATTGCTTCTTAGCTAGAGTCGGTGGTTTTGCGGAGTGATCTTCTGGTCCTTTTTATTATGAGACTTGTTTTTTTTTAACACAGTCCGAAAGTCTTAACTTGTTTCAGACCCACACTTGGCTGGTTTTAATTATTTGTTATTGTACGTTAGATATTGGACTGTAATGTTACCAAGATTTACTCTATTACCGGTTTTACGATAGTGAAAAAATATTAAAATAACCGTTTCTTGTATGGTGACCCGCTTTTGAATTATTGTTATATAGGCAATCCGAAATACTAACACATTTTTCATCATTATCAGCCGGAAATCGTCAACTGCTTACTAATACCTCCCCCATAGAACGCCACACAGTCAAAATAGAAAAAAATATAGAAAAATAAATATTTTACAAAAACGTTTAAACATACTGGTTGTTATTTTATGTAATGAAGGGATGATACAGACGAGTCACCGGCTTATTGGTGAGTGTCACAACTGTCCATTACAGTTGTAGTGCCACCGTTCTCATCCTGGTTGACACTGCACTGCGCTCATAACTCCGAAACGTTTCAAACATGTCCGTCCGGATTTCCGGTTGTTCTCCTCTACCGGTCGCATTTCTCAACTGATCCTGTGAAATTATGTGAGCAGATTCGATAATTATACCGCTGGTTTTTTTTGGAAACGGCAGAGATTTAGCCGTTGAGAGCGTAAAAAAACACATATTTCAGTCCCGCGGTCTTGGCCTCACAGAGCCTGAGGACTGAGATTAGTACAACTCGACCAAGCTAAGTTTGCACCTCGCATCGATTACGTCACACTGACGCTTAGGTAAGGTCTGCAAAACAGGATTCGCAATGACTTTATAAACGTAAACATGTGTTTGTTAGATTTCACTTCACATTTATTGATTTTAACATTATACTATTATATATTGGTACATTAAAATATACACAAAAAACCGAGGTGCAAACTTAGCTTGGTGGAGTTGTAAATGTACCTATGTATGCTTGTGCTACGGAAGTTTACTTTATGTTCATTGGAGAACCTTGAATGAAAAGAGTAGTGTTGTAAAAATAATTTTATACTTGATATTTTATAGCTCATAAAGATAGTACATTGTGTATTATGGGCGGTAAGTAAGGAATTACGATCGAGGCTCTAGTAGAAGCCCGAAGTCGGTTTTCTAAGTCGAGGTTCGTAATTCCCGTACCGGCCGTGAGACATACAATGTTTTTCATCACATTTGAAAGTAAATAAATATGAATTATAACTTTAATACACAAGTCAGCACAACTATTATTACAGTCCCACCAACTTATCTGTTCAGGTGGCAGAAAAAAGAAATACAAAATACCCTGAAATTGTGACAGTTTGTAGTTGATTTCCTTGACCAGTAGCGCCCTCGAGATCTGCACAGTTAAGTTGGTGGTACTATACGAAATACGTTAACATTTTTTAAGCGGATGAAGGGGATATTTTCCCCTATTACAGATTATACAAATGTTTCGTTTAGAAACGTTAAGGGCAAATACTTACACTAAACTTAGAAACGTTAAGGACAAATACAACTATGACAGCATATAAAAAAAAATAGTTCTATGTTTTGATACAAAACACGATTAAAATCTGAATTAAAAATATTAGTAGAGTATTTAAGTAACATGTAGCGAAATTGCAATGAAATTCTTGTTTGGATAACATTTTAAGACTATTTTTCAATTGCGTGTAAACTCCTTGCTTGAGCTTGCATGAACTGTGTGCTGTGCTATAAATTAAAAAAAAATTACTTACTGGCCTTGGGTTTATGACAAAAAGGAAGCTCAAGGGTTTTATCCATATATGAGCATTACGGCCAAGTTAACCTATATGTTTAGATCCTCTTTACGTACAAGTGTGATGAAATAATTTTTACAACACTAGGTACTCGTTTCATTCACGACCATTCTTCAAATATTTCTATCAGAGTTTTGCATGGTAGTAGGGCATTTTGCGAATGCCCGCCTGGCTAGTTACCGCCCTCAATAGAAAAATTGTCGCCAAGCATCTAACGGTATGTTTCGACAGCTGTCCTTGAGAGCAACTTATTCTAGGTTTGCTTGAACAACATCGACCACATTATCACTTGCTATCAGGTGAGATAGTGATCAAAGGCTAATAATCAAAAAATCTTTTTTTTTGTAGATAGCACTTATTTTACAAAAGATATTTATTGAAGCGCTCGTAGCGAAGTTTACTAGGCTGTTCTTAACTGATTAGCAAAGTTAAGCAACGTCGCCCGTAGTCATGAGTTGGATGGGTGACCGCTAGTGACATTACTACAGAGCGCTTCCGTGCTTCGGAGGCCGCCGAGGTTAAGCAGTCGGTCCCGGTTGTCGTCTTAGGATGGCAGTCGTTATAGCATGGTGGTAGGGTATTTTGCGAATGCCCGCCGGGCTAGCTACCACTCTCAAGTAGAAAATCTGTCGCCAAGCCCCTAACGGTGTGTTCCGGCAGCTGTCCTTTAGAGCCAGCAATTCTAGGTTAGCCTGAGCTACATCTTCGACTACATCATCACTTACCATCAGGTGAGATAGAGCTCAAAGGTTAACCTATCAAGCATAAAAAAAGATATCTAATTGAAATTTAATACAAATAATGTTAACGGTTGAAGAGTGATTGAACAAAAATCGTTGATCTACTAATTAAATAGTGTTAATATAATAGCATTAAATAGTGTTGGTAAATAGGAAGTCAGTTGATATATATTCCAGACATCCTGGTCATGATTGTTGCATAGTGTTTGAAACCACGGGATTAAAAAAAATCACGACTTCAACCGTTTAAAATTGTCTAATTACTATGATATAAATTAATCTAATAATAATTTAGATTTAGCAATGATACTACTTTGTATCTATGAAACAATACTTTGAGGAAAACAGTTTGTTCATGAAATAAGGTAAAACAAGATAGAATGTACTCATTGCTTTATTTACAAGCTCTAAACTTGTCAAAATATTTTTCACAAAAAGCCACACATTCAATATCGGTAAAGTCCATTATGCTTCTTGCTTATGTTGTCAGATAGCTAGTAAGGGTAATTGCGTCCAGTGTTGACCCTGAAGATTCCAGATCTGTAAGAAAATTAATTACAATAAGTATGTAATAGTAGCCATATATGTGCGCTTGGCTTAAGAATCTAACTGTTTCATATTCCTTTCATTAGCAATAACTTGTCACATCGTACCGTCTCGATGCACATTAGGTACAATAAAGACTAACATGAACAGCTTTATATTATTCTTACGCTCTTATAGGCCGTATTCCATTTAAGTTGAAGCAGTGATGGCTCAGTGGCATTGGCTATGGACTGCCGTGCAGCAGGTCCATGGTTCGAATCCCGCCGCGGGCTTGAGCTTCACCGCATGGTGGAAGGGCATTTTGCGAATGCTCGCCTGGCTAGCGACCACCCTCAAGTAGAAAATCTGTTGCCAAGCACCTAACGGTGTGTTCCGGCAGCAGTCCTTGAAAGCCTGTGAAATTACAGGCACATGAGACTAACAACTATGTCTCAAGGTGACGGGCGCAGTGCCATTTGTGACTTGTGACGAAATGCATTTGTCATACGCAGAGGTTAGTCCGCTTTACATCAGGTCGGCCTCGTGCTTGATCCATCACAATAACATAAAAAAAGGGTTATTTTCAATAATTTTGACCACATTTTGCGTCTATGGATCCACATTTAATATGAACCATAGACACAACATTTGATTAAAATTATCGAAAATAACGAATTTAGCGTCAAATGGTATACGCCCATAGACAGAATGTTAGTGATTTTTTTTTTGTGATGGCTGCCTAACTTTGGCCACAATTTACCCTGAAGGTAATTTAAGTGATGATGTGGTCGAAGATGTCAAGCAAGCTTGATCTAGAATAGCATCCAGGACAGCTTCTGGAACTCGCCGATAGGTCTTCGGCGACAAGTTTTCTACTTAAAGGTGGTAACTAGTCAGGCGGGCAATCGTAAGTTGTCATACCACCCACGCAAATACCTTTAAAGAACAAGCATTCCCAAAGAGAAATGTCCAAAAAACTTTTTCATGGTAGGTATCCTGTCCAGTGGTCCACTACTTACGACCTTCTTGTCTACATTCATAGCCAAAAAGCAGCATTATTTGAAAAACCGTATTCTATATTGAAAAACAAAACAACCAGTAAAATTACAGGCTCAATAATATGTATGGAACTTGTTGTGTGATCCACAAATTCTTGGATGGTAAACGTAATTCTGTGCCATGCAGATCATGTGTTCAAGTGTTCTAAATCCTAATGGTCAATACATGTTACAGAGGCAGGGGCAGTGATTTAGCATCGGGGGTTCGAGTTTTATTTTGTTACTTATTAACGTGTGAAATATAATAATATGATACATACATTGACTTGTTCAGATCGCTATTGCCCATCGGGTGCAGGGAACCAGTGCATCTGTTACGATTAGCTTCCCTCAAACTGGCACACTCATTAGCATGCAAATGGTTATGCTTCACACTACTAGCCATGAATTCGTAGGCTTTGCTGTGGGAGCAAGAGTTGAGCCAACAACCAGGCTGGCTGGAACCACCGTTGGGGTAGAAATCGGCATCTCCGCAGGGGTCGGTGAAGCCCAGGAAGTCCGTGTTAGTGTGGATGACCTCTACGTATTGGCCGTCGGATGGGCTGACGCGATCGCTGTCCCAAAGCCACAGAGGACCAGCTGGGTCCAAAGCTAGAAGAAACAGTAATAAAGTTTGAACAAATGTAATTGGAGCTTACTCTAGTGAATATACAGAACTTAAGTAATTTAAGGAGTTACGTTTTTAAATTTCATGAGGCAAGATTTTTTGCACTATCCTAGCAATGGATAACATCCATAGCAAGAGTAGTGAAAAAAATATAATAAAATGAAGATTTAAGCTTCCGAGATGAATATAATATTGTCCTATAAACATTTGTATAATTACACATTAGTGATGGTGCTTGAAATTATTTATTTTAGATGTACACATTCAGAATGGTAGTGACATAGGTACGACAGTAAGGTGTTTAAACAGTACTTTGGGTCTGATGAAGAACAGTAGTTCAGAGGCTTCTGTGACGGTTTATATTTATATAATATAAGTATATAATTTTATAGCATAACAATTGACTTTCATTCTACCGTCTTAGTGGCCAAGAGGCCAATGCGCCGGGTGGGCAAAACAGCAAGACGCGGTTTCAATGTCCATCTTTTGAATTGTCCAAAAATACACAAAATTTTAATTGGGATTGTATTTGTAAACCTGTTACTAAAAAAACCTACATTTACAGTTATAGCCTACACTAAAAATTAACCTTCTTACAAAGAGAAAAAAGATTCCATGTGGTTCTCTTAGATTTCTTACATTCAAGAGAATTAATTGTAAGTAACAGACCTGTAACTCTGGCAACACTGCCGCCAGTAGCTCTTCCCGCATTGCCGACTAGGTGACCGCCAAGGCTGAATCCGACAAGGTGGATCTTTTCATAAGGTATTCCAAAGGCGGTCAACCACGTGACAAACTCGCCCAGACCCCTGCCCACAGCGGCGGTACCGCCTTTAGCTGTCACGTAGCTTCTGTTGGCCAAACGGCTCCAGTCGAGAACAATGACGTTCACATCTTTGTTTTGCAGGAAAGCTGTAATAAACCAGTGTAAATAATTATAAAGTTGCAATCAAATCTGAAATTTTAAGATTTCATCGGTCTAATTTTTCCTTTCATTCCAATTTTGTAAGCTTGTTCACTTGACAGTAGCTTGATAGGCGTTATTAATATTATAACATTAAAACTCTTGGAAATGGAATATTTCATTATAAATATAGGATTCTTACGCTACATTTCAACTAGAAACCTTGCTCAATTTTCAATAGCTGTTCAAGCCAAAAACGGCGTTGATGATCAAGCTGTGAAACTTTGATGTATATGTCACCGGATAATTGTACGATACGTTAGTTTATAAAAAATCTAGTGAGATTATAAACTGTCGATAGATTGTTAACGCTTACATTTTCGTCAGATTATAAACTGACACAGACAAGAAGGCATCGCCTGTATCAAAATCATACTAATACAATTTTGTCTTTCATCGTGAAGTATTAGGCTGGAGAAGTAGCTCTGATACTGAGATTATTGAGCTTTGAAATTTAGTGCCGGAAAGATAAGTGACGAAACTGTGCATGCAACTTGGATAAAGAGTCATTCTTACAAGTCTTTAACATCTTTAAGAATCTCATCAAAATGTTTGCAGCACTGGGTAAAGCCTGACAGATAACTATTAGTTGGCATGGCAGCCACCGAGTGATAATACCATCATTCGGTATTCATCAGCTTTAGTTATATGAGTTACTTAATGCTGACTTTAGTTAGTTTGCTATCTATTATGAAACAACTAGCCTATAGGAAGGAAGCTTCTAATAAAGCGCTTTATGCCACACTCGATCAAAGGCCTTGCTATGTCCAAACTAGCCGCCAACGCCTCACCCTTATACTCCACCGCTTCCGCCCATCGATGCGTGAGGTAAACTAAAAGATCACCAGCTGAGCGACCGCGACAAAACCGTACTGGCGATCGCAAATCATCTGGTGCTCCTCTAGATACAGCAAGAGCTGGTTGTTGAAAATGGATTCCATTATCTTGGAGGACAGAGACGTTATGACTATAGAGCGGTAGTTAGACGGATCCGAGCGATCACCTTTTTTAAGGATTGGGTACACCAAAGCCGTCACCCATGTTTTTTTTTGGGACTACGTCTGATGTGTAGCAGAGCCAGGAAAGACGCGTTAGAACCGGTGTCAATTCTGGAGCACAGGTCCGCAGCACTATCAGAGAGATGCCATCAGGCCCACTCGACTTATGAATATCCAAGGAGGACAGTGCTTTACGTACTGGACATTGCCGGAAAATGATGCCTGGCATCGAGGTATCACACCGTAGTATAGTCGGTGGTGAGTTTCCTTGGTCATCCAAAGTCGAGTTAGACGCAAAGAGAGAGCCCAGAAGATGTGTCATTCTCTCTGTGCAGGGGCGGTAGAGAAGACATACCTATAGTGCCACACGCGACGACAACCGACGAAACGGGGTGGAGTTAGGCGTGTAACCAGTTGTGTTAGATCATACGCTAAAGTGAAGTCGTAAACATATCTCCCCGCGTGATCGGTGGTGCGCGAACCAAGCCATTCTGCATGGTGGGACTTCCGGGTCGCCCACAAATCGATCGAAACGCAATGACAAAGACACTACTTCATATTTATATTATGTGGGACTGGTACTGCCTAGATTGTGCCGGCGCATACTGCTGTAACACATAGAGCGTGGGTCTTTTTGGTTATTCTTATAAATGTTTACCAATTGACCAACATTCGAAGTCATAGGTGTGGGGATATAAGTAAATAGGTTTTGTGATTACTTTTGTAAGCTGACTTTAGTAAAGCCAGATTCAATAAGAAAATCTTACCATCAGTAAGTAATCTATTCATTCCGTTGTTGCCATTTCCGTTCCAGCCATGGGCAAGGAATACGGTCTCCTTATCGATGTCGAAAAAAGAACTGTCAATACTTCTTTGGTCTCCCATTACAAGCACTTGAGCTATAGTAGGGTTGGCCCTGAAAACAACAAAAAAATTAGGCATGATAAGTTCTAGATAATTTGCACACTATCTAACTTTGTATCTAATTACTAGGTATGATAAGGTATTTTGAGGCATAATTGGAGAGATAATTTGAGTAGCTAGTTAGGTTTTCACGTCATTCTCTTGGGTATTTGCAAATTCTGTATTTGTTCAAATTCCTTTTGCGCTTATCTAGGTTTGAAACACAGAAGCTGGAGTTGCATATCAATGCATATGGTTATTTTTAATGTATAGGCATTGAAGTAAATATAAATTATTTTGTTTTAATAAACTTGCTGTATTTTTCTGTTATCTGTGGCTGATCTTCTGAAGAATCTTGTGGCTACACATGGTAATGTAGGTTAAGAATAAAGGTAAGTACTTAAATCGATTGTCCAATAGAATCTGAAGTACTTGCATCACTTAACCTAGTTGAAATGAATACTGCTTTAATAACATACAGCGTTCATTTGATTGTATGTTCTTACTTTTTGTAATCTTATTGACACTTGCACAACGATTTGCTTACCAATACACAAGTCAAGAGACTCGCAAGAAGTCATTATTTATTTACTTAAATATTACTGTATCAGCCGGATCGTCCACTGCTGAACACAGCCTCACCCATTATGGGGGGATTTGCCTTAATCCCCACGATTGGCAGGCGTCTTGGGGATCGCAGTGTGAGATATCAGTTCCTTAGAAAGCACTGCTGCACACCTGTTATGTATCTTACGACACCCACGGATAGAGATGGGGAGTGACATTTTAGCTCGGCACCCCACGGGCCCAATATTACATTGAAAATATTCTAATATTTCAATATATATACAAATAAATGTCATATGCGAATGTTTGTTTGCTGTTACTTATCTGCGTAACGTAAAACCAATTTCGATGATTAACCCAGCACATCACAGGGTAACATTGGGTTAACTTTTTTTTCGTTCATAATTGGTTCGCGTTTGACTACACCGTGGCGTTGGGACTAAATGTGGACTTAAATGGAGCAAGTTTACCTAGAATAAAGCTATTTACTCTTGATCCGTAAGAGGCGTAAGAGATTAAGGGAAAAGTGCGCCAAATGAGCAGCATGCCACTTCTCGCGTGGATGTGTGTAGGGTGTTGTCGGCATTAGACGCACAACAGGGCGGTTTACCATCTTATTGCCCTGCCAGGGTTTCATACGATTATGTTGTTGTGCTCCTGTCATATATTATGTTGTTTGTAAACATATTAATCGTAATATTTTCTTGTGTTTCGTCCAGTGTGTTAGAGGTAATTGGGATTCCTTGCATATTCCACAATGAACTCGTGATCAACTGATAGCTTCTCAGAGTCGACTAGGTTGATAACGTCAACTCCATGACCCGGGAAGTAGTAGAACCTATCGTAAATTTTGATGCAAATCTTATATAACCTAACTAAAATTCAGATCTTACCTGGTGTATAGCCAGTAAGCGTTGTTATTGGGATTCCTAGTATATTCCACAATAAAGTCGTGGTCAACTGGCTCCTCAGCGTCAACTAGATGGAGAATGTCATCACCGTCACCCGGAAAGTAGAAGAACCTATCACCTTCCTTGTAACCCAATGTTGGGTCTTTGACTAAGCCCGCAGAGCAAACTGAAAATTTGAACAGAGCTAGGTAAGTATCTTCCTCATACAAACCTATGACGTCGTGTCTATACGATGACGTTGATACACAAATAAAGCAACTTTATTGATGGTAAGCGTTTATAAGAAGGTCTGAGCAATCCAAGTTATCTTTAAGGAGCTTGTATGCAAACACAACATCTAAAAGGTATCTGCGGGTTGACAGTGACGCCATTTTAAAGTGTTTTAACCTATTGTAATACGATTTAATTATATTTTTAACAATAACAATTATTTTTAAATTATGTTAAGAAGACATCAAATTAATATTTTATTAAAACTCTTAACAAATATACAAATATATCTAGTGACAATTCCGCCTAATTTTCCTGTTAAGCCGACGTGACGTCACAAACGCCACGCAGCCAAACCGGAAGAATTTTCGACGTGTGTCGCTTCTACACGAAGCATCCTCAGGAGGTCTTGACTCTACGAGCGCACGATCGAGAATATTTCTCGTTCGTGCGCTCGTAGAGTCATGCCTTTCTTTAAGTGTCTAGCCTTTTTTAAGTGTTTTATTAAAATATTAATTTGATGTTTTCTTAAAATATTTAAAAAATATTTGTATTAAATATGGATTTCCGCAAAGTAACGCCTGAAACTATTCAATATATTTTTAATACCGACACTGTGTGAATGATGCCAAAGAAACCTTTTTTTTATCCACTCTAACCTTATCATATTGCTTTAATTCTGCAAAAGTTTAGTAAAGTATTATTTGGTTCTTGGGCGAAATCTTATGTTAGTCTCCACGAACAATATATGGCAGGGGTGGCCAAACTTTTTTACCTTGCGGTCTACATTATGATTTAAAATAGCTCCACGGGCTACCGTCAGCAGTGGATAAAAAATGCCATAACTGATTGTTTATGATTCTGTACATATAAGGTAACGAAGTTAATTACAATGTTTTCATAGCAATAAAATATGTAAGTACCTTCTTCACTAATATTTTTATAATTCACATTTGAACATATTGAAAAACAATATCCTTGGCTAGATTTTTGGCGCTGCACAGTTTCCACAAGCTTATCCTGCTGCATACTTTATGAACTAACTGCAATGTGCAAGCAGGAAGTCAAATGCTCGTCTGACTGATGTGTTGTTTATATCGCATTGATAGTTGAAAATATTCATTCTCAAAGATCTAAAATTCTATTAGAATTTAAAAAATACCGTCTAACGTATTTTCATGGGCATGGAATTTTATTTTTGATGTATCAGTTCCTTGGCTGTATTTTCAAATTCTCTTGCTTTCCATAAAATGTCTCCCCTAATTGCCAATTTCTTCCTTGACCGAAACAGATCATTTCAGCAGCGATTAATTCGCCTATTTTAATAGATAACATATCAATATTCATGCCTTCAATAAATGAAAACACAATAAATCAAGTAAAAGTAAGTGTAAATGTTTTTGGTTGTAATTGAGTTGACATATGCGATTAATTTGTTTCTATTTATTGAAATGTTTCGATACGCTGCTTCTCACGGGCTACCGAAAATGCCTCCGCGGTCGACCAGTCGACCGCGTTCGACGTCTTGGCCACCCCTGATATATGGCATAATATATTAGTTAAAATTAAACGTTTTAAATTTTGTTTTTCATTTAGTGTGTTTTATTGCAGGCAATAAAGGAAAAAATACAAGTTTCAGAATCTCGGTTCTAGGACGTTATGTACGACAACAACAAGGCAATTACGTCTAAAATCACGACTGTAAAACGTCATGGGAATGTCCACAAGCTATCATTTATTGACGTCATATACGTCGTGGTGAACTTACTAAAACGTCTCTAGTACGTCATTTTGCTACCTGGGTTCAGGTGAGATTGTGGTCAATTAATTTATTTAAAGCTTACAGGCAGTAGGAAACATACTCACACATCTGTCATTTCAAAACATATAATAATTGCAACATAAGTAAATTATTTGAAATCGTAAAATTTATGATGTTTGAAATGATGTGTAGAAAAGCTATAACGTTAAAAAGTTTTACCTGCTACGGCAACGAAAAGTGGTAGAAAAAACTTCATACTGCTAAGGGCACGGAATAAACAATACTTTGTGACAGTAATTAACGGTTTTTATATGTTTGTTCAAAAGATTATCTACTTATAAATATGATAGCGTGACGTCGTAAGTCATCGTTCATATGAGTAAAGTAAAAATAAAATTGTTTATTATATTGTACGATCCGTATCAGTTTTCTTATCCATTTGTTTGTCTTACTGATGTAATCTTTACGTACAAATAGATATCATATACGTCAACACAAAATTACCTACCAACTTTAAGCTTGAAAGATCTTTATCTTTTAAAAGATCTTAATCTTTTAAGATCTTAATCTTTCACGCTTAAAATTGTTAGGTATAGGTAACTTAGTGTCGACGTTTTTAAAAGTTAATTTTACCTACTTAATATAAGTTATGACTAGGTTATGACCTAATGTATCATTATTTATCTATAGCTCTATAGACTAATTTTGGGTTTGAGAAAATAATGTACGAGAGGTTATGAAATTATTTCTCTAACAATCGAATAAGCCGTTTAAAACATATTGCGCCCAAATTTTTTTTGCATTGATAATATCGTAAGTGACTTGAGTCAAATTTCAGCTGTATACGTATAATATTTAACTAATTTAATTTAAATTTAACTATTATATTATATTTAATATTTCTAAAAAGCTGCATTGGACACTGACATAATATAGTGGGAAATATAATTTTATATAATAGGTACTTTGTTTTTCTTGCTATGTATTTTATCTATTATATCTGCTTGATAATGTAATTTGCGAAATTCGGAGACTTTTTTACGAGGTTTAATATTTTGTTTTCACTTGGCCCAATTTGACCAATGAAGTGTATTATTTTATACTAACACATTGATAACTTTATACTTTAACCCATTGGCATCGGCGATAATGATAACAATAGAATTTCATTCATAACTAGGACATAGTGGTCCAGTACGTTGCCAACTTATTAAAGCATTAACATTAACAGTGTAGGCTTTTGCTATCACATAGCGTCCAACCTAGATGCAGATTTTAAATTTGTTCGTGTCGAAGAAAAAGAAATCTCCAGAAAACTGAAAGTTTTGGACTATTCTGATATCTGACAGCAGAACGGACAAAGATAGTGATCTGATAGAGTACAGCATGGGGTTCTTCAAAAAGGGCGTGAAGAGATCTCTTCAGGGTCGGCAACGCGCGAGTGATACCCCTGGTGTTGCAAGCGTCCATAGGCTACGGTAACTGCTTACCATCAGGCGGGCCGTATGCTTGTTTGCCAAATTAGTGGTATATAAAAAAAAAAAAGCTCCCATACAAGTGGTGTGAGTAGAATTTTTTTTCGTCGTCTATATCATTAAATATGTCTTTTAAAATAATTTAGGGGTTGCTACTGCTATATTTCAAAATATAGCAGTAGCAACCCCTAATATTGCAAATATTTTATTGTATTACCCTTATAGTGCAAATTTTTGTTCCAGTAGGGTGTCCCCCCACCCATCTATAACCTAAACTGCTGGCTTGTGAAATCTGAAAAAAATCGTGATGATTCACGAACTTTCAAGGAAAATTATAGCGGTTAAGATAACTTTATCACTTAAGCAGTAGTAGTCGTTGAACTTGGGTATTAGATAATTTTGCACCAGATACAAAATTCTTAGAATAAATCCTTCAAAGTTAAAAGATGAAGTAGTGGAAGGACTTTAGAATCGGTATACATACTTATGACTATAGGAAAGAGTGAAGAGGGGATAGCGGGGTTGTAGCATCCCCCCAGAGGTGTGGAAGATACGGTTTTTTAGACTTGCGCTGCTCCCCCTGCGCGTCTCCGGCTTATAAAAACACTCTAGGGGTACCTAGTAGAAGTGCAATATACGCAAATCAAGGTTAAAATTAAAACTTCAATAATTTATTTCTCCAAAACTATTGATTTCTATAAGATAAAATTTCGTATGACTATTCAAGAAAACTATATCTATCTTTAAAAAAAGAATTTAGGTACATTGTGGTGTATACCGTTTCTAAAGACGAACTGAAGTAGTTGCCTGTTTATAATGGGTAAAGACTTGCATAGAAAACTAAATGTAAATTAAAACATCTTGTGTTGAAACAACAATAAATTCGACGACGACACGGAGGCGAATGCGTCGTGGCCTTGAAGTGCACACTAGCCAAGGATGTGTGCGCATTGTCATCCGCCAACACCCGTTACCGATTTTCAAAAAGCGTTCTATGGAGTGGATCACAGGATTTTACTCGATAAAAGAGCTTATGATGGTATTCAAGGTTATTTATGGCGCTGGTTCTAATATTATATCACTAACCGTTGCCAGACATTAGTGATCAATTTTGGTGGCTTTGAATCAGACGTGATTCCAATTAGTTCTGGGGTACCCCAAGAATCAATATTAGGTCCGTTACTTTTTATATTATACATCAATGATATTGAAAAATGTGTTTTTAAATTGCTATTAATATATGCCGAGGACCTGAAAATATATAATTTTATTAATACGTACCTTTTTCTATAAAATTAATATATAAATATTCCTTAAAATTCCGACAGAATCTTGACAGGTTTTCAGCGTATTGTGTTAAAAATAACAACGTTAAATGTAAGTCTATTACTTTTAATCGTAAGACAAAAATAAGAAATTTTATTCTTTTGATTCTAACCTTGACAAAGTTCAAGTCATAAAGGATTTAGGACTCATATTAGATTAATAATTAATCGTTGATGTAAATATTCAAAATATAATTAATTTTGTCAAAAGGTTATCTAGTAACTTCAACAACGAAGTAACATATTTACTTTCTACAATGTCTTACAGTAGGTTGTCTTAAGGCTTTCATTGCAGTAACAGTAGTGTTGTATATGGTTGGTAGTATTTTTTTTAATAAAGGCATACCGCCGGTGAAAAAAAATAACGTATTTATTGTTAAATAAGTCACTGGTTCGATCTCAGTTGGATAACGCTGTGGCAGTGTGGAACCCACTTTACAAATTTTATATAAATGATATTAAAAGAATGCAAATTAAATTCTTACGCTGTATGTATTACAAATGTTTTCATATAATTAAACTATATAAAGAGCTGCTAAGCAAATATTATTTGAATTAAACTCCAGGAGAAAACAATTAGATGTTATGCTTCAGTATGACCTATGTCATAATAGATTTAACTGTATAGAGTTGGTCGATGTGCTTCGGTGTAAGGTACTTTTTAAACCTCATCCTTGTCGTACACAAGAAGTGTTTGCTTTTCCCGCCTATCGTACCAAGGCTGGTCATGGATCACCACTGTGTCGTATGATAGAATCCTGAAAAACTAGTTTCAATTGTATAGACATTTCACGACCAGGTGAGTAGTTAAATGAGGTCTTTGTTGAATCTGCTCGAAGTTAGCCTCAATGATAACTCGTGATAATTCTCCTTGTACTCGTAGTACCTTGTAAATCAACTCAACCCTACCCTGCTCGTATAAATACTAAGATTGTAAGCCATATACTATGTATTGCTGTTAACCTATATACTATACATAGTGTGATAGTCCTTTAGTGT
This sequence comes from Plagodis pulveraria, assembly GCA_963890685.1. Lineage (NCBI taxonomy): Eukaryota > Metazoa > Arthropoda > Insecta > Lepidoptera > Geometridae > Plagodis > Plagodis pulveraria. The sequence continues at coordinate 11,393,439 of OY982951.1, forward strand.
ACACTTTTTATTTTTCTTTTATTATCTCAACTATTTAAAAGGTAAAATAACTATTGTACTTATTACCTATGTCTAACTGATATGTATGAGAGAACTAAAACACCGCTTAATTTGCTTGTTAGTTTATTACTGGTCACCGCTCCCCGCCCGGCTTATTCCACTAAACCCCAAAAATCATGCCACTTCAACCCCAAGACGATTTGTAGGTATGATTAAATATTCTGTATTTTGTTCCACACTCCAACCACACGAATTAGAGGTAGAGTCAGTAAGCCAAAATGAAAACGACAATTGCACAACTAGAAAAGAAAGCATCGCCGATGCGACGACGACAACGCCTCGCGCTTGTATGCAGAAACGTATCGTGCTCTCCTGCTCTTCCAACTAATCAGATGATGATTTCCTATGTATAGGAGGTAGGAGTGTAGGAGTCTTCTACCCCGTGGGGTGCTGGGTTGGAGTGTCACCCCCTCATTTCTACCTGGGCGTGTCGTAAAAGGCGACTAAAGGTAAAAACCGGAAGGTGGGAAGCAGCACCTTCGGAGGAAACGGATATCTTAAGTTGCCATCGCTTTTATTCATGCATCTTGCAATTTTGCTGTTGACTCTACCAAAACTGTTTTGGAGTTGAAGTGGAATTGAAGTTTTGAAATATTTCTTGATTCAATTTGATACCTAAAACCACTTTGGGGTTCAAGGTGGAATGAATGTATGGACTGCAGAGTTTTGAGAACAATGGCTTTGGGGTTTAGTGGCATAAGCCCCCCGCGCGCCAGGTTGATGTATCTGGGCTATCTGGCCCGGTTATACATATGTCATCTAACCAGATGTTGATTCCTTCAATCCCTGAGAGCAAATTCTCCATAGATTTTTGAAAAATTGCAGGTCCATTGGCCAAACCGTACAAAATACCTTTAATTTACATTAATCTCGTATTTTTATATCTCGTGTTAAAATTGTGGTGAGTTCTTGTGATGACTCATCTAAAATAAATTGATTATATGCATTTCTTAAATTGATTTTGGTATACCGTTACGTTGGTATACGTACCGCAGAGGGTATTTTCCGATTACTAGATCTTTATTTAGTGTAACGGAGTAATCACCAGCTATTTTAACTTGGCCATTGTCTTTTAACACGGGCACTATAAGGGGTGGCGTAATTTGAGTAATTAATAGGCACTGAAATACCTTAGCTGACTAACGTGTTTAACTCATGTTCGGTTTAAAAAAATTTGGAATTGAGTTATCTTTTAATTGTAGGTTGACTTTAAATTTATTAAAAACACCCAATTCTTATTCTTATTCTATTTGGGGGCGATATGTCCTGCACTGACGTCCCGCTTGGGGTGTATTGTGCATTTCCCCCGCCAGCTTCTACCCAAGCCATCCCAACTCCTTAACGTAGCGGAGAAGGACCTTGGGTCGCTGGCATAGCTGCTCCAGTGACTTGTGTGATGGTGGTGAGGATGTCGTCGATGAGAATGACTCTTGTAGTCCGATTGTAAATCGTATCTGTTCCGTGGCTTCGCAGTGCAACAGTACATGCTCCACGGTCTCATCTTTTAGCATACAGCCTCTACATAGAGGACTGTCTGTTGCTCCAGTTTTATGCAGAAAGTAATTCAGGTTACAATGACCTGTGATAAGGCCTGCTACAATGCGTAGTTCCTCACGCTTTAGTTTCAGCAGGTTGTTTGTCAGCTTCTTATTTAGAGTTGGGAACATGGCCTTTGTTTGTTTACAATCCTCTGTCTTATTCCACAGGTTTTGTTGTTCTCTCTCGGTGTGACGACGTAGTAGTTCCCGTACTTCCATTGCTGAGGGCTTGCAGAGGCTCCTTACGTCATCACAAACTTGTTTTTTTGCTCCTTTCTTTGCCAGAGTATCTGCCATGGCGTTACCCGGGCATGCACTATGTCCCTTTGTCCATGTTATCATTATTCTGTAGTTTTTTGACAGCCTTTGTAAGGCAGAATGACACTCAGCTATGACTCTAGACCTGGTTACTGGTCTTCTGAGTGCATATATTACAGCCGCACTGTCTGTAGTAAAAAGAAGGAGCTTGTCCTCACGCTCACTTTCTAAACTAGGTGTTATGTCTAGATGTGATATTGCCCTCGCAGCTAGCAGTAAGCCCATTGCCTCTGCTTGCATTACAGTGGTGGTCTTATTTAGCCCTTTTGCGTCTGAGATTCCAAGTTCCGGTGAGTAGTAACCGCAACCGGCACCAGTCTTGTTTTTTGCGCCATCTGTGTAGATATTGTATGTCGGCACTAGATCTGCCAGTGCACTGTTCTCAGTAGCCAGTTTGTACTTCTTATTGTCAAGGTGGGTACTGGCTACTTTGTCAGTGCCTTGCTTTGATTCGGGGATTATTTTAGTGGCCTTGTCTAGTATTCGACAATGGTTTGTGATTTGTCCCGTGCCTATCCACTGGTTTGTTGACTTTATCCTTAGTGCTGCCGCCATCGCTTCTTGCTGTATATGAAGATGCAGTGGGGTCAGACCCAGGATGACATCAAGGGCAGCTGATGGTGTTGATTTTATACAGCCGCTGATCAAAGAGCAAGCCAGTCTTTGGGTTTGCTGCAGTTTCTTTATTGTAGTCACCAGACTTGTTCGTGGCCACCACACTACGCAACCGTAGGTGAGGACAGGTCGTACTATGACTGTGTAGATCCATCGGCAGAGCTTCAGTTTCAGACCCCAGTCTTTCCCTACTGCTCTTGTACTTTGCATCAAAATTTTTGTAGCTTTTGTTGTGATGTGTTCAAGGTGTTTTCCCCACAAAAGCTTGCTGTCAAGCCAAATGCCTAGATATTTAACCTCCTTACTTAGGGTCAATTTTGTTCCAAACAGCATATGAAGGTTATAATTTGCTAGCTTTGTTTTTCGAGTGAACATGACTATTTCTGTTTTCTGTGGGTTCACAGATAGACTGTGACGTTGACACCATTCCTCGACTATGTGAAGAGCCCTCTGCATTTTTTCGCAGAGGGTTGCCTCAAACAGTCCAGAGACCATTATAACTAGGTCATCTGCGTATCCTACGGTGACCATACCATCTTTGTTCAGGAGTTCAACCAGCTCATTCACTACTACTACCCATAGCAGAGGTGACAAAACTCCTCCTTGTGGGCAGCCTCTCGTAACACGACAACGGGCTGTTCCAGAGGTTTCTATTCTCGCTGCTCTCTTAGAGAGCATATTGGTAACAAAGGTATTCACTCTATCATCAACACCCCTATTTCTCAGTCCATGGTTAATACTGGAAAAGGTGGTTTTGTCAAAGGCTCCTTCAATGTCAATAAAGGTAGCTAAGCAGGACTGCTTGTTTTCCAGTGCTGATTCGATCTTGTGTACCACATGGTGGAGGGCAGTCTCTGTAGACTTGCCAGATTGGTACGCATGTTGATTTTTGTGGACAGGGTTTTCCGCTAAAGGTCCACTTCTTAAGTATTTATCACAAAGTCGCTCCAAGGTTTTTAACATGAATGAGCTTAGACTTATCGGTCTGTATGACTTTGGATTGGTGTAATCTGTTTTACCTGGTTTTGGTATAAACACGACTCTGACTTCCCGCCATGATTTAGGTATATACTTCCATGCTAGACATGACCTGAAAATGGCCAGAAGATGAGTCTTTATCTTGTTAAGAGTCCACTGCAGAAGCGCTGGGAAGATTCCATCCGTTCCAGGAGCCTTGAATGGTTGGAAAGTGCTTACCGCCCAAAGCAGAGCTTCTTCAGTCACAATTTTGTCAGCAAAGGCCCAGTCTTCATTGCCAGGCTTTTGCATAGTTTCTATTTCCCATTCTTCTTCATTGTCTATATGACAGTCTGGAAAGTGGGTTTGTAATAGAAGTTCAAACGGTTCTTGGTCTGACATCGTATAAGAGCCGTCAGGCTTCTTCAACGTTCCTAGCTTTGCATGGGAGTCGCTAGATAGTACTTTTTTAAGTCTGGCAGTCTCACTTTCGGATTGAATAGAGTTACTGTATTTTTTCCACGATTTCTTCCGACTTTCTTCGACTGTAATCTTGAATCGGTGACGTGTTTTCCTATACTCTTGCCAATCTTCATCAAGATCGGTATTCATTGCTCGGTTGAAATGGTGTCTCATTTTCTTCCTCGCTTTACGAAGTTCCTTGTTCCACCATCTGTCCTTTTTGTTCAGTATTTTAGTACTTTCCGTTTTTAAGGGACTAGATTTTTCGTAGCTTTCCTTTAAGGAGCGTACCACGAAATCTATAGTCTCTTCAATGTTTTGGGGTAACAACTCTGTAGTCGCTTCAATTTGCGGCCCTACCTCTAGTGCCTTTTCAAATGTTTCTCTGTAGAGAGTTCTATCAGTATGCTTTGGGTTTCTGTAGGTGCGCGGTTCATGCTTTCTTACCTGTAAGCTGAACCTTATCCTTCTATGATCCGATCCCGAGGCCTCATTTGTTGCTACCCGCCAATCGTTTATCGTCTCTGCAATTCCGCTGGTAGCTAAAGTAATGTCAATAATAGTTCTGGCATTGGACCTAACATAAGTAGGTTCAGTGCCTCTATTCAGAACTATGAGATCATTTCGTAGGATAAAATCTAATATATCCTTTCCTCTATCATTTGTGTCTGGGCTTCCCCAAAGAAAGCAATGTGCATTGCCATCGCAGCTCATGACGCATTCTAATTTATTTACTGCACAGAAGTGCAGTAGGTCTTCAACTGCTGAAGGCGGTGCTTCTGCCTCTATGTCCATATAAACCGAGGCCACTATAACAGTACTATGGGGTCCTTGCAGTCCCGTCTCTAGTTTGACTACCGTAAGATCATCGTTGCATAGATGTGTTATAATCGATGCTTTGTATAAATTTGGTACGTAAACAAAAGTCCGCGTTTTGATTTGCACAGGGGGAGTGAACAAATTGCCCCTTAAGGCGTTGAAACCACTCACCTTTCCACGACTTAGGTAGGGTTCCTGGACCAGTGCTATTGTGTTAGGTTGCTCTTCCAGGGTTCTTCGCAGAGCGGCGAAACCTGAGACGCTGTGTTGGAGGTTAGCTTGGATAATATTAATTTTACAATTTATGTCCAGCCTATCTATGCCAGCCGCATTGGCGGTTGAGTTTTGAGAATTATAATTTTGATTATTATTGTTTTGTGGATCCATTATTAATTAATATGAATTACCTACGCAATTGTTTATTAGTGACAGCGATCGAGAGGCGATACGCTCACTTAAATATTTTTAGGGTTTGACGAAGGAGTAAGAGCACGGTCCGCCTCCATGACGGACGACGCCGGCGAGAGAATGTTGAGGCCCATAATGTCCCCCAAGATTCCATCGTCATCGTCGTCCCCCACTTCCAGCAGACGGTCCACCTCCTCCCTCGACCAACCCCTCTCCTTGGTTAGGTCCGTGTCCGCGCCGATGACGGCGGGCGGCGCCGGCCCCAGCCCGCCGCTCACCGCATCGACAACAGCGTCGCCAGTGCCGGCCCCGCCCGACACCACCGCCGCCGCCACGGACCCTCCAAGTCTGTGTCGTCTAACCTTGACGAAGACCGTCGCCGACATATAATGCAGACGACAGCCCTCGTGTTGGAGATACGCTAGGTCCTCTGGTGGTATGCCCATCACGAGGATGTGATTATAAGTGTCGCCCATAGGACGCGCTTCATGGGTGAAGAGTTGCCATCTCTCCACTCCAACTCCCCGATTTTGGGCGACGAGTACATTTATAATCAGGTCAGGCCTTTTTATGAGGTCCTGCCTTCCCCGTCCAAAGTCCGGGACAAAGATGACGCCCGTGTGGTATTTGGGCACCTTGCTTTCCGGGACGACCATGTATCCGCCAGACCCCTCCCACAGAGGTGGCAGCTGCTCCACTGTGGAGGTGAGCCAGGCGAGCGCATAATCGTCCCGTGCTGCATACCTGACGCCGCCGCGGAACGGTCTCGGCAGTGATGTGAACCGGGGCAGGATTGTGTCCCGGCTAAAACCACTTTCGAGAAGCGTGTTGAGAATCGCCTCGTCGACAGCTTTTCTAATGTGGACAACACCGAGGTTGTCCATTTTTATTTGATTGCGGTCTAAGACCACAACCCTAAAAGCTGACTTGGCCGCTTCCGAATAAGTCGGCCTGTTGAACGTCGAGGAAGGAACCGAGACTCCAGGCGCGAGAGCGGCAGCAGCGGTTCCACCCTCCAAGCACACCTTTTTGTCCGCCACGACTTGGGAAGGGGACACTAGGTCAGTGCTCCGCTGCCTCTTCGCGCCCCGAGTCTCGTCCTCCCCCTGAGTAATTTTTTCCACGGTGCCGTCGGTACCGGACGCATCTCCCTTTCTATCTCCGTTGGCCACTGCGCACCCCTTCTTTCCCTTTCCCTTACCCTTGCCGATAGAACGACCTGGGCCCGGGTTAGATCCGGAAGGGGGGCGAGCCGAAAGCGTTACCGCATCCTCAGGCACCGCGTTGTGGTTTCGCTTCGCGAGTTCAGGGGGCGTGTTTACGTGAGCTTCATGATGGCGCTCCGCGGCAGCGCACGGGTCGACACGGGCCATGCACGCCGCGACAGAAGGCGGGAGTGCCGACGTGCCGGGGAGGTGCAAGACTCCTTCCCGCTGTTGCTGCCGGAAAACCGAGTCCATCAATTCGGCGTCACGCTTCCAACGCTCCCTTTGTTCGGTTTTGCGGGCTTTACCGCTCTTAAAGCTTTGGGAGGCATCAGTAGGCTTGTACGGCTTCCTGACACCTTGCCCGGTACCTTCCAACACAGCGTGCGGTCCCGCTGTGTTCTCGCTCCTTCTCCTCAGCTGCTCCCTTTTGCGGTAGTTGTGCCGCGCCACGTGGTGTCCGAGCACTGGTCCAGGCCCTGGAGGTACCGTCTTCGTGTTCGCCGTCATCGGTCCAGTAGCAGCCGCAACAGGTGGAGCCTGGGAAACCACCCCACCGTCGCCTTCGGTAGCCAATTTCCCACCCTCCGGCCCGGGAACCAAAGGGCGCCGGGTGCTGGCCGGTTCGCATGGCATCTCATTCTTATTGGACATATTCATATTATTGTTTAATTTCAGTTCTGTGGAGCAGAGTGTTTATTAGTGGGCGCAAAAGCGATAGTCAAGACAGTTGCCCAGGCTGTCTTCCCCTGATATTTCGCGTACGGTTGTTGAACCAGCCAAACAGAAGAAACACAAACGTTTGGCTCGTTCCACAACAATACGCTGGCCACAGGCTGCCCCGGAGGGAGGAGAAGTATAGCTCGGTATATTGCCGGATGAGACAGCATACCGCACTATCCAACCCCTCCCGGGTGCCCTCCCTCTTTATCCGGGCTTGGGACCGGCCCCATACCTAGGTATTGTGCTGTAAGCGAAAGCGGTGCACAGCGGGTGATAAGCAATAACTAAATATGGAGGCGAGAAACACCCAATTATTCACGCCACAAAACCTCATACTTTTACAACAGGTCATGCAAATCCGCGTCACTGCTTAAGGGTGAACTGGCCGGCCCGTTTTCCATACAAACGTCGTAGGGTGATCACTCCCTTAATTGAGGATTTAAGTCCAAAATAAAGCATAATACCGATTGATCTCGTCATTATCTAGGCTTGTATGATGCCGAAATATTAATAAAATAATTAACTTGAGAATTTTTAGCCTCGAAACATTTTCATAAGTATAAAGTTTTCGAGGCTCCCAACTTACAACGTAATTATCTTTTTAAAATTTTGGCATCATACAAGCCTAGATAATGACGATATCATTCGGTATTATGCTTAAGTCTGGACTTAAAATCCCAAATAAGGGTGTGATCACCCTACGACGTTTGAATGCAGAAGTGACCGATCAGTTCAACCTTAAGGATTTAACAGTAGTCGTTACAAATAAATTAAAAGCTGACATGAAATCTCTGCCTAGCAATCGTGGCCCTCCATTTTTTACCACAAATACTGTTATGTTATGACTTTCAGTTTCTGATTAAAATATGCTTCGATATTAATATATCCCAAGGGAGAGATTTTATGTCCATTATATAAACAATGGTTACATCGCTGCTTTTTAATTGATAGGTACCAAATTTTTCCTTATATAGTTTCTCTGAAATTACACAACTACCGAAGCCTGAATCGAGCTCCATTGACATATTCTGATTTCCTAGTTTCAATTCAATATGAATTGGCTTATTATTTTGAGTCACATACCTTAAATAAAAATTTTGGCATTCTTGGCAAGATGTGTCCAAGGCCTGGTCAGCTTGGCCTTCCTTTTCAGTGACGACGCGATACACGCACTTTTTTGTTTTAACCGAATCACACACTTTCTTTAAGTGACCTTTTACCCCGAACTTTTGGCACTATAACCCTTGTAACGGCACATATTAGTTTGATGATTTTTCATCCAACAAACCGAGCAACATGAAGAGTATGTAGAACCCGCGCCGGCACTGCTACCGCCAATGCATCGACGAGTATCTTCACTGCGTCTAGATTGACCTTGAAATTTCGCCAGATATACCGGCTCCTCTTTGACGATTTCTCTGTTTGATGTTCCACCACGTATCTATTTTTATTCCTCACATTATCTATATTTTCCATTCTAAGGTTGACTGGAAGACATCGCTTTAAGTGATAAGTCCGGCCATTGTACCTTAGCTTCACGAATTCTCTATAGGTGATTTGTAACATTTGTGATGAACAATAAAAAAAACTTTTTTTTTATTACATTGTAATAATTTGAACACATCCTTCATCAGTTATATAGCTGGTATCTTCGAATAAATATTATATTTCTTCGTAGGCTGATATACACGAATAAATACTTATCTGATACGATATAGTGGGTCTACAACAATTTCTTTAAGAGGTATTTAGAATTCCAAATAATATATATCAAATCAAAAACTTTGTCACTGGATTTAACATAATCATGCCATTTCTCGTACGGTACTATGGACTGATAACAATTAGTGAGTTATATTCTAGAATCAATTTATTGCATCATTGTTTTTTATCAGATTTATTAGCGATTATATCTTCGTGATTCCAGTTTTATCAAACAACAGCAGAATTATAAAGACGAACTTAGAAGTGTTTTTGGATCATATATATCGAGTAAATGTCCCTATTAAATCTCCTTTACTCGCCCCTGTTGCAAAATCCGTCCATGGCTGACGTCTCCTACCTACCTTTCAGATTCTTATATAAGTCCAATGTTTTTGAGTTAAGAGTATGAAATTTGGCACGTAGGTAGTTAGTAGGCAGAAAATGGTCATTCAGAACGGATTTTGTAAAAGAGCCGAATTAAGGAGGTCAGACTAGGGCTCAAAGTTTGTATGAGACCTGTTTTTTATTAAAATTAGATGCATGAAATTCAGTACGGTACGGATGAATTTAGGGGCACATATAGGAGTCAAAAATATAAGAAAGTGCTGAAAACGGCTTGACCTATGTAGCTGAAATTTGTTAGGTACCCACCTGACAAATTTATGACAACACCTGAGTTTAAAGTAGAAGGAAGTAGCTAAAACAAATTATCTATACTTATAATAAAACTGTAACAGATCCAATTCCGCACATGGCAGCTATTTTGAAAAAAAAAATGGAGTGCACTCTGTAGCTGACACTTATGCCAAATTATATTTTATTTTTAATTTTTTCTGCCTGTCTGTCTGTATGTCTGTCTGTAACCTGGCCGCCATCACTCCAAAACTACTGAATGGAATTCAATAAAACTTAACACGATTTGAGTTCATACTACGAAGAAGGTTATTGGATACTTTTTATCCAAAAATTCATCACGATTCACTCGGGATAGCGGATGAAAGTCAAAATATACACTTAGTTGTAATTTATTAACGCACCGTCCAATTTCAATTAATCTTTTTTGTTAGACTAATTCTAACCCCACGGATAGCCCGGCAACTCACGAGCAGCCCGGATATATTTTGGAAACTGGGCCGTGGAAGTGCATGATATAATATATTTTCGTTCTACCGCCAAACAAGGAGAACCTCGGCAAAACGACGCCGTTTTTAAATCGAAATTCCAAAGAAACGCTCAAAGTACTTTGCTTCAACATTTATGGTGCAAACCGCGAAGGAACTCTCTAAGTTACTTAACTACTGTGTTCTGGAAAATACAACCCAGGAGTTTTCAAACCCAAAGCAAAAAGCTCCTTTCTGAGCTATGCTTTACTAAGAGTGTGTGAGATTTGTCAAGATAGAGAGCATTTATTAAAGCTATAATATAGGCTCGTTAACTTATAAGTTGTTTGTCAGGCGGTGATGCCAAAATCTAGCCCTAGCTTAAGGTAAAGTTAATGAGTACTACTAGTTCAGTACTTAACTATCTCACTTACTAGGTTTTCTCCACAAAAGGGAATCATAAGGAAACACAACGTTTATAGGTACACATAGAACACTTTAATAAATAAGAGTAATACATCATTAGGGTCACATGGATTACTTCAAAGGGAATATTGTATAGTCACATTCCACAACGATAATATAATAAAAAGGGCAAACCATTTGGAAGCCAACAAACATAGACCCAAACACAACACGTGAATATCAGTTACGTTACATTAAATAAAACTATATAATACAGTACTTAACTCAATAAGTCTCGAAGCAGCAACCACTTGTGAAGAATAAAAAGAGGCTCAGTAAGTTGAGACATTGGTTGTATAGTAATGACTGGCGCCAAGTGTCTGTCGCATATACATTAAAGTTCCTGCCATATTTGCCACAACCAATCAGAGACATGAACGTTCCTGCCACAACGTATCAGCCAACCCGAAATAAGACAGGATGGTTGGTCGTTGGCTAGTCCAGAATTAATACAGACAATGTAGGATTTCAGTGTGGCGGTTATTAAAAATGAAAAATATCAACAAGTTTTAGAATATTCTGCAATTACATAATGAGTAACTTCTCGTAACTTTTTACTTAAGATAATCTAAGCTTAACAAATATATGATTCGAACAAGTGCTTTACCGCAGACCACAGCGTTGCTTAACATGAGATAAACAGTGCTCAAATGTGAATAATTAGTCTGCAGGTACGGGAATCGCGAACGAAATCGCAGGTACAGCTAGTAATATATAAGTTATAATTAATGGGGCCCAAAATTTATATGATAGTCCAATAAAAGAAGTAATGAGCATGAACACAACGTCACAAAGAGATAAATATCATTCACGATAATTATAATTGATCTAAACTTAGAACGTTGTGGAAATCTATAGAATTTCAGCAAGAACTAAACACTTATCCAAAGATATTTTTGCTTCAATTACTGCTTGAAAAACTTAAGAAGGAAACTAAAGATAAATAATATTAATAGAATATTTTAATATTAATAAGCTCGAATCTAATTCTGTATCATACGAATTAAGACGAATAGCAAATCCATATAATTACCATCTTCGCGTAGATGTACGAGCTCGGTTAAAATTGGATTTAATTGTTTGGATCAAATGAGCAATGTTGATAATTTCGATATTATAGTACCTAAATTAGGATTATCGGACCACGAAACATCTCACATTATTCCTGTGAATTAAAATCTTCGCCAAATGGAGTACTGGTATTATTGCAAAGTTGCCTAATATTTGCGGTTTTAACAAAAAATCCTAACATGTGGATCTGGCCCCCTCAAACAGAATACTGGCGCCACCACTCCACCAGATCAAATAATGTCAAAAAAGCCTATGAAAAAGCATTAACAATTTCCTACATTTCCACACCTTTTACTAAATGAGACGGCTCATTTCCCCTACCTATGTGCCGTACTAGCAAAATTGCAGGCGTCTTGATCAAAGCTGTATTTCGTAGTAGGTATTCAAAATAATTAAGGCTCAATTAGTGTTTTTTCTCTAAATAGCGGGATTTAAAAGTTGAACCCCATGTACAACGTATATTAATTAATATGAAATTTTTAATATTGTTATGTTTGCAATAACGCCTGCTAATTTTTTCTATCGTATATTTGTAATTTTCTAATGTAATCCGCATAGCAGGCGTTATAGCAAACATAACAATATTAAAAATTATAAGGTTGCGTCATCATTTACAAGTATAAAACCAATTGCAAAATTGGTTTGTAGTACAACGTAAGTGGTACTGTAGATGTCGCTCCATCCCAAAACGATAGTTAAAGAACGATAGGAAGGATTTGAGTTATGACGTCATGTCATGTTAGCTCAATTGGTTAGAGCATACCCCGGCTCAAGGGGTGGATGGACGCGGGTTCGAATCCCGCACATGACTTAAATTTTTTCTATGGTATATTAGTAATTTTGTAATGTAATCCGCATAGTAGGTGTTATTGCAAACATAATAATATTAAAAATTATAAGGTTGCGTCATCATTTACAAGTATAAAACCAATTGCAAAATTGGTCTTGTTTGTAGTACAACGTAAGTGGTACTATAGATGTCGCTCCATCCCAATACGATGGTTAATGAACGATAGCAAGGATTTGAGTTATCACGTCATGTCATGTTAGCTCAATTGGTTAGAGCATACCCCGGCTCAAGGGGTGGATGGACGCGGGTTCGAATCCCGCACATGACTTAAATTTTTTCTGTTGTATATTTGTAATTTTGTAATGTAATCCGCATAGCAGGCGTTATTGCAAACATAACAATATTAAAAATTATAAGGTTGCGTCATCATTTACAAGTATAAAACCAATTGCAAAATTGGTCTTGTTTGTAGTACAACGTAAGTGGTACTATAGATGTCGCTCCATCCCAATACGATGGTTAAAGAACGATAGGACGGATTTGAGTTATGACGTCATTAAAATTTCATGTTAGCTCAATTGGTTAGAGCATACCCCGGCTAAAGGGGTGGATGGACGCGGGTTCGAATCCCGCACACGACTTTGTAATTTTGTATTATGAAATTTGATTCCAGCACTTTGATAAGGTCTCTGGGACTATTCTATTTCGATATTGAAACATAAAACGAATGGGGCATGTTAGGGATATCTCTTTTTTATATGTTGGAATCCACAATTTGATATCGTACGTTTCATGGTATTAATATTACGGCGCATTTGTATTTATAAAAAAATGGTATATATATGAAAAAATATGCATGCAGATATTGAACGTTTTATAAAGGATTGTAGTATAATAATAATGAAATCGTTGATTGAATGAAAGATGGCAAATTATAATGACAATATAGTTATGGAGATTCCTGGTTCCCAAAGTAGGCTCTTGACCCGTGGAATAGGACTCAGGCCTCTTTCGTCATGTACAAATTGCCAATATTTTTTGGTGTGAGGTGCCGGGCGCCCTTCGGGTGCCGGGCTGGAATGTCACCCCCCCACCCCATCTCTACTCGTGGGTGTCGTAAGAGGCGACTAAGGTGTAACACAACAGAAGGTGGGCAGCAGCACTTTCTGAGGAACTGATATCATTGCGATTCCCATGCCGCCTGCCAAGCGTGGGGATTATGGCAAAACCCCTCGTATTGGAGGAGGCTGTGTTCAGCAGTGGACTATCCGGCTGATTTTAATCAATGTAATTTTATCAAATGCAATTTTATCAATGTAAAATTAATAATCCCTTGAAAAGCTCAAATAAAGCGAAAATTAATGCTGTAATGTACAAAACCTAAGCAACGACATAAAGTCTAACTAAACCATATTTTAGTCTACAAGAAATCCAAGGAGTATTTAAAGATACTCCAGCCTTGACTAACATATTAACACCTAATTTTTAGCTATACATTTTAGAAGCTCAGATTTCAATATTTTATGTAAAAGTTTGTTAGTACTCCTTTTATTTACACTTAACTTCAATTTAATCAATTATATCAAATTTGAGCTTATCAATAGTTTTTATCCGACTTCCAAAAAAAGAGCAGGTTCTCAATTGGACTGTTTTTTTGTGTGTTACCCCATAACTCATTATAGGCTTTAAGACTTTCGCGACACGAACACATTAGTTATAAGTATTTTATGAGACTTAATCGCGATAAAAACATGTCGAGCCAGCTTGTGACCACGACCAATGCAATTTGGTCGAAACGACGAAAAAATAAATATAAAACATGTTTTAATTAAATAATGGCGATTAAATCTCGTTAAATACAACTATCATTACAGGCTGTACGTGTTAGGACGTTTTTTTTTTTTATGTTATTGTGATGGAACAAGCCCGAGGCCCACCTGATGTTAAGTGGAATAACCTCTGCCTATAACAGACGCATTTCGTCAACGACGAATTGCACTGTGCCCGTCACACTGAGACGTCCAGTTGTTAGGTCTCATTAGCCTGTAATTTTTCTGGCTCGCAAGGACTGCTGCCGGAACACGTTAGGTGCTTGGCGACAGATTTTCTACTTGAGGGTGGTCGCTAGCCAGGCGGGCATTCGCAAAATGCCCTTCCACCATGCGGTGAAGCTCAAGCTCTGGGCGGGATTCGAACCATGGACCTGCTGCGCGGCAGTCCATAGCCAATGCCACTGAGCCATCACTGTTTCATATTTATATATTTATATTCGAAAGCAAGTGATTGTCATGTTGTCCTATTTAAATTTGAGTAAGATCTGACGTCTTTGAGTTATCTCTAGTAATGCATATTTTATGCGTGAAGTCGGTATTTTTTAATTAATTTTTTAGGTATTTTTATAGATACTTGCAGTCTCCTACAAATCGATTGAACTTGTCATTCGTAACTAGGGATCCGTAATATTTATTAAAACTTAAAGTTTCTTTTTTAGCCAAAGAACCAGCTTTTACAAGAATACGTATACAGGGTTATTGATAAAATGCTAACAACCTCTTAGGGTTGACTTCTGCTAGTCCTAACAAACATTTGTTGATGTTTTTTTTTTCTGTTTGTTTATTGTATTTGACGGAATAAGCACGAGGACCACCTGATGTTAAAAGTCTCTTGTGCTTGTAATTTGATATTTCATTTTTTATATTACTTAGCTCGATGTAAATATTCAAAACTCTATTAAAAGGGAGCGTGGCGCGGTCCAGAGTTACCGCGGCGGGTGCTCTTGGCTAACACAGCGAGGTTAAGTTTAGGTTAGCTCTTTGCCATGAAAATCTCTGTTTTCCTCTGTGGACCATCACCAAATACAGTAATTATTATGCAAATGAAACAAACATTGAGGCAAAAAATTTGGATCACTAATACCGAGTACAGCGAGGTATTTATGAATAAAACGATTTAAAGTAATCTTAATTATTTAATTAACTATATTTTAACTCAGTTCCAGTGTCAAATATTTTAGAAGGGCCAAGAATTGCCAGTCCTCAAGCCGAAGATGCCGTTTCTGAAAATGATAAAGGAATATTTAAAACATATACTGACGGATTCATAACATTCTACCAGATAATCTTAGCAAGCAGCCCTACATAAACATAAATATATCCAGTTACCAGTGACATTTACCATTACAAGTATGTATGTGTTCAGTAAACATATTCCATTCCTGTGCGGGTGGGTATCCCTATGCTCTTTACCGCAAGGGATAGGCAGAGGTGTAAACAGTCACGTTTCAACACATTCAAAAGCTACTCTACTAAACTACAAGCATCTCGATGCAGTGATGGCTCAGTGGTATTGGCTATGGACTGCCGTGCAGCAGGTCCATGGTTCGAATCCCGCCCAGAGCTTGAGCTTCACCGCATGGTGGAAGGGCATTTTGTGAATGCCCGCCTGGCTAGCGACCACCCTCAAGTAGAAAATCTGTCGCCAAGCACCTAACAGTGTGTTCCGGCAGCAGTCCTTGAGAGCCAGAAAAATTACAGGCTAATGAGACCTAACAACTGGACGTCTCAGTGTGACGGGCACAGTGCAATTTGTCGCTGACGAAATGCGTCTGTTATAGGCAGAGGATAGCCCACTTAACATCAGGTGGGCCTCGGGCTTGTTCCGTCACAATAACATAAAAAAAAAAAAAAAACTACTACTTATAAGAATTTTTCATAAATATTAAGGATGTATGTAGTTCGCAGACATCTTACCCTCTTTTGTTTAAAATGGCATTTCCCATGTTAAGTGCGTTGCCGCTGCACTGTACATTTTGGGCTTGGTTGATATTGGTGCATGAACGTCCAACAAGATGGTTGGAGCGGACAGTAGATGCGAAAAATTCATAAGCACGGCTGTGAGAGCAAGTGCTGATCCAGCAGCCCGGTTGAGGGTTCCTTCCGCCGTTGGGGTAGAAGTCAGCGTGAGCGATCCGGTCGAAGATACCGAGTAGGCCACCGTCAGTGTGAATAGCCTCTACGTACTGCCCAGCGGCATTGTTTAGGGCATTGCTGTTGCCTCCCCAAGTAGGACCGGCTGGGTCCAAACCTATGAAAATATTTTTAATTTATATTGCATTACAGAAAGTTCTAAAATGTTCTTAAAATAGAATTAAAACGAGGTAATTCTATAGGAGGGTGTGTCATAAAACCTAAACCAAAACTTTTACAGTTATACAACTTACTTAAAACATACAGGTAATCAAACTTTTTAACAGTATGATCATGTGTTTTTATTTGTGATATGAGATTATTTGTGTTGTTAGAGAATTTATATTGAACCAACTCACGAAGAGTTAACGAATTAGTGAGATTAAGGTATGGAGATGGAGAGTTCACTAAAACTAGTGCATCTACAAACCAGTTACTCTGGAAGCTCGTCTACCAGCTTGGCGACCAGCACTGCCCACAACATGAGCGCCTAAGCTGAAGCCAACCAAGTGAACGTTGTTCCAGTTGCCACCAGCTGTATTGATGAGCCACACGAGGAAGTTGCCTAAGAATTGGCCAACACCGGGAACTCCGTTGGCAGCGGTCAGGTAGTTGGAGTTAGCGAGGGACCTCCAGTCGAGGACGATGACGTTAGCATCTTGGACGGCCAGGAAGGCAGAGGTGATGAGTGGGTTGATAGCAGAGTTTCCGTTACTGTTCCAACCGTGCACAATGACCTTCAGTGGACGACTTGCTACGTAGTTGGAGCTCCAAATGGAATTGGCATTCCCGTTAACGAGAATTTGTGCGTTGTTAGGATTCCGCCTGAAATAGACGACGTGTAACTTGATAATATTGATTTGATCTCATAGGTATACATTTTATACATCTACTGTTTGCAAATGTTTTGTCGGAAACTACTTTAAATAATTTAATAAATATGTGTTCGGGATATAGATGTTTTCGGGCGTAAAATAGTAATACATTTATTTATTTATTAGGCCCATAAGTATCATCGTCCTCTATGAACATGGTTACAAAACATTTCTACACATTTGTGATATGGTTCAGTTAGCTCAGTACAATTATGGCAAGAGAATTTTATAAACTGTAATAAATTTGTATCACACGTTTTCATTTAATGGATTTTGTTATTGTCTCATATTTTTGTAGATTAGACTGTTTAGTTTTAGTTCTTTACAAGTTCTTTATATCCAAAAGGAATGATTCCGGTATGTCGTCTAGTTTTTTCCGTATAAAAAGGTAAAAATTAAAGTTTATACCCAAACGCATAAAAAAAAGTAGATTTGTAAACGTTTTGTAAGTCTTAACTCGTCCCTGTCGAGTCGACCAACTGTAAATTTTTTTTAAATGTCAAACATCTTTATAAATCATTTATAAATAATTTCTTATTAGCTTGAATATGATTTTTATAAGCGTGTAGTTTGTATTTTATTATTTTTGGTTATTATCTACGAATGATACATTATTTATTCGTAGGTTATTATACATTGCCAGTTGATTTCGTCAGTACAAAGTCAAATATCAAAATATAAAAATAAAACTTTAAAATTAATTAATTTAAATAAAAACTATCAAATAAACGCCCACGCTAAGGCCTTTGGCCAAAGGTACCCATTATCCCATACTGGCCGCATTGCTTCTTTGTATGACAAGAGACATGTGCTGGCTTAAGAAATAGCCAGATCAGTCACGGGCCTTTTCCTTCAGATGACACCCTATTTTTTTAAATAGATAAATACCGAGTTTGCGTTTATTACACCCGTTTTCATCCCATCATGTAACTTTTTACAACTGAATATAAACTAGTGGCTCTCCGAGCTGAAGACCTCGCGAGGGTGCCCTTGTATAGCAATTGAATAAAAGTTCACTGCGCACGCTGATGGGGGAATAGGTCACAAAATCCAAAAATATATAATATAAATAATAATCGTTTTTCTTGGACTTAAATCAATGACACGCGGTCCTCAGCGAAAGCTAGTTGTATCAGAAATAGGTAGGTAAGTAGTAAATATACAACAATTTAACAAACTTGGTAATCATATAATTTTATTGTTTGTGATTTAATTTTCTCCCGTATTTATCTCGCATTAATATACTGTTTACAGAAACATCGAAAGTAAATAATTGATTATACGATAGAGAGAGACTATCACTTATAGGCAAAGTGCGTATCAGGGACATTGCCATTAAATTAAGCGCAGGCGTCCATACTTTCAATACCATATAATGTATATATAATAAAATTTCCAAAAACTGAATCTACCAAAATAAATTATAAGCTTATCAAACCTGCTCACAAAACTTCGTGATAATAGATTAAGAAATGCGACCTGTAGATGAGAACAACTGGACATACGAAATAATTTATGTGTAAGTTTAAAGCAGAGACGCTTCGCTCGAACTAAGTTCTCACTCGGTCAATAACATATTTCAACTCTGTAGTTTTTTCGTTAACGTATCGTTGTGAAAATGAATTAATCGAAATTTTACCTGGTGAAAAGCCAGTACTGATTGTTGGCACCATTTCTGGAATTCAACAATTCAGTATCGACAGGTTCCTCGAGGTCCACCAGCTGAGGGACGCCATCGCCATCAGGCATCCAGAAGTAGCGGGACTCGCCCTCTACGTAGTGACTGTTATCCCCTGGGATAGAGGGAATTGCGTTGCCGGAGCACACTGGAATTAAACAATTACATACAAGATTAACGAAGTTTTAATAGTTATAGTTATATATTGCGTAACATTTGACAATCGCATCCTAGCTCATTCTCATAAAATATGCCTCTTAGTCTCTTTGAAAACAATTTAAGTCCAAGACGTGATTAGGTACTGAGAACTAAGTGAGAACTCAATTAACTTGTGGATTTGTACCTGCCAGTTAAAGTTTTTTTTTTGTAATGGTTCCTGTACCTAAATATTTACAAGCTTCGCCTGAGATCACCACTGTTCGTATATATGCATGAGGTAATTATTTAGCTAACCATATCTTCAGTCATGCGATGTTATGTCTTCAGCGACTAGTTCATAATAATTGTAATAATATGTCAAACATTATATTAATAATTTTGTCAGTTATGATTTCATGTGAATGAATTTGTGAGCGATCATTTTCCTTTTGGGGCGCTGTGTCACATTCGCGGAATGCCCCGCTTGAAATTGACACTCTCTTCATGTCACATATACCAAGAAATAGTCACGAATAAATATTTTTGAGAAATAGTAGTTTCAATATGGTCACAATAAAATATTTTCCGTTAGTTCTGATATCATGTATAAATTACCTCTTATCTCACAAAATCTATTGCCGGTGATTATTATATTTTGAACATATATATTTTGTTTTATTATTAATAAATATGCTTGATTAATTTATTTCTGGTACAGTTAAAATGTATTCTTATTTATAAGATACTTTAATATCTGTATTTTAAAAACCAAACGGAGAAAATAAGATGATATAAGGAAAATTTTACTAACACGCTATAAACGCAGCTACTACCACGATTAGCTTCATGTCTGGACAAATTGCTGTGGTTCAAAATGTCCGATATTTATTGACTCCTTTTATCAATCAAATCACAATATTACAATTAATACGATAGTGACTCATGCGCCCAAATTATAAAGATATAGGTACACTAGCGTGCTTGATTAATTTTGGCTATAATCAACTTTATACACAAAAGCAAAGGTAAAATATTGAAAAAACCCACGACGTGTAGTGATTAATAAAGAATTAAAAATACATTTTCAGTAAATCTCCTACTAAAGGGAAGGACTCACGGAAAATCCTAAGAAATCCATCGAAAACTGCCATTGCCATCTCAGTTATATATATAAATATATGTATATATGCCGATTGGCAGTGGAAAATTTAATAATTAGTTTTTCTTTTAATTTAACATATTTATTTTATCAAAATAATTACTATTATGATCTATTGATCATTGCTGCCATCTTAAAATCATGAAAAAAATTTTAGTCCGTTGGAGCAAGGTCTGGCGAATACGGAGGGTGACGAATGGTTTCTAACTGCAGTTCCTGTAGAGTTAAAACGGTTTCTCGAGCTGTATGAGGAGGAAGACGCTATCATGGAGCAATAATGGTGAAGATCGATTCATGAGTCGGGGCTGTTTCACTTCTAGTTTTGCTATCATTGTTCGGAGTTCGGCACAGTAGACATCTGCCGTTATTTCTTGACCAAATCGGAAAAGCTATGGTGAATAACACCATCCTGGGACCACTAAACAGTTTTATTGGTAGGTTTTGCTTTAGGACACTGTTGCGGCGTTTGATCTGGGGTCAGCCATTGCATTTTTCGCTTACGGATATCGTTAAGAATCCACTTTTCATCACATGTCACAATTTGATCCAATATTCCTTAATATCGTTTCAACAAGGCAACACAAATTTCAACACGCGTTTCTTTCTGATGATCAGTAAAATCATGAGGCACCCATTTTTGATATAATTTTATTTTTTGATTTGTCGCAAATGAGTCAATATTGTTGGTAAGGTAACGTTAAACCATGCCGATAATTCCTGGGTACTTTGGCTCGGATCGGCTTCCACCATCTCTTTTAATTCATTGTTATTCACCTGTGAGGGCGGTCTTCCACGTGTTTCATTCTTCAAATCAAAGTTTCCATCACGAAAGCGTTTAAACCAAAATCACACGGTGCGTTCATTAGCAGTCCCTTCTCCAAGCGCAACATTGATATTGCGAGCTGTTTCTGCCGCGCTAGTTCCGCGACAGAAGTCATATTCAAAAATCACTCGAATTTTCCAAGTATCCATCTTTCTGGTCTAAGCTAAATAAAAAGAACAACTGAAAGTCGATAATCAAACGTTGCACATTTTTTAAAAGAAGTACCTCATAGGTACCTACCATATGAAAAAAAAATCACTCCAAAATCTCAAACCATGAAGGTTCTATGAAAATTTGAAGTACTAATAACAATAAAACGGCAATTTTACTCCTATTATGTTTTATGTGATTGTGGCGGAACAAGCATGAGGACCACCTGATGTTAAGTGGAAGATGCATTTCGTCACAAGACGAATTTTCGTTGTTTAGATAATAATTTCTATAATTGCTTGGTATTAATAATTACCAGTATTGTATTACTGTAAAATAATGTTTTTATTTATAATTTTACTTCATTAACGGTTTATAAAAAAAGTAAGTTTGGAGAATAAGTAAACGATTGGCACCTATTTGGCTCAACGAATAAGCATTGTAATTCAACGGGGCAATGCTGCCAGCATGCTGGGCACGCTGCCAACTGGTAGTGGGCTAGAGCATTTGGACTGGCTGTGAATCTGCAATGAATTGCAGGTTGTTTAAATGCTTTCATTGTAGTAGCTGTAGTGTTGTTGACAGGGTTATTGGACAACCTCTTAGGGTTGACTTCTGTTGGTCCTGAAAAACATTTAGAGATGAATGTATTTTTGTTTACATTTTTCTTCAATTCTTTTTTGTATTTTTTATACGTTTTTGGCGGAATATGTACGAGGACCACATTTTCTATTACATCACAAGATTCTATTGTGCCTGTATTTTATTATTTCACATTTTCTATTACTTTGTTCGATGTAAATATTCAAAACTATTCAAACAGAGCGCGACACGGTCCAGTGTTGCCGTAGGGGGAGCTCGTGGCTCGGAGTAGCCATTGTTTTTTACTAAAAGATTGAAAACCCAAAAAAGTAGTACTGTCTGATACTTTTAAGTTCCGTGTCTCGTAGTAAAAGACAAGAAAAAACCGGCATCACTGGACCGCGCCGCGCTCTCTATGAATAGAGTATTGAATATTTACATCAAGTAAAGTTATAAAAAGTATGAAATAATAAATAACAGTCATAAGAGACTTTTAACATCAGGTGGTCCTCGTGCTTATTACGTCCAAAACGCATAAAAAAAACACAAAAACATTCATACTCAAAATGTTTGTTAGGACTAGCAGAAGAGATTGTTAGCATTTTTCCAATAACCCTGTATATAGTTCGTAGTACCGCCGGCGCCGTTTAAATAAAGTACACGGTTTAATTATGTATATTTATTTGAATTAAGATATTTCATCTTGTGAACTGTATTTTATATACTTATACCAAGAATGAACAATTAACTATAAACTGTTAGCAACACTCACAGATTTTTCTCGATATTTTCGCAAGACTGTTGACGATTTTATGAATTACTGCATTACGCATATGAGCGGCATCCGTTTTGTGCATAGTCAAGTTGAGAAAAGAAGTTGAGGCCATTTTTGTGAGTCACAGTATCGTCGAAGTCGGAAAGTGTATGACACGCGGGAAATATTTGTTTTTTTTAAGCCCTCGTAGTGAAGTTTGCTTAGCTATTCGTAACCGATCAGCAAAGTTTAGCAACGTCCGCCGCGGTCATGAGTTGAATGGGTGACCGCTAGTGACATTACCACTGAGCGCTTCCGTGCTTCGGAGGGCATGTTAAGCCGTCGGTACCGGTTGTCGTCTTATGATGGTAGTCGTTATTGCATGGTGGTAGGGCATTTTGCCAATGCCCGCCTGGCTAGCTACTACCTAAAGGTATGTTCCGGCAACTGTCCTTGAGATCCAATAATGCTAGGTTAGCCTGAACATCATCTTAGACCATATCATCACTTACCATGAGATGCGATAGTGGTCAAAGGCTAACCTTACATGCCTTAAAAAAAATACACGGAGAGTAAAATTTTATTTTGTGTGCACTTGCGGCTAAAGAAACCTATAGCAGTGAGATTTGTTAGGGGCTTGTTCGCGAGTTCACCCGGTTCACACTTATATCCACAGACTGGAAAAGAGTTACGAGACCTCCGAGCAGTAGTATTCTTTGTACGAATAAGTCAGTATGACAAAAATCAGTCATGCGTTCTAGCCCTAACTCAGGAATTTAAAAATCTTTTTAATATCTGTTAACATAAAACGTACATTGGATTATGATAAAATGTTGATAAACAGCTGAATTTATAATGACAATAGGTAACAATAGCATATCAATATTATGTTATAAAGTTGCTTTAGCCTGACTTTGCCCAGCTAAATTTAGGTTAAAATTTATCATGGTTGCACAAAATCAGGATATAAACTAGGTAATTAAAATTACTATGTCGACATAGTAATTATCAACCTCGCAAGCCCGATGTTTTGAGGTTAATAATGATGTTTCAATCTTTAGTATCAAAATTCAACGGTTGCAGTTTCAGATGCCACATTTTAAAAGTAACGGGATTTTATACATAATAATTACAAAATATGACAGTCCACTGAAGAAAATAGTAATTTTAATGCCAGATAAATTTTAACTGCGGAATTAAAATAACTTGCTGAATATTCACGTCTCGTAAGAATGGGCTAAAAGCCTACGATCACCGTCTATATGATCTCTAAGTAAAAAAATCTGTCGCCAAGCACCTAACGGTGTGTTCCGGCAGCTGTTCTTGAGAACCAGTAGTTCTAGGTTACCCCTAACAACATTTTTGACCACATCATCAGCTACCATCAGGTGAAATAGTCGTAAAAAGCTAATCTATCACGTATAAATAAAAATAACTAAAATCATTTGCTTCACTATAAAAGGGGTGGTGCATTCCTATTATATCTCCAAGATTCGACTGTCCTAATCAGAACGCGCTCGAAGGGATATAGAACAATGATAAGTTTGTCTTTGCCTTAGGATGGCCTGAAAACACAGAAACTTCAAAGCAGTGATGGCTCAGTGGCAATGATTATGGACTGCCACGCAAAGGTCCGTGGTTCAAATCCCGCTGTGGCGGGCTTGAACTTCATCGTCTGATGGCAGGGTATTTCGGGAATGCAGGTCTAGTTAGCTACCATCCTAAAGTAGAAAATCGGCCGGTAAGCACCAAACGGTAAGTTCTTGCAGCTATCCTTGAGAGCCAATTCCTATATATTCTAGGTTGGGCGTTTTTCCATCTTTGATCACCAAGGTACCAATTTGTGTTCAAACAAGTGGTTTTCGCTATAGTGACATTCCATGAAATGTATTTAGTACCCACATAAAAACCCTTTTTCAACCTCGGCGACCGAATAAAAAGGACAGTCCTTTTTATTCGGTGTCACTACGAAGATTCGAAAACATTAAAAAATGTATACTTTTAAAACAGTAGTAGACTGTTTTAATAGTATACATTTAAAACAGTCTTTTGTGATTTAATATCATGTTATGATTCTACAAAAAAGCAATACAAGGAAACATTTTTTTTAATATAAAATACTTCACAAACAAATATTGGGAACTCGGATATCGTAAGCCTAAACTTTTGACTCATTGATTTTTATCAGTCCATAGTAGTCATACGAGAAGTGGCGTGATTGTGTTTAATCAAGAGAAGTGTTTTTTTATGATATACATGGAATTCTAAATACTTCCATGTAAGAAATTGTTGTAGATTTACTACATCGTATCTAAAACAGTTTATATTTTATCTTATACGATTGCAAATGTTAATCAAGGCTTCTAGGATGTTATATCAGTAATAAACCGGCCATGTGCGAGTGAGACTCGCGTACGAAGTGTTCCGTAACTAAATATTCTGTGAATAGTTAAAGCGTCTACCTGTCACAGTTATCGAGTAAGAAACGGTAAAAAAATTAAGTTTGTTGTATGGGAGCCCCCCTTAAATATTTATTTTATTTTTAGTATTTGTGGTTAAAGCGGCAATAGAAATACATCATCTGTGAAAATTTCTAGCTATCACCATTCTTGAGATACAGCCTCGTGACAGACGGACGGACGGACGGACAGCGAAGTCTTAGTTATAGGGTTTTTAGGGTTCCGCAGTCCTGACAAGGAACCCTTATAGTTTCTTCATGTCCGTCTGTCCGTGGTTTTGCTAATAGACCGTTTGTACTAGAAGGCTGCAATTTTGTAAAGGTATGTAAACATATCACACCAACAAAGTGGTAAAAGAAAATATTGAAAAAAAATATATATTAGTATAGCTGCCATACAAGTGATGTGGGGATAAATATTTTTTTCGTCGTGTATCCCATCGTATGAGATATCATTGAATAGGTCTTTTAAAATTATTTCGGGGTTACTGATACTATATTTCGATTAAATGCTCCATTAACGAAATATTCAACTTTAAAGTGCACATTTTTGTTCCAGTAGGGCGTCCCTCCCCCCCTAAACAACTAAAACCTAAACTGCTGCCTTGAAAAATCTGAAAAAATTCATGATGACAGTGCAGTTCATGAACTTTCACGGAAAATTATAGCGGTTAAGATAACTTTATTACTTTAGTAGTAATAGTCGTTGAACTTGGGTGTTAGATAATGTTGTACCAAATACAAAATTCTTAGAATAAATCCTTTAAACTGACTAAGATGAAGTAGTGGAAGGGCTTTAGAATCGGTATACATACTTATGTACTATAGGAAGGGGTGAAGGGGGAGATGGGGTTGAAGCATCCCCCCAGACGGGCGGAAAAAATATGTGTATCTACATAATTTGGAAGGACTTTAGATATGGTATATGTATATATTTCGTGCCATGGCGAGGTGGAAAGAAGGCGGAATATTCCCCATTGAGGGGAGGCGGTTACAGAAACATATATATTTTTTTTTAATAGTGATGAAATTTCTCAATATTAGCTTCTTCTTCATGAAATAATTAGTCACAAATCACAAGCACGAATACGTCAACAATGAAAAAGTTAGGCTCAGAGACAAATGTCTTAATATTAGATGTTAAGTAATTCTATGACAGCTCCGGCGCTGTAGGTACGCAGCGCTTTAGTAGTCTCGCTACCTCATCGCAGCTTATTCGCTACGCCTTCGCAGTATAGACTTGCGCCGCTCCTCCTCCGCGCCTCCGGCATGTAAAAAACACTCTAGGGGTAGGGCAGACAAGACTGCTTGGAAGGTGGGCGCTCCGATTCGGTTCTGTCACACCATTCGACCCAATCTAAGCCACCTGATTAATTCGCGGTCAAGAACAGTCAGACGAATGTTTTGAATCCATTAGGCTTTAGGCATATATCATGTACTTAGTAGAAGTGCAATATACGCAAATCAAGGATAAAATGAAAACTTTGATACTATATTTCTCAAAAACTATTGATTTCCGTAAGATAAAATTGCGTGTGATTATTCAAAATAACTAAATCTATCTGTAAAACTAGAATGAAGGTACATTGTGGTGTATACCGATTCTAAAGACGACCCGAAGTAGTTGCCAACCCACAAAAAAAGTTTATTAAATTTGTGGTCAACGATGTTGATCTCACAATTATTATTATTTAAGAAGGGACAAAGCTGCCGCTAGATGGCAATGTACAAACGGATTCTGAATTGCGCTATCGTTGCGTTTTCATTCGAGTACCTATAGAAGTCACAAAGGCATTTTCGAACTACAATTGAACTAATAACACTTGAAATAACTTGGCAGCAATCGTACTCTTATATTTTACCTTTGACAGGAAGATTGTGGAAGAGATACAAAAGAACAACAAAATCGTTATATATTATGATAACGGGCTACTACGGAACCCAAAATTGCGCGTGGCCCGACACGCGCTTGACAGTTTATTACCCTTTGGGTACGGAACCCTAAAGACGATAACGTGTGTACCTGAATCGATTTTATTTTAAGATAAGATTAGGCCCACTATTTTACCCTTCCGACCAAACGATACACTCCTTCATATATTTATTTTAGGAATATTATATATATATTTTTTTTTTATGCGTTATAGGTTTGCCTTTGACCACTATCTCACCTGATGGTAAGTGATGATGTGGTCGAAGATGTTGTTCAGGCTAACCTAGAAGTACTGGCTCTCAAGGACAGCTGTCGGAACACACCGTTAGGTGCTTGGCGACAGATTTTCTACTTGAGGATGGTAGCTAGCCAAGCGGGCATTCGCAAAATGCCCTACCACCATGCTATAACGACTGCCATCCTAAGACAACAACCGGGACCGAGTATCCTCCGAAGCACGGAAACGCTCAGTAGTAGTGTCACTAGCGGTCACCCATCCAACTCATGACCGCGGGCGACGTCATGACGCTGATCGGTTAAGAACAGCTAAGTAAACTTCGCTACAAGCGCTTCAAAAACTTATGTAAAGATATTTAAGGGATTAAATGACCACCATAAAATGTTTTGATACCCTTGGTTCTTTAACCAAAAATATGCACTTTGATTCCAGAAAAATTAAGTCTAAAATTAAAATAGTAGAAGCTACTTTAGTCACGACTGCACTTTAAATTGTATTCGAACACCAAATGTAGTAAATTATCACTAAATCACTTTGAAAACAGTGGCTAGTCTAGGGCAAAGTCATATTTAGGTGCGACGACGAGAGAAGCGAGGAGGAGCGTTAGGTTACTTGTGACCACAACAAAGCACGAGCCGAACGAGCGAAGCGAGCGTGCCACGGCATCGGCCGGCGATGCGCCAGAAGAATTGTGACATAATACAATGTTGTTACAGTATACATAAGTTATGATCTAGTGTTTCATAGAAAAGAGTTTCGTGTTACCTATATAACTTAATGGTGTGTGTCGCTATGTGTCCTTCAAAACTAGTAATTTTACCACCATCCATGCAAAATTACTGGTTCTCAAGGCCACATAGCAGCCCAAGCTGTTAAGTGCTTGGCGACAAATGTTCTTCTTGAGGGTGGTAGCTAGAAAGGCGAGCATTGCATAATGCCCCCCACCATGTAAAATTACTGGTTCTCAAGGACACATTGCAGCACAAGCCATTAAGTGCTTGGTGACAGATTTTTTACTTGAGACCACCCTCAAGCAACAGCTTGCCAGGCAGGCATTCGCAAAATGCCCTACCACCACGCAAAATTACTGGATCTCACAGACACATAGCAGCACAAGCTGTTAAGTGCTAGGCGATAGATAGACGGCCGGGGCAAGTCGAATACTATTCGAAATAATAATAATTTATATATGGCGGAGACTGGTCGTGTCGCTTGCTGAGCAATACGAGGTACGAATACCTTTCCTGAATCGTGTCCGTATCCAGCCTCAATGATAAACGTCAAAAGGTTTTACAACACGGCGAAGTCTAATCTTTTCCAGCGGACATTTTCCTTTGTAGATCATAACCAAATACAGTAACTATTTTGCAAATAAACCTCAATGGAAATCTAAATGCATTTTAACAAAATATATACATCCCTATTATTGAGTATACCGAGGTATTTATGAGAGAAAAATTACAAGATAACTTAAATCATTTATATATTTTAACTCGGTCTAAATGTCGAATAATTAGAAGGGCCAAGAATTGCCAGTCCTCAAGCCGAAGATGCCGTTTCTGAAAAGAGTAAAAGAATTTTTTAAAACATACGTGCTTAATTCTCACTACTTGTGTAAAGTACATTCAGAGAAAAAAGGTCAACAATTCTTTTTAATTCATTAGGATACGCTAGGAATGGTCAAACTGTTGATATTCGTTTTTTGAAATCATGGTTGTTGATAACGATTGGTAAGTCTCCTCAATGCTCTATTCCGAGAGGGAAAGGCAGAGGTGTAAACACCCACGTTACATTAGATATTCAATTTATACCAAAGTACCATAAGAATCTGTCAATAAAAATTACGTAGAAGAGTATGTTGTATACTTCTTACCCTCTTTTGTTTAATATGGCATTTCCCATGTTAAATGCGTTACCGCTGCACTGCACATTTTGGGCTTGGTTGATATTGGTGCATAAACGTCCAACTAGATGGTTGGTGCGGACAGTAGATGCGAAAAATTCATAAGCACGGCTGTGAGAGCAAGTGCTGATCCAGCAGCCCGGTTGAGGGTTCCTTCCGCCGTTGGGGTAGAAGTCACCATGAGCTATCCTGTCGAAGATACCGAGCAGGCCACCGTCGGTGTGGATAGCCTCTACGTATTGCCCAGCCGCAGTGTTGAGGGCATTGCTGTTGCCGCCCCAGATGGGACCGGCTGGGTCCAAACCTATGAAAATATTTTCAATTTTATTTAAAAAAAAGGTTATACTATTTTAATTATGTAAATGTTATGAATTCAAGTAAAATTCCATGTAGTAGGACGAGAGGTAGGACGGCCATCATTCGAACCCAATACAAAACTTTACACTACACAAGCATTTTCTTGTGTCTTTGTATTGTAAGATCCTTTGTATTGTTAAATAAATTATCTTGTACTTTCCCTAAATACGAAGTGAGATAAAAATCGGTTCACGAAGTGAACGAAGTGAAGAATGAGTTTGTATGTATGAGTAACGAATAATATTGCATCTACATACCAGTCACTCTAGAAGGGCGCCCACCAGCTTGGCGACCAGCATTGCCCACGACGTGAGCGCCTAAACTGAAGCCGACCAAGTGCACGTTGTTCCAGTTGCCTCCAGCTGTGTTAATGAGCCACACTAGAAAGTTGCCAAGGAACTGGCCAACGCCGGGAACTCCGTTGGCAGCGGTCAGGTAGTTGGAATTAGCAAGGGACCTCCAGTCGAGGACGATGACATTAGCATCTTGGACGGCCAGGAACGCAGAGGTGATGAGTGGGTTGATACCAGAGTTTCCGTTACTGTTCCAACCGTGCACAATGACCTTCAATGGACGACTTGCTACGTAGTTGGAGCTCCAAATGGAATTGGCATTGCCGTTGACGATAATTTGTGCGCTGTTGGGGTTCTGCCTGAAACAGACGAAGTGCAACTTGACAAGATTTTTATCTCATATGTATATATTTTACATTACATATCTATTATTTGCAAACGTGTGGTCGAAAACTAAAATAACTACTTTAGAATATAAATGTCTTCTGCGGAATTAATCGATCCATTTATTTATTACATAATATCTGCCTAAAGTCAATACCGTCCCTTATGAGCAATGGTTAAAAGAACAGTGAAATCGTACTGATATGGCTAAATATAAATTACAAATAGCATTTAAATTATCGAGCTGGAAAACAATACAATACAATACAAAACTCTTTATTGCACAGCGAATATACATTTAAATAATCTTATAAATAGTACTCTTAGACTACGGTTGTGCAATGGGCGGTCTTATCGCATATAGCAATTTCTTCCAGACAACCTTTGTATGGACAGTATCACATTTCAAATAACAATATATTTTCATTCATGTATTTTGTTGTTGTCTCTTGTGTATACTACAGATAATTCATAAATTTCCTTTCATTTCACTCCAGGCCTCCACGGGTCTATAACAAAAAATTTACCTGGTGAAAAGCCAATACTGATTGTTGGCACCATTTCTGGAATTCAACAATTCAGTATCGACAGGTTCCTCGAGGTCCACCAGCTGAGGGACGCCATCGCCATCAGGCATCCAGAAGTAGCGGGACTCGCCCTCTACGTAGTGGCTGTTATCCCCTGGGATAGAGGGAATTGCGTTGCCGGAGCACACTGAAATAGAACAATTACCTATATTATATAGTTTTCCTAATTGTAGTAATGGCATTTGATGATCGCGTCCTAGGTTCACTACTTAGAAAATATGCCTATACATTTAGCATGAATAATGTTAACAATACTGACGAAGCACCTGTAAATTCTGAAAACTAAGCTAGGACTGCAGTGACTGAAGTTACTAGTCTAATTATACCTCCTAATAAGTTAACAGTTCCTGACTTAAGAGCGCATCGAGCTTTTTAGGAATTTGCGTATGTGTGTGTGAGTAAGGCACGCCGCCAGCATCCGTCCCCGCCTGACAGACAAAACATCGCGGGTCTGGCTAAAATGGACGGAACGTGCGTGAATTTAGCTATTTCCTTCGTATAATAATAACAAATCCCTATTTGAAAAATATAATTTGTATACGTTATAGAAAACACGTTGTTTTTTTATTATTCAAAAACTGGTGACTTTCCGTCAAGTATTTACGCCGTACTAAGGGTTTATTTAATTGTTTAGACATAACTTTGGATTTTGAATAGATTCAGGCGTTACTTTGCGGAAATCCATATTTAATAATAACAAATATTTTTAAAATATTTTACGAAAACATCAAATTAATATTTTAATAAAACACTTAAAAATATAAAAATATATCTAGTGACAATTCCGCCCAATTTTCCTGCTAAGCCGACGTGACGTCACAAACGCCACGCAGCCAAATCGGAAGAACCTTCGACGCGTTTCGCTTCTACACGAAGCATCCTCAGGAGGTCTTGACTCTTCGAGCGCACGATCGAGAAAGACTCTGTCTCGATCGTGCGCTCGAAGAGTAAAAATATTTGGTATTATTAACTTTGGATTTATTTTCTATCGAGGAAACTTTAAGTAATCGTGTTTCTAAAGCGTATGATTTATGGAATGAATCCATAAATATCATATATATTAATTGCACAACTCAAAATTAAGAAATAAAGATACAACCAGGGATCAAACGAACGTAAGTATTTCACAATTGCCTCGGTGCAGGCTTAAGTGTACACAAAGTGTGTGTGAATTTTCCACTGCTCGTAACTATGCATGATGATGCGCGTGCGTGCGACGTGAATTTTTGGTGAACGTCCAGTCCATGATTGCGATTTGTAAATTTTTATTTATAAGTATCAAATTGTTGTATATAAATTTGGATCCATTTTTTATGCTACCATGATGGAACAAGTAGGCCCACCTGGTGTTATATAAATTGAGGAACGGAGGATGTAATTAAAACGTAATGCTTGTTCTTTGATTTAGTATCATTTTTAACAAGAAAAAAAATGTTTTTTTTTATGTCATTTAAATCTTCTAAATGAGTAAGCATACGTACAATGACATAATATTTACTTAATATTTGCATCACCGTGTCAAGTTTAAGTATTATTGAGTAATATTACCTGCTTAAATGTTAATAACAATCTCTACTTAAAAGTTAAAAACGATTAAAGAGAAGTGAGCCTCAAAAACGTAAACTTAATTTTATTATCTTTTTCAGAATTGGATATCGCGCCATACAGATCAATAAAATGTTTAAACTATAGAGGCTATAATAAATAATATGGCGAAGCCGAATAGACAATTCCGTATATTTCTCTCGTTAAAAAAGAAACATAAATACATCCTTAAATTTCACTTTATCAAGTTTGGTGTCCATACGTTTCGGTATGAATAAAAAATAACGCATAAATGATATACAGGTGCATGTGAGTAGGAAATCAAACAGCGACATGTCACGGCGGCGCGTCGCATGCTTTTCTCGGCGGCGACGCGCCGGTAAGAACTCACGGCGACGACGGCGCGCCGGCGCGGCGCTCATATCTAATATATATAATATTATACAGCCCCGGACGTACTCGCACATTTTTATTTTATATTGTTAGTTTTTTCTTTGACCACAATCTCACCTGATGGTAAGTGACGATGTGGTCGAAGGTGTAACAGGTTTTAGCTTGAATTACTGGTTCTCAAAAACAGCTGCCGGAACACACCGTTAAGTGCTTGGCGACAGGTTTTCTACTTGAGGGTGTTATCTTTTTTTTAATTTTTATGTCTTATAGATTAGCCTTTGACCACTATCTCACCTGATAGTAAGTGATGATGTTGTCGAAGATATTGTTCAGGCTAACCTAGAAGTACTGGCTCTCGAGGACAGCAGCCGGAAAACACCGTTAGGTGCTTGTTGACAGATTTTCTACTTGAGGATGGTAGCTAGCCAGGCGGACATTCGCAAAATGCCCTACCACCATGCTATAACGACTGCCATCCTAAGACAACAACCGGGACCGACGGCTTAACGTGCCCTCCGAAGCACGGAAACGCTCAAATGGCCAGTGCAGTGCGAACAAGGACCACCAGGCGGACGACTTGTACATATGTGATTTCTTCATACCAAAAATATCTGGTATTTCCAAACTAAAAGAAATTTGCCCGTGATTTTTTATATATTGCGCAAAAAAATAATGCGTATTGGTGATTGAGATATTTTTAAAAAGATTATGGAGTAATATTTATTTGTAGGTTCACTTCAATGTTTTTTTTATTTTGGAACTGTCATAGTTTTTGTAAATTTATTTATAAGCCTAATCGGCCATAATAAACCCGAATTTTACCTTTCCTTTTTTTTAGTTTCGATTAAAGCGCTTCTCCCGTTAATATTTTTTGAAAATATGAGCACAAACTTGTACACTAAACTGTAAGGTAAATATAGTTAGTTTGGGCGAATCACAAGTAAGTTAAAAATACTAACACGCTATAAACGCAGCCACTACCACGAATAGTTTCATGTCTGGACAACTTGATGTGGTCAGCTCAAAATTTCCTGTATTTATTGATTCCTTTTATCAACCAAATCACAATATTAACAGCAATACGTAAGTAATTATTATGTGATAAGATAATAATGATTTGGGTTATCTGGCGTGTTTGATTGAGTGTGGCAATAATTGTATATAATATATAATATAAGATCTTAAATTTTTGATAAGCTTTAATGTTTATCGCTAAACATGCAAGATCTTTCGCCTCTTCTTATTCTTATACGCGTTGACCAAATACTTGTTCTTGCTTGATTAGAATCGAGAACATTCTAGAAAGTTTTTGGAAGCAGAGGCGTGTTGTTTTTTTTATACTGCTGGTAGACATGCTTTTTACCACAATCTCATGTGATTGTCAGTGATGATGTGATCGAAGGCCGCAAACTGGCTTAACCCAAAATGGGAACTAGCTCTCATGTACAGCTGCGGAACAACCGCTTAGGGGTTTAGAGACTGATTTTCTACTTTAAAGTACCTAGCCAGGCGATCACAAAATATTCTACCATATTTTATAAATATGTATTTTTCGTTTGGAAAACTCTTTAAGGCGCGTCTTCTGCCTTATTGTACTACACTAAACTTGACTTGCGTCGTCCGCGCTAGAGACAGATCCATACACAAAACACATATGAATGTAAATGTTTAGATGTTTTCCGAAAGCCAAAGAAGCCAGCACAGACATCATCCTCCATGACGAAGGCCGCAGCCACATTCTACACCATCACTGATTTGCAGAATAACACTAATGTCCACCACGATCTCTCTGGTCTATATGTTATATATATGTTCCTACCATTCGCTTCAGAACCTTATCCCATACCAGAACCTCGCTAACCGGGGATCCATGCACCCAGAGTTGGTTCAGCCAGTCCACGCAAATTGTGCAAATACTATATCTCCTAGAAGTAACCATCACCTCCAAGAACTCACATTAACAACTAATAACGCGTTAATTCGCCTCCTGAAGGGTGTTCCGTCCAAGTGTTAAGTGGCTATACAATAAAGGAATAGCCTGGAGCTGACAGCGTCAAAGTGAGCGGAACTTACCAAGTCGTTCTTAAACGATCAACGTTCATCATTAATTGGGTTGGTGACCACCAGTCTCATGTACTATTGAGTGCTGCAGATCTTCAGAGGGCACGTGGTCGTGGTTGTTTATATAATTTGTTTTGTTTTTGAGTTGCGTTGTTAATATTGAAATAAATTTCCTGGGGTTTTGTTAAATTGGAAGTCTTAGGTCCAGCGTCCCTCTGGGAGAGAGTTATTCGAAATATTTGGTTGCCAGATCGTGTGAGCTTACCGGAATCAGCGTTGACCTGAGAGTACTACTCCCTGGTACATTGGTGCTGCAGTACACTTCTGGTAGGTCAGTCTCTAGAAAAAACTGTGCTAATTTTATATGCGCGTCGACGTTACAAATATCAATATCTTTAGATTAAAACATGGTAGATTGCCGCGATTAATACAGGATTGCTCATAGATTACCATGATTAATTGGCCCTTATTCAAAACAGCTGCAAAAATAGTTTGCCACTGGAGTGACGATTTGTCGATTGTCGATGTGGATTGTTATGAGTCAGTCAATATCTGCAATTCTATGTGACATCGATCACAAAAATCTAATAATAAAGAATACTGGGTACAACACTCCCTTTGGAATGAAGGCTAAATCAGTTTTTGATTAATTACTGCGGACTTTAGTAGTATCGTTTTGTGCACGTTGAGAAAAGACGACACCCTGTTTGTACGAATCGATAGTCCGAATGAAAATGGAAAGCGGGAAATGCACGGAGAATGACAATTATTTTCACACGTGCGCGTGCAGCTATTGATTTTTGTCTATGATCAATCGAACTGACAGGTCAGTGAGTTTCAGGTTGGTTTACATAAAATAATTAATATTATTTTCAGATAGCATTATCTGCCCAACAACCGAATTCTTCCTATTGGAATTTTGCGAGGTATTGTTTGTAGGGCTCCTGTGGGCCTCTGTAGTTAGTTTCATTAGCTTATTATTATACGATAGCTTTTTGACATTTCTTGTTGAGCTAATTTCTAATCGGTTATATTTTGTTTCCATGGCAACGCTGCCTGCGACACCTGCGCACTACGGGCTTTGACGACGTTGTTGACGCGAGACTTCATCCGGGTCGAGACTGTTGATATGGCAATGTAATAAGTAAAAAAAAAAAAAAAAAAAATGCTCTGTCTCTCTCTCTCTCTTGTAAGCCGATATAAAATTGTCATCGTGCTTGGACTGAATATATATTACTTTCACATAGAAATCCTGTTTATTTTAACTCAAATTAGAACAGGTTATGGGCTCAGGCACCTAATCCTGTTACAGGTGTATGTGGAATCCAGGAAAAACACTGTTTCGTCAAGAAAAGTTTAACCGAAGTTTCGGCACCACGTTGTCAAAGTTTTGAGGTTAGAACGAAGTAAGTTTTGTGAGACTTGTGTCCAGTCTTGGAGCAAGGAAGGCTGACGAACAGGAAGATCGACAGTACGATGGATCGCCAAACAGTCATCAAATTGGAGGGATCGAAAAATTGGAACATTTGGAAGTTCCAAACCAAAGTTCTACTGCGAGGTGAAGGGCTACTTGATATTGTGGAAGGGAGCAGCGTTAAGCCCGAACCAACACAATCTACTGCATGGAGTACATGGTCAACAAAAGATGCGAAGGCTCAGACACTATTAGTGACCAGAATAAGTGAAGATGTGATGCTACACATTATTTGCTGTACTACTGCAGAGCAAATGTGGAGAAAGTTGGCAAGCGTATATGAACAGAAAACGGAAACCAGTATTCATATTGTACAGCAGCGTTTCTTTAAGTACAAGTATGAAGAAGGACTGGAGATGGCACAATTTCTATCAAAAATTCAAGAAATGCAAAATGAACTCAGACAAATGGGAGAAAAAGTATCAGATAAGTTTGTCATTACAAAGGTGTTGATGTCGCTGCCTGATACTTACCAACATTTTGTATCAGCATGGGAGTCTGCCCCAGATGACAAACAAACATATGACAACTTGGTCGCTAGATTATTAGTTGAAGAAGAACGTCTTAAAGAGAAAGGAGGAGAAACACATCAATCCTCAGCCTTTGTAACAAGAAAACACAATAAGAAGAATATAAAGTGCTATAAGTGTAATAAGATTGGCCATTACCAGAGTGAGTGTAAAAGTAACTCAACTACTAGTATGAATAAATCGGACAAAAGGTGCTTTTACTGTAACAAACTTGGACATTTCAAAAGTGAGTGCCGTTTTAAGAAGCACAAGGAAAATAATGCTTTTGTGGCCTATTCATTGAATGAACATTATGAAAAATCACAGTGGTTGGTTGACTCAGGTGCAAGTCAGCATATGTGTTATGAAAGAGCATTATTTTCAAGTTTTGCACCCATTACTAATAAATCTGTGATAGTCGGAAATGGGACAGCAATCAGTGCAGAGGGCTGTGGACAGGTGGTAGTACTGGTTTCAAACGGTCAGGAACTAGTAAGCACTACCATAAACAATGTGCTATATGTTCCAGACCTAAAAACAAACTTGTTTGCCGTGAAGTGTGCGACAGAGAAAGGTTATGTCATGGTGACAGATGACAATACTTGCAAATTCTTCAAGAATAATAAATTATGTTTGGTAGCAAAAAGAATTGGCCGAATGTTCTGTATTGAAGTACATTACAATTGTAACTTAGCAAATATGTCACTAACAAAGACAGGGCTAAGTGAGTGGCATGAGAAGCTCGCACATCAAAATATGAACTATGTAAAAACAATTCTCAACAAACACAATATTGTGGTGACAGATAACTCTGTGGAGAAGTGTGAAGCTTGTTTAGAGGGGAAAATTCATCGTCTACCTTTTGGCAGTAGTGAAAATAAAACAAAAACAACATGTGAATTAATACATGCAGACATATGTGGTCCAATGGAAGAGGTGTCAATTGGTGGGTCTCGGTATTTTCTTTTACTAAAAGATGACTTTTCCAACTACAGAACTGTATATTTTATGAAAAACAAAAATGAGGTAAAGACACACATTGAGACATTCTTAAATAATGCTGAAAATGTGACTGGAAATAAAGTGCTAATTTTCAGAAGTGATAATGGTTTGGAGTTTGTAAACAAAGATATCCAAAACATGTTTTCGAAGCGTGGAATTGTACATCAAACTACAGTGCCTTATACACCTGAACAAAATGGGAAAGTAGAACGGGAGAACAGGACCTTGGTTGAGGCTGCAAGAACATTGCTATGTGCAAAGAGTTTGCCAAAGAAATTGTGGGCAGAGGCAGTCAATACAGCTGCTTTTGTTTTAAACAGAACTGGAAAAAGTACAGTGCAAGGCGAATCTCCATATGAAAAATGGATGATGAAAAAGTTCGACATAAACAACCTCAAAGTGTTTGGTTCACCTGTTTATACACACATACCTAAAGAAAAAAGGAGAAAGTGGGATTCCAAGGCAGAAAAAGGACTCATGGTTGGATATGGCGAAGGTGTAAAAGGTTACAGAATATATTTTCCACACAAAAATAGTATTGAAATAAAACGAGATGTTGTATTTGTAGATGAACACAAAGAAAATCAAAATGAA
Organism: Plagodis pulveraria; assembly: GCA_963890685.1. Classification (NCBI taxonomy): domain Eukaryota; kingdom Metazoa; phylum Arthropoda; class Insecta; order Lepidoptera; family Geometridae; genus Plagodis; species Plagodis pulveraria. The sequence goes on from OY982951.1 coordinate 11,431,529, forward strand.
CATATGTTAGAGTTAAATGTGGAGGAGAAAGTGCCAGAAACAATATGTGATTTACCAGTGACAACGAAAACTGGTTGTGAGCAGGAAGTAGTACAAATTCCGAGCTTTTCAAGTGTTGGTGAACCCTCATCACCAGAGAATGATGAAAGCCTGTATGAGCCATGCACATCTGAGGATGATTTGAGCAGCGAGGAAGAGTCTGGCAATCTGACAAACACAAAGAGGTCTGTAAGAACAAGGAAACAGACATCTTTCTTCAACTGCCAGTATGTGCACACAGAGGACAACAATGAGCCTAACACTTATCAAGAAGCTATGCAAAGGCATGATGCTGTGCACTGGGAAGAAGCTATGAAAAGGGAACTTGAAACCTTACACGAAAATAATACATGGTACCCTTGTGATGAACCAGTGAATGAAAAGGTAGTAAGTAGTAAGTGGGTGTTCAAAATCAAAAACTGTGATGGCAAAATTCAGTATAAGGCTAGATTGGTTGCTAGAGGTTTTGAACAGACAGGTGAGTTAGAATTATCAGATATCTATGCACCTGTTGCTAATTTAACTACTTTTAGATTGTTTGTTTCGATAGCCACAAAGTTAAATTTACCTATTTATCAAATGGATGTAACGGGGGCTTTTCTTTATGGGGAAATTAATGAAACTGTATATTTAGAGTTACCTAAAGGTGCTTATACTGATAATAAAAGGATTGTAAAATTGAATAAGTCATTATATGGTTTGAAGAAGTCGCCTAAATATTGGAATAATAAATTTAATGACATAATTACTCAATATGATTTTGTGAGATCTAAGGGTGACCCATGTTTGTATACAAAATGTAATAATAATGATCAAACCCATGTTCTATTGTATGTTGACGATTTGTTAATTTTTGGCACCAATGAGAATCAAATATGTGAACTCAAGGCAATGTTAAACCAAACATTTAAAATGAAAGATTTAGGTTTAGTGTCAAATTTCCTTGGTATTAATATAAAACAAGATTTAAACAATAAAGTAACTGAATTAAGCCAGAAAGAATATCTTGAACATGTATTGAAAAGATTTAAAATGGAACTTTGTAAGCCTGTCTCTACTCCAATGGACCAGAATTTTAGTGTAAAAATTTTACAAAGTACTGAATCAGAATCTGAAGTAGATAAATATATTGAAAATAAATGTAGACAAATAACAGGATGCTTGATGTATGCAGTGGCAGGTACAAGGCCAGACTTATGTATAGCTGTTTCACTTCTCAGCAGATACCAAAATCGTGCAAATAATGTATTATATACTTCTCTTAAACGTGTTTTGAGATATGTAAAGCATACAATTAATTATAAATTATTGTATAGTTGTAACAACAGCACTTTGATTGGATACTGTGATGCTAGTTGGGGAGACTTAGATAATAGAAAATCCACAACTGGGTATTGTTTTAAATTTGCAAATTGCTTAATTTCTTGGTGTTCTAGAAAACAAAACTGTGTAAGTCTGTCATCTACTGAATCAGAGTATGTTGCATTGAGCATGGCAGCTAGTGAGGCTTGTTGGTTAGTAAACATATTGAAAGATTTTAGAATCTCTAATAATGTAATACCAGTTACTATAATGTGCGACAATCAGTCTGCAATACAGGTTGCTAATACTGATACAGTAAAGCGTTTAAAACATATTGATATTAGGTATCATTTCATTAAAGATAAAATTAAGAATAAGATGTTAACTCTGAAATACTTGAAAACTGAAGATCAGGTGGCAGATATGTTTACTAAAGTAGTGAGTAGGGATAAATTGATAAAATTCATTCAGATATGTGGTTTGCTATAGTTGTGTAATAAAATAGATACCTACTTCCTTAGTTAATTTTCATGTTATTGAGATAAGTATGGAATATATTTGTTAAAAAGGTATTTCTTCCAAAATGGGTATGTTAGATATTATATAATAGAGGTAGGTAATTTATAAGTTTTTTTTTAACTGTCTTCCATTGTGGGGGGGTGTTGATATGGCAATGTAATAAGTAAAAAAAAAAAAAAAAAAAATGCTCTGTCTCTCTCTCTCTCTTGTAAGCCGATATAAAATTGTCATCGTGCTTGGACTGAATAATAAATATATTACTTTCACATAGAAATCCTGTTTATTTTAACTCAAATTAGAACAGAGACATCACCCTAGAGATTCTAAGATAAGGTTTGATTTATTTAGTAAACAATGCTTTGTACCCAAACAATGAATGCAGTAGTTGGGACTTTTGTATCGCAAGACAGCCAGATTTTGTCCGCAGTGTCCCAGGCTCGATATTGTAAAGGCCAAAAAGGCCTCAAAATTCACGAAAAAATGTGTCATAATAATTCGGAAATTCCCCTTTCGGCGCCAATAAATAATTAAACAGTAAGTAGTAGCAGTGTTGCGAGCCCTGCTACCCCTGCCAAACCGTTTTGGGAGGTTTTAAGCTCGTACAAAAATTCCTGTTTTAAAACGCATACCTCGGGGTGCGAGAATTTCTGTTGCCCAATCGTTATCTTGTTCGATTAAAAACGTTTTGGCTACGTATACTACACAAGCCTGGGAGCATCTTCTAGCATTCCCGTACCACGTATTTCACGTAAATTTTGATCATTCTATAACCAAAAATCCCTTACATCTACAGTAAAGGACACTAGAGTAGGTTACAACTAGAGTAAAGGAAAACTGCGTAAAATACAGGGCACGGGAAGAGCAATCTTTTGGCTCAACTTTAATAATTCCGCCACTGCGGCAGAATACAAAAACAAATAATGTCGATTCAGCTACTATTAAAATAGTTGAAAACAAAATTAATGATGGTGGCATTATAAACGCGGCACGCATATTGTTTTCGAGTGATACAATCGCCCCATTCACATCTGATACGTTGAATTCCCTAATAGAAAAGCATCCGCCTGCAACTGCAGGTCTCCACCTTCCCGACTCTCCTGAACAAAATAATGACATTGTTGAGGTGACCCCACAGGATGTTTCTGAAGCCGTGGCATCTTTTCTAAGTGGCTCAGCCGGTGGTCTAGATGGCCACTTAAAATATATTTTAGGTCCGTCACATCCCTTAGAAGTGTCTCGCCTACCTGCGAGACACTTCTAAGGGATGTGACGGCTTTGGTTAATTTGATGTTGTCGGGTCAGGTCAGCAATGAAATTACCGAAATTCTGCACGGTACAAATTTATGTGCCCTTAATAAACAAGATGGTGGTATTAGGCCTATAGCAGTAGGCACCACTTATCGTCGCCTCACAGCCAAATGCGGTTGTAGGAAAAAGGTTGCTTTTTTAAGTAATCTTTTTCAACCACTACAACTTGGTTTTGGTTCGCAGGGTGGTTGTGAGGCTGCTGTACATTCATTTCGCACATTTCTTGATCAAAATTGTGTAGAAGTGCTTTTGAAGGTGGATGTTAAAAATGCATTCAACTCATTAGATAGAGGTACCCTCTTGACAGAAGTGAAAGATAAAATTCCGGAATTATACCCTTTTCTTTGGCAATGTTACGGCAAACCATCAAAATTAACATACCAAAACAACGTTATATTATCTTCCGTAGGATGTCAACAGGGTGATCCTCTGGGACCGCCCATCTTTGGCCTTGCTATCCACTCAATAATTCAACGTCTCCAATCAAAACTTGACGTTTGGTATTTGGATGACGGAACCTTAGGAGGCGATGCGAACACGGTATTGAATGACTTGCGAGTACTTATAGACGATTTTCGTCTTATTGGCCTTGAACAAAAATTTTCCAAATGTGAACTTTTTGTTTGGGTACTTGTCCGGGTAAAGTTTCGATCACGTTGAATTCCCTAATAGAAAAGCATCCGCCTGCAACTGCAGGTCTCCACCTTCCCGACTCTCCTGAACAAAATAATGACATTGTTGAGGTGACCCCACAGGATGTTTCTGAAGCCGTGGCATCTTTTCTAAGTGGCTCAGCCGGTGGTCTAGATGGCCACTTAAAATATATTTTAGGTCCGTCACATCCCTTAGAAGTGTCTCGCCTACCTGCGAGACACTTCTAAGGGATGTGACGGCTTTGGTTAATTTGATGTTGTCGGGTCAGGTCAGCAATGAAATTACCGAAATTCTGCACGGTACAAATTTATGTGCCCTTAATAAACAAGATGGTGGTATTAGGCCTATAGCAGTAGGCACCACTTATCGTCGCCTCACAGCCAAATGCGGTTGTAGGAAAAAGGTTGCTTTTTTAAGTAATCTTTTTCAACCACTACAACTTGGTTTTGGTTCGCAGGGTGGTTGTGAGGCTGCTGTACATTCATTTCGCACATTTCTTGATCAAAATTGTGTAGAAGTGCTTTTGAAGGTGGATGTTAAAAATGCATTCAACTCATTAGATAGAGGTACCCTCTTGACAGAAGTGAAAGATAAAATTCCGGAATTATACCCTTTTCTTTGGCAATGTTACGGCAAACCATCAAAATTAACATACCAAAACAACGTTATATTATCTTCCGTAGGATGTCAACAGGGTGATCCTCTGGGACCGCCCATCTTTGGCCTTGCTATCCACTCAATAATTCAACGTCTCCAATCAAAACTTGACGTTTGGTATTTGGATGACGGAACCTTAGGAGGCGATGCGAACACGGTATTGAATGACTTGCGAGTACTTATAGACGATTTTCGTCTTATTGGCCTTGAACAAAAATTTTCCAAATGTGAACTTTTTGTTTGGGTACTTGTCCGGGTAAAGTTTCGATCATTGAAAAATTCAACTTACTTGCGCCTAATATAAAATTAGTAGAAAAAAGTTCGCTCCGTCTTTTGGGTTTACCGATTCTTGACGAATCTTTGTCACCATTTGTCGAAGAACAAATTCAAAAGTTTAGAAATGTTTCTAGCAGATTATTCAAAATTAACGCCCATACGGCTTTTACTATTATTAGATTTTGCCTTTTCGTTCCTAAATTTACATACTTTTTGAGATCTTGTCAGCTGTGGAAACACAGTGAGCTTCTTTTAAGCTTAAACAATTTATTACACTTAACTTAACAGATACGTTAATTTCGGTTTTGAATGTCGAGATGGATGATAGGGCTTGGGTGCAAGCTTCCCCCTCCCTGTGAAGTTAGGGAGCATAGGGGTACGCAAAATTTCTAGTGTGGCATTACCAGCTTTTTTGTACACACAAATTAGTAGAAAAATTTCTTGCACCATCTTTAGGCTCTTTTGATGTAGCATATCTGGCTGAGGCCAAAACCACATGGGGACTGGCTTGTCCAAATACTGAATTCCCAAAATTGTCGTCATCTCAGAAACAGTGGGATCGGCCCCTATGCGAGTTAGCACGGAAAGATCTTTTAAATACGTGTCCTAGTATCGCAGATCGTGCTCGTATTCTCGCTGTTTCTGTGTGGGAACCAGGTCTTTGGTTACAAGTCATTCCTTCTTACAAAACTGGTAGCCTTAAAGATCTTTCTGCTTTTTGTCTCGCTATTAGCTTACGCTTGGGTGAAGGTGTTGTGTTGCACATCACTGCCATTGTGGTACTGCAGTTGACCAACTCGGTCACCATGGCCTCTCCTGGTCTCGAAGTGCTGGTCGAATTTCCGCCACCCCAGCCTTAAAGATATCATTCGCCGGGCTTTTACCAGCGCCAATGTTCCAGCTGTTCTCGAACCGAACGTTCTGATGCATGACGATGGTAAAAGACCTGACGGCATGACTCTGGTTCCATGGAAGTTAGGACGGCCCTTAGTGTGGGACGCTACATGCGTAGACACTTTAGCGCCGTCGCATCTTTCTGAAACCAACGTGAGGGCTGACGCTGCGGCTACTTCGGCAGAGCAACTCAAGCGGCGCAAGTATGCTAACCTCGGTATGGGTTACATATTTGAGACGTTGGGTCCGTGGGGACCGGGAGCTCATCGTATTTTCCAAATCTTATCAGAGCGTTTGGTCGATGCGACGCGTGATCAAAATGCTCGCACCTATTTGGCTCAAAGAATAAGCATTGCAGTTCAACGGGGGCAATGCTGACAGCATGCTGGGCACGTTGCCAACTGGTAGTGGGCTAGAGCATTTGAGCATTTGGACTGCCTATGAGTCCAAATGCTTTTATTGTAGTAGCTGTAGTGTTTTATATAGATACAATAAAAAGCATAGCATCGTAGTATTTTGTTAATAAGTGTAGCTATGGAAGCCTAGTGGCGTGGTGACAGTTTTGACAAGTGCTTTTTGGATGTCACAGGATTAAAATGTGTTACGGTTGTTCCATGCACGCATCACCTTATCCACAGACAATACATAAGTTACGAAACAGTCACCGTGATAAAAGACATCCGTGTGCACTTTAACTCACAAAAAATCTTTTTAATTTCTGTTATTACATAACACCCACTTTGTTACGATAACGTACATTGCATTATGATAACGTTTTGATAAACAGCTGAATTTGTAATAAGAAATAATAAATTTATCTAATTATTATAGCAAATAAATGTTGTTTTAATCTAGCTTCCGCCAGAGATCTTGCCCAGATATACGTTATCTTGGTCGCAAATACCTAATCAGGATAAGAACTGGGTATAATTATGTATAACTAGCTGTGCCCCGCGGTTTCACCCGCGTGGCGATGGATGATGATGATAAAAAGTATGATATGTGTTAATCCAGAATCCTTATCTACCTCCATGCCATGCCATATATTTGTGTATAAGATTTATATATAGCTTACGCCAATATGATCATATTTCCAATTTTCGTAATAAGCTCAAGTGGCTCCCTTTTCGTCGTCGCCGGAATGCTCATATAATATTATCTCCTTTACAGTATTCTGTTCAACCCTTTTTATGATTTTTAGTATTTAATATTTTTGGCAATGTCTAAGAAAAGTAAGTTGGTTAGTGTGTTGTTGTAGATGATGGTTGGTGTTGTGTGAGAATTGAGTTCGCAAAATTACCAACGATAGTATAAAAATAATAATAAAATATGTCATACATGTTTACACCATCAAACACGAGCTCGCCGGCGAGCTCGAGGCAAAAATAAAGTCCCGATTAGTGTCTCTCCAAATAGTCACAGAGCAATATTCAATAGGGCCCATTCTCAACGGTACAACACTGCAGTTGTACCGGGGCATTTAGTTCCGATTCCCCCTTTGTCTCTCGGCAGCGAGACAAGCCGAGGTCCGAACCACAGTGGTGCCCTTGAGCTCGCTGTCACCCCTCCCGATAGTAGCGTGGCGTTTTCGGCGCCCGCAGGAGACGGAGGTATAATGAGCTTTTCGTCTTATACGCCCGTCTCAGAAGAAGTGCCTTCGGCACTTCTTCCTCCTGGGCTATAAGAGGGCCTCCCCTCGCCCAAAACCCGGTGGAGCTGAACGTCCGTATAGCGGTAGTCAGCATCTATATCCTCCCTAAAAAAAAATATGTCATACATGTCCTTTCCTTCTGTAACAGTCTTTGAGTTGATTTCAAGTTTTGGAGGAGTGCACTGAGTAATAGTATAGTAATTAAACAACTAACGAGTTAGGGTTGTGCTAAAAAAACAGAGTTAGCATTTTAACTTTATTAAAAAAATAACAGTTTTTACATTAATTAGTATGATGGAAACTACGAACTCCCTTATTGATAATCTCTCTATAACTTTATAATAAGTTTATCATACGTCATTAGAGCTACGCAAAAGAGTTTTCCTTTGCGCAGTACTAATGACGTTTGGTAAACCAACGTTCATATATCTATGGAACGATTTTGAATAAGACAGTAATATACTTACGTTGCTAGAAATATTTTTTGTAAGCTTTAAACTGGTACACAATGTTTATACATGTATACAGAATCAAAACTTACTCAGTTACTGTATCCACTGGATTGTGCACTGCTGAATATAGCCTCCCCATGAAGGTGGCATTTTCCATAATCCCCATGCTTGGCAGGTGTCTTGAGGATCGAGCAGTGCAGAGAAGATAACAGTTCGTCAGAAGGCGCTGCTGCCCACCTTTCGGTATTTTTCCCTTATACGTCTCTTATGAAAACCGGGAAGAGATGTGAAGAAGTGTGCATACTTGTATGAGAATGAAACAACCTGTATATAATACACCAATAAAACATAATCACCAGCCTAACATATAAACATGCGAAAAGCAACAATTGGCAATAATAACACAAAATATTTAAATATGTATTTTATTATATTTAACATATAGATTTTATTACATTTAAAATATAGATTTTAAATATAAAAAATACATAAGAAAAATGAAATAATATCCACTTGTGGACTTTTTTTGACCGAGCGAGAACTTAGTTCGAGCGAAGCGTCTCTGCTTCAACTTAGACAAAAATGCTTTGATATGTCCGGTTGTTCTCATCTACAGGTCGCATTTCTCAACCATTTCTCACGAAATTTTGTAAGCAGGTTTGATAAGTCCATAATTTTTTTTGGAGATTCATTTTTTGGAAATTTTTCAAAATGACGGAGATATACATGGTAAGATGTTGAAAGTATGGACGCCTGCGCTTAATTTAATGGCAATGTCCTGATACGCACATTTGTTGTCTAAAAGTGATAGGCTTTCTCTCTCTCTCTCTCTCTGGTATAATCAATTATTTATTTTCCATGTTTTTATAGCCAGTATATTAATACGAGATAAATACATTACCAGATATTTTAAATAAACTTAAGTCCAAGAAATTCATTTATTATTTACATTACGTATCTAGATTTTTGGATTGACCCATTCTCCCATTAGCATGCACAGTGAACCTTTATTCAATTGTAAGCTATGCAAGGACAGACTCGCGAGGTCTACAGCTCGGACAGCCACTAGTATATTAGCTGGAGATGTATATATCTATATACGTACGCATTTGCGCGTGGACACTGTTGAGGTTTGATTTTCATAGAGACTGTGTATCTATAGTATATTTGATAGAAGACTACGATAAGTTTCAGGTCTGGACAACTTGCAATCATCTCAAAACATCCGATATATAATGATTTATTTTATCAACCAAATCACAAGTATGTTGCGTGGGTAAGTAATTACAATGGGATAAAATAATAATAACGATTTCGTGAAACCGGCGTGCTTGATTGATTGTGAGGATAATTATAATTATTATATCTGCGCAAATATTTGATATGTTTGTCTCCAAACAGGCAAGGTAACATCCAAAGTCATCCGCACCTTCCTTCTGTTATCACAAATACCTTCATGTTATCTCCATTTTTTTTCTTTCTTGATTGGAATCGAGAATATTGTAGAAAGTTTTAGTGAGCAGGAGCGTGTTGCCATTTGTTTTTTTACTACTGTTTATAGGCTAGCATTTGACCACAATCTCATCTGATGGTACGTGATGATGTGGCTGAAGCTTGGCTGGCTTAACCTTTGAAGCAATGATGGCCGAGCGGTAATGGCTATGGACTGCCGTGTCGCAGGATCCTGGTTCTGTCCCCACCGCCGCCGGCTTTAGCTTCACCGCACCGTGTTCTGGCAGCAGTCCTTGAGAGCCAGTAAATTACAGGCACATACTATGCATAAAGACTTAACAACTAGGTTAGCCTGAACAACATCTTCGACCACATCATCACTTACCATCAGGTGAGATAATGGTCAAAGGCTAACCTATCCGGCATAAAAAAAAAACTATGTGCCAAGGTGACGGGCGCAGTGCAATTCGTCATTTGTGACGAAATGCATGTGTTATAGGCAGAGGTAAGTCCACTTAACATCAGGTGGGCTTAGAGCTTGTTCCGACCCAGCACCAGCTTCTTCAATTTGACCGCATTCAACGTTGAGCGACTCGAATCGTCGACGATCAAACTCTTTTCGTTCGGATCAACCCTTGGGCACTGCGTAGAGATGTTTGATGCATCTTTTACAGTATCTATCACGTGGAGTGTTCTGAGGAATTGTTCGATTTACTGCCTGCAGCTCAATTTCGCCATAGGACGTCCCGAAAACGCATGATGTTTTATTAATTGCATGTCATCGTCTGAAAGTCCACAACCTTGTAGATTTTCACGGCATCTCCTATCTCGCACTGCCACAATTTGGAACCAGCTGCCTGGTGAAGAATTTCCGAACAGAAACGACTTAGAGGCCATCAAGTAGAAAGCTTATTCCCTCCTTAAAGACCGGCAACGCATTCTGGAGACCACTGGTGTTGCGGATGTTTGCAGGCGACGGTGATCACTTACCACCAGCTGAGCTGCCTGCTCGTTTGCCCTCCTATCACATAAAAAAACTATAAATATTCATAATTTATTTCTAATCTATAATACATATCAATTTAGTAGTAACAAATTGATCCTTTTCAGACTGATATTATAAAGACGAAGATTTATGGGTGTGTTTGTAACTTCTTCGCGTTCAGACGGCTGGACCAATTTTGATGAAATTGTTATGGAGGTAGATGAGGCCTATGGATGTTTTTTTTTGGATTATTTATAGACATATGATACTTTTTATCATCAACATACTTCACCAGGCGGGAGTAACCGCAGGGCACAGCTAGTATAAAACTTGAGCAGATTCATCATCACGTTTTTGAAACCAAAATTAATCAAAAATTATGAAAAAAAACAGCAGCATTCAAATGTAAAAGAACCTTAAAATTTTTACCTGCACGCTGTAAAGACTTTTGTTATGAAGTAACAAACACAAAAAAACAGTAGAATTAGGAGCCTCCTCCTTTTTTCAAAGTAGGTTAAAAACAGACCCCCCTATAATACTAAAAAAACGGACAGAAGCTAGTAAACACGAACGACCTTGAATCAAATTTCATGATTAAGGACGATCCATCAAACGTTATCTGAAAAGTGTAAATCTATAATTCCTACGTGTACCTAGATCTGTAAATCTATTATGTTTAGGCACTGAACTACCTACTCGATGTATGACATTGACAAATGACTCGTTTGATATTCTACATTATATCAATATAATTAATGCCACATACAATTACGTTATCATTCTGCAGGTTGCGTCACCCCCTGCGAGCTCGCAGGTACGGGGGGTGCAGACGTAATAGAATAAATTATTATAAATTAATCATTGATGTAATTAAAATACGGGAGATGCTGGACACTAGTGTCACGTAAATATAGTTAGACCAGAAACAACTACACGCATAAACACTCAGTCCACCGAGTTACCGTCGTAAATTTGCTATAAATGAGATAGAGAGACATAAACGGACAAGCGTGAACAAGATAGCAATATACGTCACTGCTACACAATTCACAAACAAAAACGATTCGGATATCCTCGGTGAAGTGAACCGATAATCGTGTATTTCATGGCTTTCAAAGAGAAAAGAAAAAGACTAAAATTACAGAAATAATTCTATTTGTTAGTATTTACGAGTGAAAAGTAATGCCGTGAAACTTGTTTTCAGTTTTTGAACTATTAGTGCACATTTGAAATACCTACACATGATTGTTGCTGCCTTTTTACACAGATATAAGGTGATTTTACGTGACGTGGTACGCAAACGCATGTTCGATTGCGACTAACGTCAATTGCGTTCGTGGGCCTAATTTATCCCGTCCAAGTCAAAGATTGTGTCCTGCATCTTCCGTATTTTAATTACATCGATGAAATTAATTCACTAATTTAAAATGTAATATGAATTTGGCACCTACGACCATTACAATTTTTTTTTTACTTTTAACTAGCCCACCACTCTCACTTGATGGTAAGTGATGACGTGGTCGAAGATGTTGTTCAGCTGCTGGACCACACTCTTAGGTGCTTGGTGACATATTTTCTACTTAAGGGGGTTGCTAGTCAGTCGGGCATCGCAAAATACTCTACATCATGCTATATCGGCTGCCGTCGTGAGACAACAACCGGAACCGCGTGCCCTTCGAAGCACGGAAACGCTGAGTAGTAATGTCAATAGCGGTCACCCATCCAAGTTATGAACGCGGTGGCTGTTGCATAGCTGCTAGGCTGTGAACGGCAAAGCAAACTTCGCTACTAGTCTTTCATAAAGAAAAGATTTAGAGACTGTTAACCAAAATAAATTCAAAAACATTCCTCGATTTCTGAAATAGTTACATTTGTGTCGGGATCGTCATAAAAATCAGCAAAAGAAAAATATTTAACTTGTTTTTTTTCCCTTTGGTTGCTTTTGTGATGTTCAACTTATCAATATATAACAGAATTGGTTTAGAAAATGGAAGCCCGCGGCGGGATTCGAACCATGGACCTGCTGCGCGGCAGTCCATAGCCAATGCCACTGAGCCATCACTGCTTCAAAACGCAGTTCCAGCTACTACTTTATTTCGAGTTGAGCGACTCGAATCGTCGACGATCAAACTCTTTTCGTTCGGATCAACCCTTGGGCACTGCGTAGAGATGTTTGATGCATCTTTTACAGTATCTATCACGTGGAGTGTTCTGAGGAATTGTTCGATTTACTGCCTGCAGCTCAATTTCGCCATAGGACGTCCCGAAAACGCATGATGTTTTATTAATTGCATGTCATCGTCTGAAAGTCCACAACCTTGTAGATTTTCACGGCATCTCCTATCTCGCACTGCCACAATTTGGAACCAGCTGCCTGGTGAAGAATTTCCGAACAGAAACGACTTAGAGGCCATCAAGTAGAAAGCTTATTCCCTCCTTAAAGACCGGCAACGCATTCTGGAGACCACTGGTGTTGCGGATGTTTGCAGGCGACGGTGATCACTTACCACCAGCTGAGCTGCCTGCTCGTTTGCCCTCCTATCACATAAAAAAACTATAAATATTCATAATTTATTTCTAATCTATAATACATATCAATTTAGTAGTAACAAATTGATCCTTTTCAGACTGATATTATAAAGACGAAGATTTATGGGTGTGTTTGTAACTTCTTCGCGTTCAGACGGCTGGACCAATTTTGATGAAATTGTTATGGAGGTAGATGAGGCCTATGGATGTTTTTTTTTGGATTATTTATAGACATATGATACTTTTTATCATCAACATACTTCACCAGGCGGGAGTAACCGCAGGGCACAGCTAGTATAAAACTTGAGCAGATTCATCATCACGTTTTTGAAACCAAAATTAATCAAAAATTATGAAAAAAAACAGCAGCATTCAAATGTAAAAGAACCTTAAAATTTTTACCTGCACGCTGTAAAGACTTTTGTTATGAAGTAACAAACACAAAAAAACAGTAGAATTAGGAGCCTCCTCCTTTTTTCAAAGTAGGTTAAAAACAGACCCCCCTATAATACTAAAAAAACGGACAGAAGCTAGTAAACACGAACGACCTTGAATCAAATTTCATGATTAAGGACGATCCATCAAACGTTATCTGAAAAGTGTAAATCTATAATTCCTACGTGTACCTAGATCTGTAAATCTATTATGTTTAGGCACTGAACTACCTACTCGATGTATGACATTGACAAATGACTCGTTTGATATTCTACATTATATCAATATAATTAATGCCACATACAATTACGTTATCATTCTGCAGGTTGCGTCACCCCCTGCGAGCTCGCAGGTACGGGGGGTGCAGACGTAATAGAATAAATTATTATAAATTAATCATTGATGTAATTAAAATACGGGAGATGCTGGACACTAGTGTCACGTAAATATAGTTAGACCAGAAACAACTACACGCATAAACACTCAGTCCACCGAGTTACCGTCGTAAATTTGCTATAAATGAGATAGAGAGACATAAACGGACAAGCGTGAACAAGATAGCAATATACGTCACTGCTACACAATTCACAAACAAAAACGATTCGGATATCCTCGGTGAAGTGAACCGATAATCGTGTATTTCATGGCTTTCAAAGAGAAAAGAAAAAGACTAAAATTACAGAAATAATTCTATTTGTTAGTATTTACGAGTGAAAAGTAATGCCGTGAAACTTGTTTTCAGTTTTTGAACTATTAGTGCACATTTGAAATACCTACACATGATTGTTGCTGCCTTTTTACACAGATATAAGGTGATTTTACGTGACGTGGTACGCAAACGCATGTTCGATTGCGACTAACGTCAATTGCGTTCGTGGGCCTAATTTATCCCGTCCAAGTCAAAGATTGTGTCCTGCATCTTCCGTATTTTAATTACATCGATGAAATTAATTCACTAATTTAAAATGTAATATGAATTTGGCACCTACGACCATTACAATTTTTTTTTTACTTTTAACTAGCCCACCACTCTCACTTGATGGTAAGTGATGACGTGGTCGAAGATGTTGTTCAGCTGCTGGACCACACTCTTAGGTGCTTGGTGACATATTTTCTACTTAAGGGGGTTGCTAGTCAGTCGGGCATCGCAAAATACTCTACATCATGCTATATCGGCTGCCGTCGTGAGACAACAACCGGAACCGCGTGCCCTTCGAAGCACGGAAACGCTGAGTAGTAATGTCAATAGCGGTCACCCATCCAAGTTATGAACGCGGTGGCTGTTGCATAGCTGCTAGGCTGTGAACGGCAAAGCAAACTTCGCTACTAGTCTTTCATAAAGAAAAGATTTAGAGACTGTTAACCAAAATAAATTCAAAAACATTCCTCGATTTCTGAAATAGTTACATTTGTGTCGGGATCGTCATAAAAATCAGCAAAAGAAAAATATTTAACTTGTTTTTTTTCCCTTTGGTTGCTTTTGTGATGTTCAACTTATCAATATATAACAGAATTGGTTTAGAAAATGGAAGCCCGCGGCGGGATTCGAACCATGGACCTGCTGCGCGGCAGTCCATAGCCAATGCCACTGAGCCATCACTGCTTCAAAACGCAGTTCCAGCTACTACTTTATTTCGTGAGTTTTGTTTTTAGTGCATAGTAATTAATTTAAATATTGTATACTAGTTAAACCCCCGCGGTTTCATTCGCTGGTGATAGATGATGACGATGATTAAAATTATCCTATTTGTTAATCCAGCAACTCATCTGCCTCCGTGCCAAATTTCATCAAAATTGGTCCAGCCACTTGAGCGTGAAAAAGTAATAAATATATTACAAAATCACAAATTTGAGATAGGAAAAATTTAAGTCATGTGCGGGATTCGAACCCGCGTCTATCCACCCCTTGAGCCGGGGTATGCTCTAACCAATTGAGCTACCATGACATGACGTCATAACTCAAATCTTTCCTATCGTTCTGTAACCATCGTATTGGGATGGAGCGACATCTATAATACCACTTGCGTTGACTGATTTTGTAATGTAATCCGCATATCAGGCGTTATTGTAAACCTAACAATAATAAATATACTTAGAAACTTTCGCCTTTATAATATACTAGCGACCCGCCCCAGATTCGCACAGCTGCAATGCTGATACTAAATAATTTGTAATATCTTCGAAAATATTCATTGATACAGAGGCCATATTGATTTGTACATAATATATTAAACGCACAATTTATTTAATGTACCTAATTGGATAAGGATTAATGCTGTATTGTTTAAAATCGCTTTGTAAATTAACCATTATTTCTCGTAAAAAAATAAAGGATAAAAAATGGTTATTGTGGGTTATCCCTAAGAGATAGACATATACCGTCGGAAACTTTTTTGTAGACCTTTTTAAGGTGTACAATACCGTAGTACCTACATTATTTTGATCTATCTCAGCCTATATCATCTATGTCAGCTTTTGCAATGTAAGCGCATAAAATTGTGTTTATTTACGACAACATTTTAGAATTAGATCTATATTATGTCTGAAAGTATCTGTCCTATTATATTATGCATTCATACATATAAACCTTCCTCTTCAATCTCTCTATCTATAAAAAAATACCGCATCAATACCGTTACGTACTTAGTTTTAAAGATCTAAGCATACATATGGACAGACAGCGGGATGAGACTTTGTTTTATTCTATGTAGTGATTGATAGTGAAGTGTGGATTAAATTATACATTATAACAAAATCTCAATCGAAATCACAACGAAAGGAAAAATTAAAACCACGAGCGGACTTAAAAAATAATATTTGGTTGTAATGTTGTAGGCTTATCTACTTACAAGGTGTTAATGCAAAATTAAAATGTTAAAACATAATCTATCATTTCAACTGTCTAAGACCTGGTTTCACCATACTCTGTTATTTATTTAACGCCTTGTTAATCCTTTTAACAGACTGTTAACTGAACTGAGTGTCCCACCAAGCGTTAATGGATGATTAATTCTCTTAACAAGGCGTTAAATCTAATCACTGCCCTAGAGGTCCGTTAAATAGTTAACAGGCTGTCAGTGATGTGAAATATGAATTTATTGTCATAACATAAGTAGATCAAAAATGGAAGATTTTTGAAACTGATGTTTTATAAAATTTAGATAATATGGACAGAATAGTACTACATCCAGGAATTAATAAATAAATAATCCAGGAGACTGCACATAATTTTATGTGCATATTCGTTCATCGGGTGGGGAAAATGCAGAGTAGTTTAGAAATTGGAATTGCGTTATGTCCGTCAGTTGCTTGGCGACAGATTTTCTACTTTTTACTATCTATTAATGTACAAGTATTGGCAGTGCAGTTTTATTTTTGCCTGATAGATTAGCCTTTGACCACTATCTCACCTGATGGTAAGTGATGATGTGGTCGAAGATGTTGTTCAGGCTAACCTAGATTTATTGGCTCTCAAGGACAGCTGCCGGAACTCACCGTCATGTGCTTGGCGACAGATTTTCTACTTGAGGGTTGGTAGCTAGCCAGGCCTTTTACAGAAATGCTGTTTGATAGTGGGTGGTATGGTAATGCAGTTTTATTGGCTGATAGTAGATAGGGTCAATCCTTTAGCTACCACCCACAAGTAGAAAATCTGTCGCCAAGCACCTGACTGTGAGTCATGGTGCCACTGGAAAATCCAAGAACACTGGTGGAGGTACTCTATTATGAATCTCAAATAAAGAACATAAATCCTATTGATCGCTTGTATGGAAACGTTGATTCCCCGAGCTTGAGTTGGGCATGTAAATGAAATTAAATAACTGTCTGTTAGTACCACAGGAGTACTGAATAACTTTTTAGTAAAGCAAAGGAAGGTTTACCAACAGATGACCATTAACTTGACTTACCAGCACCATGGGAAGAATAATTAGATCAAGGCTACATCACAGAACAAAGAAGTGAAGATGCAATCACAAGAAACATAAATGTGTGTATGTGCAAAGATAGCTAATAAATAATTATTTTAAAAGTTTTCACCTGTGCCAGTCAAAAATCCTAAAACACATTTATGGCATAATTCAATACTAAGACAAAAATTACTAAGGTAAGGCTAGAAATGATAAATTAAAATAAATATATTAAATTTTTTATTTTATTGCACCATACATTCAAATATTATATATATATATACCTAACTAAAAACAAATACTTCTAGATTAAATACTAAAATTATTCATTTTAGGATTTTTCATATTTTTTAATTTTGCAGTTTTAATTATTTCTTGATTTCTCTAACTGCTTTTCTTTTATGTTGGTTTCTGCATTTCCTTTTCATAATTTCCAATAAGTACAACTTATTTCAGGATGTGTCTCCTCTATTAACAGAAAGTGTAGTGACTGCTATAGTTTTTAATGCTTCTGGTGTTCAACCGTTCCAAATATTTATTTTCTGCATTCTGAAACAAAAATAAATATCAATTAAAATACTTTCAATGTATAGTCCTATCTTTAATTAATGAAAATTATTACAATATACTAAAATCCCATTCATACTATTTTTGGTTTAATTATAATTTAAGTTAAACCAAGAATAGTAAGAATTATTAAATTAATATATTATACAAGCAGACGGACCAATACATTTTGTATGCAGCTGTTATCGGAGATGTGAATTGAATGGGATATGATTGCAAGATTTTTAGAAGTGAATACACTTAATAACTTTCTGGATATTTTTTCTGCCATCAACCATCCTGTGTATATAAATAAAAACAAAGCTGAATAGCCACCACCTACTTCTAGTGGTATGTTTTCATCTGCAGGTTTATATATTTGCGATGGTCCAGCATCATAAACATCTGCGTTGTCATCCTGGTATAAATAAAGTAATAAATTTACTGCGTATCATATCAACACACAATTACAAACTGTATTAGTTAGGAATGAGAAAAGCAAGTTGCATGCAACAAGTGTCACTCTGAATTTGGAAATCTACAATTTAAGAACTTGCACAACAGTGCACTGCGCTCATCCATCACCCGAAGATAATACATGTTAAATATCATTATGCCCAGTAAATTCATTGAAAACATTGCCCTTCAATCCCGACTTCGAACACAGTAGTGTTTGCACAATACCTATTGCTTAGCAGTTGTATAATTGCATGTGGCACTTTCCAAGACAGACACTGCAAAGACGCTTATCACCACAAAAATAGTGAAATATGAAGCTAACTGTGAGATATATAAACATTTTAATGTATGAGATGTTCGTGAAGTACGATCATCAACAGTGCATTATATTAGCAAATATTAAAGCCAAAACTTACTTGAGTTTCAGTAACTTCTATAGTTTTGAAATTATGAGATATTCGTTGGTCTAAAAACTGGATACCTATCAGAATCGTATGGACTGTTTAATGCTGTAAAATTGTCAGGCCTCCTTCTGCAAAGTAAAACCAGAGCAATGAGCGTGTTACCTGGATGGAATAACTGGGTGATACGTATGAAAATAATACTTGTTCCCTACCTGTTAAAAGGACTTGTTCCTTTGTTGCTGCTTTATCTTTCCTCGTGGTACGTTTTATGTTGTCTCAGGACGTTTTGAGATGATATGTGTGGTGTGCTGATCCCAAAACGAGCTCCTGAACTATAATTTTCTTCTCATTTGTAAAAAAATAAGGCCGTGAATTTTCTTGAATATCGTGAATTAAATAAAAACTTGTTTTATCAACACTAAAAAAACAAACAATACAAGCACAACGTAAAATTCTGAAACTCAAATTAACGGGAGTTTAACATTTCAACCAGTAAAATGAAAAGTGGCCCGGTTGCATTATACTCCTACTGCGTGAACGTTATTTGAATTCGGCCGCGTAGCTTAACAAGCGACCGAATTCAAATAACGTTCACGCAGAATACTGAGACCTGTACAATATGGGCCCTTCGATTTGGTCGTATTAGAATGAGAGTGAATGATTTATGTTTCGTTCCTGTCATAGATCAAATAGAATATATACTACCCCGTAACATGGGATTTACTAACGGCCCGCTAATTTTTCTTCATAGCACGTAAACTGATTTAACAGCTCTGTTACTTTTAAAGACCCATTAGCTAATGCCTGATTTAGAGTAAACAAACATAGCATCGTGAAATTAGGCCTAAATGTTTTATTGACTAAGCAGTGCAACGCTTGAAACCCTCACTCTGCCTCAAACAGCTGTGTGAGGCTCAAGTGCTCCTTTTTAACGTAAAGCTGGCGATGTGACAGGCAAAGGTAAATTCCATTTAATGTGTTTCATAAAAATTGATTTAACAAAGAAAAATGTTAAATGCCGATATAGAATACGTTTAATAATCCAATAAATCGACTCTCGAATCGATCGAATATAAAATAGCGGTCATTTTATTTTCCATATGTACTTAGTTGGTTTGAGTTACTATTGAATCAGGCATATTCTCGATACGTTTGTGGCTTGTGTATTTATATAATATTGAAGATTTAATGTAAATTAATAAAAAAATAATATACATATTGAATTAAGTTTCTTATCTTTAATTTTCGCGAAATCTTTTGTCTATTTTGATGTAGCATACTTGTCTTGCGCAAACCAAACATGATTAAGATTTGCTTGTATAAATACTAAATTCCCTACATTGTTTTCCTCTCAGAGACAGTGGGCCACTCTGCGAACTAGCACGGAAAGATTTTTAGATACATATCCTAGCGTCGCAGATCGTGCTCGTATTCTCGATGTTTATCTTAGGGAATCTGGTCTTTGTTTACAGGCCATCTCTTCTTTCAATATTGGTGATTTTTGTGTTATTGAGACGGAACAAGCTCGAGACCCACCTCATAATAAGCGGACTAACCTCTGCCTATAACAGATGCATTTCATCACAAGTCACGAATTGCACTGCGCTCATTTACTTGAGACATATTTGTTAAGTCTCATGTGCCTGTAATTTCACTAGCCCTCAAGGACTGCTGTCGGAACACACCGTTAAGTGCTTGGCGACAGATTTTCTACTTGAGGGTGGTAGCTAGCCAGACGGACAGTCGCAAAATGCCCTTCCACCGTAAAATAATTGAACAAAGTAATATTGGCCTACCGAATATACTTACAAAATACAAAAAATGAAAAACTAGAACTGCAAGCAGGATTTGAAGAGGCGACATTCCATGTCTTTTTTTATGTTGTTGTGACTTAAACGGACTAACCTCTGCCTTTGCATTTCGTCACAAGTGACGGCACTGCGCCCGTCACGCTGAGACATAAAAAGTTGTTGAGTCTCATATGCCCGTTTTACTGGCTCTCAAAGGCTGCTTCCAGAACATACTTTTTGAAACGACAGATTCTCTACGCGAGGGTGGTGGCTAGCCAGGTGAGCATTCGCAAAATGCCTTTTTATCATACGGTGTAGTTCAAGCAGTTCATGCGTATTGCGAAAGAGTGGAACTCCTTCCCGTCGTCAGTTTTTCCGATGGATACAACATGGGTGTCTTCAAATCGAGAGTAAATAGGTTTCTTCTAGGTTAGCGTGCTCAATCTTAGACTAGGTACATCAAGGTGTGGTCAAACGCGAAGCTATTATGAATAAAAAAATCAAAGCTGTCTTCGCTGTGGATCGAACCATGGAACTGCGGCACGGCTGCCCATAGCTATTATCCAGCTATAGGGATGGGTGTTCCCGGGTTGAAATCCCGCTTGTGGTTCAAATATTTTCTTTCGTTGTAACTTTGTAAGCTTATTGGCTTAGCAATCGTGAATGCAAAAATTACATTATTAGATTTATCGCGTTGTTTTTGTTTTTGTAGTTCAATTCAGTTTGGCTGCAGATGTCGCTCCGTCCCCTTAGACGCTTAAACAATAATAATAATAATATGTTTTTTTTATATTTTTACAAACATTGTATAATTCATATCATCATATCAGCCGTAACGGGGGAGACCTCGTTCAACTGTGCCCACCATCCCCCATTTGGAGGATTTGCCAATCCCCACGCTTGGCAGGCGTCTTGGGGATCGGAGTAGAAGTTGTCAGTTCTTCAGAAGGCGCACCTTTCCACCTTTTAGTATTTTTCCCTAAGTGGCCTTTTACCCACCCCGGGAAGAAATGGGGGGTGACATTCTATCCCAGCACCCCACCGAGAAAATTCATATACAATCACATAATTACTGAAGATACTAGTTTACTGATTGGAACATCGGTACCCAAACTAGGAACTTTGTTATGGCATAGGGCAAAACCCGGATATGTGCCGCAGTGGGATAGGTGCCTTGATTTCAAAATACCTAACTTCCCAAAATCCTAACATAGAATTAATAGGTTAAATAAGAAGCGTAGGCACCACAAACCTAAGTCCCCTTAGGCCATCGTGCTGAACAAACCTTATTTTAGATTACGCGTGCAATCATCCCCGCGGCAAACGCAAAGAGCGTGTACAAATTTCAAATGTTAGTTCTTACTTTTGCATAATTTTATAAGTAGCTATGAATTTAGTTCTATTTTCATTATGCCTGTAAACTGGTTCATTGAGTACACGCCTAAGCGTCAATAACAGCTCTTTTGTATTTAGATTAGTTTATAATAGGGCATCTATCCATATTAAAAAGGATAGCCGCCTCAATTTTTGACGGTATAGGTGCCCTTAGGGGCATGTATCCCCAAATACTTTCATACAAAATTAAACGTATTTCAAATATCGTTTTCTGTTCTGTTATTTGCCACATGCTTTGCCAGACACCGTATTCATGATATCCGATATTGCACTTGGCAGACAAAATCCTGGGGAATCTTGTGAGCTGATTGGACCAACACCACCGCTTCCGACTTATCCGATACGAATTTCATTGGACAAAAAGTCTTTTGATCGACCTTGAGGTTTTAACGGATAATAGCGTGGTTAATATTGGTAATGATGCACCTGCACAGTTTTTAGATAGCATAATAGAAAAGAAAAATTTTCTAATATGCTTATCTAGCATCCACGGTACCCCACATTCCTTTAACTATGGCTCAGAGGGCCAAGCAATCAATACATATAATTCAAGTGAAAAAATTAAAGAAAAGAGGGATATCGTTGAAAAAATAAAAAAAAATAGGAAAAGCCAAATTAGACTAGAGAAACAAAACTTAAACTCCCAAACAAAAAGAAAAACTTGAAAATTAAATAAAGGAACCGAAGGTAAAGCACTAGATAAGAAAAATAAACAAATAACAATACATTAATTTACTGAGAAAGAAAATGATGACTGATTATGGTTATAAAGAAAAAGAAAATAATTTAAACTAAATAAGGGTTGATGATCACGAAAACTTGATTTTATTAACTTTTTAAGACAAATTATTTACAGTTCAAACAGCGAAATAGAATAAAAAACTACCAAAATGGAAAGAAAACTAAAGGCTTGCTTGTGAAGAAAACTAAGAAAGACAAATAAAAAACTTGATAATGAGCAAAAATATTGCATTGAGTTTGATAACTACGAAAATACAAAGTCAAAATCCGATTGGATTCATTGCATTATGTGCGAGAAGTGGTTGCACTAAATGTGTACTGTACTTTTCAGAAACTATTGCTCAAGGTGTGAAAATCTGTAACCACTTTCCAGCTTCGCCTAAATTAAGTACAAAAGGTTTTTATCTAACAAATGTTAAATGTTAAAATTTTAAATAATTACTTACGAATGATAAATCATGATTATGCAAGTTAAAACTGAAATGTAATTTTTTGCTAGCCAAATGCTTAAATTAGATTATTATTATAATAGTATTGTGTAGCTAATATTCCAATTACTTACTAAAGACATTAAATAAAACATTTTTCACATAAATTTTATTTATTTTATTCTATTTGGCACCTATCCTCCACGGCAGGCATCTATCCTCCTTGGCAATTTCACTGTAAGGCATCTATCCATGAAAAAAAGGTTCTTCAAAAACGCAATTTCTGCATAATCAGTAATTTTTATCTCAACAAAAATAGTTTGTTATGTAAGATAAAAAGTTAAACAAGCTATAATCATATGAATTTATCAAATATAATAGTCAGTTTTAAAATTACGAGGCCTTTTTAAAAAGTAGGGCATCTATCCTGGTTTTACCCTACCAATGCCCTCCGCCGGACATATGTATTTAAATCTAACGATATACAGTTTAATTTGATGACACAATTGTGTAAATGTAAGTATTATTATAATGGTTTTAAGGTGTGTTAAAAAAATATATAATTTTCTAACCATTAAAAAAAGAACATTAACAGTTTTGCATTCATTGGATAGAATGTTATTTTACTACTTACGCCATCTGATAGAAAACCAAAAATTTAACATCGCTGCAACAGAACTAAACTCAATACTCAAATATATCGCAGTTAATCTACTTAATACTAGATGACACCACTAGAATAAGTTTGTAAAATAAACGCGAGTCCTTACAAAGCTCGGCTTTTGCAGTAGGTATAATAATATAGTACGCGTTGGTTACAGGAAAATAGGAAGGAGGCATGTATGAAATTTCTGATAGTTGTAACCACCCATACCGATTTAGGATAGGAATGAGAATAGGAGTGAATGGATAAATTTGAGTCATAGCTCTATTGTCGGAGCATATCCCGGCTGTAGGGACGGATAGCCGCGGGTTTGAATCCGCTCGTAGTTCAATGCCGATGGGTTAGATATATTGCCTTTGGCATACTGCTATATGAACAAAAACCAAACAATGTTGAAATCACAGATAATTTTACTCCGAATCACATAACGTTTCGTCTTTGACGTGTTCTATATTTGAACTCAAATCGCTATAAACTGATTCGTAACAAACTTCGCCTTGTATATTATGTTCTTTAATAGAACCGAAATCACAATGTATACTCGTTGAATTCCTTTCGGGATCTCGCGAGGATGTATCATACACTTCTCCAATCAACGGAGATCGAGTGGTGAGGGGGTCACAGTGACGTGTGGAATTGTAACTATAAGCTTTAGATTGGAAGTGACCATTATCAGCTTGGAAGAGTAACTGGCTTATTTCATGCTGCAGTGCATTTCTGGTCTGTCGTGAGTACATCTGAAGCTTACTGGCAAGATAGGAGCCGAACGCTTGGCTGTCATCTAAACCTGGTGACGTTTCAGGAGGTGCATGTGCTACTGTATCTGCAAAGGCTGCCTCTCTGTCCCTCCGATTGCTGTCGATGGGCGATTTGAAAATAGGTCTTCGTTTTAATATATGTGGAGAACAGGGTTGTGTGGATGACGGTTGTGCTGAACTTGTTTGTTCAGATATTGATGTTCTTTGGCGATTTTGTAGATGTTCCTCGTTGGCGTTCGTTGCAGCCCCGTCAACTACCTCGAATATAACCATCTCGTCTCTCTGAAACGAAATAAATTTACCAGTCATTTCGATGCCTATTTTAATCATCAGAATGTACCTGAGTTATATTTGCTCGTTTTCGTGACTTTTACACAAAGGAATTTAACAACTACAACGTAGTTCCTCTAATCACTTGCAGTAATTCTGGTCACAGCGTGACTTGGCTATGTCCGTCAAAATAAAATAAAGGTAAATATGCATACATTACATTCGTAATGCTATGCTAGTAACTCAAGTCAAAGTGATTCTTAGTCCAAGTGAGTCTTATTGATATTAGTTTTTAATTTACATTATAAATACCCCTTTATAGGGTATGACCGTTTTGGTAAAGTTTTTATAATTACTACTTAGGTATTTTAAGTTGTTAAAAAAATGCAAGCATTTCACTGCAGTTTACCTGGTGGAAATAAACACTGTATTCTACGTATAGTTACCGCTTTGATTTCGGACTCATCAAGTTCATAACTAATAAAACACGCACTATCTACCAAATTCATGAGAGCCAGTGAAATAACAGGCTAAATGGGACTTAACAACTGTCTCAAGGTGATGGGCGCAGTGCAGTTCGTCACTTGTGTTGAAATGCATCTGTTATAGGCAGAGGATACCGCTTAACATCAGGTGGGCCCCGCGCTTGTTCCATTTCAAAAACATTAATAAAATAATAAAAAAAAAACAATTAGATTGGTTTATGATTTGGCACTTAGAAATGATACCATTCGAAAGCCCGCACCGGTAAGGTTTGCGGTTTGCTGTTTATGAGCTTGATCTCTATGGCTTGACTCACAGTTCTTTAAATATTTATTCGTAGATGAACTTAGAAAAATATTCGGTGTTTCTAACCGTTAAATTTCCAACTAGGAAACATGCCGGATAGTTGGTTGTATATATGTATGTAATAAAAAAGCTTCCGGTTTTACGAACGTCCATACGTTCGTAAAACCGGGAGCTTTTTTTTTTATGCTAGATAGGTTAGCCCTTGACCACTATCTCACCTGATGGTAAGTGATGATGTGGTCGAAGTTGTTGTTCAGGCTAATCTAGAAGTACTGGCTCAAGGACAGCTGCCGGAACACACCGTTAAGTGCTTGGCGACAGATCTTTCAACTTGAGGGTGGTAGCAAGCCAGGCGGGCATTCGCAAAATGCCCTACCACCATGCTATAACGACTGCCATCCTAAGACAACAACCGGGACCGACGGCTTAACGTGCCCTCCGAAGCACGGAAACGCTCAGTAGTAATGTCACTAGCGGTCACCGATCCAACTCATGAGCGCGGGCGACGTTGCTTAACTTTGCTGATCGGTTGAGAACAGCTAAGTAAACTTCGCTACGAGCGCTTCAAAAAGCTTAACCAAATAACTAATTACACACAGATGTTAACCGTGGATAGGTTTCGAACCCACATTTGGCAACACGCACCGGAAGTATTTTCAATTTCAGATGGCAGAAATGGAAAATCTTCTGGTTTATGAAGCCCTCGTAGCGGTGCTTGCTTAGTCATTTTTAACCGATCTGCCTGCGATCATTATTTGGATGAGTGACTTGGCATTTAATGCCAAGCGCTTCGATGCTTCGAAAGGCACCGTTTGTCAGCCGTAAGGTATATAATATGGTGGTAGGTTATTTCACGAAAGTTCCTACACTCAAGTAGAAAATCTGCCGACAATTACGTAAGGGTGTAACCTTCGTCTTCTTCTTTCGGCAGCTGTTCTTCAAAGCCATCCACATTAGGTTGGCCTCCACAGCATCATCGATGAGCGTCAAAGGCTAGCCAATCAGCAATAAAATAGCCGCGAATTATAACCATAAACAGAAGACGGTACGACTTCTACAATTCTTCTGAACCCATGAAGTATTTTGTTCTGAGACATGCTGCTAATACGGCACTTTTTTTCTCTTAGTCGCTTTATCTGTTCATAAAATATGGTAGAATATAAGTGGAACATATTTTTATGGGTCTGTGGTGGAACAAGACCTACCTGATGTTAAGCTGTAATCTCTGCCTTTTACAGATGCATTTCGTCATAAATGACGAATTTCACTGCGCCTTTACCCTGAGACATTCAGTCATGTTAAGTCTCACGTGCCTGTGATTTTACTGGCTCTCAAGGACTACTGCCTGAACACACTGTTAGATAATTGGCAACAGATTTTCTGTTTGAGTGTGGGCTACCACACTCAAAAACGGTGAGTTCCGGCAGTAGTCCTTGAGAGCCAGTAAAATTACAGACTATAATTTATTGAGACTTAACAACTGAATGTCTAAGGGTAAAGGCGCAATGCCAGGCAAGCATTCGCAAAATACCCTTCCACCATGCAGTGAAGCTGAAGCCAGCGGTGGGGATCGAACCATGGGCCTGCGGCACGGCAGTCTGCTATTGCCACTCGGTCATTATTATTTAAATTTTTCAAAGAAATAGGTTGTATGAAAAAAAAATGGTTTGTTACTACCTCATTTCTCAAATCAGCAGGACGTCCAGATTTTGCTCTGCCTTTTAAAAACATCAGCTTTTTAAATGCGAACCACTTGCTGCCTTTGTTAGGTACACTGCCTACTTTGGGTTTTCTTAATTCTCTCTGAAATTGTCCTACAAGCGATTTCATTTTCTTCTCAACGTCTGATTTATTTACGCCGATATAGTTTGCTATTTCACACCAAGCTTGGTTCTTTTTAGAACGATCTCTGTATTCGTGTAACGATGTATTCCATAATAACTCCTTCTCTCGGAACAATTCGATGAGTTCGAAGACTTTTTCATTGCTCCAGTGCAAATTACTTGGGAGAGACACGTCTTCGTTGTCCTGAAAATTAATAAAATCGTCTTTTATTATTTGATCGACTCTCATCAGCGTCCTAACTCTTATCCCACCTCTGCGGGGGTCGGTACCATATGACTTCACTAACCAAATATACTTATAAGGTTTTCACGGATTTATGGCAGGACGCTTGCATGACGCTGATGGCCATCCACGGGAATACTTTTTGTTGGTAAGTGCCAAGTGCGTATCAAGCCAACCTCTTTTAGAGCGCCGCATTGCAACAGAACTTAAAAAACAAAATTTAATGTATTATTTTTATTTCTGCAATCACTCATGCTTCCCGGATAACATGAAAAAAATAAACGACTTTATTTTTTCCTCTAGAAGTAATTTTGTAAAGATAAATGGAATGTTGGCATCTTAAAAACTATATTATAAATCCGAAATCGGTGTTTTCGTATTTTTTTAATAATTATATGATATAATAGGTAGTTAATATAGGTACCAAAATTTCAGCTCCTTACGTTTAGTTTGATACCCCGTAACAAAAATATTTATTTCATATATATAAAAATATAAGAAATGTATTTATTTTTTAGTTTTGACACCCCACATGTTTGGATACAAAAAATATTTTTACCTCACTAGGTAGGGAAGATGTTGTCTATCATTCGAAATTTGCGTGGAAATGTGCTTTATATCTGCTAGCGAGGAAAATGTTTTTCCCCTTTGAACCCCTATATATAGGGTTCGAATATCAGAAAAAAATTCCATTATTCTTTTTTTTCATTTTTCATTTTTGCCATTTTCGAGAAAGAAAAAATAAAGAGAAAAGCTCCAGAAAAATGAATTTACTCCAAATATAACCAATTTTAGTTATTTCATTTTTAATTTTTACTATAATTTTACACACGTTTCTTACTAGTTTTTCTAACTCCTAGTATTTTCTTCACTGGATTGAGGTGAAAAATTGTGTGTTGCGCTCGGCACTAAGTTATTTTGCGTCACATACGTTTGAAACCTTCGGTACGCTCAGGATTCTATTTTTGAACAACTCGCTTGTAGTTCAATCCTAGAATCCTTCGCTTCCTCAGGTTTTAATAAAAGTACTTGTGCCAAATAACAGCTTTACAGCCTTGCATAACAAAATTAACAAAATACTATTGTCATAATTCTTACGTATCGGAGTCCCCCTAAAAAGTACTTAAATAGAATATCTACTTCAATATTTATCTTTGGGTTAACATTTCACATCGAATGTCACAATTTCATTGTGGTTAGGGCATGCTTGGTGGTAGGGCATTTTGCGAAAACCCGCCTGGCTAGCTACCACCCTCATATAGAAAATCAAGCACCTAACGGTGTGTTCCGGCAGTTGTCCTTGAGAGCCAGTACTTCTAGGTTAGCCTGAACAACATCTTCGACCACATCATCACTTACCATCAGGTGAGATAGCGGTCAAAGGCAAACTATCAGGCATATAAAAAAAAATACAGGTTTTTATTTAAGTTTTTACCTGTGACATACCTAGGGACTGATGTACAAGCAAACTGACAGCGAATAGCAGCAATAACTGAAAGCAGAGGAATAGGGATACGTTTTGCTTTTTGTGTACGGAAGCCTAAAAATTGTGTTAATAAATTGCATTATTCTCCTTCCTCAGTCATTATATGGAATATGGAATGTGATATATTATAAAGAGTACGCAAAAAGGTAGAGTCGAAGCATATTATTTATGTATATATAGTTGATTGTACCACAAGGGAGCAAAATAATATCGACGCTTGAAAGGCAATAATTACCAAGCGACATGATGGCAACTTTACAGGAGAGCATTTTAAAGTTTTATTTTTTGGAAAAAAAATCGCCTATTAGTCATAGCAATTCGATTCTAACGATTTTTAAATAAACTTTATAAGCTTTGTGAATTGGCATTTAAAGATTATGAATATTCTCAATATTTCAAGAATTAGTGTCGGTTAGTTAAATTTTAATCAAAATCGCAATCAGGTAAAAATTACTTTCCGACAGCAAAAGTTTATTATAAAACATGTTAAATTTACTAAACCCCCGTATTTTACAATTGTGTTTTAAGCAAAATGATGCATCCAGAAGCAACAGATGTTTGGCATCTAGGTAAAATGATCGAACTAAAAACCAAGTAACTTTTGCTGCCAGGCAATTTCAACCATATTACAAATTAAATAAGGTATGTGTAGGATTTTATTGAACAAGTAACATACATTTAGATTTTAATACACAACGTTAAAGATATTAGTACACACAATTAGAGATTTTTTGACAAAGGTTTTCGACGGATACCGTCATTATCATCAACATCAAAACAGCCATTGTAGTAATATACAATCACTCACTGCTTATTATAGGCCTCCATCTTACAGGCTGCCCTAGTGCAGATGGTAAAGGTTTAGAGGCCTGTGACTAACCCTTTGTCAAACACTTCTATGTAAGCCTCTAAAGTCCGAATATTGCAGTCAAATATCTCGCAAAGTAGACACCTGATCTCATTAAGAACATTAGCAGTCGTTGTAAATAAGTAAGGCGTATATATTGTAAAACAAAATATTTATTAGAAATTTCAAAATATGAATAGGTGGAATAAAATTTCATTTAAAAAGAAAATTGCTGTCTTAAACTACTGATACGTTTCTTGAATTGGTATGGTTTTCTGATACCTACCTATTCATTACTTATTTAAATCAAATTTTAATCAACAATTTTAACTTTTTTTTTTTTTTTTTTTTTTTTTTTTTATGCTGGATAGGTTAGCCTTTGACCACTATCTCACCTGATGGTAAGTGATGATGTGGTCGAAGATGTTGTTCAGGCTAACCTAGAAGTACCTACTGGCTCTCAAACTTAACTTTTCCGATCAGCGTTTTTCAGGAGTCTTACACTATTATTACTCAGTAATTAAAAATAGAACTATCTACAATACTAATATCTGTTTTTTAAAGAAATTATTTTCAAGAAAAATAATTGAATCGCATACAACATTCTTTGATAATTGTATCTCAAATTTGTAACTATAAATTTGGGATACAATTCTCAATGAATATTCTGAAATTACCAAACGTTTTACGGATTTTACGAATGAAAATATTTTCGTAAACTTGCAATTATACTACATAATAATGATCAACTTTCACTAATTTATAGCTTCAGTTACTACTTATTAGGAAAATTAGGTTTTAGAAATAACATTTAAATCAAACAGAAATGTTATGCAATGTCACATAATAATAATAAAATTAACACTTGTATCTTATTATCACAATCAAATATTTATTAAAATCGAAGCTAAATTCCAAATGAAGTATTATATAGCCAGGTAGATATAGGTTACGAAGTGAAAATTATTGATTGAGATCCATTCATCGACATTAAAATAACAAAAGAAGGTTTATATAATCTACATAATTTAGTCATTAGTTTACTAGGAAGTTACATAGAGTATTATCAAAATTACCCATAATAATCAACATTGAAAATTTCAAATATTGAAGAATCACCGGGCTCTACGTCTTTAATATCTGAGTCTGGCAAATCATTGGCGTAAACGCAGAATATGGTATCTCGGTGAATTCATTGTGTAATTGAGTACGTATAACTTTGTCCTTGCAAAGTGTAACAAGGTTCTGTTTTGCCTTTGCTTTAAGCATATTTGAATAGTAACACGACATAAGAGGTACCATGGTCTTAAATTAGACTCCTTGAGGTAAATATTTGAAATGTTACTTTTTTCTAACACTTTCTTCATTATTATCATACAAACTTATATTTTTCTGTTTTTAGTTCGTCTTTCTTTGTGGTTGCTCTTTTTGAACCTAATTCCACTTCTTCATTAGAAGAAAATTCTAACGTTTAATCCATAATTAAAGGTTCTTCATAAGCAATTAGAATTGAGTAATCATCATACCCTAATATGTAATAAATGTACACGTTATATTAACATAAATGTTTACGTTTTATCAGTTTTGCCGTAATCCGTCAGATTCAGACCATCTCCCAATGGTAGAATGTGTAGGAGTGGCACTTACTTCCACGTAGCTTGCAATATTTATTTCTGTAATGCAATCCATCTTCATTGTTTTTAACTTTTTCTTCTTAGGCGTTGCTTGCAGTGAACGTTTCCGGTACAGTCAAATCAACCTACATGTTAAAAGTTCTTTATCTGGTTTATTTTTTGGTATGCCAATTTAGATTACAGAATAATCACCTGCTGGACATGGACTGTATTCTGTTGTCCAGATAGATCTGCAGGTAAATTTTTCAGAGTAGGACCCAACGAACTTCCAACAATTTTATCCATTAATGCTTCGCTATAGTTTTGGTGCTATTGCTCATAATTTATTGGCCCAGATTGATCATCAATCATTCGACCAGTATTTTCAGTGACATTGCCAGCAGAAAGAGTCTCACAAGTACTTGCAACGGCGGTCGTTGAAGGGCATTCCTTTGAAATCATTTAATGCAAAAAATAAAAATGATAAAAACGTAATATACCTACTATACATTGCCTTTTTTGTTTAACTACAGCGTGAAAATTTATAAAACATACCGGTTTATTCAAGCCAAGGTATTTGATAAATTGGTCTAATCGTTGCAGATTTTCATTTTTATTTTTGTAAAAGCCGTGATATGTTGGTCGCTAATAATTAAATTAAAAATTAGAATTTTCCGTTCTTTATTATTGAGAGCATTAATGATTAAATTATTTAACTAAGCAAGTACAAATCAGTTCAAATCCCTGCTATCCATACCGGCGTTTGACATAGCTTACTTAATTATCTTATCTACTTACTTATTACGATTATTATGTACCTAAAATCATGAATTAAAATCAATATAAAATGTGCATTATAAAATGTAATATTTATCAAATCTTTATATTGCACTTACCAAGTACACTTCAAGTTACGCGATGAAGCACTTTGAGCGATGTGTGCGAGCACACAGGTTGCCTATGCGACAATTCGGTGAAGTCTTAATCTTTACTTTGTTACCAAATACCACTAAAAAGCTGCTTTACAGTTTGGGTAACCGACAAAACAAAATACTTGCATAAGGGATAAGCTCAGTTTTATACAAATTGAAACCTGTTATTAGCATCTATGTAACAAAATCATTAAAAAAACCGGCAGGTAAAATATTACCAAACGACAAAATATATCCTGTACAGGGCAGGTAAATATTACTACTTGACGTTTTAAAGTTCATCGCATTTAGGTAAAAAGTACTAAGTGACAATAAATATATGGTTAAGGTGTGTCAAAAAGTCTTAAACTACGAGAAAAAAATATTTTTAATTAGGTAAAATGTCTTAAGCTTTATTCATTACCTAGTTACCGCAAGGCAAAAAATACTTTATGTTCAAACACATTATTTCGAGTCTAGGCAAAAATTACTAAGTGAAAAAAGTTAAAATCGAATAGATACTATGTGAAAGTTATTCATAAATTGGTATAATTTTAGTCGCTTGGACGCCGAAAATTGTGAAAATGTGTTTTATTTTAAGTTACTAAGCGACAACAAACTTTGTCCTAGCGGCACGAGAGTAGGACCAATCGACGCAGATTTTTTTCTGATTTCAATGATATATATAACTCAATATTGCCCAAAATGTCGCTTGGTAATTATTGCCTTTCAACCGTCGATATATTTCCGCCGAAGGTGCTATTTTGAATCCTAAGCGTAACGAAGGATATACTGCGATCAAGGAAAAAATATTTTACGACCGTGTACACTCTACGTTTCATCCTACTATGAGAAAAATAAATATTTATCTTTTGAATATGTTGTATACTATCACTCATAAATAAAAGAACTTAAAATGGTGCATTATGTAATTTTATTAATCTTGTATATAATATTAATAACTAAAATTGTATACTTTTTTTCAAATAATTTTCTTTATCGAAATTCGTGAAATTTTATTTTGCTGCCTCGAACAGACCACATTCGTGCGTGCTTCATTTGTTTTAATTTTCTTAATAAACGATTCTCCTAATACGTCTATGACGCTTGACCAACTATGCCCTGCAAAGGACAATATAAATGTTCAGTCCTAATTCAAATAGGTACAGACTAACCAATGATTGTTTTTTTTAAATAGATTAAGTATAGATTTAGTACATTACTGCAGAATCCAGTAAGCAAGCCTTCCTGGGCAAGTATGAGTTAATGAGAAGAGCTAAAAAGATTGCGTTTAGTTCTGAACATTGTTCTATTCTTACATTACATGAATGTTTTAGTAAAAAAATATAAATTATTGTTCTTGAAACTCCATGTTAATTTTAAAAAGGAAAGTTTTAATCCAACATGATCTATAAACTGAAATTTCTAAATACAAACATAAAATTCCACACTATACTCCTACAACATTACTAAGTACAAAACGCAACGTGCATACTTTTTCTGCGTCGCGTTTAGTGTCACATTCTATAAAATGGCTGTTAAAGGCTCCAAATATACCTATCTCATAAAATGTCATACCAAAAAGAGAGATAGATTTGGAGCCTCCCTCCTAATAATGTTACCGAGTTATAATGGCTTAACTCTAATCTGTGTCTGGTGCTATGTTTTTTTTTCTAAGCAGATCTAAAGACCTAACTGTCCAGTATATAACATGACACTGGCAAATGCACAAGACGTGAGAGTCAAAAATCACGAGATAGGGAAAAAAAGAAAATCTGTCCTGTAAGTAAATTACAATGCGATTAAAATAAGAATAGGATCGGCCTAGCGCCATGTTGTGACGTCAAAACAAGAACTTGGTGCAGTGTGCAAAAAATAAATGATAAAACATGTATAAATTAATAAAGAAAATAAAAAAACCGACTGCAAATAATTTATTTTCGTTAAATGTTTTATCGATCAATTGAAATTAAAACTGCCAGTGAATATATATATGGAATCTTTTTTTAAAGCCAATCATTTTGATACCCAACACGATGGCTTTGGAAGAAAAAATAAATAGTTTTTCTCACTATATGGCGTCTAAAATCCACCAGATAGTTTTTTATTTTTTTATGTACATAGTGTCACTTGAGCTATCAAGATAAATCTAACGATATCTCTTACATTAAAATCGGTTAAGCCGTTTAGAAGTTGCGGTGAAATAAAGAAACTCACAAACATACATACATACATGAAACCTGTAAACTTAACACACGTTTATGTGAGCAGTCGTGTATAAAAACAAGAAGTCATAGGTAGGTAAACAAAGTTGTAGGTGACTATAGGTACAGCAAACACAGATATAATTTGAACTGATTTTATTTGTTAGCAATATTTTGTACTTAGGTTTCTTAATTTGAATCGCTTAGTTCTTCGATACCGCATGTCCTGATGGCCCACTGAGTCAGACTCATCGTTATCATCGTAACGGGTATCAAAAACAAATATAACATATTAAACAGTCAAAAAATAATTAAACGAGAAGATCAATAAACACTCGGAAACGTGTCGCGTAGTAGTACACTGTCGAAGAAATAAGACTCTGATGCCCGCGTTTTCATCAAACCAAAATGGCGTCTGTACTGTCTACCTTAAAAATATGAATTTATTAATATTTACAATTTCGAATCACTCGTTTAAAATTACCTATAAATATATGGTACTGCTTTATTTTTAAGTTTGTTCTGCTGATCGTACTTATTAGAGTGAATATGAGTGAAGTTAGCCGAGAGCCAGTCCTATTCTTAAGGTTGAACTGGCCGGTCACTTCTCCATACAAACGTCGTAGGGTGATCACTCCCTTATTTGAGATGTTAGGTCTAGACTTAAGCTTAATACCGATTCATATCGTCATTATCTAGGCTTGTATGATGCCAAAATTATAAAAAGATAATTAAGTTGTAAGTTATGAGCCTCGAATACTTTATATGAAAATGTTTCGAGGCTCATAATTCTCAAGTCAATTATTTTATTAAAATTTCGGCATCATACAAGCCTAGATGATGACGAGATCAATCGGTATTGTGCTTTATTTTGGACCTAAATTCTCAAAAAAGGGAGTGATCACCCTACTACGTTTGTATAGAAAACGGGCAGGCCAGTTCACCCTTAATGAATAGATTCAGGCGTTAATTTGCGGAAATCCGTTTTTAATTTTTCTCGATCGTGCGCTTGAAGAGTCAAGACCTCCTGAGGATGCTTCGTGTAGAAGCGAAACGCGTCGATAATTCTTCCAGTTTGGCTGCGTGGCGTTTGTGACGTCACCTCGGCTTAGCAGGAAAATTAAGCGGAATTGTCACTAGATATATTTTTATATTTTATAAGTGTTTTATTAAAATATTAATTTGATGTTTTCTGAAAATATTTTAAAAGTAGGTATTTGTTATTAGTCCTATTCTTATTTTAATCGCATTGTACATACTTACTTACTGGACAGTAGGAGATTCCAACTTTAAAATCTCGCTTCTTACTGGACAGTGAATAAGTCTCCGGTAGAGTTCACTTTCTGGATGCGTTTCAGAGATGTTATGGCAACATTATATACCATTTTCGAGAAAATATACCGAAACCTTTATTAATTAGATTTTATATAATAATAATTATTTTTATATTACTAGCTAATTAGGTATATTGAAATAGTAGATTATGATACAAGTAAGCTTAGTTGCTCATTATACACGAGACTGTGTGTTGCAGCCCGAGCCGTAGGAGAGGGCGTAAATCAGCCGAGTGTATAATGATCAAGTTGCTCACGAGTTTCATACGCACTTTTTCAACACCCTTGCGAGGAAAAAAAATATATATTGCACAAATGCGATACAAACAACATATATTATGGAAAATAGCGAGCAAGTTTTTTTTTTGCGCGCGGCAAATGATTATTTTTGATTACATATAAACCTCTTTGATGTTACAAATCTGTATTACCCGGTTAAATTGAAAATGCTCTGTTTACTCGCATATAATTTGCAGTTAGGTACTAACTTAACTTTGTAGGGATAAATTACCCGGTTAAATTGAAAATGCTCTGTTTACTCGCATATAATTTGCAGTTAGGTACTAACTTAACTTTGTAGAGATAATTCTATTACACTCTAGTATAAAATATTATTATGCACGAGGGTGTTATAGTTCGGTTTATGGCCCTAAGAATGATATAATACAGCTCACTTTACGAGCAAGGGTGTTAAAAAAAATATTACGTAGATTCCGATCCGACTTGCACATGCCCGGTTTTTATAATTTGTTAGTAGGTACTTTAGTTTGTACTAAATGTTGTTCAGAAATCAGACCAATATGTGTGTGACTAGAGTAAAAACGATTTATAAAAATAAACCGTTTCTTATATGTGGACACCTTTTCATAATAAACGTGTTGTTTTTATTAATATCTATTTCTTACGCAAACCATAGTAATCACACATCAACAGACAACAACAACCTTTCTCTGTAGATCAGAGAGACACCACTTACTTGATTGAAACAACAAAGGGATACCTGCATCGATCAAATTAATGACAGATACATAAGTATATAAATAAAGACACCAAAAATATTGTTTGCATTATTACTCACTAGGGGCGCCGGCGGTCTCAGCGCTGCGCTGACGTACCACACCAAATGTATATTGTACCGCTAACAACGCGCGCCATGTTATGATAACATGCCTCTAGCGTGTTTTCATATTCATAGCTTCGCATAGTTGTTGGGTAACTTTTAATAACAGTAATTTACGCTGCATCTGTAACAGTTAACATGCAAAACCCGATTGGTTACATTCTATCTTACCATTCTTTTTCTTATTCCTTCGCCTAGATATTCTTATGTTAACACAAAACAACACGCAACACGCGATACGTCCACCGTATTCTGCAAATGTGAGTTTACTAACATTAGGTACTGACGGAATGGCAAGCAAAAAACACGTGTTATTTTAGTTGGCCTGTCAGTTATAGAATGTTATGTTAAGTAGGTATGCTATTTTTAGCAACAACAAAAGCGTCAACAAGTTTGTTAATGTTGCTGAGTAACAATAGTACAATCCTACCTTCTGGTGATTTGGGTCGATCGATAAATTCAACGCGCTGTGAATGAAAGGGAACACCACGTGGGAGAGAGAAAGAAACAATGTCAACGTGTTACAAGCTGTCTGCCGGGTCTCTACCAAACAACTTCCAAACAAAAAGTTGTTGGGAACTTGTTTTGTTTGTTCATATTTTACAAATAGGGCTGGGCTGAGGCTGAGTAGAGTAGAATAGGTAAAGTTACTCACTCGCAACATCGTCCATCGATCACAAGAACTAGTCATATGTAATTATGTACCCCTATATATTTATTAGTATAGTAGGTAACATATATTATGTAAGTATAGCAAGTAAAAATTAGATAGGTAGGGTTACCTGTATTAATAGTTCTATGAATGTTTTTTAAAGTTTAGGTTGTCCTAAGAATATTATAGTTCATCCTAAACTAAATTCCTATCTAGACCTATTAGGTATAGTTTTCTTAACTCCTACGATATGTGTAATTTTTCTTCAAAAAAAGTTAAATTTGCATAAAAAAATATATCACATAAGAACTAAAACAGAGAAAAATATGAGGAAATTGTGTTTTCACCTGTTTCAGTAATTTTAACATGATATGCACAAGTGGTTATAAAGTTCCTAAAAGTGAGAGGGTGCAATATATTTATGAAAAATATAGGTTAGCCCCATTCCAACATTAGATTCTATAGAATTCTAAGCCTTTATTAATAAAGCCAGCCAACAATTAAATATTGTCAAATTAAATATTTGACAATATTTAATTGTTCATCGTCTAATCATTCGTTAACAAATTTAAAATTTTCTGGAAACTATTGTAAAATTATTATTTGGCGCAAGGACCTGTATTGAAATCTGAGGAAGCGAAGGATTCTAAGATTCAAAATTCAAAATATAGAGATAAATTTGCTGCCGAGTGTAGCACACAATTTTTCACCTAACTTCAGCTATGAAAATGCTATGTGCAAGAAAAATAACTTAAATATTGTAATAAATTTGCGTTAATATCTAAAATTAAAAGTAAAACTACTGAAACTCTCAATATATAAAGTAAATGCATTATTCTAGAACTTTTATAGAGGTTCGAATCTCAAAAACTTTTTCCACGCTAGCGGATAAAAAGTCTATGTATGTCCACCTAGATTTCGTATGATAAACAACACTGATATCTGATTTGACTGTATTGACATTGACACGTGTAAAAGAATAGTACATTATACATCGAGGGGAGAAAACGATCTATTTCTGTTCGAGAGTTTGCTTAAAGGCAACTCAAGAACAGAAATAGAACTTTCTTCCGAGTGATACATAGTGCTTTATACACACATTTATTTACACCTACGAGGAAAATAAAATCATTATACGTTTTCTCGTACTTATCTTGAAACTTCTCAGGCAGTATAAGTTCTTTATGACTTCTTGAGCTGCATTTCTTATTTCTGGTGGCGTCATCATTGTAAAATCGTCACTTTCACTATCAGATGACATTTTGGAAAATTATTTAGAATAATTAAAAGCGTACTGTTAAAATACCAATTTAATAAAAAACAAAATTTAACCAAACATAACAAATTGTCGCGCTTTTTTTCTCGTAGTGCAAAAAAAAAAGGTTGGCAACCTCCTTTCACTAAAAATCCAGTACAAATAAAAATCACACCTCTTTTCTCTAATTATTTGATACAAAACCTTTTTGAGATTGTATTTTTTTATGTTAGCAGCCAAAGAAACAAAAGAATGCTACCAGGGCAAGTATGGATTTTCATACAACATTCCCTCACTGCTACGGAGGAATGCTACTGAAGGAATGAAAATCCATATAACTTTCCCTGCCGTGCATTTATAAGGAAGAAATGATGAACTTTATAGCATGTTTTTAAAAGAGTAATGAGATGCGAGTGGGTGTGGCATAAATAATATTTTACCTTTACCACTTAAATAAAAAAATTATAAATCTTTATGTCTCTAAAACTGTGGCTCTTAGGAAAAAAGTATTTCGACATTTTTATAGACTAGTATCTGATCTACAATTTTGGTCTGGGCTAATTTTACGATAAAACGACCGTTTTAGCTGAAAAACACCCGTTTTGTGACCTTTGATCCGAGTATTTTTTTTTCCAGGTGTTGGATTGATGAGGCCTTTTCACATTTCATTTATAATAGTGTTTTGAACAATCCTACCAATTTTCAACTGAGTGTAAATTTTTGTAACCTTGGATTGAACCTCTAAATTGACCGGATTATTAAATAAAGATTAATTTATTAATAAACCTAGTTCAAACATAAAATGCGCATTATTAGGGATGACTCAAATACTGCTCGTCAGATCTCACTCAAATTTAAATGGGACCACATGACAAGCACCAGCTTTCGAATGTAAAAAAACAAAATCCATACACCATGTAAAGAGTCATGACACATACAAAAAAACTTTTTTGAATACCTGAACCTACTTTTTTTAAAAGAAGGCTAAAGCGCGTGTCGCGTACTCCTACAGAGTAAGACGTGGGGTGACCAAGGGCGCGCCACACTCGTGACAAACATAGGTGGGCTCCCGTCTTGCAATCCGGTGCAGGTACCCGCGAAAGCATCCGTGCCCGGCTACTACCTGCACGATTCGGAATGGGAGAGAGACATGTTGCCTTGATAGCCAGCGACATATGTGGGGGTGAACTGCCTCCAACGTCACCAAGCCAGCTGTTGTGGACTGAAGGTCCTTGGCCCATCTTTGGATCAGGGCGGCTTGAGAAGCTTCCCTAATGCATTTGACTTCTTTGAGGCTGGAATGTTTGCCCCTGACCCCATGTACGTACGGTATTCGTATATATCTGCGAGCATCTCTCCTATGTCTTCCAGGGGGGGTCGCTCGCAAGAAGTGTGGCCGCCTTCCAAGAGACTGTGTGTTAAAATATTATTGCTATCACCGCTAATACCTTCTTGGGTCTTAACAACAGGGTCTTATTGTGAACGGTGAGAGCATCTATCCAAATAGAGGCCCTGAACAGTGCTCTACTCTGAATTATTCCGTAGTATAAGATTCTCTACATTCGGCAACAATTGTCAATAGGACATGCATCGTCGTATGTGATCGCACCATCATCATCACTGTGATATAAGATACTAACCGCGTCGTATTCTTGACTGTCACACATATTCTTTGTCTAGAATGCGCAGGCTGGTGGTAGCATCCAACCCCATCTCTGTTAATATCGTACTAATTAATTTTGCTATAGCTACATTTCCTATGATTAGCGGAGCACCGCCTTAGTTCACATGTGCTAGTGAAAAATTAGACGTCAATATATAAATCACAAAGAACAGTGCGGGACAGCAAAAGACAAAAACGCACTCCCGTTTTTATAATTTGATTTCCTTTTTTAAGTTCTTTAATACATTCCATACATTGCTGACTATTATTTTCCCATTTTACTGAATATTTTTTTACCTTACATTCGCCTCCCTCATGTGAAATAATAATGAAGCGATGACGCGATGTGTTAGCCTTATATTGACATAGTCTTAGCGGTTGAAGGGAAGCGATATGAGCAGTCAAGTGGATATTGGCCTGTAACTGTGGCATACGGATGGACAAGTTGCTCTTAACTGTCTTTTTTCTTTGTAAAATTATTTTTCTGTTCTTTATTTTTTTCAGGCAGACAGCAGCTAAGAGTGACACGTTTTTGCCTTTGGATACGGAACCCTAAATATACAGTAGGTACCTTAGTAGTCTAAGTACTCATTTAGCATATCACACTCATATTCTAACTTGTTGTTACTAGTATTACTGTGCTATTATTACATTGAACTTTTAACCCCTATAAAGTTGAATGCTACAGTTTGCGTTTTGTGTCTTCATGCTGAAAAGACAAGTACCGATTAGGCTGAAACCTGGTTTACGCATAAGATACTTTCATCATCAACATCTCTTTTCATCATTGTCTACTCGGGTTTAGCCATGAGGCGCAACTAGTAGGAAATAAAACTCAAATAGATAAAAAGTTTCATATTATTTTTGCGTTAAGATACTCTCACTTTTTTTAAAACGAAATGGCCATGTGGTTCCTGTTTTCAATTCGTAGATTCCGCTCCTGAAAATAATAATAAGATTAATTACCATATCATCATCATCACCATCATTATCTTCTTCTTCTCCCTACCGTTATTACACTCATGTGAGGTCGGTACAATATGCCATCTCTGACAGCACAAAGGACAACATAAGCTTTATATACAATATGGTTGTACTACGATCCGTCACTTCTCCATACAAATGTACAAGAGTTATCACTCTCATAATTAAGGTTTAGGTCCATTACTGAGTAAGAAATCGATTTATCGCTGTATTATCTGCACTATGTTTTAAACCACGCAAACACTACTCGCTGAATACATTGCAAACGCTCACTTCATAACTGAAATACGAGAATTTGCACTGTTTGCGCGCAAACGATTATAACCGATTAGCAGCCGCGCTTATAACATCTGATAACTGTCAATTTGCTTCTTCGCAATCAACCCAAAATAACCTTCCCTTCAGTTATCGACAATAGAAGTATTTAATTTCAAGGCATTCTATTGTACAATTCAACGGTAAAAAAATTGTGCACAAGATTGTTTTATGTATATAATTCAAACCACACAACAAAAATCTGCTCATTTATCTGTCATAATTTGAGTTTGACGTTTGTGCAACGCTGCTCTATACCTGTTAACTGTGAGCGTTATATGGAACCGGAGGTGACGCCGTAGACATAGAAGAAAGAGTGGGGAAGTAGGCCATCTCCGGCCCAATTCGAGATATAATTACCTACCACACTTGCCTGTCTCAGGGTTGTCACTTTTAGCAAAAT
The DNA here is from genome assembly GCA_963890685.1 of Plagodis pulveraria. Classification (NCBI taxonomy): domain Eukaryota; kingdom Metazoa; phylum Arthropoda; class Insecta; order Lepidoptera; family Geometridae; genus Plagodis; species Plagodis pulveraria. Next base: position 11,473,688 of record OY982951.1, read on the forward strand.
TTTAATTCAGTGCGTAGAAATTGGCAAGGGCCGGGAAGTTGTGTTTTTTACTTATGTTCAAAATATTTAATATTATGATCTTTCATAAGAAGTGATTAAATTATTACATAAGAAAAACATCGTAATACAACCTCAAAACTAACACCCGTCTCTTAGACCATAATTAATATTTGTTGTTGTTACGAATGGTTACGATTCGACCTTTGTTCTATTTATCTGATTCACAATTACGATTTTATAACTGTAAGTATTTAGTTAGATACTATACCTACCTACAATACTGAGAAATAGAAATGACTAAACGTAAACCAATCAATAGCGGCATATCAATTGACAGATCAAAAATACCTAGGTAATACATTCTAGTGGGAAAGTAGGCCTGCCTACTTCATCCGTCTGGTAGAAAACTACCTAATACAATCTATAGGTATCTCACTCATCATCAAGTAAAAATTATAGGTATGCTATAATAAGTGATTTGCTTACTTTTCCTGTTCAGTAGGTAATCTTATTACAATTGTGGTGTATGTATGTTTAGCACATTATGAACCGCGTCTGCGTGCAAACAGTGCAAATAGCCCATATTTGCGTGACTTGAACCGCGGGGCTAGGCTTATATGTAAACAAATTATAAAAATATAACCGACGCGAAAGTTCGCTTCTATTCAAGTCAATTATTTTTTTATAAATTTGTAACGATACTACTTGTATAATGAAGAGATAAATTGATGTCTTCCTTAGTTCTAAGACTGAAAACCTTTGTTAGAGTCAACATTTGTATAAAGAAGTGAGTGACCATTCCACACTTTAAAAAAATACAGACAAACTGATAACCTGCCCCGTTTTTGATTTGTTGAAAAGAATATGCTTTTGCTAGCACAGAGGACATCGCTTAGACGAAAAAAAGTAGACAGATGTCGACAATGCAAACATTTCAGTCAACTATGTGAGGTATCTATGAAAACGAAAAACTGGCCAAGTGCGTGGACTCGTATACCGAGAGTTCCGTACCTCACAGAATTTCGCACATTTTTTATTATACAGTTCCAAATCTTTGGCTTATGTCAGACCCGCAATAGGCCGGTCTTTGTTGTATAGTACCACCAACTTAACTGTGCAGTTTTCGAGGGCGCTACTGGTCATGGAAATCAACTACAGACTGTCACAATTTGAGGGAAAGTTTTAGTTCTTTTTTCTGCCACCTGAACAGTTAAGTTGGTGGGTCTGTACATTAGATATTCGACTATAATCATACTAAGCTTGACGCGTGTACCTAACTGTTTTACTATAGAATAAAAGTAAACAAATATAAATAAACAGGATTCTTGTGCCCTCATTTTTTTGGAAAATTTTGTTTTATTATATTTAATTAACTAAAAATACTTAAACTCCGATTTAAGGTGTAGTTTTGAATATGTGTTCAGTATCAACAAAAAAAACTTTTATGTGTCGTTGCAATGTGGAGGAACCCTGAATGAGCAAGGCCTGGCTCGCACTGTTTTTCATTAGTTTTTTCATTTATGATAACGCAATGACATAGGAAAAAATTTTAACGACAGTTTTTCGCCGGTCGCCTCCCTGACGCTTATCCACCTGGAAGTGTTCTTGTTAGTAGTACCGAGTGTACTACTAACAAGAACGCTCCAAGGTGGATTAGCTTTTTGGGTTATCAAGATTCGTTTACTTATATAGCGCTTTCCATAGAAACGCATTGCATTAAAATATATAATAACTAATATTTTAAAAGTATTGAAAAACTTAAAACAATATTTTATAAAACACTTAAAAATATATCTAGTGACAATTCCGCCTAATTTTCCTGCGAACCAGTAATTCTAGGTTAAGCCTATTAACACCATCGACCACATCATCACTTACCATCAGGGGAGATTGTGGTTAAAGGCTCACCTATCAGAAATAAAAAAAACTGACTTTTCGGTTCCATGAAAGTTAAGGTGTCCATTAGTATGAGACGCTATAACATTTTTCTGAAAGAAAAGTGAGTTCTAGTGCCGCGTCTCCTTCCCCGGAGTGACTAGCGTTGCAAATATGGTTATCTCGGAAGAGGTTATATCTCAGCTGTTTGGTGTACAGACATTGGGTTCGTGGTGGTAGCTCATCTTATGTTTTCACGACTGCCTAAAAAAGGAGCGTTATTTTTTCAAGGTTCATGTCTGTTTGAGAGTTTCTTTATTCCACCATAATCTAAACGGATAAATCGATTTTAATGTATAAGATATTTTAATGTCAAGTGATACTAGGTAAATAAAAAAAAACTGGTGGATTTTAGACGCCATATTCTGCATCAAAATTTTTTTTTTCATCCAAACCCACTGAGTTGGATATCAAAATGAAGGGCTTTAAAGAACGTTTTCATGAATATATATTACTTGCTGTTTTAGCTTCAATGGAACGATAAAATGTTAACGAAAATAATTTATTTGCAGTCTGGTTTACCTTTTTAATTAATTTATACTTAAGATATCAGTTCCGAGAGAGTTCAGAGTTAGAAGACTCCTATTACATAGTAAATCATCATCTGATTAGTTGAGAGAGCATGAGAGCACGATATGTTTCTGCATACACGCGCGAGGCGTTGTCGTCGTCGCATCGGCGATGCTTTTTTCTAGTTGTGCAATTGTCGTTTTCATTTACATATTGACTTACTGACTCTACCTCTAATTCTTGGGGTTGGAGTGGAACAAAATACAGAATATTTAATCATACCTACAAATCGTCTTGGAGTTGAAGTGGAATGATTTTTGGGGTTTAGTGGAATAAGCCGTTCAAACTTATCTATGTTTGCCAGCATGCTGGGCGCGCTGCCAAATGGTAATGTTAGACGGCCTGTTGAAAAGGCAATGCAATGCTTTCGTTGTTACAGCTGTATTGTTGTATATAGTTTCTAGTGTCTGTTAATAAAGACGTATGGCGGCGATAAAAAACAAGTTACTCTATTAATATATGATCAACGCTTTAAGCAGTCCATAAAGATAACGAACAGTGCCCTCGTAGCAGGTCACCCTTGGTCATAATCTACCTTTAAATATAACTTTTATGTAAGGTTGATAAGATCTTTTCCGGTTCGGTTAGAGATAACGGGCCCTTTTTCTTTCAAAGCCTAAAGTCAAAGTCAAAATCATTCAATTTAGTTATCTACGACGCTCTTATGAAGGTCAATTACAAATTTTAATATTGAAATATTCTACATTGTACTGCCACGTTCAGAAAAAAGAATTGTATAGAGCCACTGCGAGAAGAACGAAAAGATCTTATAAACTATCCATACGTCCGCCTTGTATGTTTAACAGCTGGTCGTTTAAAAGCATTTACTTTCGTGAAGAAATTGCAGTCAATCGCATACGAGATCTTTTACGTTCCAATTCTACCAATCATGTATGCGTTCAAAATCTTCAAAAAAAAGTAATTAAAATATTGCCTGTGAAACCGGTTTGACATGAACTGAGATCAAAATTGATATCATCAGGGACCCAACTCCCATCTCTTAATTCAGTCTTATTTTAACCTTACATTAACAATTTTAATTTGCTCTACCACATGTCACTGTAATACTGAATCAAGACATTTGTGCGATAGCGCTATATGAACATTATTGTGTCGTGACGGCCGTGGTACGAATCTTGGTATCAATATTTTAAGTTTTAAATAATGATGTTGGTTATCCGTAATAGTTTTTAAAAGGTGGGAGTTGGGCCCCAGGACAAGTATAAGCTGATCTTAGTATAGTTAGAGGCGTTTAGTAAAAGAACCGTGAAATTGGCAAGCCTGTACTGGTGCTAGACAGCATAGATAGATAGACTTTTATTGAAACTTGAGTAAGCAAAATTGCTGAAGGGGAAACGTGGTTTAAGTATAGAATAGTGAGCGTAGCGAAGGTTTCAAAGGCACGAGACGCAAAATAACTTCGCTGCTGAGCGCAACACACTATTTTTCACCTCACTACAGCTAGAAAAATGCTAGATGCAAGAAAAGTAGCTTAAATAGTGCAGTAAATTTATACTTACAATTAAAAGTAAAATTACATTGATTGCTTATAAAGTTAATACATTTTTCTGTTTTTTTTTTATTTAGGTTCTTATTTGAAAAACCGCTGGCCACTTAGTGAATACAAAGCAATTTTTAACACAGATTTGTAGATTTCAAATGATAGACTGCACCTTTCTTTTGTGAGGTGAAAAAAACATCTGATATCGCGGATAGCAAAAGACAATGAGAAAAGAATATAAATTTACCTGTACCCATCTACTTCATTTGTAATACTTTGTATTTTCAGGAAACATATATTTATTACTACTTAACCTATTGATTGGCTACGTAATTTCCTCTCACAAAACATTTATTACACAGTGATCTATGTATAAGGTTAGAAATAGCCTGTCTAGGCATATTTATTTTCTTTAAATCTTATCTTGGGTCGGCCTAAAGGCCGTTTTCAACATCGAAGCAAGGTAAACCTTGCTTCGATGTTGAATAAACGAAACCTCGTTATGATCTAATCTATTTGTTTACATTTACAACTAAAATAACGACTAAAAGACTGTATCACTGGTTGGTGTTTTGAGGACTTGGGTTCGATCTCCGACTATGCTATAGGGTTTTTCTGAAAAGTAATTCTCAATACCAGTCCGGAGTCTGGAAATGTGCCCAGAAGGTGAAGGTCTCACCTTGTATTACACGGTTATAACATGTCTGGAGATACGCAGATGTCTGAACAGATACTTCTGTCTGTCCCCCGTCCCCACCTCCCCGCCCTCCCCTTGGAATACGGCATGCCGATTTCACGGTTCTTTGACTTCTTCTTTTTCTCCTTTAGATGGCTTATGCTGCTTGACGTTTTTCACTTAACGCGTTTAACTATACAGGCATTTGTTTGATTGCGTTTAGTTTCCATGGCAATATAAGTACTGATTGGTGGAATGATAAGATCTCGTATGCGATTGGTTGCAATTTCTTGATGACAGTGAAAGCTCGTGAATGCGTTTAGTTGAGCTTTACGTCAGATATCGTACATTTAGTGCCGATTTCACCGTGAGTATTAACAACAAAACGCGTTTAAGTAAACGAAGTTCTGCTTTTAAACGAGATCAAATGACGGTTTTGATCACTCATCTCAAAAATTTTATGAGTCAAACGCGTAAACTGAGTTTGGCTCGAACTAATTGCGTTTCGTTTCAACGCTAAAGTCCGCCCTAAAATGGCCTTTATTCAGACTTGCAAAATAATAAAGTTTCTATTCCGAACGGCCCTGCCGACTGAATGCAGAATATGAATACAGAATAGAACCTTTAACTGGGTATTACCTGTAGTAAAATAACATTAGAAAATGTCTACCCATTCGTGTAGAAAATTCGTAGTAAATTGTAATAAATGCATAATTGAACCCGTCTCAATCATAACTCATAAGTCCCGTGTTCAGAAGCCTATCTTGACAAGAGGGTTCAGAATAAATTTGAAGGAATGATGGCCGAGCGGTAATAGAATGGACTGCCGTACCGCATTTGCCTGGTTCAATCCCCACCGCCGGCTTGACCTTCACCGCATGGTGGAAGGGCATTTTGCAATTGCCCGCCTGGCTAGCTACCACCTTCAAGTAGAAAATCTGTCGTCAAGCACCTAACAGTGTGTTCCGGCCGTAGTCCTTGACAGCCAGTGAAATTACATTAGACTTTACAACTATGTCTCAAGGTGACGGGCGCAGTGCAATTCGTGACTTGTGATGAAATGCATCTGTTATAGGCAGAGGTTAGTCCGCTTAACATCAGGTGAACCTCGAGCTTGAACCGTCAGAATAAGATTAAAAAAAACATACCCTTGTTTTGAAACATTTGCAGTGCCCATATCCATCAAAACTCCAGTGCATGACGATAGTTGCGCTTCCCAGACGTTGCTGCAACGTCTGCCAACCAGATGATTGTAGTATAGTGTAGCAGCAAACAACTCAGGAGCCCTGTAGTGAGAGCAACTGCTAAACCAGCATCCTGGCTGAGGGTTCACGCCTCGATTTGGATAGAAGTCTGCGTTCCCAATTGGTTTGTGTATGCCGAGAATCCCTGCATCGGTATGGATGATTTCTAAGTAGCGTCCAGATTGAACGTTGAGAGCGTTCTTGTTATAAGTCCATCCTGGTGCGGCTGGATCCAAACCTATAAATGTTGAATATTTCATATAGCTAAACTTTGTAAGACATTTACTGATACTCCTAATGCCTCACAGAGACGATGTCCATATTATGTTGATCATAGTTTTATGCCATTCCAATGTCTGGAACGAAACTCATAACTATCTGTCTGTCCCTATGTATGCTTAGATCTTTAAAACTACGCAATGGATTTTGATGCGGTTTTTTTAATAGAGAGAGTGATTCAAGAGACAGGTAGATAGAAGGAAGGTAGGTAGAAGGGAATATATAATACATGCATGATATAAAAGAGAAACACTGATAATTTTAGAGGTCTCTAATGTGATGTCAAAAGTAAACCCTAAAGAAAACATGTTTGTATTGTCTATAATGACAAAAAAGCTGTGAACGTTGAATATATAGACATTCTGTAGTATATTTAATATCAGCATTGCAACCCTGGTTGTATGTGATTCAAGAGACAGGTAGATAGAAGGAAGGTAGGTAGAAGGGAATATATAATACATGCATGATATAAAAGAGAAACACTGATAATTTTAGAGGTCTCTAATGTGATGTCAAAAGTAAACCCTAAAGAAAACATGTTTGTATTGTCTATAATGACAAAAAAGCTGTGAACGTTGAATATATAGACATTCTGTAGTATATTTAATATCAGCATTGCAACCCTGGTTGTATGTGATTCAAGAGACAGGTAGATAGAAGGAAGGTAGGTAGAAGGGAATATATAATACATGCATGATATAAAAGAGAAACACTGATAATTTTAGAGGTCTCTAATGTGATGTCAAAAGTAAACCCTAAAGAAAACATGTTTGTATTGTCTATAATGACTCTATAGTGATTCAAGAGACAGGTAGATAGAAGGAAGGTAGGTAGAAGGGAATATATAATACATGCATGATATAAAAGAGAAACACTGATAATTTTAGAGGTCTCTAATGTGATGTCAAAAGTAAACCCTAAAGAAAACATGTTTGTATTGTCTATAATGACAAAAAAGCTGTGAACGTTGAATATATAGACATTCTGTAGTATATTTAATATCAGCATTGCAACCCTAGAGGTTAGTGATTCAAGAGACAGGTAGATAGAAGGAAGGTAGGTAGAAGGGAATATATAATACATGCATGATATAAAAGAGAAACACTGATAATTTTAGAGGTCTCTAATGTGATGTCAAAAGTAAACCCTAAAGAAAACATGTTTGTATTGTCTATAATGACAAAAAACCTGTGAACGTTGAATATATAGACATTCTGTAGTATATTTAATATCAGCATTGCAACCCTGGTTGCTAGTAAGAATTGAACAACAATGAAAGTTTGGCCAGAACATGAATTTTCCACTGTAAACGAGACACAGACATCTCGTACTTATTTTTATTTTTATTAACCTTTTATTCTTTTTCCTTGAAATTTAGTCGATTAGTGTAAAAGTAGTTAACTACTATATTATTATTACGTGATGTAATATTTTGGCGCTTAAATGTAATTTGAGCTGGTTTCAGGTTACATTTCAAGATTTAAAGTATTTTCCGTTATCGTAGAGTAATATGCATTTTTTGTAGTAAAGCCAATGAATATTTACTTTCGAAAACCGTTTGAATAACAACAATGAAATCTACACAAGCCTCAGGATAATTCTGTAAAACCGACCCTCAACCGCCGAACGGGATTGTACAGATAATACAAACCGGGAACCGCTTTCTGTTAGTATAATTGTCATATATATAAATTACTTCTACTGCTGGTTTTCCAAGTTGGTGTGGTTGGTAGTACAAATAAGGGCAGTAGGTATCTTTTTAAAGATCTTCACTCTAATTTCTACACAGCCGTGCCCTGACAAAAGTTACAGTTACACAAAGACCCTTTGAATGTACTATTAAAACTAACAAGTTTTAGGGTAGATTTATATTAGAGCGGGCCGTGCCCGGGGCGTGCCGTGCACGTGGCCCGTACGGGGCACGGATTTGAAACGTTACATACATTTTGTATGAAGCAATTTATATTAGACCGTGCCTGATCCGTGTCCCGTCCGGGCCCGCCTACTAACGTACGGACGGGCTTCGCCCCGGGCCCGCCCCGTCCACGGCCCGGCCCGGACACGGCCCGGTCTAATATAAATCATCCCTAAATATAAATATTTACCAGTGATACGAGCCGCCCAGCCATTAGCAGTGCGTCCAGCAACGCCCACAACGTGAGCGCCTAAGCTAAAACCAACCAAGTGCACATCGTTCCAATTGCCATCAGTAGTATCGACGAGCCAAATCAAAAAGTTTCCCAAATGCTGACCAACGTTCGGGACAGCCGCAACAGCAGTAGTGTAAAACGTGCTAGCAATAGCACTCCAATCGACAATAATTACGTTACAGTCTTGGGCAGCAAGGAATGCAGCCGTAAGGTAAGTGTTAACTGCATCGCTGGCGTTGCCGTACCATCCATGGACGATAACACTCATCGGTCGGCTAGTGAGGTAGTTGGACGCCTCAACTGTATGTATATCGCCATCACTAATCAATTGGTGGTTGTGTGGATTTTGTCTGGAAAGAAAATCTAGTCTTCATTTTACAATTCATTGGATTCAATTTTGAATCCAATGTATTGTAAAATGCTCAAATTAATTGTATAAATTGAAGCATTTTGCAACATTAGATTCAAAATTGAATCCAATGAATTGTAAAATGCTTCAATTTTGAAGTAATAATAGCCGAGCGGTTACAGCTATGGACTGCCGTACCGCAGTTGCCTGGTTCGATCCCCATAGCCGGCTCTAGCTTCACCGCATGGTGGTAGGTCATTTTGTGATTGCCCGCCTGGCTAACTACCACCCTCAAGTAGAAAATCTGTCGCCAAGCACCTAACGGTGTGATCCGGCAGCGGTCCTTGAGAGCCAGTGAAATTACAGGCACATGAGACTTTATAACTATGTCTCTAGGTGACGGGCGAAGTGCAATTCGTCACTTGTGATGAAATGCATCTGGTCTAGGCAGAGCTTAGTCCGCTTAACATCAGGGAGGTCTCGAGCTTGTTCGGTCACAATAACATAAAAAAAATTCAACGGAAAATCGTTTAGTTCTCCATTGTTAGTAAATAGATCATAAATAAATTCAATACCTAGTAAACAGCCAGTACTGATTATTTGCGCCGCTTCTGTATTTCAGAATTTTTTCCTCAACTGGCGCTTGCAAGTCAACTAGGTGAGGAACTCCTTGGCCGTCAGGAATCCAAATGTAGCGGCTAACTCCTTCCACATAGTGAGTATTGTCTCCAGGTTCTGTCGAAACCTCATTTCCCCAGCACACTAAAAATAGAAAAAAATATACTGAAACATTTCTCAGAAATTATACTTCTTTCTAACTTTAAAACATTTTTGACGCATGTATTTAGTTTGGGAGAACAATGTTTTCAAATAGAAGTTTATTTTACTAACTCGCTACAAATCCACCGAACACCACTATCAGCTTCATAGTCGCATCTGATATCAAAAAGGAGATGAGATACTGTATTTATTAATTCTGTTATCTCCTAAACGGAACTACAGATAAAAGACTACTCTAGTTTTCCGTTCATGTTTTTATAGACTGAAGGTTGTTTTTATAGTCCACATGGGTAAACTGTAAATAATTAATATTGCACTATGCTCGTAAAGTACGTATTAGACATGTACATAAAAAAAATGTTTATTTATTTTGTAGTTTAAATACTGAATGTAAAGATGATACATTTCCCAATGATTCTGTTTTATGGATTTGTTTTTTTTTTGTTATGCTTCGGAGTTTGACCAACCTTACTCCTGCAAGGAAATAATCTAAATTATTTTAAAATGTTTATCAAATTAAGTCCATATTATTTCAGGCGTTTTTTTTTTTAATTTTTGATAGTCTATCCATTGACTACTATCTCACCTCATGGTAGGTGATGATGTGTTCGAAGATGTTCTTCAGGCTAGTCTAGAATTACTGGCTCTCAAGGACAGCTGTCGGAACACACCGTTAGGTGCTTTGCGACAGATTTTCTACTTGAGAGTGGTAGCTAGTCAGGCGGGCATTCGCAAAATGCCCTACCACCATGCTGTAACGACTGCCATTGTAAGACAACAACCGGGACCGACGGCTTAACGTGCCCTCCGAAGCACGGAAGCGCTCAGTAGTTATGTCCCTAGCGATCACCCATCCAAGTCATGACTGCGGCGGACGTTGCTTAACTTTGCTGATCGATTCAGAACGGCTAAGCAAATTTTTCTACGAGCTGTTATGAAAGTAATATTATGAACACACTTAAACGTCTGCATTTATGTTAATAGCTATTTGAAAAAGCGATGTTAGCTAATCAAATATGAATTGCAGCTCAGGGATTCCATGTTTCAAAGCCTAATGCTTAGTAGACGGGAACTTTATAAATGCTCTACTCTATCTACCATAAGTTATAAGTAGGTAGTCTTTGCTAAGCGCCTGGTAATATTGTCATTACGATTTCAAAAAATTTAAAGTCAAAAAACGTGCTTTAGTGTTAGGATACAATCTACTGTCCAGCACCGCTTCGCTACTGGTAATGCGACAGAATGGCGTTGTGAGATTGCACGTTCAAGTCGCGCTTGAAGTCATCTTTTGTTTGATATGGTGCGGGTGGAGAAAACGGAATCCAGTTACTAAACCTACACCGTTCTATCTTCAACCTTTTCAACTGTAACCGACATCACATCATCATCCGCCTTTACCTTCCGGTGTAGTGAGGCAACAACTCGAAAACCTTTCTTTCCTACGGTTATCGGTGCGTCGAGTAATAATAGCTATTGCGGTGACTTTGGTTCTGCAGCGAAATTCCTGCAAAGGAACTCCAAGCTCTATGCAAGGCTCGTTGTGCGACTCTGACTTTCTATTTAAAACGGCCACAGTTAAGGTTCAGTTCCGCAAGTCATCATCACTGGTAACACACACTGGTTCAAGACTTCAGTTGTCAGGCTCTGCAAGATATTCGACGCGAAGATGTCAAGTAATTTTCCGAATTCTACCAATCCGAGTTGAATTCATCGGGCGACCAGCTTGTTGAATTTGTATCTGCCTAATTGAACAGTCTTTGGGTGGATATTACTGATCATCGATTCCTTTGAGAGTACCTTCATGTTTAACATGGAAATTTGAAATAATTTTATTTGTTGTCTCACGCCTCGCTGATGTTGTTTTGACAGGACAAAAGCATCCCTGCTTTTGTCCTGTCATCTGTCCCACCTAGAATATTTTCAAAGGTAACAGGTAGGTGACATTTTGAAATTTTCAAAAATATGTGTACATATATGTTGTCTTAGGTTTTCGCGATTATTACACATAGTTATTAAACAACTTTAAACGGTTTAAATCGTGTATATTTATCATTATTTTTGTCCCGACGTTTCAAACACGATCACTGCAAAGTTTTTGAAACGCCGGGACAAAAATTATGATAAATATACGAGATTTAAACCGTTTAAAGTTGTTTAATTACTATATTATGTGTATATCTATAATATATACCTATATCTATAATAACCATATACTCGGTCAAGAACGAGTCCCATACCAAGGGTTCCGTACCAACACATAACAACAATAATATTATGTTATCCCGTGTGGAGCCGGATCAGAAAGTTGTTTGCTGGTTGTAGGTGTCGTAAGAGGCGGTCACTAAAGGTAAAATACCAGAGGATGAGCAGTGCCTTCTGAGGAAATGCTACCATAAACTTGTTTTTTTTTATGCCTTAAAGATTAAGCCTTTGACCACTATCTCACCTGATGGTAAGTGATGATGTAGTCGAAGATGTTGTTAAGGTAACCTAGAAGTACTGGCTCTCAAGGACAGCTGCCAGAACACACACAGTTAGGTGCTTGGCGACAGATTTTCTACTTGAGGGTGGTAGCTAGCCAGGCGGGCATTTTGCGAATGCCCGCCTGGCTAGCTACCACCCTATCCTGGATAGCTACCCCCAGCGATCTCCAAACTTCGATTCCCAAGACACTTGCCGAGCGTAGAGATCATGGCATACAATAATGGGGGTCAACAGTGGTCAATCCTGCTGATATAGTACTTATGTTGAATGCATACAACAAATAAAATGTGTGTTATCTTGTATGTATTAACAGTTTTGCAGGAGTAGTAACCATATTACCATAATATAATGATTTCAAAGATATAGAAGGATGAACTGACGGACGGACAACGGAGGCTTAGTAATAAGTGTAGCCTAAATATCCATACAAACGTCTAGACAGACTGCGTTTTCAGTATTAATGCATCATTATCGTGGTGGGAGTCAAACCGTAGACTTAATGCGTGGCAGTCCACAGTTACTGCCACTGGGCCATCGTTACTTTAAAAATTGTGTAGGTAACAGATTATCCATGTATTTTCTTTGGGGCTGTTAGAGAAGACATGTTTTACCGACTTCACACGAGTGAGATAAGGGTAGGAAAATGATGGTGATATATTAGTTACTAGGAAATAAAGTTATTATGAATATATTATAATTAATAACGTACCTACCTATTAATAAATATGGCCCCGTGGGGAGCCGGACTAGATGTCACCTCTGTCGTAAGAGGGAATGTGGTGTCGTAAGAGGTGACTAAAGGTAAAATACAGGAAGGTGGGCAGCAGCGCCTTCTGAGGAACTGGTAGATTAAGCTGAGATCTCAAGACGCCTGCCAAGCGCGAGAATTATTGAAAATCCACGCAGCCAAAGTAAAATGTCAAGTAGACTGTCTTCAGCAGTGGACGATCCGGCTGATACAGTACAAATACATTATGAATTTTAATATTCTCGTTCAGCATGCGTTAATGCTTTTAAAATAAATCTAATATGAATTAATACAAGTGTCATCAAAAATTGGTGTTGAGAGCTAGTCTAGTATCACGACTATGAACGCTTGCCAAACATTACAGCACTAGCTTCTATTAGTAGATGGCACCACATCTGCTATAACCGCTCACTTAGTACTGAAATATATGTATCGTAGCTCAATCAAAATATATTTTTTTTAATTTAAATTGATATAATAATATATAATATTAATTTTGTGAAAGTAATAGTAGATAATCATCAAATTATGATTTTTCTATAATTGAAAATGTAGGGGGTAAAAATGGTGGGCCCAAAATTATGAGCGAAAATAGACCTGAGCGAATGGAAAAATATGAGGTTACTAGCGGGCGGGTGGTACTACAACTTAGGGGTTAAGCGACAGAACCTGTAATCGCAGGTGGATTCGAACCTAGTAATAGCCAATTATTTTTCTATCTAACAGAATTTTTACATCAGCAATGTCCCGTTGTGACCGCTAGTGGCATTTACTAAGTGCTAGTGGTATTTACTTAAGTTCCCAAACATATTACAACGCTCACAGAAGGGAAATTCAAGTTGCACGCGAAAAACATATTAATTAATAAATCCTACTACACGGTTTCTGATTACTTAAACGACAAAAATGCCTGGACAATTCGGCCTCTGCCAAGCTATTGCCTGTCACTTACATAACTAAAACAAATATTGTAATAACTCTACTATATAGTAACCCCCATATTCATAATCTCTCTATAACTTTATAATAGGTTTATCAAACGTCATTAGTACTGCGCAAAGTGTCGTGCCCTGGGCTAAGTTTACACAATTTTAATAATCTTGACCTTTAAGGGACTCACCCGCCACTGCTGCTTGAAGGTCCTCCTTGTTTAGTATGGTATTTTCGATTTAAAGTATTTTAAATCACACGCGTCGCGATGAGGTAAGTACTGCCGGTGCTGATTTTTTCTAAACTAACTTCACAGCGCTCGCGCACAGAGGGCGCGCTCGACCGTCGATAGGCCGCGAAGTGTCTTCCGTAGATTTGGCGGGTGATTTGAAAATATAAAGGTCAAGGTCCCTACATTTTCCCCCCACCGAAATCCGAACAATCCGGATTTCCCAGTTACAAACAGCTGTGTATCTAATGCGGGAAGTAACTGAGATGTGGTGTGTAAAGAACGTGTGTGTACAAAAAAATAATAGTAAGAGAGTGGACTGTATGTAATAAAAATATTCATATCTAAAGAAAATTAGATGAAGGAATGGAATGTATGCGTGTTGTTTAATTAAATACTTATAACTAACTAACTAATTAGGCGTTGTGTGAATTTGAACATATATTAAGATTCCTCGTCAAGAGGGAGAGGGCTTAATTTGACCACGGGTCGTGTAAATTCACTATTTCTCGTGCGTACAGTGACAACACGAGTTACATTGTCGGGTCCGGTATGTACTTTAGTGACTCTTCCTAGCGGCCACTGAAGGGGAGGTGCGTCAGAATGCATCAACACCAGATCTCCAACCTTCAGATCTCGACAACCACTTGACCACTTCTGACGTTCTTGAAGTGTGTGGAGGAAGTTTTTACGCCACAAACGCCAAAATTGCTGAGCCATCTGTTGCACGACTTGCCAACGACTGAGCCTACGTACAGGGGTAGTAGTGAGGTCATATTCAGGAACGCTTAACATTTCGCGACCTATCAGAAAATGAGCTGGTGTAAGTACTTCAAACTCGTTCGGGTCCGTTGACAAGGTACAGAGAGGCCTAGAATTTAGTACAGCTTCTGCACGCGCGAATAAGTTGTTAATTCTTCGAATGTCAAGGTTCTATCCGCGACAGTTCGTTTTAGAATATCTTTGCATGAGCGAATGGCGGCTTCATACAATCCTCCAAAGTGACTACCTGTCGGCGGGTTATGTTTCCATTCTACCTGGCGCCTTGTGAGACCAGCAGTAATCTCATCAACGTTATTTTGAAAAAACTGCGAGACCTCTGCTAACTGCTTTCCCGCCGATACGAAATTTGATGCATTATCTGAGATCACTGTACGACAAAGTCCGCGTCTAGCAGAAAAACGATCAAATGTGGCAAGGAAACATTCTGTACTCAGTGAGGTCAATGTGTCCGCAAAAACAGCGCGTGTTGAGCAACAAACGTAAATGCATAAGTAGGCCTTATGAACGCGTGCATTTCTTAAAGTGGATTCTTTTGTTTGAAAAGGGCCTCCAATATCAATACCTACAGTGTGGAATGCGTGTACGTCCTGCAACCTAAATTTCGGTAACTGGCCCATAATGGGTTGTCTGACTGTCGGCCTAACTTTAAAACATGCCAAGCATTTTCTAGTGCGCAGTCGTATGACATTGCGCGCTGATACTATCCAATATTTTTGAGTAAGGATACCTTGTAGGGTGCGTGGACCTACATGCAGGTATAAAACGTGATAATGATCTATCAGACGATTTGTGAAATTACATTTTTTGGGTAGCAGGACAGGATGCTTTTTGTCGAAAGATAACATAGCCAATGACAGCCTACCCCCCACCCTCAGGAAACCATTTGCATCAACAAAGGGGTTGAGTTTTAGCAAAGGTTGCTGAGGTTTCAGTCCTTTGGAGAGAGCAGATATATCATTGCCAAAATGCTGCTGTTGTACAGACTTTATGATTGTGTCCCTAGCTTGTCTCAGATCGCCTAGAGACAGTCTGGTACGCTCATGCTTGGGCGCACGACAGTTATTTATAAATTTATGTATCCACGCTACAACATTGACCAGTTTAGTGTAATTAGAATGTTTTTCAGTTAGTTCATAAATCAAATTTGATGGTTCTTTGGTAGACGCCATCACTTTTGATTCTTTTATTGGTTTCAGCTCCGGTACATTTTCGTGTTTGAACTCGTCAATTGAATGAATCGGCCACTGTTCACTTAACAGCCAGCTAGGACCATGGAGCCATTCCGGCATGGCAAGCAAAGCTGATGGTAAGGCGCCTCTAGATAGCACGTCAGCACATGGGTTATGTTCGCCACTGACGTGTGATACACTCGCACTGGGCACGGCTTCGAGTATCTTGGTTACACGAGTGGCTACAAACGTCTTGAGTTTATAGCTCGGTGTGTTTAGCCATGCCAGCACGACTGATGCATCAGTGAACAGCAGCTGCTCATTGACAACAATGGATCGCGCTTCTAGTATAGGTACTACATACTTGACAAGTTTCGATAACAGATGAAATCCCATCAACTCCAGTCGTGGAACAGAAATTGATCGAATTGGAGCGACCTTTGATTTCGCGATTAACAAGCTGATCTTGCTTTCGCCGATGTCATTTCTGGTGTAAAGGTACACAACTGCCGAGTAACCGAGTGATGATGCATCTGAGAAACCGAAAATGCGACAGTAAGTTGTCTGTGCAACTGTGACATGCCGTTCATGTTTGAATTCCGACAGCATAGGTAGCTCTTTGACGAAGGCTAGCCATTCTGCTTCCAGATTCGCTGGCAATCTCTGGTCCCATTCCAGTTTTAAAGTCCAGAGTCTCTGCATAAAACTTTTGGCGTAGAAAACGCATGGACCCACGAAGCCGAGTGGGTCATATAAGCGACCGATAAGCGATAAAACAGTACGCTTAGTTATCTCTTGACCAGTGGGCACACATTTGAAGGTGAAGCAGTCATTTACCGGTTGCCATTGGAGACCGAGTACTTTGAGTGAAAGGTCATCGTCAAACTCGATAGACGTCTCGCGATGATCCTCCGGTACAGCCTCTAAGAGTTGAGGATAGTTGCTTGACCACTTGCGCAGTACAAAACCAGCACTTTCTAGTAACGCACGTATATCATTTTGCAGCTGGAAAGCTTCTTCGACACTAGGTTCTGACCATAATAGATCATCCATAAAAAAACCAGTTTTTAGCACTCGCGCAGCATGAGGAAATTTGTGCGCTTCACTATCCGCTAAAGTGTGAAGCACCTTAATCGCGAGATACGGACTGCTTGCAACACCGTAAGTTATTGTGTTGAGTTCGTACACTTTGATTGGTTGATCCGTTGAATCTCGCCACAGTATGTGTTGATACTGCCGTTGGTCTTTGTGTATTAAAGTTTGACGATAACACTTACAGATGTCAGCCGATAGACATACGGCATGAATTCTAAAATTCATTAATATGACATTAATGTCTGCTTGTAGCTTAGGACTAGCTAGGCACACGTCATTGAGCGACTTCTGGTTGGTTGTCCGACTAGAAGCATCGAAAACGCACCTATACTTCGTACTCGTACTCGTAGGTTTGACGATACAAAAATGCGGGATCAAGTACTTGGAATTTACATCTTGCATTTCACCTACATACGTCATGTGCCCTAGCGACTCGTATTCAGCCATAAATTTATGGTATTCAGACTTTAAATGAGAGTCGCGTTCGAGTCGTGCTTCTAAATTAGTGAGCCTGCGCAGCGCCATCTGTCGAGATTCGCCGAGACTATGGTCCGGCCGCAGCGGGTATTTGACTATGTACCTACCTGTTTGCGGATCGCGAGTATGATCGTTAGCGAACATTGATTCAGCTAAAAGATCGTCCGGTTTCAGCGGTCGCTCAGACGGTATGTTTTCAATTTCCCAAAACGAGTTCATGACCTGGTCTAAATCGAGCGAACTTGAAAACCCGGAAAAGGAAGTGCAGCTAGGTGCGTTGACCTCTTCGCCCAGTTGATCCAAGTTAACCTGACCAGTAACAACATAGCCGAAAATCGATTTTAATGCCACGGGTCTACCCGGTTGTTCTGGTAATATTTTATCTCCGCAGTAGATATACGGAAATAAATCACCCGCAATTAACATATGCACCGGGGCGCAGCGATGAAATGCGGGGTCCGCTAACTCAAGATGCTGATAATGATTTAATATCTCGGCAGGTAAAGTCGTAGTAGGTAAATGTCCGGCAATGTTCGCCACGATCACAGCGTCCGTGGACAAGACCGGTATTTCACCGTGACGCGGCTTTATTTTGCAAGTCGTCAGACCATAGTTCTGCACCTGATTTCCGCCTAGCCCTATAGGTCTAAAATGGCACTTGCGCCGAGATAAACCTAACATGTTAGCGCAGTCTTGTGTTATGTAACTCGACATAGCGCCGCTATCAATTAAGGCCCTTACGTTGTGATATTCTCCCCAAACATCAGCCACGTGAATGACAGCGGTGCCAAGCAACACAGTTTGTTCCGTTGAGCAAGTAAGAGCGACCACATTATCTTGACACACGGGCTGGTCCGTATGAAGTGAACTATGGTGTCTTTGTTTGCAAACGGTACAAGAATATTTGGAGGGACAATCAGCGCTGGTGTGATTGTCACGCAAACAATTTTCGCATAACCGAAGCTCATTGACTTTTTCAGTGCGGAGCTGAGGTGTGAGTGCGGTATATATATTGCATCTATAGATAGCGTGTGGTTTCTGACAACACGGACAAGCGTTGGATTTATGACGATCGACAACGGCGTTCTCCTTGCTGATCGCAGCTGACGCAAAAGTTGGTTTAGCACTAGAAAACTTTGTCGTGTCCGTGATTTTATATGCATTGTATTGTTTATTTGCAGGCTGTTTGCTCAGTGGTGTACCAGGCTTGGTGTACGCCGACTTCGATTCTGACATTTCAAGGACACGAGCTTGTTTTTCAACGAACTGTAGAAGTTGCCCGATTGTAGGTAATTCACCCGGGGACGTGGTCTGTTCAAACTCACGCCGCGTCACGGGATCGAGATTACGCAATGCAATTTGGAATAGCAAAAAACTGGTACATTTAAATTCTCTAAAGCTGATAAATTTTCTTGGAAAGTTTGCAGAAAATTATTAAGGCGATCACCGTAGTGAAACGCGCACTTTTGGAATCTTATTTTACTGAAACTATGAGCTCAAAATATGCGAAATAAATATATCGTAATCTTTAGTTCTTTATTTAGTGAGTTTGTTAATTCGTTTTTATTTGAACTTATTAGTTCTTCTGTAATAAATTGTAATCGGCCACCCGTTTTGGACTGTTTTTTATTTATTCAAGAGGATTAGTTAAAGTTAGGATAACAACTCTTTTTGTATAAAATAGCTTAGACTATACTCTGATGAAATATCTACTTACTTGTGTTAAAAACATTTTTAAGAATTTTTGGCACAAAATTCCCTGGTGGCAAGAATAAATCGCAACGAAAATCAGTCTGCCCGCAGCGCTCGGGCCGTTTGGACGTGGGATCTGTGCCGTTCGTTACGCCATCATTTTAGTGCATTTATTTTACGAATTAATGCAATACTTTTTACCATAGGTTAGTTTGCAAATTATACATTATTGACCCTCAATCAAAAAAAATATTGAGTTAGTACTTTTCATTATATTGATTTATAAAATCTTTATAATAAGTTCTTTGAGCGAGATGATAAAAGTTTAGACACGGCATTGTTAATTCCTATTTTAGTAGGTACCTAGATTTTTAACCCGTAGTACAATATTTCATTTTGTTATTTTTAGGGTACTGTACGTGTGATACGGTGATTTTATAGTAATATGATATTGATTATAATTATATTACTAACTAGAAAATCTGCCGCCAAGCACTAAACGGCGTAAGCCGCTATGTGTCCTTGGGAACCAGTCATTTAGCATGATGATAGGCCATTTTGCGAATATCTACCTGGCTAGCTACCTCCCTCAAGTAAAAAATCTGTCGCCAAGCACTTAACGGTAAATGCCGCTATGAGTCTTCCAGAACCAGTAATTTTGCATAGTGGTAGGGGATTTAGCGATTACCCGCCTGGCTAGCTACCACCCTCAAGTACATAATCTGTCGCCAAGCACTTAACGGTATGTGCCGCTGTGAGTCCTCTAGAACCAGTAATTTGGCATGGTGGTAGGGCATTTGGCAAATGCCTGCCTGACTAGCTACCTCCCTCAAGTAAAAAATCTGTCGCCAAGCACTTAACGGTAAATGCCGCTTTGAGTTCTCCAGAACCAGTAATTTTGCATGGTGGTAGGGGATTTTGCGATTACCCGCCTGGCTAGCTACCACCCTCAAGTACAAAATCTGTCGCCAAGCACTTAACGGTATGTGCCGCTGCAAGTCCTCTAGAACCAGTAATTTGGCATGGTGGTAGGGCATTTGGCAAATGCCCGCCTGGCTAGCTACCACTCTCAAGAATAACTGTCGCCAAGCACTTAACGGCGTAAGCCACTATGTGTCCTTGAGAACCAGTAATTTGGCCTGTTGGAGGGCATTTTGCGAATATCTACCTGGCTAGCTACCTCCCTCAAGTAAAAAATCTGTCGCCAAGCACTTAACGGTAAATGCCGCTATGAGTCCTCCAGAACCAGTAATTTTGCATGGTGGTAGGGGATTTTGCGATTACCCGCCTGGCTAGCTACCATCCTCAAGTACAAAATCTGTCGCCAAGCACTTAACGGTATGTGCCGCTGTGAGTCCTCTAGAACCAGTAATTTGGCATGGTGGTAAGGCATTTGGCAAATGCCTGCCTGACTAGCTACCTCCCTCAAGTAAAAAATCTGTCGCCAAGCACTTAACGGTAAATGCCGCTTTGAGTCCTCCAGAACCAGTAATTTTGCATGGTGGTAGGGGATTTTGCGATTACCCGCCTGGCTAGCTACCACCCTCAAGTACAAAATCTGTCGCCAAGCACTTAACGGTATGTGCCGCTGTGAGTCCTCTAGAACCAGTAATTTGGCATGGTGGTAGGGCATTTGGCAAATGCCTGCCTGGCTAGCTACCACCCTCAAGTAGAATAACTGTCGCCAAGCACTTAACGGCGTAAGCCACTATGTGTCCTTGAGAACCAGTAATTTGGAATGTTGGTAAGGCATTTTGCGAATATCCATCTGGCTAGCTACCTACCTCAAGTAAAAAATCTGTCGCCAAGCCCTTAACGGTAAATGCCGCTATGAGTCCTCCAGAACCAGTAATTTTGCATGGTAATAGGGGATTTGGCGATTACCCGCCTGGCTAGCTACCAACCTCAAGTACAAAATCTGTCGCCAAGCACTTAACGGTATGTGCCGCTATGAGTCCTCTAGAACCAGTAATTAGGCATGGTGGTAGGGCATTTTGCGAAGGTGCTTGGCGACAGATTTTCCACTTGAGGGTGGTCGCTAGCCAGGCGGGCATTCGCAAAATGCCCTTCCACCATGCGGTGAAGCTCAAGCCCGTGGCGGGATTCGAACCATGGACCTGCGGCACGGCAGTATATATGCATAGCCAATGCCACTGAGCCATCACTGCTTCAACAAAATTGTTCACACTGTTCTCCCAGAAAGATTCGAGTAGGTAGAAAAAGATGTTTGGGAACAGTGTAAAGGGGATTTGGGTGAAAATGGTATGATTCTAGCTGTACCACTTTTAATAGCGGTAGGGTGAATCTTACATGGCGGTTTCAGTACGGTTATCTTTTGTATTGAGCGTTTATATGGAATCTTAGCGTTTATTGGGTGATCAAAACGAAGCTAGCCTTAAGTTCTTATACAACTTAACGGCAATGTTTGCGTTTCATGTTATATGTATAAGATGTAACTTGGTAATGGTCTAACTAAAATAATTCAAGCTATATTTGCGATTATTACTTTAAATATCTGAAATTTTAATACATACAAGTGATAGGTGACAACATGGTTCTTGTAGTTTACATGTTGGCTTAGATTTTTGCGGACAATCACTGAACAATACGGCATTTTAATAAAAATAGTCTACTCGCACACTCACCTCAAACAGGTTTTTAGTAATATTTGCGGTGAATGCCGTGGACGCTGCATATAGGTGTCTCGCGTGCCGCGTAAGAGGACCTCTCTATAGATATCTCTGTGGAACCGACTCATACATCTGAAACGAGTGAAAGAACTTGTCGAAGTCTGTACCGTGAGCACAGTATTGAGATCATACTTTTGAATTGACACGGTACCAACTTTGAAAAGTAATTTCACCCTTTTCAGGAATAGAAATCGGTTACATTTTAGTTTTTAAAATATAATTTTCACTTTTAAATTTAATCTCGTTTTAAGGACCCCATAATCTCAGCAATCCATCAACCAATTAAGCTCATACAGGTTCTTACTTGCAATTTATGTTACTATGAAAGAGGTATCTTTCTACCAAATTTCAAGAAGGTCTATCAGGTAATCAATATTTATTGACGGGGAAATATACAGTGCTCAGACCTCCACCTCGCTTCACTTAGTCTATTAAATATTTCTATACCTACAAGTAATGATATTTTCTTACCCTACAGCGCCAGCGGTTCGCAGTAACTGCAGATAAAAATGTTGTTATATCTACACTTCTGTTCTGCCGCTTCTAATAGTTCACGAAGCTCTACAATTTTAGCGATACTACGCGTGGTACGGCGACTAGTGCCGCCGTGCGAATGAATATTTTTAGGAGTTAAAAGTTAACGCCCATTTCTTTTAGCTCCGCCCGAATAAGAAATTATTTTGATTACGGTCTTGGCCTTAAGATTCGCTGATGATTCATTAGCCAACGGTTTAAAACTAAACATCTTATCTACGTATGCGGAGGCAAGCGCGCGTCTATTTTCAAACCGCTTCATTAACGCGTTCCATACAATCGGATAGTTGTCGGCGGTGATCGACATTGATTTGACGATAACTAAAGCGGGTCCAGTAACAGACGCGAGTAAATAATAATATTTTTCAATGTTACTAATGGATGTGTTGTTATGAATCAAGCTCAAAAATGTATCGCGGAAAGTGACCCAATTTTCAAGTTTACTATCAAATTTAGTTATGTGTAATTCAGGTAACTTCACTCGTCGAATGTGTTTGCCACATTGTTCATATAGGTACCCCTTGCTCAGCGCGGTCCGTCTCCGTCGTGGTCACGGCTGGCGTTAAGCTATCGACAGCCGCACGGATGGAATAATAAAGTTCATCAAAGGCATCTACTTCACTGTACGTAGGAACGTAGTTAGGTATATATAATTTACTTATGGAATTTATTTCCTTCACGCAGCGATCGTATTCCTTACGCAGTTCAGAAAGATCTTGTACTCTAGCTTTAAAATTAGGTGCCAATAAAGGTTCAGATATTAACTTTTTGACATTTCATATAAATATTGAACGCGTAAAAAACACATCTCTTTAGAAGTCAGAAATGGTTGCAAAAGGCTGTCAATATCCGTGGCGGATTTATCTTCAACCAACTCTTTCAGATCCTTAGTTCTTTTAACACGTTCGGTCATTTCGAAGAGTAACTAAAATGGAATACCGAAAGAAAACAGTAAGACGATCGATGAATAGCTTAATAGTAAAAATTCACACAAAACCTCAAGTTGTTTCGTATAAACGTTTCCGTGACGTAGCAAAGTAAAATAGACCTTATTATGAATGTGGCAAAGTGCCGGCAATAACTATCGCTCGCATGAATAGAATAATATAATGTGGGTACCATAAAGCACTAAGTACGAGTTTGTGTTATTTGGTCAAAATTATGTTATTGAATGCATAAATATTACAAATCTAATATAATTAAGTGTGACGATGACGTATAATGTCTAAAACGTCTGTTTGAAAAAGTTATATAGATGTTTTTAGGTAAGCTGATTGCAATTCGGAGATGCGGATCGAAGGTCCAAAAATGTCGTGCCCTGGGCTAAGTTTACACAATTTTAATAATCTTGACCTTTAAGGGACTCACCCGCCACTGCTGCTTGAAGGTCCTCCTTGTTTAGTATGGTATTTTCGATTTAAAGTATTTTAAATCACACGCGTCGCGATGAGGTAAGTACTGCCGGTGCTGATTTTTTCTAAACTAACTTCACAGCGCTCGCGCACAGAGGGCGCGCTCGACCGTCACATAGGAGTATTGCCCACGAAAATCCGGTCAAAAGTGCAAATCACAAAGTTAAATATAAATCCACTTCAATCGCATATTTTCGAAGCTTAATAACTAGCGCATCAAACGGGAGTAACAAAAGTGGCCCACGTGTTTGCCCCTCCCCGCACAGTCAGTCGGGAACCAGTCATTGTTTAAACCGCACGTCTTTGTTCTCGACACTTGTTTTTGTTCACTGCGTTAGAGTCGATATTGTAGTTTATTTTGGTAGATTGTGGAGATAAAACGCTGTCAATATGGAAGAACAAGGTATGTACATTATTTTTACAAAGTTTATTACTAAATAACTACATAATATTGTATGTTTACAAACTAAGGAACATGTACTGTAAAAACATGATTTATTTATATTATATGTTCACTAAAATAGTGTTTTTGTTTACTTGTCAAGCCTTGTCAATGTTTTATTTTATTATTAACTTGTTGTTAATGATGCCCTTTATGAAATAAAACAGAAAAACGCGCGTACGTACGCCATTTTGTTTTTGTACGCCTTAAAGATGACAGGGTAAAATATGTGTAATATTGAACTTATAAGATTTGTTATTTTTTTTTCAGATTCTCTTGAATCTGTGGTGCGCATTACCAGAAGAAAATTATATGATGTAATACGAGACTGCAAAGGAATGAAAATAGAAGAAAAATTTGCGATTTTAGGAACAAAGTTAGCTGAAATGACACAATGCCCTAACGATAAAAAAAGTATTTTAGATCGTAACTTAAGATTTTTTAAGACTCAATTCAAACAGAAATGGGTAGCAGCTAGCCGTAAAGAAGAACGTTTCCTATCTAATAACGAAGAATGGCTTGCATCATTTCTTCAGTTTCCGAACTTCTGTACAGAAGCTACACATAAACCGGGACGTCCAACAAAACGTTTCAAAGAGTTAAGTGACCGTAGTAAGCGACGAAAAACCAGTGCGTTACGGGAGCAAATTCCTGCTGAAGAGCTAGTTTATGCAGCTGGTGTTAGTCAACGTGCAATAGGAAATACTGATGCATCACTAATGATAAAAGAAATTGTAGCAACGCCAACAAGAGCTTCAAAAATACGGAAATCGTTTACTTCAATCCAAAGGCGAGTAAGTGTGCAGAAACACACGCCACAAGAGGCACTTGCGATTTTCGTAGAAGGCGACTTTATTAGAAGGCAGTGGGAAATAATTCACAGTTCTAGTAAGAATATTTTTCCCTGCTATTCTCTAATACAAAAAGCGAAAAAGGATTGTTACCCCAAGGAGGAATCAATAAAAATAACTGAAACGAGCATTGCGATACAACTGCAAGGGTTGCTTGATCATACAGCATCACGTCTGCATAAATATCTTGCTGAAGTTATGGAATCATGTACAAAGGAAGAAAGGGAAAATTTGGAATTAATATTGAAATGGGGATGTGACGGGTCTCAACAGTCGCAGTTCAAACAAAAATTCCAAAACACTGGAGAAAGTGACGCAAATATATTTCAAAGTTCTCTAGTTCCTTTGCGACTGGTCGTGAATATTAATGGAGAGGTCAGAAAAATCCTTTGGCAAAACCCAGTTCCTTCTTCTGTGAGATTTTGTAGACCAATGCGCATAAGGTTTGTTGGTGAATCAAAAGATACAACAAAAGAAGAAATAAAATTCATTGAAGACCAAGTGAAAAACCTATCCAAAACAGAGTTATCAACTCCTGATGGCATTGTAAAAATAAAACATACTATGTTGTTTACAATGATAGACGGCAAAGTATGTAATGCTGCAACGAACACCTCATCTACTATGCGTTGTTATATTTTCGGATTAACCTCAAAAGATTTCAATAAACTCAATGTGGTACGAGAGATAAATGTTGACGCATTGCAGTTTGGACTATCCGTTCTCCACGCTAGAATTCGTTTTTTTGAGTCCCTACTACACTTGGCTTACAAACTCCCATTAAAAAAATGGCAAGCAAGATCATCTGATGAAAAAAAGACTGTTAAAGACACAAAAGTAAGAATCCAAAATGATTTTAGACAAGAAATGGGATTGCTTGTGGACATACCTAAAGCAGGATTTGGAAACACTAATGACGGAAACACGTCAAGAAGGTTTTTTGCAGATCCAGAAACATCTTCCCGAATCACTGGCGTTCACATCGACCTCATTAAACGTTTTAGAGTTATTCTAGAAGTTATTTCAAGTGGAAACAGCATTGATACAGATAAGTTTGCAATTTATGCCCATGCAACGGCAAAACTGTATGTAGAATTGTATGGTTGGCATCCTATGTCGCCTACAGTTCACAAAGTTTTACTTCATGGAGCCCAAGTCATAAGACATGCCATTCTACCTATTGGCCAATTATCAGAGGAAGCAGGTGAGGCTCGAAACAAAAACTTTCGCCAATACAGAATGAATTTCTCAAGAAAGTTTTCAAGGGAAGATTGTAACAGAGATATCATGCATAGGTTGCTATTGAGTTCTGATCCCTACTTAAGTTCAATCAGACAAAAATCACAAATAAAGAAAAAGCCGTTTTCAAAAGAGGCATTAAATTTAATGATCGCAATCGTACCACCAACTTTGCCATCAGCAGCTGATGAAAATATAAGCTGCAATAATACGGAGGACAGTGATGGAGAAGATTATCTAAATTAATTTACTTACGCAGTTTACCTACTAAAAATAAGTTATTTTAGATTGCAAACAATTTTTTTATTCAATAAATACTATAATCTTTAAAAAAAAATATGTTTTTTTTAAACAGAAGCTATTAAATATTTTTGACCAGGTTTTTAATAGAAATACTCCTTTGTGCGTCGATAGGCCGCGAAGTGTCTTCCGTAGATTTGGCGGGTGATTTGAAAATATAAAGGTCAAGGTCCCTACACAAAGGAAAACTCTTTTGCGCAGTAGGTACTTATCAAAAACCTATTATAAAGTTATAGAGACATTATGAATAAGGGGGTAAGTATGTAACACATTTTTAAAACATGTTTAAAATAATGGCCCCGAGTTTCTTGCCCGTTCTTCTGGCAGTGGCTCTATACAATTTATTTGCTGAACGTGGCAGTACAATGTAGAATATTTCAATACTAAAGTTTGTAGTTGACCTTCATAAGAGCGTCGTAGACGCCTAAATTTAATAAGCGATTTTGACTTTTAACTTTGTACTATTATTATAATTATTACTTTTACTACTGAGCTTTTCAGTGCTTCGGAAGGATCGTTGAGCCATCGCTCGTCAGTCTCAGTTTTTTTTTGTATGGCAATGTGACGCAGTTCATATGAGACCCACCTGATGATAAGCGGCAACCTCTGTCTATAACATATCCATATTTATTGCCCCCCTCACACTGAGAGATACAGTTGTTAAGTATGCCTGTAATTTTATAATTACCGTATTGGCGCTCAAGGACTGCAACCGGAACACACTGTTAGGGCTTGGCGACCGATTTTCTGTTTAAGTGTGGTAGCTATCCAGATGACCATTCGCTAAATTCCATTAGGTGAAACTAATGACCGCCTAGCTAGCAAGCTACCTAGTATAAAAAAAGCTAATAGTATAAAAATTGTCGCCAAGCACCTAACGGTGTGTTTCGACAGCTGTTATCGAGAGATAATTCCCGTTCTTAGAAATACCTTCGACCACACTGATCCATGGTGGTCAAAGGCTAGCTTATCTTGTCAGGAGTAAAAAAAAGATCATAATTCATAACAGATGTTCACGCAGTAAGCATTTCACCACATTTCACTAGTTAAGGGGAACGTTTATGAATGACATATAAGTTAGAAGTGGTCGGTTAAGTTATTTTCTACAATGCTAGTAAATAGCTTCAGTAATAGCACATCGTAAAAAGTGTACGATACCAGTTACAAAGAATGAGGGTACGGGAAGGCCTGCCACCAATAGCGATGACGAGGGGTTCATTCTCGTGAAGAATAAATCGAGAGTTCGACCATCGCGCAACCATCGTGGCACAGCTACGCCTACAGCAGAGAAGACCGTACTTCATTCTGTGGAGCCGACCATCGCTATATATCTCTCTCATTTGGACCCAACAACATCCGGGAACGATGTACTGCAATACATCAATGAGAGATGTGAAAGACGTCGAGTACCATTTGAAGTGGCGTTACAGCGGCTGGAATCCAGCCGGGTGAAAACTTTTAAATCATAGGTGCTCCGGGTTCCAGCGAAGAATAAGGATGCGTTCCTTGTCTCCGACTTTTGGACTTGCTCCCATCCGCCCCGGTGTCTTTGTCCCGCTAAAGGGGCAGATGGGAAAAACAGTTTCATCGACCCCTTTGGTCACGGTTTTGGAGTTTAACGGGGTGGATGGCACACATTAAGTATCGTTTACCCCGGTATCGCGTTTGACGGGGCAGATGGCACGGATAAAGGTTTATTTGCCCCGCTATACTAAATACTGATAAAATGAATGCCTTATAAATAAAAAAGTTGTTATAATAAAAATAAGTGTTTATAACATGAACAAACAATCAACGGTAAATAAAAATCAGTTTTTGTCAAAAAAAACTGCGTCACATATCAAGAGTGTCATATATACGTTACGCTAGCAAACAATACTTATTAATCTATGTACTTAAATATCTCTAGTAATCACAGATGCGTACTATATCAATCATCATTATGTATTCCAAAACTCCTACTTGTCGTCGTAGCTCCAACGAAAACTAAATGCTTTTACATTAAGTCAGTGTTTATTTACAATCACCGGTAATAGCATTATAAACTAATAATTTGTATAAAACTAAAGGTCACTATTTATTACTTACAAACAAAGGTAAATAAAAATCAGTTTTCAACAAAAGTAATATAAAGTCGTTCTTTTAGCCAACAATATAATTAGGTAATTAATTCGTATTCATAATAATCACAGATGCAAACGAATTATTCAGCTAACTATAGTTTTGATCAGCCTTCAATAGTCATCATTGATTCCAAAGCTACTAAATACTACTATCTATATTTCCAGACATACATACATTATTCTGTATTTAAGCTTGAATAATAGTAATAATAACGAAAACGTCACTCTAGGCAGTAACGATGAGAAACATGAAATACAAAGGGATACCGAATATTTCTTACCTATCATTCAACCAATAGGAAGCATGGAATGTGCGGGTTTGCACCGCACAGATTCACTACTGTTAGTGGCGTCAGTCACTATTATACGGTCAAGACAGTGCGTGGTGTTTTATGTGTCATTGTGAGTGAAGTTACGTGTTTAATTATTTGTCTGTGTAATGTACGAATTTGTGATTACATAAATTAAGTAGGTATAGTTAACTATTTTTAATAACGGCATCTTTGTCTATTGTGACGTTGATATTTTTGTTAAGCAACTATTTTTATGAATATATTATTGATTGTTTGTTCTTATAAGAAAATGTATACCAATTATTATACAGAGTAAGTGGTTTTGTTAGTCATTCATACTGATTTTTGAAGGCTGTTCAATGTAGCTACGTATCTGTAATCACTGATGCGTATTTTAGTGCGATAGTACTTGCTAGAAGAACCACTTTGTGATGCTCTAGTTATATGTTTTTATTGTTTTCCATTTAGAGACAATTTACTTTTGTTAACCAAACTATGACAAATAGGATTTAGTACTTTTGGAATTCATGTTTATTATTGAATGCTGATTAATAAATAGCATGTGAGTATGGCCGCCAAAAATTGTACAATAACAGTCGTGAAATCGTAACACACCGTAACATACGTGAATGATAGTAACATACGTGATTTTGTTAAGCCTAGTGTACATTACACTAATAATGCAGGAGATTTTTTTTCTGTATTAATTATTTTATTGTTAATTAAATTATTTGATGAAATTACTTTAAAACTCAATAAAACAAATTGTACATTACACTAATAATGCAGACTTTTTTTTTCTGTATTATTTATTTTATTTTATTGTTAATTAAATTATTTGATGAAATTACTTTAAAACTCAATAAAACAAATTTAAATATTAAAGAAAAAGGTTTATTTCTCAAATGTCAGTCTTCATTAAATCAATAAAAAACTAAACTCAAAATATAAACGTCTTTGTTTAACGAACCAAAATTAGAATTATAGAAAAAAAAACAATAACAAGTTTACAAGTTATTGTCACCCGGGATTTGAACGCTGGATCTCTGGTTCGTAAGCTAATGCGGACACAAATACACGACAATACTTATTTCTTACAAAAAATATAAGTTATGAAGCTTTTTAACCGACTTCAAAAAGAGAAGTTCTGTGTTCGACCCGCATGTGTGTATGTAGAAACTAAAAAGCTTGATATATTATTTTTTTTTCACAAAAAGGGAACAGACTTCTTAAACCACAAAGTGAAAAATAACTTTAAAATTTCGGAAGTTGGTGGCAAGGCACTACAAAATTTCAACACAATGAAAGCACCAACTTCCGAAACATGATAGTTTTTGAAGTGTAAAAAAGTTAATTTATAACTTTAGATTCTCTAGTGAGTACTACCCCTAACAGCCGATCACGAATGTTACGTAACACAATAGTAACACATGGTATCTTTCGTGAATCAAAATATGGTTGGACATAACCTAAAAAGCCTTTATTCGTCAAAGTGTTGTAGTAATAAGACGCCGCATAGTTTGATTTGTTACTAGAATACTAAAGCTACACACATAATTTTAATAATATAGTAAATTTGTATTCTTACCTTGCATAATTCTTACTCTAAATTATTAAAATGTTCCGAGACAAAAATGCCGACTACCTTACCAATCAACTTTGACAGAAACAAAATGGCGATTTTTTTTCTAAAGGTTGGCCAACATGGAATTGGTGCTGCCATTACTTAAAAATATTTTTGTGGCTTGGATATCTAGTTATTTAAGGTGTTATTTTATCGAGCCCTGACCGCCTACTTATCGTAAGCGACATTTTTTCCGAAATTGCGATTTATATGGTAAGCGACATTTTGAACTATAACAGATAGGTGCACGTGACCCTTTCCTGATAAAATGGACCAATCAAAGAGTTATATGAAAATGCTAATTTATCGTTTGTAATACAGACTATACTTTTTTAAAGTAAGCGACACAGGCAAAATTGATGTAAGCTACGTAAATCTCCAAAAACAGTATCGTAACCCAAACCAAATTTTATCGCAAACGACAGAGTACACCAATAGTTAGATCGTTTGCGACAAAAAAAAGTAGCAATAAACGTGTTGTGCTTATGACAAGTTCGTTATGGTAACAATTTCGATGCAATAATCATGGCTCTCTATATAAATAGATTAAAAATTTAAAAATTACGATTAGTTTTCATTACTTTAAGAGTACATTTAACTTTGAATTGTATTGAGTAAATACTCATTTCAATCAAACAGCGTCTTTTGAAAAATGTCAACGTCAGCAACAAAATGTAACAAAACTACTGTTTTAACCTAAGTTGATGCTGTGGTCAACCTTTCATACAAAAGTTATTTTGTTTTACAGTCCAGGATCAAAAATATCATGCAGTTATCACTAAAACTTGCACCAGAGGACAATAAAATAACTCCTCCTGTTTCCAAGAACATACTGCATCAAAACGCATTACTTTTGTAATGATAACACTTATTAAAATAGGTACCTAAGTTTGATTTATTATTGTATAGATTTGCGTTTGGCCACTATCTTCCCTCATGTTAAACAACGACGTGGTCCACTATAGCGCATGCTTACTTGTATGTAGTACTCTTCAAAAACTTATTGTAATTTAGAAGTCACTGATTACAAACTTTGATTTAGCTGATAGGTATATCAGATGTGTTTTCTTTTCAAAACTTATAAGCAGGCACTATATATACCTTATAGTTAAATTATTAAGTCACTTTTGGTTACCTGACTGACAGAAGATCGAAGATAGTACAGACACAATTGACGTACATTACTGAAGTGCTTTAAAACATAAGTACTAATATTTATTTACCTGATTTAATGCAGTTGGCACGTATATTGAAGTTTATATCGCAAAATAAAGTATTTTTTTTTTTAAATATAATAGGAAGAGAAAAAGGGAAGAGATTTTTCTGATTAAGAAGACAGGGCTCGATATTGTGTTCATGGCACCGACTACAGCAAGTTATTTCCTACTTTTAAACCAACTTCAAAATAAGGAGCATGGTTTTCAATTCGACTATGTTATTATTTGTATGTTTTGCAGAAAGTAGAAATATTTTTCATTAAAAATCACAGCATGGAGAGAGACAAGTCCAAGCAGCTATTTTGAGATGACGAATAGAAATAGCAAGAATGCTAATTCTTCTTCCTTATGCCTGAATTTTGACTTACAAAAAGTCTTTAACACCCTTAAAATATGCTAAAAGCTTTACCTTATATTACTCCAGAAAACACACATTCTATAACGAAAATAACTACGAATGTAGCACAAAAGTTGATATTGTTTCTAGTGAGGTGAATGTCATTGAAGGAGAGTTTGTAACGAAAATGTTACTTCTTTAAATATTTGATTTTGTCAGAAACTAAAGGTCCATACTGAAATAAATGCTGATAGTTGTGCTGGGCATAATAGAAATCGAGCACTGATATCCATGGCAGTTCATTTTTTTAATACAACCACAATTGCTAAAATCAAAGTACGTAACTAATTTGTTATTTGGATACACGATGATGCCTATAGACTCCGTCCATAGAACAATTGATAGTTATATCCGTAACAAAACAGTTTGGGCTCCATCTGAGTGGCCAACTATTATTAAAAACGCTATAACTAAACCTACAGGTACACCGTGGTTGTTCTGAAAACTCCGATTTTACGTACTGGAAGTCTTTCTCACTAGCTTTGTTTCCAGACAAATTGAAAAACATTTTTAGTTCTTTGAAAAAAAAACACTCAAATATTACGTTCCAGCCAGGGTTTTTCCAGGATAGCGTAAAATAAGGATTGAATTTGCACTTTATAGTGAGGTCTAGAGCCAATACTCCAAGTGTCATTGATGGGCCCATTGGACTTTAACACAAGGAATCGAAAAAATCTGGTTGACCTATGCCAAAGCATATTATTCCAGTCAGGAATCATGAAGAATATTTAAATATGAAGCCTGGCGGAGTAGTACCGGATATGTTGGCTGAAACTTTTTCAAAATTTTTTTGCTTATAATAATAATAATAATAATAATGTTTATTTGCTTAAAAACATGGTAACAATGTAATAAAATAATAATTACATCTATACAGTTGAAAGATAGAGGGATGTCCGTGCATGTTTTTTGCCATTACAGCATGCAAATTATTATAATATCGCAACGTCAATACTATATAATAAATATGTCAAGAGAAAAAAAAAACAATTTTTAAACAATATAAAAGTATTAAATTAATTGATGTGAAAATAAATAAATGTCAATGAAATTATATTTAAATTATGTTGCAATATTTCTATAATTAAAGAATTCGTTCACTGAATAAAAACACATCTTGACCAACCACTTATGCAATCCAACCCGAAACATGTTGGTATTCATATTTTTAATGTCATCTGGCAAGTTATTGTAAACCTTCACTGCCATATAATGGGCATTTCTTTTTAGAGAAGGCTTGCATTTCGGCAATGACAACAAGTTGTCACTTCTAGTACGAAGATTACATTGGCGCATCTCTTGGCATTTAAGAAACATGTCAGGATTCTGACGAACAAACAATGCTAACTGTTTTATGTAAAGACATGAGAGAGTGAGCAATTTCAAACGTCTAAAATGCGGTCTACACGGTTCCAAAAAGTGTACACCACAGATAGCACGTATACACTTTTTTTGGGCTCTGAATGTTCTGTCTGCGTCTACGGAGTTACCCCAGATTATCAAAGCATACTGCAGTGTAGAAGCTACGTAGCCGTGATAGGCGAGCGCTGCTTCGACAGAGACTATTTGTCTTATTCTCTTAATCGCAAAAACGAACCTATTTAACTTTGTACATACATTATGAACATGAAGTTTCCAATCACACTTGTTATCAATTTCAACCCCAAGAAATCTAGTGGCATTAACTTCTTCAATTGCATTAGATTGGTATTTAGCGTTAATAAATTGATGGGTAGCATTAATAGTACGGAATTGCATTATATATATGACTATCTAGTTTTGTTACAATCGTGTATTATTGATTTTTTTGTTTATTTAGATATTTCGCACATCATTATTTAACCGTAAAGCGTAAAAACTATTTGTTCTCATGTGCTCTCTATCAATGTAAAAATTTTAAAAAACTTGTTTTTTATCGCTTGTTTTGTGTGTTTTTGTACCAGCAGAAATTAAATTGTATTTTAGTAAGTGCCATAAAAAATCAGTATGAGGCGATTACGATACAAAAACTTTTATTGTAACCGCCTCTTAACACTAAATAAACTGCTTATTTGTGACAGCAAAAGTGTTGCAACCGCCAAAAAAGGCTTAAAAACATATTTTTTGTCATTAATAGTCATTGCCATAGTTACATCACAGAAAATAAAAATCGGTACTAAGTTTCAGACTAGTAGCACATAAAATGATAATACTATCTAAAAAAACCTTCTCCTGTAAAATTACAGTTTTGTCGCTTACGATAAGTAGGCGGTCAGGGCTCGTTATGGTAACTTGCGTGAAGTATCATTCGTGAAAAAAAGTGTGACTATTGTTTAAAGTAAGTTTTATATTTATTTTTTATGTTATTTTTATTAGAACTTGTTAAAAGTATCCACAAGTTTACAGAATAATTTAGAAATACCAAAATTTTACAGGTATCAATAGATTTGTGCATAATTTTGTGACTTCAAAGTGTGAGATGACTAAGTGGGACACATGACTCTTGTATGGAAACTAAAATAAGCATTTACAAAAAAAATATATTGAGCTTGTTAAATGCACTCAAAATGAATTTAAACTATTAATATAATAATAAATATAACACAGTGATCCTGAAACTATTTAAAAACGACCATATTTACTATATAAAAAAACCTGGTGTTATATAAAATGACAAGGACATTTTTTTTTTCTTGAATGTACAATTTTTGGCGGCCATACTCATGTATCAGTGATTATAGAAATCACGCAGGCGCCTAGTTGTATTGTTTGAAGGAACTACTTGGTAATGCTTCAGTTATGTAACGTTGATATTTTTTTTAAACTATTTTTCGCCTTTGATTATTAAACAAAAACTTTTTGTCACTTAACAAAAACAAGAGTGTGATTATAGCAATTAGGTACCCAATTATATTGTTTTATCGAATGACTACTTTGTTATGATCTAATTAATCTGACGTTCTCTTTTTGTCAAAAACTATATTTTTTACCGGTGATTATTGAATAAACACTGACTTAATGTAAAAGCATTTAGTTTTCGTTGGAGCTACGACGACAAGTAGGAGTTTTGGAATACATAATGATGATTGATATAGTACGCATCTGTGATTACTAGAGATATTTAAGTACATAGATTAATAAGTATTGTTTGCTAGCGTAATGTCTTTATGATACTCTTGATATGTGACGCAGATTTTTTGTAAAAAACTAATTTTTATTTACCGTTGATTGTTTGTTCATGTTATAAATACTCATTTTTATTATAACAACTTTTTTATTTATAAGGCATTCATTTTATCAGTATTTAGTATAGCGGGGCAAATAAACCTTTATCCGTGCCATCTGCCCCGTCAAACGCGATACCGGGGTAAACGATACTTAATGTGTGCCATCCACCCCGTTAAACTCCAAAACCGTGACCAAAGGGGTCGATGAAACTGTTTTTCCCATCTGCCCCTTTAGCGGGACAAAGACACCGGGGCGGGTGGGAGCAAGCCGACTTTTGGCCGGAAGGAGTAGTATACAGGCGCTGTAGGGAGGCGAGGCCGAAAATGAATCCCAAAACTATTTAAACTTGTTTATTTTTATATTTCTATATATTATGTATGTTAGTCTATAAGGTATAATTATATTTCTATGGGTCAGTGTTTATGTAATCCTGTTACCTGAAATAAAGAGATATTATTATTAATAGTCTAGAGTCTAACTCTCTGTTCGATAGATGGCATCAGGATCGCACGTGGAACACAGGAGAGATTTTGTTTTTATGTTTACACGAATAAATATGCGGGTTACGAAACCAGTCAATCACTGAATTCTCGGATATCACACAATTACTGATAATAGTTATCAGTAGATTAATTTGAACGTGTTAATCTTAGGGCTTAAATTCATTTGTACGATTTGTAATCATTGTGATTTAGGGATTAGGGATATTATCTTGTGTTAAATGGCTTCGGTCCCCAGGTGGGTTTTATTGGGTAGGTATTTATCTGACTTATAAATTATCTATGAACAGATGCATATAGTAAATGACAATTGACTTGCCCCCTATAATATGGGACAAAAAACATTACTAGTGAAATGTGCATCTATTCCCGTTGTCCCCGTAAGCCATGACCCCGTCACGGGGACAGCGGGACCTGATTATCTTTTTTTCCGTTGTCCCCGTAACGTATATTTGGGTAAGAAGATTTTTGTTGATTTATAGTATAAATTATGTAAGTTGTGGTTTTTATGTAAGTTTTATTATAATTGCAATTTAATTATTAAACTTACAGATATAACACCGAATATTATTATATTATACCTTAAATAAAAATTGTATGTATAATTAAATAAAAATATTAATACATTTTCTTTTATTTCACTCTTTATTTTGACACATTAAAAACTTAAGCTTTTGACAGGAATACAGATTTAAGGGGACAACGACACATAAAATGTTAACTTCCCGTTGTCACGGGGACAGCGGGATGCAATTAAATTTCTTTCCCGTTGTCCCCGTAACGTATATTCAGGGTCTCCCGTTAATTTAATGTGAAAAAATAGAATATTTGTGTTATTACTGTAAGTTTTGTGAAATATATTGTAATTGTAATAAAACTTACAAAATACCACAACTCACATTATTTGTAATATAAATCAATAAAAATCATCTTACTACGTAAAATCACAATTATTTGCCTAAACGATAATCAACATCATTTGGGCTTATTCTAGGAAAAGATAGTGTGTATTTTTCTTAAATTCTATTTGTCATTGTAACATTGAACTGAGGTTATAATGTGGAACAACAACATTTCTTGGGAAATGTGGGATTATTTGAGGAATAGTTTGGTAGTATATATTTATGTTTGTTAAATTGAGTTTGTCATTATGACATTAAGCTAGGGTCAGTATTTGACTATTGCAAGTGTGGTCTTCATCTGCGAAGCGGTGATAGCGTGGATAGAGGTTGCGGAGCTGGTCAGGTAGGATGATGTCCAATCTACCCCGCTCCAGCGCAGAAGAACGGGGCAAGGAGGTGGCAGTTGACCCGCCTCCTCCCATCTTCATAGTGGGGTCACTGGTGGAGAGTCTGGGATTCTCCACCGGCTTGCCCGGCCCCAAACGTGAGGAGTGGCTTTGATGGCAAGGTTGCCCCTCCATAGGTGCAGAGGCCCGATTAAGTTCGGGCCTACCGCCGGGGCAAGATGGTGAATGCTAACGCGACCCCATCTTGCCCATCTCGCCGGAGGACTGCTCAAGGTGGGGTTTTAGTGGGTTTAAGTCCCATACATCCCCTTCCACCATCCCCGTGGTGGAGAGGCAGTGCGAAGGCATGTCCCCCCACAAAAAAAAGGGGATCAATATTTGTATGTCACTTAAAGACAATTTTCCAGTGCTCTTAGCAGAGTTCCTGATTATGTAGAAAAAATGCAATAGATGTAGAACTTACAAATTTTAAACCTATTTTTGGTATGATGTACCTATATATAACATAAACCTATCTTTTTAGCCGGCATATTCCTAAAGTGAATATTAATATATCAACAACACTAAGGCGATGGTTCGGAAAATAAATGTGTCTGACACATGTTTAATTTGTACATGACCACAAAAGTTATTTGTTAAGCAAGGGTGCAAAATTGTTATTTGGTTACTATTTTTTTTTAAACCTGATGAATTAAGGATTCTAGGATTGAGCCACGAGCGGAGCGAGGAGTCGGTAGTAGAGCTAAGCGAGCGAAAGATTTAAAACTACGAGAAGCAAAGTAACTTTTCCTCCGAGCGAAACTCACATTTTTTCACAGCAAGGGGTATGCTGGGAATTATATAATAAATTACTAAAATTAGTAATTCTGAAGGCAATTTTATTTTACATGAACTTTTTAAAAGGTTCTGTTATTAAAAACCTTTTCCACGCAAACGTATAGTAATCCCATTTCCACGCAGATTTCTAATGATAAACAACCGGCGGCCACGTGTACTCCACACATACACGAACTCTACGCAATGTCAATGAATGGCTATCACAAGGCCACGGCGTATTCTGCTATCACCAATCTGTTACTATCAGTATTTTTCATGAAACGAATGCGTTCTTGTAGTCTGGTAAAAACACTATTAATAAATAATAAACGCCCGAAAAATCTAATCTCCTTCTGTAATCTGTGCAACTGTCTATTTTTTTTAGAGTGGGCGGAATATTTATTTATTTAAAATTACATCGCTCAGCATACTATATAGAAACACTGCCTGGTGTAGGCAGCGCGCTGGTTTTTAGCTATGCCCTATCGAGCAGTTACAGCAGATTTATAATATCGTCTTGACGTTGAAGGTGTTAAACAGGCTTGACCTAGAATTACTAGCTCTCAAGGACAGCTGCCGGAACACATCATTAGATGCTTAGCGACAGATTTTCTACCTGACGGTGTTCGCTAGCCAGGCGGGCATTCGCAAAAATGCCCTTCCACCATGCGGTGAAACTCAACCCCGCGGCGGATTTGAATCATAAACCTGCTGCGCGGCAGTCCATAGCCAATGCCACTGAGTCATCACTGCTTCGAACTAGTTACTTATTTTAAACTTCGAATTATATCTGTCACCCCTTTTACAAACGGTAGGTAAGTCAATGCTTTCTCCACATTTGTTAGGCTCTTATTAGGTTATGGCATCACTACAAATTTGCTTCTAGGTACAGTCGCCTGCAATAAGAAGTATACACATTGTAATTTTCAACATAGTGGCAAATAGTTCTGTTTTTATCTATGTAATCAGAAGTATCTTAGAACCAAAGAATGATTTGAATATTTTTA
The DNA here is from genome assembly GCA_963890685.1 of Plagodis pulveraria. Classification (NCBI taxonomy): domain Eukaryota; kingdom Metazoa; phylum Arthropoda; class Insecta; order Lepidoptera; family Geometridae; genus Plagodis; species Plagodis pulveraria. The sequence continues at coordinate 11,512,680 of OY982951.1, forward strand.
CTCATGTTAATGTTAACTTTGATTATTAATAACTTAGCGACATTACATTATTTTGAAAATTACGAAGTATATACTTCTTATTGCAGGCGACTGTACATCCATTTTGTTCGAGCACTGTTCTTACATAATCGAGTTCCTAGTCCAAATAATATTGATGATTTTACAATTTCAGTGCAGTAATATGTGATGGGTGGTGTTGTGACTTAGCACTTCAAATGTGTGAGTTGGTTACTACTACTAAACTGTCCGTGTACGTTCACCTTCACACCTAGTTTACTGTTCTTGGTCCATCAACACGTACATGAAGAGAAAAAGAAGGATCGGTTTCCTGTTCCACCGTTGAATATATTTCTGGGTGTTTACTATTTAGGCGCTCTAGTAAGGGTGTAATGTAATATTGCTGGGCACGCTGCCAACTGATAGTGGGCTAGAGCATTTGGACTCCCTATGAGTCCAAATGCTTTTACTGTAGTAGCTGTAGTATTGTAGTAGCTGTAGTGTTGTATATAGTTTGTAGTATTTGTTTAATAAAGGCATATGTAATATTAATGTAAAATAGCAAACAGCCACAAATTGCCACCACTGTCTCGGTATCCAAGACATGTCCTCAAACGCTGTCATCTCCAAGTATTCCGTGAAATCGATTGCCTCTACTAGTGTTTCGGTACACCCACGACAACCTTTTTTTGTAGGTAATACATACTCCTTTTAATTATTCAGTTTGAAGTATTGTTATGCTATGAGTTTAGTAAAATACATGGAACCAATATTTTAATAAAAAGTTAGTAAAACATTTAAGACTTTAGATATTTCCTGCATGTTTCACTTTGGCTTTTCTCTTTAGCATTTTTTTACTATCTTATTGATGCATAAGTAGTTAATTACCTAGTTGCCTAATTTAAATTTGACTTCCGATTTTTAAGGTATATAGCTAAAACAAACCATGTTTTGTTATGTTAACAAAACTTTTATAACTAAATCGTTGCAGGAACATTAGATACGGTACTGGAAATTCAATAATTATGTTCCGTGTCTCCCTTGCAGCGGTGAAGTCGGCAAAAATATTAGATAAGGGCAAGTAACTTGATTGATATTGACAAAATGATTCAAAAACATCTATAATTGCTTCTCATCTTCATCATCATCAAGTGGACCTTAGTTCAAGATAGTCAAAAAGACCATTCACAAATTGGAAACTCACAGAAATACCTAGTGATATCAGAAGATTCAAGAACGAATCAAAATGGCTCAGAAATTGTATAGACCCATGGTATACTGTGGAGCTAAAATGTGGAGATAAAAACAAGATTTATGGGCATTAAATCAGCCAGGAGGCATGTAGTACCTGTTATGTAGCAACGATCAAGGGACCTGCAAAGGACCTACTTGATATTAAACTACTTACATAGTCTGTAAATTCTTCCGTTTTTCTGCGTGGCGTTTGTGACGTCACTTCGGTTTAGCAGGAAAATTAGGCGTCGTGTCACTAGATATAATTTTTATACTTTTTAAATGTTTCATTAAAATATTAACCTAATGGTTTCATAAAATATTTTTAAAATATTTGTTACCATTAAATATGGATTAATGCAAAGTTACACCGGAATATATTATATTCAGGTGGAACTTTGCAATATCTATAATCATTAACACAGAAACAATTAAATCTTGTAACTATATCTGTCTTATATTAATAAAAATTTGTTATTAATCAATAAATTTCGAAGCGCTCGTAGCGAAGTTTATTTAGCTGTTCTCAACCAATCAGCAAAGTTAAGCAACGTCGCGCGCGGTCATGAGTTGGATGGGTGACCGCTAGTGACATTACTACTGAGCGTTTCCGTGCTTCGGAGGGCACGTTAAGCCGTCGGTAACGGTTGTTGTCTTAGGATGGCAGTCGTTATAGCATGTTGGTAGGGCATTTTGCGAATGCCCGCCTGGCTAGCTATATACCACCCTCAAGTAGAAAATCTGTCGCCAAGCACCTAGCGGTGTGTTCCAGCAGCTGTTAGCAGTACTTCTAGGTTAGCCTGAACAATATCTTCGACCATATCATCACTTACCATCAGGTGAGACAGAGGTCAAGGGCTAACCTATAATGCATAAAAAAAATAATTAAAAATTGTGGGCTCCGTTTCCTACCAGAAGGCAATCATATATCGAAAACAGAGCTCAGGTAGCTGTCCACGAAGGTACAGTCGCCTGCAATAACAAGTAAACACTTCGTAATTTGTTAATTCAATAACCACAAATACATATATGTTAGATTGCCTTACACAAACATCCAAAACATAACACATAAAGAATAGATGCACACACCCTCTCACACACACACACTCATAAATGCATTTATACAAAGAGAGGCACGGTCTCACAAAATAGTTTAAAAAATCACTTGTATAAGTTTTATTTCATATTAATATTAATTTAAAATACTAAAGTAGAGGCTAGTAGCAGTCCGATATGAGCGGAGGAGCGCTGTATGCTGAAATACAGGTGATGAGCCTAGTTCAGCAGCAGATACTCTTGATTAAAATGTACAAATTTTCTAACCAATTGATGTATTTGTATTATATCTAACCTGAAGAAATATTGTATGTGCAAATTCTTCGAATAAAGTATGATTATTATTATAATTTTCATAATAATGAGGTGTCACAAAATACTTAGTAATCGAAGTTAATATAAACATGAGTAAAATAATTCAAACTATAGCCCGTTGAATGGCAATACGAATTCTATAATAATTATTGTAATAATTTCAGGTATTATTTTAGATTTTAGCTATTTTTATAAAATTGATTTTCAGCAACACATAGTGAACACATAAATGTTAAAGCTTTAGATCTTGTGATAAACTACGAATAATACTTTATTTATTCGTAGGTGATAAATAAGATAATTAGCTAATTGTTGATTTTATCACACATATTTATACAATATGTATTTAATTGTGATATTGTATCACAAAACAATTTATTAATCAGTGTTTGTAGCATTTATCGTGTTCAGTATGTGATAATTAATATTATATCCAAGTCTTTTTATATATGTAATCATCGTTGTACTTAGTACCTACTCAAGTATAAATTATTTTTTAAAGTAAAAACCCGACTGCAGCTTATTTATTTTCGTTAAGCGTTCTGCTGAAATTAAAACTGCAAATTACATAATATTTGTGGAATCGTTTCTAAAAGACTTTCATTTGGATACCCCATACGATATGTTTGGGAGAAAGAAATATATTTTCTTCTCACAAAAAAAGCGTTTCAAATCCGCCACACCTTTTTTTTACTTTTTCAGGTACCTAGTGTTACCTGCGCTATCAAGACAAATCTAATGATATATCATATATTAAAATCGGTTAAGCCGTTTAGAAGTAATGGTGGAATAAAGAAACATACAAACATACACAATTTTGTATGTTAATGTTATTCATAAAACATAACTCTCCTTTTTTGGGCAGTCGTGTAAAAATACGTTCAAATCGGACAATGTTCTAGAATTTATGTTCATAGGAAGGTTTTCGAACGAACTCTCGTATGATTATGTGTAGGGATGTGCCGTATTTGAAATTAATGTCATGATGACAGGTAAATATAATGCTGTAATCCGCATAGCAGGCGTTATTGCAAACCTAACATTATTAAAGATATAAGGTTGCGTCATCATTTACAAGTATAAACCCAATTGCAAAATTGGTCTTGTTTGTAGTACAACCCAAGTAGAGGTGTACTATAGATGTCGCTCCATCCCAATACGATGGTTAAAGAACGATAGGAAAGATTTGAGTTATGACGTCATGTCATGTTAGCTCAATTAGTTAGAGCATACCCTGGCTCAAGGGGTGGATGGACGCGGGTTCGAATCCCGCACATGACTTAAATTTTTCCTATCGTATGTGATTTTGTAAGATATAATGCTGATTTATTTCAGTGACGTGATATAGGTAAGGAGATTACATGTAAAAATATATCAATTTCTACTTATACATCGAAAGAAAACGATACAATACCCACTTATGTAAGTTCTTCATTGTAAAATTTATGTAAAATTATTATTGATTGTGATAGCTGTTAACAATGCATCCAAGTCCATGAATGAAATTCAATGTTATCATCGTCTATGACGCGAAAGTAGATTGACAAGAAATATACTACCATCAACTTTTACTAAAAAGTTATTATCTAAATATTTAAACCTGTAAGACACACGGTTTTTTTTATTCGTTAATTAAATTGTACATGGGTGTATTTCTCTGACTAGAAGAACTGTGCGTAAGGTAGAATTCGACTATTTTGATAAAGTGAAACACATTCACTATGAAACACACCAGGACTACAAGCACCGCCTTGGCTCTCTTACCGTACCCGTCTGATACCCTTCCATAGATAATGAATAGACTCAGGCGTTACTTTACGGAAATCCATTAATTTCCAAAATATTTGAACAATATTTTAAGAAAGCATTAATATATAACATCTATGTAGACGGCCGCTCATTCTCAATCGTGCGCTTGATGAGTCAAGACCACCTGAGAATGCTTCATGTAGAATCTAAACGCGTCGAAAATTCTTCCCGTTTGCCTACGTGGCGTTTATGACGTCACGTCGGCTTAGCAGGCAAATTAGGCGGAATTGTCACTAGATATATTTTTTAAGTGTTTTATTAAAATATGAATGTAACGTTATCTTAATTTTTTTTGTTATGAATAGTTACCCTATATAGTCCATAGATTATATTCTATGGACTGCGATTTAAAAAAGATATCTATTGAAATATATTTCCACACTTTTTAGTGATGAATACTGCTTACATTATCATTCGCCAATAATTGACATGAGTAGCGTAATCATTAAACGTATCGTAACGTATACAAAACTAACTGTAACATAAAAACTACTCGACCGATGTTGATGTAATTCAGGTTGGACTAACTTGGAGGTCTCCAACCAACCCAACAAAATAAATTTATGATTGGTGGAGTAATGCCCACATACAAAAACAAGTATAAATTATTATTAATATTGTTATGTTTGCAATAACGCCTGCTATGCGGATTACATTACAAAATCACAAATATACGATAGGAAAGATCCCAATACGATGGTTAAAGAACGATAGGAAAGTTTCGTGTTATGACGTCATGTCATGTTAGCTCAATTGGTTAGAGCATACCCCGGGTCAAAGGGTGGATGGACGCGGGTTCGAATACCGCACATGACTTAAATTTTTCCTATCGTATATTTGTGATTTTGTAAAGTATAAATCAATTTAAAAAGTTAAAAACCCGACTGCAAACATTTTCGTTAATCCTTTAATCATTCCATTGAAATTAATACTACAGGTTATATTATAAAATTACAAATTCACGAGAGGAAAAATCAACCCGCACATGACGGGATTCGAACCCGCGCCCCTTTACCCGGGGTATGCTCTAACCAACTGAGCTAACATGACAATGAGTCATAACTCAATTTTTTCCCATCATTCTTCAACCACTGTGATATAAATTAAATGTATAATCTGGCTATAACCCAATATAATTTTATGGAATCGATTTTTGAAGCACTTAATTTCTATACCACACTAGACGAGATTGAATGAAAACAAAAAAAAAAAATGGCGTCTTAAATCCGGCAGATTGTTTTTGTATTTTTTTGTGTAGGTGCTTAGTGTCACTTGCGCTATCAATTCCGTTTAGAAGTTATAAGGAAAAAAAACTTTTTTTGGACAGTCGTGTAAAAAACTTGCACTAGATTTGAGAACATCCTTCTTTTTTTGGAGGTCAATTAAAAAATTCGCGTTGGACTCTAAGAAAGAATTATATATGATGTCGTTGACTATTTATTTTAGTGCAAGCAGCAAACGACACAATCAAAAAATTAAACTGAAATAATGTTTATTTAAATGATATATTTAGCCGAATATGCCAAGCAGAAACTTGTATTACATTGTTTACATAAGTGATTTATTTTTTCTTTAGAGGCCTTTTACATTTTGCAGCCCTCTCACACGCACTTTTATAGATAATTTCAAACAGAAAGAATTTGGAAATGATTTTTTAAAATGTGGTCTGACATTATTTTGCTTTTTGACTATACATGGTCTAAACATATTTTTATTTTGTAACATGTTGAGTCCAATTAGAATTAGAAGCCCCCAAATTAAAAATAACTAAATTACGCGTTTTGGATTTCCCATTACATATATCAACATGAAGTTTAGTCGAGAACATCTATAGTCGCATGCAGCGAAATAATATCAGACCACATAAAAAAAAATCATTACCATATTGTTGCTATTTGAAATGATGTCTAAAAGTGCGAGTGAGAGGGCTGCAAAATGTAAAAGGCCTCTTAATGTATTTTTCTCTATATATCATACGATAGTATGTAACGGCATCTTATAATTTTTTATCTCCTTTACGCAGAAACATTCAAGTTAAAGATATAACACAGTATGTTATCATTAAAAATATAATGTTAAAACTATAATACTAAAACTGTATTAAAAACAATAAAAAATCTGTGTTTACTTTACATCGATATAATGACTTGTTGCGTTAATTATTTACTAGTGCCATAATGATAATTATCTTTATCTTGTTGCTCTTGTCCAAGTCAGGTGAGGTAAGCAGGTTGTTGTTTCTTTCGTCTCACATCATTGTAACGTGATGTGGGGAATGGGCATCAGTGCTATGCACTCTAGCCCAGGCTCTTCTCACACCCCTAACTAGGGGTGGGTCTATTTGCACCTTTTCGAGGTGCTGAGGGTGTCGATGTAGTGCAGGCCTAGACCCGGCCTCCGCTCCACCAGGGCGATCAAGCCACGCCAGGTTGATCCCCCGCCTACACGGGAGAAGCCCAGCGGACCGATCAGCTCGCTGGCAGCGGCAGCCGGCGGTTCCTGCACTATCGCTCTCTCTCTCTCTCGCTCTTGTACGGGTATAGCGCCGTCTCGCTCGTAGTCTCAATTTGGCTATGGCTCTCTCGACTTGGTTCCGCACCTCTTCCTGGTGCTGAGGGCTTCGACTAGTGCGGGCCTAGGCCCGGCCTCCACTCAACCAGGGCGATCAGGCCGCGCCAGGTGGAACCCCCGCCTACACGGGGGAAGCCCAGCGGACCGATCAGCGGCGCTGGCAGCGGCAGCCGGCGGTTCCCGCACTATCGTGTCCTCTCTCTCTCTCTCGGCTTCGTTTTCTTGTACTCTCGGTATGAGGTCACGAGAGTACGGCTTCATCTTCCTTCTTCCTGGTTCATCGGGTGGTCTGGCATGTAGCGGGGCTAGGCCCCGCAGGTGCTCCTCCCTGGACTTGTCGGATCTCTCAAACATCTTCTTTGTTAGTTTTGTAACGAAGTCGCTGATATTTTCGTGCTTGAGGTCTCTATGTATTGTGCTATTGCGCACGTATCTAGGTGCGTTGACTACGGCGCGTAGGCAAACGTTTTCTTGCTGTTGCAGCCTCTTCTTACTGGTTTTCGACGCAAACGCGTACCACGCCGGCGCTGCGTAGGTGAGACGGGAACGTATGTAAGTTTTATATATTCCCGTCTTAGTCCGTAGTGGTAGCGATGACCTCAGGATCGGATTTAGTGCTGCTCGTGCACTTTTCACTTTGCCTAAGGTGACATCTGTGTGGTGGGCAAATGTAAGTCGGCGGTCAATGTTTACTCCGAGATATACTACACTGGGGCTCCATGGAATGTCTTTTCCGAGGAGTGTGAGAGGGGGTGGTAGCTTTGTGTACCCAGTGAGCATGGCTTGTGTTTTGTTGACATTGACCGTCAGCCGCCACTTGTTAAGCCATTCTGGCAGGGCTTCCAGGGTTGGTTGCAGCCGTTTCGCCGCAAATGCCGGTTTGTATGAGGATGCGTAGTACGCTGCATCGTCCGCGTAGAGTGCCAGCTGCGCCTGCCCAACGACCGGGATGTCGTTGGTATACCAGGCGTAGCATGCGGGAGAGATGCAGCTACCTTGGGGTACTCCTGCTCTTACTGGCTTCTTGCTTGAGATCGCGTCTTCGACCACGACTACAATTTCACAATCTTTCAGGAAGGATGCGAGGACTTCTACTGCCTTCTTGGGGATGGCTGACTCCGACAGTTTGTATAGCAGCCCCTCATGCCATACCCTGTCGAACGCCTTTTCCATGTCGAGCAGGATCACCGCGACAACCTCCTTCTTGTTGTAGCTGGTTGCCATCTCATTTACCATCCTCGTGACCTGCAGCGTAGTGGAGTGATCGGACCTAAACCCGTACTGCTCATCGCGCGGTCGAATGTGGGGGATCACCTGCGTTAGCAACAACCTTTCGAAGACTTTCGAAAGGGTGCTCAGCAAGGTGATCGGCCGGTAGCTTTCTGGCTTTTTGGGGTCCTTTCCGGGTTTAGGTAGCATTACTACTTTCCCTACTTTCCACGAGGATGGAAAGTGCCCGGTTCTCATTATACCATTGTATATCCGCGTCAGGGCAGCTATAGCCTTAACTGGGAGGTGTCTTAGGGCTGCGTTGGTGATCCCGTCCAGCCCGGGTGCTTTCTTCGGTGGCAGCTTGGCGATGACGCGCGCGACGCGACCCGGGGAGAAGGCAGTAGTGTGCTCTCTCTCGCTTGTAGTTGCCTCTCGCTCGCTCTCGCCTTCTCTTTCGCCCTTGTCGTTGGACTCGGTGCCTCTCCGTCTGCCTTGTATTTTCTCGCTCTCGCATGCTTTTTGAAAATACTCATGCAGATGTTTTTGTATTTTTTCGTCGTGTTCCGGGTTCTTGCTTGGGTTTGGCTGAAATTGCGCTTCCAAGTGAGTTGCAAAAATTTCAGCTCGGTCTGTAGCTTCAAATTTCAACTGTCCGTCCTTGTCAAGTAAGGGGCGGACGGGTTGGGGTGCGTTTTTGAGTTGGCGGCATAGGCGATGGACGGAGGGCACGTGGTCGCCGATTGAGTCGATGAGTTCTTGCCAGGTGTCTGCTGCGTGTTCAAGCAGAGCTACTCTAGTTTCTTCGATGAGCGCATTTAATTTTTTCTTTAGTATTGGGCAGCGCGTCTCTTGCCATAGTTTACGCGTCTCCCGTTTCTCAGTAAGTTGGTCCCTTATCTTCTTCGGGAGGGCATCAGAGCGCCCTCCCGAGTTAGAGGTGATTGAGGCGGTCTTAAGGGAGTCTTGTATGGCTGTGGTAAGGTTCGTGCATTCGCGCTCTACGTCTTCATTGGTACTTATGGGCGCTGTGGTGATTTTATTTTGGGCTTCATTTTTGAACGCTTCCCAGCAGATTTTCCGCCTTCTGGCGGGGGCGGCTACTATACTGGGTAGGTCTTCTAATTGGAGTAGCACTGGGCGATGGTCGGAGGGGAGGTCGGTCATGACCGTTTGCGTAGGCATCGTTCGTAGCCCCTTTACGATAGTGATGTCTATCACGTCCTCTGTGCCAATATACGAGTAATGCGTCGGCTCGTCCGGGCCTATGACGTCATAGTCATAGTTCACCGAGTCGTCATAGAGTCGTTTCCCGTTGTTATCCACTTTACTGGAGTTCCAATGGGTGTGCTTGGAGTTCATATCGCCGGCCACGATTGTTGGTATATCTCCTTCTAGCAGCTCTCTTATTTCGGAGGTTTTCAATATGCTGTTAGGTGGTTTGTAAACTGCGTAGAACCGGTGCTTTCGACCGGCTATGTTCACAAGCACACCCAGGGCTTGTATGGAGTTGTATTCCTTTATTGGTAGCAGTTGGTGGATGACTCTTCGGTGAACTATGACTGCGAGCCCTCTATAGGCTTTGCCTTCCGTGTTCACCTCGTCCTTTCTATATACAATGTAGTTTGGTATTTTGAATTCATGCTTCTTGTTTAATTGCGTCTCGCTGATCAACATGATGTTTACTTTGTGCTCACGGAGGAAGATGATCAGCTTGTTTTTCTTCCCCGTGAGCGACTGGGCATTCCAGTGGACTATTCTACTACATATGTTGTGATCCATTATGATTCAATATTTTCATTAGTCCACGGAGGGTTGCAGTTTCGGGGTCCATACCAGTCTGCACGGCTTCCAATATATCTTTAAGGACCCCAATTGTCTGGCCCAGTGAGTCTCTCCGCTCTGCAGGCTGAGCGGATGGGGCTTGGGCTCTTCCAGCGCCATGGGGGTTGCTGTGGGCATCGTCTTATGCGCACTTTCTGATGGGCCGGCCGACGGGCTCAGGTCCCTGTGCGCCTGTTTCTTAGCGGGCGGTGAGGCGGAAAGCGATCTCGCTCTAGGGCGTTTCGCTGCCTCGACCACTCCTGCCTTGACGGTGACAGGCTTGAACCGTCTTGGTATCATTTGCGAGTAGGCTGTGGGAGGCAGCGACACCATGGATGAGGCCGCCATCTCCAGAATGGCTAAATCGTTGGCACTCAATTCCGTGCCTTCCAATTCGGACTCTTCAAGTCGAATATACAATGCCATCCAGGACAGCATTCCCCCCGAGAGAATCCCAAGCTTCATAAGCCTGGCGAGTGTGAGCATATCACGCTCGTGACGACCCCTCGGTGACAACACCTCTTCTGGTGGCATGTCCCCCAACATGAAGCTGCTGTCATCGCCAGGGTGGTTACTTCCTGGTGATGGCGTACGCAGCGTGGAGGCTACAGCGTGGCCCTGAGAAGGGCCTTTTTGCACCTCTTCATGGTGCGGGCGCATGGTTACAGCGTGGTCAGCATCATCGTGATGATGCTGACGTATGGTAGCTGGGGGCGATTGCGGCGGACTACGCGTACGACTCACACTCGCTCCTTGAGAGTGGCCCTGAAAAGGGCCTTTTGATGAACCCGGTGAGGGGTCCATGCTTGGCTTCTACGGGGAGTCAACTCCGTGACCACTGGGAATAGGGATGCTGGGGTATGGTTAGACCAGCATCTCCTAATCCCGGCTTCCGGTACTGCAAGTATCCCCTCCGTAGAGCTTCGCTACGGGCGTAATTGAAATTATTTTACAACTAAAATAATTACAATTCACAAGTGTGCGCTGCGATAGGTGTGGTCCGTACGGAGTCAACGGCGATCCGGTAAGCAGGTCAGGTCGGCGCAACACATATATATATTCATCTCCCTTTTATCAGCTATCACCTCAGTAGTATACCACATGATTCCACACAATCATATAATTTTGGTACTAATATATCAATTTTAATAATTATTCATCTACCAAACTCTACGTTATCTTTCATCACTCCTGAAGCAGTGACGGCTCAGTGACATAGGCTATGTAATAAAACTAAATTTTAATTTTCAAATTTTTGAAACCTTGAAAGTTGTAGACATTTTGAATTCATTTTGGATTAGTCTCATTAGTGAGAAATACTAGGAAAAGAAAAGATTAGCATAAAACAAACAACAAAATTGTAAAGATTTCATTTTATTATAATAAAAAGCTAGTTTTCGAGTTGAGTAATTAGTAAGGCCAAGAGCTTCCTGTGCGAAGCCCATAGATTCCAGATCTGCAAACAAGATATAAAAACATTAAACATAATAAAGATGGGCTAAACTAAACAAAGGTCAAGTATTACCTAGATCATTATGCTCGCGAAACACCCGAATCGGAAGACAATTGCAGAACTTCAAACTAGGAGATTAGTTCTACCTCCAGATTTATTACCTAGATATCCGTAGATACCAGCTTCTTATGTGTAATTTTTGAGGGAACTGTAAGTAGTTCTCGCGGAAGAGCAATTTTAAATTTAAAGATCTCTAAGTGTTCTTTCAGGATCTATTAAATCTATGTACCAAATTTCATAAAAATCCGTTGAGCTGTTACGGAGCTGAATAGTATCAAACTCATGCTCACACATAGACACAAACTTTTCAACTTTATCTTACCGAGAGAAGCGGAGTGAAAGGCCTGCATACTTAAAATGTATTTTGTGTTCCTTATAATAATTTTAAACACTTGATAATCTTATCTTCCTCGGTTGCTTGTACTACATGAGAAGAACGGTCGGGAAATTGTTGAGCTATGGTTGAAATTTCATCGCCGAAATAGATCAAATGGGGTATCATTTAAAAGGGTTTTACTTGTATCTGTACTGTTCTAAACCGTTATTTAATTTATATCTGATTCCATTTTTTTTTCTTATTAGCCAAAATCTGTTTAAAATTAAGTAGATATAGATGGAGTACTCAACAAACTAAAAATGTTTATATATTCGTGTGCGCTGTAAAAAAAGAGTGCTTAGCTAAAATATGATCTTACCCGCGTTTGCCTACGATGCTGTTGCCCATATTGAAGGCGTTCCCAAAGCAGGTCGAAAGCTCCGCTTCCCAAACGTTGGGGCAAAGTCTTCCAACGAAGTGGTTAGTACGAACACTAGATGCGAACAACTCAGTGGCTCGGCCGTGGGAACAAGTACTGATCCAGCAACCAGGCTGAGGGTTCAAGCCGCCGTTGGGGTAGAAGTCAGCATCTGCTATTGGGTTGAAAATGCCTAGCACGCGGCCGTCTGTATGGATAGCTTCAACATACTGTGCAGCGTTCCTGTTCAGAGCGTTGCCGTTATTGGTCCAGCCTGGACCCGCTGGATCCAACCCTGCAGAAAATTAAAATTTAAATGTTTTGTTTTATCTTTCCTCCGCTATTAAATCTATAGAAGAATAAAGATGCGTTCATACCAGTCACGCGAGCAGGGCGTCCTCCAGCTTGGCGACCAGCACTGCCCACGACATGAGCGCCTAAGCTGAAGCCAACCAAGTGCACGTTGTTCCAGTTGCCTCCAGCCGTGTTGATGAGCCACACTAGGAAGTTGCCTAGGAACTGCCCAACACCGGGAACACCGTTTGCAGCAGTGGTGTATGCGGAGTTAGCGAGAGTTCGCCAGTCGACCACGATGACGTTGCAGTCTTGAACAGCCAAGAAGGCAGACGTGATAAGGGGGTTCATCGCTGTGTCTCCATTGTTGTTCCATCCATGGACGATGACCTTCAAAGGACGGCCAGCTTGGTAGTTGGAACTCCAGATGGAGTTGGCGTTTCCGTTAGTGATAATTTGGCGGCTGGTTGGGTTTTGTCTAAAAGATAAATATGGTTGTAGTCTATGGTTTTTTGATCTTTCATAGATTATTCTTTGTTTTTGTCGCAGTGACTCTATAACCTTTGTACTGAACGTTACAGTATTATATTATTAGTATTATTATTATTTAGTAATATTTTGTAATTGAACTTCATAATCTGTAGATGCGTGAATTGAAAAAAATATGTTGACTTTCACTTTGATAGCTAATTATTTTCAAGGGACCACGAACCAGAAGACATTATGTTGTGAAAATGCCGTAGTCGTAAGTACATACAATATATTAGGTCCTTACATATGAAATTGGCGTTTTGTATGGGAGGAACAAAAAGTCGAATATTTTTTAATATAATATATTTAATTAATCAAAGTATGAACCATTATTTTCTATGCACTTTTGCCATCTCATAGGTAGTTCATTGATCCCTTTACTAAAAAAACCAGTCGGACGGGAATCAATAAAATCTTTGAAGGCGATTTGGACTGCCCCATCGGAGTTGAATTTTTTCCCTTGCAAGAAGTTATCCAAATTTCGAAAAAAATGGTAATCTGTTGGAGCAAGGTCCGGGGAGTACGGAGGATGTCTTAGACTTTCCAATTGAAGCTCTTCTAATTTAGTAGCCGTCTGTAGCGCAGTGTGTGGTCTAGCGTTGTCGTGAAGCAGCAGTGGCGTGGAGCGATTGACCAGCCTAGGTTGTTTAGCCGCTAGCTTTTCCATCATGGTTTGCAATTCCTGACAATAGACATCAGCCGTAATAGTCTGGCCAGATTTGAAAAAACTGTAATGAACAATACCGGCACTAGTCCACCAAACGCTTACAAGTAACTTTTTTGGGGTTAATTTTCGCTTGGGGCAGGATTTGGCTGGCTGGCCAGGATCTAACCATTGCGCTGAGCGCTTCCGATTATCGTAAAGAACCCATTTGTCATCACAGGTAATGATTCGGTTTAAAATACCTTCATTATTGTGCCGGTTTAGTAATGTAACGCAGCAGTCGACGCGCGTTTGCCGGTTTGTTTCAGTCAATTCGTGAGGTACCCACCTTTCAAGCTTTTTAATCTTCCCAATTTGCTTCAAGTGAATTAAAACAGTTTTATCACTAACATCGCAGCCTGCAGCTAACTCGGACGTGGTTTGCGATGGATCCGCTTCCACAATAGCCTTCAACTCTTCATTATCAACTTGAGTCTCAGGCCGTCCACGGGGCTTGTTCTGCAGGTCGAAACTTCCAGAACGAAAACGTTGGAACCAAAAACGAACTGTGTTTTCTTTTGCAACACGACCGCCATACACATCATTCACCCTTCGAGTTGTTTCCGCAGCACTAGTGCCACGGCGGAACTCGTACTCGTAAATAATGCGATATTTAAGGTTTTCCATTTTGTAAAATGAGTGACGCAAACAGAAAAAAACAGAAGAAAAAAAACAAATGAATGACGATCATCGAAGCACAAATACATGAGTCTATAGCTGTACAAATTTGAATTTGGAATTCCTTACCAAAGAGGAGAAATTCGTGATTAAAGTGGCCAGTACGAAAAACGCCAATTTCATATGTAAGGACCTAATATAACATCGTGAGAGTCGCGAGGTCCGGATGGGTACTTATAGTTAATACTATAACAGTGGTATACAAATTATAGGCCTATGTCTATCAGCAACCTTCTGTTTTTCTTTAGATTAAAGGTGACAATAAATTTAATTTCGATATAGGTACGAATTGTTATATTTAATATAAGTATGTATATATATAGAAACATACCTAGTGAACAGCCAGTATTGGTTATTGGCTCCATTTCTCGATTTGAGGAGCTCCTCATCAACTGGTTCTTGAAGGTCTACTAGTTGGGGCACGCATTCACCATCAGGCATCCAAATGTAGCGGCTTTCCCCCTCCACATAGTGGCTATTGTCTCCGGGGACTGTCGGAATCGCTTCACCGTAGCACACTGTAGAAATACAAGAGATAAGTATTTATTTCTATGGGGCCTCGCTAAGAAGTACATATATCTATGAAGCAGTGATGGCTCAGTGACATTGGCTATAGCCTGCCGCGCAGCAGGACCATGGTTCGAATTCCGCCGCGGACTTGAGCTTCACTGCATGGTGGAAGGGCATTTTGCGAATGCCCGCCTGACTAGCGATCACCCTCAAGTAGAAAATCTGTCGCCAAGCACCTAACGGTGTGTTCCGGCAGCTGTCCTTGAGAGCCAGTTATTCTAGGTTAGCCTGAACAACATCTTCGACCACATCATCACTTACCATCAGGTGAGATAGTGGTCAAAGGATAACCTATCAGTCATAAAAAACCTTCCTAAAACTGATTTAATTTTAAATTTAATTTCATTATAATATTCTATTAATAATATATTTAATTTACTGTTAATGTGCGATTCTACAATAATCAGACTTGATGTAGGCTCTGATGATGGAGTGTTTTGATCTATAGTCGTATACCTACTTAATAAAACCTTCAACACCGACTCACGCACACAAATACACACTGTGGTTGGCCACAGCCTAAATCGGTTGACTACTAGAAGCGTGGAACTTTGCACAACATATATTACATATATTTATGGATGGGCTAAGAAGCACTAAGAAAGGATTTTTGAATTACCCTTTTAAAGGCCGGAATTTTTAATTGCGTGATTTTAGTGGGCGGTTAGTTATACATTATTATTTTTAGATATTTTCCTTGCTTTCGAACTTTAGCTAATCTAATTTTAGGCTGGAACAGTTTGTTTTTGTTGCGAAGGTTATAACTCATGCATGTCCTTATTTTTTGGTAAACTTTTCTTCTCCTCGTGTATTTCCAATATTTTGTAAAGAGATTCGACGTTCGTAATTGATCGAGCGAGAACTAAGTTCGAGCGAAAGCATTTGCTTCAACTTGAAGTAAATGCTTTCGTATGTCCGGTTGTTCTCCTCTACAGGTCGCATTTCTCAAACGATTTACACGAAATTTTGTGAGCAGGTTTGATAAGTCCCTATTTTTATTGTCGATTTAGTTTTTGGAAATTTTTCAAAATTACGGAGATATACATGATAAGATGTTGAAACTATGGACGCCTGCGCTTAATTTAACGGCAATGTCCTAACGCACATCAGTTGCCTAAGAGTGATAGGCTCTCTCTCTCTCTCTCGTATAATCAATTATTTATTTTCCATGTCTTTGTAGTCAGTATAATTATTATACTAGATAAATACATTACCAAGTATGTAAAATTATTGTATATTTACTATAACTTACCTACCAATTTCTGATACATCTACCCTTCGCTGGGGCCCGCGAGTCATTGATTTTCTTAGACATAAGTCCAAGAAAATATTATTTACATTACATATCTAGATTTTTGGATTTCTTGAGGCATTCTCTCACTAGTATGCGCAGTGAACCTCTATTCAATTGTAAGCTATGCAAGGGCAGACTCGCGAGGTCTACAGCTCGGACAGCCACTAGTTTTATTTTCTTTAAAGTATTCTCTTGCCGATACATTTCATTAAGGCGTTAATAATTCTTATTGCTCTTTTATTTTTTATAATTTTTTTTTTATATTGTTGTGACGGAACAAGCTCGAGGCCCACCTGATATTACGTGGACTAACCTCTGCCTATAACAGTTGCAATTCATCACAAGTCACGAATTGCACTGCGCCCGTCACATTGAGACATAGTTGTTAAGTCTCATTGTGCTTGTAATTTCACTGGCTCTCAAGGACTACTGCCGGAACACACTGTGCGGTGCTTGGCGACAGACTTTCTACTTGAGGGTGGTAGCTAGCCAGGCGGGCAATCGCAAAATGCCTTTCCACCATACGGTGAAGCTCAAGCCGGCGGTGGGGATATAACCAGGTTACTGCGGCACGGCAGTCCATAGCTATTACCGCTCGGCCATCATTGCTTCAAAAGTTTTAATACTCTTAGGAGTAAGGTAGAAATGAGGTTAGGGGTTCGGTTGAAGGGTAGGTGTAGGTAAGCGTGGGAGCAAGTGTTCGGGTAAGAGTAGCCAACACGACTAGTGCACATGTCTCGGGGGAGAGTTTGGTGAGCAAGCATATCCTTCCATAGTCGCCAGTTCCGGACTATACATATATTTCACATCTTCTATTGTTAGCGAGAATAACTTGAACGTATTCATAAACATGTATTTTTGGTAATAATCATTTTCTGAGTGTAGATGAAGCGAAAGAGATATGTAAGGATCGTAGTAAGTGGAAATCCGTGGTCTCTGCCTACCCCTACGGGAAAGAGGCGTGATTTTATGTATGTATGTATCATTTTCTAAGGGCCTGTTTCAGAATGTTCGAGTAAGTTCCGGTTATACTACCCAGAACATTTAAATAACTGAATGATAAAAATTACAGTTAACATGCAGCGCGATGGATAGGCTAAATCGATGACTGTGAAACGCAAAGATAGTGTTTTATTTATTTAATATGTTCTGGGTAGTATAACCGGAACTTACTCTTTTCTAGGTTAGCCTGAACAACATCTTCGACCACATTATCACTTACCATCAGGTGAGATAGTGGTCAAAGGCTAACGTATAAGGCATAAAAAAAAAAAAAAAAAAAAAAAAACATTCTGAAACAGGCCCTAAAACTAATAAATTTACTATGAAATCTAACTAATAAATTATTCTTAAAACTTTACTTCCTGACAATAGGTGGGTAAATTTATGAAACTAATTTAATAAAATGTTCTAAAACTAATAAATTTACAATGAAATCTAATAAAAATATCTTAAAACTATACTTTCTAACCAGGGGTGGGTAAATTTGACACTGATATTGAAACTGAAACATTGAAACACTGCGTCAGAAATAATTATTGAAATCAAGAACTTACGCGTTACGAGACCAGCTAACACCACAATTAACTTCATGACTAAGTATTAGTTCTCATATCGTCGAGAATTGACTATATATTACACAACTGTTATCATACAAGATATAATTTTGCTGATAATTGGAACACCAGGTAAACGATTCAGTGTAATTCAAATTTCGATAACTAATTACAATAATACATTTAGATACATATCTAAATTGATTAAGAGCAATGAACAATTATGATTTAGGGCGTAGAAAAACATATAGTTATCGAATATTCTTGCTGTTATCAAAGTCAATGCTTTATTATAAGATCTTGGCAGGGGAGGGTTTCATTCATACTTTTGTTTAATTTATATATGTCATTATTAATTTAAACATATTATATCTTAGCCGGACGCTCACTACAAGGTCATTACAGTATAAACTCAAGTAAAATAATAGGTACTCGTGGCTTGAAAGTCGTAAAAATTTCAAGATACTTAATCTAGTTGTCATTTGTCATAAAGACCGGGAAGATCGACGTAAAATGAAGCAATAAAATATTATATCTGAATGACTTTATTATCATTTAAAGAAAGTGGTTGTTGAGATGTGTGATTAGAAAGGCCAAGCGTTGCCCGTGCGAAGTCCATAGAGTCCATTTCTGCAAAGATATAAATTATAATATATTTGTTGCTTTGAATATAGTGGAATACGAAACGAGGCAGATGGTTGACATCCCTACATTAATCCTCAACGGCAAAAACCTACGCACTTGCAGCATTTGAGAGTCCATAAGTTGATATAATAAGAACTAGATTTTTTAGGAGTGAATTCGGTTCTAAATGAAATATAATATTCAAAATTTCAATAAAATCGGTCGTGTCCATAGCCACTAAATATTTATCCACATTTTTCCGCTGGTAGCAAGTATGTAGCTCTACCGGACTTTGGGCGAGGGTTACAACGCCCTCATTAGGACTGTAGGTTAAGTGCTGAAGGCACTTTACCAATGACGAGCGCAGATGGCATTCTACCTCAGGGTCCACCGTGGTACGGACCTCTGCTTGAACTATCGTCTAGATTATTATGGGACATCAGAACTAATTGCTCCGGTACAACAGAGAGAGTTGTATCGTTTAGAATGGGCTCTACGGATTTTTGAATTATTTGAAGTGACACTAATCTGGTCTTTATGTTTGCCGCGAGCTTGCTTCTGCTGCGGTGTATGATTATATAACGTCTAACTATCCCTGACTTTGAACCTGAGATACCTTCACCGCGATGATTGACGGATGATGCTAAAGCTGCTAATTAAATATTTTGGGGATGAAGAGACCAAGGCGTGCCTTTGTCTATGTCATGCATGACTTAAGCCACCCGGTTACAGACAGATTGGATGTGAATAAGAATGATGAGATTCAGATCAATGGTTAGTCCAAGGTTTAGTCAATTACCCACAGGGAATCAGTGAATTGAACAGGCTTTGGTGGGAAGTTGAAGACCCCATAATTACATTCTATAAGCTGTAAAAGAAATGCATAAAACGATGGTCTTACCCGCGTTTGTTAATAACTGCATTGCCCATATTGAAGTTGGCTCCAGAGCAGGTCGAGAGCTCCGCTTCCCAAATGTTAGCGCAACGTCTACCAACAAAGCGGTTATTCCGAATAGTGGATGCGAACAATTCAGTGGCACGGCCGTGGGAACAAGTACTTATTAAGCAACCAGGTTGGGGGTTCCTGCCGCCGTTAGGGTAGAAGTCAGCATCTCCGATTGCGTTCATAATGCCTAGCAGGCGGCCGTCTGTATGGATAGCTTCAACATACTGTCCAGCGTTCCTGTTCAGAGCGTTGCCGTTATTAGTCCAGCCAGGACCCGCTGGATCCAACCCTGCATTAAATAAAAACAAAAGTGTTTCAGTATTTTCTTCGTTACCTATGCTAAACAATTCACCGAATAAAAATGCCTTCATACCAGTTACGCGAGAAGCGCGCCCACCAGCTTGGCGACCAGCACTGCCCACGACATGAGCGCCTAAGCTGAAGCCAACCAAGTGCACGTTGTTCCAGTTGCCTCCACCTGTATTGATGAGCCACACTAGGAAGTTGCCTAGGAATTGCCCAACACCGGGAACACCGTTTGCAGCGGTGGTGTATGCGGCGTTAGCAAGAGCTCGCCAGTCGACCACGATGACGTTGCAGTCTTGAACAGCCAAGAAGGCAGACGTGATAAGAGGGTTCATCGTTGTGTCTCCATTGTTGTTCCATCCATGGACGATGACCTTCAAAGGACGGGCAGCTCGGTAGTTAGAATTCGTGATGGAGTTGGCGTTTCCGTTTGTAATTATTTGGCGACTGGTAGGGTTTTGTCTAAAAGATAACTGTAATTTTAGTCCTTTTTTTGTAAAGTAAATCCTTGCTAAATTAAATAATACAATTATTTTTTATTCCTTAACTACTGCGCCCCGCGGCTTTCCCGCGTAGACAATGATGAAAACTGATGACAAAAAGTATCCCATATGCTAATTTTACATTTTCACATCCTCACTCACAAACTTTGCATTTATTTAAAATATTACAGTGATATTTTATTAAAATAACGAAAACACCGCAGCCGCTTGCATACTCGTTGTAAGGTTCTTAAATGTTGTCCATGAACCGGAAGACGTTACTTAGACAATTCTTAAACATAAGACAGAGGACACCGTTCAAATTGCAGGGGCCGGTGGATTAACACAATAGTCGATCATTAAAATAAAATAATAAAGTAACATTTTTAATGCCATCTTATTAGGCATCTTTGGATAAATGTTTATGATGGATTTAGTTTTCAGTGCTATAATTGCGTTTTATTTTTTGTATGATTGTAAACTGTATAGGAATATACCTAGTAAAGAGCCAGTATTGATTATTAGCTCCATTTCTTGTATTGAGGAGTTCCTCATCTACTGGTTCTTGAAGGTCTACTAGATGCGGCACCCCTTCACCATCAGGCATCCAAATGTAGCGGCTTTCGCCCTCCACATAGTGACTATTGTCTCCGGGGACTGTCGGAATCGCTTCACCGGAGCACACTGTAATGATACGAGTGATATTAATTTCTATATAGCTTCGCAAAGAAATCGATAAAGCTAATATAATTATGTTTTCTTATAAAAATAATATGACGTATAAAAAGAAAATTCAGTTTTACTATGTACCTATAACTCAAATAAAACAATAATAAATTATTAACTACGTTAGGATTGTCGGCGAAAAAAAAACATCTCAAGCTACAATGTAGTTTTCTAAAGATCTCCTAGTCGCCTGAACACAACAATAAATTTATCTGAATCTGAATAGATCATTAGCAAAATACAAAGTAATACTGCTTCATTTGGTACTAAGGCATTAAAACCTTAAGAATTTAATGGAAACTTATTTTATATTTGGCAATGCTGAACAGATGCATAGCTGTACATTCATAGCCATTCAGTACATTGACACGTGATATCTCAAGTATTTGTGTTTAATTTGTAACGTATTATCACTTCCATTATGCAAAACTATTGAGATTTATCAGGAATCAAGATTAATAAAATTATCAATTAAAATGTACTACAAAAAAAAACATTGAACAGTTGTTGATTCCTTGACAAATAAATTTGCACCAGATCAGGTGAAAACAACGCAATGTTCAAACATGTTGCTCACATATTTCAATATAAAAAATAATAGATTTACAACATCATACAGTCATTTATCAATTGTTTCATTACAAATTGACCATAAATATAATTTACTTATTTTAATAATTTAAACAAGACTGAATGATTGAAGATTGATGATTCAAGATGACGATCATCTTATTTTAATCTTAAGGCTGACATTTCAAATAGAATCACACGAAACAAATACAAACTCCACCTACCTCGAGCTAAGTGTATATACAAAAGGAATGTTTACATTAATGCTATTAATGTTTATAACAAACTACTTAATAGATTTAAAGATCTGCCAATACACTATTTCAAAACAAAACTTACCTTGTGGCTTACTTACCATTGTGTTTACGACATTAAAGAATTTATGACATTGAAATTGTTTTAATTATTATTTTTCTATTATAAATTGATGAGGGTTTTGACATATTTTATTGAATAAATATATATTATTGTAATGTCATTAACTATAGTGTGCAAAGTTATTTTATTTTTATAACAATTATTAAATTTAAAGGTAATGATTATTAAATTATGTTAATGAAATTTTTAGTTCAATATCAGATACTGAGTTTAAAATTTGCACACCATTGTAAAGGTAGAATGTTAAGGTATATTTTTACGTATTACCTGCTGTATCTAAACTACATTCTCGTAAATTAATGAATTTTAATTTATCACCACTCGATTTTGTAATTCTATTTATATAAAAATAACAAAGTATTCTTTACAACCGTGCTTCAACTTTCGTAAAAGTCATCTAGTTCTACTTAGCAGAGTTTTGCTTCATGCAGAAATACATTAATGGTATGGAGGGTAAATTTTAATACACCTACATAATACCTGAAGTTAACAATAAGTGAACACATTAGACACTTAAGGGTGAACTGGCCGGTCAGTTCTCCATACAAACGTCGTAGGGTGATCACTCCCTTATTTGAGGATTTATTTCGAATACAAGGCGTGATATCGATTGCACTCCTCATTATCTAGGTTTGTATCGTAACGAAATTTTAAAAAGATAATTAAGTTGAGAGTTAAGAACCTCGAAACATTTTCATATAAAGTTTTCAAAGCTCATTACTTTCAAATTAATGATCTTTTTCAAATGTCGTAACGATACAAACCTAGATAATGACGAGTTCAATCGTTATTATGCTTAATTTTATATCTAAAATCTCAAATAAGGGAGTGGTCACCCTACGGCGTTTGTATGGAGAACCGTACGGCCAGTCCAACCTTAAAGTTGAACTGGCCGGTCACTTCTCCATACAAACGTCGTAGGGTGATCACTCCCGTATTTGAGATTTTAAGTCCAGACTTATACATAATACCGATTGATATCGTCATTATCCAGGCTTGTATGATGCCAAAATTATTAAAAAATAATTAAGTTGTAAGTTATGAGCCTCGAAAACTTTATATGAAAATGTTTCGAGGCTCATAATTCTCAAGTTAATTATTTTATTAAAATTTCGGCATCATACAAGCCTAGATAATGACGAGATCAATCGGTATTATGCTTTATTTTGGACCTAAATCCTCAAATAAGGGAGTGATCACCCTACGACGTTTGTATGGAAAACGGGCTAGCCAGTTCACCCTTAAATATCTAAATGGAACGTTCAAGACACGTTAGAAATTATAAATGAAATCAAGAACTTACAGGCTACGAGACCAGCCAACAACACAATTAGCTTCATTGTTAGGTATTAGTGTCCAACATCATCGAAAATTGACTATATATTGCAACTGTTATCTTTCGAGATGTAATTTCGCTGATAAATTGATTGATAGTTACAACGATTATTTTAATTGTCTATTGTTGATAACTAATTACTATAATCAATTTTGATAGTGTCAATACATCCGATTTGTTTACGGGAACAGAAAGGGCACGAATAATCTAGTTTTCTGGATCATTCATGTATTTTGATAACTCCAAATCCTGTGTGGAGGGTTTGATATGTTTTACTTTTGTGTAAATTAAATCATTACACATTAGTATTTTAATTCTTCGCAAAATTATTATTTATGATTAAAGAACTTACTTGGACCGCTTGGACGTGCGTAATTATACGAGGTTTAACGGAGTAACCAATAAGAATATTTTTATTTACTAGTCAAATTGAAGTAGTAGATCCAGCTTTCACTCCACATCCCATTTGAGATTACTTAGTTATCTCTATCTTTATTATTTTATTTCTACTCACGGCTGCTGCACCCACCCCGACTGTCATTAAGTTTGGAGTTGTAGTCAACAATCACTCCTTCCCTGATGATATTTCCGAAAATATTACGATACGTAAGTCCTTGCGTACGAATCATGCCGGATGGAGTGTGTTACTCATCTCTTCAAACAACACAATTCACATTACAATTACAAAATCCTGTACGCTAATAAGATAAGGTTATTTTTTCTCCTAAATGTGTTTTATTGCCGATTATACTAAGCTGATTAATTTTTTCAAATAAGAATTATCTCAGAGTCTAACTGTCGCTAGCATAATGTCTACAGAGTCGGATAAGTCTCGTAATGATCGAATATTAAATTGTTTTTTTTTATGTTAATGACGGAACAAGCCCGAGTCCCACTGGATGTTAAGACTTAAGTAGACTAACCTCTGCCTATAAAAGAAGCATTTCGTCAACGACGAATTGCCCGTCACACTGAGACGTACGGTTGTTACTTGTTAGGTCTCAAGTGCCTGAAATTTTACTGGCTCGTAAGTCTCAACTGACTGCTGCTGGAACACACTGTTAGTTGTTGTCTTAGGTTTTCGCGATTATTACACATAGTAATTAAACAACTTAAAACGGCATAAAGTTGTTTAATTACACTGTTAGGTGCTTGGCGACAGATTTTCTACTTTAGGGTGGTAGCTAGCCAGGCGGGCGTTCGCAAAATGCCCTTCCACCATGCGGTGAAGCTCAAGCCCGCGCCCGGGGTAGGATTCGAACCATTGACCTGCTGCACGGCAGTCCATAGCCAATGCCACTGAGCCATCATTGCTTTAAAATACATGACATTACAAGAATAATAGTAAAATTTAATTTTAAAACGTACTGTATCAGCAGAATTGTACACTGCTGAACATAATACACAGCCATAATCCCCACGCTTGGCAGACGTCTTGCTTGACGGATCGCAGTTTGAGATATCAGTTCCTCAGAAGGCGCTGCTGCCCACCTTCCGGTACTTTATCTTTAGTCGCCCACAGTTAACAATGGGGGGTGGCATAGAATGTCACCCCCCACCTCACAGTAAAATTATTGATCATAACTATTATCAGGAATTATTCTAGTACTTCCTGATTATGATATATTACACATAATTTTCCACCATCACAGTTTAAAAATCAATGTCTGTTACACGCTCAATAAAATATATCTTCAAATATGTACAGTCGCCTGCAATAAGAAGTATACACTTCGTAATTTTCAAAATAATGTGATGTCGCTAAGTTAATAATAATCGAAGTTAACATTAACATGAGTAAAAATATTCAAATTATTCTTTGATTTTAAGATACTTCTGATTACATAGCGAAAATCAGAACTCTTTGCCACAATTTTGAAATTTACAAGGTGTGTACTCTTATTGCAGCCCACTGTACCTACCAATACTTCCAACAGTGTATTGAAGGTAAGCGAATCTCGTTTTTATTGTCTTATCCTGAAGTACTGCGTAGGTATTGTCACGGGTAGGACTTAATAAATTGATTATCTCGTATATGTGACTACTAAGAAAGGCTTAAGAATATTGTACTTAAAAAAACTATCCAAATCCGAAATAAACATTTATCTTTAATATGAAAAGATTGGTTTCCATTTACTTTTTACCTACTAAGATGAAGCTAATACTTACGTTCTATATTCGCACGTGCATACATATGCAATTTGAACTGTTTAAAGTAAATAACATAACATTTGTTCAACTAAATGTTGTAATGTTTTTAATCGTAATTCACTGAAAATAGTAGTTTTCTAACAGAGGGTAATAAAACATGAGTGTAGTTTCAATATAAGATTACACGAGTGTTTTAATACCTAATTATATGCAGTTGCATACACTACTTTATTTAATCTCATGGCTATAGGTAGATACATTAAATAAAATATTTATCCAACTAAATATTACTCAAATTCGAATGTACGAAATAGCGCCAAAATGGAAAAGGTCTGTATTTGGTCTATGGCTCGGAACCAGCGCGCTCACCACAGATAATGTGTACTTAAATAGAATCGAAACCTCCTTGGTCGGGACACATTATACTTTTATTAATTAATAAATTGTTTTAAACCACACCCACTCAGAAAAGGTCTGTACGGCTGGGAAAGTTATATGGATTTTCATTCCTTCACTCCGTAGCAGTGAAGGAATGTTGTATGAAAATCCATACCTGCCCTGGTAGCGTTCTTTTGTTTTTAGCTGCTTCGATAAAAAAAAAATCAATCTCAAAAAGGTTTTATATCAAATAATTAGAAAAAAGAGGTGTGATTTTTATTTTTACTCGATTTTCAATGCAAGGAGGTTGGCAACCTTTTTTTGCACTACGAGAAAAAAAGCGCGGCAATTCGTTATGTTTGGTTAAATTTTGATTTTTTATTAAATGGATATTTTAACAGTACGCTATTAATTATTCTGAATAATATTCCAAAATGTCATCTGATAGTGAAAGTGACGATTTTATAATGATCAGAAATAAGAAATGCAGCTCAAGAAGTCATAAAGAACTTACCGACTGAGAAGTCTCGAGGTAAGTACGAGAACACGTATAATGATTTTATTTTCCTCGTAGGTGTAGTATAAAGCACTGTGTATCACTCAGGAGAAAGTTCTATTTCTGTTCTCGAGTTGCCTTTATATCGTTTTCTCCCCTCGATGTACAATGTACTATTTTACCACACCCACTCAGAAAAGGTCTCATTACTCGTTCAAAAACATGTTATAAAGTTCGTCATTTTTCCCTTATAAATGTACGGCGGGGAAAGTTATATGGATTTTCATTCCTTCACTCCGTAGCAGTGAAGGAATGTTGTTTGGAAATCCATACCTGCCCTGGTAGCGTTCTTTTATTTTAAGCTGCTTATATAAAAAAAAACAAACTCAAAAAGGTTTTATATCAAAAAATTAGAAAGAAGAGGTGTGATTTTTATTTGTACTCGATTTTCAATGAAAGGAGGTTGGCAACCTTTTTTTGCACTACAAGAAAAAAGCGCGGCAATTTGTTATGTTTGGTTAAATTTTGATTTTTATTAAATTGATATTTTAACAGTACGCTTTTAATTATTCTAAATAATTTTCCAAAATGACATCTGATAGTGAAAGTGACGATTTTATAATGATGACGCCACCAGAAATAAGAAATGCAGCTCAAGAATTCATAAAGAACTTACTGCCTGAGAAGTCTCGAGGTACGTACGAGAAAACGTATACATAATTATTTAATTTTCCTCGTAGGTGTAGTATAAAGCAGTATGTATCACTCGGGAGAAAGTTCTATTTCTCCCCTCGATGTACAATATACTATTAAAGCATTGATTTGTTAGGAGAATAATGCTTTAATTTAACTTTTTAATTTTCTTAAAGAAGTGTGAATAAAATATGCCAGTAAAAGTCTGTATTTCATGATTAAAATATTGCTGAATGAGATTATATAAAATATCTTATATAATCTCATTCGGTAATATTCTAATTATGAATATAAACGCGCTGGTTCCGAGCCATAGACCAACAACAGACTTTTTCATTTCTCATACTCGGAAAGTAGTGTTTATTTGATCTGAGTAGCGGGTGGAAGACGCTGCTTCCCACCTTAGAGTGCGAAAAACTCATAGTAAATGCTTCCCTCTCTTGGGCCGGAATGACTTGTAACCATGGCAACCATTGTTGTATAGTAGATTGTTATACGAGGGTTGAAAGGAATCAATTCCCATACGAGGTCCGAGTAGGAATTGATGACTTTCACCCGTGTTAAGCAGTCTACTTTTCATTTCGAATATAAGGAAAATAATAATAGTAGTAATAGTATTTTCTAAATTATTCATTAATAATAATAACAGTACCTATTTAAAATTAGGTAATTGCGATGTTAGAAATATTTGTGAAATTTAAAGTTAAATTTTGCTTGCAATATTTACGGACTGCTATCGTCCTAATAGGAATTTATGACTTTAACAATGGTTAAACACTCTACTTTTCACTACGAATATGAGTTATATAAAAATTGATTTTCTATAATATTTATTGATATCAAGAACATGAGTAAAAACTTTTTAAAATTAATGGATTTATAGTCCAAATAGGAGTTGATAAATTACATCCGTGTTCAACACTCTACATCAATAAAAATATGAGTAAAGTAAAAAATAGTAGTTTTTCTAAAATTCCATATAAAAAAAGCTAAAATATTTACTGAAAACCATAACATGAGTAGAAGAAACATATATTAAATTAATTGAGAGATTAGAACAATTTGTGAAATTTAAGTAATTTTTTTGCTAGATTTTTTATAATTCCCATATAATTTTAGTTACTATCTTGCCAATTTATATATCTAGTCTTTTTAAATTTTAAACATGGAACACAACGCGTCTTCGGGGTTTTTTTTTAATTCACGGTCATAAACATTAATAGTGATTAAAATTCTCATATAAGATATACTAACTTGAGAAAGTCACATTAGTTCTGTTATAAACTAGTTCTTTTAGCCGTTACATAAACACAAATGTAGTCGTTATTAGTTTTTATAATACAGCAAAGTATTTTAGAACGAAAAAATATACACTTCTAATTTTGTTTACAACCATGGTTGCCATGGTTACAGTTACAGCAGAGTGCTTTAGAACGAAAAAACATAAACAAGTAATCTTGTTTACAACAATGGTTGCCATGGTTACAAGTCATTCCGGTCCGAGAGAGGGAAGCATTTACTATGAGTTTTTCCCACCCTTAGGTGGGAAGCAGCGTCTTCCACCCGCTACTTAGATCAAATAAACACTTTTTTCGTTCTAAAGTACTCTGCTGTAACTGT
This sequence comes from Plagodis pulveraria, assembly GCA_963890685.1. Classification (NCBI taxonomy): domain Eukaryota; kingdom Metazoa; phylum Arthropoda; class Insecta; order Lepidoptera; family Geometridae; genus Plagodis; species Plagodis pulveraria. The sequence continues at coordinate 11,541,273 of OY982951.1, forward strand.
ATTCATGGCAACCATGGTTGTAAACAAAATTAGACGTCTATATTTTTTCGTTCTAAAACACTTTGCTGTATTATAAAAACTAATTACGACTACATTTAATTTTGTGTTTATGTACCTAAAGGCTAAAAGCACTAGTTTATAACAGAATTAATGTGACTATTAAGTTAGTGTATCTTATATGAACATTTTAATTACTAACTATGATTATAAGCGTATATAAAAAAAAACTTAAAAAAATTATCTTTTAAGTGAGATGGCTCCGGAGGGAGACGCGTTGTGATCCATGTTTAAAATTTAAAAAGGCTAGATATAGAAATTGGCAGGATAGTAAGAAAAAATATAAGGGAATTATAATAATATAACAAAACATTTACCTACTTAAATTTTACAAATTGTTCTAATCCCAAATTAATGTTATATACGTCTCTTCTAATTTTGATAAATTATTTTTATAGAATTTTAGAAACACTACTATTTTTTACTTTTCTCATATTCTTATTGAAAAGTAGAGTATTTAACACGGATGTAAGTTATCATCTCCTATTTGGACTATAACTGCATTAATTTTAAATAGTTTCTACTCATGTTCTTGTTACCAATAAATATTATAGAAAATCAATTTTTATATTAGGTACCTACTCATATTCGTAGTGAAATGTAGGGTGTTTAACAAGGGTAAAAGTCATAAATTCCTATTCGGACGATAGCCGTCCGCAAATATTGCAAGCAAAATTTAACTTTAAATTTCACAAATATTTCTAACATCTCAATTACTTAATTTTAAATAGGTGCCTATTCATGTTATTATTATTAATGAATAATTTAGAAAAACTACTAATTTTTACTTTCCTTATATTCGAAATGAAAAGTAGAGTGCTTAACACGGGTGAAAGACATCAAGTCCTACGCGGACTATAGCCACCCTCGCTACGCTCGGGCGTCTAAATACCTCGTATGGGAATTGATTCCTTGCGACCCTTGTATAACAATCTACTATTCCATTTTGGCGTTATTTCGTACATACGAATTTGAGTAATATTTTGTTGGATAAAAAAAATATTTAATGTCATGATATTAAATAAAGTAGTGTTTGCAACTGCATATAATTAGGTATTAAAACACTCGTGTAATCTTATTTTGAAACTCGCCTGCGGCTAAAAACTACACTCATGTTTTAATACCCTCTGTTATATGACAGTTGCATAAATTTCTATTACAGTACGGGTTGGCTTTATTATATTTATTTTAGGTTTATTTTTCCCACTACAATTGCATTTTTAATAATACTTATATGATTATGTTGTAAAATCTGATCTATTGTATGATAAATTCTTCGTGACGTCACAATATGGCTCCAATGAAATATTAGCACTGGTTTTCAATTAAACCTGCACATGCTGAGTTGGAGACCAATATATGATGTCAAGAAGTTATTTATATTATGTCTATTTCACTCTTTTATGTAGATAGTTTTTGTAAATTAGCATCCTCAGGAAATCTTGACTCTACGAGCGCATGATCGAGAAAATTTCTCGATCGATGCTTCGTTTAGAAGCGAAACGCGTCGAAAATTCTTCCGGTTTGGCTGCGTGGCGTTTGTGACGTCACGTCGGCTTAAGGGCCTTAGTATCGTCAAATGCGTACTTTCTAATGAGAACTCCTCCTAACTTTTGCATTAAAAAAATATTTATACAATATACTATTTCTTGCCTTACATTGCGAACTCCTTCTAAAAGGCTACGATTTTTGGATAATAAATTGTACCCTAAAATTTCTACATAGATATTGCAACATAGCATTTGTAAATCCAATGACATTTTCCTAAGAAAATGTCTAATTGCGAGAACTTAGTTCGAGCGAAGCGTCTCTGCTTCAACTTAGACAAAAATGCTTTGGTATGTCCGGTTGTTCTCCGCTACAGGTCGCATTTCTCAACCGATTCTCACAAAATTTTGGGAGCAGGTTTGATAAGTCCATACATTTTTTTTTCGATTCTATTTTGGGAAAATTTTCAAAATGACGGAGATATACATGATAAGATGTTGAAAGTATGGACGCCTGTGCTTAATTTAATGGCAATGTCCTGATACGCACGTCAGTTGCCTATAGGTATAGTGATAGGCTCTCTCTTCAATTGTAAGATTATGCAAGTTTAGACTTGCGAGGTCTACAGTTCGGAGAGCCACTAGTTATTCACGTTCATAACGCTAGCGGTTCCGAGGTGCTCTGCGCTCTGCGCTGACGCGGGCGGCAGTCGTGTGCAAGCGTTGGCATGGGGAGGTTGTGTAGCTCGTAGCACCGCTCGCGCTTTCGCCTGATGATGACTATCTTTACTTAGTATAAGGGTAGATTTATATTAGAGCGGGGCGTGCCGTGTACGTGGCCCGGACGGGGCACGGATTTGAAACGTTACATACATTTTGTATGAAGCAGTATATTAAACAGTGCCTGATCCGTGTCCCGTCCGGGCCCGCCTACTAACGTGCGACGCTCGTCTACACCACGGTTGTTGCACGGTCCCGCCCCGTCCCTTCCACGCTCCGTCGTAAGGGTAGATTTATATAAGAGCGGGCCGTGCCCGGGGCGTGCCGTGCACGTGGCCCGTACGGGGCACGGATTTGAAACGTTACATACATTTTGTATGAAGCCCGTGCCTGTTCCGTGTCCCGTCCGGGCCCGCCTACTAACGTACGGACGGGCTCCGCCCCGGGCCCGCCCCCGTCCACGGCCCGGCCCGGACACGGCCCGGTCTAATATAAATCATCCCTTAAAATATCCCCCCAGGAACACTTCCGTGCTGCGCACGGGTAGTGGGCGACGAATGTTTAGTGAGGGACCACGCACTTTCTTTTTGTTTCTACGAAGCTCAGTTTGGTCACAAATTTGTGATACTTAAACAAAACATTCTTTTGTAGCATAACTTTGCGATTAAATTTTTTTTATGCTGACCTACAGCTGTTAACCATAACATCCTGTCAAATTGACCTCTTAACAGGCTTTCAGAAGTCTTTTCGCGATCCCAATGTTTAGTCCTTAGATTATTGTCGAGATTCCTAGTAAGCCCAGTAATGTTTTGACACGCGTGTATAGCCGTGTGCGTGCAATGAATCGCTCACGGCAGAGGGCCAATTTGATTAAAACGGGTATGCGCGTTTACTATTATAGGAACTTTCTAGACAAATTTTATTTGGTTTTTATCACTTAAGAAACAAATCAATACTAAATTGACAATGTTGTAGGCAGGGGTTTAAATGCCGCTTCATAAAGGTTACCGCTTGAAACGATAACCACATTTTTTCATTTATTGATCTTTATACAATTTAACTTTAAATCTATATAACATCATATCGAAAAACCATTAGGTTTGTCTCGATACTTGAATTCACATCGTGCGCTTGACATTTATTATCACTAATAAGATGTTCAATAACACTATTCATCCGTGAACTATAACTTACCTACTAAAAAGTGTAGCAAGCACCTATTTTAATATATACACATGTATGGGTAACAAATATAAAAGGTAACCGCAATGAAACTGTAGTACAGTTAGTTTCCTTAACGATTACACTTATAAAACGGTAACCGAATATCTGTAGCCAAGCACTTAACGGCGTGTGCTGCTATGTGTCCTTCAAAACCAGTAATTTTGCATGGTGGTAGGGCATTTTGCGAATGCCCGCCTGGCTAGCTACCACCCTCAAGAAGAAAATCTGTCGCCAAGGACTTAACGGTGGGTACCACTATGTGTCCTTGAGAACTAGTACTTTTGCATGGTGGTAGGACATTTTGAAAATGCCCGCCTGGCAAGCTACCACCCTCAAGAAGAAAATCTGTGACTAAGCACTTAACGGTGTGTGTCGCTATGTGTCGATCAATACCAGTACTTTAGCATGGTGGTAGGGCATTTTACGAATGCCCACCTTGCTAGCTACCACCCTGAAGTAGAAAATCTGTCGCCAAGCACTTAACGGTTTGTGCTGCTATGTGTCCTTGATAACTAGTAATTTTGCATGTTGACAGGGCAAAATTTTTGGCATGGTAATTTTTTTTGTTAATGTTTGTTATTTCTACATACCTACATTTTAATTTTCCCCCATGTTAAATAGCGAAAAATAAAGTCCTGTGATATAATAGTAAGTAACATGCTTAGCTCTGTATAAAAATTCAAAGTGTAACCTACCTAGAAACCAATCCACCTTGCAATTGCAGATACTCACTAGAAACGTACGGTAGGCATATAAAGTGCAAAGCTACCGGCACATCGCGTATCTGCATATTCTTTGACCGTTACATTGGTGTAGCGAGCGCGGAACGTACAATGATTATTAGCGGCGATGCGTGGGTAATTTAATCTCGATTGGGGCCAGATGCTCAAGGGCATTGGCGACTCTATACGCAATTAGTATCTCTTGATGTAGACAGTCTATTCACCAACGTTCCTTACGAAAGTTGCTTACGCGTCTTAGAGAATCACTTTGAGAAACAACGATTACACCCCGGGGAAGTAAATGACCTTATTGATTTAACTACTATTTGTATGAAACAAAATTACTTCAGGTTTAATGATGAGTAAGTATTATTTTCAAAAGGAAGGATTAGCTATGGGGTCACCTTTAAGTCCACTAATGGCCGAACTTTTTATGGACGACTTTGAGCGTAAACACATAGTACAGGAACCGAATATTCTATTTTATTATAGATACGTTGTTGATATAATCATTTGTTGGACTGGCACTTCTCGCCAGATTGATATCTGTGTTAAGAAACTGAATAATATACATCCCAAAATTAAATTTAAACTGGAATTAGAAATCAATCAATCTATCAACTTTTTAGATTTAACGCTTACAAGAGTTAGCAATAAATTAGATTTACAAATATATCGAAAACCGACACACACAGATATTGCTATCCCCTTCTCTTCTTGTCATCCCATTCAACACAAATTAGCAGCTTTTCGAAGTTATGTCCATAGACTGTTATTGGTTCCTCTTAATCAAGAAAATTATAATAAGGAACTTAATATAATATACCAAATTGCTATTTCCAACGGCTACAATAAACAATTAGTTGATCGATTAATTCATAATAAACAACGTAATAGAGCTATGTCACTCTTATATTCTTGCCCTACTGATAGAAATATCAAGTACGTAGGTAGGCTTACTTATATGGGACCAATCTCTCAAAAAAAATCCAATATATTTAAGAAAAATAACTTCCATGTAGCATTTCGAACAAACCAAAATTTACGTCATTTATGTAACGGAAAAGATCGTTTAGAAAACAATAAAAAATCCGGTGTTTACAAACTTAACTGTGACGAATGTAACAGTGTTTATATTGGTTAAACCGGCCGTAATTTTGATATTAGATATAAAAAACACAAATCCACGTATAGGAACGACCATCCCGAACAGTCTTACTTTGCAAAACATTTAATTGAAAGCAATCATCAACTCCTTGATAGTAATACCCTTAAGATTTTACATTGTTGTGATAAGGGATTTCGATTGTGTGTATTGGAACAGTTAGAAATATTAAAACATAGCGCAGGCGTTGCACTGTTGAATGAACAGACGCAATTGGTTTCATCACCACTGTTACGTATTTTTAGTGATAACTTGCCAGTACAAAATAGTTAAACATGTGTTTGTTTTAGGAAGTAATTTTGTTATATTTTTTACGATGTTTTTTATATTCAAAAACACAATGCATAATAAGAAAATATATAATATTTAATTTAAAATTCTTATTTGTAATCAATTTATGGCCATTATGATGTCATTGTCACTTTAAAAACGTATTACTCACTAATTGTTAGCTACAACAAAGAGCAGTGACTCACGCCCGAGTCTAGATAAAGGCGTGCTGACTCAGATCGTCTATATAAAGGCGTGCTGAGCCACCGGCCGCTCTTCCCGGGCTATAAGAGGGCTTCCCGGGCTATAAGAGGGCCTCCCCTCGCCAAAAACCCGGTGGAGCTGGACGTCCGCTTAGCGGTAGTCAGCATCTATGTCCTCCCTTAAAAAAAATATAAAAAAAAAAATAAAAAAACCAGCCGCACATTCTCGATCGTGCGCTCGTAGAGTCAAGACCTCCTGAGGATGCTTCGAGTAGAATCGAAACGCGTCGAAAACTCTTCCGGTTTGGCTGCGTGGCGTTTGTGACGTCACGTCGGCTTTGTAGGATAATTGGGCGGAATTGTCACTAGATACATTTTTATATTTTTTAAGTGTTTTATTAATATATTAATTTGATGTTTTCTTTAAATATTTTAAAAAATATTTGTTATTATTAAATATGGATTTCGCGAAAGTAACGCCTGAATCTATTCATTAATATATATCTTGTTAGGACTGTAATACCATAGTAGAAAGAGTACCTCACTTTTTCTACTATGATAATACTGAACTTACTATAGTTAGTACTATAGGTAGTAGTTAGGCCATATAACTACATACATTTAGTCCAGTGAGCTGCGGGAGAGTGAGGAGCTGACATTAGTTCACGATTCATTGTTGATTTTATTCCATTATTAACAAAATATTACGAACTATGTAAAACACTACAGCTACTACAATGAAAGCATTAAGACAACTACAAGTCATTGCAGACTGTTTCTTCTCTTTCTCAAAAAGTTTAAAGTTAAGAGCTTCTAATACATTGAGGCATGAACCTATTGATTTATACTCTGGTTTTTAATTCAAGATCAAAAATGTAAACAAAGGGGTTAACCGTGCAAAAAAATGACATGTACTTAGTAATTATACTAATTTTGGAAACCGATGAAGCATTTAACATAAAAAAATATTTTAAGCAATAATTAATTACTTTAGTAATCACTAATTAAACAATCACTAATAAAACCCAAATGATTATTATCGGCAGTTCAAGAATGATATCCAAAATTGACTGGTTCCATCTCCCACAAGTAATTTACGACAGTACATATATTCCTTTCACTTAAACAGTAAAAAATTTGGGTGTCATTTTTGACCAGCAATTATCATGGGAGCCGCAACTAAGAGAAATTAGTCGGAAAATATTTGCATCAGCCGGATCACTTAGGCGGCTGCGTAACTTTCTTCCAATATCCACCAAAATTACTCTAGCACAATCTCTCTTGCTCCCTTTATTAGATTATGCTGACGCTTGCTATCTGGACTTAACCGAGGAACAGCTGAATAAGCTAGAGCGCTTACAGAATTTTTGCATTCGGTTCATATTTGGCTTGCGCAAGTATCACCATGTCACTCAATATCGCAACATGCTGGAATGGTTACCTATTCGACGTCGTCGCCGAGATGCTCATGTGCTTTTTCTTCTTTACAGTATCTTGTTCAGTCCCACTACTCCTCCTTATCTTAAGGAACGTTTTCAATTCCTTCATCAAACACACTCCCTCTCCCTTCGTTCCACGAATACATTGCTTCTGAATATGCCTGTCTCGTCATCAATATTTTACAATAAATCATTTACGAAACATGCCGTGTTCCTGTGGAACGCACTACCTGTTCACATCAGGCAAGCTAAGTCCATTTTGTCATTTAAGATTATGGTGAAGAAACACTACTTACCAAACAACTGCTGAATATTTTACATATAATTTATCTTATTATACATTGTATAATTTATGTATGTATTGTATTATATAAATTGTAGTATATTTATATATATTTTGTTGTATTGCATGTATTTAATATTATATAAGAAAGTATTTGTATTTATGTATTTATTGTATTAATATTTTGTATGTAATATTTTATGAAGATCATGTGTGCTGTGATTATTTTGATTTATAATACCAATGTTTTATCTTTTTTTTTTGTACACCCTAAACCGTAACATTTCTGTAAATCCTCTCCGTGCAAGGTTGCCTGTAAGAAATTGCATAAGCGATAAGGCCGCCCATTGTCCAATCACATCAATTATCATTGTTTGTAACGTTTTTACGTGTTTTATTTAAGATTGTTGGTCAATAAAGAATTTTGTATTGTATTGTATTGTAAACACTTTTTTATACGCGTACATATTTACGCATATATTCAAGCCTGAAAAAGAGTAGTAGTACCTGAGTAAGATTTTTTTGTTTTTAATTGCCACACTGGCGGGATCGTCGACATTTTCCAGCTGACGCCATTTTTGCTTGTTCGTAAATCGTATTTAGATTCGAATGTGTTTCTCGCCGATAATTTTTCTTGTTATTGCGAATTTCCTTGTTATTTGTTATTGTCGAGTTATTTTTAGAGAGTTGTGTTCAGTTTTTGTTTATTGTTACGAATTATTTATTTTCGTAATATGGAGGCTCCCAGCAAGAGCTCTAACCGGGCTCTTCAACAACGAAAGATATTGTATCTCATGTTAAGAAACGTGTTCGCAAATTTTAGAGTGCTTCCGAAAAGTTGATAATAATAATAATAATAATTCTTTATTTCGACCAACTCAGATCATACAATATTAAATATTATCATGACATAATAGAAAGCACATAAAATTGTCAATAAATAAACCAGCATAAGACATTGCATTGATACTAATTGTTGAAATAATAATATGTCAAATTGTAAGTCCGAATACATTCAATTGAAAAAATGTAGGTTAATTAATAAAATGTCAATAAAAATAATAATTGAGGATAAAATGAAATAAAAATATATAAATAAAATATCAATTCAAAGTCAATATAGCTCACAGTCAATTATGTACTATTTATAGTCAATAAGTTGTAACCGATCTAAAAATATCGGTTAACTTAATAATTAAAAATTTCACTAAATACTAATTTAAATCAGCGCGCCATCTGTAGGCAAACGACCAAACGTCTATCTAAATTCCATCTGAATTTAGAAAGAACCTAGGTCAACCTTAACTACCGCGCGCTGAGGTAGTTCAGCGACTCACCAATAGAGGTCGCGCATAACAATCACAACGTTAAGTCTAGTAGCAACACTCTTCTTCTTCTTCCTTTACTCCATTCAATTCGACTATTGACAGTTAAAACAAATGTCAATCCAGTCTGTCAGAAAATACCATGATGGTGGTTTTTGAGTTCCGCTAGAGGAACGTTGCATTTTAAATATTTTCAAAATCAAGTGCAGTCATTGGCTTTGCGACGCCAACGGTTTTGGAGGCTTTTTCCGTTACCATATATGGTAATGAAATTCGCCCCCGACATCCGCCCAACTTGATGTCTTTCCTCAACGAGGAATCGCGATCACTTTGACCCCAGCCATCCTCTGTGCAACTACTACTAAAGACTCAGTTTAACTACATCTACAAATTCTAAACTACTTACAAGCCCCAAAATCTGGGGTTCAAGTACAAGGCTGAACTTCAAGTACAAGGCTGAACTACCAGTACGAGACGGAGAACTTTCCGTACGAAGCTACACACTACTTCTGAACTCCGGCCGTCCTCTGACCTCCAGCACCGACCGCGGCCAAACGTCTCTACAGCATCTAGCTGGGACATTCTACCGGTGCGGCGGTGTGGAGCCGAGCCCTGCACGGCAGACCTGCTGCTGAGCATCAACTCGGATACTAGCGGACCGGAGCTAAGTCCTTAAACAAGGAAGCTTGCCAAATTGATAAACCTGTCTGAGATCCACGACCCTTTCTATTCATTATACTTATATTCTAATCTCTCTCTTGTTTCTTTTTCTATGCTCCCTACTACCAACCTTAGGTAGGCAGGTGACATTGGCGCCCAACGTGGGGCGAATTTCATTACCATATATGGTAACGAAAAAAGCCTCCAAAACCGTTGGCGTCGCAAAGCCAATGACTGCACTTGATTTTGAAAATATTTAAAATGCAACGTTCCTCTAGCGGAACTCAAAAACCACCATCATGGTATTTTCTGACAGACTGGATTGACATTTGTTTTAACTGTCAATAGTCGAATTGAATGGAGTAAAGGAAGAAGAAGAAGAGTGTTGCTACTAGACTTAACGTTGTGATTGTTATGCGCGACCTCTATTGGTGAGTCGCTGAACTACCTCAGCGCGCGGTAGTTAAGGTTGACCTAGGTTCTTTTTAAATTCAGATGGAATTTAGATAGACGTTTGGTCGTTTGCCTACAGATGGCGCGCTGATTTAAATTAGTATTTAGTGAAATTTTTAATTATTAAGTTAACCGATATTTTTAGATCGGTTAAATCGAATCCTACAGCACTGGTTCAAGTACTGGCAATCAAACCTTTCACCAAATACCTTTAGGATACTATTAGGGCTGGCTCGAATCCTGCGCACCAGTGATGTGCACCGTTTCCGCATGGTTGCATAGAAACAATCCACACCCGATTCGGCAAACATCCCTGATGCGCTACAGAACCGTGGCAGCCGTAACAAAGCCCTGAATGCATTATTATATTGAACGCGTAGGGCACTGTACTGCTTCTGAGAATAGTTTAGCCACAGGCTGCTCGTGTAGAAAGAGGTACAAAAAGCTCTGAAAAGAGTGATTTTGACCTCATTCGAACAACGAGCAAACCTGCGGGCAATCATGTTAGCTCTCACAGACAGCGCCCTACGTTCTCTCTCTATATCCGCATTGTCTTTCGGACGGTCATCAAGTGACCAAGATATTTTACTTGCTCAACTTTTTCAAGCGGTGTGCCGTATAATTTGATAGGTGGTATTCTATCTGGACACTTCCCTCCCACCTGAAAGACCATGCATTCGGATTTTCTTATATTATAGACCAGACCGTGACTCAGTATATATCTTTCACAGACGCCTAATAACTTCGACAGCCCACAGACCGAAGCACTCAGCAGCACCATATCGTCTGCGTAACTAATGTTCTTGAGACAGACTCCGTCGATGTGACATCCCACATGAGTGCTACTGAGCTCCTCAATCAGTGCGTTCACGTACAGGTTGAAGAGCTTTGGCGAGGTCAACCCACCTTGTCTCACTCCACACTCCAACCTGTACGGATCCGAATACGCGCTCTACCATCGAACGACGTTGACCTGGTTTCGATACCAATATTTGAAGATTTCAACTAGTTCACATGGCACTGAGATACTGTTTAGTTTCTGCCACAGGATATCATAAGAAACCAAGTCAAAGGCCCTCGACAAATCAAGAAAACAGGCGTAAATGGGTGTCTGTCTATTAGTATAGTACTTGACAGTTTGCTTTAGACATAAAATAGCGGTTTCTCTGGATAGTCCTGCCTTGAAACCAAACTGGTTATCGTGGGTTTTTATGTACTGGTCAAGCTGAATGTTAAGCAAACTGTCAAGTACCTTAGCTAAAATTGTAGCCAACGATATTGGTCTATAATTGTTCTTGTCACTTATGTCACCGGTTTTACACTTAATAATTGGTATAACAACAGTCCGCATCATTTCAGTAGGTAAGTAAGAATGAGCCACACAAAGGTTAAAGAACATCGAGGAAGATGCTTCCCCGCATACTTGAGATGCTCAATACTGAGATTATCATGGCCAGGTGACTTGCCACGCGACATCGCTTTTATCACAGTTCTCACTTCTGATGCCTTAAACCTTGCGCTTAACTCACTGCCCTGACTTTTACACACATTCTCTGACTGTGATGGTCCCAACGGTGACTTAACAGTAAATTGATTCCTAAATAAGTCGGCTATACCTTTTTGCTCATTTATGCCATTCACGCTCACAGGTACACTCGGTTTACTGTTTAATTTATCGGTAGAAATCATGCTTGGAGTGGTGTGATGCCAGAATGTCCATTTTTAAGCGTTCGCTATTATTCTGACACCATTTCAAACGTGATTTGAAAATTCTGTGACTTTCTTGCATCTCACTCCAAACATTGACCTGACCTTGGCTTACTATACAGTACCCATATCGCAAACTTACGCCTATAGCGTCCCTGTGAGCTTCGCTTACGTATTTATTCCAACCAGCAACTGGTTTTTTGGTTCTATTACGATAAGTCGAATGACTAACAGAAGCCGATTGACTTAAAATATTTACTATTTGTTCATACATTTTGTCGAGAATACGCACGTGGTCCTGGTTACTACAACTACAGTCACTACAAGAGCAAAACTCACTTGGAAAATCCAACAATCTAAATGTTCAAATTAGTATACAAATCAATCTGCTCAACTTTTCTATCCATTTCACTTTATTACAAAATTGGCTACAGTAATTTAATGTCTCAGGTGCAATATTATCTAACTTAACCCGAATTTTGAGAGGAAAGTGATCGGACCACATGACGCCATACTTTACATATACGATAACAATAGTCGGCATGGCAGACTTTGTGACGACACAGTGGTCTAGCCAGCTTCTACATCCATTTGCTTCACTTATGAAAGTACTCGTATCAGACGTTAAACGTAACATCTCAACGACCGCGCATACCCATTCTACTTCCGAACAAAAACAGTTTAGTTCATCATAAAATGGCGCACTAGGGTTAGCGTTAAAATCTCCCAGCATATGGACAGTTTCAACATGATGGAGATGAAAGCGTATAAACACACACCTATAGCGTGGCCAGAAGACGGGTATTGCTCTTTTTTCATGTTATTGTGACAGAACAAGCTCGAGGCCCACCTGATGTTAAGCGGACTAATCTCTGTCTATATATACAGTCTCATGTGCCTGTAATTCTACTGGCTCTCAAGGACTGCTGCCGGAACACACCGTTAGGTGCTTAGTGACAGATTTTCTACTTGAGAGTGGTCGCTAGCCAGGTGGACATTTGCAAAATACCCTACCAACATGCGGTGAAGCTTGATCGTGGGATTCGAACCATGTACCTGCTGCGCGGCATTCCATAGCCAATGCCACTTAGCCATCACTGCTTCAAGTGTCCTAAAAAACCGCGGACATGTTGGTAATATCGTCAGTTTCAGTCAGAAGGATAGTCCGCAAAAATAAGGGAAGCGGTGAGTTCACTTCGCCAAGATCACTTTTCACGCTATAGGTACGGCAGATTGTTCAACATTTTTTCAAGACAGCAAAATTCATAAGTATAATTTAGTAAAGGTTATTAATACTTTTGTACTTTCTCAACAAAATAAGAAAATATATATACCTCCTCAAGCACAAGTCACACAATCAAATCTGAATCTTCCACCGTTGAACAAGGTTCAAATGGGGGGATTTTCCATAATCGCCACGCTTGGCACGCGTCTTGAGGATCGCAGTAGAATTTGTTAGTTCTCTAGAAGGTGCTGCTTCTCACCTTCCGGTATTTTTGTGGCCCAACGTCCCATGGGATGCTGGGTTATAATGTCACCCCCGTTTCTTCCCGTGGGTGTCTTAAGAGGCGACAAAGGTAAATATACTTATATATACGGTATATAGGCGTGAAATTATTTCAATTTAATAAAAATATGTGAAACTTAGCGCAGCAGGGGCGCCGTTATGGATTACGTAAAAATATTTTGAAGAAAAAATATTGAATACCCCTGACCAGTCAGTTTGACAATGACATATATTGACATTTCTTTGTTTACCTTTTTGATCTCGAATTAAAAACCAGAGTATAGTACAGTCATTTTACTGAAAATGTCAGTCAAAGTCAAAATCATTTATTCAATTTAGGTGTCTACGACGCTCTTATGAAGGTCAATTAGAAATTTTAGTGTTGAAATATTCTACATTGTACTGCCACGTTCAGCAAATAAATTGTATAGAGCCACTGCGAGACGAACGGGCAAGAAACTCGGGGCCATTATTTTAAACATCTTTTAACAATGTGTTACATACTTACTATATAATAGAGTTATTACAATATTTGTTTAAATTATGTAGGTGACAGGCAATAGCTTGGCAGAGGTATTTGCATACCTGGATGATATTATGGTAATTGCAACTTTTGTCGATGGTAAAACAATATTTAGGTTAATTACAATGATCTTGGGCAGTATAAATTACTGAAAAGGGTGACTTGTATGAATGAAGTAACTTATGAAACAGACAAAAATAAAAGTGTCACTTTTATGCATTTATTTATATAAATAGAAGGGGTTTTTGAGTTGTGTGATTAGAAAGGCCAAGAGTTCCCTGTGCGAAGTCCGTAGAGCCCAGTTCTGCAAGAATATACATTCAGCACATTAAATCAAGTGTGGAAGTATATAAAATGAGGCAGAAGGTTAAATGATACCTACATTACCGCTGAACAGGAAAAAACCCGTTTTGTCAAAGTTTCAAGCAAAAAAATGAAGATGTCGTTATTAATGATCTATCAGTCTACAATAACACCCATCTCAATTTGTTTTTTTTTATGTTATTGTGACAGAACAAGCTCGAGGCCCACTTGATGCTAAGCAGACTAACCTCTGCCTATAACAGATGCATTTCGTCACAAGTCACGAATTGCACTGCGCCCGTCACTTTGAGATATAGTTGTTAAGTCTCATGTGTCTGTAATTTCACTGGCTCTGAAGGACTACTGCCGGAACACACCATTAGGTGCTTGGCGACAGATTTTCTGAGGGTGGTCAGTAGCCAGGTGGGCATTCGCAAAATGTCCTTCCACAGTGCTTTTGAAAATTTGAATGTTTGACCGAGCAGCGATATTACTGTGCCCTCAGACTCGTCCACGTGCTACCTACACACACTGCGATGACTAAAGAGTCAATGATATTGACAAGGTTGTGGTACAATGTGATTTGCTTGTGTAAAAGTGCTCTTTCAGCTGGTGTATAAAATATAAATCACGTAGAGATCTTACAGTCTAAAAATGCAAAATAATGTATAGATTAACATTTAAGTGATTCACACAACCTTGTCAATATTGTTGGTTCATCTGTCATCGCGGTATGTGACTCCGGATCAGATGACAAACATTTAAGGTAACGATAAGTTGATATAGCTAGAGCTATAAACTTTATTCCGCAGTTCCCGCGAGTAAGCGATACGAAGTAGTAAAGAGATAATTATACGTATAAATGAAATAATATACCGTATTTCATTCAAATCCGTTCACCAGTTGCAGAGGTGAAAGCTCATTCTCACACATAGACAAAAAAATCACATCTATACTTTGACCGAGCGAGGAAAGGTCTAGTTTTTTCAGAGAGGACAAGAATTCTATTTACTTTACCCTGAGAGATGCAAAGCCTTTAGCTTTGTCTCATGAGGGGTAGTTGTTGAAGACACTTTAGCCGAAACGAGCGCAGGCGTGAAGCACCTTCTACCTCCATCATCTGCGCGTGCCAAAAACGCACCACTGCCTATTGAGGAATTTGGGCTCAAATGCTCTGTTGCCGTACAACCTTGGCTAAAACAATGCGTCACTTGCGACGAAATGCATCTGTTATAGGCAGAGGTTAGTTCTACTTAACATCAGGTGGGCCTCGCGCTGGTTCCAACACAATTAAATTAAAAAAACGTATAGAATAAGTAATATTATGTAAGCTGTAAAAGGAATGCTTAAAGCAATGGTCTTACCCGCGTTTGTTAATAATGCCATTGCCCATATTGAAGCTGGCTCCAGAGCAGGTCGAGAGCTCCGCTTCCCAAATGTTAGCGCAACGTCTTCCAACGAAGCGGTTATTACGAATAGTGGATGCGAACAATTCAGTGGCACGGCCGTGGGAACAAGTACTTATTAAGCAACCAGGTTGGGGGTTCCTGCCGCCGTTAGGGTAGAAGTCAGCATCTGCGATTGCGTTCATAATGCCTAGCAGGCGGCCGTCTGTATGGATAGCTTCAACATACTGTCCAGCGTTCCTGTTCAGAGCGTTGCCGTTATTAGTCCAGCCCGGACCCGCTGGATCCAACCCTGCATTAAATAAAAACAAAAGTGTTTCAGTATTTTCTTCGTTACCTATGCTAAACAATTCACCGAAAAAAATGCCTTCATACCAGTTACGCGAGAAGCGCGCCCACCAGCTTGGCGACCAGCACTGCCGACGACATGAGCGCCTAAGCTGAAGCCAACCAAGTGCACGTTGTTCCAGTTGCCTCCACCATTGTTGATGAGCCACACTAGGAAGTTGCCTAAGAACTGTCCAACACCGGGAACACCGTTTGTGGCGGTGTTGTATGCGGAGTTAGCAAGAGCTCGCCAGTCGACCACGATGACGTTGCAGTCTTGAACAGCCAAGAAGGCAGACGTGATAAGGGGGTTCATCGCTGTGGCTCCATTGTTGTTCCATCCATGGACGATGACCTTCAAAGGACGGTTAGCTCGGTAGTTAGAATTCCGGATGGAGTTGACGTTTCCGTTAACAATTACTTGGCGACTGGTAGGGTTTTGTCTAAAAGATATAAGTATGTCATTTAAATCCTATTTTATACTTGAAATCCTTGCAAAATAAGTACAATTATTTTCTATTTCCTATAAAGCTGCGCCCCATGGTTTTACCCGCGTAGATATAAAGTGATATAGTATATAATGTAATAGTGATCAATAATGCATCCAATATTTTAATCCAGGACATCAACTATCTGAATTCTTAGTTTCATCCAAATCAGTTCAGCCGTTTCATTGTGAACGAGTAAGAAATTTAAAGAATCTTTCCACACTTCCAACTCACCAAACTTACACATTTAAATTATAGCCTATGTGTTACACATTTATGTGACGAATCTTTGAATAATGAAAAAAGAGCGATAGTCATTTATTATAATTGAATAATAAAGTTACTGTATGTTTCATAGTTGTCTTGTAGGGATTTTTGAATAAATATTTATAACGTACTATCTGCGCCCCGCGGTTACACCCGCGTGGTGATGGATGATAAAAGTATTCTATGTGTGAATTAACACATAGAATACTTACAGCGCCTCATTTACCTACATACCAAATTTCATCAAACTGGGTCCATTTATTTGAGCGTGTAGAAGTAACGAACATACAAATACACTAACGTTCGCTTTTATAATAATAGCTTACTGTACCCACCAAATATGCAATACCTAAAAATAAGTGATCAATTTTTATAGCATTTACGGTTCACAATTTTGGCGATAATAGCTTACAAAAGATAGATATATGCTGTTACGGGTTTATTTGTAGGACAATTTAATATAAACATTTCCGTTATACATTATATACGTGTGATAGTAAAGGATTAAATAGGTTAAATAGGTCGCATATGGAGTATTTTTTACCTACTTTGGTACCTACTTGAAACTTATCGTTATATTTTGGACGATTCACACAACATTTTAATAAATTATAGCCTATGTATTATTCTGATGTGTAAGCAATATAGTTTCATTAAAATCCATTCAGTAGTTTTAAAAATATCCATACATCGATACTTACAAATTTTCGCGTTTATAATATATTATTAAGGACAAGGATTTGTTTTTTTTTAAATTTCTGATGGGTTAGCCTTTGACCACTATCTCACCTGATGGTAAGTAGTGATGTGGTCGAAGATGTTGTTCAGGCTAACCTAGAAGTACTGGCTCTCAAGGACAGCTCCCGGAACACACCGTTAGGTGCTTGGCGACAGATTTTCTACTTGAGGGTGGTAGCTAGCCAGGCGGGCATTCGCAAAATGCCCTACCACCATGCTACAACGGCAGTCGTTGTAGCATAGTGGTAGGGCATTTTGCGAAAGAAAGAAAGAATGAAAATCCTAAGTCAACAACCGGGACCGACGGCTTAACGTACCCTCCGAAGCACGGAAACGCTCAGTAGTAATGTCACTAGCGGTCACCCATCCAACTCATAACCGCGCGCGACGTTGCTTAACTTTGCTGATCGGTTGTGAACAGCTAAGTAAACTTCGCTATGAGTGCCTCAAAAAAAGTTGGGTGTTTTGGTTGTGTTTTAGTTATTTTGCCATGCTGTTTCATACATACCTAGTGAACAGCCAGTATTGGTTATTGGCTCCATTTCTTGTATTGAGGAGCTCCTCATCTACTGGTTCTTGAAGGTCTACTAGATGTGGCACCCCTTCACCATCAGGCATCCAAATGTAGCGGCTTTCCCCCTCCACATAGTGGCTATTGTCTCCGGGGACTGTCGGAATCGCTTCACCGGAGCACACTGTAATGATATATTTTTTTTATAATATTGTTATATTAGCAATAACGCCTGCTATGCGGATTACATTACAAATATATGATAAAAATATTTTTTTCCTGCACATGACATAATTTTTTCTTTTTTGACTTGAAGCCAATTAACGCTGGCGTTCCTCAAGGCTGTGTGCTATCTCCGACTCTATTTCTCTTGCACATCAATGACATGCTGCAGCTCAGCGATATTAATTGTTATGCGGATGACAGTACCGGAGATGCCTCTTACACCGGCCTTAATAAAATTTCTCGGAAAAACGTTGTGGAGAGTCGGAATAAACTTGTATCTGAAGTCGAGACCATGTTGTCTAATGTTTCGAAGTGGGGCCGACTGAATTTAGTTCAATTCAACCCCAAGAAGACACAAGTTTGTGCGTTCAGCGCTAAATTATTTCCCTTTGTCGTATCCCTCCGTTTTGAAGACACTCCCCTTGCCCCTTCAACTAGCATCGGAGTACTTGGCGTCGACATATCGAGCGTCGTTCAATTTCGTTGTTACTTGGAAGATAAGGCTAAATTAGCCTCTAAAAAGCTTGGTGTGCTTGGAAAGGCGAGGCGGTACTTCACGTCGACCCATTGCCTGCAACTTTATAAGGCTCAGGTTCGTCCTCACATGGAGTACTGCTCTCATCTCTGGGTGGGAGCTCCCCAATAACAGCTTCTTCCATTTGACCGCATACAACGCAGAGCGACTCGAATCGTTGACGATCAAGTTCTCTCCGAACGGCTCGACCCTTTGGCACTAAGTAGAGATGTTGGATCACTCTGCATCTTCTACCGCATCTATCACGGGTAGTGTTCTGAGGAACTCTTCGATTTACTACCTGCAGCTGAATTTCGCCATCGGACGTCCCGACAATACATGATGTTTCATCAATTTCATGTCGACGTCTGGAAGTCCACAACCATGAGATTTCACGGCATTTTCTAACTCGCATTGCCACAATATGGAACCAGCTGCCAGGTGCATGCAGTATTTCCGAACGGATGCTTCAAGAAGAGAGGGGCCTTCAAGAAGAGAGCATATTCCTTCCTCAAAGGCCGGCAACGCATCCTCGATACCACTGGTGTTGCGGATGTTCGTAGGCGACGGTGATCACTTACCACCAGGTGAGCCGCCTGCTCGTTTGCCCTCCTATCCCATAAAAAAAACAATTCAAGAAAAGCTTTTTTTGCGGCGTTGATTTCACTCAAATTTTCAGTAGATCTCGTAAAAAAAGATCGACAATTTTCAAACATATTGCTCACATATATAATAATTGCTCACTAATATATAATAAAGAGGAAAGATTTGATTGTTTGTTTGTTTGCATTGAATAGGCTCTGACACTACTGGACCGAATAGGATGAAATTTGGTATGGAAATAGGATATATTTTATCCAACTGCGCAAAAAGAGGTTAATGGTTTTGCGCGATAACCGATCTACTAGACCGATTAGGATAAAATTTTGTATGGAAATAGTTTGAGACACGGGGAAGGACATAGGATAGTTTTTATCCAACTGCGTAAAAAAGGTTAATGGTTTTGCGCGATAACCGATCTACTGGACTGATTAGCATGAATTTTAGTATGGAAATGGTTTGAGACACGGGGGAGGACATAGGATAGTTTTTATCCAACTGCGCAAAAAGAGGTTAATAGTTT
The DNA here is from genome assembly GCA_963890685.1 of Plagodis pulveraria. Lineage (NCBI taxonomy): Eukaryota > Metazoa > Arthropoda > Insecta > Lepidoptera > Geometridae > Plagodis > Plagodis pulveraria. Next base: position 11,560,920 of record OY982951.1, read on the forward strand.
TGCGCGATAACCGATCTACTGGACCGATTAGGATGAAATTTTGTATGGAAACAGTTTGAGACACGGGGGAGTACATGGGATAGTTTTATCCAACTGCGCTAAAAGAGGTTAATGATTTTGCGCGATAAAACCATAAGAACAAAAAAAAAATATAAATAAAAGTTCAATAAAATAATTATATTCAAACATTCTTTATTATTTTCTTTTCTTAGTAACCTGACTCAAATAGAAGGGTTTATGTGAGTGTACCTATAATAAATATTTTTTTATACCCGTGCGAAGCTGGGGTGTGCTGCTATATATAAAAACCAACTTGATACAGTTAGTTATGATAAGAAGGGCAGTAATACATTATTATTAAGGGGGGTCAATTTTATTATTACTTAACTGTAGCCATTTTACTCCACAATAGTATACATAATATATCTAGTGGACATCATATTTTAAAGGCAAATTGTTTAATCACAGTGAAATTATCATGGAGGTAGGCAATAACATTTTATATATTCCATGGAAATTACGCATGCGTGTCCTTGAACTGAATTTCCATGCTGATGTTTTGTCAGTTTTCAGTATTTTTTTTAAAATAATATACTCGTTATGGATTTTTTATTTAATAAAATGGAAAACTGTCATATAAGATGCATATTTTTTTTTTTTTAATGTAATGGGTTGGCAAACAAGCAGACGGCCACCTGATGGTAAGCGGTTACCGTCGCCTATAGACATTTGCAACACCAGGGGCGTTACAAATGCGTTGCCGACCCTGTAAGACTCTTTTAACACCTTTTTTGAAGAAATCCATACTGTAGCCCATCATATATGTAAAGTTCAAAGTGCAAAATTTCACTGAGTATAAACACTTAGTTAAAAATGAAAATGAAACGACGTTTGTCTGGAAATTGCTACATATGCACTATAATATATAATATTAGCTATAAGTGGGCAAAATAGACACTAAATGTCAAATAGAACATTCTAGAAACAATGCGTTATAAATGAAATCAAGAACTTACAGGCCACGAGACCAGCTAACAACACAATTAGCTTCATTGTTAGGTATTAGTGCCAACAGCAACGACAGTTCTCTATATATTGTAACTGTTATCATTCAAGATATAATATTACTGATGAGTAGATAGATAGGTTCATCGATTTTGTCTTTATTTTATGTTAATAAGTAGGTAATTACCATCAATCATGATGGTTATAACATTAAGACTTAATCAATTTTGATAGTGTCAATGTGATGTAATCGGTTTGTTTTTTGAAACAGGAGGGCACGAATGATGTTTTTTTTTTATTGCTCATTATTCTCTTGGCATCGGCTGACCCACTATGGCCAATTTATGAATGAAATTCTATTGTTATCATTATCGCAGATATCAATGGGTTATTTGTTTTTCATTAATTCCAACAAGACAAGACCTGTGAAGAGTTTTGATAGGTACTACTTTTTGTGAATTAAATAATTCCTCATTAGTACTAGAATCCTTGGCAATATTATTGACTGGTTTTTAATTTATCATTGATGTTAGTTTCAAGTAATAGTGTGGGTGTTCTGACAATCGCTTCGCCAGTTATCACATAGGGCGTACGAAAATTTTGCGGGATGAAATAGGACAAATACTACGAATGGTCTACGAATTTTCCGATAGCGTTTATGTACTTGTTCATACGATTAACCAACTTTAAAAAGATACCACTTCAGCATGGTGACCTCTGAAACATGTTTTCCCACTCTTTAACAGCATCTTTTGTTGATGAAAACCGTTGACTGTGTAATATGTTCTTAATTTTTGGATACATAAAATATAGAAGTCTCAAGCTGCCAGGTTGGAACTCTATGCAGCTAATAAGTTCTACGTTTTTTCACTTTTCAATAATGGTCGCGCTGTGTGCGAGCTGGCATTGTCTGCAAGATGATGCGCCGCTTAGGTTTATTTTTACAGTGTTCGTCTTTAACCTCCGGCAAATTAACGGCCGTGTATCTAATCGTTATTCAACGAGCGACAATTCTCAAAATGCCCGTGTTTTCAACTTTTGTCCAACTGTGAAGGATCCATCTCGCGAGCACAGCTTTTTCACACTCAAATGTTTATGTGCATTGATTGTAGCAAACTTATGCATATATATTTATGCATATAATCTCATGATCACGTCCGCTATTTCAACTAATTGTTTTCGATAACGGCATAAATAATTTAAGGCAGGTCCTCGGACGTTTTCTATTTTATTTAATAACACAGTATGGGAAACAAAGTCAAAAGCGCGTGACATATAAAAAATATAGATATATAAGTAGAGATACCGCGAACAGAGAAAGATTTATTGACGAAACATCACAAGTCGATTCATTAACGTGATCAATTCGTGCATGTGGTTGACTACAATTTTCGGTTGTTAACGTTAACTCCCTCCGCTAAAGCTGACTATAATAGTCTCGTGGACTTCGAGTCTTTATATAGCAGAATTAAAAGAATACAGTCTCAATATTTACCTTCGTTACTGTCCCAGGAACCGAACGTGCGTGTACCGTCGCATCGAACCTCTTTTTCTTCTATTCGATTAGTCGAATTTTTGGGTGATATTCGTTCATGGCCGCTATTTTATGCGAGTTGTAAGCAAACCTGATGATCCATTCCTTACGGATGCCGAGAAACTATACTACCTAATCGGTAAGTTGACAGGCAAAGCTCGTTTAGTATGTGCTAGTATTACTTCAAGTCCAGAGAATTATAAATTGTTCCTACAAGCGCTAACTGATAAGTATGAAGATAAGCGAACGATCGCTACCGCATATTTAAACCAAATGTTTGAGTTCAAACTATTGCTGTCTGCCTCCGCGACCAGCTTTGATTTATTTACAGATAGTTACTTTACAAGTGCAGTGCTTGCTTAAAATAATCTTAAATTAGACAATCTAAATGATTTAATAATACGTCATATTGCGTCCAAGAAACTAGATTCTGATACTATCCGCACCTTTAAGTTGAGTTGTTCTTCGACGATAGCTTTGACGACTTTGTCGAATTTATAAAAACCCGCGCTAAGGTTCTTGAATGTACTCAAACGAACTCGAATGTAAATAGTGTGCGTCCAAGCAATAGCAACGTTTGCTGCTACGCCGCCTAAGCCTAGCAATAATGCTACGCCGCGCCGCCTAAGTACCAAACTTACATCAGTCCATCAGCTGATCGTTCCGCTTGCAAATGCCTTTGCAGTATTATATCGCATCGGCACTTATTTAAATGCACTGATTTTAATAGGATGTCCAATCAGGAGCGTTTTAAATGCGTGAAGGACAATAATGCGAGTACAAATTGTCTCAGCTTATATCATAAAGTGTCTAATTGCTCATCTAATTCTAATTGCCGCGTTTGTAAACAAAGACATCACACATTATTACGATTCAAGGCAACGGAGCCTACAGTAGCGCCCGTGCGCTCGAAACTACCTCCTGCTGCAAATTCTTTGCAGTGTGATACGCAGCAGATCGGCGACTCAGCCGTGCGTGCTACTGCATTCCCTACGTCACAACCATCTTGTGCCCAGTCTACGCGCTTCGGATGTAATGTTGTGCGCTACGTATACATCTACTGATAGTTCTTGCTTATCAGTAAATGCGTCCGCGCGTAATAATGTATACACCTACTAGGTACACACAATATAATTATCTACCTCACTATATGCTGCTAACGGCACTAAACACATTATTCGCGTTCTGCTGGATTCAGCCAGCCAAAGTCACTTCATCCGCAAGGAATGCAGCGATAGATTAAGTATTCCACAGTTCCACTACAATATACGAAATCTACTATTGTTAAAGGATTTGGTGGTGTTGAGAAATAAATTAAAACTTAATCAGTGAATTTAAAATCTCTCGCATTGACAACAACATTAATTTTAAAATTTACCGCTCATTGTTAATCAAATTACCAACATTTTGCTCACCACTGTGGTAGATATCTCCGTCTTATCGGACTTATCGGGGTCACAGTTAGCTGATGAGAGTTTCGGGGTGCCTAGTGAAATTAATGGATTGATAGGTGCCTCACTTTTCCCGCAACTACTTCTCCCCGGTGTAGTTTATGCTCCGCACGACTCGTTGGTGTCCCCTGCGCTCCATGTACCGTATTAGGATATATCATAATGGGTGCCAAACCCGCGATACCTACGCTTTATACGAACCAAGCCTTGACATCTTGCCTTGATCAAGAGCCTACCGCTATTGATTTATTAGTCAGGTGATTTTGGGAGCTTAAAGAGCTGTCCGGCGTGCCACCCATTCAGGGTCCCGCCTATGTTGAATGTGAATTATTTTACAAGTCAACAACGACTCGTAATCCCGTAAATGGTAGATACGTAGTCGGCCTGTCATTTAATGAGGATGAGTATTCCCTGGGAAATTCTTTTGCAACTGCTCGCAGGCGTTTCATATGTTTAAAAAAAAAACTAGAAGCTTCACCTCAATTGAGACTGGCATATGGTGACGTCACTAAAGATTATTTAGCTAAAAATATTTTTCTCCCGCGCCCCCGAACGAAAGTAATGATCATACTCCTATATATATCATTCCGCATCATCTAGTCGTACGCAATGATCAAACGTCAACTCGACTCCACATCGTCATGCATGGTAGTAGCAAACCCAGCTGTGGCGGCCACTTACAGAATGACTTCCTACTCTCGGGTCCGAACCTGCAAGGCGACTTATTTCAAATAATTTTGAATTGACTACAGATTATCACCAACAGTTTCTTCAAATCATGGTGCGCGAAGCCGATCGCCGATATCAGGGTTTCTTATACCGCTTCCGACCAGAGGATCTTCTAACCATGTTCCACGTAAATCGTGTATGCTTTGGCATATCTTCTAGCCCTTATCGTGCTCTTCGCACGGTCAGACAGCTAGTTGAGGACGATGGCGCGAAAGAATCTTTCCAAGGCATTCGACTGTGTAGAGCACTGCACTCTGATTCGTTAACTTTCCCACTATGGTATTCGTGAAAAAGCTCTGAATCTTATAGAGTCATATCTGTCAGACAGGCTACAGAAGGTTGGAATAAATGGCAATACTTCTTCCGGGTCACTGGTAAAAATGGGAGTACCACAGGGATAAATTTTGGGACCTTTTCTGTTTCTAACATAAATTAATGATCTGCCTTTTATGGTCGATTTCTGCGATATTGTTTTATTCGCAGATGATACCTCTCTGATTTTTAAAGTAGATAGGAAAGACAGTGAACTGACTCATGTAAATAATGTATTATCTAAGATTTGTAAATGGTTCGCCGCTAATTATCTTCTCCTAAATTAAAAAAAGACGAAATGTTTAAAGTTTTCTTTACCAAATGTTCCTTATGTTGAACCAAACATAAAGCTTGGCCCAGATAAACTACCTATTGACAAAGCGACAGTCTTCCTGGGAATCAAAATGGATTCCACTTTACAGTGGGATCCACATATACATGATCTCTCCGGAAGACTTAGTTCTGCTGCATATGCAGTTCTTAGGATAAGACAGTTTACAGACGTAGCTACTGCTCGCATAGTTTATTTCGCGTACTTCCACAGTATAATGTCGTATGGTGTATTGCTGTGGGGAACTGCTGCTGAGATAGAGACAATCTTTATCATACAAAAGCGTGCAATTCGAGCCATATATAAAATGGGCCCTAGGAAATCTCTGAGGGATCTTTTTAAAGAAATTGATATTTTAACCTTACCAAGTCTGTATATATTTGAAAATATTATGTATGTTCGTAAAAATTAGAGTAAATTTAAATTAAACAGTGACAATCACGACTATAATACTAGGAATAAAGATAAAATAGCGGTGCCAGGTTTTAGATTAGCAAAGACAAATAAAAGGTCCTTCTTAGGTTATTGTGTATAATTTTATAATAAATTTCCCAAACATATTACAACGCTCACAGGAGAAGGGAAATTCAAGTTGCATGTGAAAAACATATTGATTAAAAAATCCTGCTACATAGTTTCTGATTACTTAAACGACAAAAATGCCTGGACAATTCCGCCTCTGCCAAGCTATTGCCTGTCACCTACATAATTTAAACAAATATTGTAATAACTCTATTATATAGTAAGTATGTAACACATTGTTAGAAGATGTTTAAAATAATGGCCCCGAGTTTCTTGCCCGTTCTTCTCGCAGTGGCTCTATACAATTTATTTGCTGAACGTGGCAGTACAATGTAGAATATTTCAATACTAAAATTTGTAATTGACCTTCATAAGAGCGTCGTAGACGCCTAAATTGAATAAATGATAGTGACTTTGACTTTGACTTTGAAATATCCACTCCCGAGTAGCATTTATTTTATTAATATGAATAGAACATTCCTTTTCCTCATACATCCTCACAATTTTAAATGCAAGCAAAACTGCCGCTACCCACAATTTGGTATAATGCACTAGTGCTACCTGGCGTGAAAAAAATATAGTATTGAAATCACCCGCCGCCATCTGGGCTGACAAATATATCGCTCCGCAAATAATATAACAAACTACGTAGAAATAACCTTGAAACCCAGAGCATTGCTCTCTTTGTAATTCTTTGTGATATCGTTTGCTACCCCATTAGTGATAAAAAAGTGGAACGAAGGATTGCAGTGTGTGCTGCTAGGAAGACCGTGTGGCGGGCCCGTCAGCGTATGTGATATCCCGCCGTTCTACTACCTGGCTGCTCCTGGATTGTCTGGTAGCCCTCGCTTGCATGCCCTCGTCTTTCTTTATTCCCGCCCCCTTTCTTGCTGTGTGTACTATTCTCCTTAACATAATACAGTCCACACCTAAGACATAATATAATTACTTTTTGGCGCTATCACATCACTTTGGCCGGTGTCATGCCTTACAACCCGTCTTGATATTGGTTGTTAGTGAAAGAGACCCAAAACTACTACTTTTTATTGGTAATAAGTATATTTCTAGGTGGACTACAGGCAATATATTTTGATATCTATACATTAATAACTACATAGGTGGACAATGGCAAGAAAACATCACTCCTGGTACATTCAGTTCATTTGAGGTGGACCACGGGAAGAAAAACTTACCCATGGTATACCCAGGTGAACTATGTAGGTGGAACACGAGACTGGTGTGATGATATGTTTTAACCAATACATGGAGCAGACCCTGAAAGTTTGTTCAGTAGCATTATGAAAGAAATGAAGCGGAATACTCTATAACCACTTACTTTTCTACAGAGATGTTTTGGCCTGGTGATTAGATGCGTACCTATTGCCATCTACTGGGCACAGCCTAAACTCCAGACTACGAAGGAATATTTAGAAACACTCAATAACAGTTTCATGATGATTTTAGTTCAAAATCTATGAATCGTTTAATGAGTCAACGATTTTAATTCGTGCATTTTATTTCTGTTTTCCAGAAATTCACCTAAAATAAAGTAAGCATTTTCGAAGATGATGAATAATATTTATACATGCCTGAATAGCTACCACTGCCACCATAAAGTAGAAAATCTGACACCAAGCACCTAACGCCGTACTCCGGCAGCTGTCTTAGAGAACTCATAATAGGTTAAGCGTGTTTACCGTCTTCGACCACATCATCACTTACCATCAATTGATATTGAGCTCAAACACCCCTTTCCAACAAAAAAATACCAATAGGAAAGTAATAGTTGGACGAATTAATAACAACAATTACATATCAATTATTTTTTTAAATATTTGTTGTTATTAAATATGGATTTCCGCAAAGTAACGCCTGAATCTATTCATTATCTTAAAGGCGAATTACTTAGCATAGCATTCCATGGATTCACCGTGCGGGTGTTGGGTCCATAGCGTTGCAGAGGAAGAGGCTAAAGTCACCGGAGCCTAGGACTAGCAAGCCAGTGAGTAAGGTTAAGAGAAGAAGTTAAGACCCTTTACGATGTTATCAACGCTCCCCTCCACCGCTCGAGCCTCCTCCCCTGCGTAACCAAATTTGGTAAGATCCTACTAACGCCGCCTTGAATAGACGTTCTAGGATTGAAGCTACGGTGGTTTTTGATGATATATATATATATATATATATATATATATATGGTGTTAGGTTAAGGTCTTTTAGTAGGTTATATAGGGATTTCGCTGTGTTTGTGAAGGTGGGCAGCAGCGCTTTCTGAGGAACTGATATCTGACACTGCGATCTCCAAGCCGCCTTTCAAGCGTGGGATTATGGTAAACCCCTCTATAATGGGGGAGGCTGTGTTCATCAGTGCACGGTCCGGCTGATACAGTATAGAGATTTTGCTGGTATATCCCTTGCTCCGACTTCTACAGCATATAAATTAACTACATAGCCGATATTGATTAAATCATTTGTTGTCGTAATATTTGTTTGTTTTTGTTGTGGGTGTGTTAGTTTCCCACGGTACAGTATAAGTACTATGCGTTTTAGATTTTTTGAGTACCGAAATATATCTGGTCTGGAAGACAACACACCAACATCCTCAGGAATTTTATAGTATTTTTCATACGTGTCTATCAAAACAGTCCAATCGGTGTAGCGCTTAGGATGGAGTAAGGCTTGGATTTAGAAATGGTAGATGACCCTTCTTTTACAAAATCGACGTGTCGTTTGTTCGTGTTTAAACCTTTTTTTGCTCTAGCTAATGAGATACATTCTCGTATGATTTCGAAGACTATCATGGCGCACTGTGTTTCGCCTAGAACAAGCTAGCTGGACAAAAATATTTTATAATGGGTTTTTTTTTTTTTTTTTTTTTTATTTTTTTTATTTATTAATCTACACTCCACAGACTCCAGGGTCCGTGCCTTTTTTTTAATAGTGACATATTTTTTTTTTTAATTATTACTAGAATTAGAAAATATACATACAACATTCTAAGAGGGAACAGTGCTAAAAGAAATTTCTTTTTTTTTCCGGTTAAGTCATTGGCACTAGCATTCAGAACAGACCGGTGTTCTCTAGCAGCACCCGCTCACGAGTTGACGCATGTGCCAGCCATCGCCTTCCTCAACCATTTCTGAGGGAAGATGGCGACCCGACACACAACACCGCCGCTAGACAACACCTTTATGTGAGCATGACCGCTCTGGATACCCGTGCCAACGATTACAATTATTACACATATTTATAATTTGGGACTACAATAATATTATATATATGAAAATAACATACAAAAATTGACATTTTTTTTTTTTTGTCATTCTCCCACGTCACATTTTAACAGGGTCTCCATTACCACGCTATTTCGATCTTTGATCGCCATTTTGAGGTTGTAATCATGGATAGCTTTTGGTGTCGCAACCATCGCTTTCCTAACGAACCGTCCTATGGCGTCTTCTTCGTCATCTGCGTAATATCTGAAGGTTCCAGTATGACGTGAAACTGCAACGACTGCGTGCGGGACGCTCTCGTGCAGCTTCATGCTGCTCTTGGTCTTGATGGCGATGACCGACTCGTATGTAAGTCCCTGAGCCTCGTGGATGGTAAGGGTGCGTGATCCCTTTCCCTCTCCGTAGCCCTGGCTTGTTAGGGCCTCCTTTTCTTCCTGAGTGTGAACCAGGAATAAGGTGTTCGGGAGGGATTTGGGGATTTTTGCACCCGTGTACCTTTCAAGCTCAAGTGACTTAATACGGGGAGCTGAGGAATATATACCAGAGTATATTTCCCTCAGTGCGTACGCGACATCCATTGGGTTCCGATGCGTGCATAACAACTCCTGGGTGATGTTTGTGACCAGGTTAGGGCGGTTGTACCTTAATACGAAGAGATTATCTCTATCGATGTAAGGCAGCTGATTGATATCTCCGATGAGGACAAGTTCACCAACTCCAGCCAGCCTGGAAGCCATGACTATGGCTCCGAAATGGTTCATGAGAGCTTCATCCACTGTGAGGCGGCTGTAGCTCTCAGTCCTTTTAAAACCATTTACGAGGACTGAAGCCATTGTGCGCACCTTGGTTTTCACCAAGTCTCCGATTCGGTGCGCAAGCTTCTCCCTCAGGTCTTTCGCTGCTTCTGTGGTTGTTGTGATAATGATGTCCCTGTCCACATCGAATTGCCTTACCACCCAAGTTGTTTTGCCACATCCTGGAACTCCATTTACCCATTGTATTTTCGGTACTTCCCAGTGTTTCCAGAATGCTTCTATGTCCGATCCCCCCGCAATAGATTTAGCCATTTCGAGGATACGGTCATCTAACATTATTTTGGTGCACTGGGCCGTTACTACTATTGGGTCGTTTTGTGGTGTCGCGTATTTAGGCCTCCCTAGTCGCTCCGTTGCTCCCTCGTCCAGGGACACAAATCCGCCTGTTGCATTGTATGCCGCCATATACTTACCTGACATTTTCCCCTTGATGACCTGGGATGTGTCGTTGTTGTATATAGCGGCTTCTGCCTCTTCTAGTCTCACCTTTAGAAGGTTTTCATTTTCTAGCCTGAAGGACTGCAAGATGTTTTCGCAGTTTCTGTGGTTGACCTCTCTGGTTGCCCTTATAATGGCTAGAAACTCTAGGATGGCATTAGCTGCATGGCTCGTTGGTTCCTGTGCCGGGATATATCGGGGCGGACTGACCTGTCCCATGTCGGCTCTCGTCCTGGTAACCTTTGATGGTGCTTTGCCACGGGGTGGTGGTTTTGTGGGCATTGGGTTTCGGGGTTGGGATGGGTATCGGAATAAGCTTCCTACTGCTGTACCGAAAGCTGTCAGGAATGCGGCGACTCGCCCACTATTCTTTTTTGGGCTACATTCCTGGCTTCTTTCTGCCTCTGCTCTTTCTTGGAGCCTTTCTGAGCCACTTTTGGTAACTGAACTCGGGATCGGATGTCCCCAACAATCAGTTGCATTGTTGTGTATGGGTTTTTTGAGGTAACTAAGATTTTCTCCTCTGTCTTCATACACAACTACCTCATGGTGTTCTGAGGCTTTAATGCAACCAAGTTGGTCAGCAACTTCTCCCTTTGAGTGTTCTATTACCATTGCGTCTACGCTTATCACTCGGGCTCTGTCGGCATTTTCTGCAATACTTGAGAGCAACGAACATGCTTGAGCAAAGGGTGTCCTGTCCGTCCACTCGATTAGTACGACCGTCCTGTTTTTCAGTCGCAATAAACGACATGGATTTCCCATGACAACCTTCACAGGCATCGCGTTGTAGGTTTTACGCTTCATAGTTGTTTTAAAGCTGCTCCCATTCAGCAAGCAAGCGAGCCCGGGTGATAATCGGACGCGGCTCTTGGCTCCAGCATGACAGAAGCTTATTCCGAGTCTCTCTTTACTGCCTTCCATATAGAGAGCAACGCCTCGGATGCGAATCCCAGGCTCTCCTTGCTCTCCATATGCCAGCAGTTGGGAAATTTCTGTGTTTTTTGGATCGGGGATGTGTGGGGCTATGATCGGGGCAGGAAGGGTAAGAGGGGTACTAGAGCGGGGGGGTAGATTCGAGTTGCTCTTCACCGCTGTTTTGAAGGACCTCTCAACGAAAGACAGGAAGTGTGCTCTGCTATCTGTATCTGCTAAGATGGTGGGCAGATCAGATTCTAGCAGTTTCCTGCTAAGCAAGATTTCGAGGTCCTGTCTGGCAGTGGAAAAGCGGGGACATTCTAAAATTATGTGCCATACCGTCTCGGGGATGTTTGGATCGCACTCGCATCCTGGGCTGTCCTTCAGCTTGAACCTGTGGAGATATTCGGATATTCCCCCGTGTCCTGTCATCATTTGCACTGCAAGGGGTGACAGTTTCACAGTCCGCGTCAGTTGGTATGCCTTGGTGACATCCGGTAGAAGCTTTTTTGTGACTGCACCTGTGCTTGAGGTCTCATACCGATCTTGCCATTTCCGGATAGATTCCTCACGGATTTTTCTTCTGACATAAGACAGGGGGATTTTGTCATAGTCTTGGGAGGCATCTGCGAGTGCCGCTGATTTTGCAAGTTCGTCAGCTCTCTCGTTACCAGCGGTCCCCACATGGGCCCTCAACCAAAACATGCGAATATCTCTACCTTCAGCTTTAATCTTACCAATGTTCTCTTTTATGCTTTTTGCCAGGGGGTGACTCGTTTCGGGACTTTTGAGCAGATCTAGAGAGGATCTTGAATCACTAAGCACGTTGACTAGTGGATCTCTGCTCATTTTCACCTGTTGAGTTGCCCTGTAAAGAGCAACTCAACAGGTGAAAAACGCCTGTGTTCCCTACATAGGGTTCTTGTATCAAGGCGACAGAAATACCCTTGTCCTTTGCAGCCTTAAGAAGTTCTACTGTTGCTACTTTAGAGTGTTGCAGGTTCGCTTGGATGAAGTACAAACCTGTTTTGCCGCTACTACTGGGGTTTGAGCTGTGGGTCTCGGAGGTGCCCTTAGCAGTAGGAAATTCTGGACCGCGCTATGCCATCCCATTTTAGCCTTTCCGGACACAAAATGTTGAACGCATTGTGTGCTAGATCCGCATTTGAGATGACTGATCCCTGCGCAGTCAAGCAATTTCTACACCTGGGTTGGGATCCCTCCTTCCTTGCATTGCAATTTTCCCAGGAGTGAGACTTCCCGCAGTAACTGCAGTATTGTTCTTTCTCCCGGCAGACTGCTTTTGTATGCCCATAACCAAGACATTTAGTGCACTGCACTAGAGGTGTATGGTCTAGCACAGGCCTCCGCTGGATGCCTATGTAGACCTTTCCTGCCTCGGTCAGGTTTTTGTGAATTTTTGGGGACAACTCTAGAACCGGATGGCACTCATGTGGATTGCGGGCCTTTTTCCTATACCTCACTCTGATAGTACTATCCTTTAAGTCAACATCCTGCAGCAAGTGTTTGTTTTGTGCAAGCAGGTTGTCGACTATTTCGGCGTCCTTGAGATAGGACAAAACATCTCTTATAATGACAAGAGGGTTACCCGCTTTCGCAACTTCCACCCTAAGAGATTTGTCTTGCTGAACACGACTTTTGACCAGATTTAGGTCTTCCTTGGTACCGCAGCTCAGTACCACTTTTTGGTTCCTGGCTTTCCGGACCCGGTCGACCCTAGCTCCTGTCGTCTTCGTATCCAGTGCATCTCTTATTTTGTCGATAACGTTTTGCGCCGTGCTTTGTGGATTGGTTGTTGATACTATCAGTGTGTGGTTTGGTTTTCGGTCTGTAGGAGGTTTTGACGCAACCTTGGCATAAGTAGGCTTACGCTCTACTTGGGTTAGTTCGGCGTCGATGCTGAGGGCCAGGGGGGGTGCGTTAATTTTTTCTTGTCGCATTGTGCGAAGTTCGGACGACACGGCTTCGAGACGTTCGGTAATAGGTTGTATTGATCATCTAAGTTTATAGAGATAGGAGGGGGTGGTGATTTGGGATCGTGTGTAAGGGTTTGAATTTTTTCACTGAGGGTCTTAATTTCTTGAATAATTTTGTCATTGTTGGAGGGGGGAGGGGGTGGCGTAGATTTTATTTGGACCAGGGTCTCTTCACTCTTTGTTTGAAGGCCCATCAGACTCTGTGATAACTTGAATATTTCGCGTCTTAATTCGTCTAACTGATTCTGAAGAGCGTCGATTCCAGCTTTTAGACTAGAGTTTTCGCTCCTCAGAGGCGCAAGGTCTAGTGGCCTATCGTTCTCTTTTAAGGCCGCTAACTGATTTTTAATCATGTTGACCTCAGATGTCATTTCCTTAAAGAGTCTGTGGGGCTCCCACAGACTCATTAAGGAAATGACTATTATAATGGGTTTCGATTGCTTTTGCCTTAGACAATGATAATTTGTTAATTTCATAATTTTCAGGTAGGTACAGATTAAATTATAAGTCTAAAAATGAAAAACCAAATACTTTATAAAAAAATGTATTGTATTTCTTACAAAGGCACAAAAAAAAGCAAAAATACAGCAGAAATAAGTACATTAAAATAGAAAGAAACAATCAATAATATATTACAACATAATTATACAATAAAAAGTAAAAAAATACATTATTATTTATAACTTAAATATTATAAAAAAAGGTAAACTCAACATTTTACAAAAATGCTACATCATACTCGTAATTATCCTAAATATCCTCATCTGATGATTCGTCACTCTCACATTCAGTCGAGTCTGGTAACAAGTAATCACCTTCATCAGTCGGACTCGGAAGAACGTTACTTGTAACCCGATGTGATTGTATTGAAGGCGGAACAATCAAATTTAAAACTTCTTCAGGTAATTTGTCAATTTTCTTTTTGGGTACCTCTCTGAGAGAGTTGATTAGAGGATCAGACGTTATTAAAAGCATATTCAACAAATCTGTATTTGGGCAATACGTGACAGTTTCCTGGTGTGGTGTTCACGGAATCTCCGGCAGTCTTTATTTCGAGCCTCTTGAGCTTCTTCTGAGAGATGTCCGATTGGAAGAATGCAAGTTTTTATCACTTCTGTGCTATGTACAAGTATTTTGTGTACAGTAGCTGGCATGTAGTACCACGAATACAGATTTAGATAAAGTGTTCTGGTTTCAGAACACACTTTCTCAAATTCATTGTAATTAATATCGTACCCAGAAGATAAAGTTCTTAACAAAATGCAGAATTTTTTAATGAGGTTAACGTCTAAGCCTGTAATCTCTCCACTCAGTTCCGGGTTTGTAAAGAATCTGCGAGCTGTGTTCCCATCATTTGTGTTACCATAACCAGGTTTTGGTTTGTCTACAATAAGTCCCATTTGGGTTTTAAACTTTTGCTTTATGTCGTCTGAACGCTGTTTCACACTAGCTTTATCGTCATCACCTCTAACCTGCCACTTCTTAATATCCAAACGATAGCTAATGTGCAACAGACATTCAAAACAGCGAATCCAAGCATGTAATGTAGACAAACCAAACCCATAATGTTCTACATTACTTTCCAATCCACTTAAATCACCATTCATCATCTTAGGAGTCGCACCACAGATATAACACTTTTGTGCAGATCGTGTGTCAGTCATAGCATTGCATACTTTGCCGTCTGTCATTGTTAGCAAAAGAGTGTGCTTCACAGAAATTTGTGATTCACCAACACTACATGTTGTTGGAAGAAGTTGAGATACTTCTTCCAACACTCTGTTAGTTTCTGTAGTCGTAAATTCATTTGTTTCCTTTGAAAAAATAAATTTAATTGGCCTGCAATATAACGTGGAGGAAGGTCGTGGGTTTTGCCAAATAATATTTTGACCATCACACAATCTCAAAGGCACAAATGAAAATACAAACAGAAATTCATCAGTAGCCTCAGTGTTTTCAAACTTCTGCTTGTAGGTACTGTGACCAGAACTACCATCACATCCCCATTTGCTAACTAATGTGAATGACGAACTGGGCAGCACACTTTTAATGACTTCACTTTGTGCTTCAACTAGTCGTTCAGTTGTTTTATCCAAAATAGCTTGGAGTTTTATTTCCGCGCGCGATTCCGTTATAGATATATGGTCATCAGAAGGATAACAAAGTTTTTTTGACTTACATAGGCTATGGTATGATGGAAACACTTGATGTCCAGCCTTCATTGCCCACTTTCTCGTCTGTTTGTAAGAGTGAGAAGTGCACTTAGAATCTACGTAATAAGCTAGCGCTTCGTCACTATTTAACTGCCTAGCACTACAAAGAGATTCTTCAGATGCCTTTCCTTCTGTGCTGGAATGATCGCCACTTTTTCGGATTCGAGAGGCAACCGCTCTATGACCCGATAAACGATTTGCCACTTCCGCAGCTGTGGTCAATTCACTAGCACTCCGCAATTTCACCAAATCTTCAACCCTGCGTTTTTTTGTTTTGAAACTGGCGTCTTCGAAGTCTTTTCGGGGTCTACATTTAGGTCGATTATCTTCTGATGAGGAGGAAGCAGAAGGCCGATGCATACGAACGCTAAATTGTATGTCTGCTCCGTCCAGCCAACTTCTATTTTTGTTTAAAAAAACATCCATTGTTTTCGAAGCAGCCCACTTTTCAGCAAATTTTGACGATATGCTGGCAATTTTTGTTTGCATATCTCTTCTTGAATCGGAGGCCACATCTCTCAGATTGTATTTGTTAAAAATAAACTCCATCAGGTGAGCATTTCTTGCTTCTTTGTCATATTTACGCCATTCTTCAAATAACTCCATTTTCGAAAAAGTGTACACATGATCTGAAAAAAAAATAAAAAAAAATGTTTAGCATTCGTTGCGGTCTCCATATTATATATCATTTAAAAGGTTAATGTTGTGGCTGTAACATACATAAAAATCAACTTGGATACACGTGGATACAAAAAGTTGCGATCCTTGAAAGTTTAGATATGAAGAAAAACTTGACATTCTTTTAACAGATTTTTCAATTGGATATTTAAAGCACATGTTGGCAAATAATATATTAAGTCGATATTAAGTAAGAAAGTACTTACCCTCAAAGGTAAAATCCATCACAGAAAATACTAAAATAATCACTACAAATTTTAAGAGATGTTATCATAAGTGCCGCAAAATTGCAACTAATTTAATTTCACAAATGCAATTAACTTATCACTTACCTTCAACCACTTATAACTCACCACTATGGAATGTTTGCCCTAATTATTACCTGTTATCGAGACCTTGGGGGTTTTGTTAATGGCATGTGACCCTTAATTACCTGATTAGGTAAATGACTTTTGTCCACCTACGTTGTTCTAGGCAAAACACTATGGCGGCGTGAATAATGACCTCTATCAATGAGCACATTGCATCCCACCAGTAAATGCCTTGCTGTACCTATCGCCGTACGACAAATACAGCAAGAGAAAATGACGAGAGGTAAAATTATAGTCATGTTCGGGATTCGAACCCGCGCCACCCTATAGCCGGGGTATGCTCTGACCGCTAACTGATATATGACTCATAACTCTAATTTGTCCTCTCGTTATTAACCATATGTTATGTTAGCTTAGCGGTCAGCCTACCCCAGCGTCTTATTGTAACTTCAAAAGACTTAATAACATCTGTATCCTCGATTTAAAAAAAAAACTTTCTCGTCCTAAAACCCGCTTAGCAGGAGTGTGCACCTGTCATAAATTGTTTCTAGAATTTAAGCCGCGAATCAAGGTCAGAGGCACTTTTGTCTTTTGGGAGAGATGCGATTATATGAAAACAAATTCTGTAAAAATATTGATAATTTAATGTATTTATTTCAAAGTTAGCCTCTTGCGAAGGGTGGCACCATGTTTGTCAGGAAAACGTAGATACCGGAAACGCTGAAAAAAATGCAGAATTTGGTTGAAAAGGAAAACAAATAGATTAACCGCCGGTTTCCCGTACGCGTGTCAAAACTCGATTTATCTAACAAGCCGTCACATTTAACAATCTGCTAACTTTCAACGGGCTTGTTTATCTATGATAACATGAAGTTTGAAAAAGTCGTTCATATTCAGCCATTCTGTAGTATTTTGTCTTTATTTAACGCATAACGTTGTCTCTTTTGTTTAGACATGAAATCAATGCCAAATCATTTCTGTGCTTCGCCGCCGTTACTAGGTACCATTAGCTTATTAATCTAGGGAATGTTCCACCGTTGCAATGAGTATGTAATCACTACGTTTTTGGTTTTTGGTCGGATGATCATAAAAGTCGATTTAGGTAAAAGTGAAACAGCAGCATTTTTTGTTGTTGGCTTTGTTTTTCATGGTGGTAGGTCATTTTGCAAATGCCCGCCTGACTAGCTACCACCCTCAGGTAGAAAATCGCCAATCTCATAAAGGTGTGTTCCGGCAGCTGTCTTTGAGAGCCAGTAATTCTAGGTTAGTCTAACATCTTCGACCAAATCATCACTTACCATCAGGTGAGATAGTGGTCAAAGAATAACTAACAGGCCTAAAAAAATATATATCTCAACTGATGGTAAGTGATTGATGTCTTATGATGATGTACTCGAAAAATCTAAACAGGTTTAACCTAGAATAGGCTTTATATCAAGAACAGCCTTCGTAACACACCATTAGATGCTTGGTGACAGATTTTCTGTATAAGGGCCATGCAACAAATAACGCATTCTAAAAACTCCTGCCATGCACATGCACCATGCGGTGAAATGTAAGTCCATTATTTTGTGATGTGGTTTGAGATTCTAACCATGGATCTCCAGCGCAGCAATACAAAAGAATACACTGCTCACATCCGGTTAGTGCTGCATATCAGACGCACAACAAAATTTTAAACCATATCTTAACGCCTTTCTTAACCAAAAGGTGCTTCCACAAAGATTGTTGAGGTCTGGAAAGCGGTCATCCATAAGATTTCATGCGAATTATTTCGTTGGTAGTATATACAGCTGGGGTTTGTATAATAAGGCCGTCAGGAGGTTATAGCACCGTATTGAGCAGTCCTGTGGGGTGCAGGGTTAGAATGTTACCCCCCACAAATAATCCCGTGGATATCGTAAGAGGCGACTAAGGGAAAAATACCAGCATCGCCTTCTATACACTGACAATTTCTACTGAGATCCCCAAGAGACTCCTGCCAAGCGTGGGGATTGCAAATCTCGTAATGTGGGAGACCTTGTTCAATGCTGGACTTTCCGGTTGATGTGGTGATGATGATAAGCCTAATGAGCAGCAACACTAAAAAATCACGTCGACTTTAATACCATATTTACGTAGTAGTAATATGTGTAGTCATATTTGGTATAATTATGTACTTGTACTATCGTATCAGTTATTAGAGGAATTATTTAGGTAGCTACTCCTCAAGCCATTTTAAAAGCCATATTTTATATATCTTTACGATTTCAAGATGTTGATCTTCGAATAATTGGTCGATTTTGGGCAATTAACACAATTCACTTTGACAAACCGTTAACATACAAAAAAGGCTTTTCGGAAACTCAAAATTGAATTAATTGGCGTTTAATCGGAGATTTGACATCAGTGTTGACAAACAGTCACACGAAGTTTTCAGCAACCCAATTTGCATTTGACAATGGATTAACAAGCATTTAAGGTAATTTATCACTAATTTGCGTTTTAGAAACCGGCTGTAACCGCCGGTTTCCCGTACGCGTGTCAAAACTCGATTCATCTAACAAGCCGTCACATTTAACAATCTGTTAACTTTCAACGGGTTTCTGGAACGCATATTAACTTAAAATTACATAACACATGCTTGTTTATCTATGATAACATGAAGTTTGAAAAAGTCGTTCATATTCATTCATTCTGTAGTATTTTGTCTTTATTTAACGCATAACGTTGTCCTTTTTTGTTTTGACAATAAATCAATGCCAAATCATTTCTGTGCTTCGCCGCCGTTACTATGGTTACCAGCTTATTAATCTAGGGAATGTTCCACCGTTGCAATGAGTATGTAATCACTACGTTTTGGTTTTTGGTCGGATGATCAAAGTCGATTTAGGTAAAAGTGAAACAGCAGCATTTTTGTTGTTGGCTTTGTTTTTCATGGTGGTAGGTCATTTTGCAAATGCCCGCCTGACTAGCTACCACCCTCAGGTAGAAAATCGCCAATCTCATAAATGTGCGTTCCGGCAGCTGTCTTTGAGAGCCAGTAATTCTAGGTTAGCCTAACATCTTCGACCACATCATCACTTATACGTGGATAGTGGTCAAAGGCTAAACTAACAGGCCTAAAAAAAATATATATCTCAACTGATGGTAAGTGATTTATGTCTTATGATTATGTACTCGAAAAATCTAAACGGGTTTAACCTAGAATAGGCTTTCATCAAGAACAGCCTTCGTAAAACACCATTAGATGCTTGGTGACAGATTATCTGTATAAGGGCCAACAAATAACGCATTCTAAAAACTCCCGCCATGCACCTGCACCATGCGGCGAAATGTAAGTCCATTCTTTTGTGATGTGGTTTGAGATTCTAACCATGGATCTCCAGCGCAGCAATACAAAAGAATACACTGCTCACATCTGGTTATTACTGCATATCATACGCATAACAAAATTTTAAACCATATCTTAACGCCCTTCTTAACCAAAAGGTGCTTCCACAAAGATTGTTGAGGTCTGGAAGGCGGTCATCCATAAGATTTCATGCGAATTATTTCGTTGGTAGTATATACAGCTGGGGTTTGTATAATAAGGCCGTCAGGAGGTTATAGCACCGTATTGAGCAGTCCTGTGGGGTGCAGGGTTAGAATGTTACCCCCCACAATTTTTCACGTGGATATCGTAAGAGGTGACTAAGGGAAAAATTCCAGCATCGCCTTCTATACACTGACAATTTCTACTGAGATCCCCAAGAGACTCCTGCCAAGCGTGGGGATTGCAAATCTCCGAATGTGGGAGACCTTGGTCAATGCTGGACGTTTCGGTTGATGTGGTGATGATGATAAACCTAATGAGCAGCAACACTAAAAAATCACGTCGACTTTAATACCATATTTACGTAGTAGTAATATGTGTAGTCATATTTGGTATAATTATGTACTTGTACTATCGTATCAGTTATTAGAGGAAATATTTAGGTAGCTACTCCTTAAACCATTTTAAAAGCCATATTTTCTATCATTGTGTTCTATCATTAATATTTTTACGATTTCAAGATGTTAATCTTCGAATAATTGGTCGAATTTAGGCAATTAGCACAATTCACTTTGACAAACCGTTAACATACAAAAAAGGCTTTTCGGAAACCCAAAATTGAATTAATTGGCGTTTAATCGGAGATTTGACATCAGTGTTGACAAACAGTCACATGAAGTTTTCAGCAACCCAATTTGCATTTGACAATGGATTAACAAGCATTTAACGTAATTTATCACTAATTTGCGTTTTAGAAACCGGCTGTAAGACTATTACCTACCGAACTTAGATTAGCAACTCATTGACAGTCAAGGCAAAAAATAAACTAACAATAGGTTCTATTTAAATATTGTTTTATATTAGCAAGAGGTGCCACGTGGCTGTTACGTCAATCATTTTGTCCGAAAAAATCATTACTGTTTATATCACCAAAAGGGTAGACACGTATTTCAAGTAAAACATCCGATATTCCCTTATTACCTATATATACTTATACCTACCATATTTACCCTTTCTCGTGGAGGCGAGCTTTTTATCAACTACCGGACTCAATCCCAGATCTTGGATTATTATGAAAAATTTCTTTGTTAATTAAGCCCGATCACTATCCGACCCTGTCTTTGTCTCGAATTGCATCTCCCTATATCAGTCCGTGGGTGTCGTATGAGGCGACTAAGGGAAAAATACTGGAAGGTGGCAAGAGCACCTTCTAAGGAACTGCTTTCTTACACTGCGATCCCCAAGCCGCCTGCCAAGCGTGGGGATTATGGAAAATACACCCTAAATAGGGGAGGCTGTTTTAGCAGGGGACAATCCGGCTGAAACAGTCACAGTAACAACAGGGTATTCTGGGTTTTGACATGGTTTTCACGTTTAGTAAAGTTGTGTATTTGTTCCTAGGTACCTAGAGACGTGGTGTTATAGATTTCTTGCTAATAAACTACACAAATATATTAATTTACACCACACAGAAAACTAAAAATATCATTATCGCTAACTTACCCAGTCTTCTCTTCAGTGCCGCCAAAGTATGCGTCTCTATCGCCACTACATTGGAAAGTGATGGCATTCTCGTAGCTGTCACACGCAGTGCCAACAAACCTATTTCCACCGTTGGCATCTCTGGCGATAGACTCAGCGTAGAATGCATAAGCGAAAATATGGGAGCAGGAGGCGTCACTGCCACATCCCGGCTGAGCTCTGCCGCCGTTGGCGTAAAAGTTCAGGTCTCCAAGAGGGTAGTCATAGCCTATAGTACCGGCAGTGGCGTACAGCACTTCTACGACATCAGCGTCATCAGCGTTCAATATTTCTGGGTGGTGAGTCCAGCCGGCGAAAGATGGGTCGATCGCTGCAATTTATATGTTCATATTGAAATACGGTTTGATTAATAGCAAAGAGTTCGAGAGTAACTTGATAATATCAGATACCTTTACAAAGAAATGATCTTAAAACTTACGTATATCTTTGTGGGAACAGCTATAGTATCAACAAACTGCTTCTAATCTATTAGAAGCGGAAATATAGGTAGTTAGGGCAATGGATCGTGTGATCAGACCATGGCGACAACTGATCATGTAAAATCTGGTATATATTTTTTGACCAAATAGACACTTCCACTGCCTAGTTTGATGCAATCTTCAGGTCCTACTATGTGTAAGTGATCGGGCACACCCCTGTGTAAAAAGTTTTATTCAGGAGCACCACTCACTCACATTTGACATTAATGTGATTTGTAATACCCCATTTGGCCAGATTTGTTTTGGCTGCAACCAACTAGAGCACGGAGTCTGTTGAGATACTTTCAAATTGACTACTGCAGCAGACTGCAGTGGCAGTGTTATCAGGAGGCAGGTATTCCGCTGGGAATACCTGCCGCTGAAGTGTTTACTGTAAATTAGTCTTATAGCCTTTCTTCGTTTGCGTATTGAGACAAGTACTATTCAGTTCACAGAGCAAGGTATGCTGCGTAGTATGCAAGTATGTCTCATTAAAACACGTTATTGTATTACGATATATTCTCCATGCATTGGGAATAGTTGTAGAAACTAATCTAGATTTCGGGCTTATTAGATTCACATAATCTAGTCAGTTTATCCATTAACCGCAACATTGTTTTGTTGTGTTTCTAAGCCTATATCACGGGTAAACTGTCTACGCACAAGTGCTCGTATTCTAGTAGTAATGTACCTACTTAAATTTGCAAAATTCAAATAGTAAAACAAAAGAATTAAAAATAACTATATCCAAAGATCTTATACACTATATCCAACACAAATGGGTACAGCAGAAAAAACAAAACTAGAACTATTCGAACACACAATTTGGTAAAACGTCCACATATGATGATAATCTCCGTGTATCTATAAGCTTTACTAAATATCAGGTTTTATAGAGCCCCTTTTTGGATGGATAATAATTTTACTATGTTACCTATAATATGAGGTAGAGGAACATCGATATTCCTGGCTGCGATACCAGCAATGTGTCCACCAAGGCCGTGACCGACGATGCGCACGTTGGAAGGGTTATAGCCGAACTCTCTATAGAGGATGTTGACAAAGTTCGCGATGATCCTTCCGACCTGCGGTGCGTTGCCAAGACCCTCAGTGTACATGCCAGCACCATTACTCCAATCAACAGCCAGGAGGTTGACGTCTCCAGCGGCGAGGTGTGCTGCAAATATTTCTTTCATAGTACTTAATAATTCTTATTATCATATTCATCTTATACATGGTTACTGGTAAAATGCTAACAACCTCTTAGGGTTAACTTCTGCTAATCCTTACAAACATATTTTTTTGTATTTGGCATACGAGGACCACCTGATTTTAAAAGTCTCTTGTGCCTGTAATTTATTACTAAATAATTTAGCTTGCAGAATTTTTTTTCGATTAGCTCGATTCGCTAGCAGAATCATTATTCCAAGAACCCTGTATAGACGCAAACATTTATTAAGAGAAATTTTAGAGCTGTATTCAGGTTTTCTGTTATCGAGAGAATATGGAACCGTGTTTTCAGATCATGCCAGAGTTGTGATAACCTCTAGAATATTATTTATTTCATTCACATCGGTAAGGCGCACACTCTTTTTAAAAATTTTACCTATGACCACTTAGTGTACATAGAAGCCATCGCAGAGGCTTCTGAACGCGTTAGGCTCGAGGCGTAAGACGCCGCGGCCGCGCCGCATGCATCGCGGTTCGAGCGCGGTTATTGCGCGGCGCGGGCGCAGCTACCACGCGGTCGTAGCATAGTAGAAGGAGTGAGGAAGTAAGTTATCTTCATACAAACGCACCTCGCGCGGCTTGTTTGTGTGCGCCATAGTATTTATTCGTCCCGCACGCACACTCTAACACAATCTCGACCCGTTTCTCAGTGCGCCAGCCGGGGCTAAAACCGAACAAGGTTCGCGCGTCACGGCTTTTTAGCACCGCTAAATAAATGAAAAATGTTTGAAAATCGCATGAGAACTTATTGCTGTGTGTTCGTCTCTCTAAATAATTCATAGATTTTAGAGTTGTCTTTGTTCAGATTACCTACTGAACAGGAAAGGTAAGCAAGTCACTTATTCTAGCATACCTATCATTTTTACTTGATGATGAGTGACTACTTATTTTTTTGTTGTATTAGGTATGCCCCGCGTAGCAGTATCACCAGTCGGTATTTTTTTTCTCGTGAAATGTATTATCATCGTTTAGGTATAAAGCCGACCTCACTAACCCTGAACCCAGAAAACACAAGTAAAACAAAAGACGGGTTGCACTCCGGGAGTGCCGGCAGAAGTGAAAACTTGATTATTAATTAACGTTGAGCATGTTTGATATTTTGGAATGGTTAGGGAATAATTTTGCACCAATTGCTTTATCAGTATAAAAGTACTATCATTTATGTGGTAGAATACAATATTCATTTATTGCGCTATCGTACACAAACATGACAATTTATATTACATTAAAAATTTAACACTTTAAAACTATTACAATTATTTTACATTAAAAAGTTCATCTCTCCGAAAAATCAACTTTCATCCATAATTTCAACGACTTTTTCACCATCATCATTACCAGAACTATCATCGCCAATCTCTAAAACTGATACTATAGGTTTATGGTAGCTGAAGTAAGAAACGAACAGTTTTGATTCGAACCTATTTAAATGTCTAATAAAGACCGCATCAATAGTAGTTTTGTATTTCGTTGTGCTAAGATTGCGATCATTCGACATAGTTAAACCAAATTCATTATATAAAAATTCAATTAATAGTTGATATTAATATCTATGGGTACTTATCATTATGAAACAATATGAACAGAAAACACAGTAATTTTAAGAATTAGGTATATTAACACAGTACAGAATTAGGTATAATTACAGTTGATAAGTCATTAAATTTTACAATGTCAAATTAAAAATGTAATATATATGTATATTTGCTTCATATATCCTTGCCTTCATATATTTTTACCTACCAGTCAATATATTAAAATAGTTTCCTTTAATTTTTTTGTACCTCATCACCTTCTTTAGTGTGTCTTCAGACATATTTGTCGTAAGCATGAGCAAAGTACCTATTCAATTCAATTCAATTCATTTATTTGCGTGAATACGGGTACAAAGATATAAAATATGTAGGACGTACAAATAGTTTCACCATAAACAACCTCATACGAGGTGTGCAAATGTCAATTAAATATAATATACAATTAAGAATTAATAATAATAACTATGTCATATATATATTTTTTTAAATTGTCATAATGTATATATTATTTAATTATACAATCAATTATTTAACGTGGTAAATGTAGTAGCGATTAGAAGTCTTCTGCAGGAAATCCTTAACTGTATAAAAACTTTCGTTAACCAACCACTTTTTTAACTCCGGGTAGAACTTATAATTAGGTAACTTTGTTATAGTTTTTGGAATCGCGTTGTAAATGAGAGGCGTCATGTAGATGCAGTTATTCCTAAACAGCTCTAGTTTAGGAATTGGCATTTTTTCATAGTTTAGGAATCGGCATTGTTTCAGCCTTCCTATAACTTCGGCGTCACCTGCTCCTTCGACAAGAATTGGCTTCTGGAGTTTACCTTCTACTGCTTCTGTGGCACCTTCTGTGCCTCCCAGCATGATGGTAACCTTATACTTCCATGTTGACCAATTTTGTTTGCCTTGCAATTTTCCTATATCTATTTTGGTATTGAAAACCATTTTTTGGACCCTCTCTTCTTATTTTTCTCTGGGGACCAGAACCTCTTAAAGCAAAATGTTGATTCCTAGCAGAACTACAGTGGAATTGAAAATGAGTAGAGTTCTCAAAAATATATATAAGATACCAATTTTTACAAATAAAAATATAACACACTATAAGGAACTTGTCAAGAGAAGTTTTTTATTCGATGACATTATAAAACTAACAAACATTGGTTCCCTAGCAACCACTACACTATGGTAGTAGTCCAACCTCTTTACACTGATGCTAGGTAGGTTAGTATATCACCTCAACAATACTTTTTACTTCCATGCCATAAAGTAACTTACACTGAGCAAGTAATATATATAACTTATATATAACAATAAACCTTTTACTTAATACCTACTTACACATAAGTTGATGTTGAGTTTTTTTTAGTCCCACTGCATTTGGCTTCGCACGTTTTTGATGTAGTTGATTGTTCTGTCATCTTGTGGTTATTTAGAGAGGGGATAGCTGTCTACTCTCCATCCGTCTTACGCTTTTTCGATCAGGTCACGTGTCCTGACGCGAGTTTAAGATTTTATACCCATTACAGAAAAAGTGCTCAACGCCGCTAAAGAAGTTTTCACTTCAACCGTCTTACGCTTTTTCGATCAGGTCACGAGTCCTGACGCGAGTTTAAGATTTTATACCCATTACAGAAAAAGTGCTCAACGCCGCTAAAGAAGTTTTCACTTCAAAAATACAACTTCCCGGCCCTTGCCTATTTCTAGGTACTGAATTAAAATTTAGCATATACGAGTACATACATTATAAATAAGTAACAACCCTGAGCCAGGCAAGTATGGTAGGTAATTATATCGCGAATTGGGCCGGAGATGGCCTACTTCCCACTCTTTCTACTATGGTCGTAGCGCGGTGGGTATGCAGTTTCAGCGCGGCAACCAAATCGTATCGGACGCTGCAACTCGGACTTCTTTCGCGGCTCTGCTCTCACGAGGACGCGGTTCGGGCCCCAGCCGCGCTCAAACCGCGGAGTTTGCGGCACGGCCGCGGCGATGATGAACGGGTTTGGGTATATCTTTTTACACGACTGCCCATGGGAGAGTTATGTTTTCAGGATTCATGTATGTAGGTATCTATGTATGTTTGTTTCTTTATTCCACCATAACATCTAAACTAGATATCGTTAGATTTGGCTTGATAGTGTAAGTGAAACTAGGTACATAAAGATTACAAACTGGCAAATTTTTGACGCCATTTTGTGATATAAAAAAAATCTTCCAAATCCATCGACTGGGGGTAAAAATATATGTACCTGGAATAACGAATGCGTTGAAGTTTCCTGAGACAGTCTCCCCATAGCTGTGGATGGTCATGACAGTCGGGTTTAAGGGTGAGAAGTTAGAGACCATTATGGAGGGAACGGTAGGGAAAAGTGGCTGGCTTAGTGTAGGGTTCAATCTGAAAGAAACAATTACACGTATATATATTTTTTTTGTTATTGTGATGGAACCAGCTCGCGGCCCACTTGATGTTAGGCGGACTAACCTCTGCCTATAACAGATGCATTTCATCACAAGTCACGAATCGCACTGCGCCCGTCACTTTGAGTCGTGTCGTTATTTCTCATGTGGCTGTAATTTCACTGTCTCTCAAGGACTGCTGCCGAACACACCGTTAGGTGCTTGGCGACAGAATTTCTAATGCCCTTTGTTATAAGAAGAGGTTACCGCTGAATATCTTCTTCCGACACAAACACATTAAAAAAATGAGGAACGAATCATAGTAGAGCAAACGCGTATAAAAAAAAAAACGGAACTTACTTTCACAACAAAAAAATGTGAAATAACTTGTTCGGTACATACCATGCTGTTTCAAGCACTATACATTACATTACCTACTTGTAGTATTTTATTACATTCATTTTTTGACATAGGTACTGCATATAGGATCTAATGTCACTTCACACGTCCCCAATCTATCGACAAGAGTTGCAGTCACTAAGTTAACTAAGTCATCCAAACTAACAACGCATGACTTTTTAGTAGTTCGTCTAATGTTTGTGATTATCTTGGACACTGATAACTCTAAGTTGGTTATAAAGTTACACTCAAATAACTGGAAAAAGTATTTGCCGATCTTAGATTATTGATGGGTCTCCGCGCGCGCTCCGACTAGATACCGCCGGTGTCTTTGTAAAATGCGGCAACTAATACTACGCCGAAGTCGGCGTACCCGAGCCAGTTTCGCCTTTCATTAACCTTTATCTTTCAAACAATGTACGCCTACTACCTACATATAATTATAATTATTTTTAATCATATATACAAACTACACATGGATTTAACATACATTTGTTAGTCACACTTATTAGTTGCAATTCTTACCGACGCGCAACGCGGTGGCGACCTCTTAGTCTTAGAGCTCTTACACACGAGCGGCATTTGCCGGCCACCTGTCGGCGGCAACCGTCAACGCAGCGTCGACGGCTGCGCCGACAAATGGCGAAACATACAGTTGTGGCGTGCTTTGTTCGTCAATTTGTCAGTCGACGGCAAATAGACCAAGAGCACAGAACATATACTAGCGGGGGTCAAGTAGGTACCTAGAGTGCGCAAGCGTCGCGCATCCATAAAATGAGCTCCAGTGACAAAATTGATGTTGAATTGCTAATTATGGCAGTAAAAAAGGCTTTGTCTTTGGAATTATGCTAAATGCTAATAGATTAAATAACAATATAAAACATATCATGGGTAGCAACAAAAACAGAGCATGGTATGAAATATTTTTAAGTGATTTCTAGAATAAATCATTGAATGAAAAAATCTAAGTGTATGTTCTGTGCTCTCGGACTATTCGCCATCGACTGACAAAATGACGGACAAGACGGCGACGGCTGCAGTTTCCTCTGCCGTTTGCAGATGCCGTTCGTGTGTAAAGGCACATAAGGACGCGCGATCGCGAGGGAGCCAACAAAGTACATTTATTTTGTTGACTCCCTCTGCTATTTTTTAAATTAAATCCTTAGATATTACACAAAGAAAGTAACGAAGTAATTAACTTTGATAAAATTTACTTTTAGAGTTGTGGTGTCGGTTTGTATATAGATATAGGTAGCCTTACCATAATTATGAACCGGGACGCAGAATAGGAAAATGCTCATTTTGGCCTGTTTTGCTTTTCAAATATTGTTTTATATTTTCTTTTATTGAGTCGATAATCAAATTACGAAGAACATAGCCACAACAAAAAAAATAGAATAAGTACATCTTCATTATATTTAAAAGAAAAATATTTAAATTGCAACATATTATAGTACATACGCTTAAGAAACTTAAGTGTATGTACGTGTAAGTAAATGGCAACATTTGTCCAATTTTATTATTAGCGCGCGCTTACTCAAATTGTTCACTAAAGAGCAAATTTCTTTAAAGAAAATGTTATGCGTACTAAAACGTGCGGCGCGCTTGGTTCTAGTTTGACCGGGATGCTGATACAAACCGGCCGGGACGCCGGGACAGGGGTTCCAAACCGGGCTCATCCTGGTCAAACCGGGACGTATGGTAAGCCTAGATATAGGGATAGTAGTAACAATATGGATATTTACCTTGAAAACAAATGAAAAACTACATCCGTTTCACCAAGAGCGAATCCGGATGCTGAAAAGAAAACAAACAAATTATACTATCATTACCATCAATTTAAATAAAAAGCAAGCTAGGGTACATTTTAATATCAAACTCATATAAAGTGGAGACAATTTAACACAAGCATATAATGCACACAGGTACCTACACTTCCATTGTATATGACAGGTTTTGATTAATAACAAAGACAGGAACACAAGAATCCACTACTGAGACTCAATTAGGAAACGTCGCCTGATTTTACATTGCCATGTTCGAGGTCCTGGTGCCGTTCCTCTAGTTCTTTATAAATTCAATGATCATTGTAATACTGCTACCTACAGGATGCTAAAAGAACTGGCTGCATACCCAGGTTTAATGACTAGTTTTTTTTTGAGAAGAAATCTTCAATTGCTTTTTATGTTTGGTAGGTGCTCGCGGCAAGCTAGAATACTAATGTGTAAGTCCCACAATAATTATGGTCCCGAAGCCAGAGAGTTGAAACACTTAGAGTAGTTATATCCGAACTGTACTGTATCAGCCGGATCGTCCACTGCTGAACACAGCCTCCCCTATAAAGGGGGTATTTGCCATAATCCCCGCGCTGGGCAGGCGGTTTGGGGATCGCAGTATAACTTGGCAGTTCTTTAGAAGGCACTGCTGCCCTCCTTCCAGTATTTTTCCCTTAGTCGCCTCCTACGACACCCACGGGATGATATGGGGAGGTGCAATTCTAACCCGGCACCTCACGGGGAGTTTGTTCGATCGGATGTTCTAATTACGATAACAAATTATAATGCTACCATTTGTAATAAGTGTGGTTAAGGAAATTTTAGAGATTTCCAAACAAATTCTGAAATAAAATTATATTTTAGTTCGTAGGTGTTTGTTATAGCTAATTTAACTACTACTTATCAAAGAGATAATTATCACTATCGGCTGATGTTTTTTATCGGATTTTTACGTTTCCGAATTTATTATCTTTGTAATTATGTATTGCCACTGTTTCAAATATATTCACATTTATTTTTATCATTAAAAACAGATAAACGTCACGATAATAACTACGCGTGAAATATACTAACGTGAATTTTAATCAACGGAATTTTAACTAATTACCGATGATGTGGTGGAATCAATCTTAATTAACATTCCAATATAATTACCACCTTCATCGGATTAAAAAAAAATCAGATAACAGGGGTTATTTAATATTAAGCATCTTATAACAACAGTGTTATGCTAGTTTGCAAGTAAGGCAGTCAACACAAAACTCTTCGATTAAAATTAAACAGATATTACATAAATGCCGGGGTCATGAAAGGAATATATCCCATAATTTGTACTTATGATGCCTATACAATTATACTATTGGCTTCATTCCCAAAAAAAGATTCATTCCAAAATATGCCCTAACTTTAGAGATATAAGTTCGAAAAATAATGACTAAATTAGGTCTCACGTGATGTTTACGAATGGTCGGTCTAGCCCGCGTTCAGTTACTCTTCATCTCAACCATAGAACAAATACACCAGTCTCAACGGTATATGGGGATCACGTGGTCGCACCCGAATTCGGGTGCGGCTGACACGGATGGGAAAAGGGGCAACTGGGCTCACTCCCAGCTCGTGCTATTTTATGAATGTCCCAAATCACGTTTTGGACCATTCTCGCTTTTGTGTAAGTCAAGATTTCGAATTATGTAAGTGTAAGGATCTGGAGTTGCTAGATCCTCTATGCTTGGTAGTCGTCTTGGGGATCGCAGTGTAAAATTACAAATCTTTGGAAGGCCCTGCTGCACACCTTCATCGCAGCTGAATAATAATTTAATAACATTTGTAAGAGTGAAATATTTTTGATGCATATTTACAAATGCCTAAAAGTTGATATCATATTTGACGTTTATTGTATGGAACATCTATCAATTCTAAATCTATTAAGATCGATGTCAACTTTATTCAAATTCTATTTCAGATCAACTCTAATTGAATGACTACCTACATGTTTCTAATGTTATCAAACATACGACTTTTCTTTTTTAATGCAATCTTAGTTTCCAACGCACTCACAAGTCGCTTGGTTGGCTTTTTTTTTGTAAATAAAAATGATAATAATTCTGAAATTGCAACGAAAGCAAAAATATGGATGGGATACGGTTGGGCTTGGAACCCATGATACAATTTGTCCCCAATGCCTCGACGTATTCATAACAATCCAACAAAGCTATTGCAGTAACCGTCTGTTCGTCAAATCACAGTTATTCTTATCATGTTTTGGCTTTATATTTGCACCGTGAACTTCTTATATATGTTTAAAACTCTACCTGCAACTGCAGCAGACAATATTATCACACACTTCACTAGACCGGCCATTTTACTGAGCAAGTAACAGAAAACTAACAAGCTATATTGACTTATATTATATATATTTATCGAAGATAACTACAGTCGTAGAATAACATAATCCAAGGAAGATTAATTTAAACCGCCGCAATTTATGGCACCAGTGTGATAAAATATTTTTATCATGAATTTCATGACTTATAAATTACATTATTACACCAAATGAAGAAAACCCGATTTTATCAAATGAATTCTGATTGGGATTTGTCTATTATACAATAAGAAATTTGATAAATATCGTAAAAATATCTATTTTTACGATATATACCAAATTTCTTATTGATTGTTGTTGATTAAATGTAGATTTTACCGATCACTTATTACTCTTAAATTTTCAGCGGCACTAATTTCTTAAACTTACGTAATAGAGGTACTACCATGTCACTTTATTTCTAGAAGTCTGCTTGTCGTTTCCCCTTCAATCATGGAGATCGAACAGATACTCTGCAGTTGCTAGTATATTTATTGAGATAACCAAAGTACAATAACAGAAAAACAGAACCATGTTTATGAAGGCTACGCCTGCATGTTTGTATACATATAAAGAAATTCAAATAAGAAGTTAGTGAGAATCTCTCATCTGTGAAATATCGAAAATTAATATATTAATAAGTAATTCTGATCTTCGCTTGAAACGCAGGGCCATTTTATGATAGATTAATCGTAGAAGGATATAAATCTATCCACAAACGTGATCTGATAGTAGCCGTTCTTGGTGTATGTTATTTATTTGTATTCTCTTTGATTGAGAATAAGCGCCCTGTACCACAATTCATTGGTAATTTTCAAAGGACTATTCTGGCAGATACTTCAAGGCTTGGAAATGTTTCTTCTTATTTATCAGAATTTATTAGGAATTAGGTATATAAGGCTGTGTACTCAAATCCGTTGATTCCTTTGCTATGTTTTAAAGTACTGCCTGATATTATAACATATTGATGTAAAATCAAAAGCATCAATATCTTTATGATAAAATCCTGCAAATTCTTTGCTTTGTTTTGTCAACTCATAGATTTTGTCTCTTGACATGCCAGTCCCATCATAACCTTAACATTACGTTAGCTCAAACACATCATATTATATATTTTTAATACAAACTCCGATGCAGTTTCTACCAAAGTATTAATGTATAGATAGGTAACTCTTTATTGTAAACACCACTACATGACAATAATACAAAATACGAAGGATTACAGTCAAGTGTTACAATGGGCGGCATTATCACTAACAGCGATCTCTTCCAGGCAACCTTTGAATGGAGAGGAAATAGAGGAGTAATAAGACGGGGGTGCATTAAATTAATATTAACAGTCCAGTTGAACAGACTGCTAACTTAAAATTTAAACAGATATATTTTTTTATACAAAAACAAACGTACTAGTAATATACCATATGTCTAAAATATTTAAAGGATGTTATTAGCGCATGCCTTTGACTTGCATTCTGGACACACTCCTTAAGGCGATCCTGGCCAGAAAACGCCTTACAAGAATTAACTTTTCTCAAAGAAAAAACTCAAATATTGAATTGAAAAAAATATACATGTCATCTACCACTCCACATGACTCGCAGTAAGGTGATATTTCCTTGTTCATCAAATATCCAAATTACTTTGATGGAATGTGTCCAGAACGTATTATGTGAGCTATGACGACAAATTGTTTATTCAAGTTATGCTTAACAAGGAGGTTGGCTTTGTATGGTTCTGAACCATATACCTTTTTCCTGACTTCTCTTATCAAAGTATTCTTTAAATTTATCAAAACTTTTCTTTTTTACATATATGTAGAATTTCTGTATGATTTGGTTTATACAATAGTAATTACCCTCTGTCACTGCCAACTTTATTAACTTATCAGCCTCTTCATTGCCACATAATCCTATGTGTGATGGAACCCATTCCGATTACAGATCCACTCCAGTTTGTGATCAATGATGGCCGAGCGGTAATAGCTATGGACTGCCGTGCCGCAGGTCCCTTGTTCGAACCCCACCGTCGGCTTTAGCTTCACCGCGTAGTAGAAGGGCATTTTGCAAATGCCTCTCTGGCTAGCGACCACCCTTAAGTAGAATATCTGTCGCCAAGCACCTAACGGTGTGTTCCGGCAGCAGTCCTTGAGAGCCAGTGAAATTACAGTCACATGAGACTTAATAACCATGTCTCAAGGTGACAGGCGCAGTGCAATTCGTGACTTGTGACGAAATCCATCTGTTATAGGCAGAGGTTAGTCCGCTTAACATAAGGTGGGCCTCGAGCTTGTTCTGTCACAATATAATTATGACAACAAAAAAAAAATTACTTTAAGCCTTTAGATCTTATATAAGATCGTGTAATCTATCAGTGCATCTCTTCTTCCAGAGGCGCACCGAGCTAAATGTTGAAGTCCTTTTTTGCTGGCTGTTAGTATTATTTTGTGATCTATATTAACATTTATGCTAACATACTTAAGTATTTCCGAAATCGCAATGAGTTCCATAGTCATTATAGACACGTTAGAATCAGTTCTGTACATAGCTGATGTTCTGGTGGGTTCAATAAATTCCGCTCTAAGTCCATTTACAGTTTTAGTACCTACTATATATAATGTAATGTAATCTGTATTAGTACATTGTACATCGAGGGGAGAAAACGATCTATTTCTGTTCGAGAGTTTGTTCAAGCCCGACGCGTAGCGGAGGGCTTAAAGGCAACTCGAGAACAGAAATAGAACTTTCTCCCGAGTGATACATAGTGCTTTATACTACACCCACGAGGAAAATAAAATCAATATACGTTTTCCCGTACTTACCTCGAGACTTCTGAGACAGTAAGTTCTTTATGACTTCTTGAGCTGCATTTCTTATTTCTGGTGGCGTCATCATTATAAAAATGTCACTTTCACTATCAGATGACATTTTGGAAAATTATTTAGAATAATTAAAAGCGTACTGTTAAAATATCAATTAAATGAAAAACAAAATTTAACCAAACATAACAAATTGCCGCGCTTTTTTCTCGTAGTGCAAAAAAGGTTGCCAACCTCCTTTCATTGAAAATCGAGCCTAGAAAGGTTGCTAACCCCTTTTTCTAATTATTTCATATAAAACCTTTTTGACATTGTATTTTTTTATGTAAGCAGCTAAAAACAAAAGAGCGCTACTAGGGCAGGTATGGATTTTCATACAACATTCCTTCACTGGTACTGAGTGAAGGAATGAAAATCCATAGAACTTTCCACGCCGTCCAATTTTAAGGGAGAAATTATGAACTTTATAACATGTTTTCGAACGAGTAATGAGACGTTTTATGAGTGGGTGTGGTATAAAATATCTTTGCCTTTTTTATATTTCTTATTTAATTCTTTCACAAACTCAAATTTAAGTGCAGATAATTCATGACCTCGTTTGGTCTGTGTTATGCATTCTAAATCACTAATAATTACCCTATCTATTTCTATGCATGTTACCCAGATGCTCAAGGAAACATTTTAACGGATTTTTATCAATTTATATTGTAGTTTTTACATTCGATCAGAACAGTAGCAAGTAAGGTTTTTTTTACTGTTGCTACTTATATGTGAATCGAACTTGAAAATAAAATAAGTAAAACCTGTTTAAGTGATATTGCCACAAATGACCCTCCGCCGTTTAACCGTTTCTGTTGGCCTACTTCTCAAAAAATTGGAATCAGTCGGGATAAGAGGACTAGCTTTAAACTGGTTTCGTAGTTCATCATCAGATCGTAGGCAGTATGTCGGAATTGGTTTTCATGCTAGCAACAACTTATCACTTCATTTTGGAGTGCCACAGGGCAGCATTCTTGGCCCAACACTCTTCACGCTGTACATAAACGACATTGTAAACTGCCCCTTAAAGAATGGTGAAATTGTGACTTACGCTGATGACACTGCCATTATCTTTCACGGTAAAAGTTGGGAACAGGTATATAACCAAGCAGAGGAAGATCTTGCCAAAATTGCAGAACTATTAGATAAGAACTTGCTCACACTTAATGTCAAGAAAACCAAGTACATAGCTTTTTCAAAAACTTGTGTTAATAGCCCTTCTGCTCATCTATTGATCAAAATTCACTCTTGCTCTCATAATGGCACTCAAACCAATTCCTACAATAATTGTAACTGTAGACCTATTGAGCGTACACAAACATTGAAATATCTCGGTATTACTATTGATGAAAATCTATCTTATAATGCTCATATCAATGAATTGTCAAGCCGCGCTAGAAAACTAATATTTATTATGAAGAAGCTTAGGGCCTCTACTCCGCCTAACGTGATACGACTAGTTTATCAATCACTATGTGAGTCGATCCTACAGTACTGTATTACAGTCTGGGGTAGTGCTGGTAAAACTACTTTAATCACGTTAGAGAGAGCCCAACGAGCCCTTATTAAAGTGACATTGAGAAAGCCTTTCCTATACACAACGGATAGCCTTTACGAAGAATTCAAAGTACCGAGGGTGCGTCAATTATTTATTATAAAGGCCACTGCGAAAGCACACATTTTTTTTATGAATAACCTTGATTATACGCATATCATGTCACGGAGGACATTTAGACTTCCTGTCCCATTAGCAACTTCTCTTTTGGCCCGGTGGAGTCCAGCGTTTTCTCATCCTCATACATATGCAGTATTAAAGACTGTACGGTATTTTCATGTAAAAAGAAAGTTAGAGAATTGTTATGAAGCTTTCGTACGATGAAACTGAGGAACTTATTTAATACATAATGTCAAGCATGAGTAACTCAATATACCCATAAAGCCCTTTCATCATTCACATGCTCACACTTTCTCTCACACAATGACATACATAGCCTGTTACATACTTTCACACAGTCACACATACACACACACGTACGCACGCACACACACACACACACGAACACACACACACACACACACACGCTTACATACTTTCACTCTATCCATAATTCTATAAAATTCCAGACATACACTTGTTAATCTTATTTATTATGTATCACGTTTTATTACACCTATTCTTTTTATGTAAATATATGATTTCTGTAAATTCACACTCAGAGCCCCAAGATACAGGCTCACGCTTAGTTTGGGGCTCGCTAGTACCCACATTTTGAATAATGTAAACTATGGATCAGACAAAGTGTAAATAGGTTAAGCTATTCTTTTCAGGCATTCTCAGGCAATAAACATTTATTATTATTATATTACTATTATAATTGTGCGGTGTGTTATTTATCTAAACCCTAGATTTTTTTATCACTGGTGGAGGTGAAAAGTTGTACGAAAAAAGTTTGTGCAGTGATGGCTCAGTGGCATTGGCCATAGACTGCCGCGGAGTAGGTCCATGGTTCGAATCCCACCGCGAGCTTGAGCTTCACCGCAAGGTGGAAGGGCATTTTACGATTACCCTGGCAATCGACCACCCTCAATCAAGTAGAAAATCTATCGCCAAGCACCTAACGGTGTGTTCCGGTAGCAGTCCTTAAGAGACAGAAAAATTACAGGCACATGCATCGAGATATTATTAGTACCATATCTCAATGGGCACATGAGACTTAACAACTGTATATGTCTCAGTGTGACGGGCGCAGTGCAATTCGTCACATAACAACGTGCATGTGTTATAGGCAGAGGTTAATCCGCTTATCATCAGATGGGCATCGTGCTTGTTCCGTCAATATAACATAAAAAAAGCCTAGAATTTTTATCGGTAGCAGAAGTTAAAGTTGTACGAGATCAAATTAGTTGAAGAGCCTATTTCGGAATGTTCGAGAAGTTCCGGTTATACTACCCAGAGCATATTTAATAAATAAAACACTATCTTTGCGTTTCACAGTCATCGATTTAGCCTATCCATCGGTTAAAGCTTCAAACGCGCTGCATGTTAACTGTCATTTTAATCATTCAGTTATTTTATGTTCTGGGTAGTACTAGAACCGCAAGTTACTCGAACATTCTGAAACAGGCCCTAAGCCTCATGCTATAAATCCGTCACAGGGCCCATAGTCTATTTGCTGATGATTAAATTCTAAGAATACTTCTAGCTCGCGATTATAAGTCAGCACTCGTTCGCACCAAAAAACAACTTTACACGCTTCCTGAACAAATTACTATTCCATATCACTGTTTTTTTTAACAAAAAATGTTATTTTTACGCGGTTTTGTTTCTGATAAGTAAAAGATAAGAGTCTATATTTGCTTCTCTACGCTATCGTCATTATAACATTAAATTTACGATTGGTTAAGTACTTAAATTATTACGATTAAATTTTACCTGGGGTCTTTAAGCTTCTTTGATATAAAGATTAAAGATCATAAATTATCTCACTATTCTGATAATTTAGTTTTGTATTTTTCCACTAAACATTAGTTCGGTGGCCATGTACATAATCGCGTCTCTCATTTGTTTGTGCTTGACAGGATTTAGCTTGGGTATGTAGATTTGAATACCTTCTCAACTTTTTATGTTTTAAAGTTTAAGTACTAACGACTTGTACGTCGATATTACAATCAACAAACTGTTGATACTTGAAATGGGTCGGGACCGCGGTGATCGTAACATACTTCCAAAAATTAAATCATCATTCTTTAATTGAAGTCTAAAACAATTGTCTATCGTCACTTATCGTTATATCGTTCTATAACTTAAACATAATATACACAAATATTGTAATAACTCTTTTATATAGTAAGTATGTAACACATTGTTTAAAGATGTTTAAAAGAATGGCCCCGAGTTTCTTGCCCGTTCTTCTCGCAGTGGCTCTATACAATTTATTTGCTGTGGCAGTACAATGTAGAATATTTCAATACTAAAATTTGTTATTGACCTTCATAAGAGCGTCGTAGACGCCTAAATTGAATAAGTGATTTTGACTTGAACTTTGACTTTAACGACACCGTGTATTTTAATCATAAAACGTGAACATGATTGTTAGTTTTAATAATAAGTATGTTATGGTTAAGCGGATTAACCTCTGCCTCTAACAAATGCATTTCATCACAAGTCACGAATTGCAATGCGCCCGTCACTTTGAGATCATGTGCTTGTAATTTCACTGGCTCTAAGGGCAGCTGCCGGAATACGCCGTTAGGTGCTTGGCGACATATTTTCTACTTGAGGGCGGTCGCTAGCCAGGCGGGCATTCGAAAAATGCCCTTCCATTATGTGTTGAAGCTCAAGCCCGCGGCGGGATTCGAACCATGGACCTGCTGCGTGGCAGTCCATAGCTAATGCCACTGGACCATCACTGCTGCATACCTCCAAGACAGGTCCAATATAGCAAAGCACCCACTTAGACCTTCATTTTCTTGGTGTACAAAATAGTATTGATTTTGTTATCTTATATTCTACATGAGTATTTATAATATTAGTGATTTTATTTTTAAAATTCTAATTCTAGAATTTTCGTCCGAAGTAAGGCAAAGCAAGTAAGGCATTCATCATATCAGGGGCTGAGTTACCCTCGTCCGTGGATAGATACCCGTAATCTCGATACCCCACACGTGGTTTTCCGGGTGGTGCCAAGCAGGTGACAGACCAGGAGAAAGTAGTAATAGGACTCGCAACAGGCTGTCTTGGTGGGTTCCGCAGTGTCAGATATCCTCCTCCACAGCAGTGTTTGCAAGTGAATTTACCGGGCAATCGTGACTTAAAAGGTCTCGGAGTGTCGACCGCAGTGCATTGTCATACACAATGGTGACACTTATGATGAGATACTTTATATACAACTAGCTGTCAACGCATCTTCGCTCACGTGTGACTTGATGTATCCCAATTAATCATGGAACACATGATGTCAAGCGTAAAATTATTTAGGATAGATTAGAGTAACAGAAATTACCAAAATTTCACCAAAATCGTTATTTTGTTAGTTATATACTTATAATCTTAATTATATATGTAAGCTGAAAGTCATCACAGCATGTGGAAGACGTTCCAATGTTGAACATATCCTTCCCCATCAATAAAAAGTTACAAATCCAGATGCCTTTAGTATCTTTTGTTGCGGGCTTGAGCTTCACACCCTAGTATAGTAGTTAGTGGCTTCACCGCCTAGTAGAAATCCTCGCCTGGATAGCTTCCACCTTAAAGTAGAAAATCTGTGTCACCAAACGGTGTTTTCTGACAATTGGACCGAGTTTCTTGCCCGTTCTCTTTACAGTGGCTTTATACATGTTTATTGCTGAACGTGGCAGTATACAATGTAAAATATTACAATATAAAAAAAAAATGTTGGCCTTCTTAAGTGCGTCGTAGACGCTTTAATTGTATAAATGACATTTTGAGTTTGCCTTTGATTGTTCTTGAGAATGAATAAACAATTATGGGTTTCGTTTGTTTACCACTTACGATCACTTCCTCACCTAGCAATAGTAGTAATGATCACAGTAACTTATCAGATGTTAAAATTGATTTAGTTTCACTATAAATATCTTATTATTTTCAGCATATCCAAGCCCTGTGATCCACCAGCTCGGAGATGGACCTCGTTTCCAATACGCTCCGGATTCAAAAGGCAACATCCATCTGGTAGACCTCGCCCTTACCGTGGATAATGTGATCGAATCCGCCAGCTATGACCCCATCCGGTCTAACGTCTACCATTTATTTACTAGGTAAGTTAATAAAAATAATAATATTTAAAACAAAGACTTGTAAAAAGTATATGATAAGGGATCCAACGGTAGTAAATGACAAATGCCGAAAATGCAATACCCAGTTGGTAATATTACAAGACGCGGAGCATGAACTAATCTTACACAGACAGACTATTATAATCATAGACATAATCAACTTGCAAACATAGTATTAGAAATTGCGATTGAAACTCATACCAAAGACAAATACCAAACACACTGCAAACAGTTTTAGAAATTGCATCAAATAAACTATATTACGACCGCGCTATATTGACTGACAGAACTAACTATTCACTACAACAGACATAACCTTACAAGATAATAATAATGGAAATACCTATTTAAGGCAAGGTTGCACTTACTTCAGACATTTTTTAAAATCTGTACCTCGAATAGAATTTAAAATTTAGAATATATAAAATCATTTATATAAAGTTGAACATACTCTCCAGGAACGTAGACATTGCGGTTCCAAACACTCATAATATACAAAAAACAATAACAGA
The DNA here is from genome assembly GCA_963890685.1 of Plagodis pulveraria. Taxonomy (NCBI): domain Eukaryota; kingdom Metazoa; phylum Arthropoda; class Insecta; order Lepidoptera; family Geometridae; genus Plagodis; species Plagodis pulveraria. The sequence goes on from OY982951.1 coordinate 11,601,781, forward strand.
GATAAGTAAATAATTAGAGTTATATACTATACTTGCAGAATCGTGAGAAAGTTTTCACAGCTGGAAGTTAGATAATTGATAAACACTCACACTATCACTAGTCACAATCGTTTTATTGAAACAATCCACTGATTGGACAACTATTTGGATTCTTCTAACAAAGAAATTTAGAAGCAGTCCAGACTCTTTAGCAAGCTCTAATTTTCTACAGTCGCTAATAACTGTATTTAAATATCTTCACTAGCATCCAAGGCTTTATACAGATCACTAAAATTGTCATACAATTTTAAGAATTTTATTCTATTTAACTCTTTATAAAAAAACAAGTGATCCAAGCCTTGATATAAAAAGCCTCCTTAGTGCTTTTTTATGTTATGAAATAGAGAGATTGACAAGTCGCCGTTCTCGCGCTGCTTGACTCTGCACTGCACTTGTCACTCCGATACGTTAATTTTTATGTCTTGTTCGCCCAGTAACTTCACTTGCTACAGTTCCTTTCACGCCTGGATACAATGGTTTATTTAAACTTTGATGTTTTTTTTACGTTTGTTGTTGATTCCAAACATCGACATGAAATTCGTTAAACAATATGCTGTCTTTTTTATGCTTGATAGGTTAGTCTTTGACCACTATCTCACCTGATGGTAAGTGATGATGTGTTCGAAGATGATGTTCAGTCTTACCTAGAAGTACTGGCTCTCAAGGACAGCTACACACCGTTAGGTGCTTGGCGACAGATTTTCTACTTGACGGTGGTAGCTAGCCAGGCAGGCATTCGCAAAATGCCTTACCACCATGCTATAACGACTGCCATCCTAAGACAACAACCGGGACCGACGGCTTAACCTGCCGAAGCACGGAAGCGCTCAGTAGTAATGTCACTAGCGGTCACCCATCCAACGCATGACCGCAGCGGACGTTGCTTATTACTGATCGGTTAAGAACAGTTGAGTAAGCTTCGATCCGAGCGCTTCAAAATTTCTTCTGTCTGACCAATGACGAAATTCAGCTTTTAAACCGAACTGTTCCTCGGAACTGTGTGACTACTCCCCGTGAAAGATGCAGCAAAAGATACTGAGTGATCCAACAACTATGATCTCATTGCATCTCTATGCAGTGCCAAAGGATCGACATAACCGGAGAGAGCTTAAATGTCTAATACTATAAAATAGGAGCTGGTAGTAGGGAGCAGTACTCAGACTAAACTGTTGTGCTATTCACCTCCGTAATGCTAACCGCTATCTTTCAGTGGTGGAAAGCACTATGGCGCGTCCTCTGTGTAGCAACGCCCTACATGTAATGGTGGAATAGCGCTCATTAGGCCCATTTTAGAGATTCTTACTTAAAGGGAAAAATGGAGCCTTATTAACGAGACTTCGCTGAGAGCTTCGGAATCTGGAGTTAACATGTTTTGTGTTGAACGTTGGCCCAATGCTTAATTACATTTCATCGATTAAAAACGTACTTTGTTATGGTACTAGCAACCCGGGTGTCATCCTCTAGAACTCAAGTAAAGAATAAATATAATTTTTACATTTTTGTTTTATTTATTTTTACTTTAAATAAATCAAAGTGGTCAATTTAGATCATTTTTGTTACGGGGTAACGTAAAACTGCACTAGTTAGCAGTCTTAAATCTCATTATGTCCGTACAATATGTTCTATTTATCTTACAAATACTGAAAACGCAGAATTAAAATGTAGTTTTAAAGCTATGAATATGAACCAGCAAATATTTTTCTTTTTTGGTCTGCAATGCGAAATCCTTAAGCACAATGACGTTGGCACATTATCAAATGTAGACCATAGTTGAGTTAGTCAGTTAGGTACCATTATTTTAAGCTGTTTTAGCAACAAAAATTACGACGAAGTTTCTGTGAAGCTGGTAAAGACACGTTGGAAATACAAAAACTGCCAATTTTTGTGTTTTCAAAACTTGTAAATTGTCTTTGATGGGGACGCAGGTTCTACTACGATAAAATATATTTGACATTGTAACATCGGCTTAAGGACTGAGGCCAGTTTTTTTTCCTTAATCGCTTTTATGACATCCAACGGATATGGATAAGCCCATATATATATTAAGCCGGAAACTGTACCAGCTTATTGTAGCAACTGATTACGAATGTTATATAATCTAGCCTATTTACTACAAAATACTACTTTAGTAGGCACTTATCTTGCTTATCGTGCAACTATCACGCAGGCATTCATCGGCTATCGCTTTCAAGAACAAATCGCACATATCGTTAAAACTAGCTGCCCGAGGCTGTGCACTCGTATACATATTATATGTTATTGTGACGGAACAAGCTCTAGGCCCACTTGATGCTATGCGGACTAACCTCTGCCTATAACAGATGCATTTCATCACAAGTCAACAAGTAGTTCAACTGGCTTGAAAGGACTGCTGCCGGAACACACCATTAGGTGCTTGGCGACAGATATTCTACTTGTGGGTGGCTAGCTATAGGCAAGCGGGCAATCGCAAATGCCCATCTACCATGCGGTGAAGCTCAAGCCAGCGGTGGGGATCGAAGGGTACTGCGGCATGGCAGTCCATAGCTATAACCGCTCGGCCATCATTGCTTCAAAAGACAAGACAATAATGAAGTGATGATGATAAAGAAGTGTCCTGTGTTTATCTGGGACATTACCTCTATATAACACGGATTATCTAAATCGGTTCAGCCATTTTAGCGTGAAGTAGTTAGAAACATACACACTCAAATCCTCACTAACTCACCAAGATTCGCATTTATTATATTAGGAACATGATATTGCCGTTCCGTAATAATAATAAAAAAGAAATTGTAGGATGTAATATATCTCTATATACTCATGGCTTATATGGTCCAAATAATTAAAATTATTAATGTGATTTTAATGACCTTACAGAAATAACCCCACAGTGAGTCAGCCACTTCTTATAAACGTCCCTGGACTGCTGCAGTTGACTAACTACAAGAACAACAGGAGAACTATTGTGCTTATCCACGGATGGTTGGAAGACGCTAATGCTGACTCTAATAGTGTACTTGTCCCAGGTAAAAACAATACATAAATCCTCCTGGGCCCCGTGGGCTGGCCGGCTAGAATGGCTCCTCTTAAATCTTTCTATAAGAATCGTATGAGACGACGAATAGAAAAATACAGGCAGTGTGCAGCGCCGCCTTCTGAAAATACTGCCTCTTACACTTAACTAACTACAATGCCCAAGCCACCTGAGAAGCGGTAAGATTATGGCAAACACCCTTTTAATGGGGGAGGCTGTGATCAGCGGTGGTCAATCCGGCGATACAGTATATCCTCCTTTAAAGAGGATCTTTAAAGTCATTAATTTCAATAAAAGGTTACGAGTATATATAAGATTATAGGGGCAATTCTCTTTGCATTGAGTTTTTTAGTCATGAGGGTATGATAACCCCGAATGTTTAATTCATCATCTCCTTGCTCCTATCCCACCGTATCACTGTATCAAAATATGTCCTCAAGAAACCAAGAAGAATAGTTATGCGTAAATTGAGACAGGACAACACAAGGATATGAATATAAAAAGTTTTGATTTAGTTTTATGACCAGCCGCTTGCCTGACGGCACGTCCTTACTTTTGTAGTTTAAATGACCAATATTGCTTTGTATTTTGAAAATTGTTAAGTACTTAAAGTTTGATTCATACATCACCAGCATTCCTCGAAGCTGAAGATGTGAACGTAATCGTCGTTGACTGGAGAGTTGGTGCGAGTTCTGTCAACTATCGAACTGTGATCCTGAACACTATAGCATCAGGCCAGGCCGTGGCCCAGTTCATCAACTGGCTGAACCAGGAAACAGCGTCTAGTGCCGTTCAGTATCATATTGTGGGTCATGGGTTTGGTGGACACCAGGCTGGTATTGTTGGAAGGAACGTCCAAGGAGACGTAGCCTACATTACAGGTGAATTTAATACTCGTACAATAGATTGTAAGGTCAGCACAATATATATTCTTCTACTGTTTATTTTTTAAATCTCAGCATCTACTTTTCCTATAAATATATTTTTTACCTGTTTCCGCCCCTATTAAGCTTACATTATATTCCTCATAAATTTATATTTAACACTTTTTTAGTTGTGTCTTTAACTCCTTTCATGACATGCTCATACCATGCCAATCTATATCTCGAGAACTATTCTGTCAACGAATCTTAAAACTAGTATATAGTAATGATTATACTAAAGCACGAATTAAAGTAAACAATTCTGGTAACACAACATCTAGGTTAGCGTTTCTAATTAAAAATTAATTTCTTATCATTTGGGTTTCTGTTTTTTTATTCAATCCACCTTCATCCCGCCTCGTTCATGTCCAGCACGCAGATCTTTAAATTACAACAGGGGCCCGATTCTCTTAGCTATTGAACGGCGTTAACGCAACTTAATTGCATGAAAATTTTAGTTTTTGACAGTATCCGTAGTCTGCCCGCTATTTAGGTTCGATCGCAAGTCAGTGGCTTGCTATCAATAGTTTTTGACATATTTGGTATGCTGTAAGCTATTATGTTGCGATTGTGTTGCTACAGTGGCATAAAATATTTTGGAGGATTTTAGATAGAAAAGCTAAATGATTTAAATATATTTATTTAATGTATTGTTTGCTAGAAAACCACTGTATTGATGTTTTGACTGATGCTTGATTGATATAAGATTTCATTATTATATCCGTGGCAACATTTGTAAGCCATAGCACAGCCATACGATAGCGACGCGATTGCTATACAACTGCGATTAGGAGCTAGAATTAGCAGACTACCGAATTTGACATTAACAACAGTTCGATCGCAGAAGCATCGCAGTAGTGTGGCGTTTGGTCAATAGCTAAGAGAATTGGGGCCCAGGTCTTACTTTGGGACAAGTATGTAGATGGTTTTGTAGTATTATTAGACTAGAAACAAGTAGTCTTTACGATGATCAGTGAACGTCAGTATTGATTGACATAACTATTGATTTTGAGAAATACGGTTAAATGAATCTGATAATATCGATTTGTAGTGAAATGATATATTTCTATGCCAACTAAAATATCTTGTCTTAATGGTTACTCAAGTTCCTATAATTTCGTTGTAAAAGGCAATGATTGTGATAGGATCCAAAACAGCTCATCATTGTTTTATGTACTTTCACCGTTGCAAATCGAACGTGCTTGAATTTGAACTGAGAGCAATTCTTGTGTTTTTAGGACTGGGTCCTGCTCTTATTGGCTGGATAAACCACATCGACCGCTTCAGCCCCAATGACGGCCTCTACACTGAAGTTATTCACACCAACTATGGCATCAATGGCTATCTTGGGGACCTGGCCCGAGTAGACTTCTTCCCCAATGGTGGTATCTCCATGCCTGGATGCGACTCTCATGCTTGCGACCACGCCAGGAGCTACTTCTATTTTGCTGAGTCCCTTCTAACTGGAGGCTTTACTGGCAGACAATGCTTGAACTATTTCGCAGCAGTTTTGAATAATTGCAATCTGCTGCCAGGAAGATTGCAAATGGGGGGATTGAGGCCTAAGATCGGGTACGTTATTTAGTTTTAAAGTCTATAAACCGTGTTAGGTCTCCAGCAGCAGCGTAGCCTGAAGCGTGAGAATTATGGCCGTAGAGTAGGCAATAGAACCTTATACGCATTTATAAATCTGTATAAGAATTTTGGCTGTTTTCATGCAGTGCCAACGCAATTACCGAGAAAACAAGTTGTTAAATTGGTATTACATGACACGCTTTGAAACTTATGCAAAATGCAAACGCGATGATTATTGCTAACGTTATATTAGTAGTAAAGAAGGTAGTTTCTTTTAATTTCCGATATGTAATAATTGTGTTGATTACAGATCTAGCGGCGTATACCTTTTGGAGACCAACCCTTCACCACCATTTTCTCTGGGATAAAATGCGAAATACTTATTGTCAAACGATGTTCGTAGCAGATGGTTATTTGAAGAAAACGGAATTACAACAACGCACAGTTTTAAAATAATATTTATTTATACTTAAAACCTATCAAATATAATTTAAAGCAATAAGTATGATGTTTTCTTATTCTAAGAGAGCTCTCACAAGTGCAAGATATAAATGCCACTTTGTACTCATTAGTGAATTGCGGGTCAATCAAAACTTTAAGTGTTTTATGTAAGTATAATAAATTCGAAATTATTGTATACTTATAGTCGAGGATATAAATCAGTAAATTTGTCGTTGTTTCACGCAGCCAAAACCTGAGTTTGATAATAATGTTGAATAATTGTTTACCTGGTAGTTTCTTGGGGAGCTTGATATTACTGAACAATACTCGGGTTAAGTATAAGTACGCCCCAGGCAAAGATGAACATAAATTTTTAATCTGTTTCTATATTTGAGATGGGAATGGTTCATTATCCAACCTACCCTGAAGTTCACCGCCACTATAGCATAATGGTTGTATTTTGGAACAAAATGACTTATATGACGTTTATTTTTAGGCGATAGTCTTTTTTATATCTTAGCCCAACAACACCAAAAGGGCGATTTTTGAATGGATAATCAGGCAATCATTTGGCAGCTTATGTAGAGTAATAATTTAACTATATGTACTTTCATCTAGATAAGCAATCTTATTATTTTAAAATATCTCTTATATGAGTATTGTGGTCTAAGTCACGGGATATAATAGTTGATATCACAGCTGATTGGGATGCCTAAGACTTTTAGGACTTCTTTGGGATGTTTCAACTGACTCTTGAGGCTTAGAAGTTGTAGTTGTTGTCTGTGTTGAGTTCTTGGGTATGTCTAGAAGACTGCTTAGGAATGCCACACCTTGCTCAGCGGTCTTGTATACTCCAAGGAGAAAACTCTCAGCATCGAAAGTGTCTTTGTCATCTTCTGGGCTGCTTTCTTCAGTTTCTTCTTCTTCATCAGCTTCGGTAGTTCTGTAAAAACAGTAACAATCGGAATTTAACTATATTTTGGCCTAACCTAAAGAAACAAACCTAAGACAACATTAACTATATTTTTTTTAGTAAATGATACGGGATAACTCACGTGAATAAGTCAGATAGCTCCGACTAGAGTTATCCCGTGTTATTTACTAAAATTAGTGAAAACTACGATAGTTTTTATAAAAAATTGTTTCTTAGATTATAACTTAATTGTTTCTTGCTATGTGAAAGTTATTTTTCTGTGACTGGATAAAAGACATCGACGATTTTTTTTTTATAAAATATACTCAAATATCATTACTGCAGTCGAGTACAGGTGAAAAGCGAGGACTCGGTCGAACATGCTTGCCTAGAAGAAACCTATTCAATATCGGGATATAGAGCTTTTAGGGTGTTCAATACCTCAGGCATCCTCATAATGAAACTGGTAATTAAATATTAGAAACTTAGCAGGAGTCTGAACCACACATGGCCAGTTTTTATTATTTTGCTGCTTTACCGTAGATATTAGACTATAATATAAACATACTTAGTTAAACACTTGTATAGTAGGTATGATTTGCATGGTATGAGAGCATTTTGCGAATGCTCGCCTGGCCAGCTACCACCATCAAGTAGAAAATCTGTCGCCAAGCACCTAACAGCATGATTCGGCTGCAGACCGTGAGAGCTAGTAAAATTACAAGCACGTGAGCAACTGTATGCCTCAGGGTGACTGGCGCAGTGCAGTTCGTCACTTTTGACGAAATGTATCTGTTATAGGCAGAGGATAACGCATAACTTATCAGGTAGGCCTCATGCTGGTTCCATCACAACACATTAAAAAAAAATAACAAAACAGTTTTGAACGCCTGATGTGGTCATCGTCTAATTTTGGTGGAAGGAAGCTTGCTTGCATGAATATAATCCTCTACTAGGTACCTTAAAAGGCATGCACTTGGTCTGGCAGGTAGCTTATGATTAGGCGTGCCACTATTTTACCCCTATATAAAATAAATACCAAAAAGGGGCATAATGTTTAAGAGATTAAAGTTTAATTTTAAATCTATTTTATTTTCGCTTGTCTTGTCCCGACGTGTTGCTCTAAGATAAAAAAAATATATAAAGGTTTTGTAATGGGATGAAAAAGTCTTATTTCGCAGGTAGTTTAGTATTAGGATGAAAGTCGTTTCGTAGCAGTAGAAGTCTTTTTGCGAGTTCGTCCTGGAAAGTACTTCTACCATACCTATTTCTACTGATAGGAAGTAATGTACATTACTGTGTTCCGGTTTAGGGGTATCAAGGCCGGGAGATTACAAGCCCATGGGACTTAACAACTTTACGTCTCAGTGTAGTACGCGACTTGTGACGAACTGCATCTGTTATTGGCTGAGGTTACCGCTTAGCACCAGATGGGCATTGTGCTTGTCCCATCATGAAAGCATTAAAGAATACTTCGAACTCATCTGGTTACGAAGCTCCACTTTCTCACATGACTGAAGACCAAATGGGTTTACTCACAATATTATAAATGCGAAAGTAAGTATGTGTGTTCGGTATCACCTCTACCTTCGTATTACCTATCTCCGAGATGGATAAGCCAAGTAATGATTCAAGGGCTAACGCAGTCGTAGAAGTTATTCAGGGTAATCTAGAATTATTGGCTCTCTATATATATAGGATAACTGTTGAAAAATTTGAGGGTGGTAGCTATAGCCAAGCGAGATGCAAATACCCTATCACCAGGCTATGGCGACGTCCATACTGGGACCAATTATTATTGCTGAACGTAGGTACCGTCTAAAGCACGAAAGCGCTAAGTAGAAAATGCCTCTAGTGGTCACCCATCCAAGTAATGACCGCAGTGGATGTTGTTTGACTTTGTGAAGGATGTGTTTAATTTCTATCTTGTACTAGAATAAATTTTTGAAATAAATATTTATTTTATCTAATCATATCAGAGAAATGATGAGAAAAACCAAGTATACACTCAATTTCCCGGCTTCCATTCAAGTTTCCGGCTTCCGGTTCCTGGAATATAAGGGCTGTTCCATATCCTTCGTCGTAAAAGGAGATTTATGGAACAAAATTCAAATATACCAAATGAGCAGCAAATGAGCCAATCGTTACGACTTAAGTACATAGGTGGAGTACGAGAGATCTTTAAGTCTAAAAACGCACGTCCCTCTAATTTATTTACCCCTACATGCAAAATAGTGTACACACGCAATACACGCAACCTCGACAATATTATTGGTTTTTCAGTAAGCCTTTAACCACTATTTCACCTAGTGGTAAGTGATTATGTGGTCGAAGATGTTGTTCAGACTAACCTTGAATTACTGGCTCTCAAGGACAGCTGCCGTAACACACCGTTAGGTGCTTGGCGACAGATTTTCTACATGAGGGTGGTAGCTAGCCAGGCGGGCATTTGCAAAATGCTGTAACGACTGTCATCCTAAGACAACAACCGGGACCGACGGCTTAACGTACCCTCCGAAGCATGGAATCGCTCAGTAGTTATGCCACTAGCGGTCCCCATCCAACTCATGACCGCGGCGGACGTTGCTTAGCTTTGCTGATCACTTAAGAACTAAGCAAACTTCGCTACGAGCGCTTCATCGTAGTGTATGTTCTTTCAACGTGGCCAATTTCAATAACCATGTTTAGTGGAGAGGCGTCCATTTTATACTAAAAGATCTCTACCTACAAGGTAGCGGGCATACTACCAAAAACAGTATAACCATGTTGGGACTGATGTCTAAACTATATACAAACATATCATGTGCGCTGTTAAAGAAATATAGATTTTCATAAGTTCTTGTGTTGTTAGAGTATACATTTTTGAAGCAATGACGACCGAGCGGTAATAGTTACGGACTGCCGTGCCGCAGGTCCATGGTTCGGGCACCACCGCCGCGCCGGCTTGAATTTCACCGCATGGTAGAAGAGCATTTTGCGAACGCTCGCCTGGCTAGCTACCACCCTCAAGTATAAAATGTGTTGCCAAGCACCTAACAGTGTGTTTCGGCACCAGTCCTTGAGAGCCAGTAAAATTACAGGCACATGAGACTGAACAACTGTATGTCTCAAACTGACTTGAGACGAAATGCATTTGTTAGGCAGAGGTTAGTCCACTTTACATCAGGTGGACTTCGCGCTTGTTCGCGCGTCACAATAACATAAAAAAAAAACATGTTGTGCCGACCCCAAACGAGAGCGATCAGGGCAAGTAAAAGACAATGACTTACGTTTCCGCCTCCGCTGGTGGATCTTCCATTTCCATACCACCAGCGGTAGACTTGAAGCATCCGATGGGAAATTCGAGCTGGGTTTCTCCTAGAAGTTTCGGCTGCAGCTCAAGGCAGCCACGGAGACCGTCGGCTGTTGGCGCGAGGTCATGGAACTTGGCACACACTTGGGCGAATCGGCCGAACACTTCAAGGCATATCGGAGCTGGGTTGGAACCTGAAATCGGCAAAAACATCTTCATTTAACTTCCATTAGGCTAGCCTTTGATTGTACACCATCACACCCAATGCTAAGTGATGATGCCAAGAATGGCTGGCTCTCAAGGATAGCTGCTGCCGGAACACATCGTTGGGCGCTTGGTGACAGATTTTCTACTCCAGGTTGGTAGCTAGCTTGGGGGCATTCGCAAAATGTCCTTCCACCAGGCTAGGTATTACATCTCCCGTAAGATATAATCTACTTGCCTGTATGTATTTTATTCCCGATGAGCTAGTCACCAAACAGCTCCTGATAATGCCTTTTGGTACATGATAATGTCGTCGAAGATTAACAAAGCAGTACACGGCATATAGGTACTAACGTAGCTAGGACTAGGGTAAACATAACACGTCGTTAGGTCATAAGAGAACAAGTATCGGAGAAGGCATGATGTTTTTATTGGTGATATCCTTTGACCACAACCTCCAACTTATAGTATATATATATATACATATATAGGGTGCATGAATTCGAAAGAGGTAGTCAGGCATAAACTAGAATGGACTGGCTCTCAAAAAAATTTGGTGCTTGGCGACAGAATTTCTACATGAAGTCGAAAAATCCATATTTGTATATAATCATCAAAGTGGTCAATCAAATGCATGGCGATGGAGGTTTTTGCTTGACTTTCACGAATTTAATTGTAATATACTTACATATAATTACATTACTTGCATATAATTTTTAAATAGAAAGAAAATGTAAACAGGTCTTATTCCAAAGTGTTCATAAATCAATACTTATCTAAAAAAATTACAGCTTTCTTTGGAGAAAGCACTAGATGCAAATATGCCTACATTATTGCAGCCGTTATACCTATTGGTAGAACCACTTTCTTTAGAAATGCAGTTTGTACTGAGTTTCTCTTCTATAGACTCGGGCCCATAAATATATTGTTAGGTTAGTTTATAGGAGAAATTCTTTGAATTGTCTGAAGATATAAATGCGTACATTTCATGAACGATGAAAGTAGGTTTTCTCCATGTTGTCTTTGTTGTCTATGTACAATTAGGTCATTTGCAGATCTTAGGTAGGTACCTAGATAATTATTTAATAATTATTGGTTAACATCATAGTAAATATCATATACAAAGTAGTTGAAGAGAGGTAAGATGTTTTCGAGTCTTTTCTCGATAAAAATCTTACCTCTTCGATGTACTATTGGCGGACTGAAACAAGAGCCACACACTTAAAAAAATCCCCTGTTTTGGGGTGCCGACATCTAACTCATGCAATTGAGCATGAAGCCAGAATAGGTAGTCGACACTTGAGCCTAATATTTGCCTAAAGGAAAAAGATATTTGAATTATAACTTATAAGAATGTTCTGAAATAATCGTGTAAATTGATCTATGTAATTGGGTACGAATTTGTATATAAACAAATATACGGTAACCGCGTAATATTTACAACTTTATATTAGTGAATTCTTGGCCTGATTGATATTCTTTTGAGTATTAACTAGAAGCTTATTTGGATTGTATACACAGACCTGTACCTCATGAAGACGCGCCTCCACAGTATGTTATTGATGCTCATTTGTGTGAGAGTAGAAACGAATGGTAACATACGAGTACAGTAAAACAACAAATTGATATTGAAGGCTTGATTAGGCAAATTGTTGCAACAACACAAAAACATGGAAAAGCGCGTCGTTGTGAGTGTGAATAACTTAATCTACATTATTTTATTTTCTTCCTTTTAGTCAATTAATAGGGTTAAATTATAATAACCTTACGCTATCTGGTACATTACTTTCCTTTCCTATCTGGTACTTTCCTCTTATGAAGGTGCGCCTCGCAATGTTTTTTGTGTCTTTGTTGTTTGAACTACTAGGTTCTGCTTAATTAACAATTACTTTTTTAACAACGTGTACATACAGGGTTATTGGTTAAATGCTAACAACCTTAGGGTTGACTTCTGCTAATCCTAACAAATACTTAGAGATGTTTTTGTTTGTGTTTGTTGATGTGTATTTGACGGAATAAGCACGAGGACCACCTGATGTTAAAAGTCTCTTGTGCCTGTAATTTATTATTTCATATTTTTTATTCGTTTGCTCGATCTAAATATTCAAAACTCTATTCATAGGGAGCGCGGCGCGGTCCAGTGTTGCCGCAGGGGGCGCTTTTGGCTTGGAGTAGGCATATAAATCTTTTGTGTGCGTATGATATAAACATCATGTAAATAATTGCATAATATTTTCTAGGATAGATACCAAAAAGTACATAAATAACTTTATTGAATTAAATATGGTACAAGTCAGAGGTGAAATCCCTGCCCGCTGCTTTAGTTTACACTGTGTTGCGGAAGGCAGCACCTTCCGAGTTCTTGTCTTGATTGATTTTATTTTGAGTATCATGTAGATATTTATAGACTTAGCTTACATACTCGTTATTCTAGAAAAGTTTAATGCTAAGAAATATGCAAGCTGAGTGAAGCTGAATTACCTTGTATTTTAGAGCTGTGGATCAAGTTTTTGCCGTATGATACCTTGACTGAGAATCCATCTTCCGGGGAAACATATTTCATATGTACACATCCTGAAATTAAATTAATTACATGTTATTAAAACTGAAAAGAAGTACATACCTTCTCACCCTGGAAATTAAATAAAATGCAACTTAGAGCTAAGAGAAAGATATTCGTTCCCATTTCATATACCTATTGTGTGTAATTTTAGCAGCTACCTTAATTTCTTTGAATTGATTAGAGGGTGGGTGGTACCTACCCAAACTTATTTCTTACCCGATACCACCTCCAAAACTTCATATTCCGCACGGAATGCTATTATGAACATTTCATTGGAAATAAAAAACACTTTTTCGATCGTAAGTTGAACCCGCTTGAATTAATTTGGCCGGTACGCAAAAGCCAATGTACCACACAGACTAACCAAAAAAAGAAAATGTATTTACCTAAGTAGATTATTGGGTCAACATTATTCTGATACCTATTAGTTTTACCTTGGCATCAGCAGGACAATATGGGTCTATATATGAATGAAATTCTATTGTTCTCATTATCTATGATGCGCATAGATTAAAGTGGCAGCTGCACATATTATAAGTTACATATGATCGTATTAATAATTGCATCTCAAGATCAACCTTAAGATAGTGTTTTTGACAGATGTTCTATGGAACATCTGTCAAAAACTAATCTGTCTAATTTATGAATTAAACGTCAAAACTGCAGCTTAAGATTGATATCTACGTTGAAATGCATTTATTAATAGGAACCCTATAGAAAGGACTTAGAGGAATCACAGCATTGTTACCTGGTCCTCCAAGATCAACAATAGTGATATTGAAATCTACGCAGCAGACGCACGCTGGTCCTTTGCACATGCAGTTCCTATTCTGTTGGTCCGCTCTTCGCTCCGGCACTTCAATCAGCTTCTTGCCACCGTCGAAGTCGAAATAATCTGTGTTGAGTAAAAATTTACATATTAGGATGATATAGTACCGTGGGGCGCCTATATCTGTTCTGATATCTACTCGTGGGAGTTGAGAGAAGCGACGAAGGTGGAAATACCAGAATGTAGGCTGCAGCGCTTTCTAAAGTACTGCCTTTTGCGATTCCCAAGGCACCAGCCAAACGTGGGGATTATGGCAAAGCACCCCATATTGGGAGAGGATTTGTGCGACAGTGGACATTATCGTTATTGATGATGATGATGATCATGGATATTATATTAACGACATTAACCCTGGCATATTAGGTTTCCTTTATTTTATAGTTTTTTCATGCAACAATAAAACTACACGTGTACGTACTGAGATGACCGCTGATTAGCCGCTGATACAGCAAAGTGGAAAATGCCATTTAGCGTGACATAAGGGTAAGATAAACAAGAAAAGAGCATAAAGTGATTAATATTTATTTTATATTTGATATTGTTATGGGAATTTGGGACGAACCCTGAAGTCAACATTTTAATTTACATTTGATGCATTCGTTTACGATATATTGAATATGCAATGATAATTTTCAAACTATAGTACCCAGTGCTCTAGAACCTATTGGTTCTACCATGTGATGATGAAAACCAAGAGGCCCAATGGAAATACTTAAGTCCCTTTTTCTCTTGAAACCACTTTAGCTGCTACGTTGGTCTATTCCTACGTATGAATATCTATTTCTACCCTCTATCAAGTCCGAAGTAGCACTGGAAGTTGCCGAAGGCTTACAAAGCCTCGCTACCCCAAACTTTTAAGTACCCCAAAGTAGTACTCATTTTTTATTTTGATAAAATTTTGTTTGTTGTTATGTTAATAGTGCATCTATGTGTTAATATTATGTGAATCTCTTTTCTGATTTAGTATTCTTAGCAATAAATTATAATTTATAAGCCCTATCACAATAGCTGTCAAGGAAGTAGTATAAAAGAACACGTAACGCAATAAAATTCTCGATTTCATTCTTTACTGTCAATTTACATTAAATGACATGTGCCTATTGTTTTTCTTGACCAAATTTTGTGCACGCTTTCGTAACTGCGTGCATTTTCTACTTTCACCGCTGCGTGTGCGCCGAACATTATGCCCGTCATTAGTTCAGTGTAAGCTTATCGTTTATTATATAAGTGAGCGTGTTGATGTTGGATAATATTATACAATAAGGAACACCATAAAAGGTTTTGAATGCGTAAGAAAAATCATATTATGAAGCACATACTCAGTGATGACGGAATATACAAACTATAGACATATAATCTATACATGATGTCATCAAATAGTATTAATTGTATAAAGAAAACGCACTTAAATAAGACAACTGGTCAAGGTAAAATGCGATCGCATTTTGATTATGCCTTTTGAAAAATTAATTTTGGTCTTACACACTTCCAGAGCTGAAATAAACTACTGGGATTAAAAATATAACAAAAAAAAACATGTGCCCATAATTTTTTTACGAAATCTAATATGTACCTAGAGTTAAATAGAAACAAATTATCTTTAGATAACTTAAAAGTTACACTTTTAAGCTACCTACTATTTTAATCACGACTTTATATCTGACAATGCAAATAAATCACTATCAAAAATAGTAACGTCAACCGGATGCAAAATTAACGCACCTTAAACCAACCACATGTTTTCTAATGAAGTACCATAGTAACTTTGTTGAGTACTTACCTAAAATGTCAACGCAGTAAGCAACCGCAATCACCGCGACGAGTAGCGAAAGCGTCAGTTTGACAGACATGTCGTTAATATTCAGAATCGATTAATATTAACCAAATCGATTTATGAATTTTAAAATAACGCGCAATTTATAAAGGAGAAAGACTGGTATGATCGAGGCGACCGTGACCAGCGCCGAGTCGACACTGCTCCTTTCCACAGATCTCGGTGTCTCCGTTTCACCTCGCTCACAATAGAAGGTGAAATTTAAATAAAGCATAACGTAGTTATAATAATGGGATGCATCAGTGCGATGCATTGAGAAAGCTGCGGATATTGAAGTGTGAAAATTTCCTATTTCAGAAATATATCAAAGTTTTTTCTCAGTTTCAATACTTAATTATAAATCCACAGCTATACAGACACATATATTTAAATATATTATGCAGGTATTTTTCGGTGAGTGCATTTACCCCAGGCTTTTCATCCTTTTATTTGATGTGAACTAGCTCATTCCTTACATATCTGTCTCCAATCACTTCGCTATTGCATTTTACATATAACTTATAATTGGGTGAATTCGCATACATAACATTAATATCTTTAAGCCGCCTGGTGTTACACGGTAACCTCTATGCAGATCTATGCAGTTGCAGTTCGCACTAGTGGCGAATCACCCTGAGACATAAAGTTGTTAAGTACCTCAAACCGGAACACAAGCGTGCCTCAAACCGGAACACAAGCGAACATTACTGCTTGGCGGTAGAAATTGTTATGGCAAAAGTACTTCCTCGGACAAAATCTTTGAGAAGAGTTCTACTGCTACTGGTTTTTTTTTTTATATAGCGGATAGTTTAGCCTTTGACCACTATCTCAACTGATGGTAGGTGATGATGTGGTCGAAGATGTTGTTCAGGCTAGCCTAGAGTTGCTAGTGCATTGACAGTGACATTTAATTCAAATGTTATAAGTCTGTCACCAAAAAAAAAAAACAAATTGTAATCAATAGTTGTGACATTATCAACACTGTTATTCAGTAAAATTGTCAATGTCAGTAAAATAGGTTCTGCCACATATTTATTAGCACCGCTTCCAAGGCTTTTATAATCTATGCGTTTCGAATTTACGCCGAGTCATCCAAGAGAAGTTCCAACGGGAACAACTGCGTTTGTACATTTGTATGTATCATATTTATGTCCGACTATAACTTGAGTAACGTTGGTCCTATCACCACGAAAATTTTATACCTAGTCTATGTGAGACCAATAAAATGTTTAAATTCAAATATGAGCAATTTGGGCAAGTGGTTGTTGGACTTAACATTACGTAAATATCCTCACTAAAAGACACGTAGGGCCATAGGCTTAGGATTAGCGAAAAAATCCTAGGTCTGTGCGTAGGGCTATCTCGCGTACATTTGCAGTAAGTACGCTATATTGAAGTTTTGTTTTTATTTTTTGTTCCTTCGGTCTCAAGATTTGGCTTCGCAAGTTTTTAATGAAGTTGATTGTTCTGTCATCTAATGGTTATTTGAGGCACTAGGTAAAAGATTTGAGATGATATTTTTAGAGGGAGCTATTTACCAAAAATCACGGAAAATCTGACTTTCATGGCTATGATACACGATACACGCATAGCTGTGTGTTTGATATACCTCAGTAGTATGTTATACGACGAGCTGGAGCCGTTTTCTATTTTTAGCACTGAGCAAGTAATATATTTTTAGCACCTACTAAAGTTGCAGCAATCTCCTTCTGCGAAGCGGTGATGGCGCAGAAGGAGGCCAGGGAGGATGATGTCCAAGCTGCCCCGCTCCAGCGCAGGAGAACGGGGTCGAGTAGGCGGCAGTTCACCCGCCTCCTCCCATCTCCGTAGTGAGGTCACTGGTGGAGAGTCGGGGGATTCTCCACCGGCTTGCACGGCCCCATACGTGTGAGTGGCCTTGGTGAGCAAGGTCACCCTTCTATTGATGCAGATGCCCGATTAAGTTAGGGCATACCGCCGGGGCAAGATGGTGGATGCTTGTCGAGTTAATGCGTAAATATCTTTTATCTAAAAAATATATTTAGTGCCATCAAAGTGGTACATTTTTGACCAATTTTGTTATTAGACCGCATAAACTAAAATATGTTGTTATCTGAAACTTCAGTAGGTATAGTATGTATGTCATTCTCTATTTAACCAACAAATATTAAAAACGCCAATTTGTAATGTTATTTTAAAATTTAGATCAAACCAACAAAAATTTTTTTATGGAACCCCAAAAGGGCAACGCGCGACTCGTACTGAGACAGATTTTTTTTTAATTTTTTTACTGTCACGAATACTAGCAAGGCTGGTGCTTAGCAAAAAAAATGGGAGATTGTGTTTCTCTACAACAGTTTTTCATAACTGTTTCTTTTTTAGTGTAATTTTCGAAAAGGTAAAGGTTATGGTATTAATTGCGAATGTAACATGAGTGGTGGAAAAATTGTATAAATGACCAGTTATGTTGAAGTTCGTGTTTTTATTTTATTTGTTTTTATAGATCCACAAACAGTACACAATACCAAATGTGCAAAAAGTTTAGAGACAAAACATAAGTAATTGCGATACCAATGACGTTGACCACAAACTTACATTTTCATATTCATCTGCTGAGAGACTACATAGTATTTTTCATAAGTTGTTTATTATATGCTTCACTAAGATTGTAAATATAGAAACGAAAATTTAGAAGTGATGCTTCAGAAAGCGGTCTCAGCTGCTTTCATGTGTTCTCACCTAACGCTTTCTTTGAAGTAGGTAATAAATAGTACGAGAAGTATCCGCTAAATCCGCTAACCTGCTAAATCATGACCTGGGGCCCAACTCTCACCTATTAAAAACTATTATGGAACACAAACATCATTATTTCAAACTTAAAATATGAATACTAAGAATCGTAGTAGCCGTCACGAAACAATATTCTTATAGCGCTATCTCTATCGCACAAATGGCTTGATTCAATGCGTGCAGCTCGCTCTCACGTAAAAGTTCTAATGTAAGTTTACTATAGTGATATGTGGGGGTGCAAATTAAAATTGTTAATCTAAGGTTCAAATAAGACTGAATTAAGAGATGGGAGTTGGCACCCTGGACTGAACTGTGAGTTATTGACACGTTTTCTCCATGACTAGAACTTGATTTTTACTAAGCACACAAATAAATTTGTTACTGTTTCCTCAATGAAAGAACTGTAGAGTACAATTACAACCTAAAAAAAAAGTCAGCAACTCCTTCATATATTTTGTTTTCGTACCCACAGACGTTCGGACAGTTGCGTTTTTCAACATACTTTAATATGTAAATTCAATAATTGAGATATCTGCGTAGTAAAGTTTCTAAATGCCATATCATCTTAAATACACATACGAGTTTATCCTCACGCCTGTATATCCCCGAAGGGAATATGTCTGATTACTTATGCTATGCCAAATTGTTTTAGTCCTATTTAATACGGGGCGAGCCTATATTGCCTTTTACCGGAAACTGTCCTACAACTACACTGTCGTTGTTTCAGAAAATTTCTGTTAGAAAAACTCAATAGCTATTCAACCCGGAGATCGAGGTTTGGATCACGCAACTGATCGCAATACACAAACATTTACATTAAGCCCACTATCCCGATTTACAGACTATAGTTGCCAAGGGACCGAGATATAACCGAATACGACGCAGGAAAGACAATACAATACAATACAATACAAATACTCTTTATTGTATACCAAGCTAATTTACACTTTAAAGTAACTAACATAATTTTCTAAGGTAGTACAATGGGCGGTCTTATCGCTGTGTAGCGATTTCTTCCAGACAACCTTTGGATGGACAGAAACAAGAGAGAAAGACCATCTTTTATCCGGATTTACAAAATATAGTGCACAAGGTAGCGCAAGGTAATTTCTCTATTACTATTTGCTTTATATACGAGCCGAATGCACGAGAGTCCATCTTTAATTTCCCTTGATCTAAAGGAAATTAATTATTCAATTCACATATTAAAGATTCTAAGGAACCGCGATATAAGCAAATACAACTATATCTTAACGGGCAGAGCATCTGTTTTTGTCGTATATCTGTATCTGTTATATAATAAAAACAAAATGCTTAGTAGAGAAAGTCGGCCTCCTCGACTGCATCTGTTGAGGTACCTATCATAATCTACATAGATGTGTAAAATTTTCTGTAACAATTTACGTTTTAGAATGATAAAAAGTTCTAATGTAGGTATAGATTCAGGCGTTACTTTGCTGAAATCTATATTTCATAAAGACTAAGAAAATATTTTTAAAACATTTTAGGAAAACATTAAATTATTTTTTTATTAAAACACTCGAGTGAGGATCACCTCCTGAGGATGCTTCGTGTAGAAGCAAAACGCGTCGAAAATTCTTCCGCTTTGGCTGCGTGGCGTTTGTGACGTGTTGGCTTATCAGAAAACTGAGGTGGAATTGTCACTAGATATTTTTTATATTTTTTACGTGTTCTATAAAACTATTAATTTAATGTTTTCTTAAAATATTTGTTATTAATAAATAATTCTATGCAGAATTGCAACGAAATAAAATATTTGAATTACAAGCAGAATTTCATCCCCCGACCATCCGCCCCTATAGCCGGGACGTCCTCTTCCAACTGAGTTATCGTAGGGAGTGAGTCATAGATAATACTTTCTGTGTTGGTACGGAACCCTGGTTCAATTAATTTTTACTTCTATCATTGTAACTTTTGCGTAAACGAAGCGAAGTTTGCTTAGCCGTTCTTATCAGCTAAGATAAGCAACGTCCGCCGCAGTCATGAGTTGGATGGGTGACCGCTTGTGACATTACTACTGAGCGCTTCCGCGATTCGGAGGGCACGTTAAGCCGTCGGTCCCGGTTGTTGTCTTAAGATGGCAGTCGTTATAGCATGGTGGTAGGGCATTTTGCGAATGCTTGCCTAACTAGCTACCACCCTCAAGTAGGAAATATGTCGCCAAGTGCCTATATAGCGGTGTGTTCCGGCAGCTGTCCTTGAGAGCCAGTAATTCTAGGTTAGCCTGAACATTGCGACCACCTTACCGTCAGGTGAGATAGTGGTCAAATGGCTAGCTTATAAGCTATAAAAAAAAATTATGCCAGCTATACGAATTTGTATTTGTAATTTTTACTTATACAGAATTACTTAGTTACCTCTTACCCTTACATATCGGTTTCTAATTCATAACAATATAATTTTATTGTTATCTTGTCAATATATTCACAGACGATCCTCATCGGTTAAGGGTGAACTGGCCGGTCACTTCTCCATACAAACGTCGTAGGGTGATCACTCCCTTATTTGAGATTTTAGGTCCAGACTTAAGCATAATACCGATTGATATCGTCATTATCTAGGCCTGTATGATGCCAAAAATTTAAATAGCTAATTAATTTGTAAGTTACGAGCCTCGAAAACTTTATATGAAAATGTTTTGAGGCTCATAATTCTCAAGTTTTTATTACAATTTCGGCATCATACAAGCCTAGATAATGACGAGATAAATCGGTAGTATGCTTTATGTTGGCCCTAAATCTTCAAATAAGGGAGTATTCACCCCACGACGTTTGTATGGAGAACGGGCCGGCCAGTTCACCCTTAAGGAAGGAATTCAGGAATTATTATGTAGGTATAACTTACGTTAAAATAATTGTTTAGGAACGTTGCGTTAATATTACTTAGGAATAACTTACGTTAAAAGATCTACCGGGACATATACTACTAGCACTGACGGTACCTTCCATTCTGTTCTAGTAAGTACCTGGATAAGACCGTTCCAATAAAAACAAAATGCCTGGTGGAGAAAGTCAGCCTATCTCGTCCGACTGCATGTCTGGTGCATACAGGCAGTGCACCGCTCCATTCCACCCACTGCCCTACATCGGGGTCGTTGACCGATCACTGGACTCTATATAAGATATGTGTGGAGAGAAGCTGTATTCTAAACTTGCCACTTATGGATTTTATGAACTGGTTGTATCTATTGGACAGATGGAAATCTTGGTGCTTCGCTGTATATTTCATTTCTTATTCGCCCTTAAACAGAATCAAAAATGAGTGAAAGGTAGCTAAAGAAGTTTTAGAAATATGAAACCTCAATACAAATTTGTTTTCCGAAAAAATATTGATTAATAATGAGCAGCCGTTTACTAGCACTGGAATATGGAATAATTTGTTGGACCATTGATTAAAACGTTCTGAGTTTTTACAGTGCTTCACTAATATCCTTTTTTTTAAAGTGGATGTGGCTTAGCCCTTGACTTCTATATTTCACCTATTGGTAAGTGATGATGTGGTCGAAGATGGGATACATCCTAAGCCTAGAAGCGCTCGTAGCGAAGTTTGCTTGGCTGTTCTTAACCTATCGGCAAAGTTAAGCAACGTCCGCCGCGGTCATGAGTTGGTTGGGTGACCGCTACTGACATTACTACTGAGCGCTTTCGTGCTTCGGAGGGCACGTTAAGCCGTCGGTCCTGGTTGTTGTCTTAGGATGGTAGTCGTTATAGCACGGTGGTAGGGCATATTGCGAATGCCCGCCTGTCTAGCTACCACCCTGAAGTAGAAAATCTGTTGCCAAGCAACAAACGGTGTGTTCCGGCAGCTGTCCTTGAGAGCCAGTAATTCTAGGTTAGCCTGAACAACATCTTCAACCACATGATCACTTACCATCAGGAGAGATAGTGGTGAAAGGCTAACCAATCAGGCATTTAAAAAAACTGGCTCTCTAGGACTGCTGCCGGAACACACTGTTAGGTGCTTGGCAACAGATTTTCTTTGAGAATTGAGCTAGCCAAGCAAACATTTGCAAATAACCTTAAAACTATGCGGTGAAGCTCAACCCAGCGGTGGGGATCGAACCTTCGGCACGGCAGTCTACAGCTATTACCAATCACAGCTGCAAAGGTGCTCAAACTAACATTAGGTGGGCCTTTGGAACAAAATATAACATAATTGATTAAAACTAACGTAAGTTTGACACATCCTAAAGGAAATTTTTTGCCGATTCGCCTAGATTCGCCTTCGGTCGAGACGCCTTCTCGACGTAAAAGACCGTATGTTAAATCGGCTAAAAATGTCCTTTAAAATATAACATGTCACTAAGTCCTAGCTTTTTGAAAACGTGACTTACCACAAGACGATTATGCAAAAAAAACTTTAAATGAATAACCGCCACTGAGTTATGTTATTAAACATAGCTTACATTTAACTGGTCAGTTATGAATGAACATTGGTTTGTTTTTCATAAGCTAAACGGTTTAAACACCGCGAAGGCACGCGATACAATTTCCTGAATCGTTTTTATTTACCTTAGACGATTTGATTCGACTCCCAGTCGTGTTATAAATTATTTTTCTAGCAAAGAATAACCATTTTTTTAACTCGCACACATTCTTCACTCACGTCCCTCACACATATCTCTCGCAGTTTAATATGTAGGTACAAAAAAGTTAAGCTTGCCTTCTTCTACCAGAACAGTGCTCAACGAGGTATATGCAGTAACCCTATTGGTAGGTTTTGTCCTCGTGCACCTGGCTACCTTACACATCTCTGATGATTACGCATCTTATTCAAAATTATTTCAAGCATAATATAGTAATGTCATCTGAATTACACACTGCCAGTAGGTTCCAAAATGATATAGCAATTACAAGTAGCTAAAAATCCGTTTAATAAATTCCCTTACATACGAACAGGTATAGATGGACCAAAAAATAACCAGTTAGGTACTTATATTAACGCAAAACATAACTGTCAAGTGCATAGTATTGTCATGTGCACTACGCACAATTGCTAGTTTATGATGATAAAACAATTGAAAGTAAGTAAAATTCAGCTATTGCTTAGATTCCCTAACATACGTAAGTTAAATTACAGGCACATGAGACCTAATAAATATGTCTCAAAGGTGACAGGCGCAGTGCAATTCGTGACTTGTGACGAAATGCATCTGTTATAGGCAGTGGTTAGTCTGCTTAACATCAGGTGGGCCTCGAGCTTGTTCCGTCACAATAATATAAAAAGAAAAGAAAAAATAAAAACAGTAAGTTCCGGTTATACTACCCAGAACATAAAATAACTGAATGATAAAAATGACAGGTAACTTGTAGCGCGTTTCAAGATTTAACCGATGGATAGGCTAAATCGATGACTGTGAAACGCAAAGATAGTGTTTTATTTATTAAATATGTTCTGGATAGTATAACTGGAATTTAATCGAACATTCTGAAACAGGCCCTAAATATAACAAATACGTAAGGTAATTTGACGCTAAACATATAACTTGTCTATCAAGTGTATATTATTGTCATTTGAGCTATACACTGATGGTATAATGATGATTAGAATTCAGTAAAATTAAGCTCCTTACTTTCCTTTAAAAGGATATCCTATAAAGGCAAGCAAATAAAAACAAATTACGTATTCTGACGCAAAACATAACTTGTCTGATTTTACTAACATCCGCTAACGATTACCAATTCGAGTGTGAAGTGGTTCGAACACAAAACCAAACAAAAGTGTGGTCACAATTCTGACTCAACCACTTTCTCCTGTAGAAAGTGACCGGGTGCCTAAGTAGCTGTTTGGGCGCTCATCGGCGTACGGACTACGGACCCAGTCATGAAATAACTGAAGAGTATTGGTCTCGTATGTTTTTTATTGCATTATACCATAATCTCATCGATGGTAAGTGATTATGTGGACGACGATGGTCAAAGACAGCTTCTGGATCCTTGGCGAAAGAAACTGAAGGCTGGTAGCTAACCAGGCATTCTCAAAATGCCGTCGGCCTTTTCAAGCCACCCGAAGGCCTGCTACGCAGCCTTCCTAAGATAACCTGGCTCTTGGTTGTCTTAAAAAGCTTAAAGCACAAAATTGCTACAGAGAGCATATTGTCACAAAATCCAAACTACTAAATACAAACAAATTACTAAACCACTAAATACATTTTATTTATTATTTATATATTTATTACTCACCTTGAGTAGGACATTCCAGAGCATTAGGCGAACAAAATGGCTGTTCAACATTTTAAAAGAAAAGGAGTATGCTTCTTACCAACGAGAGCATTTCCTAAGAGGATTAATTTCAAGACTTTCTATCTATACTAATATTATTAATGTATTTTTAATAAAATGAATAGATTCAGGCGTTACTTTGCGGAAATCAATTTTTAATAATAACAAATATTTTAAAAGTATTTTAAGAAAACATTTAATTAATTATTTAATAAAACACTTAAAAAATCTTTATAAAAATGATATATATCTAGTGACAATTACGCCTAATTTTCTGATAAGCCGGCGTGACGTCACAAACGCCACGCAGCCAAACCGGAAAAGTATTCGACCCGTTTCGCTTCTAAACGAAGCATCCTCAGGAGTTCTTGACTCTACGAGCGCACGATCGAGACATAGTTAGTCTTTAGATTTTTTAAGTGTTTTGGTAAATAATTAATTAAATGTTTTCTTAAAATACTTTTAAAATATTTGTTACTATTATTATTTGTAATTTTGTATGTAACGTATAAACTTTAAAACTACTTGACCAATTTGAAAAATTATTTCACCGTTAGAATCCTACAGTACCCCTGTTGAATATAGGTTATAGAGTACTTTTTAAAACTTAGGGGTTCGTGTGAAAACTTCGACAATGAAACCCAACGTGTAAAAAAATACCAAAAAAAACTTTATATCGCGTACGCTGCGGAAATTGTTGACAATACAGCAAAGTGATACTACAATTTTATAGAAGACATAAATATCTACAAAAAAGAGCATATTCCCTCTTCAAAGGCCAGCAACGCATGCTCGGGAGCTCTGGTGATGCGGATGTTCGTGGGCGACGGTGATCACTTACCACCAGGTGAGCCGCCTGCTCGTTTGCCCTCCTATCCCATAAAAAAAGTCCACAATACCTTATGTCTAAATATTACAGTTATGTCACCATAGCAACTTTTTGTGTTTTAATACAATTTTTTGTTAAATCCCCGTGGAAAGTCGGGGCGGGCCGCGAGTAGACAATTTGTACGACATACAAAAGACCAGACCGCCTAGATAAACAATACCGTGTAAATCACAAAAAAAAAATCAACGTAATAAGTTTATAACTAAAGTGTTAGTGTTACGATTTATGGCGTTATTTTTGCAAGTAATATCTTCTAAGCTAACAGATGTGTGAAGAAAGGTCATAGTATTTTAAAGGAACAATAAAAATATTTTCTTTTCATATTGACAATACTAGCTGTCTTCAGTATACCTATCCGAGGTACCACCTTTGATGAGATGCTAGAATATTCTGACGCTGGTTTTGAGGTTTGTTTACCCCACATGAAAAACTATACATATCTTACCTATATTATTATCTATACCTACCGCATTCATTGGTACTTATGTGGTACTTATATACAATTTTAAGTCGATTTTCTATCCGTGTGCTTACACGATCGATTACAAGGTAGTTTTAACGCGTTTTTATATGGATTTATTCACTTTTTGCACTCTGATTGGTGAACAAAATTAATGATAGATAGCAAACAGTTCCTGATTTCACCAATGTTCCTAACGTTACGTCTTTGATAATCGCTTCTTGTTAAAAAATATGATTAGAACATATTATTTTAGAACGAAATTATCTTATATTGGGTGAATATGACAAATGATTACAAAATGAAACCTACAGTGTACATGTTTTCTCTTCGAGTCTTTGTTAAATATACTGGTGAAAGGATTTTAATGCTTCGACAGGTTAATCATATCATTTCTTTGCATACGCTGCGATCTTCAATAGAGTCCACGTTTACTATGCGCATACGCAACATGACACTGAATTCTACATCGGCGGCCAACTGAGTCTTTTGCTTTCACCTGTCCTTTACGGTTTCATTGTGAGTGAAAGAGAGGCAGAACCGGCAGTTTTCCTTTCTCGAGCTACGTCATAGAGCGGCAAGAGAAATGGCGGGAGTCGAGGCGTTTCCAAATCAGTGTTTGTGGTACGTTGGTGTCGTTGGCATTTTAGGGCTATCAGTCTTTAATCTAATAATTATAATAGATCGCAAACCTTCAGAGAGTTGACACTAAAGAAATATTATTTTTACTGTGTGAACGAAAAGTTTTGGAGAGCGAATTGTTACTGAAAGGTATGTTATTTTTCGTATTATCTACGATTTGAAACTATTAAATAATATTTCAGTACTTAATCAATAAGAATTGACAACACCAAATTATTTTTTGATTATTATAGGAATATAAAAAATAATTAATAGTCTAATTGTACATTTAAACCGTATCAGTAAAAGCAAACAGCGCGTTGAAGTCTTTTCTATGAACTTATTTTTTAAATTGTTTTGCAGGTGAATTTTAAAAAGCAATTAAAAATTATTTAAAAAATGTTTTATAGGCTACACTGTTTTATATTATGTAAGTCATATTCATTGGCAACATTTATATTATGTAATGTTGTGAAATTGATTTTTGTTTCTATTTCAACTACTGTGCCTCCATGTTTCTTATTTATTTGAATCACGCAATAATATATGTATATTCAAACATTATACATTAAAAATATTGTTAGATATATACAATAATTTAAAATAACTTTGGTAGATGTGTTTGGTAAAATGATCGTTTCGGAGGCTTAGAAGTTACAGGTTCAAAATACTATGTAAAAATATTTGTTGTACATAAGGAGTGCTGTTGATTTATCTACACAGTTATGATATACTCCCAACTTATTATGATGTTTGACGGAAGTTGTTTGGAATGTCCGTTTGTTCTGTTTGTGTCTTTCTCACTACTATACAACTGGACTGAATTGGAGTACTTTGGCAAAAAGTTATAGCCCGGAGGTGGCATAAGACATTTATTCAAATTTTTCTCTTAGTTCTAGAAGTATAACTATACCTAAATAATTAATTTTTCAGTGCTTAAAGTCGCGGCACGATCAGCTAATTTACTAAGTAAGTTATTCTTTATTTTCAGACGGGGAGCCTGGCTTCAAAATGAAGCTCTCCCTTGTGTTCGAACTCCTTCTAATCTTCGTGCTTTTGGCATTTGCTGCCTCAAAAAGTGTCAGTAAGTATAACTAATTAATAATGGTTTACTAGCTTTACTTTATTATTTTCGTGGTATAACGGCTGAACCCACTTAACGTAGACTTACCCTTTTCGGAGAGAGCCTGTCTTGATGGGTGCGGGGTTACCCAGATATCTCGAAACTGTAGTGTACCAATACTATTGTGTTTAGGCGTACAGGGCATTGTAGCAAGTGAAATACCTAGGCAAACGAGACATAAGAACGCGTCTAGTTTTTCGTAATGTATATTAGTAGGTGAGAATAAGCGGCAGGCGTGACGCTTATCTGATGGTAAGTGCTTGCTCGCCTTGTGCAAGCATGGCGACTTTGAGTCTATAAAAGAAGATAAAGAAGAGTTCGATTGATTAAAGCATAGGTGATAAAAGCTGATTTAACCAATTGTATATTTACATTTTGTAAACAATTAACTTAACCGTGATAGAGAAACTTCTTCTTTTTCTAATAACATATATTTAATAAATATTTCATAAAAACCTTAAATTATTATTTTAGAAACATAAAAATGTTAAATATATGTCTAATGACAATATTACTACGCTTTGCAGGCGTTAATGCAAAAATGATTATGTTAGACTACTAATGCCAATTTTACCTTATTTTCCTGCTACGACGTGACATCATATACATCCCTCAACCGGAATAATTTTCGACGTGTTTTGTTTCTATATGAAGCATCATCGGGAGGCTTTAACTCATCAAGCGCACGGTCAAATCTCGAATCAGGCGAAATTATCAGTAGATATATTTTTATGTTTTATATATTTGTTCTTATCCGACTTTGTATACTATGTAGGCTTAATTAATATTATATTATACTAGTATATATTATATATTTTATTTCTTCTTACGTACACCTATGAAACTACAGATAAGGAAACATAAAAAGGTTTCATACTATAAACTATACTTTTTTAACTTTGGGCAACCAACAACTATTTAACAAAACGCAAATTACTAAGCTTATTGCAATTAGAAGTTTTCTCATATTTTATGTATATTATATTATTATATTATATTTTTATAGTAGCTAAATACTTATTTCATATAGTTGACAGACTCATAGAGAACAGAGGTTACGTTAGCAATAAAAACAAGTGAGTATAGAGATTTTAAGAGACAACATTTTAATAACTTATATATACATAAATCACTGCAAGTACGGTAACCACATTTCTATTGGGTTTTTAACTAATATGAATTCTATTTACTTAGGCACATACCACTGTTTTTATTTCACGCGATCAGTTACGCGAAAGCTGGATATAAAACTGATAGACATTCATTAAATCGTATTTGCGTGACAGGCTGCCATACATTTGCGCTTTTTAAAAACAGTTTCATATAAATCTACACATTTTAATGACAAGTTTATTCATAATTAACGCTTTGAAAATACCACGAGGAAACATATCAATTGTTTCAATAAACTAATCGATGCAATGACTAGGTATGAAACTCCTTGTCTAATTAGTCTATTAAGATTTTGATCTATGGCTCGAAAAATAGTTTCGGTAGGGTAATAAAATAAGGCCTACTTTATGTTAGATCGCAGTATTTTAAGTTTAACATGTAATCTTAAAATACTAACACACAAAAAAATATGCTCCTAATTTTTTCTATGATATAATTAAAATAATAATAATATGTAGCCTTAGGCTTATATGGCTCTGGTTATTTAATAAGGCCTAATTCTTTTGGGAACTCATTTTTTTAAATTCATTTATCATTTCTCTAGTGTGGTCATAAAAAGTAGATTCTTATTGTTATTATGAAGACGCCTGCCAAGCAAAGCAGAATTATAGCAAGCAACAATAACGGACGAGACATTTGTTCAACGGTGCACATAATAATTGTCGATGATGATAATGATAGTTTATACTGGACTGGTGGTAGTTATTTTAACCGAATTCAAAAAAAGAGGATATTTCATATTTGAACGCTGTTTGTCAATTGGTATTTAAATTTCAGCAAGATCTGACGAGTAATTTTTGAGTTATTTACGCAATATAATGCGTATATACTCGTAATTGGCTTAGACTTTACTTTGCAGATTTTCTCATTTTCACTTGTCGATGTAAAATTAACAAGAAAAGTTTATACTATAGTTTTGTTTAGAAAATTTTCTGCTATGTCGGTAATACTTTTAGTGTTAAAAATTTAACTTGTTTTAGAATATTTTCTGTTAAGAGTAGTTTTTTTTTTAATTTTAACTTGTTTAATGTTGTCCTTGGTAACCAAAATTAATACTCTATGTCCATAATTTATATCTTATATCTCTTATACCTCTCTACTCGAAGCTTCTTTCTTAACTACTTTTATCGTTTTTAAACGTCACAAAGTTACTTAACCATCTTATTCCATAACGGCTTTCCAAACAAACTTAGCTACGTCATATTTTAAATACGGTTGTACAGTGTTTGAAAAATTTTCAAACTCTGTTAAAACTTTTGCTGTAAGACTCTGATTGTATGGAAAACGCACACACTGTCCTTGAATTATATAAAACTTACACATATATAGTTTAATTTATGAAATACCCATTTATTCTAGAGAACCGAAATAATAACAAGAAAGGACTCCAGAAGGACACTGAAACAGAAATAGGCCAAATCGAGGACAGCAGCATCAACAAATACTGCAAGTGCATTGAGTCCTATTGCAACTGCTGCAGAGATTTCTCACTTCCATTGGTGAATTTGAACGGCCCAGGTATGTTCTTGATTACTGTATCAACCATTACTAACCAGTTAGTGAAGACTGTCTTTTGTAGTGATATCTGTTGTTGTATATATTTGCCTTTGACCACTATCTCACATGCTGGCAGTTTGGTGCGTAGTAAGTGATGATGTGGTCAGAGATGTTAGTTGGGCTTACCTAGAATTACTGGTTTTTAAGGACGGCCGCAACACATCCTTATTTGCTTGACGAGAGATTTCCTACTTGAGGGTGGAAGCTAACCAGACGGGAATTTGCAAAATGCCCTATACCTATATTGGGGGTACTAAAATTGTAAGCTACTGCCACCCTAAGATAACAACCGGGACCGACTGCTTAACTTGTCCTCCGAAACACGAAAGCGCTCATTAGTAATACCACCAGCGGTCACCCATCCAAGTCACGAACGCTGCAGACGTTGCTTAATTTAGTTGATCAGTTAATAACGACTATGCAAACCTCGCTACAAGCGTTTCAAACTGTCTGCTCTCATTCCACGGTTTTGGGATCCACGTTTTGCTAAGATTTGAGGTGCATGGCATGGTCGTAGGGCATTTAAGTAAGCGTACTACTCCAAATAAGAAAATCTACTGACGCGCAGGTCTATCGCTCGAATCTTAACCGTCTTGCACCTGGCTAGCTACCACCTTAGAGGAGCATATCTATTGGCAAGCCTGACGGCGTTCTGCATCCCCTGTCGTTGAAAACCTTTTCCCATTCTAAACAGCTGCCGAAACACATCATAAGGCACTTGGCGTCAGATTTGTTGTAACCAGGCGCATTCGCAAAATTCCCCATCACCATCCAAAATAACGGCGTTTTAAAGCCATTTGAAGACTTCTGACCAAGACTAATGACTTTTGCTTAATGATGCTGTGTGAAGCACGGAAGTACTTATTATTAAATGCCACTAGCGTTCACCCATCCAAATAGTGACCGCAGATAACATTGCTTGATTTACATATTTGATCGGTTAAGGGCTTAAATAGCTGCTAAATAAATAGCTAGCTGACAGCAAGTACGGAAATCAAACCAACTACCCTTGATTTTATTATCATTTCATCGCGCACCCCGAACTAGCAATTACATTTAATATTTTCGTCCGAAACTTGGAAAAGTTATCAGAACAGTTCATTTTAAATGTCCTATCTTTTGGTGTAAGAATGGATAAGAAAGCATTTTTGTTATCACAAAATTGGAACTACATCGACAAAATAGATTTTAGAAAAATATTTTTTTAGTCGTATTGTAGCCAATTAATTAAAACTCAATTAGTCACGATGAAATATTCTCATACATATTATTTTTATAATGTTGATACAATGTGTACATTTTATATTGAGTTAAACATCCTGATTTAGCAACTTTTAGGACTTATACAATAACAAGGCAAGTTCCGCTGAAAGCGCTTCGTAAGCTTTAGGCTCCTTTCTAGGTTATTGGCAGTAGATAGCGTTTGCTAACAAACCAACTTTCTTCCAGGATGTGCAACGCTAACTTACCTAAGTGGGGATAAGATGGCGGTCTCTCTCAGCTTCGGAAAGAAGGTCATCACAAACCGGACTCTTTCGAGTAAGTCTTTATTTCCTTTTGCCACTTTTACTGAGAGCGTGAGACTTGGTCAGCGATGAAAGCTAACTGGGCAATGTTTTTTACCTATGTGTTAGTTATTTGCTTTTTGTCAGCACAAAGAGATTGTTAACATTACTTTTCCGAAACACAACATGTGATATTGATATGTTGATTGTTGATGTTGATTTCGGCCGCGGTTTCATCTGCGTTTTATTGGTTTTAACGTGACCCTTCCGGAACAATTAATTAAATCTGCATAATAATTACTTAAATGTTACTGCACATTATGCAAAACAACGCTCATTACCATCTTGTGCCATAATTGCCTGTAATCTACCTAGCGAACTCTCAAAGAAAGTTTGCGTCAGTCAGGCGACTGGGCATACAACCAAGCCAAAACTTTTTATAATTACATAATACATATATCCCTGTTTTGTTAGGTTTGTTGTTAGCGAAAACATATATACAATATTATGTTTTTGTAGTACTTTGTTGTTCAAAGAGACATGTTCTCACCACCCGGTGGAAATAAGGTTTCAAAGAGAATGCATCCAAATCCTTTATTCTGTTCATATAATCTTTGAATTCACGCCGCGGATAATACCCTGATTAGTTTTATTTCACACGCACCTATTTAATGTTTCAATTATAAGTAATTTAATATTTTGATTTCAGGTAAGAAGCCCAGCCCAGTATGTATGCCACTGCCTGGTGGCATTTCCAAGTTTTGCGGAAGAGTGTACAATATCGCAAGAACTGGCGAAAACTTCAGAGCATGTCTTGGTCTAGAACTCCAGTCCAAGAGCACAGTAGAAGCCGCTGTGAGAGTATCCTGTTTCAAATTTGGAGCCAAAGGAGTCACTTCGGAACCAGCAGATCCCTTGCCCTTGATACCTGATGAAAAGGGTGAAGACGATGATGATGATGATGATGATGACGAGGATGACTATGGCCTTGGAGCTGATGATGATGATGATGACGACGACGAAGACGATGATGACGATGAAAGTAAGACTTATTTGATGTTATAAATAACAACTCCTTGTGACTTTACCTACGCTGAATTGGTTTATGGATAATAAGCATATATATCCTATATCCTAGATAATAAGAAACAATGCTTATTTTTTTGTTGCAATTTATATCTCTTAAACACTTATTTTTTTAAAGGAAAACAAATAAATTTCACGTTCTCTCGCTCTTGTGCTGCTTGACAGAAGAAAATACTATAGCAAGAAACAAGAACTAACCGACAAACACACTTACGCATTTATAATGTATTGGTTTTATATGCAACATTTTTTAATGTCAGTGGCTATCTTTTGTCATGTATGTCATCTGTTCTTAAGTGTGATGATGTAAGCGAAGATACTACTACTATAAAGCTGGTACCGGTACCAGGTACTGGGTTTCAAGTAAATCTACCGGAACACACCGTCTAGCTATAGATTTACTACTGCCTGACTGCTTGAAAAATGTGATACTGATAAATCTTTGTTATAATCGTTTCAGGTGAACTCGACGCCGTGAATGATGTAGAAAGCGCGGACTACACAGGATTCAGTCTTTTAGGAGAAGACTTATTAGGAGACCTGTTTGGTTCATCAGGCGGCAAGAAACCGAATAAAATTAAGAAAAAGCAAGCTCCTGTTCAAACTACTACAACTAGACGTCCCAGACCTACGCGTCGACCTGCTAGAAGGCCGTCTAGGACAACTACCCCGAGAACAACAAGATCTACTACAGTAAGAGTTAGGCCGGTAAACCGGCGCCCAACACGGAGACCTACACGTAGGCCAACTATTTCCAGTGTTGAAGATATATCTTCTTCTGTTTTCACCACGGCATCAACCACACCAGCTACGCCAATAATGGTTCCAGTTACAGCCAAACTTCAACCTGTAAAAGAAAACCAAATAACTTCAGTCAGTGATGAAACATTTGAAACGATCGTTGCGCACAGATCTACAACAGCTAAAAGCGTCACCAGTTTCGAAGACTCTGGATTAGAAATGTCTTTGGCCCATATAACTGGCCAACTTTCATCAATGCCTGTCATACCACTTAACTCAAAGGATGAAAAAGGTTCAAGTAAAGTTGAAAAAGAAATGGCATATGAAAAGATAGAAACTATAACTCCAAAACCGGGAATCTCTGACGACAATGTAAGTGATGATATGGTACAAATAGTGCAATCTCTGGATTCAAATGAAGAAATGGGAACAGATAAGGAAACACTTACTGGTGAAGAGACTCGCGCTTCTAAGTTCCACCATGGTACAATTTATGGAGATTTCTATGAAGGTATCCGCTTGCCTAAAAAGAACGACAAAGATGATTTTCAGCTAGAAGATTTAGATATCCTAGATTTGTCTAATATAGGAGAAACAATTGGTGATCAATTAGGAATATTTGGAGGGAAAAAAAGGCAAAACAGGCACACTCCGGAGAAAGAGCCTGATTACAGCGATTATCATGATGTTGTAGATACTATGGAAGATGCTCTTCTTATGGCAAGAACCAACAAAGGAAATAAAAACATGAAACACAGCAGAAGACAAAATAAAATGATGAGGGGCGAATGGTCAAAAGCATGACACAGAAATTAATATAGACTTTAAGTAGCTGTAATAATTTTAACTATTTATTTTCTAATTTATTTTCGATTTGTAGACGTGTAAATAGTCTTTTTAAGTGGTTATTTATTTTGCATGACTGAACGTTTAATAATAAAGAATCTTCTATCAATTTGTTGTATTTTTTTCATCAATTCATTGATGCAATATATACATACGCAAGCTCTCCAAAGATGTATAAATATTCAAACAAAGGATGGATACTTACCACTGAATGATAATGAAGATGTTGTAAAGTCCTAGCTACTTGCATGCCACACTGCTTGATAATAAAGGAAATCAAATAAATTCATATGATTTATTAGTTTTATAACATTTTTAGTATCAATCTTATTTATCAACTTAAAAGAGTGTACATTCTCGTTTACGTTTTTGATTAAACAAATATAGTACCAACTGAACCCAACCAAGACATAAAATTTATACATAGTATAATCATTTATTTTAATTGAGTCAACTATATAATTCTAACTACATCTAATATTTTATACATGGCTAATTGAAGCTGCCTTGTAACCCGAATGGCATAATGCGTCAATTTTAAATATTGGAGTCCTGGTTTTAATTCCCAGATTAGAAAAACAATGTTTTTTTTTGGTAAAAAAGAATCATTTGCTGAATGGAGTCAGGGTGAATATATGGGATAAAGACTTATCTGGTGACAAATGCTTATTAAGACACTTCTTGTTATAGAGTTACAGAGTAAATTTTTCGTTATATAGACTTAGTATTTATAACCTCGTCATTACTAGAGTAACAAATTAAAATAATTATAAATAACCACCTACTAAATTATACACCATCTATCCACACAAGGGATTTCAATCTCTTACTGCAACAAAATGGAAACAAGATGGGACCAACTGGGTGCAATCTTTTTACCAGTATAATAAGGCCTAAGGAAGGTCCGCGTGATACTGCTTAACGGTACACTGTTTTAATTTTTTTTTACTTCTTTAATTTTTCCATACCCAAACCATATCAGACTCATACAACTCCAAAGAGGTAAGAAAAAGTGTGATACGAATTAAAATATGTACACCTACATATATTGTCAGATAAGTCTTAATAAAATATATGTAGTTCTGAGCAAAAAATATCGACCTTAAAACATTACTTAAATACACTATGAAATGAAGGAATTCTGCTGCCTAGTTCTCCTAGATTTTTTTAGTTCGTTCTCATCTCATGGCACCGATGGGAACAAAAGATAACATTACAAGACCAGCACCTCACAACAAAATAATAAAATTATAGTTACATAATGTATTTACTCTTCATTCGTAATTCATACACATACATAACAACAGAAGATATTTTGAGAGAAAGTATTTGTTTATTTTTATATCAGGATATAATTCAACTCCATAAAGAATGAGAACACACACAATATCATGGTAACTAGATCTGCTGATTTTTAGGCGTCAATGACGTTAAAAATATTCATTAAATGTAACATTGTGCAATATTTTGTTACCCAATTAATGAACCATTCATGGTCCTGAATAGCAGACTACGTACCCTACATAAGAAAGCGACCATTTAATAATATCAATCAAGTGACGACTTTCTCTCGTCTCGCATTAAAATTTTAAACTTGTTCCTTTCAATGGCTGCATGCTTAAATAAACATCAGTTGTTTTGTGGAGAACACTTAAATACACTCTTAGTGGTCACAATTTGTACTTGACGCGCAAGCACAGTCGTTTCAAGTTTATTTTTATTACACAAAATGAACTCGATAGTAAAACTGTATTTATTGATATTCGTGTACGCTTTAATTATCCGGAAATACTCTGCTTTAGGTAAGTGTTTTAAGATCGCTAGTAGAGAAAGCTGATAATCAAGTTTATAAATGTTTAATCTAAACTTTTTAGCGGAAGACAAGTCTCCCAGCGATAGTGAATACGACGTCGTAAAATTTAATGTTCCTCATGTGGTTTGGAAACAAGCTTTACGTCCGACTCCACCCATTCTGAAGGCTCCAGTTACAATTGTGTTGCCTATAAACGTCCAAGGCGAAGAAGATATTGAAGAAGAAGACGAAATTGAAGATGCTGCAGAAGAAATTGTAGAAAACGTGTCTGTTGATACCACTTTAGTCAATAATGAACCAGAAGGAGCTCCGGTGCAAGAAGTTATTGTAACTCCAGAGCAAGATCCTATAGTAGATATGCCAGTACCAGTGACTTCAAGTGAAACTCCTCTGCTACAAGATGAAGTCACACAGGGTCCACAGCAAGATGTACCAGGTCAAGTAATTAGGTTTCCGTGTTCATGCTTAGACGGACAATGTGGATGTTGCACTGGTGCAATAATGGAGAGGTTTAGAATGAAAGCATGTGGAAATATGACTTTTGTACCGGAGGATTTCATATTTGATGTCAGATTGAGCGTAAACAATAACACAGTTGTAAGGAGAAGAGTTTCAGGTAAATAACACAACTATAATACGAGTATTATATTGCCCTGCCTTCTTCTTCTGATCTTTTTAAGGATAACACCTACATTGTTTATTTTCTTTTAGCAAGTGACCCACCACCGATTTGTTTTAACCCTCGAAGAGCACCTTTTGTTAGAGTTTGTGCTGAAATATCAAACATAAGAATCAGAAATCGTAACGCGCATGCCTGTTTGGATATTAACGCTGATATAGGTGGCTTTCAAGTTTATTCTGCATCATTCAGATGTTTTAGGTAAATAATTTTACTATTCCTTAACAAAATGAATTATGTTCTTACAGTTTTATAATTTTTTTAACTAATTTTTCAGCTTAGGTTCATCGGGTGTTAAGACTGGACAGAAACCAAAGAAACCCATAACATCAGGTCCAAAGCCAGTAAATCTCTTTGGCAGTGGTGGCGAACAACAAGGAGGTTTTCTTGAGAATGCAGCAGGAAATGTTCTGGGGGGAGGTGACGGTTTATTTGGAGGAGGATCTCAAGGAGGACTTTTAGGTGGTGACGGTGGTGGTATTTTTGGTGGCGAAGGTGGCGATGGCCTGTTTGGAGGAGGCGGCGGTAATGATGGGCCTTTTGACGCCATAGGAGATGCTCTCGGTGATTTCTTAGATGGCAGAAGTATCGATTAGCTGTGATTTAAACAGTTAAGCTACGATAGTGTAATTTATTTAGAGCAGTTTAGTCATAATTAAACGACTTGTTATTTATTTATTTATTTATACTTACGTAATATAAAAGTTTGTAAACAA
This sequence comes from Plagodis pulveraria, assembly GCA_963890685.1. NCBI lineage: Eukaryota > Metazoa > Arthropoda > Insecta > Lepidoptera > Geometridae > Plagodis > Plagodis pulveraria. The sequence goes on from OY982951.1 coordinate 11,639,609, forward strand.
ATATCGCTCTTTTTGTTAATGTAATCGTGGCGACGCGTAAAATCTGAATGCTTGTCCATGTGAAAGTGGTTAGTCAATCAGACTTGAGCGGATGTTACCCTGCCACCGCTGAACCGGTTCCAATCTGTGCATGCGAATTGGAGTGCCTGCCTTATTCAGACGACAAGCGCACGCTACGCAACGCGTGACATTAACCTTTATTATGGTGATTTTAGTGCCATTTTTTGTTGCCGCACTATGTTTACACGGAATCCAAGGGGGTAAGCTTTAAAAACCTAAATTGCTCAAATAATATAACAATAATTTCAATTACTAATAACAACTATATTATTTGTAGACACGCTGAATATATCGGGTAATAAAACGGAAATATCCAATTATTTGCACGAATTTGAAGTGCCAGACAGTTTTTTGCTGCATTGGGCCCAGATAAAAAGAAATTCAACAATTACGAAATTTGCCAGAGCAAGACAAAATCAAGTTCAGAATGGAACTAATTCGAGTTCAACCTCGTCTTCTAGAAGATGTTCTTGTAACATGGGTGTGTGTAAATGTTGTACCGGTTACATAATGGATCTACTACGACAAAAGGCCTGCATGAAAGTAACATATCATCCCGGTGACTTCGCATTTGATGTAGCAATGTCGCTGAACAATAGGATTCTATACGAAAACTCTATGTCAGGTAAATATTCAAATCGATAACAACTTGAAAAATAATTACGTATATATTTGAGCTTTTAAATATCTTGTAAGTAATAGGTTATAATAATAAGTTTGAATCTATACCTGCTAAGCATCTTACTTAATTTTTATGCTAGTTTATGTGTCCCTGTCGATTTCAAGAAATGTAGAAATTACAACGACAAAAAACTTTCAAGGCCTCTATTATCGGGTCTAAATATTAGCGATGAGTTTTACCGTACACTATAAATTTAACATACAATATTATATTTGTTTCCCTAGGAAAGAATCCAAGGCCAATATGTATAAGCCCTCCGAGGATAACTAATTTGAAAGTATGCGCTAAGTTTTATAACGTCTTCTTCCCGGGGCGGAACTTTCACTTCTGTTTGGCGATGACAGGACAATGGCGACAGTTTGAACTCTTTAACTTTGCATTCGATTGTTTGAGGCAAGTAATTTATTGACGCTTTAGCATATTATTTATTGCGAATTAATTTAAAACTACTATTGTACTTGCCGTGAGATGCCGAGCTAGAATCGCACTGCTCATATTTACCTGTGGGAGTCGTAAAAGACGACTAAAGGGAAAACCCCAGAAGGTGGGCAGATCAGCGCCTTCTTAAGAACTGTAATCTTAGACTGCGATACCCAAAACGCCTGCCAAGCGTTTATGGCAATCCCAGTGTGAGTGTGGGCCATAATTCCCACGCATGGAGAAGTCCTTTGTTCATCGATGGACCTTATGACTTTTGATGTGATATTATTAATTAATTCTGCTGTGTAGTTGGTGATGGATTAGATACCTGTGTTCTGGTCAAAGACACCATCATCAGTTTACTAGCTAATCCTTATTTCACTAGTATTCCTGAGCTACAATTTAACTACTTTATCCCGAGATTCTTATTGGTTTATTAAACTTACAACTTTTAATACATACCCTAAGACCTAACCGGGCTATTCTTACGATACTACGCACGATCGAAACTAATCAATGATTTAATTACTTCAGGATGGGTGCTAATGGAGTGACAATGGTGGGTCCAGACGAAGCTGGTGGTCTTCCTGTGCCAAACCCCCAAGGTGGCGTCGACGCTGTCATTGATTCCGGGGATGAAGACATCGACGATTATGATGAAAATGTTGTACGATCGCTCTTTGGAGACCTTTTCGACGATGATGATGCTGATGATGACGATCGGTGATTATAAAGAAGAACAAGGATTTAGTTTAAAATGTATAGAGAAATAGAATATGCTCGGGATCTCAAAAGGTGCTCAAATCAAGTGACATGACCTTACCAACCAGCGAAATTGGAATGAAGCTGGATTAATCACGAAAACGCTTCAGGATAAAATATCTGCGAATTCATCGCTGGGCCTACAGCGAGTCTAAAGTTCTGAGTTCTGCAGTCATAGTTCACCAAATTAAGAAAAAAACAGTCAGAATAAATGTACACACCACTGCCGCGGCGGTCAAAGAGAACGCACGTTCTGTTCTGTGGAGTTTTATTTGAGACGATCACTTAGTTGCAATCATTGGTAGCAATTACCTACAATATGGATAAAAAATATCGAACTAGTGCAAGAAAGACTTTCGCTCGACGATTTCAAGGATAACGGCTCTAAAAATAGTGAGAAGAAGAGAACATGGGACATGTGACCTCTATCTAAGGCTCGTATTAATAAAAGCATCACAAAGTTGAGACGGATTTTAAGAAACAGTTTTGACGTTCAGCGTATGGAACAACTGTCAAAAACTGTATCTTAAGTCGATCTCAACTTTGTGATGCTTTAATTAATTCGAGCCTAAGATTGCAGAGCTATAAACACCAGTCTAGACAGCTCAAGTTACCTACACTTGAGCTGGGAACGCGAAATGCAGAACTCTGAACCCAAACAGCTTGAGGTGGACCCGGCGTCTTTTGGCATGATGATTATACCCAAGTCACATAAATAGGTAAAATTATCAGTAACAATAGTGTGGACAGCAAAGGTTGAGTGACTTAAGTATGTAAAACATTGTAATGTAATGGCAGAGCAATTACAACATTTATCAACGTCTACCAGTGGTTATATTATTTGTTGTATAAATAATTTAAGCCGTATGTGTTTTTATTTTTGCTGTTAAAAAAATTTTTTGGCACTACTCCAGTTTGTGCGCATTTGCAAAATGCGTTATCATTATGCGTTGAAACTAAAGCCTCGATCCATGAAGCCCCTGCGTGCCTTTATAGGGCAGTTTATAGCCTTTACCACTAGGCCATCATTGCTTCTTAAATAATGTAATGGTTTGCGGACACTCCATTGACATTCTTAGGCTCCGGTATTATAAAACGAGGCCCTATTACTAAGCGGCGGCTTTTCGTCCGTCTGCCAGTCCGATTTTTAATGGAAACTTTGGAGTAAGAGATAATCCGTTAAAATTTTCACAGAATGTATAAAATGGCCAATCGCCTAACCACTAATAATAACAAAAAAATAGAAAATAAATAGTTTTTAACGTTTTTTGTTTGTTAATCATCGTAAAAACGGTAATACCTACATACTAGCGTCAAACGTACATAAAGAAGATAAATGTCCCACATAAGTAGTATATAGTAGTATATATAGGTCAATGGATTAAATTAAAAATTATTGTCATCATATAAACTATTATATATGTTTGTTTAAGGTATATATTTTATGGGCCAGTGTTATTTATAATGCTAAGTTGCCTGAAATAAATGGTTTATTATTATTATTATAAGTAGGTACTTTGGCATCTTACTCGTATGATAATGCGAGAGCAAAGAGCATTATAATTTAGGACAGTTTGTGTATCTAAACATAATATCGGTTTTCAATAGTAACATAAAGTAAATTTGCAGGTATGAAAGTACTCTTACAAGTGTGAAGGATAGTACTAACACAGAGCTAAGTTCCAGGAATGAGTATACATTATATATGATGAATATGACAAATTTTCTTTTTAATGCCAGAATTGTGTACCTAGTTTTATTTCAAATTAACTTATTTACTCATGTTTGAAACCTATTTCGTGGCAGGATTTTGGCCCTACTTTTAAGTTCGTGGCCTCCCCTACTCCGGTTTAATTTTCTAACAGTAATTAATTCTTAAAGCAATTTAAGTCATCTCTCTTTTAAAAAAAACATGAATATGAAATCAGATAAGAAATTAACATAACTACGTATTATTGAATACTGCGTAATATATGAACTAGAATAGAATACTAATAACCATGTTAAATAACTATTACTACGTATCTTTCTAAGATAGAACAAAATTGAGACATTGTATATAGAATAAAACTATAGGTAAGTACAGAAGTTATTAAAACAAAACGACTTACTAACAAAATTATGCATATTCCAAGCGAATTTATTAAAAAAAAAACAGGCCAATTTAAAACGCATATTAGTTTTGGTAGTACCGGATCGTATATATGAAGATTTTACAGCATCTTAGTATTATATTATGATAATTTTGAGTGCAAAAGTCCAAGCATTTCTTACATTCATATCTGTTATTTAAATAAATTATTGTTATTCATTCCTATAAAAACTTTTTCTCTCGAATGGAATAACTGACGATTGCATCTGTGAAATCAGTATTGGTTGAAACAATCGAGCAGAGCAGTGGTGGTGCGTATCTGCGATACTTTGCGCAGGAGTTTCTCTAGAAAGTCCCGCAAGCGAGCCGCGGCGCGTGCGCATGCCATTGCATACAAATAACTCTAACCGATACCTTTGTTGGTATATGCATAGGTTTGGTGTCATTTGCATGGTGTCCCTAGAGCCAGTAGCAGATTTGTAACTAGGTTGATCGTACATTAGTTAAAATGAAAACGAAAACGGTTACGGTTTTGTTTTTCTTCGTGTGTTGTGCTCCGTTTTGTACTGGTAAGTGTAATTGCTTATACTGACCTATATATGAATTTTTCTTTTTAACAAGTAACCGAAGAGTATTGGATCAGCTGACAGCCATGCAAAATGCAAAAAGTTGTGTGGCCTGTCGAACTGCTGTTAGTTCGACAGGCCTCTCTGGGCGCAGCGGCCGGCGCGCGGCGGCACGGGCGTCTTAGGGCCGCATAGCCTAACACCTAAGAAAATGAAGTTCATGATAATTTGATTTTGTTGTAATAATTTCACTAGCCACCTTACTAATCCATAATAAAGACAGCAATGCAAAGACAGCCTGCCGCTGATCCAATGAATGAAAAGAATGAAAGCGTTTGAACAGAAAACTAGATACTTACAAGAATTATTTCTTGTATTATACAAAAAGAATAAACTACTGCTACCTGTACACTATCCTCGTAGAATTAATTGCTGCAGCACGTACATTTTCTCATTCCGTGCCGACGTTTTGTGTCTTATATTATAATTTAATTTTGAACTCACACCCGAAATATTTACCTACGTACTTACTTATCATTCGTTTTCAGGTTGGATACGGGACGAAAGAACTTTTTTTAAAGCAAAAGATTCCGAGATTATGGACGTGACCGACTTTTCCATTTATTACGACTTGGATACCAATGAGGTAATCTTATACACTTATAATTGTCATATAAGCTAAGTATCATGCATCTTGTACACAAAATGTAAACAAAACTAAACGAGGAAACTCGAAAAATGTACCTAAAACGTATAAGAATACGACTTGGGTAATATTACTTCATCTGCCAATGCCTCTTGGGGTGCTGGACTAGAATGGCAACCCCCTATATCTACCTAGATGACTCGAAGTATGCGGCTAAGGGCAAAAGTATCCTTAGGTGGGCAGCAGCGCCTTCTGAAGTACTGTATCTTACACTGCGATCCCCAAAACGCCTTGCAGGTTATGGTTCGTGTAGAATCGAAACGCGTCGAAAACTATTCCGGCGAGGCTACGTGGTATTTTTGACGTCACTTCTGCTTATCCTGCTAAGTACTACACTAAGATGGAATTTTCCCTGGATAGCTATATTTTTAATATTTATTTTTTATGTTTCTCTAAAATGGATATTATTTTTTGTTTTCATAATATTTGTTATTATTATTGTGAATTTCCGCGACGTGAAGTCTGAATATGTTAAATATTTTGTGAATATTATAACTTTTCATCATGTGAGATCATAGGCTTAGGATGTACCGAAAAAATCCTAGGTCTGTGTGTGAGATTGTGGCCAAAGCATAGAACATATACAGGCTAAACTATAATGAAGGCGAACAAACCCAGAAAATTTGGATTCTGGAGAATGTCCAAAGTGAAGCTTTTTACAATAGTCACAAAAATGTTTTGCTGATGTACTTACCTACTTAAAAATTCAACGTACAAAAAATATAACGTACTTGGATTAACAACTAAGATGGATTGTTGGATGGACTTTTACGCCACAAAATGTGTGGCGTTAAAGTGGATGCCAATGCCTTTTCAGATGTGAATTTCTAGAAAAAATTCCTCATTGTTTCGATACACAGTATAGATATACGTATTCGTGCAGGTATATCCCCAGTATTTTTTGTTTTTCGATACACGTTCTTCCGTATTTTTGGATTTAATTGGATAAATATACATGAGTATATAAAGCCTCCCCCCCCCCTCCCTTATTCCTTATCGCTTCAAAACATTATTTCAAGTTTATCAAATATCTTTTTTTTTAATTCCTTTTGTGCAATACTAATGAAGTTTAATAAACCTATCATACGGACGATTATGAATAAGGTGGTGGTAATAGTATCTATATCTTCTATATATGTACCTAGGTACATTTTTCTAATACAATCATTATAATATAGAGAACACTGACGCTCCATTTGACCTTTCAGACAATAAGGAAGATGATGCCACGCCCGTGGTACAAGCCAGGATGGCTGTTAAGATTACCTTTCATGGGGGGAAGGTGCAACTGCGAAGGTTTGGAGTGCAAATGCTGTACTGGGGTGCGGATAGAGACCTTCAATTTTGATAGAAGAAGTACGAAAGCAAAATATATTTTATATAAAAAAAAACCGGGAGTGACTCCCATCATAAAAATTTTTAAATATAACTTGTGATAGTCGGTACTAAGTTGATACAAAAAACTCTGAGCTCACATTTCATGGTTCCACTTCGGACACAAGTTACTTTTCAGTGATGGAAGGCGGTTTCGATTTTATTTTAATATATTTGCCAAATATTTTAACTATTTTTTTTAATGAATTTTAGTGCTATCAATTGTCCACGATTTATACTGGCATCGGCAAGAATTGCAACAAGACATTATAATTAATTCATCCAGCTATAGACATATTAGCAAATACTTTTTTAAATTTAATTGAGGATAGGTAACTTAAAAACTACTTGAGATGTTTATGAAATTTAAATGAAACTAGCTTAGACTCTATCTTATAGATATAGAATCATCAAGATTGGCTAATTCAGTAAAAGCTCTGCGTAATCAGTAATCACATAATTATAAAAAATATTATGCTAACAAACTTGAGTCATTTTAGGGTTCCGTAACTCAAGCGTAAAAACGGGACCCTATTACTAAGACTCCACTGCCCATCTGTCTTTCACCATGTTATCATTAACCGTGTTAGCTAGACAATTGACATTTTCACAGATGATGTATTTCTGTTACCGCTAGAACAACAAATACTAAAAAATTTACCAAGTGTGAGCCGGAATCGCACACGAAGGGTTCCGTACGAATGAATTAATAAAAAATCTGTTACTATGGACCTATTACTTTGTTCCGGCGGCTCTCCTTCTTGTTTAGTTCGCGAAAGTTTAAAGAGCAGTAGGTAGATATGTTTAATGATAATTAATTATTTCCTTCTTGCAAGATTGGTACTCAACTCTGTTTCTGTTTCAGCATGTGCGGTATTAACTTATGAACCAACGGAGTCAATGATCGACCTAGTAGTGAAAATGAACAATGACACAGTTTTCAGAAGCAGTTATTCAGGTAATTATCACCGAAATCTACTTTTACCATGCGGGCAATAGATTGATTGTCCCTCTGAATACCTTCGAGTACCTATATATTGCTAACTAGGCAACTACTAGGCAACTTATCTGAGTTGAGAAAGTATCTAATAGTACGATTACAGGGCCATTTCCTTCTGGTCCAACTAATTTTGCATACTTATGAGTAGGAGCACTAGGAATTTCAATAAATCAAAAGCGTTACTTCTGTATAAAGCAGGCACCACTAAAAATTCCCTTACTCATTCAGAAGAACAAAATATTCTTTGCGTATACATCTAAATATAATGGTTAAAATGAAAACTAGGTACCAGGCAAATATAAACACATAGGATGTTATTAAAATGCCTGGGACATGTGTAGTTTTACTTGATATACTTGGATTACGAAAAATATAATTCAATACTTTCATAATAATATACGTTATACACCCTGTGGGTTTTAGATTATAGCCACGTGCATGTCCTCCCTTGGTTGCGTCAACCTAGGTACCTATTCATGTAAATAAGAGACCCATTTATGAAGCCTGAAGTAAATTAATCCTTTGGGTTAATTTACCTACTTCAGGGCTGGGGCGCAGTTAGTTAATTTACTTAACTAACTGCGCCCCGTGGTTTCACCCACATAGACTGCAATGATGAAAAGTGACGATGGCGATGAAGAAAAGTATTCCTTGATAATCCAGGACAAATTATATCTACTTATTCTAAATTTCATCCAAATCGGTTCAGCCGTTACAGTGTGAAAGGCAAATGAACTCCCAAACTTTCGCATCTTTAATTATAAATGTGGTATTTTCTTGTGTTAGTAGACAATACTATTGTACCGACCTCATACTGGGTTGGATAAGCGTAGGACTATAGAAGAAATGGGTCCTAAAGATACAATGTCACACTCAGAAAGACAAGAAATCAAAACTGCTCTACCTCCATATATATTTCAGCACGGAACCCTCCACCATTCTGCGTGCCGATCCCAGTGCCATACCTACCACCGGGCCTCGTAGATATGTGTGTAAGGTTGTTCGACATTAACGTTGTTGAACAAAAACTACACGTTTGTATGGATATGGACACAAGGATTGATAAAGCTCCTGTCTTGGTAAGTTGCTGTTGATTTTTTTACCTACAAGTTTGATACTATTCTTCAAATTCTATTAAGTAATATGAAATCGTATAAGGTATAATCAATATAAAGTCATTGGTCAAAACAAAATAGGTACCAAAGTTATATGTAATCTGTAACTAGGGGCCCGATTCTCTTAGCTATTGAACGGCGTTAACGCAACTTAATTGCATGATTCAGGTACTCAATTCGTCTGTATTTATTTTTTATGTTTGTTTGAGCAGAACTTTTGACTGGGTGACTGATTCTTTTTTTATTTGAAGACTGATACTTGCCGTGTGGTATCATTTAAATTTCATCAAAATCGGTCAAACCGTTTGAGTTACACTCCAATAACTGAAAAGTATTTTCCTATCTTGATGTTATAGTCATTGACAGTGAATGACAATCGATCCCATAATTAGCTAGGGTCACTAAAATGGGTGATATTTTTTTTACCACAAAATGGAAGAGATTTGAACAATCAAATGAGTGAAATAACTTGTCGAAGTCGGCACCATGCGCACAATATTGTTATAATAGGTAGGTACTTTTGAACCATCATGGTAGGCCAACTTCAATAAGTTATTTCACACATTTGAGTGACGAAGTCAGTACCATTATTTGGTAAACAATTTTTTTACACAACTTAAACGTGATCATTAGAGAGCGGTTTTCATTGCATTCATCATTTTCATCAAGAACGTCAAGACGAAGAGACAAGTGACCTTGAACGTAGTATTATTAGTGTGAATGTCTCCAGCTTACTCAATCGAAATTTGTGCCGATGGCACAAATTCTACCCTACATTTTAAGCCATTAAACAGTAATCTAGGCTTTCCCGTTTAAGCTGTCCAGCATGTGCTAGCTGGGGACATGTGTCCCCAGCTTACACGTTGATTTGAGCTTGTATCTCCAAAACCTTAATAGCCTGAGACTTGAAAATTTTAGTGCCTTTGGCACAAATTTGGCTCTAAATTTTGACATATTAAACAAAGTCGTAGGTCCATTCGTTCAGAAGATACAGATGAGTAGCTGTAGACACGTGGTCTCCAGCTTACACGTTAAAATCGAGTCTTAACTACTACAGCTTTCAAGTATGACGTTCAAATTTTTTTGTGCCATTGGCACAAATTATGCTCTAAATCCCTGGCTATAGTATATAACCACATCTTCAGCCGTTTCGTATATACAGCATGTGTCAGCTGGAGACCATAACGTCAGCTAACACACTAATTATCACACGTAGCGTCGAAGTTTATTTGGCACCTAAATTTTGAGTTGGTATTCATAATTGCACAAAATATGCTCTAAATATTGGCATATTCAGAATTAAGAAATTTCGATTGAGTAAGCTGGAGACATTCACACGTATTATTATTACATGTTCTATTCTTAAACTGTATATTACGTTAATACGGAACCGATGTATTTATCACTGTATTTATTATATGGGTTTATGAGTTTTATGATCCATAGAGAAAAGTAACGTAATACACCGGAAACTTTCCTTGACAACTGAAAAGAGGCAAGATACGTTTTCCTATGTTGCCATGCCACAGATTACCATGCCATCAAGCCATGTACCAATAAGACAATCTTATTGATACTCTCATCATTTCATGCAACAACCCTATACCATATTTTACCTACGTGTTATTGGCAGGTTCTACATTTCGACTGCATGGACATGGGTCTCAGCGGTGTAAACTTGTCCAAGCCAAGTGGCACCAATACGAACATATCTCCTGAAGCGGCAGTTGACTCATCCAGCACAGCCGAGCAAGTCCAACTAGACTTCGATGTTTATGATCCCATCAACGAAAAAGCAAATACGACAACACCGCCTAATATATAAAATTTTAGTACCACAATTTTAGTGATGTTTTATTATTTACTTCATTTATTTTTAAGGGCCTGCGCTTTTAATATGTACGATTTCTTGTTAGTGGAGTTTTTAGAAGAGCATGACCTAGTTCAAGGAAATGATGGGTGACGCACGGCACGGGTTTAAATTAAGTCCCGCTCATAGCTCAACAGATAGGTACCAGCGACATTGCGCGTTTTTTTATTGGTTTACAAAATATTAATGACTTTACTTCGCCCGATGGAAAGCGAAGATAGAACTAATAAGCAATGACCATTAATGCTAAGCTAATTGCCAACCTTAGCCAAAAGCTATAAGCTAATCGCCATCCTTATGATGACAAAAAAAACTTTTATCATGCCCCACTTGAAAGACCCTGAGTTATAGCTGCAAGGAAAAATGTACGCTGGCAAAGCGTGTAGAATCTGAGAGCAAACGATATAAATAAAACAGCGACTATCCGGTAACAGGTATCTATTTCGAATGAATAACCAAAATCTTCCTACCGAGTACATCGTCTACCCGCCGGTATTATTATACATATACTACAATTCTGTCATACACCACAAAGCGTTCCACAATTTCCACAATACAGCACTGTGGTAGGAATGCTAAACTTTTTGGTTTGTCGTATCAGATTCACAGAGAGGCCGAAGACATTTGGTTTAATTATTTTTTTTATAAGATATATACTGGGTGCCCGATAATGAATGGATAACCTAAAATTAGGTATTTGTATATCTAATGGCCATTCAGAAAAAAAACAAAACAAAAAAAAAAAAAAAAAAAAACAAATACCATTTTGAAACCGGCTTAAGGCACACTTTATTTTAAAATGATTGGTCACATGTGTATTCATACTTTTTTTTACGCTATGGATGCTTAAACTTCGGCAAAATGAATATGTTTGTTTATTAAAAAGACCATAACTTTGGTACTACTTGATTTTTTTGTTCTGTTTTTTTTTTCTGAATGTCCATTAGATATACAAAAACCTAATTTAAGGTTATCCATTCATTACCGGGCACCCTGTATATATGATCTGCGGCAGTTCCACTGAACTACCTACCTCGACTTGATCCATATTGAACCGATAAATTTGTAATATCTGCAATTAATGGGGCAACGTTGGACGGTTCAATAATTTGGGAGTAAGAAAGTAAATTAATTAAGTCAATTATAATATCAGCCATACATTGTTTTTTTGTTGCACTAGAGGAAATATTATTTTTCAGTGCACACCCATTAGAGGCTGCCGGTGCATCAAAATCTTTGGCTATCTCATTATGAGCATCTTGGTCATAACCCTTAGAAAATTTAGGAAGAGAGTGGGGTTTCTTCATGGTAGTTTTTTTGTATGATAGTGAGGTACTAGTAGTATTAGTTAGTTGTGAACTGATAGGGATAGAGTACTTTCGTGGCTGTTGCTTAGAAGTTATATCTGCAAAAGATTTTGAAATAGGAGGATGTAGTTTAGAAGCCTCAAAATAGGACAAACAGCTCTCAGCTCTTGTTAACCTAATCTGTTTCTGACGGAAAAAATCTGGACATGATTTACTATTAGCAAAATGTGAGCTTTCACATAAACAGCAAATTGTACTATCTTCTTCAGCATTGCACGTACTCTCAGTATGATCTTGGCCGCATTTGAAGCAACGTGGTTTGGACCTGCACTGACTCTTGGTATGACCGAAGCGGCAGCAAAGGAAGCATGTATTGTGGGGTAGGTATACAATTCTACTTGTAGTGCATTGTAGAACATAAAAATATGCTTGGGTAAAATCTGACCATCAAAGTAAGAACCATTGTTTGTGATGAATTCCATGTTGTCTCACCATTGATTGTAACTTTATTGTTAAGTTGTCGAGCTTTTAATATCTTTCCACACCCTATGGGAACATAAATGTTTACAATTGCTTCAGGGGTCCACTCCGTGAACCGGGAATAAGTTTGCATATAAATAGTTTGAAAATGAGTCGGTGATTCTATTCCGTCCAATACGTTTGAGAGTCCCGTTCAAAATGTTATAAACAGGGCTTGGAAACGTTATTTAAAATACCGTTTTTGAAATGTTTCGAACAGTTCAAGAACAGATTTTTGGAACATTTTGTTCAGAACTAAAACGAAACGAGAACGTTTTCAAAAACCGGTTTAATTCGCTGAATGGGAACTGCTCTTGGCGTGCGTGACATGTATGGACTTGTTACTTACTTACTGTATGTTTCGTATGTGTAGAATATCTATTTCATTGCATCTTTCATTCCGATACGCTAGCATTGATTGGCGTTGTTCCAAGTTGCGAGTTTGATTGATAGTTACTGTCACAAAATTCATTCTGTTGATCATCATCAGCCAGAAGACGTCCACTGTTGAAAAATACCTCGTCCAAAAAACTGGTGGAAGAAGCTGGAAGAGCAGTGAGCAGTTTGAAGCAGTGATGGCTCAGTGGCATTGGCTATGGACTGCCGCGCAGCAGGTCCATGGTTCGAATCCCGCCGCGGGCTTCAGCTTCACCGTATGGTGGAAGGGCATTTTGCGAATGCCCGCCTGGCTAGTGACCACCCTCAAGTAGAAAATCTGTCGCCAAGCACCTAATAGTATGTTCTAGGAGCAGTCCTTGAGAGCCAGTGAAATTACAGGCACATGAGACTTAAGAACTAAATCTCAAGGTGACGGGCGCAGTGCAATTCGTGACTTATGACAAAATGCACCTGTTATAGGCAGAGGTTAGTCCGCTTAACATCAGGTGGGCCTCTAGCTTATTTCGTCACAATAACATAAAAAAAAAGATTGCTCCCTAGCAATAAGGCCGCTGATTGTACTATTTCTAAGATAAATTATTTTGTAACTAGTAATAATTATCACAAAGTGCAATAAAGTGTTGTCTATCTATCTATGCGACTACTACTAAAGAGAGCGTAGCTGAAATCACTATTTGGTTACACGTTATTTTGTTGTTGTTATTTTATTGTATTTAATATATTTTTAATGTTTGCAAATCTAATTTTAAAAACACGTCTGATAGAAAGATCCTATCATTAAAACAATAGGCGAATAATCTTGCAAAATAATAAACGCAACATTGAACTTTTGAACCCATCATCACCAGTCAAGGACGGATGGTACTCGTAGCGGCCTCGAATCCCAAACTTGGTATTTTTAATTTTGATAGCTTTATCTCTTTTTTTGCAACGGAACAAGCACAAGGCCCACCTGATGATAAGCAAGCGAAATTTTAGCCCGGCAACGGGGCAGTGCCTTAGTAGTGGTGTTTATTTCTTGCTAATAAAATGGAAAAAAATATTTTTTTTTTCTTATTAAAATTATAGTGATGAAACGAATAAATCAAAATGTCAGATAGAAGAATGTCAGTGATAAATATTAGTACCTACCTATTGTTACTATTTGTTCCTGCCTTGTTATTTTACTTAACTCAAAATTTTTACGATTACACAGCGGAATTTGAGCACTATAAAGTTTTATTTAAATAAGGTTATGTACCCCTAAATAAGAATGCGCATAGGTTTTTTCGCTTATGCTTATGCATAAGCGAAAAAACTACATTAAGCCACTCGCACCAGAATAATTAAATTCGTATTTACATACCAAACAATCCAGACAATGAAAAAAAACGGTTAAAAACGTTTTATTAACCGAAAACGATTTAAATTATGTTCTTCTTCCAAAACGTTTTTTATAACGTTCCGTTCGAACGAAACCGAAACATCGTTTTTAGGTATTTAAGACGATAACGTTACGAAAAATATACCGTTATCCAAGCCCTGGTTATAAATATTATATTGTTTTAAATACATTCCAAAAGCTATGGGGTGGACTACTGTTCCATCATAGGGGGCAGACTATTCTTTTTGGATGTGTACAGCATAAGGAGCACTATCAGAAGGTTCATATAATCGGGGTCGGTCGAATAGTACCTACCCGTACAGTTGGTTCCGAATTCAATTTCTCCATAAGAGGCTCATCCTCAGAGGAATTACAATCGGTAGATTTTAATTCAGAATTATGTTTACTCTGCGTTTATTACAATGCTTGCAAACTTTATGGAGATTCAGTGTTACCAACCCCAACAAAAAAATCCCCCAGGAGTTCCTGAAAATCTACTCGTATAATATAATTAAAATCTCCTAAATATATTATTACGCCTTTTTATTACTGAACCTCCGAAAAAAATGTATTATTTAGACTGATTACTGATAATAAAATAAAGTGGTAATTCTCTTATTTCTTAAACGGTGGTATGCATTTAGTTCCAAAACACTAAACTTTAGAGAACACTAACAAATGCTCATATTAATGACTGCATCTCAAAGTTGCGATCGATCCTATGATGCTGTTTTTGACAGATATTTCATACATTAAACGTCAAAACAACTTCTTATGATCGACCTCAACTTTGAGATGCATTTGTTAATACGAGCCTTGGCAACCTAAAGGCCATTGCAGGACCATATGAAGTCCAAAAGCCACCATTAACTGGCAGCGTGAGCTGTATTTTTGAATTTACCCTTCCTTCGAACCTTCAAAAATATTGAATTGATAAGAATGCCCAGTGCAGTTTGTTAATTTCATCCGTTCTGTTATACGCGCAAGATCACGTTTAGGAGTTAGTAATTGTCGATCTAAGTCTCTCGACCCATGCACAAACCAAATTATATTCTGTGCGCCTGCTGTAATTAAATAATTTCTAGTGTGGATTGATTTAATTGGTGGTCTTGTTTGAAGACCCTAAAAATACCCCAAAAAAATCCTTCCCCTAAATTTCCCCCTTTTATAACTTCTACTCCCTACATTTATGGGGAATACCCCCAAGTGGTCGCCACTGACCAGATTGACAGATTCAGATGCAATGGTTACATAACATCCAACAGAGGGAATTGTACCCCCAGAGTCCGGGGAGATCATTCATTGTCGACGAAAATAAGTTTAAAGACTTACCAGAAAATTATACAAAATCTGTACAATAAGTAACTGAACTAACTACAAACTACTACCTAACTTATCACCAAATCAGAAAATAATAAGATTGAAATTTTCAACAGAAAAACACAACCGTTCAAAAGAGAGTTTCCCACGCTTTCAAAACAGATTTTAGTCGATGAGCTAGTGACCACAGATAAAAAATATCAGAGTTGGAAAATCCTGAGTGATTGATTTTAATATCATAACGAAATATAGGTAAATCATATATATATTTATGTCTTAAATAATGATTGTAAAAACAAAGATAATTAGAAATTATTCACAAATGTGTAGTTAAACTATTGCGTCGTCGATGACTACCCAAAATCGAATTTAATTTTATTTAATTTTAATCTTACATGTAGCGTTATATTAGGTATGTACAGTCACGGAATGAAAAGGTTCGTCGATTTTCAAATTGATTCGTTCAACGTATTGCGAGCACATATTACCTTTTGAAACTATGTTACAGAATATACTCGTGTTAAAGAAAATAATGTTTTACTGTTCGTTAATAAAGTTCAATCTTGTCAACAAGATTATTATGTTTGACAAACTAAAACCATTTTGTTGGTTAAACCTGCCATTATTTTCAAAACTATTGTCAGTTCAATGTCACCATTGCAAAATATCATAATTTCTCGTAAATAACTACTTTATAATGCCAAGACCTTTAAGTTTTGAAGAAAGAGCGGCAATTATTGCCGAACATGAAGCTGGCTACAACATCTCCGAGATATCACGTCGTCTAAATGTGACCAGAGATAGTGTGAGATTCTGGATAAGGAGACATGGCGAAGAAGGTGCGCTAGTCGATCATCGTCACAATAATTCTGGTCGCCGTCCTATTCTTAACGCCGCACAAAAATTAGACATGAGAAGGCAATATGAAGAAAACGGCTTTGTGTCAACGAATCAATTCGCCCAAATATATTATGGTGTTTGTCCAAGAGTGATAAGAAACGCATTACACTCAATGGGACTACATTATAGACGACACGTTAAAAAATTTGCTCTGACAACGGCTCATAAGGAAGCACGCTTAAGATTTGCACAGACTTATTTGAACATCGATTGGAGTACCACTATATTTACCGACGAAAAATGTTTTAAGTCGAGCCAACATGGGAGGCGTAATTTGTGGAGATATAATAGTACGAGATATACGGAAGACCATGTAGTGCCCAATTTCAGTTCCGGACGAATCTCGGCCAATGTATGGGGGTGGATGTCAGCGGATGGAGTAGGCGAGCTCGTTCTTCTTCCTTCAAGGGCAAACGCAACACACTATCTGTCTGTTTTAGAAGACAGTATGCTACCAAGTGTCCGTACCGTGTACCCAGCTGATGAGGTACCTGAGGTCAGATATGTCCAGGACAATGCTCGCACGCACACTGCTCGTATTGTGAATGAATGGTTCAACCGGCATAGCGATATAGTGGTGATACCCTGGCCGGCAAGATCTGCAGATTTAAACCCGATAGAAAACTTATGGGGTTTAATGGTACAGCGATGGGAAAATGCAAACGAAAGGACTAAAGAAGCTTTAGAAAACCACTGCCGAATTATATGGGAAGAAACTAGAGGCACGGATCTATGCTCTCGTCTAGTGGGTTCCATGAGAAATAGGTTACAATGTGTGATTGAAGCTAATGGTGGTTATACCCGTTATTAAAAATAAATGTCATTAAACTTACTCGTACTTTTCATTACCTTTGCTTGTTTATTTAATCGTAATCATTTTATTGTTGTTCAAGTACATTTTGTAACATCGCATTGATGGGATAGAAAAAACAAGCAAAACCTTATTTGATAGCATATTATGTCATATTTATTTAAATGTTAGCAGCACTGTTTCTTATCCTGGTATGTTGGCATAATTGATCTTTGTATTACTAGTGCAAGCGAAAACCGACTTTAAGGTGACGAACCTTTTCATTCCGTGACTGTACATGTTTATATATCATATCTACATTGAGTTTGCCATCAGATAGAACGACTTATCTCAAAGTATCGATATAGTAATTACGTAGGTATTTAACACACGGACACGGATGTTTCGGAAAGAACCTGCACCAGATCGCGAGGCGAGAGGTGACCCCAGCCTGCCACGAGTATACGGCGCTCCATACGCTGGAAGTGTGTGCCGCATGGGGCCCGCAGCAGCACTCGTTTTCTGTTTTTATTGGAGGGGATCTCTCTTTGCCGAGCGTGGTAAACGCCATGCTCTTCAGGGAGAGATCGCGGCAGGCGGTGGTCTCCTTCTGCGAAGAGGTGATGGCGCAGAAGTAGGTACTCCAGCTTGTACGGCCCCACACGTTTTAGGGGTGGCCTTGGTGAGTAAGGTCGCCCTTTCACAAGCACAGAGGCTCGATTAAGTTCGGGCTTACCGCCGGGGCAAGATGGTGCATGCTAACGTGACTCTATCTTGCCCCACATTGGCGGAGGACTTCTCACGGGGGGTTTTAGTGGGTCCAAGTCCCACACAGCTTCTTTCACCAAATACGGGTACACCAAAAAAGGGTAGCAGCCTTCGCACTGCCCTTCCACCACGGGGATGGCCCCGTGGTGGAAGGGAAGTGCGAAGGCTGCTACCCTTAAAAAAAAAAGATCGGTGGAGTAAATACGGTCACTAAACAGAGATACTAAATATTATATAGTTGTCCAAAAGTGTTTAGTACGAAGCACTAAACAGCTGCTAAGCTAAACACTAATCAAAGTGCAATGCACACAGGCCAGAAAGTTTCTGTAAAAATAATCCTTACGAAGCTGTGTTGGAATTCGTAGTATAATTAATTATACTATTTGTACTAGTGTGTGGTATGCAGTATCGTAACGCCACTATACTACGAGAAAATACCATAATTTCATCTTCAGGTCAATCGACTAATATTATTGCTGCGCCTTAATATACTTTTTATATTTAGCCTAAAATATCGGGAAGGGCTAAAATCAGCGCTTGGTGGGATGCCACAAACCAATCCTTTTCAAAAATTTACAAAAATGCTCTTGATTGACTGGTTTCACCTCACGTAAACGCTGATTGTATAAAGTGCTCAGCAAAGTTAACTTGGCAATAACCAAATTAAGAAATAAACTTGCAAATCGCTCCATCGTATCCTTCATACTTTCTAGCGATGCTCTAACATGAAGTAAATCTCATAATTGCATAGAACTTATGCCGTCGGAGAACATTTTATGTCATGTATATTGATAAATGTATATGGGTGAAGTTCCAATTAGCCGAGATCAACGTCTACTTACTTGAAGGCCTGACCTTGATTAAATTGCTATATTATTTCGTGAATATTTTTGTTTCAACTGAATAAAACAATATACCAACGAAATACGAATGTATTTTCATTTTAATAAAAAAAAACGCAGAAAAACCAAACATGAAGCGTTGAGCGTGGTATAATTTTAAACAAATAGTATAATAAAATTATAATCTCCTATACAATATTTTATTCAGGTTCTGAATTAATATTCTATTTGATCTATGGTCTGAATCCAATCCCGTTGTGAGAAGAAACAAACTAATCTACGTCTAATCTACATATGATTAATCTGTGGAAGTATCCCGGCTACATAATATTAATCTGTGTCTGTGGGTATGACAATATTACATGCTCTGTGCTCAGTGGGAGTGAGTTAGGGAAAAAAAATTTGAATTAAATATAAAATCGGAGATTTCATTCAAATTTATTCGCAGTAGCTATTTCCCCGCAGTAAATGACAGGCATATATTATCTGTGGAACCTTGCATAGATAATATAAAAGATTGAATGAACCCTGTAAAACTGAGTGCGTGAATGGGCAGCTTTTAATAGTTTTAATTATTTGCTTTTTACTGACGAAAAATAGCTGTGGGAGCATAGAAATATCCCAAAGTTATTGAAAAATATTTCATTAACAATTCCCTTTGCTTCTTTTTTCGTTCCTTTTGATTTTTGTATAAACATATTATGTTCACAGTGTCCTAGATAAATACGAAATCTGAATATTCTAAAAAATGGCAATATGGGTGCCCGGAGTGTCAGAAATATGTGTATGTGTGTATGTATTTCTTTGAAAGTGTTAAGGTTTTTGTGTATGTGTGCTACTGCGTGGGCAATGTTTTGGCTATTTCCCCGCAGTACCAGCATAAAATAACCTTTGTCACCGTTCGCCTTTCTAGATTGTAGGGGTCTTTTAGACTGGTTCTTTTATAGTGTGCTGTATGTATAAGGCTTTTACGTTCTTACGAAGATATACGTTCCGTGACACGGAAGAGTTGTTCTTATTCTTTACGAATTTTGTTTTAGTAAATATATGTAAATGGCTTTTTAAAAGGATTAGGTATAAATGTATACTTAAAGTAAAGTAAATTTAGAAAATATAAGAAATTCTATAGACATAATATTATATGAATACTAGCTGGCCCGGTATATAGTACCACCAACTTAACTGTGCAGTTTTCGAGGGCGCTACTGGTCATGGAAATCAACTACAAACTGTCACAATTTGAAGGAATGTTGTAGTTCTTTTTTCTGCCACCTGAACAGATAAGTTGGTGGGTCTGTACGTTGTTTTGCCATATAAATTTTAACTAGTGAATATTATGTTAGTCACATAAAAATGACTAACTTATTTTATGTAAGTAAGTAAAAAAAGGAAGAGGAAAGAAGCGCTATTAACGATAACCGCATATAAAAATAACAAAACACCAAAGATACATTTCTTGAATTCATTGTCCTTTGATTATCTTAACTACCAAATAAATTTTAAACTACATCTCTTAGTCTACATTGATATTTTCAATACAAAATACAGCCTTATTTTGTATTGCGTTAATTCTTTCATTCACAATTACTTGCAAGTTTGCTGCTCCTCATCGTACTCAACATGCTATGCTATTTTGGATATCCGTGAACTTTTGTGCCGTATAGATAGTGAAATTTTAGGAAATAAAACTGTTCAAGCCCTAAACTTTAGAAAGTGATAGGAAGCTTATTGTGTGCATAAGACAGGAGTCCTGCCTACTCAATGCTGTTTACGGGGTGAGAAGTGACACCGATAGACGCCTGGCGGGAATAACAGAACGAGTGGTAATAGCAGCCCTAAAACGGCCACAGCAATTCATCTCTGGGCAATTCATTTCCTGATCAATTATCGACCGCCGAGAGTAGAAAATTATTAAAGTACCTACTTGTATAGCTATTAAAAATAGGTGTTGGTGGTAGAAGGGTGAAATTTTAGGGTTTATTGTATTTTAATGCCAAATCGTAGATAAATTAAAAAAAAGGGTTTTTGTCCGAAAGATAAAAATAAAATGTTGGGTATGAAAAATAGTTAACGTCCTATTCTCAGACCTACTGAATATACCCACAAAATTTCATAGGAATCGGTCAAGCCGTTTCGGTAGAGTTTGGTTACTAACACTTTGACATGAGAATTTGATATACACTACACATACACTAATTAACCGACCGAGAACTTAATTCAAGCGAAGCGTCGCTGCTACAAATGCTTTCGTATGTCCGGTTGTTCTATAAAGGTCGCATTTCTCAACAGATTCTCACGAAATTTTGTGAGCAGGTTTGATAAGTCCATAAAATATTTTTTACGATTAAGTTTTTGGAAATTTTTCATAATGACCGAAATATTTATTTCATTTATTTAGATACACAAAACAAATCACAGATAATTATGTCATACATTATCTTATGTCAATTATAACTGTTATACAAATTTTGATTTAGATTGTAATTTAACATAATGTGTGTACAGAAAGGTAAAGTAAATTATATTATGATTATACATTATATTATGGTGTTGAAAGTATTAACTCCTGCGCTATATTTAATGGCAATGTCTCGGATACGCACGTCGTCAGATGCCTATAAGTGATAGGCTCTCTCTCTCTCTTGTACAATCAATTATTTAATTATGATGTTTCTGTAGCCCGTATATTATTTGTAGTTAATTAAATAAAAAAATATATATGAATTGAGTACTTCCTCCTTTTTTTAATGTTGGCAAAAAAAATTACAAAACTCCAAACATACATTTCTTGATTTCGTTGTTGTTTTATTTATTATTCTTGCCTAACAAATTTTAAACACAATCTTTTGGTCTATATTGATATTTTCAAAATACAGCCGTATTTTTTAACGACTTCAAAAAAGGACGAGGTACTCAATTCTTCAGTATTTTTATTTTTTATGTTTGTTACCTCAGAATGTTGACTGGGTAAACCGATTTTGATGATTCTGTTTTTATTTGAAAACTGATGCTTGCCGTGTCGTGCCATTTAAATTTCATCATCGGAAATCAGAAATCGGATCAGCCTTTTTTGGGGTACACTCCAATAGTTGAAAAATATTTTCCTATCTTGATGATATAGTGATTGACAGTGAATGACAATCGATCCCATAAGTAGCAAGGGTCACTAAAAAGGGTGAAAAATAATGTATACCAAAAAATGGAACCAACTTCAACACTCAAATGTGTGAAACAACTTGTCGAAGTCGGTACCATGCGTACAACATTGTGATAGTAGGTACTTTTTAACCATCATGGTACTGACTTCAACAAGTTATTTCACACATTTGAGTGTTGATGTCGGTTCCATTTTTTGGTAAAAGAGATCCAGGGAAGGACGTAGAATAGTTCTTTCCAATTGCGCAAAACGATAACTGACATACCTACGCGCGGGCGGAGTCGCGGACGGAAAGCTAGTATTAGATATTTTCATTACGTACATTATTTTAGTTTCAATTTAGTTCGATTGATATACAATTTGAGTATTTTTATCCCATCAAAAAATCATACATAAATGTTTTATTATATTAACATACAAATAGGGTAGTGAGAATTTGTGTACACTAGTGAAATAAAATGTATATATTTTACTGTTTTTTTTGTTGATCATGGCCTTTTTCCTATCTTGTTAATTTCATAGGCATCTCCGGTATTTTTGAATACATTAATTCTTGCGCATCATAGGTAATGAAAACAATTGAATTTCATATGTACCTATGCCTGAATTCGGGTGCCGATGCTGACTTGTTAAGATGTAAATGTATGTTCGATATTTGGAAATTCAAACCATTTGACATTACGTAATGGTAATAATTTATTTTATCTATGTATTTGTTCACAAGTAGTCACAATGCTTCAGTTTCCACCCACGACTTCATACACGTGCACTATGCACTATAGGCTGTGGCTATCCCACAACATCACTCTTCCGGGAAGATAAGTACCCCATGTGCTCTATATGCAAACCCTAATATATTCTTATTATCCATTACTTACTAATATAAGATATTTATGGGGTTTACCTATAGCAGGGCCGAAGCTTTTTTGAAGCAGTGATGGCTCAGTGGCATTGGCTATGGACTGCCGTGCAGCAGGTCCATAGTTCGTATCCCGCCGCGGGCTTGAGCTTCACCGCATGGTGGAAGGGCATTATGTGAATGCCCGCCTAGCTAGGGACTACCCTCAAGTAGAAAATCTGTCCCCAAGCACCTAACAGTGTGTTCCGGCAGCAGTCCTTAAGAGCCAGAAAAATTACAGGCTAATGAGACCAAACAACTGGACGTCTCAGCGTGACGGGCACAGTGCAATTCGTC
This sequence comes from Plagodis pulveraria, assembly GCA_963890685.1. NCBI lineage: Eukaryota > Metazoa > Arthropoda > Insecta > Lepidoptera > Geometridae > Plagodis > Plagodis pulveraria. Next base: position 11,662,816 of record OY982951.1, read on the forward strand.
GTTGACAAAATGCGTCTGTTATAGGCAGAGGTTAGTCCACTTAACACAGCTTGTTCCGTCGCAATAACATTAAAAAAAAAAAACTATTGAGCTTTCAATCGACGACACGACGCCAAAAGCTGATGATAGTAACTAACGAAGCTGTAGGTCAAACTCATGAAGTTCTAATAACATTCACTCGCCTAAAATAGTGTTCATCGTCGACAATAGCAAATACCATTAAATCATCCAGGTAAGCGAATACATTTTTCAATTAATTGACTATAACATAATTATAAACTATTCAACCGATTTTAATGAAATTTATACGGGCCCAACATAATGGTATATCCTTTCTAATAAAAAAAAGAATTATTGAAATCTGACTACAATCTGTTAAAAGTTATGCCTTCTTTCCGTGACTACACGCACATTCTTATGACAATAACAATGTTTGGCTAAATTGTTTCAAGTTCTTTACTTCTTTGAACCTGTGAAATCGCGTGTCTTGTAAGTGAGTTCTCCGTTTGGAGCTATCATCTATACATGTAATAAATCTGTAATAAACGTCATGTCTATACATGACAGATAATTGAAGCACACGTAGCGAAGTTTGCGTAGCCGTTCTGAATCGATCAACTAAGTTAAGCAATGTCCGCCGCGGTCAGGAGTTGGATGGGTGACCGCTACTGACATTACTACTGGGCGCTTTCGTGCTTCTGAGGGCATGTTAAGCCATCGGTCCCGGTTGTTGTCCCACGTTACAGCATGGTGGATGGGCATTTTGCGAATGCCTGCCTGGCTTGCTACCACCTTCAAGTAGAAAATCTGTCGCCAAGCACCTAACGGTGTGTTTCGGCAACTGTCCTTGAGAACCAGTAATTCTAGACTAGCCTGCACAACATCTTCGACCATATCATCACTTACCATCAGGTGAGATAGTGATCAAAGGCTAGCCTATCATAGATATAAAAAAAATATTAAAAACATTTTTCTTGGTAATATACCAACAAAAATCTTTTTTAATAAATAGGAAGGTTAGATACTAATATTTTTTCTTATTTCTAATACCTATATATTTATAGGAGTCATGAGGTTTAGGTTTTTGTTTTATCTAAATCAGTCTACCCAAAGATAAGTTATGGGATTAAAACATGATACTTATATGCTTAAACAATGGTAACGGAATATGGATAACACTTTGTTGATGTCATACTACTAATGGGCAATGGAAAAGGAATAAATAAAGCAGTTATTACAGGAAGAGTTTAATATTTATAAAGAATTTCTACATAGTAAATTATTTAGGTATTGAAACACAGGCACATTGATATTATCACAAAAACGTTACAGGAATATGCTTGACTGTACACAGGCTTGACTAAAGACTTGATTGAAGACGTCAATGGAGAAAGATTTTACGTTCCTGAAAAAGAATGGAAATTATATTCATCAGTACCTATGTCTCAACAAGTTCTTATTGACTGCATACAAAGCTGCGATGTGATCACAGCACACCACTGCTATCATAGCCCTAGAGCAATAGCACACATCTTATTCAACTGGCGTAATAAAATCTGTAGAGCAGCATCAAGTTGTGCCTGAAGCTAAGCACCACGCGTGCTCCCGTTGCAATGTCACCCAGGAGCTTAGATCTGAATACGAGCGTGCACTGCTCTGCCCTCGTCACTCCAGGTTTGTTACTGGAGTGACGGTTTTGGTTTTACGTTACTGGAATATAAAATCTCTACATTATAGTCGGCTTGTACACCTACCCCTACCAAGGTTTCCACTTCAATCTACCGGTTGTGACAGATGTTAACTTAAGTTCATTTATCCCTATGTATGAATATTATTTACTATATGTATGTCTGTTAATGATAGCAATTACATTATCACCTAGCCACGTTTATTAGCATAATTATAGAGTATTGAAATTATAGACTATTATAGACTATTGAAATTAAATTGATAAAGTTAATAAGAAATACTGAAGGTATAATCTAGCCCACAAAAAATATCACCAAAAACATATGATCCAGTTAGTGTAGTTAACTAACCTAGATGCATTACTATGCGTGGTTATACATAAAAATCAATCGTGACAGTACAACAATGAAACCATGTTTTGCACTTTAACATAGTACCTTTTGATAGGTTACATGGTATCTTATTGTACACATTCCACAATCACAGTATGCATACCATTATGAAGAAGCACTAAGTAATACTTTTGACTTTGTTTTTAGCATGCTGGTAGGGCATTTTGCGAATGCCCGCCTGGCTAGCAACCACCCTCGAGTAGAAAATCTTGTGCCAAGCACCTACCTTGGCAACAGATGTTAGGTGCTTGGCAAAATGAGAGCTGTCCTTGAGAGCCAGTAATTGTAGGATGATTAGTAAGTGTGTGCCTTCCTCCTTTGTCCGGGCTGAGGACCGGCATCATAACTGTCAAAATTGAACATTATGAGGCGGAGTTACACAACCACTCACACAGCTCAATTGGTTAGAGCATACCCCGGCTCAAGGGGTGGATGGACGTGGGTTCGAATCCCACGCATGACTTAAATTTTTCCTATCGTATATTTGTGATTTTGTAATAACACCTTATTTACTAGACATGCAGCCTGAGGAAGCAGAAACCCCTAAGTAAAGGTTCCTTGTCAGGACTACGGAACCCTAAAAATGTAACAAAAAACTCATTAATATTGCTCTACTATAGTTTAATGAATAACAGTATAACAAATCACAGATTAAGTAATTGTACCTATATACATAACTATGTTAGATTAATATTGTTAGGTTTGCAATAATGCCTGCTATGCGGATTACATTACTTAAGGGTGGTAGCTAGCCAGGCGGGCATTCACAAAATGCCCTACCGCTATGCTATAACGACTGCCATCCTAAGACGACAACCGTGACCGACGGCTTAACGTGCCCTCCGAAGTACGGAAGCGCACAGTAGTAATGTCACTAGCGGTCACCCATCCAACTCATGACCGCGGCGGACGTTGGCGACTGGCTAGCTACCACCCTCAAGTAGAAGATCTATCGCCAAGCACCTAATGGTGTGTTCCGGCAGCTGTCCTTGAGAGCCAGTAATTCTAGGCTAGCCTAACAACTCCTTCGACCACATCATCACTTACCATCAGGCGAGATAGTGGTCAAAAGTCTAACCTATCAAGCATAAAAAAAACTAAAAAAACTTCTGATATGCAGTATAAAGTACATTAGCTTAAAATCTCGTTCCTTTTGTTTGTACATGAATTAGTGTAAAATACAAACAATATCTTTCTACCAACACGTTTCTACAAGTAATTTTATTAAAACATTGGAAAAGTACCCTCGTTATGGCAGTAGTGATTAAATTCACAACATACACCAAACACCATTGTCGTCGAATCAAAATACAGGTAAATCATTTAATACACTTGAAGTTCTTGTACAAAAATAAGTACCTATTTATATAATTATTGTAAATAGTTCTAAGAACCTTGAAACATTGCCTGATAGACTATTTCATTTACATGTTCTGACTGACACTGAACTTATAGTTAATGAAAGCACTTAGCTCAAATGTTAATTTAAAATAAGTTATTGACTTAAGTACTTTGCCGACTAAAATACTATATATGAGTGTGTGTCTACTGACATGTAACAAAACATCAACACATGTTGACCATTTTTTAATACATTTTTAAAGAAAATGATGTGTAAATAACCTCTGCCATGGTAAAAAAAACTTGTGTACAAGGGTTTTGATTGTTATTAAAATCTATCTGACAAAGACGCTTGATTCCACTAATTCAAACTTGAATAAGTTTTAGACCAGACACAAGGACAAAATCCCGGCATATGCAATCTAATGTAATAATTACTGCAATCTAATGTAATAGTACATAATATGTGGATGGGGGAGGCATTTGTTCAAAATTGTAAGTCTTCGGCTTATGATGATAATGATAAACAAACATACCTAAAGACCACACAATAAAAACAAACAAATATTATGACCTAACAAATGAATTAACCAAGAACGGTTATTTGGTTAATTTATATGCTGTCGAAGTTAGCCTTACTCCATCTTAGGCGCAGCTCCCGATTGGACTCTTTTGATAGACATGTATGAAAAACATTACTAAATTCCTGAGGATGTTGGTGTTTCATCATCCAGACCGGATATATTTCTATACACAAAAAATCTAAAACGCATAGTACTTATAGAACTTACTGCGCCGTGGGAAACAAACATACCTAAAGACCACACAATAAAAACTAACAAATATTATGACTTAACAAATGAATTAACCAAAAACGGTTATGTGGTTAATTTATATGCTGTAGAAGTCGGAGCAGGGGTATACCAGCAAAATCCCTATATAACCTACTAAAAGACCTTGGCCTGTCAAGAACAACCGTAACTTCCATCCTAGAACGTGTATCCAAGGCGGCATTAGTAGGATCTTACCAAATTTGGTTGGGCAGGGGAGGAGGCTCGAGCGGTGAAAGGGAGCATTAATGCATCATAAAGGGGCCCCTTAACCTTACTCACTGGGTTGCAAGTCCCAGGCACCTTGACTTGGGCCTCTTCCTCTGCAACGCTATGGACCCGGCACCTGCATGGTGAACCCATGGAATGCTAAGTAAAATCGTCTTGTCCCTTGTTTCATCTTTATTAGGAATGCCATTTTGGATGGTTGCCTGCACACGCTGTGTGGGATCAATCCTGACTGGTGTGGAGCTGTAGTTAGCATAAGATGAATATCTTATGCTAACTACAGCTCCAAAGTTGACCCAGGCACATATCTCGTCTCCAAGGCGAGGGGTGAGATCTGGGTTGTTTCAGAATCTTAAGCTGCCCACTTGACCAAGTTTACGTTTCATGGGTTACCGGAGACGTCTGGTATATCACTCGCGCCTTTGAGAGTGAGATTGTATGTTAATCCGTGTATCGCGAGACGGTGATTGAATTTTAGGCATTGCCTTGATACTAGTTATGTTTGCAGTTGACCAAGTAGTGCACCAAGGAGCGCCACGGGCTTACCGTGACTTCGCGGCAGGATGGGTGATTAGGTATACTCATCTTGCATTAATATCTATAGGAGGTGGATGTAGAGAGCAGGCTGAGACACAACAACAACCCATAACCAAGGCGAAGCAGAAACAAAGAATTAGCAGCCTACAGGAAGACGAATCCAGATATGAGAAATACATTAGTACATCGCGAAGCTATAACCTCATATGTATTTTATAATAAGATAGATAATAGGTATGGCAAGTTTTGCGACACTGGCCATATAGGTTATATTATTATAGGTGACCAATTGACTATTAGTAACGTTTTCAACTGACCTATTTCGAGATTAGGAGGGCGTTTCATTATTAAAAAATAAAAGCATCTCTTTATTAATGGCAAATTGTTAGTATTTGCAGTGATTCCTACCATGCAACAGTTACAGGTTTTCATTACGACGTTTTGTTGTATTATACTCGCTTACTTACATTTGATATGGGATCGGACTTGACGGACGATTTCTAAAACAATCAATCTACATTATCTTTTATATTTAGAGAACTTCAGAAATTCATAAAATACAATAATGTAAACAAACCTAATCTTAAACAGACGTTTAACACAGATAATAAATCGCTTTGCAAAGCATCCCATTCACGGTTACAAGTCAGTTGTATGGCCAATACTGAGTTACTTGAAAATCTTAGTAATGGTAACATTACACTGAAGAACGAACAGGTATATTTAGTCTGTGCTAAAATTACTGCGGGGAAATAGCTGCGGCCAAATTTATTAGGTTAAATAAACATAGAATAATATTGACAAGTAACGTACAGCATAAAAGCCTTAAAACTTTAAAATAAATGTAGTAACCTAAGATAACACATCAGAAGTGGTTTTTGCAGATGTAAATAATTATTTTGTTTTAAAAATATTTCCAAAATGGGTGATTTGATTGAAGAATACTTTGAGGGTGACGGGTTAGTACGCATGCTTAGCTTTGGTTTGGCTTGATCTATCTGTTTTGGTTCAATTCTTTAACATCTTGAATTATTGTTTTCATTCCATGGAGTAGATATTGTTCTGGACGCTCAGGACTACATGACATTTGCGTAATCCCCGAGGTAAATCTGATGTTATGCATATGATTGTGGTGTGTTGCCTCATATAATACTAAATTGTATAATTATTTGGAAATAAAAATATTTGTATTGTATTTGTATAGGTATCTATAAATATTGGTGTAGGCCTACCTAATAGCTGCATTCCCAATAGTCCCATGTCATCTTAGATCCATCATGTCGAGCATGGGATTTAACATCAAACTTGGTAAATATTTTAAGTGTAATTCTAGGTTAGCATGAACAACATCTTCGACCACATCATCACTTACCATCAGGTGAGATAAGTAGTGGTCAAAGCTTAGTCTATCAGGTATACAATAAGGTTATCATAATGCAAATTTTGAACATGTTTTTGGGCAAATAATATTCCAGATCAAAAGACATATAGTATAGAAAAAAATATATTAATACAGCTCTAAAATTTAGCTTAACTAATCAAGTTTAGGTGACCATCTAGTAAATTAGTATGTTCCATAATTAATATGTAGCAACCATGCAATAATGTACCTGAAACTTATATTAATTTATTTTTAAACAAACGGCTTAAACCATTTAAATTGTGTAGTTCTGTTTTGCTCATTGGCATGCGAAACAAGGCCTCTGTACTACACCCTCAGTCTCACATTTTGCAAGAACCATTTCATCTTAATATCAGATTCTCAGCAATCACATAGCTCTACAGACAGAAAACATCAAATAGATGCTCTACCACTAAGATCACACAAGTATGGAAAATAAATGAACCTTCTGGAGGCTACAGCTATAGCTTTAAAATACCTTTAATCTATTTATTTGTCTAATGGGACTTGTATGTTACTAATTTGGCACTTCTTTTCTAAAACACAAAGTCTTACGGCAATTGCAATGTATAAGAAGTTGAGGAAATTAATATCTGATTTGTATCTCTGTAAACTAATATGTTCAAAGTAATTTGGTAAAGTCTGCCTGTGGGTTTTGGGCATTTGCCCCTTGCTCCCCCATACCTTCTTCATAGGGGGTCATAAGACACAACAAAGGGAAATATACTAGAAGGTAGGCAGGAGGAACTATATAAAGATTATTTCTGATTCTGAACCTTTGATTAAGCTGGCATCGTACTGGACCTACTATGTCCTAGTTATGAATGAAATTCTAGTGTTATCATTATCGCCGATGCCAATGGGTTAATGGACTTTTATCTAGCAGAGTAGACACTGAAAGTGCTTGTCCTCCAAATATATGGCAAATATCTAGATGTAAACATTAAGTTGGTTTAATCACCTACTCTACTTTATTTGGAGTTGGTACAATATATTTTCTCTAACAATAACAAAAGTCAAATATTAAGTTATTTAATGATCATATACAGTATCATACTCATTAAGTAGTTTGGTTTGATTACTATCAGGAATGTTGTTGTTATAAATCTGCCCCGGCATAACTCCAGATCTCAGAAAATCATTTGAGGATCAAAACAAAACTGTATTCATAGAAACAACATTGTGTACTGAACACCGACTGAGTTGAAGCAATAATGATTACTCAGTAGCAGTAAGTACAGACTGACATGCATGTTGGATAAGCATCAATCTCCTTGAAGTAATTATCCATATGCTCCAGCAGCTATCCTAGAGAGCCAGTGCACAGATACTAATAACTAAATCATTTTGTTTTGTCTCCTTCCCTGTCAATTTTAAACTAGTTTCTTTTATAAATATCCTGTTAAAATAATTATTAGTTATACAGATATTATAGGTTTAGGTCTTATGGCGGCAGATGGTGGAACTTGGAACTTGGACTTGAAAATACTCAGAAAATTTTGGCATTCAAAATATTCAAATACTCTGTTCTAAATCAAATATTATTCAAATAATACACATAGTTAAAAATATTATAGTCATGAATCAAGTCTTAATTTGCCAAAATCTTTACTAAGAGTCAATTTGCCAAAAGCTAGCATACTCAGTAATATAAATAGTATTAAGAGTTAATAGTATGTAATAAAATTTTATAATTAATAAGATAGTTCATGTGGTTTTATTTTGCAGAAGAATGGACCAACTCGCATCCCCACCGGCAGTCAATTACAACTGGGTTGATATCACTTCAGACTTTTTCAAAAATATCCAAGGTATACATTTTTTTATATCAAATACTTTGTTTAATAAATCCAAAGTAAACCATAGATAAAGCTGGTACTGCATTGCAGTTGTCTTGGCATTCAAAAATGTGCCATGTTTATTGAATTGTATTAAGTTAAAATTAATTCTAAGCTTGACTTATGTCTTCTTTATCTTCCTTTAAGTTTGAACTAAGCTGAGTCAGCACACGCATTTTCCCAACATGCTATTTTGATGCTTGCCATCTCACTACAAATTCATACACACTTTCGTACAAATATTCTTTACACAGTACATTAACACATTCGTTGGCCTTTCTTTACACTTTACCTGTCCATGTTTTATGTCCCTCTTCATGGTCTGCTTATATCAGAATTGTTAGTGAATATTATTACGTTTAAGGTTTTTCTGATATTCTAACTCCTTAACTAGTCTATTCTAGTTATCCCATATCTGAATCTTAAGATTTGCTTTACACAAATAAGCTGTAGGTACTTGTCTTAAAGCCTACCAGTCATGGATCTTCTTGTTCACCTTTTCTATGTCAACTAAAACCATTTGAATGCTTTTTGTGTACATCTGTTTTTACCCATAGTGGCCGAAGTTTAATTATGGTATCGGTTGTCCTCCATCTTCACATAAACCCTGCAAAACTTCACTCCTTTTGTTGTTTATTTTTGCTATCACATTTTCCCAAATCTTCATAGCCACCCTCAAGTAGAAAATCTATCGCCAAGCACCTAACGGTGTGTTCCGGCAGCTGTCCTTGAGAGCCAGTACTTCTAGGTTAGCCTGAACAATGTCTTCGACCACATCATCACTTACCATCAGGTGAGATAGTGGTAAAAGCTAACCTATCAGGCACAAAAAAAAAATGCGTCAAACACGGTTTTGTTCCTACTGAATTACAATGAAAGAAATAAATTTAAACCACAAGTGGGATTTCAATTGCTATGATAACTCAATTGTTACAGCATGTCCCGGCTATGGAGACGGATAGTCTTGGGTTCGAATTCCGGTTGTGGTTAAAAATGTTTCTTTCATTGTAATTTTGTTAGCTTATTCGCTTAGCAGCTGTGTATACAAAAATTACAATGTTAGACAGGTTTTATTCCTCTATAGTTGTTCGTCTAGTACCTACATCATCATGTGAGTGATATTTTTTTTATCATTATTGCATATTAATATTTTATATTTTCAATGTGATTCACAGTGATCTGGAAGATCATTGGTGACTTCTGGTCTCATTCTACTTAGGTTTTTATGCTTTGCACAGCCAATCATTTGTCATGAAACAGAGTGAAATTTGTTTTCAGATCTTCAACTTGGAGAACTTCTTCACGATGGTCAATTATTTGGATTGTTTGAAGCAATGTCGGCCATTGAAATGATGGATCCCAAAATGGATGCTGGAATGCTCTGCAACCGTGGTCATGCTAAACCTCTCAATTTTCAGCAAGCAGTTGCAGTAAGTATTTGCTAGATTTAATTTCATAGTTATTAATCCTTGTACCTCAGTTTGACTTCTTCTAGTTATAAAGCATACTATGATATGCTGTTGCATTGTTCATATGTCTGTAGTAAAAAACATTAACCATGTCTCGGTTTCCAAATCAAAATAGCTTGGAGTCTTGAAGAACAGAGTGATCTCTTCTCGGGATCACTAGGTTCCTGCATCAACATGTTATAAAAAAAATATCGACTTTGCCACTTCATTAAATTGTTATATCTGGATGTATTAATGATGATAATACACAGTCGTCAAGCACCTTTTTTGTGAGTTGTATTACTGGGTATTCCTTGATTCACGGTACGGTGTCGGTTTCATAGGGGTATACCAGCAAAATCCCTATACAACCTACTAAAAGACCTTGGCCTGTCAAGAACAACCGTAACTTCCATCCTAGAACGTGTATCCAAGGCGGCATTAGTAGGATCTTACCAAATTTGGTTAGGCAGGGGAGGAGGCTCGAGCGGTGAAAGGGAGCATTGATGCATCATAAAGGGGCCCCTTAACCTTACTCACTGGGTTGCAAGTCCCAGGCACCTTGACTGGAGCCTCTTCCTCTGCAACGCTATGGACCCGGCACCCGCACGGTGAATCCATGGAATGCTAAGTAAATTCGTCTTGCAAGGGAAGAAGCTAATTGGTGTCAGTGACTTGCAACCTCACAGCTTGGTATAGGTTTTGCATGGTGGTAGTGTGTTTACAAATGCCTGCAAGGCTGCCACCCTCTAGTAAAAATTCTGCTGCCAAACAGCTATATGTGTTCCGGTAGAAGTCTTGAGAGCCAGTAATTCAAGGTTAGCCTGAACCATATGTTCTATACTAGACTAACGGAAAAAAAGCTTAAGAAGCTTATAATGGAGATTATACCAATGTAGTTAATGTATATTTTCAGGCTGGAAAACTGAAGATTGATGATTTAGAGCCCAGTGAGCTGATAGGCATCATTGATTCCACCATGGCCTGCATTGTCTCTTGGTTGGAAGGCCATTCGCTTGCTCAAACAGTCTTCACGAATTTGTATCTGCACCAACCACATTCAATTTTAAACAAAACACTCAAGGCTTATTGTATTGCTATTTATAAATTGTTGGATTGTATCAGAGAGTGCATCAACAAGTAAGTCCAAGTATTTTAATAATTTATTTAATTCTTTCATGCTGGATATAAATAGGTTTCAATCCAATGGATTACTGTACCCAGTTATATCACATAGTTTCCGGCTTAGGTATATCAGGACTATTCAATATCCATTTGTTGGATGTTGTTAGGGAGTAAATGTCGCATATGAGCAGCATGCCATCAGTCACGTTCAATGTCAGTCGGGTGTTATGCACATTGGGCACAACAACGGGCTTCTGCGCCAATCACCATGATTACGTTGTAGCGGCTTAGTATACCAGCGACTAATGCAATCACTAGGAGGGTGGAGTCTGGTCATCCATAAAATCGAAGACATTTTTTTTTTTAATTTTCCTTGTTTCATCCATTGTGTTATGATGGGTGGCTTTCAATACAACTTTCCCATTCAGCCAATCAACTTTTCTACTTCAGTAAAATAGGCTTGGACAGATTTTAACGTAGGTGTGTATTGCATAGGGCTCAAGTATTTGAAGAAGAGGACTTCCAGCCCATGGGTTATGGGTACCGTTTGGGTTCCAATCCCCAGACGGGCAACACATATGATGCTAGTCTGGAAGTCAGCGAGCAGAAGTGTATTGCAATGCTTCGTGAACAGGAAGAAGAGTTGAACAAAAAGGGCAGAAGTAGTGGAGAAGAGGTGAGACTTCCTGTAGTTTGTTTTTTTTGAAACTACCTTTACTACATGTTCTAATAATGATCATGTTTGTCTGCTTATGTTTTCAAAAATGTATACTATGTTATTATCTGCGCATTATACTTAGATTTTACGGTAGCAAGAACAATTTCTTTGAAACGTGTGACAATATCTTTAACTGCGCTTTGGGTATGGTGCCAGTGAAATTACAGGCACATGAGACTCAACAACTATTTCTCATAGTAATGGGCGCATTTCAGTTTGACACTTGTGACAAACTGCTTTTGTTATTGGCAGAGGTTACCGCTTAACAACAGACCTCGTGCTTATTCCATCACTATAGCAGAAAAAAAGATCCTATTAATCAAGTTAAGTTTATTCGCTTTAATGATGTTTTATTTCTCTTTCATACATGGAGGTTGTGCCTAGTCCTTAGAGCTATTAAATGTAGCCAAGATCATTAACGATAACAAGCCGGCCACGAACGCAGTCAATCCATACAAATTTTGAACCTATCACATACGAACGGAGAACCACTTCACGTATCTGATATTATATATATATATTTCACGAGATGTACGGATGAGCTGCTTTCGTAATCTCGAATCGGTTTTTTGAAATGGAATTCCGTAACGCGGTTCCGACCGTATATTTGGTCGGCCTTAGTTTTCTATTGCTCTCTCACATGGAACTTTTCATATAATTACGAAATCATCGGATCCAAAGAAAGAGACATAACATAATTATATTATGTGATGTTAGACCATATCTCTTCAAGTCAAGGCATTGTTTGTATTTCAAACTCCAGTGTTTACTTATAATCTTCCTAGGTATACTGAAAAAACATTCAAATTTAACCTCGGCAAAAATATTTCAAACATATGTCTTAATCTAAATTAATTTTCAAACATTCTCATATGCATAGAGAAAATTATGTGCTCCAAAAATTTCTATGTCACGTAGAATTGATGAGTTTTATTTTTAAACATTGACAGGGCTCTTAGCATTAAAAACCAAAGCATATTGCAACTTGAGTTATCTTCAATGTTTTTCGAGAAAACATATTCTACCGATTCTATAAGGATAGTAAGTTGATGATATGGTTAGTTCCAGATGAACACACTCTGGACAGCGCTTGCGGCCCGAATCAGGTTCACGAGAATGTTCTACCAAGCGTTGCTTCTCATAACTAAGCGGGATTCGCAGTCGGGCGCCGACTGTGTGGCTCTCTTGAATGGCTGCTCCGAAATGATGAAGGTTGTTGTGAAGACGGCAGGGCTTGGCACCCAACCCGTTGACAATTGTAAGTAAAGTGGAAGTTTCAATAGAGACAAATTACTTAGCGTATAGTGATTCAACTTTTGAAGATGTGATGGATAGTGACAATTGATATGGAACCGCAATAAACTGTTCGAATATTGCTGCGGATTTCAGCTTCACCGCATGGTTGCGAGGTGTGTTACAGGTGTTTTCCTGAATAATTAATAACCTAAAGTAGGCAATCTGTGCAAAAGTACTGAGGTGTGCATTCCGGCAGCTGTCCTTGAGAGATAATAATTGTAGGTCATTGCTCGAGCTTAATCCACTGCCCAAATTTGACAACGCACACTTGTCGCCTCGGCCGACAATTCTTCAACGTCCACTGTTGAAGAATTGTCGCTCCATTAGGAGTCTTGCCGTAAACCCCACGCTTGGCAGGCGTTATGGGATCACAGTATAAGATTGCAGTTCTATATGGCTTGACTTGATGTGATGCAATGTCAATATATTGCCGGGTGGAACGATCAGTGTACCAGCCGTAAGTAATACCGCTAAACTCTACTCACAATAGTATTTAATTTTGTACACTTTCAGTTCTTCTAGGCAAGCATGCTCCACCGTCGACCGCATCATCACTTACCATCACGTGAGACTGTGGTCAAATGCTTGTCTATACAGAATAAAAAAAAAAATGTTGGGGCAGAATATCTGAAAATGCAGTGGTACCTACCAAGACAGACACTTACTTAATAAGAGATCTACCACCTGGTGGTCTGTGAATTGATTGTCTGTGTTAATAGATGGAAATCTGTTCAATATAAATTATTTTTAATTTTGTGCTACTGAGATGTAGTACAATTATTCCTACGAGGTAAATATTACTTAAACTATGTCATAAGTTATGGTGCTTACATGTCATACTGTATCAGCCGTATAGTCCACTGCTGAACACGACCTCCCCCAATATGGTGGGGTTTACCATAATCCCCACGCTTGGCAGGCGGCTTGGGGATCGCAGTGTGAAATATCAGTTCCTCAAAAAGTGCTGCTGGCCACAAACTGCCGTGCTTATCCTTAGTCGCCTCTTACGACACTGACTTGTAGAGATGGGGGTTGACATTCTAGCCCAGCACCCTACGGGGGCATATCATAACCCATAATTAATAAAAATAAATATTAGTTAAACTGGTTGTTTTCATTTGTATCCTTATCAACTGGCCTTCACTACTTCGAAATAGTCAAATTGTGTCGTATGGTGCGGTGATAAAGTGTATCTTCCTTCTAGCAGATTCGCCCAATCCAATGGGTTTTGAGCCCATGATAAACCAGCGTTTGCTCCCGCCTACTTTTCCGCGGTACACGCGCATCAAGCCGAGAGCTGAAGCACTGCAATACTTCGACGAATTGGTAACAAGGCTGCGACGGGCGTGGAAAATTACATCTGCGACAAACTTTCATACTGCACTGGTAATGCTTCTAATCTCTTTATCTGTCTAAAACTAATCTTTATATCTGTACAAAATTACGAGAGGAAAAATTATAGTCATGTGGGGATTCGAACCCGCGCCATCCACCCCTATAGCTCTGACCGATAAGCTAACATGACATTACCTCTCGTCATTTTGTAATGTAAAATAAAAATCCTTATATCTTGTTAGTTAAGTTTTGGTTAGATATTGGTTATTTTAATCGATATAGGGGAAGTATTAATGGAGGATATTACAGAGTAGAGGAGTATGGGGCCTATGAAAGCGAAACCAAGGAGAGGCTACAAGTCTGCTTCAAGTAGCTTCTGCTTTTGTCCTAGCAATACTAACTATTTCATACCTATTACTACCGCCAATCAGTTCGCATTACTTTGTTCTGCTTTGAAGGGCCCCTTGTGTGGGTAAGACTTAACAACTTTGTCTCAGGGTGATGGCCGCAGTGGATTTCGTCACTTGTGACTAAATGCATCTCTGTTGCTAAAAGTAACCGCTGAACATAGTATAAAATATAGTAAAAATCAGATGCAAAATAGGATTAATTAAAGACTGACACATCCTACCTGATCAGGTATTTATTCTGATAGCTAATGAGAAATTGCGCGGAAGGCATGAGATGAAAAGCAACAGATCAGAATGAAGAAAAATAAATATTGTGCCGACCAACTAAGCGATGCATAAGCGCTGGAAGAATAAGGTCATCGTTAATTTATTACAAAATTACAACGATAGGAAAACATTATAGTCTTGTACGGTATTCGAACCCACGCCATCCATCCCTATAGCCGGGCCTTATCTGCTCGCTAAGCTAACATGACATATGATTTATAACTCTCACTCTCTCAAATTTTTTCTCCCGTTAACCATCGTATGGGGATGGAGCGACATCTATAGTTCAACTTACGTTATACTACAAACAAAAATTAATAAAATGAATAATTTTTGCAATTAGCTTTAAACTTGTTAACGATGACGCAACCCTATAATTTCTATTTTGCAATAACGCATGCTCCTCGAATTACATTATAGAATTACAACGGGTGGAAAAATTAATTGTTAATATATTTATTTACAGGATTTCTTCATGGAGTTCAGTAGACAACGCGCCTGCATTCTATCGCGTTCAGCGTTGCAGCTGTTATATCTGAGTCCATCGCCGGCCAACACTGCGTCTATGGCCCAAAGTACGCCAGTTTCGACCGTCTCCCCTCGCCCGCAACAAGCGTTCATAGAAATACTACGGGATTCCATCAAGAGTTTCGTCAATCCACCTTCATTGACACCCAAATCACCAATGGCAGGCACACCGCAGGTAAGGAATTTGAATTGAGTCTTGTACGTTTTTTATTTATTTATAGCTGATCGGCTAGCCTTTGGCCACTGTCTCACCTGATGGTAGTCATGATGTGGTCGAAGATATTGTTCAGGCTAACTTAAAATTACAGGCTTGTCAGCACACACCGTTGTGCTTGGCGACAGATTTTCTATTTTTAGGGTAGTAGCTAGCCAGGTGCCCGTTAGCAAAATGCCCCACAACCATGCTGTAACGGCTATCCGAAGGCAACAACCGGGACCTTCAGCTTAACGTGCCTCACGAAACTCACGAAGACACAACCCTCCACATTTTTTGAGTGCAGCTGCAATAGGGTTGTTGACTTGTTTTTTTAAAGTATGTTAAATTATTTAGAACACTGAAATATACACCTAGCATTTTTAAGAGCCATTTCACAAAATCACGCTACTGAAGTTTAGGTAAATGCCAGCGCATCGCTTACACAAGCGAAAGAAGTGACGACGGAATAGCGTGACTGTGAGTAACATATTTTGATACTAGCACTCATTAATAAAGAAATCTAAGTTGCTAATTTAAAAATGTTGTGAGTGGCATGAGTAAATAATCAATTTCTTGTCGATTACTTGCTAATGTTATAGAAAAGAAGTAGGCATGTACATTAAATAGTCAACCTGCATCGTGAATCTTTTATTTAAATTTCATCCTTGATGAATAAAAAATAGATGTTTGAATCATTTATTGTAACAAAAACTTAAATAATTAAAAAAATATACGACTTAAAATTATATAAATATTTGATGTAACGGCATTGATTAAAAGCTGCGGACTAAAAGCTCTTTCTTTTAAATTTTCCAAAAATTGCTGTTTTCCTCGTTCACACTCTTCAGTATCTATATCCAGTCGGACCAACCACAAACGTCCCATGACGTTTTTGGTTTTCCATTACTTTAACATGTCACCCTCATATTCCCATCCCATAATATATCACCTACACCATTAAAAAAATAACATTTTCAGCCATTTAGTTTGAGTAGACCAAACAGCGAAATGTAAATATATATTTACAGATTTTGAGGTATTTTTGTTTTTAAATCGAATATCTTTGATGCAATCTATAATCAACATAAATATACTTCCGAAATCAGATTGAAGACGTTCTGAAAAAAGGCCAGGTCAAAAGTACCCTAAACCGACGCTTATGTATGAAAGGATTGATGAGTATAGATGAAGCGAAAGAGATATGTCAGGATCGTAGTAAGTGGAAATCCGTGGTCTTTGCCTACCCCTACGGGAAAGAGGCGTGATTTTATGTATGTATGTATGTATATTTCTTCTTGGTATCAATGCAATCCTCACTATATACTCTTATGCTCACTATTTCCTCTATAGAAAATAAATGATAATACACCTTTTTATACAAAAAAATACTAGAAATGGGGTTTGAACACACGACAAAAATGGTGGGAAATAGTAATTTAATTGCTACACCTCTATTATTTCTCTTTTTTGGTTTAGAAGTTTTAAATTAGTTACGAGATTATTTAATACGCAAATTTGCATCGGTAAGTGTTAGCGTTGCAAAATATATCGAGTGAAAAATGACTTATACATATGCAAAATTGCGGTTTTCTAGATTTATAACTGTTGAAGTGGTTACGATATTAATATGAAATGACGTAATATTTTGGGGCCAAAATGTAATTTGTGCTGGTTTCAGATTTCATCAAAATATTCAAAATACTTCCTACTTCATACGTTATCTTAGAAAAATATGGTTTTTTTCTTGTATGGGCAAGGATGCATACTTTTGAAAACCATTTGGATTATGAAAGTCGGACTTACGCAGATTTATGGTAAATTTGTAAATACGACTATCGACCGCTAACTGGTATCCCGGTTTGTAGAAATGATGGAAAAGCCGGGAGGCCGGTTTGTACAAATTTTCAATAGAAGGTAGTTTAATTTCCAGCTAAAGTTATCGCTGTGTTAACTTATAGACATTAACTGAATCCAAAAATATTGGAAATCAATTATTCGCCTGTCATCTAATCCTCCTAAAACAAAAGTTATAGTGAGTTACTAACTTAAACTAGAATAATATAAAAACTAGCAGACCAAAAAGAAGAAGTCAACCCTGTGAGGTTGTTAGCATTTTTCCAATAACGCTGTATAAGGCTGCATAATTGTGACGTTTCCTTTTTTTAACACAATGGATGAACAGAAACTAAAGATGTAGTTACTTAACAAGACAGCAATACTTATATTATGGACAACAAAAATAAAGTATAGTTTATTACTTAAAAAAAATATCGACATAATCAAAACTCTGTGGTCGCACTATAAACTTGCATCTTAGCGTTCCGCGTACGAGACGTCAGAGCAAGGAAAACGAACACAGATCCTACCTCGATGGGCGCTCGCGCGGTACTGATCGCCTCGCGCTTGTACATTTCAATTTATATGCATTTCGAGTTATGTTAAATAATTTTTCTTGTCTAACAAAACAGAGTTAATATCACAATTTATTAAAGATCAGATTAATTAAAGAATGAACTTTCTTTTTATATAATATCTGTTTGGAATTACACTTTATTAAACGCAATATATGGTGGTAAACTGCTGATATAATTCGTGGAAATTGGCGCAAGATCTTTATTTTTTTTCTACAATGACGATTAATTAGCGATATTCTAGTACACTATGTGTCAACAAGATTATATGCCTGATGCACAGTTTTTTTTTTTAGTTAATTTGATGAATCTTTATACAAGAGATATAACTCTGAAGTTGGCTATGTGTACTTTAATTCGTAAAACAAGGTGCGGGAGATTGGTCACTACAAAATAATTAATGTTATGTTTGTAAATCTGGTACATTAACTGAAAAGAGAACAGATTATTCTATTTTTATCAATTATTAAACAACTTGTAGATATTTCCTATGATAGTAAATTAAGCGCTTAAAATCTTCGTATACCGCATTAAAATGTGAAATGCCTCTTAATATTTTTTTTAGGAGTCCTGAAATACTAGAAATCCATCTTTTTATTTCAACTTTCAAAATTGGCGCTAAAACATCATTCAATGGCGGCCTGTATGCTTATGACGTCACTAGTGCAAAAACAAATAGTGCTGAATGTAATACGTTTTGCTTGCTTGTTGTAGTGTCGTGCGTAATCGATTATACAGGTTGTTCAGGAGAACGTGTACCATAGTGTAGGGGTGAGAGATCGAGACAATGGCGTGCAGTGACATCGGAATAAAAATAATGATAAACATAAGCTTTTCCAACTGTTTAAAGATGTTGTATTACTATAAGTAATAATTGCAAAATGTTTCCATAGATTCTTGTTCCGAGTTTGGGTTTTATTATCTATGCTGATCTTTGATCAAATCTCACGGCGAAATATGATCAAAGTTAAGTGAGTCAAATGTACGTATTACACTATTAAATATATGGGATCCAATGGATTTGATAGTGTAATACGGGCCTAAGTAGTAAATCGATAGTGATGCGTCATTTTGTGGGTTGCTTGCTATTCGCAATTACTAATGTCAATTGTCACTGTCAAAACCTTTGGTAGCAAACTCTCATGATTACTATTACTTATTCTGTGGCTTTGTTTTTGTTCTTATGACATCATTTCCGCCTTTACTTCCGTTTGAGATCACGTGACTTAAAGAAAATTTAAACACATTTTGTTTATTCAAAATAAAGGTAATCCAATGCAGAATAAATAATTTATTAATTTCATCGAGTTATGTGCTCCAACTACTATCATGTTAACGTTACACTGTATTTTATTTTAGACTGTGTCAACTACCCTATTACTACTGCCTACCAAGCGATCATATTTTACATTTTATTATGTTACTGTGTGTACCACTAGCAAAAAGCTGAGCTTTGTGAGGGCTTGTGTTTATTTCACAACCTGATTCTAGTGGTATCATCTAGTAGTAAGTAGATTAGCTACGATGTATTTGAATATTGAGTTAAATTCTGTTCCAGCGATTTACTCTTTGGTTTTCTAACAGATGGCGTTAGTAGTACCCTAATATTCTACACAATAAATACAAAATTGAGAATGTTAATTTTTGAATGGTTATATAATTATTATTTTTATCGATAACACATCTATATGTGAAGTTAAATTACTTTGTATGGCACAAAAATGGAGTAGAGTAGCCTAAATAGAGTAGAGATTGTAATAAACAACGCGCACGAGTTTCATACGACGTTTTTAAACACACTTTCGAGGCACGAATGCGATAATTTCGATACGAAAATATTGACTTGGTCTTTTTGATAGCAATAATAATCTGATTAAGAAGGTTTATAATAAAATCTTCTAAAGTTCTTTAGTAAAAAACTCTTTGGTTTGTTTTTATATGAAAAGCTATCAAAACAAACTACAATCTCCTTGGTGAGAAGTGTGGAAACCTTGTTTTTTTTTCTATTTAAAATACTAGTGCGGTAAAGTAAAAAAAGCACGAGTGCGTAGTAGACTATATTATGACACTAAAATCGGTGCATTTAAAGGCCCGTTACGAGCGAGTGTGTTGAAAATTATATTTAAAAATAATTCTTCATCGTTTCCAGGCACGTGAGTTTGTGGAAAACTTCCTAGCACGTTGCGTGCGCCCGTTCGCCGTATTGTTGCAAGTGTGCGGGCATAACCGCGCGCGGCAGCGGGACAAGCTCGCCTTGCTATTGGACGAGTTTGCTGCTCTGCAAGAAGAGGTATATATTTTATATGTACTTTCTTGTATGTTTTGTAGCCATGTTTTCTATGGCGTAATATAATATCAGCTAGGAAAATGCTATGTAAAAGAAAACAGCTTATGTAATGTAGTAAATTTGCGTTGCTTATATAATGTAGTAAACTGTAAATGACTGAACTTGGTAATATTCCATTAATGCACTTTTTTTATCTCCTGTCTAAATCCCTGCAAGCACTAATGTGTGCTTCTAGCGATTATAATAATAATAATAGTTTATTGTACCAGAAAGAAGTAATTTACAATATTGCTTATGATGTACAAATAGCTACTCCACTAGGATTCCCTGTATCGAGGTAGCTATTTTTTCTTCCCATATCTGTGCATAAAACAAAACTCAATGTTGGTCCGTACATACACAGTAATGAATAAGGTTGAAAGAATAATTATCAATATTTTGTTGAGTAGTACTATGTAGGTAGGTATGTGCTGTATCTTTTTATTGATACTATATTTTCGAAGCGCTCGTAGCGAAGTTTACTTAGCTGTTCTCAACCAATCAGCAAAGTTAAGCAACGTCGCGCGCGGTCAATAGTTGGATGGGTGACCGCTAGTGACATTACTACTGAGCGCTTCCGTGCTTCGGAGGGCAGGTTAAGCCGTCGGTCCCGGTTGTTGTCTTAGGATGGCAGTCGTTATAGCATGGTGGTAAGGCATTTTGCGAATGCCCGCCTGGCTAGCTACTACCCTCAAGTAGAAAATCGGTCGCCAAGCACCTAACGGTGTGTTCCGGCAGCTGTCCTTGAGAGCCAGTACTTCTAGGTTAGCCTGAACAACATCTTCGACCACATCATCACTTACCATCAGGTGAGATAGTGGTCAAAGGCTAACCTATCAGCCATTTAAAAAAAAATAAAAAAAAACCGTTCATATTGGGGGATGCTGTGTTCGGCTGTGGACAATCTGGTTGAAACATATGTTAAATTATTGTACTATATAACTTTCCGCAAACGAATGCCTGAATGTAATATTGACATGTTGATATATACAGGCGGAAAGCGTAGACGCAGTAGTCAGCGGAGCGGCGGGCATACCGCCTCGAGCTTGCTTCGGTACTTGGGTCCTGTATCATGTTCTTCGAGTGATGATCGCTTATCTACTATCTGGGCTGGAACTCGAATTGTACAGCGTCCATGAATACCACTACATATTTTGGTAAGCGACGTTTAATATTAAGTATTTATTAGAACACTTGGGTTTGTCATGCCGGGCTAGAATGTCACCCTCCCATCTCTACCCGTGGGTGTCGTAAGAGGCGACTAAGGGTGACACACCAGAAGGTGGGCAGCGGCGCTTTCTGAGGAACTGATTTTTTACATTGCGATCCCCAAGACGCCTGCCAAGCGTGGGGGTTATGGCAAAGGCCATAATGTGGGAGCATGTATTCAGCAGTGGACAATCCAGCTGGTACAGTATTTGAAGACAATCAGAATAAAGTTGTAGTTTTAAATTGTAAGATAAAGTAGTTGTATTTGAAGCGCTAGAGCAGCTTGCTTAGTCATTCTTAATCGACCAACTAAGTTAAGCAATTTCCGCTGCGGTTATGACTTAGATGCGTGGCCGTGGCATTACTACTGAGCGCTTCCGTGCTTCGGACTGTTGTAGTGTCTGAATAAAGGGCTTTATTATTATTATGAGAATTAATGTACCAAATCAGATATAGGCCAGGATGGTTGTTAGTGAAAATCCACTATCTATGCCTACAAGGAAACACCATTGGCGAATAAGCGTGACTTTGAATTGTTATTTACAAAAAACATAGTACAATAACATGCGCGCACGGAACTTACATTTAATGTCACATTCAGCGATCTGATCGCCGTTTTAAAAAATAAAGAAATATTTAACCAATTAAAGAATGGATGATTATGCTATGTTATATGTAATGTAATTTATCTGCCATGTAAGCTTTCTTAGCAACTCTCCATCGTGGTGGGTAACACTACCGTGTTAGATATGCCTCAAAGCGTGCTTACTGCTTAGCTTTGATTTTTTTCTGTAGAAATAATTGCATTTCAAGAATGAGATCAATCATAAGAAGCTGTTTTGAAGTTCCATACATTAAACGTCTAAAATGCATCTTAAGGTTTCAGGTTTGAGGTGCATTTATATGAGCCTTAGGAACTAATGTAGACAGCGCGGTGCAGTATCAACAAATGACTTTGCACCTGTCATGGCCAAGCGTGGTGCTTGCCATCAGGCGAGCGGCTTGTTCGTCCCATCAGTTCATACCATCTTATAGAAAAGACAAACTTGATTTCTAACTTTTTTTTTATATTGTTATGTTTGCAATATCGTTTGCTCTGCGGATTACATTACGAAATAAGAAAAATAATCCGCCGAGCTGGCGTTATTGCAAACATAACAATATTAAAATTATAAGGTTGCATCATCATTTACAAGTTTAAAACCAATTGCAAAATTGGTCTTGTTTGTAGTACAACGTAAGTTGAACTATAGATGTCGCTCCATCCCTATACGATAGTTCAATAAAGAACGAGAGGAAAAATTGGAGTTAGGAGTCATTGTCATGTTAGCTCAGTCGGTCAGAGCATACCCTGGCTATAGGGGTGGAAGGACGCGGGTTCGAAACCCGCACATGACTATAATTTTTTCTCTCGTAAATTTTTAATTTTGTAATTTGTGTTCTAACTTCCTCAACTTAAACTTGTGCCATCGCTTTATGATGATGACTGTTGACATTTTTTTTTCCAGGTACCTATATGAATTTCTATACGGGTGGCTGGTCTCCGCTTTAGGGCGGGCTGAGGGGCTCGCGGGTGAAGGCGCGAGGCGCGGGGGGGATGCAAAACGTAAGGAGAAGAAACAGAAGAAGAAAGTGCCCCCCTACGCGAGGGAAGTACTCATGTGTCAAGTCATGCAGAACTTGTGTGGCGGGTTCTATAAGGTAACAAGCTAACAAAATCACAAAACAAAATGTTTGATATTTATTTTTGCATAATCAAAGACCAGCAAATTTGATCGCTAATACAAGGAATTATTGGAATTTTAGAAGCAATGACGGCCGAGCGGTAATAGCTATGGACTGCCGTGATGCAGGTACATGGTTCGCTCCCCACCGCCGGCTTGAACTTCACCACATGGTGGTACCTACTAACTATCCCCCCTCACGTATAAATCCAAGCACCTAACAGTGTGTTCCGGGAGCAGTCCTTGAGAGCCAGTAAAATTACAGCCACGTGAGACTTAACAACTATGTCTCAAAGTGACAGGCGCAGTGCAATTAGTGACCTGTGATGAAATGCATCTATTATAGGCAGATGTTAGTCCGCTTAACATCGGGTGGACCTCGAGTTGCTCCGTCACAACAAACAAAAACCGCGCGCCTTTTATTGCTTCAAAATTAAAATCTCTAATATCAATAATAATCTCAAAAAAAATCAAAATCATCTCCCTAAAGTAGAAAATCTGTCACTATGCACCTAACGGTGTGTTCCGGCAGCTTTTCTTAAGAGCCAGTAACTCTAGGTTAGTCTGAACAACATCTTCTACCACATCATCACTTACCATCAGGTAAGATAGTGGTCAAATGCTAACCTATTAGGTATACAAAAAAAACTGTAGAAGTGAAGAGCGCAGTGCAGTGTCAAGTAGCACGAGAGTGATGTCAATTCCACTGTAACACCATTAGTAGTCACTTAGTTGTATCCATCGTTTATCCTTATCAAAAGGGCATAGAATACTGTTTCGTTTGCATTGACTTCTTATGACGAACAGACTGTAGGTCACCATGCCACCATATTCTAAAACCAAATCATTACCAACTATTTATTTAATACATTATTGCACAAAAAAAAAATGGACAAAAGGAGGACTTAATGCTAAGGCATTGTCTACCAGTCATCCAGCGAGGGTGTTTGAGAAGGTGTATCTGCATCGAGGGGTGAATAAATAGATTAAGTATGCAAAATGGAAGAAGTACAAAAGAGAAAAAAAGAAAGAAATAAGTTGTTATGATAACTATAACTACATATAATAAATAAATGCATAATGTAATATAAAATATGATAATAAATAATAATAATAGCTAATTATAAATTTTGATATAAATTGCTGTAAAATAAACCTATATAGCAATGTTCACAATAAAATGAAATGAATAAAGCGGGAAATTTTTATCAAATGCAACTAGAATAATATTACGGGCCTGACAAGGAAATTTTACTCAAATAAAAATCGTGAACTGACTTTTTAAAAGTAGCTTTTGAAGGTGATTTTCTGATATTGACCGAAATATTGAAATATGTTTAATTTATTTCCCAGGCTTTAGTTGCATTCAAGCTGCAAGGCAAGATTCGGCATCCTCATTCAGAGTTCGACAACGAAGCGGTTCGATACAAACATCGGTTCGCTCCACTGTCCGTCCTGACACCGCCTCAAGTGCACTACCACGAATTCTGTGAAATGACGCAGCCTCTGCAGTAAGTAAAAACAATTTACTTATAGCACTGTAAACTAACTTCGAATAAAACAGGAGATTCTCAATTCTGTTTTATATATTTTTTTAATGTTTGTTACCTCAGAACTCCTACATGTATACACATATATAAAAAGAAAGTATATAATTTCAATAATGAATATATTCAGGCGTTACTTTGCGGAAATCCATATTTAAAAATATAGAAATATATCTACACGATCGAGAAATTTCTCTCGTGCGCTCGTAGTGTCCAGACCTCCTGAGGATGCTTCGTGTAGAAGCGAATCGCGTCGAAAATTCATCCGGTTGGGCTGCGTAGCGTTTGTGACGTCACTTCGGCTTAACAGGAAAATTAGGCGGAATTGTCACTAGATATATTTCTATATTTTTTAAGTGTTATATTAAAATATTAATTAAATGTTTTCTTAAAATATTTGAAAAATATTTGTTATTATTATATAATTTCAGATTAGTCCCATACAAATTTCAGCAAAATCGGTTCAGTATTTTGGATAAATATGTAACTCAAATACAAACCTGTATTCTCACGACGGTGCACCCCGGTGCACCCTTTCACAGTAAATTTTTTATGCACATTTGCAAGGCCTTTGGTATGCCGGGCTAGAATGTCACCCCCCATCTCTACCCGTGGGTGTCCTAAGAGGCGACTAAGGAGACTAAGTGTGACACACCAGAAGGTGGGCAACAACGCTTTCTGAGGAACTGCTATCTCACACTGTGATCCCCAAAACACTGGACAAGCGTGGGGATTAAGGCTATACCCCCACCCCCATAAATGGGCAGGCTGTGTGTGAGTGTGAGTGGCCAATCCAAAAAAAAAATCATCTATAAATGTTTGTTGGGACTAGCAGAAGTCAACCTTAAGGCTGAACTGGCCGCCCCGGTCTCCATACAAACGTCGTAGGGTGATTACTCCCTTATTTGAGGATTTAGGTCCAAAACAAAGCATGATATCGATTGATCTCGTTATTAACTAGGCTTGTATGATGCCTAAACTTTAATAAAATATTCAACTTGATAATTATGAGCCTTAATTATCTAACTTACAACTTAATTATCTTTTTAAAAATTTTGGCATCATACAAGCCTAGATAATGACGATATCAATCGGTATTATGCTTAAGTCTGGACTTAAAATCTCAAATAAGGCAGTGATCACCCTACGTTTGTATGGAGAAGTGACTGGCCAGTTCAACCTTAAGATAAATATATCTTGTGATTATTGGCACTAATTTTACTGGTAAGCCGTAAAGATACGGCTTCACTATCATGTGTATAGTAGTATTCATTATTTGTGTTTAATTTTTCTTCTATTTTTAGGTACGAAAACCCTGTGATATTATACCTTGGCGGTTGCAAGCACTTCCAACAAGCGCGAACACTACTGGAAACCATCACTACACCTGACCAAGAGGTGAAACTTTATAATAATTTTAGCACTGCCTAGAAGTTAAGGTTTTGAAGCAGCAATAACCCAGTGGTATTGGACTGTCATGCAGCAGGTCCATGGTTGGTATTCCACCGCAGGTTTGAGTGGTCGCGTGGTATCGCTTCGGCATGGTGGTGGCATATTGATAATGCCAGCCTGGCCAGCTACCAAATACCTTAAGGTACACCTTAACTGAGAGGACAGCTGCCGGAATATATTCCTGTAGCTATCCTTGAGAGCCAGTAATTCTAGGTTAGCCTGAACAACATCTTCGGCCACTCCATCACTTCTCTTCAGTAGTGGATTAAGAGTAGCCTAACAGCTATGAAAAAAGGTTGAAAATGAAATCACATATGGTTATATATAGGTGAGATACTGGACAAAGACTTACCTATCATATGTAAGAAAAAAGATTAAAAGTACCTCTTCACAAAACCTGTGCTTGCAAGCAGGGAGGGATAAATAAGGGAAAAATCCACCAAATGGATCATATCACGTGGGATCTTTTATTGTTTACAAATTTCTCAAAAGATTAAATGAATCAACTCAATTGGTGTATATTCCCTCGCCTACTCGCATACCTTTGGTTAAAAGTCACCCAAATCCTAAATTTTCTGTTACAGATAACGGACCTTCTCAAAGTAGCCAAAACAAATTTCGTTGTATTGAAACTTTTGGCCGGCGGTCACAAAAGGGACTCCACTACGCCACCGGAATTCGATTTCTCTGTACATAGACATTTTCCTATCATTAAACTTGTATAAACTGTATAAAATCTGAACAAGTTATTCATATAATGTGAATGGTAAAGTGAGAGTTAGTAATGACGCTAAAGGAGCATGCGAGGAAGTATGGACCGTAGCAAGTCTAAATCCATGGTCTGCATGCGTCTCAAGGAAACAGGCGTGACTTAAATTATGTATAAATTATTAATATAACATCCAGTAATGATGAAATATTTAGGTGTAGAATGGATTATATTAAAAAGGCATTGTTTAATTTCTAAGTTAACGAAAATATGTAACGAAATTTTATTGCTAGTCAGTAAATGAGGATGAAACATGATTACTGTTAATTTTGGTATCTTGTATGGAGGCGGTTAAGCTCTTAACTAAAAGGTTTTTCATCAAGAACTTTATTTTCTAAAACAAAATAAGTAAAACAAAGAATTTAGATGAAGATGATTCAAATTTTTATTGTATTAAGAGGACAAAAGTTTGGCAATTATGAATGAAAAATTATGTCTGTCAAATTTCCACCACGAGCACACTGACAGATGTCGATTCTTTCATCAAAGTTTTTAATTACTTTTTGGCAAAATAAACTAAATTTGGGCCTATTATTGATGACGTGTATATCACTGACTGATTATCGACCGACGAAGATTATGTCAGCGTGCTCGTGGTGGACATTTGCCAGATA
The DNA here is from genome assembly GCA_963890685.1 of Plagodis pulveraria. Taxonomy (NCBI): domain Eukaryota; kingdom Metazoa; phylum Arthropoda; class Insecta; order Lepidoptera; family Geometridae; genus Plagodis; species Plagodis pulveraria. The sequence continues at coordinate 11,690,448 of OY982951.1, forward strand.
TAATTTTTCATTCATAATTGCCATACTTTTACCTTCGTAATACAATAAAAATTTAAATTATCTAAATTCTTTGTTTTAGAAAATAAAGTTCTTGTTGAAAAACACTTTATATTCCAACTTCACTGAAGTCTTGGTTTCAAATCGTCCACAGCAGGGTGGTAAGGTATTATGAATTCTCGTAGCTTCAAGTTAAAAATTAAGCTATTAAGTGTGTTTGGATAGTTTCTTTTTGCAATAACGCATGTTCTGCGAATTAAATTACAAATTTACGAGAGGAAAAATTATAGTCATGTGCGGGATACAACGTCAGTTGAACTGTCGCTTTATCCCCATAAGATGGGAGGAAAAATAAGAGTTTTGAGTCAAAGTCATATCAGCTCAGTCGGTCAGAGCATACCCCGCTATTGATGGGCGGATGACGCGGATCCCGCACATGACTATATTTATTCCTCTCGTAAATTTGTAATGTCCTTGAGACCCCGATTCTATTCAAGGCCTAACATGTATATCATCTTTAGCACATCATCAATTGCCAATATGCCAGATAGTGATAAAAGCCTATCAAAAAATAAACAAGAAATTCAGTAGGATCATAAAAGTCTCTTCAAATGTTGTCTGAGGTTTTCGCGATTATTACACATGGTAATTAAACAACTTTAAACGGTTTAAATCGCGTATATTTATTATTAATTTTGTCCCGACGACGTTTCATACACTTTGCAGTGATTGTGGTCACGGGTTGACGTCTCTTCTGTTATCTGTACCAGTTTTGGGATATATTGTATGTATTCTTTCTCATTTTTACACACATGTAAATCGACTACCTACTCTGTTCTTTGTGTATAAAATATAGTGTTATTTGATGTAAGAATGTGCAATAAAAGAAGACGTCTGTTACCAGGTGATGCATCGGTTAAAAACTGCCATAACAGTACTTCATTAGTGCCCAGAAGTTAGAATTAGTGCCTTCATAGTTAACGATGTCTCACCTTGACAAAGCTTTAAGATAATGCTAATCGTCCCCGCTTAAAATACAAGACTTGGATGTGGTGTTTTTTGGCACTAATGAGATTTTACTGAATAGGAATCTAAGGCGTATTTCTGCGCTTTGTGTACGCAGCTTTTGTCTAATTCAAGTGAATTCGGTAAAGCTACGTCACCCCAACGAGTAGCCATTATTTTCTGCAAAATCAGCCAAAAGATAAAGATTATTTTATTTGCATAAATATGCGTAAATACACAGTAATGCATTATTGATGTTCAATAAAAGTAAAATATTCACACGTTAAAAGGCGTACAAACATTTGAGATACAAAGGCATGCAGGTAGATTTAACAAGCATACATAATTTGAAGAAAAATATAATTCACAAAAAACAAAAAATAAATAAATTATAATACATAGCCAGTCAGTCACCTTTAGGTAATGTTTAAATAACATTTTTAATTAAAATTAATGTCATTAACTTACAGGGGATATATTTAAACTACTACTGGATCTACATGGTTCATCCATGTAGGTCCAGTGGATTTGTTCATATTGGATTTTTGCACTTATTATAAGTTCCTAGCAAATTTTTAGAAGATTAATTGACGTTAAGGAGTGATTTTGCTGAAACCAACAGTAAACTTGACACAGTAGACCTTGGCAAAGCTATACTCGTAGTTATAAAATATGTTTTTATTTATCAAACTTAATTGCTTTGGTAATTTAAGTGGTTAACTTTTATATATGGAGTATGAATAATTGCCAAGTTTGGTCAATTCTGTTGGCTGGATTCAGTTCGCCGGCGTGGTTTACATGCTGGACGAAACGCCATCTTGTAATATATCTTTACTATGGTGGCACTAATTCAGATTTTTACAAACTAAATAATCCCTTTTGGTGCGGATTCTCAGTGATATATAGAATAAAAATAAGTATGTTTTGTAAAATTTTAACCACATCGGAGATTGGTGGCATCGCCCTGGTAATGGACTCATAAAAGATGAAAGTGCTCAGTGTTTTATTTTCTATGTCTTGTTGTATCGTTTTTTAGGCAGCTTATTGTATCAGCCGTATTGTCCACTGCTGAACACGGCCTCCCCCATTAAGGGGGGATAGCCATAGTCCTCAGAAGTCGTTGCTGCCCACCTTCCGGTATTTCACTCCTAGTCGCCTCGTCGTCACCCACGGGTAGAAATGGGGAACGGTTACAATCAAACCTGGCACCCCACGGGGTAGCTTTAGGCAGCTTATGTAGTAAAAATTTCAGTAGAAACAATCTGAATTTCTGTTCAACTGTGGATTACATCAGATTGAAGCACCAACTTACATTATCACAATGTACATAGATGCGTGCATCAAATTTTTACATAAAAATACCTATAATTGAACAGACATGTTAAATTTAATGGTTGTCATTCGCAAGCGATGTATTAATTTGCGTTTTAGTGTGAACAGAATAAGAACAACAATAATAATGAGAATTTAAAATGTAGAATTTTGTTAGATACGATATCAGTATTCTTCTGTATAATGACTTAATGACGCATAAAACGTTTCTATATTAGTAAATCAAAACAATATTAATATACGTAATAAAAATTTATTGCAAGAAAGCATTATGATTAAAGTAGGTAACGTAAGCACCTATTATATAAATATAGTATTGATTATTCAAAATTAATTTACTAAATAATGTTGCTCTATTTGGAAACATATATACTTAACCTACTTAACTATAAAACCTGTGAACTTTCTCTTACGGGCCTGGATAACTGCGATCGGCTTAACATCAAAGCGCTCCGTCACACAGGCTTACAGTAAATTAAAGAACAAGAAATTACCCTTGTAATTTATTGTTCTTAAATTTTCTTTCTCATATTCCAATTAACTGCCCATTGTGTATGTGATGCGAGTTGTGTAAATCCCCATTCAACCCCTACTGATAGCATACTTGCTACTTTTTTATATTGCTGATGGTAACCCTTTGAACACAATCTCACCTGATGGTAACCTAGAATTACTTACTAGCTCTCAAGTACAACTGCCGGAACACACCGTTAAGTGCTTAGCGATAGATTTTCTACTTGAGGGTGGTTGATAGCCAGGCGGGCATTCGCAAAATGCCATTCCACCATACGGTGAAGCTCATGCTCTTGGCGGGATTCGAACCATGGACCTGCTGCGTGGCAATCCATAGCCAAAGCCATCAATGCTTCAGAGCTGCTGCTGTATGTTACTATTGGCATACAGCATACTTGTTTCTAGTAGAGGTTTAGCAAGCATAGTAGCGTAGTACAGCATTTATCAATAGTGCTTTTGTTAACAACAAAAAGGTGCTTTGTTAATTAGAATATATAAGTGCTTATTTGTATAGTTTTGTAATCTTATAATTTTTTTAACTATATCGCAGTCACAAAACAGCAGGAGGTAGGTACAAAATATTACCCAAACTTTTCGTTACGGTCACAAATTTTAACAACGTAACTTTATTGCCAATAATAAAATAAATACATGGACCTATTTATAATAGACGCTACATCTCAAACGAGGATAGTCGACCAGTGCAGGTACGCCGGCCGGCATACTCTCCCCCACACGCAGCTGGGCACTCGTAGAGATTACACGCGCTTTACATTCGAAAATAGTGTTATTATCAATAGATCAATAGAATACACAATTTTCGTACCTGCACTGGTCGACTATCCTCGTTTGAGATGTCGAGTCTAGTATATATAGTTTAATGAATAAATATTACCTATATCCGTGTTATGATAACATTATTATACCTTGTAAAGATAGGAATGAGATTATGATATGAGATCTAACTTATTTCTTTTTTGTAGAACGAAAATGCAATAACAATATATAATGAAAATAACAATTGACAAAAATTTGATGACCACCGAATATGAGGTTTGAAATTCACGCGTGTTATAAAATTATGTTATATTATTTTTTAATCCAACTGCCCCATGCGCCTTGGCTCCCTTGATAATCCGTTTTGACGTAGGGTTAGTGAATTTTCGCTATAAGGGGACGAAATATTTAGGCACGCTTATAAAAAATTAAAGGGCTTAAATTAGCTATTCTCACTTGGATCAAATTAAACTAGCTGACAGAACTATGCAATCAAAGCTCTGTGTAGCCTTTTTGTGAATATTTCTCTAATATGTTATAAGTATGTCTGAATGAAGCACAGCGCAGCTGATTAAGCTACGATGATATTCATACATTATTCTTCATCTTCAGTATCTGCATCAGAGACATCTGTATAACAATCGTTTTCTAAAGTTTTCACCCTTAGGAAGTCCGTTGTTTGAGGGCCTGAAATACAAATAATTAAATAAGTACCTTTTTTTTAATGGGGTTGTGACGGAACTTATACCTACCTACCTGATTTTAAGCGGTACCCAGATATATTTCGAAATGCACTGCGCCTATACTAGACCCACAGTTGTTTCTGTAATTTTATCATTACATACTGGCTCTCAAGGACTGCTGCCGTAACACACTGTTGGGTGATTGGCGACAGATTGCCTACTTACGAAGTGGAAATTTCTTAAAGTCTAGCCTTTGACCACTGTCTGACCTGATGGTAAGTGATGATGTGGTAGATGTTGTGCAGGCTAGCCTAGAATTATTGGCTATCAAGAACTGCTGCCGGAATACACCCTTATGTGCTTCACGACAGATTTTCTATTTAAGGGTGGTAGCCAGGCGAGCTATAACGACTGCCATCCTAAGAATAACAGACGGTCCGACGGCTAAAAGTGCTCTCCGAATCACGGACTCGTTCAGTACTAAGTGCAACTAGTGGTCACCCGTCCAATTCATGACCGGCGGACGATGTTTAACGTTGACCCTATTAACAAGACCTCGCTGTTTCTGCCTGTATGTCCGTTAATCCATAACAAGCACTATCACAATATGGAACCCGCTGCCAGGTGCAGTATTACCGAACAGACGACTTGGATCCTTCAAGAAGAGAGCATATTCTCTCTTCAAAGGCCGGCAACGCGTCCTCGACCTCTGGTAGGTATTGCGGATGTTCGTGGGCGACGGTGATCACTTTCCACCAGGTGAGCCCATTTACCCTCCTATCTCATAAAAAAATAATTTCCGGAATAGTATAATAAATAAAAGAATACACAAGTACACCTGTAGTAGAAATATTGTTTAAAATGTAAATACCTTCTGTATAGACAGTGTTTGCGCCAAAATCTTGTATGGGTGTAGGCGTGACAGCTCGCTCGATGCCCGACGCTGTATTCTCATCGGCCTCGTCGTCGCTATCCACTATTATTTCTTCCTCTTCACATTCTTCCACCTGGTTGCAAACAATTTGCAATCATTCAAAACATTTCTACTAACTTACAGTTTATTTTTTATTGCTAATAGGTAAGCCTTTGACCACAATCTCACCTAATGGAAGTGATACGAGGGGTCGAAGGTGTGGTGAGGATTAACTTAGAAAATTTTAGGCCTATCGCTTTGCTTAGTATACTCTCTAAAGTTCTTGAAAAAGTCGTCAATAAACGACTGGTCTCCTATTTAGAAAGCCATCGCATACTCTCCGACAGACAGTTTGGCTTTCGGAGGGGTAGGTCAACCGAAGACGCATCTTCACTTTTAGTCAACCTGGTGTCGTCTCGCTCTCGTTGAAAATGATGACAACTGTGCTGCTGTTTTTTTGGATCTAGCAAAAGCGTTTGATACCGTTTCTGTTGGCCTACTTCTCAAAAACTTGGAATCCGTCGGGATAAGAGGACTAGCTTTAAACTGGTTTCGTAGTTACTTATCAGATCGTAGGCAGTATGTCAGAATTGGTTTTCATGCTAGCAACAACTTATAACTTAATTTCGGAGTGCCACAGGGTAGCATTCTTGGCCCAACACTCTTCACGCTGTACATAAACGACATTGTAAACTGCCCCTTAAAGAATGGCGAAATTGTGACTTACGCAGATGACACTGCCATTATCTATCACGGTAAAAGTTGGGAACAACCACGCAGAGGAAAATCTTGCCAAAATTGCAGAACTATTAGATAAGAACTTGCTCACACTTAACGTCAAACCAAGTAAGTACATAGCTTTTTCAAAACTTGTGTTAATATTAAAGACTGTACGGTATTTTCATGTAAAAAGAAGTAAGAGAATTTGTTATGAAGCTTTCGTACGATGAAACCGAGGAACTTATTTAATACACAATGTCAAGCATGAGTAAATCAAAATACCCATAAAGCCCTTTCATCATTCAAATGTTCACACTTTCTCTCACACAATGACACACATAGCCTGTTACATACTTTCACACATACACACACACAGACACACACACCCACACACACACACACACACTCTCTTACATACTTCCACACTATCCATAATTCTTTCAATCATTACTCTTTCATACTTTTTTCGATAATATTACAGACATATGCTTCAAAAGTTCACGTATGCTTATTAATTGGAGTAATTTAAGTAGAACAGTTCAACCTCACCACTATTCGCATCTTGAAGGGAGATTTTGAATTACAATTATTACTTAACATAGAATTTCCCCATCACTTACTAGACTTGTTAATCTTATTTATTATGTATAACGTTTTATTACACCTATTCTTTTTGTGTAAATATATGATTTCTGTAAATTCACACTCAGAGCCCCAAGATACAGGCTCACGCTTAGTTTGGGGCTCGCTAGTAGCCACAGCTTGAATAATGTAAACCATGGATCAGACAAAGTGTAAATAGGTTAAGCTATTCTTTCAGGCAATAAACATTTATTATTATTATTATTTTTATTATTATCACTGGCTCTCAAATACAGCTGCCGGAACACACCGTTAGGCGCTGGGCGACAGATTTTCTACTTGAGGGTGGTAGCTAGCCAGGCGGGCATTCGAAAAATGGCCTTCCACCTTGCAAACCTAAGTATTATCCAGCTACAAAATATATCATTATTAATAGTTAGATCCAGCGGCATTCTATAAGTACAGATACTTTTATACATAAAAACACACCGAACAACAGTTAAACTCACAAAGGAAGTAGTCCCAATCTTAGCCGCTGGCGACGAAGCGCCTTTGATTGATTAAAATCTACATTATAATCAATACTGTCACCACGACCTCTAGGTCGTCGAGGAGCCGCACGCGTAATTTTGCTCATATACCTACTTACATGGATTATGTGAATGTCGAACGACTGTTGCTTGTTTTTGAAATCAAGGAGTTGAGCCGAAGTGGGTCTTTTCGACGATCCCGGGAAAGGTTTGCTTGGTGATGGAGTGCCTTCATCAGGGTTTCCTTCGGTGACCTGATAGCCACCTTCTAAGTTCAGTGCTAAGCTCGGATTCCCTGAGGACCTCCTGCGGCGAAGCTGACATTCTGGTTCTTCTGCCATGACGTGTTATGGTCGATTATTCTGAAATAGAAGAGGGTTCCAGCTTGAGGGTGTATGTACAAGCGGAGCATTCAAAATAGCACAGCATGGTGATCGGGCAATTACATTAGGCTTGTAGATCTCAAACTCACCACCAAAGATAGGCCGTTCTCTGCCACAGATAAGGTACAAGTACACCGTACCCTAACCTCTAGCTCTAGTCTATTAACCTTTACAAATAATGAATTAAGTGAATGGGTAGATTCAGTGAATATAAGTGAATATCTAAGTAAGAACTTCGATGTTATTTTGCGTTCTTATATTATTATCATACTCTGTACCGTTAATTAAGTATAATCCCTAGTGAACTACTCGTCAGCCATCCAAATTACTTGCTTAGTAACTTGTAGTTTAATGTAAATATTTGACACGTGTCGGGATGTATTTCAATGTTGGGCAACGAAAGAGGCGGCTGTTGTGCATAATTATGACAGAGATAAAAATTTAGTGTATAAGGAAAATTAGTATGTATGTACATATATTAAGATCTATATTAGAAAATTGAGAAAATGAAAGTAGCACCAGCCGCAGAAAAAAATTAAGAGTTCCTAATTTACTAACGTGGAATGGGGATAGTGTTTTATGGGATTACCATGAGAAGGGGTGAAACAAACAACAAATATAGTGCTTAATTGGAATAAAGATGAACATGGAGTCAATGTTATCCGAATAAGATATGTAAAGACGGGAAGGATATGTGTATAGAAGTTGTCAGTACTGTGATGACCTAATAATATATAGTGGGATAAAAATACTTGTACCGACCCCAGTTAGACATAAAGACAGGATGGTGGATCAATAACTTAACTGAGTTAGGTAAGTTGGTCGTGTGAGCAATGATAAGCACGCGTAAGTAGGCTAATTGGTTGATACAATAAGTGAAGCCTAGCGTTAACAATTCTTGAATGCAGCAAATTCTACACATGTTCTTTTGTGCAAAATAGGTTAGCCTTTGAACACTATCTCACCCGATGGTAAGTGATGATGTGGTCCAAGACGTTGTTCAGGCTAACCTAGAAGTACTGGCTCTCAAGGACAGCTGCCGGAACACACCGTTAGGTGCTTGGCAACAGATTTTCTACTTGAGGGTGGTAGCTAGCCAGACGGGCATTCGCAAAATGCCCTACCACCATGCTATAACGACTGTCATCCTAAAACAACAACCGGGACCGACGGCTTAACGTGTCCTCCGAAGCACGGAAACGCTCAGTAGTAATGTCACTAGCGGTTACCCATCCAACTCATGACCGGGGGCGACGTTGCTTAACTTTGCTGATCGGTTAAGAACATCTAAGTAAACTTCGCTACGAGCACACATTAAAAAATGATACGAGTGGACTCTCTTACCGTGGCGCAGTCAGCCGTTGACATGAGGGATAGGCTTACCGAACCTATCGAACCAATTTACCAACATCTATATCCACATCTTACAATTAGTAGCCGATGAGCAAAGACAAACAGTCTTGTAATTCCTACTTATGAAACCAGCGTGGTAGCCCAAGTGAAAAGCTACCCAAGTTTGATATACCACCAATATTTCTGATTCCTTTTTCAGTAGCCCAAGTGAAAAGGTATGACTTACCACCAATATATCTGATTCCTTTTTCAGTAGCCGAAAATGTAGTAATTCTTAGTTTATTTCTGGTCTCTGACCATAAAAACAGGTGATCTAAGCCGTGACTGTAGGCTACTAAGTAGATTGGGGCCCGCGGACGGGGCGAAGCCTTACATGATAATCTGCACTGTTTTCTTTCAGAAGTCACCAACTATTTACGGTTTTCTTATAACACTCAGGTTCTCTAACAAAAACTCATAGTCATAGTTATTTATTTGTAAAAAGCATACAGAGTTTTAATAGGTAGGTACTTGTATTAATATACTCATAATTTAATAAATGACATATTCAAGCGATTCTATCTAAGTAGAAAGTCGTGTTTGGACAGAATCTCTTTAAGCCTACATATATGTATCAAGTAACTATACTGAACAGTAGTTCACGATTCTTATCAAAAGCACAGCAGAAAGGTTAGGTGTAGAAATATGGAATGTGTACTGTGGCAGGGGGGCCTGACGTCATCGTAAAAGTAGCTAGTTAATGGTTAGAAGTAGCTAATAGCTGTTAATTGTGGCGCTCTATGTGGGAGGCTATTGTTTTATGATTTTGAAGACTGTCGTCCTTGTGATCATCAATTGAAATAAAAAAAATTGGTACCATATATATGACCATAATAAATCTTTTAATTTTACAATTATATTTAGCCTGTTCTGCCACGTGGGTGCCGGGGTAGAATTGCACCACTACATATCTTCCTGTGGTAGGCGTATGAGGTGAAGAAGGGAAAAATACCTTAGCAGCGGTTTTTTTGAAGCGCTTGTAGCGAAGTATTCCGTCCGTCCGTCGCGGTCATGACTTGGATGGGTAACCGCTCTAGTGACATCCCGCCTGGCTAACCACCACCTTCAAGTAGAAGATCTGTTGCCAAACACCTAATGGTGTGTCCTGACAGCCAGTAATTCTAGGCTAGGTAACAACATCATCGACCACATCATCAGTTACCATCACGTCAGATAGTAGTCAAAAGCTAGCTTATCAGCTATTAATTTAAAAAAATAGTCTACTGACAACTACTACTGCGATCCCCAAGACGCCTATCAAGCGTTGGGATTATGGCAAATACTCCAAATAGGGGAAATCTTGTTCAACGGTGGACGCTCCGGTTGTTGTGATGAATTACTTGATGAGAAAATACTCGTATCATAACTACAGTTATATTAATGTAGGCAATATCTTAAGTCCTAACTACTCGTTGCTTTAGCTAAGATCTTTAATAGACCAAACTCCTCGATTGTTTTTTGTTATGCCTATAATATTGATATACTGGCAAGACATGCAATAATTATCGATTGGGAAAATTAGGCTAACATCAGCAAAAAATAGCATAATGCAAGAGTTTTGGACTACGTATATACGCATGTCTGTGAGAAAGCACATCATATACAAAGAATTATGAGTTATGACGGTCATGTCATACATGCCACTAGTGCACACGGCTTCGAACAGTTTTAAGATTCCATGTAGCATTGCTATTTATTTAAGCCAGGAAAAACCTAGCTAAAGATTAGCAAGGTAGATATTGCTAAATGAAGTGATTAACCTTGTAAAATCTACCTAAGAGTACTTACGGTTTTCCTTATTGCAATAGATCTGGGGTGCGATTTTGCTATAAGAATAGAGTCATAAAAATCATAGCGACATATTTCACACATACGATTTATCTTTAATAATGAAAAGCAAATTCTTGTGTTGACAATTGATCGCCTTAGATACAGAGTTTGAATCGGGGTAAGGAAACTTTATCTACTTCTGATACAATATGTATGACATTTTCCTGTTAGTAAATTACTTAGGCACCTCTTTAATTGTGAGAAAAATAATCTACTCGGAGACTGCTATTTTCTTTGTAAAAGTAACAGAATGGAAACCCATGTTACCTAGTTACTACTTATTTTAAACGCAAATGCGTTCTGTGTACTTGTATTGGCCTTGGTACCATTTTCAAATTACGTTTAGAATTACCAGTTCAACAAGGCATTGCATGTTAGTAGTCCTCGGAAAACTTAAAATAAGCTTATCTATTGCGTCTGTATATTTGATTATAGGTACCTCGTTGTTAAGCACATAAACATGAACGGAGGTCAGCTACACTTATTTTGTAGAGATTAAGACACAATTTAGAATAGGATTTAAAAGTGTATCTGCATCTTGATACTCGATGCTGGTTAAAACTTGGATACATTTTGAAACCGATGTTACTAGACTAGACTGAGGAAATTGTAGTTGCCTATATGGACGCCTATATGGATGTCTATGGTAATGAGCTCATTGTAGTAAAATGCACTTTGGGATATTACCATTAGCTTACTCACGCCTCAAGCATTGGTTGCATCACTCTCCCTCGGCAACTATACTACTTAGTATTTCGGGATAAGAAAGTCCATGGCACATCTCAGGTCCTAAGGATGTATATCGTAAAACAGCGACACGCACAACCTAATATAACACATTATGACATTTCGTTACGTTGCGTGCATTGTTATAGATGTCACGAGTAGAAAGATACTCGGGTAATTAAATAGGTTGTCACGAGCATTAAATTACGAGTGGTGATAGAGTCGGAGCGGATGCAGGCAACATTGAATAAATCCTACGTTTTATCGCCATGACAAGAGGACCACCAGACAAATATGAAAAGTAAAAAAACCCATACAAGCCTAAATATACTATTTCTATAACTTCACGCCGTGCAATTAATAATTTAATGTCATGTCACAGGTACATAATGCACTGTGTAACAATTGATGTTCTTGTGTTGTCCGTTGTGTTGTAATAGTTAGGCGGTCGATTTAATCAACTTCGGATGAGTGGGATAGGAGTAGGCACATGATGATTGTGATTTGACCGTGTAATTACGAACTCCCTTTTATGTTTACATCGATGGGTAACTTTTTATGCACGAAGTCGTGATATCTTTACCAAATGTTTATTATATCTGCCACTTGTGAGGATTCCCAGGTCCAATGCTAAAGTGTATACCTATATTTTTCGTTTGAATATGTAAGTATGATACAGGCAAAGTTTACATCTACATGTGACAATTTTGGGCACGTGTTATACCAATTATATAAATAAGTAAACTAAATAGTTTTTAAGTTAGCGCATATACTTGTATAATTATACTTTGTTAACCCGATTGTCCACTGTCAGCAGTGACAGACACAGCCTCCCTATTAAAGGGGGTTTGCCGCAATCCCCACGCTTGCTTTAGTCGGAGTCTTGGGGATCGCAATGTAAGATATTGGTTCCTCAGAAGGAGCTACTGCCAACCTATGCCTCTTATGACACTAACGGGAAAAGTTGGGGGAAGGCGGGCAACTTTCCGGCCCGGCGCCTTACGGAGATCGTATTTTTACTGGAAATTTGTTTCAAAATGATTCCCAGTTGACACTGGTGGTGTGTTGTTAATTAATTAAGACAACCGAGTTTTTAACTTACTTGCCGGGTTATAAAATTGCGCTGCACATTTCTTCCTGTATGAGTCGTAAGAGGTGATGAATATAAACATACCAGTAGGTGGAAAGCAGCGCATTCTGAAGAGCTGCCATCTTATACTCGATCCTAAATACGCCACCTAACGGGGAGGCATATTTTCAACAGAGGACGTCATGCGGCTGCTAGGTTTCAAAGCAATCTAAAAATTATTGTAAAAATCGCCTAAACCAGTATGCACAAATTTTCCTGCGCCTTACCTAAACGGATATTTGAAATATTTATTTCAGTCTGCCTCAAAGACCTCAACTACGGCTGCTTGAATGCTGCTAGAATATAGATTGAATATAGCTTGCTATAGCTTGAATGCTGCAACTTTCAGCGAGAACAGTAAATACCTGTGAGCAGGCTTGTTTAATTTTAGGTGTCAGAAAGAATTAAAGTTTGCTTTCACCCTGACTGTAATGAGGTGAAAAATTGTGTTTCACTCGGCAGCAAAGTTATGTTGTGCCTCGTATCTTTGAAACCCTCGTTATGCTCAGAACTCTTCTACTTTTACTAATTGAACCCACACCCTTCGTTCAATTGTAGAATCCTTCGCTTCCTAAGATTTTTATACAAATATACTCACGCCAAACATCAAATTAGGGTTGCTTATAAGACACAAAAATTATCTCACTGGGAACAGGTACAAGAAGGACCTTGTTAATTAATAAGTTGGCATCGTCAGGACCACTACGTCCTTACTTATGAATGAAATTCTATTGTTATCATTGTCGCTGATGCCAATGGGTTAATGTATTTATTTACTGCTTTTCAAATTATTCTCCATTACATTATAAGCAATTTTCATTTGTTTAAACCAATTTAAAAAAAATTAAGTTCAGTGGTCTGAGGGCACGAATTTCACGTGAAGGTTGAAAGCTATCACGGTCTATTCTGGGCGCTCCGTAATTATTAAACCCCTCATCAAATCCATTCTAAGAAACATAAATATGCCGACAGTTGTAAAACAAAGGAAAACGGATTCTTTGTTTACCCTTTTTGTAATACCCTTTTACACTCTAAACGAGCACCAAGAAGGGAACCATAAAAAGTTGCAGTGCATACATAAAACCTTACTGTCGCTAATCCGCTATCAATAATGTATGTATTTAGGTAATATCTAGTATCTCTTTTGCGCATATTAATAGTAGCAGCCTAGGTACATTTTTGCCATAATTGGTGTGTCCTACATTACAGTTGAGGCCAAGAATAATATAATAAATACCTGTTGGACAACTTTACGATAACTATAATGATAATTAAGATCAAAGAATATTAACAAGTCATCATACGGTGGTCTTAGTTAATACATAAATTACCTGATTTTATATCAATCTGAATACATATATTAATAGTTATTTTCACCTAACAAGCCCGGGAAGGTGTTGTTTATCATTTGAAATATGCGTGCTTTTTATTCGCTAGCGTGGAAAATGTGTTTATAAATCGAACTTTTGCAGCGTCAAATAACAACTTTGCAGCATTGCATAACAGATAAATATTGTTATGCATGATGTAAAAATTATATTTGGTGCAAGTAATAATATTGTTAACTGAAGAATCGAAGGATGTGCGTAAATGAGCGTAACAAGCATTACAACGGAATGAGACCCATAATAAATTTTCTGCAGAGAATTTTTCACCTCAATACAGTGCGGAAAATGGTAGGTGCAAACTATGCGCATTATACCATGAATTACCCCTAAAACCCATTGACCTATATATACTAGACGCGACATCTCAAACGAAGATAGACGACCAGTGTAGGTGTGCCGGACGGCATACACTCCCACACTGTATAAACATGTATTCACTTGTTGGTCAATGCTAAAACCATGAAAAATATTAAAACATACATTTATTCGTAACAAATGTTATAAATTCTGTGAATACTCAAAAAAAAAATTCAGATATTGTGAAAACTCTACTTTGAAACGCGCGTTTTACATTATTAAATAGGTATAATGAAAATATATATTTGGTATATATTTGAATTTCCCGCCAAAGACGACAGCGTTCGCCTTCGTCTACACTAATATAATAATGAGGAAAGATTTGTATTTTGGTATGACACGAATAAACTTAAAAAAACTACTGGACAGATTTTGATGAAAGTTGATATGGAAATAGTTTGAGACCCGGGGAAGGACATATGATACTTTAAATCCAATTGCGCTAAAAGAGGTTAATGGATTTGCGCGATAACCGAAATAAACGCAGTCGGAGCCGCGGCCGGAAAGCTAGTTATTAATATAGTCAATTGAATTATTTTTTATTTAAATTCAAAATTAATACTCTTTGATAAGATCCCGAAAAGTACGCATAATTTGAATTTTATCATCCATTGAATGATTTATTTTATAACAAAAAAAATTCAGTCTTATTTATAAACGCCACTTAAATTTTAAGCGGTACTTATCCGCTGTTAAGCAAAATTTCTTACTTATAAACGCTACATAACTTTATCGAGTACATACTATGAATAAATTCATTCTTAATCTTAGAGTACATACCTAAGCTTTGCTTAAATCAGCTGTCAAATTAAACACCGTCCCACACTTTTTTTAAATAGCAAGATGGCGCCCATATTTCAGATCAGCTGTTTGTGTTATTATTGAGGTTATTGATAAGAAGGCAAACAAAACTGTAATCAACACGACATCCTCTGTTAATGAATCGTATAATATATATCAAGTAGAAACATATAATGGATGATGAAATGAAAATTATGTATACTTTTCGTAATCTCATTGAAGAGCATACCGCAGCTACAGTTCCTGACTTAAGAATATAAGGACTGTGCCTTATTTTCCTACTGGATGTAATAAAATGCAACTTGGGTAAAAATGTGCCCATTAATACAAAATAATATGAGTGTAGGTTTTTCCGTAAACCATTATTCACGTTGATGTGAGTAGGGTGTTGCTGAACGTTGGGTGCAAAAGGTGCAAGTTCTCGATACAATTTTAATGTTACGATAATGACCCGAAAGGTAGCGGATGTACCTGCTACCTCAAGTTGGTTGTCAATTATAAAATCGAAGCCAACGCTTTTTACAATTATGTTCTTGTGTTGTGGTGCATGGCGACAGATTTTCTACTTCAGGGTTGTCGCTAGCCAGGCGGGCATTTATTTCGCCAAACAAATTCGCCAAATGCCCTTCCACCATGCGGTGAAGCTCAAGTCCGCGGCGGGATTCGAACCATGGACCTGCTGCGCGGCAGTCCATAGCCAATGCTACTGAGCCATGACTGCTTCAAGTTCTATGTGTTGTAAGCGAAAACATATTTTAGATATGTTGTTGCTACTCGTATCAGATCCGATGATCGAACTTATAGTAATTTTCTTATCAACTAGCTGCGCCTCGCGGTTTGGCCCGCGTAGACAATTTTTTAAACAGAAGCATTATTTGAAAGTCTGTTAAAAAACCGTCCAAGTGTCGTACAAACACAAAGTGTACCGTGAATCGTTATTTACTTTGACGCTTGTACGTAACATTTTAATTTCAAATTGTATTATTTTCTTTTCTTTTTTTTTATACCTAACTGGGTAGCACTTGACCAGTATCTCACCTGATGTTAAGTGATGATGCCATCGACGATGGAGCGCGCTTACCCAGAAGGTATCTATTCACTCGCGTTTTGAAGACCCCCATATTGTACTTAACCGGAAACACATACTTAGGCAGGGTGTTCCATTCCCTGGCGGTTCGAATGATAAACGAAGAAGCATTTTTTTTACTATACAATAAACACAAAAAAAAACTCGTTTCAGAGACCCTTTTTTATTTTTAACTTATTGTTTTATAATTTTTTGGTGGGAATTCAACATAATAACATACCTACTTAGAATATTTCAACCAGCTACGTTGACCTTATAAAGTACAGCAGCCCTTTAAAGGACGGACAGCAGAGCCTTAGTACTGACTGATAGGGTCCTGTTTTCTTGTACGAAACCCTAAAACAGAAACACATTGGTTCTATCAAAAACATATCGGTACTATTTTTGCAGTGGTATTTTTATATTTATTACCATCGATTTAAATAAAAAAGAAAGATAGGTTAATAATGTTATGACAATATAATGTCGCGAAAATTTAACAAAATCATATAATGCACACAGCTATACTTCCATTGTATATGATACAAATACAGGAAGACAAGCACGCCATAGGAGCGTACCATTTGGAGTTAAATTCACCAAAAACGATAAAAACGATCACACACCCAAAAAGTTGTTCCACTTGGGTCTTGGCATTATTTTCGCCATAAACGATATGAAGCTACTGGAACAGTGAATTACATCTAATGTCAAAAGTGACAGAAGTGGCAAATTTTAGTGGCATTCATAGCGTTCATATCCTAAATAGAACAAGGGCGAACAGTTACAAACGATCACAGTGATCACAACCATAGACGCAGAATGTGATCAAAATTATCGAAAATACGCACACTACTAAGACTCAATCAGGAGACGTCGCCTGATTGATATTGCCATGTACGTGGTACGGGAGCCGCTTCTCCCGTTTTTTATAAGTTCAATGTTTATGACTTTTGTGAACACAATATGTATATTACGGTCGACTACACCTGTCTTTGAAGTGCGTTCGCAATTACTTACCTTGTCACTGAGTAACGACAGTATCTTTATAGCTAGCATGACCTACAACGTATAAGCTAAGACTGACCTGAACGACTAATTAGCGGATTATCCTAAGTATTGTGCTATATGCAGACTTCCTTACAAAAATGTTGTTACCTAAGTTTATTTCCTTCAGTTGTGCGTATAAAAGCAAATACCGTGTGGAAATAAAGCAGTCTACGAAATCCGAGTAGAACGTAACAAACTAGCACAAAAATGAAGGCATATTCTGTGATCTTGGGTCTGTTTTTCGCCGTTGTCGGACTTGAGGCTGGCGTAAGTACCAATACTTTTAAGGATAAATAAAAGAAACAATTCACGTGAATAAATATATTTAGTTGCAAGTCCTGCGTACTAACGTACACAACTATTTTGTGAACGTACAAATTTCTTTTTTTCTCATTCGTGTGCTCGAAGCTTAGAACTCTGAAGACGCTTCGTGTAAGGTGAAAATCGACGTGGGCTACGTGACGTTTCTGACGCCACGTCGCTACATAAAAGCTGAATTTTGCGGATTATCACAAAATATGTATCAATTTAATTGTTGCTTTTAAATTTTAATTAAATTTTTTGCCGTAATGAGCCATTCAACTCCTAGCCGAGCCTGTACCTAGCTGACCTCGTTAAAAGCAACAAAGTTAATATTGCACCGAATGGGCACTATTCCGCCTCTTACGTCTTCGCCAGTAGATCCGAAACAGGGCTCCTCATCCTCAAGCGCCCTGATTACCGTAAAAGTGGCAGATATACCAATGGTATTCCCGAGGAGTGCTTATAGTCAGCAACTTGCCTGATGCCACAGGCAGGCGATTGGTCATACAATTTAGTGCGTTTGTTACGTGTAATGTACCTACCTCCGGAGTAGTGTTGAGATGATAAACCTGTGTAATCACGCACACAGTTACAAAAGTTACTACAGTCATTACAAATCTTCGTTTTTTTATGTTATTGTGACGGAACAAGCTCGAGGCCCACCTGATGTTAAGCGGACTAACCTCTGTCTATAACTTCTGCCTATAACAGATGCATTTCGTCACAAGTCACGAATTGCACTGCGCCCGTCACCTTGAGACATAACTGTTAAGTCTCATGTGCCTGTAATTTCACTGGCTCTCAAGGACTGCTGCCGGAACACACCGTTAGGTGCTTGGCGACAGATTTTCGACTTGAGGGTGGTCGCTAGCCAAGCGGGCATTCGCAAAATGCCCTTCCACCATGCGATGAAGCTCAAGGCCGCGGCGGGATTCGAACCATGGACCTGCTGCGCGGCAGTCCATAGCCAATGCCACTGAGCTATCACAGCTTCGTTGTTTAAAAGAAGACAGATAACGTGTAAAATATATAGAAACCCCAGATTCTTGACTATTTATATTTTTGATAGATCCCATAACAAAAATGGTCCAAAACCGTTAAATTTGACGGCACATTTTGTTATACCACCATCCCCTCTTCAAAGGAAAGTTCAGGAGCCCTCCCTTTTTGATTTTTTTTAACCACTTTTATTACAAGATTTACAAGGTAATGAAATATTTTTGAGTAGGTAATGCATATTTTATAAAATCATAACCACACTTTTTTGTAACACCTAACTGATCCAATTAATTGTGTTAATGGACGTGTAACACTTAGTCGCAGTTTCAACTTAACCTAGTTTTTTTGGTGGGGTGTTCTTACCAAGTATATTTTTAGATTTGATTTCTTTTCAATCGTTTTCATGTAAAATATGCATTACTTTGTTATAAGACTGGTTACAATCATACATATATATTTACGTAAATTTATATAAAATAAATTGTTATCGAACGTATGACAACTTAACCGTTCGTAAAACGAAACGTTAATTGGCGAGAGCTCTATATAATCCGTGCTACCACAGATTTGTCAATCCTACGGATAAGCAAAAATAATTGATTTTCAATAATTTTTTTTCTTAAAAACTACGCGCCTACTGATTTTGAAACATTGCATATGAGCTAATAGTCCGGTCAAATTATACCAAAAAATATGAGTAAAGCTACATAAATTCCCACCAAGCTGAAAATCAGTAAGATTATTTAAAATATGATTAAAAATTAAATTTGAAAGTTAACCATCTTTACCCTGTATGAAAAAAAATTTATTAAAGGTCAAAGGTAAAAATAATGAGATTTCGCAATTTTCACCAAAACGGCTTTTTCTACGAGCTTTGTTTTTGAGACATAACGATTCAAAAACACTACACAACTATAGAGATGTATACAGAATGGAATTTTTCAGCGGGGCAGTAAGGGGAAGTACCTTATCCGTTGCAGCTACTCGGAAATGGTCTTAGGAGACTATCCATATTTTTTATAGAATTTTAACCCCGATTCACACACATAAAAAAAAACTGTTAGCAAGAAAATAGCCATTTTACACACCTTTCTGTGAAAAAATATCAACCAAACCTACGGATGGCAAAGGAAAACTGTGCCCCTTTATGCTCTATCGTGCATCCTTTGGGTACAAATCCTTCTAAATCTATTTATAATTTACAGTCAGTCCATCTCGACGGCGCACAAAAGGACAAGGCTACTATGACAACATTGCAATGTATTATGGAATCTGGAGTAAAACCGGAAGTCGTAGCCGAGGCAAAGAAAGGCCACATTACCGACGACGAAGCCTTTAAGAAGTTTACCTTCTGTTTCTTTAATAATCGTAAACTCTGACGGAAAGCTGAATGTAGGAACCGCATTGGCTAAGCTTCCTCCCGGTGTAGACAAGGCTGAGTTCGCGAAAGTTCTAGAAGAATGCAAGAACAAGAAAGGGAAAGACGCAGTCGACACCGCCTTCCAAGTGTTCAAATGCTACCACGCCGGAACCAAAACACATATCATGTTGTAAGCTCATTTAGATAAGATATTAAAAATTGTTATTAATTTGTATCATGATTAAATTATTGAAGATAGTAAAATTTGTTTATAATACCAAGTTTGCAGAACCATAATAAAATAAACTATTTACAATTAACAACAAATGTGATGATGGACAAAGGCTAACCTATAAAACTAGGCCAGCTATGCTATGAAACGCTCTGAAACGAACTGATCAACAAGGTTAAGCAACTCAGGTGCGTCATTACTTAGATGGGTGACCGCCATTATTATGAGCGCTCGTTACAGCCCGCCTGACTAGTCTATATCACGTCGAAGTCGAAAATCTGTTGCAATGCATGTCTCAGTATGTTCCGACAGCTATTCTTGAAAGTCAGTAATTAGCATGAACTAAATCTTCGACTGCATCGTCACCTGATAGCAGGTGAGATAGTGGGCACAGGTCGTAGCAAGAAAAAAAAAGGATAAGAAAATCAGTTGGTTGTACCTATAAGATGCTGCATTTAAGAATTCTTAAATTCGTTTGATAATTTTACCACAATTATGTTTTATTAAACATAATAGTCCGAAGGTAGGTCGTTCCCGCCGTTTTATACCCACGTGCCTAGTAGCACATATATCGGCTGGTGTCTTCCTGTGACATTCCAGGAGCCCAGTCGAATACGCCACGGCACAGTGGCAAAGTGTGGGACTACGGGGATTAACAAGGGCCCCTGTCCATACAACCTCTATAACACTATATAAATAAAAATACGACCGTATACATTTTATTACAGTATGAACCTATCCGTGACTTTATAACTATGGTCCAGATGTATAATAGGCGATAAGGGCTGGATAGCTACCACCCTCAAGTAAAAAATATGTCGCTAAGCACCTAGAGTATGCACCAGTAGCTGTCCTTCATAGCCAGTTGATAAGAATTCTACCTTCGACCATACCATCACTAACCAACAGGGAAAAATTATCAACCAAAAAAGAATTTGGTATACAAACATTTGATTACTATGACTGTGCGAAGCTCTACCGTTATTTTTGCAGCATTTTTGCAGCAGCCAGTGTAAACAGGTGGTATAGAGCTTTGAATAAGTTGAAGAACCCGTGGTTCTCCCACTTTTTCCCGCTGAGGGGATCACGGTCCAACCCAGTAGTATTACGAAGACCTTCACCGTAAGTAGAGCTTTGAATTTAGAGAAGGTAGTGTCTATTAATCAAAACCCGTTTATCCAAAAATTTCAATGTTCAATAGTGTCTATTACACTGTAGTAGGTATTGTATAATTATAGTTTTGATTAGTGACATGATTAAGAAGGGCATATTATATGTATTTACAAACTATCGGACATCAACATTTTTGTCCCGGGTGGGAATCAAACCCACGTCTTCCGATTTTGCGCCGCATGCCTATTCCTCACGGCCACCGGAACATACTCGTTCGAGTCGAAACTTTGTCTTCCAATTATATTACACCGTCATAGGAGACGGTGTGCGGTCATCAACCAGACTTCTAGACTTCATCAGATCGAAAAAAGTGCTTTTTCAAACACATGGCGACAGATTTTCTAGTTGAGGGTGGTAGCTAGGCTGATAGGGCATTCGCAAAATGCCCTACCACCATGTTATAACGATTGCCATGTTAAGGCAACAACCGGGACCGACGCTACGGCTTAACGTGTCCTCCGAAGCACGGAAGCGCTCAGCATAGTAATGTCACTAGCGGTCACCCAACCAACTCATGACGTTGGACGGTGGACGTTGCTTAACTTTGCTGATCGGTTAAGAACAGCTAAGTAAACATCGCTACGAGCGCTTCATAAATTATTAAGGTTCGATGTATAATTTCCCATAGACGTAATTTAAGACTTACTGCCAGCAGTACCGTGAACTGCATGGCATGTTTAAAATTGGTTAGCCAAGTCCACCATAGAACAATGTGACGGAATTGGGACATATACAGGGATAGCATAACACTCAGGACTGTGGGCCCCTCTATGTAATTATTTATAGTGTTTAAGATGCGCCAAATTAGATGCACTTAAACGGCGCGCAGCGAAAGTAATTTCTAGATCGCCGAAAAAAAAACATATATTTGGTAAGATGGATCGACTTCTTGCATGTGTCAATGGAACGGAAAATCATTAATGTAATGTAAAAATTGAAATTCTTTGATGTTTACATGTTGTCTAATTTTTTTATTATTTGTTAAAAATCAAGGATAAAAAAAAAGATTCAAACTAATACAGGTAAATCAAACTTATTTCAGGGCCATACTTGAATTTAACTAGCTACTGCTTTTCCTATACAGAAAAACATTTTGCTAAGTTGCCCTTAATTGCGGAGAGCCTACGTAATACTATTGTTATAGCCTTATTAGTCTTATTATACAAGGTAGATTACTTTACTTATAAGATCCTGTTCGTAATTATGGCAGCCATATAAGGAGTTGGCATTGTAAGGTTTTCTCACTTTCTTACGAAGAATACCTCAGTAGCAACAGATAAATTCAGTATATATTTTATTCGTATTAGTTATCAATTGATCAAATTGGTTATATAATTCTGTTTTAAATAACCAAGTTATAGCCCAGTATAGCTAAATTAGTGTAGCCAGAATAGTCTATTGATAAATTATTTCTTACGGAATGTATAACCTGTTTTTGCAACTGATTTTCGTAGGAGTGTTGTTGCATTATTCTAATTGCAATGTTCCCAAGGTAAGTTCTGTTAGTTGTTCAATTGTCCGTAGCAGTTACCTACCTACACTTATTATCTTATTTTCTAAATTATTCTTATCTACACATTTATTAGAAGCAATGATGGCCGAAAGGTAATACCTAGCTATGCTACTGCTATGCAGCAGGTCTATGGTTCGATCCCCACGGCCAGCTTCAACGTCACCATATGGTGGAAGGACATTTTACCAATGCCCGCCTGGCTAGCTACCAACCTCAAATAGAAAACCTGTCACCAAAAACCTAACCGTGTGTTCCGGCAGCAGTCTTTGAGAGCTAGCAAAATTACAGGCACGTGAGAGGTAACAAAATGTACCTATGTCTCAGGGTGAAGGGCGCAGTGCAATTCATCACTTATCGTCACACCGAAATCCGACATCAAAATGCAACCGACATCGAAATGCATTTGTCATAGGCTGAGCTTCGTGCTAGTTTCGTCACAATCCAATGTTAAAAAGTCGTTCAATATAAAATGTAGGTCCTACGGTAATTAATTTGCAATTATTCAAGTACTTCACTACACAAATTAGAACGTAAAGCCCCAGTCATTTATTTACAGTGCCTAAGTCGCGTTTTAGTGAATAGGTAATAGGATTGTTTGTACTGTTTGCCTTTCACATATTCATAATTCTCTACATAAATATAAACCTACTACTGGGTTGCAAAATGACACTAAAAGGTAGGTATGCAAAACTTTGTAAAATAAACAATTTCAAGATTATAAAACAGATGAAGTACATATAGATATTCTTCAAAATAGTAGTAGGAAATAGTATTTGTTATATACTGTCCAAATCTATAGTTTTTGTAACTAACATAATTTTAAGTTTTAATTTTTGTTTCATTGTGTAATTACAAACAACTGGGTTTTGTTACCTGATTAAATAATTTTATGATTGTTATTATGATATCATATTTCCCGCCGTTTACATATATCGAAAATATCTTTGGATTTCAACAATAAGTAATAATAATATTCGTGACGCGTTATTTTGTTATTCTACGTGTAGGTGCGAACTTCATTTTGGTCCATGTTATTTTTTCATAGAATTATGTAAGTACCTATAGTCTGGTTTTTAATTCGAGATCAAAAATGTAAACAAAGGTGTTAACCGTGCAAAAAAATTACAAGTACTTGGTAATTTTTCTAATTTTAGAACGGATGGAGCATTTAATGTAAAAAATATATTTAATGCTATAATTTATTGCATTATTATGAAACAATAAAATACCGTTATATGCGCGTAAATATTTACGCATATATTCAAGCCTGAAAAAATTAGTGTAAGATTTTTTTGTTTTTAATAGCCACACTTATGAGAATTTTTAGAAGAAAAACTATTGAACACCCTGACCTATCAGTTTGACAATGACATATATTGACGTTTCTTTGTTTACGTTTTTGATCTCGAATTAAAAACCAGACTATACATAATTCTAGTAGTAACCTACGATTCTTTTTGTGTCCTTTGTCTATAGATAAATATTAGGTTTAAACTATGATTAATGCTCGTTTTGTAAAAAAAACTTAGAACTAATTTCTATATATCTCATATTTTTATCGAATTATTTTAGTACGCTCTCGATGCATCTTTGCCACCGCAGTGGCAACTACTCCATACCCTTCTTGAAGAAGCCAGCAGAACGGAAGGCAACAAACTCTTCAGAGGCATTTTATACTGCCTCTCGGGTATTGAATTTTGTCCTACCAAAAAGTTTTCCAAATTCTGTAAAAAGTAGAAGTAGTCGGTAGACGCAAGGTCTGGTGCGAGTGGCGGATGATGGAGAGCTTCCAACTCTTGCTCTTGTAGCTCGGAAACCGCTTGTTATGCGGTGTGGGGTCGTGTGTTGTCGTGCAGGAGCGGTGGTAACAAGCGGTTGATCAAAACTGACTGGAGATTCGCAAGCTTCTCCATCATTGTTTTTTTTTATTACAGACAGGTAGGTAAGCTTTTGACCACAATCTCACCTGATGGGAAGCGATTATGTGGTCGAAGGTGTTAACAGGCTTAACCTAGAATAACTGGCTGTAAAGGACAGCTGCCGGGGCGCACCGTTAGGTGCTTGGCGACAGATTTTCTACTTGATAGTGGTCGCTAGTCAGGCGGGCATTCCTAAAATGCCCTTCCACCACGCGGTGAAGCTCATGCCCGCGGCGGGATTCGATTCATGGACATACTGAGCGGCAGACACTGCTTAAAAAAATATTTTAAATCTTCACATCCCACATAGGTACCCAGTAGTGTTCGTGTCGTTTGGTAAGTCGCAGTGATTTTACATACCAGCATAGACCCAAAAGTTACTTACATCACTTTAGTTACTTACGTTAACTCAGTTCATTGCCTAGGTGGTGAACTACAGTTCAGCCAACATAATAAGCGCTTTACAAAATTACAAATATACGATAGAAAAAATTTAAGTCATGTGCGGGATTCGAACCCGCATTCATCCACCCCTTTAGCCGGGGTATGCTGTAACCAATTGAGCTAACATGACATGATGTCATAACTCAAATCTTTCCTATCGTTCTTCTTACTACGGGGTTCATTTTAAAGATCAAAATTTCATAATTGGAAGTGTTTAAACCAATAATGGGCTACGCGTTCCTTTGTTTTTGTTGTCGGTACGTCGTTAATGTGCGCAGTTTGCTCCGCTTTGCTAACACGATGGAACTCGTTTTCGGGTGTGCGGGATTCGAACCCGCGTCCATCCACCGCTCTAGCCGGGGTATACTCTAACCAATTGAGCTGACATGACTTTTGTAATGACATTTTGTAATGTAATCCGCATTGCAGGCGTTATTGCAAACATAACAATATTAAATGAAGTCGGTAGAAAAATAGATATTCATGTTTTGATAAAGTATTAATTAAATTTTCAATTCGTATTATTCAACAACCGTAACTAAATTAAATAAATTACATTTCCATTTTCTAGTATAATATGTCTGTTCTAGAAACCAGTTAGAATGCCGCCAGAACTAGTGGGTGCAGCTCTTATAGCCGTGCAGAAATGCCAAGCAGAAACAGGTGCAGATGTAGATGTTCTACTCCTTATATTTGACGGAAAATACAGAGAAGACGAACAGTTTAAGAACTTCATCTACTGCACATATAAAACTGTTGGATTTACGCGCAGTGATGGCCATATAAATGAAGAAAAAGCTATTAAACTCTTCAAAAATGAACCCTTGGTTGGCGATGGGATTAGACGGTGCAGCCAGAAAGATGGCGGAAGTCCAAGGGATACGCTATTTTTGTTTTTTAAGTGTTTCATCGATACTACGCCCGTGCGATTTACTATTTAATGTGTTATTTTGTATGTGCTTTACACAAATTACATAAATATACACTAATAAAACGTATTCCAATCATTTTAAGTTATATTGAAGCAATGATGGCCGAGCGGTAATAGCTATGGACTGCCGCTGCCGCGCCGCAGTACCCTAGTTCGATCCCCACCGCCCGCTTGAGCTTCACCGCATGGTGGAAGGGCTTTTTGTGATTGCCCGCCTGGCTATAGCTACCACCCTCAAGTAGAAAATCTGTCGCCAAGCACCTAACGGTGAGTTCCGGCAATAGTCCTTGAGAGCCAGTGAAATTACAGGCACATGAGACGACGGGTGCAGTGCAATTCGTGACTTGTGACGAAATGCATCTGTTATAGGCAGAGGTTAGTCCGCTTAACACAGTGGGCCTCGAGCTTGTTCAGTCACAAAAACATTAAAAAAAATAAAAAAAAATACGACGAATTTATTTAATCCTTTGTTGTGGTCAAGAACAAGTTTATTAATGGTAAACAGTGAAAATATATCAACTACAAAATTCCTACTCGCTATTTTATTTATATATTTTTGATTATAAAACACTCGTCTTTTAGTAAAGTTTTTTAGCTATATTGTTTCATTTGAACTAATGGGGAAATTTAACGTAAAATGTAGTTAAAATGTTATTTCCTGACAAGTCATGTCATCTTGTGATTACTTTATTTTTTCTCAATTGTGTTTGCAACATGATATGTGGTAGGTGTTAAAGCTTGCAATCCTTTCCCTTATCCTCATTCCACCTCGGCCAAACACAACCTGAAGAAAGAAGATTTGAATTGCGCGCCAATCAATATCAAGCTACGACGTGCGGTGGCGCCACGGCGGAGAAGAAAAACAACTTCACACAAAATACGTCTGTGAGCTGGCACTCGTGCTAAGTGAAATAAAAGTGGTAAAATCTCCCAAGACTTTAATGGGGCCATATATCAACTCTTATAACACTAAAATTAACAAATAATAACAAATACTATCAAATCAAAAATAATAACAAATACCTACATATATATCAGTGTCAGAAAAGTGTTCACCAGCGAAAGGGGATTGAGAGGATTGGATCTCAGGCCGAGGTAAGTTTATTACCTACCTATCTACCATTCTCATTCCTAATTTCAAATGCAAGCAATCCTGGTATCATACAGTAGGTATGCACGTTAACATACGTTTCTTCAAAGTGATAAATATGACTTACATGAGTATATAGTAACCGAAGTGGTAGTATCAGTAACCGGTTAATTTTTTTATTATTTGTAAAGGTTCATCACTTAAATTATTACAATTTACCACATCTGAGATTTAATGGTTGTTGCTGAAGGAGGGTACAATTATTGACTTTGATCTAATTGCTTCATCAATAAATTACTTGAATGTATACAAACCGCAAACATAGAACGAGCGTTTTCTGTTATGGAAACTCATTGTTAAATAGTCCTTTTAAAATAGACACTTAACTTTGCATCAATTTTCAAGAAGCTTGATTTCTGTCTGTTGTATATTCTGTTTTTGAAGCAATGATGGCCGAGCGGCAATAGCAATGGACTGCCGCGCCGCAGTACCCTGGTTCGATCCCTACTGCGCCGGCTTGAGCTTACCGCATAGTGGAAGGGCATTTTGCGATTGCCCGCCTGGCTGCCTACCCTCAAGTAGAATATCTGTCGCCAAGCAGCTAACGGTGTTTCCGGCAGTAGTCCTTGAGAGCCAGTGAAATTAAAGGCACATGAGACTTAACAACTATGTCTCAAGGTGACGGGCGCAGTGCAATTCGTAACTTGTGATGAAATGCATCTGTTATAGGCAGAGGTTAGTCCGCTTACCATCAGGTGGGCCTCGAGCTTGTTCCGTCACAATAACATAAAAAAAATAATAATAAATAGATTCAGGCGTTACTTTACTGAAATCCATATTTAATAATAACAAATATTTTTAAAATATTTTATGAAAACATCAAATTAATATATTAATAAAACACTTAAAAATACAAAAATATATCTAGTGATAATGCTGCCTAATTTTCCTGTTAAGAGTTACTAAGTTACTAAGAACATTAAAAAGACAAGTCAAAAGAATAATTCAAAATATAATAAGTATATTTTAAGTAAGTAGTTGATTTTTATGGCGTATAACAAACTAAACACCTAGTCCAAACATTGTATTTTTTTGGTAGCACTGAAACGATTTGAAACAAAATTCTTCATGTGACTTTGTACCACTCGTATCGCAACTTCTGAAGACGCTAAGCATTGCTTGAGGGTCAGGAAAAAGTGACGCTGCTTTATGCATATCTATTTTTCCTTTATCATTCATGTAGCCAGCTTCTCTGTACATGCAATAGGTACATCTTTGGAATTCTGGATCCGTTTTAACCCCTTCTCCAAGTCTGAGAATACGAAACATGTAGGCAGCATCAGATGGGGAACAGCACTTAAAAATAGCCTTTCGTAGTTCATTTCTCAGGTTTACCTGCATCTGTACGACGGGCTGGAAAATAACACGACTATGTCTTAATTTTGTTGAAGGATATTTATTTTTTGTTGGATATATAATGAGGTTTAAAAAAACTAGTAGTATTACGTGAAATGAGAGTATAATAATAAAATGAAAAGTGTTCTTCTTTCCCGTTACGTTCAAGTTATTGCCTGTGTCAGACTTTGCTTTTTCACTGTCTAAGATCGCTGTCAAAGTGACAGGTGAAGTATTTTTTGGTTGGGGCTTCTATCAATTAAAACATACAGGAGATATCAATCTTAATGTAAATTTTAGTTATGACAGCTGTCAATTTAAGCGCTATGGATGATAGGTGTCTAACTTATACGGGCTATATCTTATAAAACGTTGAGACTAGACTACTAGTTTTTGACAGAAATTATAGATCTTTATCTTTTATTTTGTTTCAAGTGACAACTGTCTAACTTGAAAGAGTTCTGTCATAAAAAAGATAGATTATATCGAGATCTTCATTCGGATGACAGCTGTCAAATTTAAACAGGCAGTTAGTATACATCTCGTATACTGTTGAAACTAGACTCCTAGTTTCACCACAGAAGTGATATCGCCCGCTGAGAACTTAGTTTCCATTGACATCTGTCAAACTCATTACAATAAGGAAAAATTGTATCCAGATTTACATTTAGAATGAAAGCTATCAAACTTTAAATCATCGCCTTTACAAACTGGCAGCTCACTTCTTATATGAAAATAAGATTTTTCTTGGTGGTAATAATAATTTAAGGATCAATATGTTTTGAGATATAGCCCTTTTAAATGTTTACAGCTGTATTCTAAAATGAAGATTGACAATCAGCTTAAAACACACTGCATGGTATCACGTGTCACTTCGATAGCTGTCACATCTAAGACCTATAGCAGTTAAGTTTTTGGACCAATTGCAACCTTCATATGAAATCAGTATCTAGAAACTTGATAGAAAGTCTCACTTTGGCAACTGTCACATTAAGACCAGCTTATAAATATCGAATGCAACTATGTAAATTATCAATATATTTATATATTCTATTATATGTAACATCTTATATGTTACATATATGCTTGACAAAAAAAAGTAGGTAGAATGTTATCTTAGCGCATAGAGTTGGACACATTCCATCGAAAAATTTGGCTATCTAATGAAAAAAGAAGATTTGCCTAATTGCGAGACGTATGGTATAGCAGAAAACGTACGATCGATATTTGCTGTTGGAATGTAGGATCAAAACTCTACGAGAATTACTGATGCAACCACTTAATTTGAACAATAGTTTCGATGTGGGAGTGTTCACAAATATTATAGAGTACTCTGTATCTGAAACTGCATAGCTATTGTACAAGTTATTTGAGGGAATAGCTTACATTGTCAAACAACAGCTCCCGCATGACATGTGAAAGCTAACCCATCATTATTATTTTGCTAATTTCCACCGAGAAATCATCATAATCGCCACTTTGTGTACTTAGATCGCAGGTTATTTCAGCGATTTATGTTTATTTGATTTTCGGACTTTTTACAAACAAAAATAAGTTTTTCGTTACTGTAGACGAATAACTTATTTAGGTTTTCTAAAAAGTAGAGTATCATGCACGTGCACATCAACCAAACAACCGAAAACTTAAGATACTGAATAGATACCAAATATTTTATAGTATTTTAAGAGAACATTAAATTAATATTAAAAAAAACACTTAAAAATATATCTGATGATAATTAATGTTCCCGCTAAGCCGACGTGACGTCACAAACGCTAAACCGGAAGAATTTTAGACTCATCGATGAGATTTCGATCCTCAAGACCTTCTGAGGATGCTTTGTGTAGAAACGAAACGCGTCGAAAATTCTTCCGGTTTGTCTGCGTTTGTGACTTCACGACGGGTTAACAGGGAAATTAGGCGGCACTGTCACTAGATATATATTTTTGAGTGTTTTATATTACTTTAATGTTATTTTTATACGACTGCCCAAAAAAGGGAGCGTTATGTTTTCAGGTTTCATGTATGTATGTATGTATGTTTGTGAGTTTCTTTATTCCACCATAACTTTGTAACGGCTTATTAAATTTTTTAAATATTTATTATCATTAACCGGAAACTTACCATAAGACATTTTGGCATTTGTGTAACTTCCACAGTTATAATACAAAAAGCAAATAATACTAGAAATGTATACATATTTGTTAAATTATGATAGTATAAAAAATATAAAAATAGTAGAATGCTATCAAGTCACAATGTATAGGTACACGATAATAACACTTGTGTGGTTTGAAATGCCTTATATATATCAAGAAATGTAAATATTAATTAAACCTTAATAACTCTCGAGCGCGGTTACGTTTGCGGTTTTAGATTTTTACCAATTTTAAAATACAATTTGAATAATTTTTATTCCGTTGGTAAGTGATGGTGAGTGCAAGAAGATTTTTTCAGGAAATGAGAAAGCCGATATTTAGAAATCCTCTTCGAATACTATATGGTATCCTCTTTGCTTCTGCCAATTATAAT
The DNA here is from genome assembly GCA_963890685.1 of Plagodis pulveraria. Lineage (NCBI taxonomy): Eukaryota > Metazoa > Arthropoda > Insecta > Lepidoptera > Geometridae > Plagodis > Plagodis pulveraria. The sequence goes on from OY982951.1 coordinate 11,721,513, forward strand.
GATGTGGAGTTTGGTAATTGCACATCGGGTTTGATCTGGAACCTATACCTGGTACATTGTGTAATATGGAAATTCAATCTAATTCGTAGGCAGATAAAACTTTTTGCGAATTATTTTTGTTTTTAGTCTTTTTTGATTACAGGTAAATATTATATAATTATAATCATAATATCTTTATTGAGCTCGGTCGCTACAACCAATATATATTTTTTTTCATAGGTAAGCCTTTGACCACTATATCACCTGATGGGAAGTGATGATGTGGTCGAAGGTGTTAACAGGCTTAACCTAGAATTACTGGATCTCAAGGACAGCTGCCGGAACACACCGTTAGGTGTTTGGCGACAGATTTTCTACTTGAGGGTGGGCGCTAACCAGGCGGATATATTCGCAAAATACCCGGCCACCATGCGGTGAAGCTCAAGCCCGCGGCGGGATTCAAACCATGGACCTGCTGCGCGGCAGTCCATAGTCAATGCCACTGAGCTATCACTGCTTCAATACCAATATATCCACATTGGTATGTGGTCGTTTTAGGCAATTATAGCCGACACACAAATATGATTTTTATAAAGTCTCTATAAATACTAAAATACAGATGCTATTATATTGCACGTTTATTGTATGTACTCAGAAATTATATGTACCTTACGGTAAATTATAACAATGAATATATCTATAAATAGTTATTTACTTTTTATAACTAACAATGCTTAACTACTACAATTGAAACAGATGTGTTGGTGATGTACTCAACAAGAAGGTATATAAATCAAATAACTCATACTATACAAATAGGTAGCTTTTGCCCTGCCACTTCACTCGCAAGATATTTTTATATCGCATTAGAAGATACTTCAAAACCAGGTATGCTATCTGAAATGACGGGAAGTTATGACTGCTTATAAACATACATACCTATGTACACTTTGGTTTATACAGGGCTACAATAGTTATAAGCTGCGAAATGAAAGTAGTGGGAGTCCCGTGGAAAGTACAGCGGTATTCGCATCGGGAAAAATGGCAAACTAATATCAATTAAGTTCAAATACGATCCCGTGTGGAATACTATTGTCATTTCAGGGACGCTTCTGCTAATTACCAGGTCAAAACCTTGGCCTCTTTAGGCAATCGAGTAAAGAAATTTATTTTTGATAATACGTTAGTGGATGCTTGTTTCCAGAGCCTAGTACTTTAGCACAAATTTTTAGAATATGCATACCTATTTTAATGTCCATTGAGATCTTTCTAAGTCAAATGAAATTTAACGAAAATATCGATGTCACCAACCAAATAATGATATGGCCACTTGAATAATATATAGATAATCTATGATATGGCAGAGACAAGAGAGCTAAGCTGAGTTAAACTGGCCCGACACTATACCGAAGAGATCCCGGACATCAGTCTAAACGAGATTAGAATGGCTCTCAAACAGCTAAAGAACAACAAGGCGCCAGGTGATGACGAAATAACGATAGAGCATTTGAGAGCGGGTGGAAAGCCGGTACTCTCAGTCCTCCAGAAGTTATTTAATTCCGTCATCCTTGAAGGTAAAACCCCAGAAGCGTGTGGCAGAAGTATAGTGGTACTGTTCTTCAAAAAAGGCGACAAGACCTTGTTGAAGAACTACAGGCCCATTTCATTTCCGAGTCATGTTTATAAGCTGTTCTCGAGTCATTACGAATCGTCTTGCTTGTGGGTTTCATGACTTCCAGCCTCCCTAACTCCCCGGGTTCCGAAAAAGCTTTAGCACCATAGACCACATACATACGCTACGCCAGATTACACAGAAGACTGAGGAGTATAATCGGCCATTGTGTTTAGCGTTTGTGGACTATGAAAAAGCCTTCAATTCAATCGAAACCTGGTCCGTACTGCATTATTGTCATAGATGCCAAATCGACTATATGTACATCGAAGCGCTGAAGAGTTTGTATAGGAACGCCACTATGTCGATTCGACTACAAGACAAGAGCACGGAACCAAACCAACTGCAATGAGGCGTGAGACAGGGAGACGTTATTTCTCCGAAACTGTTCACGAATGCGTTGGAGGACGTTTTTAAGCTCTTGAACTGGAAATAATTCGCCATCAACATTTATGGCGAATACACCTTCTTTTCGTCGATGACATAGTCATAATGGCGGAATCGCTTGAGGAACTCACTACAATGCTCAGCGACCTCAGCAGAGTTTCCCAGCAGGTGGTGCATGGACAAGACGAAAATGATGTCTAATGATGAAAAATCATGTTGCACCCAACATGGATATTAGACCAGTAGTTGTTGGGAATGATACGATCGAAGTTGTTGACCATTATATTTACCTGGGACTGACTGTCCAGTTAGGTAGGTTCAACTTCGACAAAGAGGTAGCCCGAAGTATCCAACTCGGATGGGCAGCGTTCAGAACATCCCGCACACCCTGAAGACCAAAGTCTTCAACCAGTGTGTGTTGCCAGTGATGACATATGACATTGAAACGTGCTTCTTAACTGTGGCCCTTATGGACAAACTCAGAGTCGCTCAACGAGCTATGGAGAGAGCTATGCTCGGAATTTCTTCACGCGATAAAATCTGGCATGTAGTTATTCGCCAAAGAACCAAAGTCACATAGCTTTCCGAATGTCGAAGTGGCAATGGGCGGGCCACATTGCTCGACGAACTGATTACCGATGAGGAAAATAGGTTCTTGAGTGGTTACCACATTACACCGGAAAACGTGGTGTTGGTAGGCCCCCCACCAAGTGGACTGAAGATATCGTTAAAGTCGTGGGTAGCCAATAGTTACTAGTGGCTAATATCCGTTCTTTGTGGCGTTCTATGGGGGAGGTATTTGTTCAACAGTGGACGTCTTCTGGCTGATGATGATGATATGGCACCATATTTCAAGTTCTTTTCAGTTACAGATTACGTTAAAATGTTTTTTTAGACTATCAATGAATATTAATTGACAGACCTTGAGTAAAATTATTTTAAAGTTATGCGGATACAATAAATTCCTTGAAAATAATTTAATTGAATTTCCAGCCTCACATTCTTGAGTAAACGGTATATAGAAACTATCAAAATTTTAGGTTGTAACTATATAATATATCTGTTCGTCCGCATGTCATGTTACGCAAGGGTCACTAGCTCGTAAACGAAATATCATTTATTCTAAATCATCACATGCAGCCTACCCTACGGTAAATACACGCTGTTGTATGTCCTGACTCCTGACATGATAATTTTGCGTCAGAAATAGGTAAATTTATTTCAACCCTCTATCCTGCACTCCTAAATAATATTGAAATTCCACGACATTGGTTGTTACTGTACATGACTTCATCGTTAGAAAACTAAGATGCCTATTTACTGATTTATATACTTTATGGCATCACCCGTGGCATTGCTTTGCAAACAGAAAACTGTAATAACACCTCTTAAATGCAAAACTTACCTTTCGATTTTCAAAACTAACTGCAGACATAAATAACCCAAAGAATACTAAAAAAGTATACATATTTAGATTAGGAAATACTTTTAGGTTACAACTTGAATAGTATACTAACATTGATGAGTTTTGCCATGCCTTTTATATGAAAAAGTAAGGCTCCACTCGCGGATACGCTTGTAGTTGTATTTTTCAAATTAATTTGAAGGTTCACCAAAGTTTCCAAGTATTTGGTGATTGTTTTTACTGCTTCGCGGTAGAAATATGTTTTTTTATGTTACTGTGACAGAATAAGCTCGAGGCCCACCTGTTGTTAAGCAGACAAACCTCTGCCTATAACAGATACATTTCGTCACAAGTCACGAATTGCACTGCGCCCGTCACCTTGAGATTATAGTTTTTAAGTCTCATATGCCTGTAATTTCACTGGCTCTCAAGGACTGCTGCCGGAACATACCGTTAGGTGCTTGGCGATAGATTTTCTAGTTGAGAGTGGTCGCTAGCCAGGCGGGAATTTACAAAATGCCCGTCCACCATGCGGTGAAGCTCAAACCCGCAGCGGGATTCGAACCATTGACCTGCTGCGCGGCAGTCCACTGAGCCATCACTGCTTCAAATATGGCAGTACTTTCCCGGAGGAACTCATTCACTGCTAGGAAATTTTTCAGAGTTCTTCTGTTACCAAAGCATAAAGCCCGAATACCTGCATGAAATTAGCTTGATATTTGCGTCCTGTACATTTATTTACATTATCTATCACCAAAAGAAAACGATTGTTGGTTTTGTCCAAGTCCCGGCGACCCCACATGTTAGTCCTCTGTAGTAAATTTTTTTTTGTAGTTACTGAAATTACAGAAAGTCAAACTTATTTGAACCAATTATTATGTTATAGGGCAAAAGAACAATTAGTGACACTAACGTAGATACTTTACATAATCGCACAATTTATATTATTAACTTTAAATTATCTTTCTATGAAACAAGTTACATTAGACTAAAAGGTTATCGAGTTTTATAAAATATTGATACTAAAACGTTACAAACTATTATATTTGCGTAAGTTTGAAAAAAGTTTGTTTGTAACTTCTTTACCCTGAAACGGCTGAAATTATTTAGGTAAAACTTCATACATAGATAGTATAGGTACTGGATTAACTCATGGGATACTTTTCATCATCATAATCAAAATCCCTTTTTGCCCTAATTCTAAACTCTTTGTATTCCTGTGTAATGTGGCAACCACTCGAGAACCATTTTCCCAATCGGTTCGTCGAGCAATGTGGCCTGCCCATTGTCAATTCAACTTGCAAATCTGAAAGCTATGTTGGTTACTTTGGTTTTTCGGCGAATTTCGTCGTCCCGGATTTAATTGTGCATGGAAACTCCGAGCATAGCTCTCTCCATTGGTCGTTGAGTGACTCTGAGCTTCTCCATAAAGGCCAAGATATTATGACATATTTTTACCATTGCACTGTGATCCACTGTGATGGAACAATATACTCGTATAGTACCACCAACTTAACTGTGCAGTTCGCGAGGGCGCTGCTGGTCAAGGAAATCAACTACAAACTGTCACAATTTGAAGGAATGTTGTAGTTCTTTTTTCTGCCGCCTGAACAGATAAGTTGGTGGGACTGTATGTCAGTGCATCATTGTTTGTTCCGATGTGTAAAGTATCACTAAAAATCCATTGTCGTTGTAGTACTAAACCAGTTGGATATAACTAGTTTCTCCAGCTCCTCCCAAGTGGAATTTGGTGTTATCGGGCTCCATACAGAACCATTTAGTAAACAGAGAAGAAATATTCTCAATCATGATATCCAGAATCGATATTCTAAACTCTATTCGATTCTGCTCTGCCGCTAAAGAGTTGAATGAAGACCTAATTATAAATATGTAAAGAAATGTAACTCTCATACAACCGGTTTGATTTCGGACGCGTCAAGTTTACAATTCGTAGATCTAAGACATATTCCTAAAGAGCTAAATAGTGGATTGCTTACCAAGGGAGCAAACAGCCATTTTAAAGGCGAGTGTTTCTTTGAATTCAGAGCGGAACGAAGGATTCTAGAGTCAGAGAGGATTCTACATTAGAATCCTGAGTGAACCAAAGTTACTCGAGTTTTTTTTTACTTTTTTTTTATGCCTGATAGGTTAAGCTTTTGACCACTATCTCACCTGATGGTAAGTGATGATGTGGTCGAAGATGTCGTGCAGGCTAACCTAGAAGTCTCTCAAGGACAGCTGCCGGAACACACCGTTAGGTGCTTGGCGACAGATTTTCTACTTGAGGGTGGTAGCTAGCCAGGCGGGCATTTGCAAAATGCCCTACCACCATGCTTTAACGACTGCCATCCTAAGACAACAACCGGGACCGACGGCTTAACGTGCCCTCCGAAGCACGGAAGCGCTCAGTAGTAATGTCACTAGTGGTCACCCATCCAACTCATGAACGCGCGCGACGTTGCTTAACTTTGCTGAGCGGTTGAGAACAGCTAAGTCAACTTCGCTACTAGCGCTTCAATAGTTTAAAATAGTTGTTGGCTCTCGAGGTGGACACTTTACTTTTTATCACCCTCTATGAGAAAATAAGTAAGTGCGACTTATGAATAACAACAGTACTTTTATTTATTTAGATATAAATAGGAAAAATAAGACATAGCATAGAAATAGTAAGATTTCCCATTTGAACAATTATGGAAATGCATCGTAATATTTTACCATTACCATCCGTTACAGTTCTAGATTTATCTACAGCTTGAGAATTTAAAATTGTCTCAGAAAACGTCGTCTCAGGCTGTACTTTTTGAGAAACTATATTATTTTTAAGGTTGTAAATAAATAAGATATAAACATATTCAATAAAAAAAAACTAAAAACAATAAAATGAGTTTTTTTTTTTTTTCTTATGTTATTGTGACGGAACGAGCACGAGGCCCACCTGATGTTTAGCGGTATCCTCTGCCCATAACAGATGCATTTCATCACAAGAACTGCACTGGGCCCATCACCTTGAGACATACATGTTCAGTCTCATTTTGCCTGTAATTTCACTGGCTCTCAAGGACTGCTGCCGGAACACACCGTTAAGTGCTTGGCGACAGATTTTCTACTTGAGGGTGGTCGCTAGCCAGGCGGGCATTCGCAAAATGCCCTTCCACCATGCGGTGAAGCTCAAGCTCTGGGCGGGATTCGAACCATGAACCTGCTGCGTGGCAGTCCATAGCCAATGCCACTGAGCCATCACTGCTTCAAAAGGAGTTTAGAACTTTTACTTAAAATATCCATATTCTAAATTTAAATCTGTTTTTGTCCCTCAGGCATTAAAAAGCTATTTTAGCCCTGTTTACGAGGAATAAATTACTACTTTTCGAATATATGTGACAAAAAAAATATTTTACAACTGTCGCAATTCTGAGACGCGACGCGTACTATGTGTAGCGGTCTGTACCCGTCATCCGTCTCTATAGTACCATAGAGAAAAGAGATTGGAATTATATTACTGGACACTGGAATTAAATCACTATCACGTCATCTGTGTTCTGATTTTCTGATATCTCGCCAAGCCGGAAAACGGCCAGATGACTGTTGAATAATGATAAATATTCTTCGTTAGAGTGAACAAAATGGAAAAGTAACCGTTTACTGTTCTCATAATCTCTTTTTGCTAGCCTTATTTAATTTTATAGGTTTGTTTTCAAGTTCGAGAATTCCCGGGAGCATGTCCTAGTTATCACCAAGGCATTTCATTAAAAAGGTAATTTATAAACGTTTGATAAATTTTCTAACTTCAGCACAGAATAAATAACAGTAGCTAGTAGTTGATAAGTACGGTTTTATTAGTAGGTACCATTTTTCAATTATCTAATTATTTTTATTACCTAGTTTTGCGGCTTCCTTAGATTCGAAGTAAATTATCTTCACTGAAGTTTCAAAAACATATTATTTGCCTACTGGCGCTATAATTAACCAAGCGAGGTATATTTATCGATAATTTTGTATGTTTCTTTGATAAAAACTTAGCTTCGTATAATAAAGTATAATTTGGTAATAAAGTAGTTATTAAGAATTTCAGACATAAGCCTATTACAAGATTTACCTATAGTAGACATTAAATTACCTAAATTAGATTGGCTCTCAAACAGCTTAAGAACAAAAAGGCCAGGTGAGATTATTTAATTCCGGCCGTAAAACGCTAGAAGCGTGGAGTAGAGGTTTTAATACTACTGGTCTTTATAAAGACCTTCTAGAAGAACTTCAAGCCCAACTCTCTCCTAACCATGCTTACATCCTGTTCTTGAGGGTCATAACGAATCATCTTGCTCGTAGGTTTATGAATTTCGGCTTCCCGCACAAGCTGGTTGCCGAAAAGGCTTTAGAACCGAGAATAACATCCAGACGCTCCCCCAAATTATATAGAAGGCAAAAAAATATAATTGGCCACTGTGTCAAGTATTTGTGGACTATGAAAAAGCCTTTAACTCAAGCAAATTTGGGTGCTACTGTACTCTTCAACGATGCCAAATTGACTATAGGTAGGTTGCGACGACGACGAAGCGCTGAAGTATGGTTAGAGAAATGTCCATTATAGCCTACTGGATCAGAGCACGAAAACATTTTAACTGCAACAAGTTGTTAGACAGGGAGACAGTAATTTTATGAAACCGTTCATGAACCCGTTGGAGAACGTTCTTAAGCTCTGAAACCGGAACGAGTATGGCATCATGAATATTAGAAAAAAAATATGTCTAATATCCATGTTGCACCCGTAACAGTACTGTACTGTATCAGCTGGATAGTCCACTGCTGAACACAGCCTCCCCCAATATGGGGGGATTGCCATAATCCCCACGCTTGGCAAGCGTTTTCAGGGATCGCAGTGAAGGATATCAGTCCCTTCGAAAGTGCTGCTGCCCACCTTCTGGTGTATTACCCTTAGTCGCCTCTTACGACACCCACGGGTAGAGATGGGGGGTAACATTCTAGCCCAGCACCCCACGGGCTAACGAGAGTAGTTGTTAGCAATTATATTTTCTAAGACAGACTGTCCAGTAAGATAGGTCCAACTTATTCGCTGAGTTACCAGTAGACACAGCAAAATTGAAAATATTACTGCTCTTACTGAATTAACACGCCTGGGTTTTCAAAGCATTGATTTTTAGGTACATCATTCGGAGACTGCGTAAAGGGTTTTTCAAGCAATTCGTGTGTGATTGGATTGTATTACTTACCTATTTCTTTTACGCATTACTTATAAATCGATACATAAGAAGCACTTCTTCTACTTATGTCTATCTTAAGCTACGGGGTTGTATAATCTTTATTTGCTTTTTTTCATATGCTTATAACTATGACTTAACCTATGTGGCGTTGCTAACACTAATATATACCTAAATATTAGTCTGAACAATACGTAAATATTATTCATCTCTAAGCGGTGGCTGCCAAATACTGTTAGTAAAAGTAAGTATAATATTATGCTTCTTCTTCTTTTTTCTACTTCTACGTAATATTAGTTGCTCAGTGCTTCTACGATTCTACGACAGAACTGTCAGATTTCATGAACATAGAATTATGTGATCATGTCATTTCAGAAACTATCGTCACCATGATTCAGGGAAATCAGCGCTCAAATTAAAGCGCCATCTATGTTAACGTTGCAGAATTATTTATGACCATTATTACCACAGAAAAGAGATTATATTTCTCTATAATTATTACAAGGATTTTAGATTAAAAAATGAAAATTTTCTTTGGAATAAAAACTTATTATTACAAGTTATATTCTTAGAAAAATCTGCAATCAGAATCTCTACTCACTACAACTTGAGCTATCAACCAAAAGACCAAAGTCCTATTCCACAATAGTTGATAATTATACTTTAAAGAGTCGGAATAGCTTAGATGTAAGTTGGCAGAGGAATCAGACTAAAATGGATTGATATAAGAACTCATTGTTTTTTAAGTGGCTCCTTCGTCATTCATAATTTTTATGACACAGTAAGAATGATATTCTTGAATATAAAAATAAAACCAGAGAGTCATCGCGGCATGTTTTTTTTCATGTTATTGTGGCGGAACAAGCCCACCTGATGTTAAGTGAACAAACCTCTACCTATAACAGATGCATTTCGTCATCGACGAATTGCACTGTGCCCGTCACACTGAGACGTACAGTTGTTAAGTCTCATGTGCCTGTAATTTTACTGGCTCTCAAGGACTGGCGCCGGAACGCACTGTTAGGTGCTTGGCGACAGATTTTCTACTTGAAAGGTCGCTAGCCAGGCGGGCATTCGCAAAATGCCCTTCCACCATGCGGTGAAGCTTATGCCTGCGGCGGGACCATGGACCATGGACCTTCTACATGGCAGTCCATAGCCAAACCCACTGAGCCATCACTGCTTAAAAAAATAAAAGTACTAGATAAAAACAAGTTCAAGGGACTTCAATCCAGCCGTCATAATGTATGCGAGCAATGAAATACGTGGAACACCTTTTTAGAAGTTTACCAACAAGATTGAAGTTATTATATTCAAGCGGTTATACAGCTAGCAGCTTAGCAGTCCATAGACTGCGGTACCACAGGTTCATGGTTCGATCCCCACCACCGGTTTAAGCTTCATCGCATGGTGGGAGGGCTTTTTGCGAATGCCCGTCTAGGTAGCTACCACCCTCAAGTCGAAAATCTATCACTAAGAACCTAGCAGTGTGTTCCGGCAGTACTCCTTGAGAGCAAGTAAAATTACAGACAAATGAGACTTAACAACTGTATGTCTCAGGGTGACGGGCGCAGTGTAGTTCATCACTAGATGAAATGCATCTGCAGAGGTTACCACTTAACATCAGGTGGGAATCGCGCTTATTACGTCCCAATCGCATAAAAAAATATAAATTGGGTTAAGCGTGGAGGCGTGGTCATTGCTTCCTGCCGGCCCAGAGGTTATGCCGCAAATTTTCGACACTCGCAAGGGAATCAAAATCTATAGAGTGAACTAAAAATTTTGAAATTTGTTATGAAGGAAAGTACAGATAAAGGATATATTGCGAAAAGTTATATTAAATATAATATATAGTAGTAAAAATATTATATATTATATTTAATATAATAGTAAAAATATTATGTTATGTATAATAGTAAAAATATTTTTAATTATATTAAAGTGTTATGGATTTAGCAATAAAAATTACTGGCACATGAGACACAACTATGTCTCAAGGTGACGGACGCAGTGCAATTTGTGACTTGTGAAAACTGACGAAATGCATCTGTTATAGGCAGAGGTTAATCCGCTAACATCAGGTGGCCTCGAGTTTGTTCCGTCACAATAACATAAAAAAAAACATCCACATTAACTTATTAATGAAGCTATTATTAGTTATTATCGATAAAAATAATAGATAATACTAGCTTTCCGGCCGCGGCTCTGCCCGCGGGTATGTCTATCTATATTGGTTACCGCGTCTTTTGAGCAGTTGGATAAAAACTATCCTATATCCTTCCCCGTGTTGCCCTTGTCTCAAACTATTTCCATACCAAATTTCCTCCTAATCGGTCCAGTAGATCGGTTATCGCGCAAACCCATTAACCTCTTTTTGCGTAGTAGGTTAAAAACTACCCTATGTCCTTCCCCGTGTCTCAAACTATTTTCATACCAAATTTCATCCTAATCGGTCCAGTAGATCGGTTATCGCGCAAAACCATTAACCTCTTTTTGCGCAGTAGGATAAAAGCTACCCTATGTCCTTCCCCGTGTCTCAAACTATTTCCATACCAAATTTCATCCTAATCGGTCCAGTAGTTTAGAAGCCTATTCAATGCAAACAAACTCAAATCTTTCTTCTTTATTATATTATTTGTTTAGATATATAACATCACTTTATTCAATAAGTTTTTAATTTTGATATATTATATGTGGAATCGTACAAAGATCCAGGATTACAAAATTACAAATATACGAGAGGAAAAATTTAAGTCATGTGCTGGATAGATAATTGTTCCTCTTGTATATTTGTTATTTTGTAATGTAATTTGCATAGCAGGCGTTATTGCGAACGTAACATTATTGAAAAGATCCATGATGTTTGCCAGACAATACTTTATTGATAACTGATGTTGTCAAGTTAAGACGATGTAGACGATCATGACATCGCTTATATACCAGACTTTGATCCTTCGAGCAAGGATTCCAAATCAAATACAGTCGGGAACTTGTATCGATAGCACTCGAAAGCTTTCATTATATTTTCAGGCGTAGCTTTACCACTCGTATCCAAATTCGTCAAAAAGTTTATTATAATTTCAGGATCAGGAAAAAGTGCCGCTCCTTTTAGAATATCCATATCACCATAATCATTGACAAACCCACATTCGTTAATCACACAGGAAATACAATATGAAATGTCTTCGTTATTTGTCAAATATTCAGAATTTGCACCGGTTGTATCTTCCGATTTCGTACATTTCTTCAGGTATTCAATGTTTTGCGGAGAACAGCATTTTAAAACGGCTTTTTGGATTCCATCTTTTTCCGTAATTGGAACCGGTACGAAACTCTAGAAAAAAATATTTTTTCTTGGTTATTATTATTATTTTTATTAACTAGAATATTAACCCAAACGAACATAATTATATGTACAAGAGGTAACTAACCTAACATATATATTATATCTACCCGAACGGGGGTGATTTTGTGTATTCTATACATGTATTCATTATTTAATAATAATTAACAATTGAATAAATACTCAATTCCGGAATAACTTTTAATTTTTGAGGCAGTAATCGCTTTGTCACACAACATCATAATATAAATTAGTAACACTGAACTTTGGTGATATTTTCTATTACTTTTGGAGTTATGACCTTTATCAGTGTTCAGTGAATTATTTTTATTGTATGAAAACTTTATATCACTATATATAAAGTTTTCATACAATAAAAATAATTTACTTTAAAAAATACCATTCGAAAACCATAAAATACTAATTAAAGACAGTGTAATTATGTTTTGTTAAAATGTTACTCAGGGAATAAATTTGTATGGAATTAAAGGAAAATCAATTGAGCAGCGGTGTCCGGCCAATCCATCTACTTATTGTCGTATTTAAATTACATATAGACCTTGCAGAGTGTTGTAAAAGTGCGATACCTATATCTTACAAAACTAACATAGTAAAAACTGAAATCTTACCCTTTCAAATTCAAAACCTTCGACATTAATAAGAAATGCAAAGAATGCTACATATAGTACAAAAATTTTTCTGTAATAGAATGTTTTCTAGTCACAACGTATTGTGCAGTAATAACACCTGTGGCTTGTAATACCTTTTTATGTGAAAAATTGTATATTGTCACGTGGTGGGTGCGCTAGGTGTTATCTTATATTTGCACTTATAATATAAAAAATATACTATAGGTACTAGTTTTCGGTTTCACTTGCATTATTTTATGTTTATTTCTGCCTTTAAAAAGCTAAAATGATCATGTGAAAGTACAATATGTGTGAAACTGTAAACCACACCGGTTAAAGCCAGCACTGAGTCGGTTTGTTGGTTTATACGTTTGTCCTTCTTTCACGCGGCTTTTCGACCTGTGATTCAGAAAGATTATGCGACCATTTGACATAGTTTATTTGATTTGTATACCAATACTTAAATATATTCATAATTTCCCCCAGCACACCTCAGTCCTCACGTATCCTCCAAAGCACGATACCATACAATACGATACTCTTTATTATATAAATATTGATTACTTCACATTGCTTCACATGGAACATTATACGACACGAGAGATCGAAGATTTGTAGTCCGTCAATAAACCAGGCCGAACTGTGATTCATGCAGGTTTAAATATTTTTGGAAGTGAAAGTCAAGTATTATTATTGTCAAACACCTTAGGAGGAATCGTTGCTAGTGAAATAGGGTTGTAGTTCTCATTGTCTGAGACATCTCCTATTCTATTCTTAATGACGGGCATTATTATAGTTTGCATCAGGTCCGCGGGTAAGTGGTAGTGGTGCTAAGCGACTCCTGCCGTGGCTTCGTCACCCACGGTGAAGCGAAGAGGAATTAGGGGCCGCGCTGGCACTCCGCACTTGGCTTTGCCTTTAAGTCCAGAAGAGCAGCAACGGGTAAGCTGCGGTGCTGTATGGGCGGTACCGCATTTAAGGCGGGCTGTGGTGTTGTATGGGCGACACCATAGCTGACAGTGTGGGGCCACGGCGGGAGAGGAGTGCCGGTTTTACGGTGCGCCATCGTTGGATGGCGGACGTGGAGGGGCCGTAGGGGAGGACGAGTGTCGGTGTAGTGAGGTGCCGCTCTCCCTATCCTCTGTGGCTGAAGTAGCAGGCAAATGGGCTACACATCTGAATCGTCGCAGGGGGACCTTAGGTGTCGGAAGCGGGGTCATCTGACGCCATTAGCGGGCTTGGTCCCTGGGTGGTAGCGACGTGCCATGTGTTCTGGTGCGTCGTTAGAGGTAGCACCATAAGAGGGGTCCGGCAACGGACAACCGTGGCGGATTCGTGGTTGTGTGCCATAGCGCCCCAGCTGTCCCGCCGAGAAGCAGTAGAGGTGGAATACGGTGTGTTATTTAATCGGTAGTGGCATTTTCTGCTGTGGGAGTAGTTGGTGCCAAATCGGACATATCCCAGCCATCTCCCCTGTGGGTGGACCGAAATGCGTAAAAGCTTTTATCACAATGGTAAATACAATTATTTGTGACCGTATGGTCTACTTAAGTTTGGCTCTATCATGCACGGATTTGACGTAGGCTGCTGGTGGATGTCATTACAGCCAGAGAGGGTGACTAATGGTTTCTAATTGCAGTTTCTGTAGAGTTAAAACGGTTTCTCGTGCTATACAAAGTCTCGCGTTATCATGGAGCAATAACGGTGAAGTTCGATTCATAGGTCGGGGTTGTTTCACTGCTAGTCTTCTTATCGTTGTTTGGAGTTCGGCACAGTAGACATCATAGTCCTTATTGCTTAACCAGATAGGATAAAGCTATAGTGAATGCTTTGGAACACTGATGCGGCGTTTGACCTGGGGTCAGCCATTGCATTTTTCGCTTACCGTAATCGTAAAGAAACACATTTTTATCACATGTCACAATTCGATCCAATTTTCCTACATTTCTGTATCGGTTTAATAAGTACCTAAGTTAGTAAGTTTCAACATGCGTTTCATTCTGCATACCAGTCAAATCATGAGGATTCATTTTTCATATTTTTTTTATGATATTGATTTGACGCAATTGATTCAATATTATTGGTAAGTTAAAGTTAAGTTAAAACATGCCGCTAATTCCTGGGTAGTTTGGCTCGGATAGGCTTCAATTGTGTTATTTACATCCACAAAACCACGTGGTTCGTCCTTCAAATGAAAGTTTCCATCATCAAAGCGTTTAAACCAAAATCGCACGGTGCGTTCATTAGCAGTACCTTCTCCAATTACAACATTGATATTTTGAGCTGTTTCTGCCGCGTTAGTTCCGCGTCGGAACTCTTATTGAAAAATCACTCGAATTTACGAAGTATCCATCTTTCTTGTCTAAGCTAAATAAAAAAAACAACTGAAAGTCGATAATGAAATGTTGCACATTTTATAAAAGAATAACCTCATACGTACTATGTGAAAAAAGTTTCACTCAAAAATCTCAAACCATGAAGGTTCTATGTCAATTCGAATTACTTAATACAATAAAACGACAATTTTATACCTTAACCCCTATTATGCCTATTTGGAAAGAGAATAGTAGACGAACAGAACCAGGCACAATATATTTGTTCATAGTGAGTATGAAACCAGTATACTCAGTCTGATAGCCCATCCAATAATAATAATAATGAATTGTTTACGGGTTACCTATGTAAGTACGTTTCTGAACGAAACATTTGTGTAACGTAGATGTTTGTTTTAGACGTGTGCATGCCGTGTCACAGGCTTACAGCCGTGCATCTTTGGTACCGTTATATGACGTGAAACTACTGGTCTGGTTTTACTATAAACTTCATATGTTAGGTCTAACATATGAAGTTTAACAACATTTACTTCATACGTTATACTGCTCTTCTGCGGGAATTATTGTGAAAAAATAATTAATTCATTCATTTGGTCCATTGAGTATATTTACATTTACAATATCTGAAGTTTCATCATCATCATCAGCCGGAAGACGTCAACTGCTGAACAAAGGCCTCCCCCATAGAACGCCATGAAGAACGGCTATTATTAGCCACTTGTAACCACTGGCTGCCCGCGACTTTCACGATGTCATCAGTCCACCTGGTGGGGGGCCTACTAACTCTACGTCTTCCGGTGTGGTGTGGTAACGACTCGAGAATCTTTCTTCCCCATCGGTTATCAGTTCATCGAGCAATGTAGCCCGCCCATTGCCACTTCAACATGCACATTCTGAGAGCTATGTCGGTGACTTTGGTTCTTTGGCGAATATCCACGTTCCGGATTATATCGCGCAAAGAAACTCCGAGCATAGCTCTCTCCATAGCTCGTTGAGTGAATCTGAGCTTGTCTATAAGGGCCACAGTTAAGGACCACGTCTCAGTACCCTTAGTCATCACAGGCAACACACTGGTTGAAGACTTTGGTCTTCAAGCTCTGCGGGATGTGCGCGAGAAGATGTCGCGTATCTTCCCGAACGCTGCCCATCCGAGTTAGATTCATCGGGCTACCTCTTTGTCGAAGTTGGACCTACCTAACTAGGCAGTCTGTCCCAGGAAAATATAATGGTCAACAACTTCAAGCGTATCGTTCCCAACAGCTACTGGTACGGGTGCAACATGGACATTAGACATAATTTTCGTCTTGTCCATGTTCATTTTAAGACCCACCTGCTGGGAAACTCTACTGAGGTCGCTGAGCATTGCACTGAGTTCCTCAAGCGACTCTGCCATAACGACTATGTCATAGGCGAAACAAAGGTGAGTGATGTATTCTCCATAGATGTTGATGCCGAATTCTTTCCAGTCCAAGAGCTTAAAAACGTCCTCCAACGCATTCGTGAACAGTTTCGGAGAAAAAACGTCTCCCTGTCTCACGCCTCGTTGCAGTTGGATTGGTTCCGTGCTCTTGTCCTGTAGTCGAATCGTCTGAAGATTAAACAAAATTAATTATTTATTGATTAAAAAATCACAGTTAATCTAGCCAGGTCTTAGTTATGGAAAAAGACTCGTTCTAAAACCTAATGACGAGCAGAAATTATTTCCTATATAGTATACTAATACCTATATTAGGTTAAAATGTCATTTATGTATGTATGTAAGCTTTATAGATACGCTACGCTATAAAGACTTAATCAATATTTACTTTGATCTACAACAATAAAACTATATATATTTACAATAGTGCTTCAATACTAGTATTGAAACAGATGCATTAGTTTTGAATTTAACAAGAAACTATTGAAAATAACCTCTAAAAGTGTTCGGAGAAATTATAGAATGCAAAAGTACCACGGTATCACAGATGGGTAATTAACGGACATAGGTACTTACTATATCAGCATACTGTATCAGCCGGATAGTCTACTGCGGAACAAAGCCTCCCCTAATATGGGGGGGGGGGTTTGCCATGATCCCACGCTTGGCAGGCGGCTTGGGGATCGCAGTATGAGATCTCAGTTTTTTTATGTAATTGTGACGGGTCAATCACGAGGCCCACCTGATGTTAAGCGAACTAACCTCTGCCTATAACAGATGCATTTCGTCACAAGTCATGTATTGCACTGCGCCCGTCACCTTGAGATATGGTTGTTAAGTCTCATGTGCCTGTAATTTCACTGGCTCTCAAGGACTGCTGCCGGAACACACCGTTAGGTGCTTGGCGACAGATTTTCTACTTGAGGGTGGTAGCTAGCCAGGCGGGCATTCACAAAACGCCCTTCCACCGTGCGGTGAAGCTCAAGCCCGCGGCGGGATTCGAGCCATGGACCTGCTGCGCGGCAGCCCCTAGCCAATACCACTGAGCCTTCATTGCTTTAAGTTCTTCAGAAAGTGCTGCTGCTCACCTTGTACGACACTCATTGCGACATTCTAGCCCAGCACCCAACGGGACCATAGCACGGGTATATATTGGCACACAAATATTAATTTTTGTTTAAGTACATATTTTTATTTACATAGGTAGGTACTAGTTGTACCTGCAACTTCGTTCGCGATTGCAGTACCTTCAAACTAATTATTCACATTTGAGCACTATTTATCTCATTTTAAGCAACGCTGTGTTCTGCGGTGAAGTACTCTCAATAAAGCATAGCTCAGAAAGGAGCTTTCTACTTTGGGTTTGGAAACTCCCAGGTTGTATTTTCCAGAAGACAGTAATCAAGTAACTCAGAGAATTCCTTCGCGAATCGCACGTCCGTACTTTGTGCGTTTCTTTGGAATTTAGATTTTAAAACGGCGTCTTTTAGCCGAGGTTTTTGTTTGGCGGTAGAACGAAAATACATTGTGTAAATAATAAATAGGGTAAAATTAATTACTTGTAGTTTATAAATCTAAAAATGCATTATTCAACTAATAAGATGTGAAGAAATACCCTTTGAATATTTTAGATATAAATGAGTTACTACACGTAAGATTTTACAGAATATTAGTCGAAAGTTGTCGTTTTGTATGTCTGTCAAAGCGTTTTATGTGTCCTTGAAAAGAAATTATCATGCTTTTTTTTTGTCATTATGTTCAAAATAAGACTCAGTCGCCTAAGAGTAACGCTCAGAAAAACAAAATAGTTCCACCTCTAATGTTGAAAGTGATAACAGTATGAAATTATTGTTCAAATCTTATTGGTAAAAAATCCAGCGTTGCCTATAAAATAATACTAATGTTACAGGTGACATTATTGCTAGTAAGTTTACATCAGGCGGCTCAATTGAATAAAGGAATTAAATGAAATTCAGAGGTCGAAACTTTTTTTTCAACACCCTTGTTCGTAAAGTGAGCTTTATTAAATCATTCTTTGGGCCATAAACCGAACTATAACACCCTCATGCATTATAATATTACACACTAGTGCGTAATAGAATTATCCCCACAAAGTTACGTTAGTACCTAACTGCGAATTATATGCGAGTAAACCGAGCATTTTCAATTTAACCAGGTAATACAGATTTGTGACATCAAAGAAGTTTATATGTAATCAACCAACACACATTTGCCGCGAGCAAAAAAAAAACTGGCGCGCTATTTTCCATAATTTTCGTATGTGGTTTGTATCGCATTTCTGCAATATATTTTTTTTTCCTCGCAAGGGCGTTGCAAAAAGTGCGTATGAAACTCGTGAGCCACTTGCTCATTCTACACTCGGCTGATGTACGCCCTCGCCTACGGCTCGGGCTGCAACACACAGCCTCGTGTATAATGAGCAACTTAGCTCACTTGTATCATAATCTACTAATATATTAATGATACAAATATAGTGAAGTACTTTTTACGTAAAATTACTTTATATACTTGATATACATGAGAATAAACAATTTCGTTTATTATTAGGGTGGCCGCGCTGGAACGTATATAAAATAAGGTGTGTATCGTAAACAAACACTGCACTTATTTTTTCCCTTTAAGTACATATAGTACAACTTCCGTACAATAAAAATACCTAACTTTAACTACCATAGGCAGCGCAGCCACTATAACTTATGATTGTTAAAGTTAGGTATTTTAATTCTACGGAAATTTAAGAAAACTAGTTCACTTATATTTGCCCGCTGTACTGACCAAGTCAAAATAATGCATTTCAAGGCTTACTGCCAGGGTCTTTACACGGGCAGCTTGTGGATCAGCTGTTCACAAAAATCGCTTAGCAACTTCCGCGTACAGTATAATAATATTTTCAGGATGATGTTGCGACTCCCCCGCTTTTGGAGTGCCACCACGATGTTTGCGCAGGCCCGTACCGTTGGCTTTCATGCCGTTCTTCGTAAAAAGGTAACGCCATTGATGTGGAGGATGCGGGAGAGCAGCAACATCATCTTAAGAACTGTGGCAGATGATCAGAGAGCACCTTTTCAGGGGCACTTGGGGTGGACACGTTGTCCGCATGAAGTGCCTCGTAAATACATTACACTCTAATGCGTGCCGATATTGTAGCAGTGTTTATACCTATATATATTTATAATAGGTAAATAGCTACCAAACAAAGTTTTTAAGTTTTCTTTTTTTCTATACTAACATGCATATGAATTTCTGTTGACCGAAATAAACAATTTTTATCTATATATTTACACTTTGGCGGATAGACAGTTTATACGTAAGACACGTCAGTTTTAAAAGCGGGTTTGTGTAAGGGCAGCAGGCAATATGACAAACACGGGTGTAAGAGTGCAAAGAACTAACTATTAGTCAATATCACGAAGGACAATGTTTTGGCTTCTATTGGAAGCCTTCATCAGGATCTTGATTGTGGAACGTACGTGGTCGCGTCACGTTTCACACTGCGGGCGGCAGCTCGCTGTGCTCAAGCTGAAGGCGTGCAAACGCTAGGCTAAGTAGTGGCAGGGAGTGTTGTAACGAATTGTAGGAAAACTGACTCAGTCCACCATCTCCTGTTTCACATTCTTCATATCTCCATAAAGGCAAGTTCTCCAGCTTTGTGGCTGAACCCACCCTCTGTCTCTCTTCAAAATTAGGACGATGATCTATAGCCTCGTGGATTTTGCATGGAATGCAAAGTTTCTCCTTGCTTACAACAACCCATGCCTTGTCGAAACGTATGTAGTACATCATTCCGTAGGAAAGGGCGTGCGATGCCACAGTACTGATGGCTGTCCGCATTTTTCATGGAGTAAATGTGTTCTCCGAGCTTTGTGGACACACTACTCTTAGTTTCTCCAATGTAGCATTCACCACAATCACATGGAATCATGTGAATCCTTGGTCCCGCGGTCCCAGTGAGTCCTTATCCTTCGGAGATCGCAGTAGTTGCCAAATTCGTGAAGGGGGCGGAATACCGTATTGATAAAAAAATCACTTTGTAGCAAATATCCGATTTCATTCGTCAACCCCTTGGTAAAAAGCATGTACGTATGCTTCTCTGCTGTTGTTACACGGTTCCTTGCACACGTGTTTGCAAGCCTCTTGTTTTTCTTCCAGTCAATAAAATATGCAACTGATGATTAATTTGAGATCATACCTATACCTAGTGGTGCTACTTACCTAAATTAGTGTTTTAATATTTTTATTCGAATTTGTCATAAAAACTAACGTGAGTTGACATAATTATTAACTGAATATGCTGGCTAGCACTCACGATGTTTAGTCGTTATATCTGAATAAACACCGTGCGCGAACAGTATAGATACTCATTCCATGCCTTGAGCATGTGAATCTTTCTTTTCATGCCTGACAGGTTAGCCTTTGACCACCATCTCACCTGATGGTAAGTGATGATGTGGTGGAAGATGTTGTTCAGGATAACCTGGAATTACTGGATCTCAAGGACAGCCGTCGGAACATACCGTTAGGTGCTTGGCAACAGATTATCTACTTGAGGGTGGTATCTAGCCAGGCGGGCATTCGCAAAATGCCCTACCAACGTGCTATAACGACTGCCATCCTAAGACAACAACCAGGACAGACGGCTTAACGTGTCCTTGGAAGACGTAAGCACTCAGTAGTAAAGTCACTAGCTGTCACCCATCCAACTCCTGACCGCGGCGGACGTTGCTTAACTTTGCTGATCGGTTAAGAACAGCTAAGCAAACGTCGCTCGCTTACTGCTCGAACACCGATCGGATGTTAGAACTAAACACTGTGAGTGCTAGCCGGTATATTCAACATTGTCTACTGTCGTTCATCGTTCGTTCTGTTATACCCCACTTCCCTGTACTATTTTGCTGACCGATCCTTTTTTTTTTTTTTTTTTTTTTTTTTTTTGACCCGGGAAAATCCTTTATGGATACCACCCGGCTCCGGGGGGAGCAGAGTGGTTATGTGGGAGTCCTCGCCTGAGGGGCCTTACTACCCCCACGGGGGGGTAGTAAGTGAGGTTACCCACTAAAAACCCGGGATGAGCAGTCTGCCGCCTAGACGGGGCGAGATGGGGTAGCGTTAGCAATCACCATCTCGCCCTGGCTTGCTGACCGATCCTAAATCAACCCCTTTCAGCGAATCTAGCATTTACACTTTTCCATGCCCCTCAGCTACTCACCTCAGACTTACTCCGTCTTCCATCCGCGCCGGTCATTTTTATTAAATACTATTTTATACTACATCTAATTAAAGATTTTCCTAGTGTAATAAAAATACTTTTTTTATAAAGCAATTTACCAGACCCCGTATAACAGTTCCATACATCTTAATTGAATATAATTAACGTTTCATTAATTTTGTGATTTACAAACTTTATTCCGTACCTATAGTCACAACTTTTGTGCTTTCAGAATTGCACCATTTGATTTTTATATGTTACATGAAATTAGCACGAGGCATTCATGATAATGTCAATTTACTACATGAGCTCCATCTATATCTACTGTGCTGAAACGGTATAGGCATTATTTTGATCCATACTTCGACTTTTGTATAGGGTCCATGCTATAGGCAAAATGTTTTGAACGACACTGCCTTGGCAAGGTCCGTGAGAGGACTGCCAAAGCGCCTTTGACTTTTTGAATCAACCAGGCAAGTGGGTCCGAAGAGTCCACCTGCCCATACTAACTATTATTTTGAATAGAAAATATATTTTAATAAGTGCAATATATATTCAAATTTATTTACGCATTCCTGTCCACTCAGGAGAACTTTGCTGGGATATGTCGGACTCGGCACAAACTATTCACACAGCAGCAAGTGCCCCCTACCGAATAAAAACCACACGATGTAACACTTCGTCCTTATTGGGCAAGAACGTTGGGACGCTTTCAGACAGACCACCCGCCACGGTTGTCCGTAGCCAAACCCTTGCCTAAGAGAGACCCCCCATTACGGCGTTCCTTTGCACATGGTGTGCAGTAACAACCCTGGGGAACAAGCCGCAAACGAGCGCCAGATCAACCATACCTAGATGAACTAGGTCAGATGAGTAGCGTGGTATTTCGCCGGCAGAGAGTAGGAAGAGCAGCCAATGCCATAACGATACTTTTCCTCCCTTGCAGCCCTACCGCTTCCGCCTACAAACGGTGCCCTGCCCGTTAAGGCCGCGGAAGGTAAGTATATATATAGGGAGCGACGCATCGTGATTACAGCACTGCTTTCCCGCTACGGGCTCCATGCCTCAGCTACGGTACTGCCCATATGAAACCGCTGCCCGTCTCAGTTACGGTGCCACCCATACTTCGGCAACACAGAAATCAACGGCCGCTTCACCCTTCGCCACGACAACGTGGGAACCACAGATCACAGAAATAAAGGTCTAGATCTCTATGGTGGGAACCCATGGGAGAATAAGCTTACAAACTGATTTCATTCCTAATTTCTCTCGAAAATTCAACTAGTTATATCATATTTAATTTTATAGTGTTGTTATTGTTCAATTATCTCAACTCTTCTTATCTAAAGTAAACTACTTTCCTATCGTAACTTGTACTTTTTGACCCCCAAACTTTATCTTTAACAATGTATATACGGTGTCTGACTGTGTCTGTTTGTATATTAAATCTTGATTCTAAGTTTTATGGAATATAGTATGGAGTTGATTTTAGAATGCATTCACAAAATTTAAAGTTATCTGAATAAAATTTTGATGTGTCATACAAAATTGGTAATTATTTGGTATCGCACAATAATCTCTAAAATTACAACAACAAATTTTATGAGTACAAAATTTCTCACCTCGAGTGGGAATGAAACCCATGTTCAAACTTTGTAAATGGAATTTTCTCTTAGCACGCGATAGTGCTTGCAGTCATATTTTACAAATCCCTTAAGTACTCTCAATTTCACATGTATATCACTAAAAGTTTAAATTAATATTATATAGTTCTAAGATTACTGATTGCTTTTAAAGCAAAATGACCCCTGTTTCATCTCAGAAATATCCATTCCTTAATATCTCAATCACGAAAAATACGAAAACTGTGAGCACATCCGCGGGCCAGAAGAAAATTGAACCACTATAAAAGCCATTTCCAAATAAATAACTTTTACTATCACATATACGTCGCTTGTTAAAAGTCAGGGTCAAATCAAAGACATTCAAATTTATTATTTCAAATCTCTTGGAGTGAAATCAAGGACAAATATCAATAATGTATACAGTACTATTATTATTGGCATTTACTGTAATAGTACGAAGTAATGAGACTAATGTGACAGAAAAGGTAAGTTTTTGATTGTATTATAAGGTAATAGTTATTCATTATAGGGTATGTTTTTGACTTTTTCAATGATATCCTTGTTTTGCCTTGTGAGATGTTAACAAAACATATTTTTATATTACGTTCTTCTAAAGATATAATGTGCCAACCACGTAAGAGTAATTTATGATTAGGAAGATAGTAGACCGTCGCCTATATATTATATATCTTTAGAAAATATACATGTAAATGTTATAGTGGAATATTTAAAAATAAAGTTTTATAAATATTATTATATTATACAATACTATTAGTACTGTCAATGCGTTGAAGGACTTTATTAGACCCCTTTTTAAATGACCCCATGTCATATTTATGAGGAAAGACTGAAGAAGCCGCAAACCGTTATCATTTTTACGGTATGCGGCAAAATCGACCGCTTGAAACAGACGGGATGTCCAAGGTTTCACCTAAGATAGATAGATATAAAGCTGAAACTTGTATAAATCTTTATTTTCTCATTCTAAAATATGTCTCAATTCTTATAAAATCTCGTGTCTACGTCAAGATATGCAAGGTCAAAGGACTCAAACATCGTATTTTGGCAAATATCTCGCTATTTTTTCATGATAATGGCCTGTAATATTTATAGTTATTATCTGTTTCGGTAAATTCTGGAGTAGAATCACTATCGCTCGAGTTTATTTCATTTTGTCAATACGAAAATTGCAATGAATTTCACTGAAAATCACATCATCAAACACCGTCGTTTGTTTGACATCTTTTAAAAAAATAACGCCTTTTTTATCTATCGTGATGGAATAAGCACGAGTCTGGTGTTAAGCGGTAACATCTGCGCCTATAGCAGTTGCTATGATAAAAATTTGCTCTATAACATGGGAAGTATTATTAAAATCAATTAACTAATATTCAAAAATTTTTGCTGCGGGCTTGCCAGTTTGGCTCGCAAATTGATAAAACAGAAAATTGCAGAAGTAAAACTTTTACATAAGCCGCGCTTATCACTTGTTTTGGCATTTTACAATACTTAGGGCCTGTTTCAGAATGTTCGAGTAAGTTCTGGTTATACTACCCAGAACATATTTAATAAATAAAATACTATCTTTGCGTTTCACAGTCATCGATTTAGCCTATCCGTCGGTTAAAGCTTGAAACGCGCTGCATGTTAACTGTAGTTTTTATCATTCAGTTATTTTATTTTCTGGGTATATATTATAACCGGAACTTACTCGATCATTCTGAAACAGACTCTTAGTATGAGATTTTGCTGTTTTATACTTATAAATTTTGATACTAAGTAAAAATGTGAACTAATTTCCATTACTGTATTTTTAGCCTCTCATACAATTGCCACTTGCGGCAAGAGATGAAGTTCTGAACGCAATATTTAAATGCTGCTCTCCACAAGACGCTGCTGATATGATCTACATTATTCGTGAAGGAGGGATAAGAATGGATCGGGAATTCCAAAAATGTACCTACTGCATGTACAAAGAAGCTGGCTACATAAATGATGATGGAAGAGTCAAGATATATAGAGCATCATCACTCTTTCCTGATTCTGATGAAATGTTGAAAATCCTGAAACAGTGTGATGCGAATAATTACGGTAGTACTCCAGAAGAAACAACTTTCAAAGCTTTCGAATGCTATCAAGATAAAGTTTTGTTTAGAGTAGCTCTTTAGCTGTTACAATGAATTGAAACAGTTTTAATTAAGTTTTTTAATTGGTGGAGAATCCAACAACACTCCATTACCAAAACCAGCTCTTTTATTACTTTCACTAACGTGTAAATCAATCAGTGTCTTAGTAAATAAACTATTATAACTAATTTTTCTTTTTGTTTTGAAACATATACAGGATGTCCCAGAAGTAGTGAAATACTGAATCTGGGAGGTAGAGGACCTAGAGGGCTATCTGAATCACCCCATGGATGTTCCGCGATTTTTCGTATTTTCGGAGTTATGACTTTTTTTTTTAATTTTTCACCTATTGCCGAGTACGATGAGACTTTTATTTATGGTGACGTGAATTATTGCGGTAGATGCTTGATTTTTTTTGTAAGTTAAGCTGATAAATACGCCCATTCAGTATGTTAACATTTACTATCGTTAGATCTTTGAATGGAAAAAAACAATAAATTAAATGCCAAGAAAGATAAAATTACCCAGTATATTCACAACTTCAAGAGCGCTTAAAAAAAATCACAGTAAAAAATAATAGCGTTTGGATTTTAAAAACTTGCTCTATCTATCAGGTAGCTACAATGAACATTTCATTTTATTATTCATAAGGCTTCAATTAAGAAAAAAAAATCTAAATGTTCTAAATGTGGCAAGTGCAAAATTTAAAATTACATGATGATTAATGTACTCGTAAGCAAAGTAAAACCAATTACAAGGTGTTTAATTACAATAAATTTTCAAAAAGGCCCCCTGTTGTTCAATGCAAATGCGACATCGCCGGAAAAAAAATGTCTTTTAAACGTCTGAATGCACTTCTATTATTTTAATGGTTTCTTCTGCTACTCTCAATTTCCGGGTTAACTCGTCCAAATTGCGGCATTCTCTGGAATGTATAGATATAATAAATTTTTCTTTTCCTTTTTTTTTCTAAACATAGAAAGACATCTCAAAATGTTTTTAAGGACTTGCAGAAGTCAACCCTGAGGAGTCGTTTGCATTTTACCAATAACCCTGTATATACCGCAAAAAATACTAAGGGCACGCACCACGCATCGGTGCAAATGCATCGATATAAATTAACGATCTGAACCATGGCTGGACCAGTGATCGCCTATACGTATTATTATTGCGTATTCCAACGCCAGTGAATATTTGTTTTGAGCTAACAAAATAGGATAAAATTACTACATGTATAGTGAAATGGC
Source organism: Plagodis pulveraria (assembly GCA_963890685.1). Lineage (NCBI taxonomy): Eukaryota > Metazoa > Arthropoda > Insecta > Lepidoptera > Geometridae > Plagodis > Plagodis pulveraria. Next base: position 11,748,116 of record OY982951.1, read on the forward strand.
ATGAATAGTCATCCAGGAGTTCAAGAATCAAAAAAAAAAGGTTCATTCGTAAGTAAGAAAATCTTGTTTTCTGGTTATAAGAGGGGTTAGCTTATACTGTTACCAATTAGATAAAAACCGTCACAAGTCACGAATTGCACTGCACCAGTCACTTTGACATATTAGTTGTTAAGTCTCATGTGCCTGTAATTCTACTGGCTCTCAAGGACTGCTGACGACCGTTAGGTGCTTGGCGACAGATTTTGTACTTAAGGGTGGTCGCTAGCCAGGCGGGCATTCGCAAAATGCCCTTCCACCATGCGGTGAAGCTCAAGCCCGCGGCGGGATTCGATACATGGACCTGCTGCGCGGCAGTCCATAGCCAATACCACTGAGCCATCACTGCTTCAGATGTTGCTACTTGTCTCCTTTACATTCTATACTAAATATAAAATAGAAACATTAAAACGGCATTCCTTATACTGTATGCCTAACATTTATATTTTTGACCAACTTATACCAATAAAGATTTTTAATATCTTTTTTTTTCATTGTCCTTTTTTGTAGAGGTTTCCTACATAGATACACAAAAGAAAAGAAAAAAATGGATAGACGCACCGGGCGCGATGATTGTTGGCCCATTTATAATAGTGTAATTTGTTTGAGGCAGTTTGCTGCAAATAACTTTCAAATAATGAAAAATCATCCTCGTGTTTTAGATTCTGCTATACCAACCTTATACTTACCGATGTTGATACATCTTGTTTTGTAATCTTGATAAAAAAAAAACTCTACAGCACTTATATGTGAATATTATTTTAGGAATCCCAATAAATAAACAGACGAATATAATATATATTAGTACCTTATTTTGTGTATGTAAATAATAAAATACAATACAATACAAATATCTTTAATGTATAAAAATTTGGTACAATTTAAAGACGCAATCCCTGCCCGCTGCTGTAAATAATCTGTTTGTTCTTTAACATTCTAAAGAGTTGTACTCGTATATCTATTTTTAATTTTTACTAGAGTAGGTATTTATGCACCTAAGTAGACAAGTATTTGCAGAAAAGGAATACTTACAACACTCTGAAAGCGAATAGTTTTTAATATGCAGCACTAAATCTACCATAATCGTTTTAAGCATTTTCGGTAGGTTAAACATTCATGACAAGTGTCGGTAAATAACAAAAGTAGTAAAATCCACTTTGGTCAAAAAGTATTTTTTCATATTCTGTCGATAGCTGATGACAAGTGGAATAGGTTGTCAAATTCAAATTTAGATATATCCATGAATTTCCTATAGAAAAACAGGTTTTAAATTCAACAGTATTTCAAAGTCGGTAATATCCAGCATCAGGTATAAATCAAAAGTGGTAATATCCGCGACAGCCAATCACAGGGCATGACGCGTCCATCATGTCGGTCAGTGTCAATAAAAAAACGAGACTATACACTGCAGCTCTTCAGTTATTATTGATTTTAATTGATAAATAATACGTCAAATAATGAGTGGCATACAAAAAGTTGCGCCAGACAAAGCCAGAAAGCGATTACGAAATCCAAATTAATCGAAACGTTGCAAGGAGAAGCAGAAACTGTAAGTAAACATCACATGCCTACCAGTAACTACCTGTTTGAATTCTAAAACCAATAGGGGTGTGACTTGCAATGGAATGTCCGAAGCTGAGTGAATTGTTGCAAAATTGAATAGGTACTTCACTTGGTTTTTACGGGACTGCGTCAAAAGGAGTGTTTTTAATATTTAGTATGATCCCGTTTATTTATTTTTGCTTCCAATCTTTTGAATGCTTTTCACCTTCTTTTACTTAACCGATTCTTATGAAACTTTACACATACATTAAGTTCCTTGTACAATACAAAATACACACTACTGAGGGCATCGCAGTGCCAAGTCGAACAATTTTTTTTAATAAGTTTAGGTTATTTATTAGAACAAAATTATTATTTTTTTCTACAAGTACCTACAATATTATGTCGATTTTGTTAGTAGTTGACTAGGTATGTTTTTTTTTATTTTTACAGATATTCAACTACCTCCTTACCAACAAAACCGAACTGTCACCAAAATTCTAAAACATACAAATGCAGTTCTTTAACATCAGGAGATATGTTTTGGTTTCATAAATTATTTTCATAAAATACCCACAAAAAAACCCGTCAAAATACATCAAGATAACTTCATTTTGAAATATTGCCTATGTACTAAAATTAAAAGAAAGAGACCTACAAAAGGAACACGCAATACCAAAGAATTTTCAACAAGATATTTTGTACGCAAGCATCCGAAAAATACGTTGGTACCAGTTTGTTTAAAATGTTTTCTGGGCATATTGAAACTAAAGAAAGGACGAGTACAGGGAGTACTTAAAAGACATATGCGCTGAGGTGGAATGGCAAAAGAATTACGAGGAGGTGATAGAAAAACATTCACAATTTGATTTTGTTTGATTTTCGTAGAATGTTTATAAATAATAAAACTCATCTAATTTATTGATTTTGTTTGATTTTCGCAAAAAAATTGTAACGAATAGGTATCTATTTATTTAAGTTTTAGAGAAATTTTAATTTCAAACTATTGTTGTTAAAATTCTTAGTGACAACCCTGATAATGATGCATAATGACGAATTGTATCAAAAATGGTAATATCCACAGTAGATTTTTTCCAAAACTGGTAATATCCAAGCGTTTATATCAAACCTAGTAAAATCCAATCAATTTCTGCTTTTTTCGCCTTAATTATCCACAGACAAGGTGAGATTGTATATTAGGCATCCTTTTCTGACCCATATGGGTTTATCTTGCTCAAAAGAGACGTAAATAGAACCTGCATTAATAGTATAGAATAAAATACGTCATTGTGTAAAAGCATCTTTAACGGATTTTTCCACTTTTGCTGTTCATCGACACACTGTCAAGATTCTACCGTAATTAACGCAAGTATATGTTTAATATGTTTCTGCCACTCACCTTATTTACCTTCGGCCGCCTTCAGAGGTAGTTTCCGATATGCAGCCAGTAAATGTTGGAACAACATTCCACCACCAGTTAGGAACTTGCAAAATGTTCAAAAGTTTAAAGTTCAGTTAAAAGAACATTTTTGTGTTCATCAAAAAGAAGAGGAAACTTTGCGACACGATACGAGTGTGTTAGTTGGATTTAAACAACAAAGTCAATAGTCAAAACCATTTATTCAATTTGATGAAATTGTAATATTGAAGGATTCTACATTGTACTGCCACGTTCAGCAAACAAAATTGTATAGAGCCACTGCGAGAAGAACGGGCAAGAAACTCGGGGCCATTCTTTTATAAGTCTTTTAACAATGTTTTACATACTTACTATATACACTTTCACTGGATTATCAACTATTAATTAACATATAAAGTCATTGTTTACATAAACAGATATTTTGCTTGTTCGATATATAATTGTCATAACCTTTTTATCAAACCATGTAATGGTCCAAAAGGACCATTACATTTAAACGAGGTTTGTCGTTATGTAACATCAGAAAAGATAATAATAAATTACTTAACTTCACAACATCTTGATCGGGCAGCACTTCGTCACTAAAGACTACTTTCCAAATACATTTCGACACCCCCGGAGCTCTGCTCGGCACGGTGGTCCGACCGAAACTGAATCAAGCAGCACTTCGTCGTCAAACACTATTTCAACACCACTGGAGGTCTGCTCGGCACGGCGCTTAATTTTTTGTTTAATTTGTTTAATTAATTAACTTTCTGTCGGACCGCCGCGGCGGTCCGACAGAAAGTTAATCTAATTGCCTTACCGTTTTATAGCAGTGAACAAACAAGGTGACGAAGCGACTACCGTCACAAACACAGTACTCTTTAAAATTGACAATTGTGTGATTTCAAGCTCTATACTTATGGCAATAAGTATAATAAAATCATCAATGATTTTACACATAGATATAAAGTACATAATATATACTATTTTAAATAAGTATCTTTACAAGTATCTTGTCACATGATCAGTTATACTACTAATAAAATATACTTGTAGTAAAAATACTATCAAATAATGATTCCAGTGATCATGATAATCCATATATGATGCTTAATTACAGTCTCACATTATACAATATTAGGTACAGTATTAAATTCACACCACAGATAAAATATACACATAGATAATTAAACCAATACCTATTTTAAACCACAGAGTATTTCTAAAACGAAATAAGAATGTCACAGTATACCAGTTGTTTAAATCTTAAGCTTAAAGCCAATCAAGTGAATATGAACAAATATTTCAATAAATAGTGAGCCAATTTTCAAATAATCTATCAAGTGCAATATAATTAAGGCTGGGCAATGCAAATACAGAATATCCATTATTTAGTTATTATTATTATTTTATTGTATTTTTATTTTATCTTTTGCTGTAAAAATTATATATGTAAAGGTATAATATTACTTAAAAGTTAATTTATTTTCTTAACATTGTAATTACTTATATTAATTGTTTTTTTTTGTGTGGTAAAATTATTATATTTTATTTTTTCTATTTGGCGAACTGTTGTGTGTATGTGTGGCGTCACCATAATATGGTTCCAAAGGAAGGCCAGCGCTGGCTAGCAACCAGCATTATGCTGATTTGGGACCAATTTGTGAACACATTATGAATAGTTTTAATTTTGTTTTATCTTAGTGTCACCGTATTATGTGTGTCACAAATAAAGCATTTTTCTTTCTTTCTTTCATTTATTCGTAGCACTCACCCTATCCCAACGGTAAGTGTTGGTTTGGTATAATAGGTAGTGCGACCTTGAAATAACCAATGAGGACGATTTTGATTTAGCCCCCGCAACCCGCACCTTCCGTTAACTTCGGTGAGCTCGGATGAAAATCCCGTAATGAAAAAAATAAATCTATTAGTGGTGATCTGCGTTTTTAACCGATCGAATAAATTCGTAATAAATATAAAAAAAACGTAATAAATAAATATAAATTTTCGAAGCGCTCGTAGCGAAGTTAACTTAGCTGTTCTCAACCGATCAGCAAAGTTAAGCAACGTCGCGCGCGGTCATGAGTTGGATGGGTGACCGCTAGTGACATTACTACTGAGCGTTTCCGTGCTTCGGAGGGCACGTTAAGCCTTCGGTCCCGGTTGTTGTCTTAGGATGGCAGTCGTAATAGCATGGTGGTAGGGCATTTTGCGAATGCCCGCCTGGCTAGCTACCACCCTCAAGTAGAAAATCTGTCGCCAAGCATCTAACGGTGTGCTCCGGCAGCTGTCCTTGAGAGCCAGTACTTCTAGGTTAGCTCGAACAACATCTTCGACCACATAATCACTTACCATCAGGTGAGATAGTGGTCGAAGGCCTAAACCTTTAAAGCATAAAAAAAAATAAAAAAAAGTTATGAAATCACGTCCGCTGCGGTCGTGACTTGAACAGGTGACCGCTAGTGACATTACTACGAGCGCGTCGGTGCTGCCGTCGTCGGTCCCTGTTGTTGTCTCAGGACGGCAGTCGTTATACAATGATGTTTTTTGCAAAATAGCCCTACCATCCTGGCTTGCCTGGTTAGCTACCATCCTCAAGTAGAAAATCTTTCGCTGAGCACTTAACGGTGTTTTTCGATAGCTGTCTTTGAGAGCCTCAGGGTAATCCTAAGTAAGCCTGCACAATATCTTCGATCACATCATCAGGTACCATCCAGGCACATGAGATAGTGGTCAAAAGCAGGCTAGCTTTTGACCATCAGCATAAATAAAATAAATAAACACTAGCTTTGAAGTGCAGTCAGTATTTGGGTATTGCTGCTATTTGGGTGCAAAACAAAGATTACCATCATAATTTGGCTCTGGCTGCCTTTAAGGCCCCCCGTGGGGTGCCGGGTTAGACTTGCACCTCCCCATATCATCCCGTGGGTATCGTAAGAGGCGACTAAGGGAAAAATACTGGAAGGTGGGCAGCAGCACCTTCTAAAGAACTGCCATCTTACACTGCGATCCCCAAGCCGCCTGCCAAGCGTGGGGATTATGGCAAATATCCCCTTAATAGGGGAGGCTGTGTTCAGCAGTGGACGAGTCGGCTGTTACAGTACCTTTAAGGTATGGGGTGTTACTCATATATCAACTGATGGCTGACCAGAAAAATGAAGCTTAAATTTTATATCAAGTCTTAGAATGTGTACTTTTGATGTAAATACTATTTAATAAAATATAGAAATATGAAATTCCGTTATTTACCCCACCTTCCGTTATTTACCCCAGCACCTTCTGAAAAACTGCTTTTTTGCCAAGCGTAGGGATTTTGGCAAACCATTTATGAAGCAGTGATAGTCGAGTGGTATTGCCTTGAGGACTACCGTGCCACATGACCGTATGATCCCCACCGGTGGCTTGACCTTCACCGCATGGTGGTAGTGCATTTTGCGAATGCTCGCCTGGCTAGCTAGTAGAAAATCTGTCGCCAAGCACCTAACAGTGTGTTCCTACAGCAGTCTTTGATAGCCAGTAAATTACAGGCACACGAGACTTAACAAATGCATGCCTCAGGCTTATGGGCGCAGTGTAGTTCGTCACTTGTGATGAATTGAAATGTAGGTATCTGTTATAGACAGAGGTTACTGCCTAACATCAGGAGAGCCTCGTTTGTGTTTGGTCACAATCCCATAAAAAACCCTGAATGCTGTGTTCAGTAGTGAAAATCCAACTAAACCAGTACTGTTGTCTTTTGTGTTGTTATATAAGACATAATATAGTTTCGACCCAAGATGGGAGGGATAAGAGAAGAAGAATAATAATTGGGAACCGATTTATGTATCCCGATTCAAATAATACAGACTATAGATATTGCAAACAAATTGATTCTTCATTCAATACAAAGTATTCTCGTACATCTCAAGTTATGGGATGTACCATGTTGCTTTAAGTACTTACATCAAGCTACCTCTGTGTTATTTCTGGACTCCTAGTACATTTGCAGTTTAACAACTAAACTACGTGTCAATTTCAGTAAACTGAACTATTGATAAGCTCGTATAAAAACAATGTTTCTGTTTTAAAACGCATAACTCCGGGTGTGCGAAATTCTGTTGCTCCTTATCTATGCATTCTAATGCATCTTTATCTTGTTCGATTAAAAACGTTTTGACTAGACTGATAATGCTAAGATTAGTAACATCTATCATTTACTAACATTTCGAAGCGCTCCTAGCGAAGTTTGCTTAGCTGTTCTTATCCGATTTGCAAAGTTAAGCAACGTCATAGAACATATCGTCGTTGTCAAACCAAAATCTGCTATGTGCACAAATAATACTTTAGAGATATTGAAGAAATAATATATCCTGAAAAAAATTATATGAAGTGTTATTTGACAAGTAATTTAAAATGAAAGTCTTAGATCATATACATGTTCTTATTAGGTTTTTGTTTATAAAAACATATATTTTTTTCGTAATATTTTGAAATATGAGTAATTGAAGCACATAACAGACTTTAAAATGTCAATTATGTGTCACATAACAGGTATTAATAAAAAATATTTGTCATATATGTTAGTGATTTATTATTGATAATTATACATAAAACAAGTTTTAATCAGATATATATTTGATTGTGGAAGAACTTTATATTCACGTGGATGGCGAACTTTGAAGCATACTTCACCAGTAGACATGTACAAAAATGCTCTAGTATTATTTGCTGTGGGATCATACTTCCTTTTACCAGGTCTGATAAACTGATAATTAGATAATTAATTTACGTAATATTTAAGAAGATCAAAATAAATTACTCTTAGTAATCTTGAGGTGCATTAATCGGGGGCTTTATATAATTTTCGATAGTATAGTGGACACTATCAACCTCAATCATAGTATGACCCTTTCCAAGTATTATTTGTTCCACTTCTACTCTAAAAAAATAAGCATAGTTACATAATGCACTCGCCAAAACTTTACTTATATTTTGGTGGTTACATCCATCACTAATTATGGTGATGTGTTTATAAGCTTTGCATGTAGTTTTTAGGTAATCAATTACGCAGCTTGTGAACTCGTCGGATGTAACATCTCCATCTGCTTCATGCCAAAAATATTTAGTCACATCTCCAGTATGAGAACTAAAAATTGTAAAATTATGATACTGTAGTTTTTGCTTATAATACAATGCACTAGCAAGTAGTTTTGGTGCTAAAAGGACAACTTGCACGTCAACAGATACCTATCACTATGCTATCCGGGTTATCCTTCAAGTTTTCGATCGCTTTATTTTAAGCGCTTCGTGCTTCATCTTTTTTCTGGATATGAGTCTTGTATTCTTCTTGTGAAACATTTTTTATCTGAAAACTAGAACATACATCGCATTGATCCTTCCTGGGTTTGTGAATTGAAAAGTTCTCTTTTTTGAGTATGCTTAAGAAGGTATTCCTTGAAGCTGGTTTTTTATTTACTTCATTGCACCATGTTTTGTAAACTGCATGCATGTGCAGATGTCAGAATGTGCAGAAGTTGACTCGACGTAAATGCGCTTCGATGATGCCCGATAATAAATAGTGGCTACGCACTTTCGGAAGTAAATTCAGCCATTCATTACAGAAACATTACCTCGTAAGTTCCTGGGGGAGACATCAATACTACGGTTATGGAAAATTAGTGAAGGGCATTCATTGTCATCTCCCATTGACGAAAAAAAATAGCAATAATTCACTTATAACTTGATGTAACGTATGTGTTTAGCCAACGAATACACTTTAGTAACTGACTGCCAACAACTAAATAAAATCCATTCATATAGGTAAGATACAAAATGAGAGCCAGACTCAGAGACTCACTCTCAGAGACTCAGACTCAGAGACTCAGACTCAGAGACTCAGACTCAGAGACTCAGACTCAGAGACTCAGACTCAGAGACTCAGACTCAGAGACTCAGACTCAGAGACTCAGACTCAGAGACTCAGACTCAGAGACTCAGACTCAGAGACTCAGACTCAGAGACTCAGACTCAGAGACTCAGACTCAGAGACTCAGACTCAGAGACTCAGACTCAGAGACTCAGACTCAGAGACTCAGACTCAGAGACTCAGACTCAGAGACTCAGACTCAGAGACTCAGACTCAGAGACTCAGACTCAGACTCAGAGACTCAGACTCAGAGACTCAGACTCAGAGACTCAGACTCAGAGACTCAGACTCAGAGACTCAGACTCAGAGACTCAGACTCAGAGACTCAGACTCAGAGACTCAGACTCAGAGACTCAGACTCAGAGACTCAGACTCAGAGACTCAGACTCAGAGACTCAGACTCAGAGACTCAGACTCAGAGACTCAGACTCAGAGACTCAGACTCAGACTCAGAGACTCAGACTCAGAGACTCAGACTCAGAGACTCAGACTCAGAGACTCAGACTCAGAGACTCAGACTCAGAGACTCAGACTCAGAGACTCAGACTCAGAGACTCAGACTCAGAGACTCAGACTCAGAGACTCAGACTCAGAGACTCAGACTCAGAGACTCAGACTCAGAGACTCAGACTCAGAGACTCAGACTCAGAGACTCAGACTCAGAGACTCAGACTCAGAGACTCAGACTCAGAGACTCAGACTCAGAGACTCAGACTCAGAGACTCAGACTCAGAGACTCAGACTCAGAGACTCAGACTCAGAGACTCAGACTCAGAGACTCAGACTCAGACTCAGAGACTCAGACTCAGAGACTCAGACTCAGAGACTCAGACTCAGAGACTCAGACTCAGAGACTCAGACTCAGAGACTCAGACTCAGAGACTCAGACTCAGAGACTCAGACTCAGAGACTCAGACTCAGAGACTCAGACTCAGAGACTCAGACTCTGAGACTCTTACGGCGTCGGCGTCGGAGTCGGCTTCAGCGTCGGCGTCGGTGTCGGCAATAGCGTCGGCGTCAGCGTCATATGTCATGTCATAAGTCATATTTCAGACTCAAAGACTCAGACTCAGGCATCGGCGTCAGCAACGGCGTCGTACGTCATGTCATAAGTCATATGTCAGACTCAGAGACTTAGACTAAGAGACTAAGACTCAGAGAGTCAGACTCAGAGACTCAGACTCAGAGACTCAGACTCTGAGTCTGAGTCTCTGAGTCTGAGTCTCTGAGTCTGAGTCTCTGAGTCTGAGTCTCTGAGTCTGAGTCTCTGAGTCTGAGTCTCTGAGTCTGAGTCTCTGAGTCTGAGTCTCTGAGTCTGAGTCTCTGAGTCTGAGTCTCTGAGTCTGAGTCTCTGAGTCTGAGTCTCTGAGTCTGAGTCTCTGAGTCTGAGTCTCTGAGTCTGAGTCTCTGAGTCTGAGTCTTTGAGTCTGAGTCTGAGTCTCTGAGTCTGAGTCTCTGAGTCTGAGTCTCTGAGTCTGAGTCTCTGAGTCTGAGTCTCTGAGTCTGAGTCTCTGAGTCTGAGTCTCTGAGTCTGAGTCTCTGAGTCTGAGTCTCTGAGTCTGAGTCTCTGAGTCTGAGTCTCTGAGTCTGAGTCTCTGAGTCTGAGTCTCTGAGTCTGAGTCTCTGAGTCTGAGTCTCTGAGTCTGAGTCTCTGAGTCTGAGTCTCTGAGTCTGAGTCTCTGAGTCTGAGTCTCTGAGTCTGAGTCTCTGAGTCTGAGTCTCTGAGTCTGAGTCTCTGAGTCTGAGTCTCTGAGTCTGAGTCTCTGAGTCTGAGTCTCTGAGTCTGAGTCTCTGAGTCTGAGTCTCTGAGTCTGAGTCTCTGAGTCTGAGTCTCTGAGTCTGAGTCTCTGAGTCTGAGTCTCTGAGTCTGAGTCTCTGAGTCTGAGTCTCTGAGTCTGAGTCTCTGAGTCTGAGTCTCTGAGTCTGAGTCTCTGAGTCTGAGTCTCTGAGTCTGAGTCTCTGAGTCTGAGTCTCTGAGTCTGAGTCTCTGAGTCTGAGTCTCTGAGTCTGAGTCTCTGAGTCTGAGTCTCTGAGTCTGAGTCTCTGAGTCTGAGTCTCTGAGTCTGAGTCTCTGAGTCTGAGTCTCTGAGTCTGAGTCTCTGAGTCTTCAAATTCAAATTTCAAATTCAAATTCAAAATATTTATTTCGCAAAGCATGGGTATAAAATAATGGTATGTAGTCAATAGTCAATAGGAAGGATCACCATACTCTAACCAAATTGGCATGCAAAATTTTTGTTTAATTGTGTTCAAACTAAAATTACAATCATAAGAAAATTATATAAAAATTACATTCATCATTATTATATTTATTATTTAGTCATTATTAATATCAACATTACTATTTAAATGTACTTATCATTTAAAAAATCGTCTATAGAATAATATGACTTATCAATTAGAATTTTATTCAGTCTAAATTTAAAAATGTCTTTATTGTCTATTTCTCTTAAACAATGTGGTAGCTTATTATAAATTAATCCTCTCCTTTTAAATGTGCTGTTACTGCTCAGTGCAGTTCTGCGAAAAACTCCTTGTGCTTTGTCGTTATGTCGCTTGCTCCTCAACTTACCGAAGTCTTTAATATTATTTTTTTAAAACACCGCAGATTCGTAGATATATATCGAAGGAAGCGTTAACAGTTTTAATTTTTTGAAATGAGGTTTACAAGAATCTCTTGGTTTTAGCTTACACATTGCTCGAATGCACTTCTTTTGGGATTTAAAAGCAGAGTTTTTATCAGTTGAGTTTCCCCATATAAGAACTCCATATTTTAGTGTAGAGCCGACGTAGGCATGGTAGGCACTTAAAAGAGCTTTATCATTAGCAACTTTGCGTAGCATATACAATGCATATGCAAATTGGTTTACTTTCGCACATACGTGTGCAACATGCGATTTCCACGACAGATTTGAGTCTATGTAAATCCCTAAAAATTTCGTTGTCCGAATTTCGTCAATAGTTTTACCATGATAATTTATATTTAATGTATTACATTTTGAATTATTATTTTTGAATGTCATAATATGTGTCTTATCTAGGTTTATTTTGAGGTTATTTTTAATTAGCCATTCAATTATCAGTTCTATAGATTCGTTTATGTCATTTTCATAATTAATAGTTTTGTTGTCCGTGAATATGGCACTGCTGTCATCGGCAAACATGACCATCGGATGATTGACGGAATGGGGAAAATCATTAATATACACTAAAAATAATAGGGGTCCCAGTATGCTGCCCTGCGGTACTCCATATTTTATTATCCTACATTCTTACAAATATTTTTACTCTAATTTACTCTTGGTATCTAGTCTTGTGATTTCTGTGTACTGTGTTCTATTTGTAAGGTTAGCTGTTCTCAACCGATCAGCAAAGTTAAGCAACGTCGCGCGCGGTCATGAGTTGACAGACACGCTGAGCGCTTCCGTGCTTCGGAGGGCACGTTAAGCCGTCAGTCCCGGTTGTCGTCTTAGGATGGCAGTCGTTATAGCATGGTGGTAGGGCATTTTGCGAATGCCCGCCTGGCTAGCTACCACCCTCAAGTAGAAAATCTGTCGCCAAGCACCTAACGGTGTGTTCCGGCAGCTGTCCTTGATAGCCAGTACTTTTAGGTTAGCCTGAACAACATCTACGACCACATCATCACTTACCATCAGGTGAGATAGTAGTCAAAGGTTAACCTATCAAGAATAAAAAAAAAAAATGACGTTTCATTTTAACCTTGATTTGCGTATATTGCAATTCTACTAAGTACACCACATAGCCTAATGGATTCAAAATACTCGTCTGACTGTTCCTGACTTGAATTATTCAGGTAGCTTAGATTAGGTCGAATAGTGTGACAGAACCGAAACGGAGCACAAACCTTCCAAGCAGTCTTGTCTCATCTACCCCTAGAGTGTTATTTATAAGCCGGAGGCGCGGAGGAGGGGCGGCGCAAGTCTACTGCGAAGGCGTAGCGAACACGCTACGATGAGGTAGCGAGAAGACTAAAGCGCTGCGTAGGTACCCACAGCGCCGGAGCTGTCATAGAATTACTTAACTTCTAATATTAAGACATTTGTCATGTTGAAGTTTTTTTTGTTGACGTTTTCGTGCTTGTGATTTGTGACTAATTATTTTCATGAAGAAGAAGCTAATTTTGAGAAATTTTATCAGTATTAAAAAAACCTATAGATTTCTGTAACCGCCTCCTCTCAATAGGGAATATTCCGCCCTGATTCCCCCTCCCCATAGCATAAAATACATACATATACCATATCTAAAGTCGTTTCAATGTATGGTAGCTACACATTTTTTTTTAAAATTATTATTATTAAAAATAAATAGTTTCCGTAATGCCCCACCCCTCTGGTGGGATGCTACAACTCCCCTCTCCCCCCTTTACCCCTTTCTTATAGTACATAAGTATGTATACCGATTCTAAAGCCCTTCCACTACTTCATATTATTCAGTTTAAATTATTTATTCTAAGAATTTTGAATTTGGTACAAAATTATCTAACACCCAAGTCCAACGACAATTACTGCTAAAGTAATAAAGTTATCTTAACTGCTATATATTTTTTTGAAAGTTCCTAAATTGCTATCATCATGAATTTTTTTAAGCCAGCTGTTTAGGTTTTAGAGGAGAGGGGGACGCCCTACTGGAACAAAAATGTACACTTTAAAGTCGAATATTTTGTAAATGGAGCATTAAATCGAAAAATAGTATTAGCGACCCCTAAATCATTTTAAAAGACCAATTCAATGATATCCCATATGATGGAATAGACGACAAAAATAAAATTCATCCGCACATCAATTGTATGGGAGCTACCCTAAGAAAAATATTTTTCAAAATTATCTTTTCCCACTTTGTCGGCGTGATAAGTTTACATAACCTTTCAAAATTGCAGCTTTCTAGTACAAACGGACTCTTAGCAAAACCTCGGACAGACGGACAGACAAACGGACATGACGAAACTATAAGGGTTCCTTGTCAGGACTACGGAACCCTAAAAATGTATAAAATAGAGTTAATTATAATGAAAAGTTCAAGAACAATACACAAAGTTTTTAAAACTTTATTACGAAGCATTTCAGTTTGATTGGATTTAAAAGACAACGGCATCTATAGAGCTACTCTGAATTGAGTATAGTTTTGATAGCAAATGAACGCTTTGCACGTAATTTCATATTTATTTTTACCGCTCATGTCACAATCCATAAGGGCTTTCAACTGTCTTTCAGGATTGGGAAAAAGTGAGGCAGCCTTAAATATGTCAACGTTTCCATCATTTCGAAGGTAACCAGCTTCTTTGTACATGCAGTGAGTACATCTTTGGAACTCAGGGTCTGTTCTGTATCCACCTCGACGAATCATTTGCAACATGTCTAGAGCATCTCTGTAGTTACAGCATCGAAATATGGCGGACCGTATACTATTTTCATGTACAGCAGGCAAAATAATTGTAGGCTAGAAAATAAATGTAGCCATTAAAATACATATAATGTAGGCAACTTAGATTATATCAAGTACCTTACCTACCCTACCGATCATCGTTTGGTACCGAGTTTTCGAAGTGATGATGACTTAGGAGTCGTAGATGACGACAATGCGACTTTTTACGTCTTGAAACGATTTTGATTAAATCTACTATAAGTTTAAGAGACTTCCCCTATGGGGTGCCGCGATAGGATCGTACCCACCCATATCTTCCTGGGTCATCAGCAGCGCTTTCTGAAGAATTCCTATCTACACTGTAATCCCCAAGACACCTGCCAAGCATGGGGATTATGGGAAACCAGCATTAATGGAATAGTATATAAGATATATCCAAAAACAGTACTCATATTTTTCGTAAAAAATAAAAACAATATCCAGACATCTGAAAAAACTAATTTTAGGAAGATATACCAGTTATAAAACTATTTAATATACAAGTTAGTAACTCTTTTGTTCGTGGGGTGGTGTGTTAGACCTAGCATCATTTCTTTCTGTGGGAGTCGGAAGAGGTGACTAGAGGAAAAATACCAGAAGATATGCAGCAACATCTTCCGAAGAACTGCTGTCAGTTATAGTACAGTACAGAACAGTAAGTAATTGTAACACAATTACTGGTCCTAAAAATAAGTCCTAAAGTATCCTAAAAAACTATACATACTTCCAACACTGGATGATATATTATGGATAACCTGACTGTGATAATTCAAACACTGAGCTCACTCTTTTACGAGTATGATTCCGACTTCACAATTTCTTTCAAACTTTATCATAGTTGATGAAAGTGATAAAAATTAAAACTTACTTTATATATTTCACAATTTATTAAACTAATAACAAGTGCACAAAATACAAGGACCGTTTTCATCTTTGGTTTGCTATAGATTAATACTTTTACTGAACAAACCCAAACCATACAAAAGAACACCTGTGTGTCATATGTCATATTCTATAAAACAAAGTATACATGATCGCCTACTACTTCGTTCGCTGGGGTTTTTAATTTTTATTAATACTAATAATAATATGTTGCTATTAATATTCTATTTATTTCCTTCAAACCGGAACACAGTAATGAGAACATTACTGCTTAGCGGTAAAAATAGGTGTAGTTGCAGTACTTCCCCAGATGAACTCGCACGAGGAGTTCTACTGCTACTACGTCATCTTTGGAGTATACATTCTATGCTCATTTACCTACTTAAAGTAGGTAAACGAGCATGAAATATAGTAGGTAAATGAGCATGGAATATATATTCCATATATACTCCAGAAATAAGTAGGCTACTGAAAGTATTGGATATTGATAAATCGATTTTTATATTTTAAGAGACATATCGACATATCTAAAATATCTATGCAACGACATGGGATAATCCCTAAGTAGGCTACTTATTTCTCAGAGATAAAAAGTACAGTGTGTCACTTGGACGCAACATTATTTAACCTCATACCCCGTCCCTTGAATCCCTAGCTACGATCAGGATTCTACTATAGAGTCCTTCGCACTCTGAATTCAAACAAAAAATTACCAAAAAATGGAACCGACTTCAACACTCAAATGTGTGGAATAACTTGTTAAAGTCGGTACCATGATGGTCCAAAAATACCTATTATCACAATATTGTGCGCGTGTTACCGACTTTGACAAGTTATTTCACACATTTGAGTGTTAAAGACGATTCCATATAATAGTAAAAAAAAAACCTTTTTAGTGAACCTTGCTACTAATGGGATCGATTGTGATTCATTGGCAATGACTTTATGATCAAGATAGGAAAATACTTCCCAGTTATTGGAGTGTAACTCAAAAACTGCCTGACCGAATTTTATGAAATTTAAATTTGATCACACGGCCATTAGCAGTTTTCAATTATAAAAAGAATCATCAATACCGGTTCATCCATTCAAAAATTCTGAGGTAACATACATTAATAAAGACGATTTGATCCTCCTTAGTCAGTAAAATAGCGCCATTGCCGTAGTAAATTAATTTTGCTCCGTTGTGATAAAATATAGTACCTATTTAAAACAAACGGGACCGACTTTAACGACACTTAACAATATAAACACTAGACAATAAACTAATGATAGTCATACCATGAAAATGATAGTTCACAGTGTTTCGAGTCAGATGTATCGACTTCAACAAGTAAGTTCATATATTTGACTGTTGGAAGTCGGTTCCGTATTTAAAAAAGGATAACTGGAAATCGTATTGCATCACTGAGCAAGTAATATTTTAGATTGCATACAAATTTCGAGGTTCCAAATTTATTGATATATTATTGACCAGTGTGATATAATGAATTATAGTATCTAGTATTTCAGTTAAAATCCACGCCCCTCTACTAAAAGTGATTATAGAAATGTGTCTGCGAGCGACGGCGAGCTCGAGGCAAAAATAAAGTCCCGATTAGTGTCTCTACAAACAGTCACAGAGTATTATTCCGTAGGGCCCACTCTCAACGGTTTAACACTGCAGTTGTACCGGGACATTTAGTCCCGATCCTCCCAATGTCTCTCGGCAGCGACTCAGCGAAATTACAGGCACATGAGACTTAACAACTATGTCTCAAGGTGACGGGCGCAGTGCAATTCGTGACTTGTGATGAAATGCATCTGTTATAGGCAAAGGTTAGTCCCCTTAACATCAGGTGGGCCTCGAGCTTGTTCCGTCACAATAACATAAACATAAAAAAAAAATCTCAAGCCGAGATACGAACCACAGTGGTGCCCTTGAGCTTGCTGTCAATCCCTCCTTTAGTATAATAGCGGTGCGTTTTCGGCGGCCGCAGGAGACGGAGGTAGAAGGCGCTTTTCGCCTTCTGCGCCCGTCTCGGGAGAATACTCCAGGGCTATAAGAGGGCCTTCGCTCGCCCAAAATCCGGTGGAGCTGAACGACCGACAGAGGTAGTCAGCATCTAAGTCCTCCCTAAAAAAAACGATTCCACGGTGTATTCGGACACGTACTACAATACACTATTTTAAATGCAGGGTAACGACATTCTAGCGGCGAGCATTTTCAGACTGAAAGATCTCTACTGACACATTATAAGGTTAGGTTTGTCTAACACCTCCCAATTTTTAACATTATGATACATGACACGAAATGTAACATTTTACAATAAGCACACGACGTATGTAATATTTTACAGTAAGTACAATACATTATACATTACGTGTCATGAGGTGTTGTATTCACTTAAATATCTTTTCCCCTTGTTGTAGGTATTTGGTTATATCACACACCTGCTGAAACCACTTTTCTTAAAGAACCTACTGTAAAGGCGGGAATACACATGACTAGCTGGCACACTTGCATAAACAATAAGAACTCCTTGCACATGCCGCCTAACTTTCATGTATATACGCTAACTGGCATGCAAGTATCTGGCGTGCAAAATGAGGGTAGGGGCTGCGGAGGGCTGTCTCATGAACTGGTTTGTGTATACGTCTTGCAAATACAGGCATGCAAAGACGCAAATTACATGGAAGTTTAAGTAGCAAATCTATACATATTGCGCCAGTAACTTCTATATGCCGTTAAAAACGCATGCAAGCTCCTGTTCCAATCTTCAGTCATATGTATCCTCAGCTTTATAGAGCATCAGATAGCAAGGTGACCCTTAGCATAACACTGATTCAATATTCGGTGAATTTTAAAACCACAGTGGCATTTAAACCTTCTGTGTTAGTCCATAGCTCCTACCAAAGGGCGATCTATAATCAAATAAATAAAAAAACTGAAGTAAGTCCGTACAAAGTTATTTTTCTTTTTTTTTGTGATTATGACGGAACATACACGAAGCCGACCTGATGTTAAGCGGTAATATCTGCCTTTAAGTGATGCATTTCGTTACAATTGACGCACTGCACTGCGCCCTAGGACATACAGTTGTTAAGCCTCATGTTCCTGTAATTTCATGACAACTTACTGTCTTTCAAGGACTGCTGCTGGAATACACTGGCAGGTACTTGGCTACAAGTGGTAGCTAGGCAGCCGAGCAAAAAAACCTTGCGTCATATACAGATTCTTCCAAACACCAATTGTCTTTATGATACAGATTACACAGGAGTAGATAGGTACAGTCCCACCAACTTATCTGTTCAGGTGGCAGAAAAATGAACTAAAACTTTCCCTCAAATTGTGACAGTTTGTAGTTGATTTCCTTGACCAGTAGCGCCCTCGAAAATTGCACAGTTAAGTTGGTGGTACTATAAATGGAATGTGGGTAACAAAGCACACACAATGCTTTGCTTATATGTACAGTATCTGATAACAAAGAACTATAATAATAAGCGAGTATATGTACCATAAACCTATAAATTAAACAGTTCACAAAAGAGAATTGAAGTCATTGGAAAATGTTGAATATTTACCCACGTGGCTTAGAAGTGACGCAATGCATGACAGTTTGATAAACATAAATGATATAAATCATGAATTAAAGGAAAAACTATGCATTAGCGGTTACTTCGCATTATAAAACAAAAGATACGTGCACAAGCAACTTTAGTCAATGTTGATTGTACTAGGCATGAAAAAGGCGCAATGAACTTGCTATTTTTCATAGATAATGAGGAAGATAAGCAAATTTCTTTATTAAAACAACAAAAAAGCCGTATAAACTAGTGAAAAATATATTTCTATGATTGAGAAAGAGAAAGAAGGAATAAAAGTATTTTATTAGCGAAAAAATAAAACAATAACTACAATTAACATATTTTTTTTTAATGTCTGATAGGTTAGCCTTTGACCACTATCTCACCTGATGAAAAGTGCTGATGTGGTCGAAGATGTCGTTCATGCTACACTAGAATTACTGGCTCTCAAGGAAAGGTGGCGGAACACACGTTAGGTGCTTTGCGACAGATTTTCTACTTGAGGGTGGTAACTTCAAAGGCGGGCATTCGCAAATGCCCTACCACCATGCAATGCATAATTGGCAATAGGGGGTATGCTCAGCACTGGACTGCATAGACGCTAATGTCTATGCAAGACTGATTTTCAGCAAACTTCTTTTCTCGAATGAAGGTGTTTTTCGTGCAGTGTCAGAGTAGTGGGCTACTTATTGAAATTTATTGATCTTAATTATAGCTGTTGTGTTGTACATACATATATAATAGTT
The DNA here is from genome assembly GCA_963890685.1 of Plagodis pulveraria. Classification (NCBI taxonomy): domain Eukaryota; kingdom Metazoa; phylum Arthropoda; class Insecta; order Lepidoptera; family Geometridae; genus Plagodis; species Plagodis pulveraria. The sequence continues at coordinate 11,767,620 of OY982951.1, forward strand.
TGTTAAATATTACAATAAAAAGTAACAATATTATTTGTAACATCTGTCATCAACAAGATTACATTAGCGAATCAGCTATGAGAACCTGATGTAATATTATATCATAAAAAAAATAAGTTTAAATTAAGATTAAATTTAAAGCTCAAATAATAACGACGGCGCTCATGTAGACTAAAAGTTGGTAATAGGCGGATTCATGTTTCACCATGCTTAGTCGGAACGGGCACACCACAGTCCGGATCCGGCGTAACATGACTCCTCATTATACCGCCACCGTGATCCGTTCGTGCATTGCACGGTCTATCATGAATTTGACAGTACCCCGGCCGTGGAATTGCTGGCACATAACCCAGCCCTCCTGGTGCTGCATGACTAGGCGATGTCACGTCATATCGCCGTTCGCCAATGCAGTAACTAGACAAATCCGGGTTATTTTTCATGAGTTCTGCTCCAACATCTATTGAGTCCAGGCCTTTAAGCTGGTACTAAACCGAACCATCCTATTGACGGGAGTATTCCATACAAGACCAATTTAAAAGGTGTCCCGAATTCTTATATAGTATTTATATATGTTATAAATACTTAAGTCTGTTTATTAGTTACCTTGTTTTGTTGTTTGTAGATGTGGGGTTACATTCTAGCCCGGCACCTACAGCGTACGACATACTTGGCTACTTATACTACCTCTCAGAGAAATGAATAAGAAAGAGAGAGTCTAATGAAAATCAAAATTGAAGCATCAAATTCGGCCAACTTTATGTAAGACACAAATCACTTACACAAACGTATCCAAATTCGGCCAATTTTCTCCTCATTCACGATAGACCGTCGCACATTACACACGTCACACATAACGGAATTAATAAATTTAAAAACGACTTGAGCATTAAAGCACACGTAAGTATTAAATATAATGTACTTTCTTTAATATTATACAACTTAATTAAGGTTATAATTTCGAATATTAAAGTCTGTTTATTAGTTACCTTGTTTTGTTGTTTGTAGATGTGGGGTTACATTCTAGCCCGGCACCTACAGCGTACGACATACTAGGCTACTTATACTACCTCTCAGAGAAATGAATAAGAAAGAGGGAGTCTAATGAAAATCAAAAATGAAGCATCAAATTCGGCCAATTTTATGTAAGACACAACTCACTCACACAAACGTATCCAAATTCGGCCAATTTTGTCCTCATTCACGATAGACCGTCGCACATTACACACGTCACACATAACGGAATTAATAAATTTAAAAACGACTTGAGTATTAAAACACACGTAAGTATTAAATATAATGTACTTTCTTAGGCTTATTCGCAGCTGATCTAGCCCTAGCCTCAATGTTAAAACCACGTCTGGGTGTAAGCGTTGCATCCAGCAGCATGGGTTAGTCGGTTATCTGAACAAGCACTTCAGTGGGCTGGGGTAAGTTTGAAAGAACTCTTTAGCTTAGCATGAAATAGACACCTGGGTATTGGAAGTAGTGAATTTGACCGAATTGGCATAACCTTATACGAACACTGCTTGTTGGAATTGCTTGTGGTTGAAGTTATAGCATTAAGACGAGTTATCCATGCTGGTGGAAGGCTCTATCTACGAGCTCTATAGAAATTTGAGTGAAGGGTGACCTCGGTAGCCTCACGTACTTAGAGGTTTAAATATTTTTTTCTCTAGAACTTATCGAGGATTTTGTCTAATCATATACAAATGTTGCGTGTCCGAGAGATGTGCGTGCTCCTCAGGGTTGCGGTCTGCGCTGAGTCGTCGCTGCGATTTATACATGTGAACTCACCTGATGAAAGGCATTGGATACTCGTATGCTGTCAATCTCGACCAATACGTGTGAGTACAACCGGTGACAGTAAAATGTCTCAAACTCACGAGAACTTCCGAAAGAAAATAGCTTTGTTTTTGTTTCATGTAATAAGTTTTTTCTAGTTAATTATCATTCATGTTTACAAAATCTAGAGCCATTATGTCCTCAAAAAAATTAGATTCCGAGATACCTATCTCCTACAAATAAATAATTCGTAGCCTATCTCGTAAAAATAGCTCTGCCGATGCGACGCTCTGCCACAGGAATTGGCAGGAGAAATAAATCTTAGCCGTAACATGATCTTACGTTATATCATTAAGATTTATGTCTTCTATTACCCAAACATATATTGCACTCATTCAACCTGGGACTGAATAGTGGGAAAAGAAAATTTACTTTTCTCTTCTAAGTGGAATGACTTGGTGTGGTTAGTAGACTAGCCAGATGCAAGATAGATTTAAAAATTATTTCTAGGTTAAAGGTTCTACACGTTCCACAAATATTCACATAGTTGTACATACCACATGCAAGTAAAAAATTTGTCAATAAAGGTATTCCAGCAACTGTGTTAGTGGACATTTTAGATATTACTCGTATCAGAATATTTTGTTATGAACGCCTGAAAAGTTACCACCCTCAAGTATAATATTTGTCGCTTGTGAGCCAATAAATTTATGTGAACGCATTGACCTAGATATACTATACGCAACATCTCAAATGAGGATAGTCAACCAGTGCAGGTAAGCCGGCCGGCATACTCTTCCCCACACGCAGCTGGGCACTTGTAGAGATTATTGTACAATTGATAATACACAATTTTCGAACGTAAAGCGCGTGTAATCGCTACGAGTGCCCAGCAGCGTGTGGCGGAAAGTATGCCGGCCGGCTTACCTGCACTGGTCGACTATCCTTGTTTGAGATGTTGCGTCTAGTATCTATATATACTGCGTTTAATGTTAAGCGTTTGTCACTCGTACTTTAGTATGCACACCACTATATTCCATTAATAATGAGCCTCCTCTACACGTGGGCAGATGCGTCGGCAGATGCATCCGCAGATGGATCACCACGAGCCGTCCACACGTTTGAAGGTTGATCAGTCCAGTCCATGTTGGTTCTCGACAGACGCAACACATAAGCACGCATAATAGATATTACGACCGTAGCTGCCGCGTCTTTTTTAATATTTAGTAGGTACTTTTAAGTATCATTTGAGTGTGCATCGCAGTAGAGTTATTCAAAAAATGGCAAAGAAGAAGGTGGTGGATGCTGACTATACATAGAAATTGAACAAAGTAAGTAGAAAAAAAACTCTTTTTCATAGGTAACATAATAATCATTACCATATTTTAACGTGTCAACTTTTTTTTTTAAAGGATTGGAGGGCAAACGAACCGGTGGCTCACCTGGTGGTAAGTGATTATCACGTCCATCCGCAACACTAGAGGTATCGAGGATGCGTTGCCGGCCTTTGAGGAGGGAATATGCTCTCTTCTTGAAGGCCCCTAAGTCGTATCCGTTCGGAAATACTGCACCTGGCAGTTGGTTCCATATTGTGGCAGTGCGAGGTAGAAAATGCCGTGAAAATCGCAAGGTTGTGGACTTTCAGACGTCGACATGAAATTGATGAAACATCATGCTTTGTCGGGACGTCCGATGGACGAAATTGAGCTGCAGGTAGTAAATCGAACAGTTCCTCTGAACACTCCCCGTGATAGATGCGGTAGAAGATGCATCCAACATCTCTACGTAGTGCCAAAGAGTCGAGCCGGTCAGAGAGAACCTGATCGTCAACGATTCGAGTCGCTCTGCGTTGTACGCGGTCAAATTGAAGAAGCTGGTACTGGGGAACTCCCGCCCAGAGGTGAGAGCAGTACTCCATTTGAGGCCGAACCTAAGCCTTATAAAGTTGCAGGCGATGGGCCGACGTGAAGTACCGCCTCGCCTTTCCAAGCACACCAAGCTTTTTAGACGCTAATTTAGCCTTATCTTCCAAGTGACAGCGAAATTGAATAATGATCGATATGTCAACGCCAAGTACTCCGATGCTAGTTGAAGGGGCAAGGGGAGTGTCTTCAAAACGGAGGGATACGACAAAGGGGCATAATTTAGCGGTGAACGCACAAACTTGTGTCTTCTTGGAGTTAAATTGAACTAAGTTCAGTCGGCCCCACTTCGAAACATTAGACAATATGGTCTCGACTTCAGACACAAGTTCGTTCCGACTCTCGAAAACGTTTTCCCGAGAAATTTTAGCACGGGTGGTATAAGAGGCATCTCCGGTAATGTCATCCGCATAACAATGAATATCGCTGAGCTGCAGCATGTCATTGATGTGCAAGAGAAATAGAGTCGGAGATAGCACACAGCCTTGTGGAACGCCAACATTAATTGGGAGCATGCACCGTCGACAACGACCTTGATGCTGCGATCTGCCAAGAAACTGGAGATCCACTCGCACAATTTCTCGGAAAGCCCATAGGAAGCTTCGAAAGAAGCGCTTTATGCCACACCCGATCAAAGGCCTTCGCTATGTCCAAACTAGCCGCCAACGCCTCACCCTTGGAATCCACCACCTCCACCCATCGATGCGTAAGGTATACTAAAAGATCACCAGCTGAGCGACCGCGACGAAAACCGAACTGTCGATCACTAATCAACTGGTGCTCCTCTAGATACTGCAAGAGCTGTTTGTTGATAATGGATTCCATTATCTTGGAGAACAAAGACGTTATAGCTATAGGGCGGTATTGAATTGATCTGAGCGGTAACCTTTTTTAGGGATCGGGTGCACCAAGGCCGTCTTCCATGTTTTTGGGACAACGGCTGATGTGGAGCAGAGCCGGAAGAGACGCGCGTTAGAACCGGAGTCAATTCTGGAGCACAAGTCCGCAGCACTATTGAAGAGATGCCATCAGGCCTACTCGACTTATGGATATCCAAGAAGAACAGTGCTTTACGTACAGCACTTTGCCGGAAATTTATATCCGGTATCGAGGTATCACACCGTGGTATAGTCGGTGGTGAGTTTCTTTGGTAAAAAAGGACCGCAACCCGTCCCAATCTGCAGACCTATAGTGCCACACGCGACGACAACTTACAAAACGGGGTCGAGTTGGGCGTGCGACTGGCACTAAACTCCGGATCAGGCAGTGGTCCGACGAACCAAGGGGAGCGTTCACGGGTACTGAGTAGTTGTCCGGGTGAGAGGTCAGCAGAATGTCCAACAGGGAAGGTGTATGGTCATCCACATCTGTTGTGTAAGATCATATGCCAAAGCGAAGTCGTGAACAGATCTCCCCGCATGATCGGTTGATGAACTTGTACATTACGCAATTTTTTTCGCAGAATTAGTATGGATATCCAGCTTGCAGAACTTTATGCGGAGCCATCTAGAGAATTGGATAATTTTGTTCCAATGTCTTACAGCAATTTTGAATACCTTCTACAAAAGATATCTCCAATGATTGCTAAAAAGGATGGAGGGAAAGAGGGGATTCGCTTCCCGATGAACACTGATGCGTCGTCAGAGGTGTAGATAGACACCGAGCGCTCGCCCTGACACCAAACGGATTTGTGGCGAACGCATCTGCCGACGTTAAATACCTCCACACACGGGCAAATCACCCCGTCTACTCGTCAGCGGACGCGTCTGCCGATGATATCTGCAGACAAATCTGTCTACTTGTAGAGGACGCTTAAGACTCTAGTGATCGAACTATTATAACTGTCGTATCAACATAATTTTACCACAGGTAGTCCGTAAAACATCGTTTTTATTTTCATTATATCACGCTAATAACTCATACGAATTACTACGCGCATCCAAAATTAAGTTATTTAAAAGGGCTAAGTCAGCGTAGAGCTGACAGGGCTGTAACTTCGGATCAAAAAGGGTATGGTACGACAATTATTAATTCACGAGCCAGGTCCTGCGGGCTCCTGAATGAAACGCTTGCGGTTTCTTATTTTACCTGTGTCGCCATCTAGCGAAATTGTTGACTAGTTCGTAGCTGACAGGCATTGCTATAAAAATTTAGTTATGGCTGTACAAAGGGTGCAAGCAAATGTAGCTGGTGAAAGATAGATGGCGTTGTTAAAAATCTAAATTGCCATGTTATGTTTTTTTTTCTATGCTGTCGTAGGACTTGTACCATTCTGTGTACTTGCGACCTTGGTGAATGTAATAAAACTAGTAGCTCTCCGATCTGTAGACCTCGCGAGTCTGCGCTTGCATAAGGTTCACTGCGCACGCTGATGGGGGAATGGGTAACAACATCCAAAAATGTAGATGTAAATAATAAATGATTTTTTTGGACTTATGTCCAAGAAAATCCATGACACGCTGGCCCCAGCGAAAGCTAGTTGTAGCAGAAATAGGTAGGTAAGTAGTAAATATACAATAATTTTACATATTTGATAATAATTACATAACTTTGTTGTTTGAGCTACAGAAACATCGAAAATAAATAGGTAATTGATTATAGGAGAAAGAGAGAGTATAACTTATAGGCAACTGACGTACGTATCATGGGCATTGCTATTAAATTAAGCGCAGGCGTCCATGCTTTCAACACCGTATAAAGATTATCTCCGATATTTTTAATAATTCCCAAAAAATGAATCAACAAAAAAAAATGTGGACTTATCAAACCTGCTCACAAAATTTCGTGAGTATCGGTTAAAAATGCGACTTGTAGAAGAGAACAATCGGACATACTAAAGCATTTTTGTGCAAGTTAAAGCAAAAATCGACAAATCGCTCTATCAAAAATCGTCAAATTATTGTATAATATATATGTTAGGTAATTTTAATATATTTAACATTGTCAAAGAGTGCAAGTTGATGAATTATGTAATTGAACATATTGTGATACATTAACTTTTAAAATCGGGTAGACATATTATAGCTGCAACAAGTACGAGGTAGGAATACTTAGCAGCGCTCAAAGACCGTCCGTACAAGTTGCATTCGAAGTTATTTGATGGCAGGGTACAAGTTCGATGTTCGTCGTTACTTCGTTCCGAAACGAAGCTTCGATCTTCATTTTTGGAAGTAGACGTCCCGGTCACACTTACACTATGTCGTCAATAACATGCGGGTTGTGTACAATTTATTTTTATTTTTATTAATTGAGGGATGACTAACAGCAACTCATTAAGCATAGGTACATAATGTAATAATATTCTGTTAATAATTTAAATTAAAGAATATAACATGAATTAATTAATGTGCAGCCAACCACATTATCCACAGATTACTGAAGAATAGTAATATAAGCTTTGCTACAGCTAAGACAAACATTTCGGTATAAATATTAAATTTAGTTACAAAAATATATTGGTAAGTTTAACCATAATTAATTAGAGAAAAAAAAAAGGTCAGTTTTAGATAAGTAATACAAAGTTTTTATTTTGTTATAACTAAGATAAACATATAGGTGTGTTATGAGTTCATTTTAAGAATATTCCTATCATTAACTTAATAGGTAGATACGGGCAAGGAAAATACATCGAATGAAGTAAATTGCTCGTTGTATGTGCGAGTAATTCGGTGTATTGGTGACCGCTCACCGGCGTTGTTGTTGCATACGAAGGATGCAAATAAATAGCGTGCATGGCGCGCCGATGCACTGTCCTTGGTACCGTGTAACATAATGTATTGATTAGCTCGATACAATCAAATTTGTTAATACAAAGTCCAAGTAGTATCATTGCTTCTCAATAAATACATCTAAAATGTTATATTATAATTCTCCAAGAGTTTGCTAAAGGACAGGAATGAGTGGCAGCATCTATAATTCATTGTTCGCAAGTTTTTTATGTGTACTCTCTCAATAACATCTATATATTTGTTGTAAAAGGGGTTCCATATGCAGGTAGCATATTCCAACTGAGGTCGGACTAGGGACGTATACAAATGGAGATATGTGGAAGGAAGAATAAATTTTGTGTGAAGCTAGTTCTTGACATCAATTTTTGAACCTCCTTTGTGAATTAATCCATTTTTTATATGACAACTCTCATCTGAAATAAAGATCTTGAAGATATCCATCACTTTTTTAAAGAAGTTCACAAGTCCTAGACTTTCTGAATATGTTTTGTGTAATGACATGATATTTAAAGATTTTTACTTCATTCAATAATACACCTAATCTATGTGTATTTAATATATGAAAGACTTAGATAAACTCCCCACATGAAATATATTAAAAACTGTACATTGAACAGAAAAAAATATTTAATGCACTTTATATTACTTTTGAATACGCATTTGACATTAAAATGTGGTGAACGTTGTTTGTTTTTGGTTTGGTTTGCCTGCAATCGATCATCTCTATATTTTGCCTGACTTATGTAAATCGGTCGGTACGTAACATAGTTTTGGTTCATATGAGTGTGCCGGGACATAAAAAAGCTTACAAATTTGCTACGAAAACAAAATAATTTAAAAAATTCAAATCATGACTGGTAAAGAAAACATTTAAAAATAATGCACTTAAAAGACCGAAACAAGATTGAGAATAGAAAATAAAATGAACCATTAACAAAATTAGCTCTACTTCGGTTGAACAGAATGCATTATAAGCTGAAAGCCTAAGTTAAAAACCCCCATTATGTTTTGTAGCCGGTGGAACCCAATTTCATATTAAAAACCGATATAAAACTAATGTGTTCCAATAGCAACTTTACTTAATGCAGGCTTTTTGTTTTGATTCTTTTAATTCTGTTTTCTATTCTCAATCTTGGTTTGGTCCTTTTAGTGCATAATTTTTTAAATTTATATTGCTTGTCATATTTTTGATGGTTTCAATTGTTGTAGATATCGGAGCAAAGGGTATACCAGCACAACCTACTAAAAGACCTCTCCCTGTAAACAACCGTAACTTTCATCCTAGAATGTGTATCCAAGGCAAGGCGGCATTAGTAAGATCATACGAAATTTTGTTAGGCAAGAGAGAAAGCTCGAGCGTTGGAGGGAAGCATTAATGACATCTTAAAAGGGCCCTTGAACGTTGCTCCCTAGTTTGCAAGTACCAGGCACCTGTGACTCGAACCTATTCCTCTGCAACGCTATGGACCCGGCACCCGTGCGGTGATCCATGGCATGCTAACTAACCAACAGGAAGAACTAAAAGGAAGATGTCTAGCTCCACTTTCACGTATGTTTTGAGAGTCCATACTTGCAAAAGGCTTGACTGAGTATTCTGAATCAATGACTGTCAAAAAGTTTTTGATAATTTGGAGATTTGATCCAGCTCAATTACCACTTCTTTAGGTATTATTATTCTCAATAGCCCAGGATGTCTTGTTTAAAGCTCTAGGAAAAAAACTACCATAACGATGTTACAACCATAGGTTTCAACAAATGTTGTCCCACCATACTCTCACCATAGGACTCCAGCTCCACTGAAACATGACCTCTAAGTTTCCTCATGCGGAATATTATGAAAACCATTACAAGACTACTAATAGCAAGGATCTTATAAGTATTATTACACATACAATCAGATTGAGCTTGTTGTTAGATAAGTGTGCCGAGCAACAGCATAACTCTTAACTAACCGCGTTGTCCCTATTCTGACTAGGGTGCCAATAAAATACATTTTCAAGGTATAAATTCTAGTTGACAGCCCATAACTGAAAACTTTGAATTTGTTACAACGATATTAACTAGCTTTCATTTTAAAGTAGAAAATCTGTCACCAAGCACCCAACGGTTTGTATCGGCAGCTGTCCTTACGAGCCAGTAATTATAAACCACATCATCACTTACCATCTGGTGAGATAGAGGTCAAGTGATACCTATCAGGCAAAAAATAAGATAAAACGTGCCAAAAATCTGATTGTAAACCCGTGAATTCCATGATCATGTTGTATTGTCACCAAACATTGTCCATTGGCATAACATACAAATTCAATGTGCGGCTTATATTGTAAACTACGCAAATTTGAATATTACCACCTTGCGGATATTAGAAGGAGCTTAGAAATAGTTAATGTAATTTTTTTAAATTAACATTTTAGTTTTTTTTTTATTAAATCATAATGTTCATATATCTATCTCTATCGCACACATAACATGATCCAATGCATGCAGCCCGCTCTCACGTTGAAGTTCTAATGTAAGTTTACTATAGTGAGGTGTGGTACTGAGAATTAAAATTGTTAATTTAAGGTTAAAATAAGACTGAATTAAAAGATGGGAGTTGGCTCCATAGAAACTAATGATACTCAACAATTATAAATCCATACATTTAATAATGTAATAAATGGTAGCCTAGCACTTTTACAAAGCTACTCTATACATCGTATAATTTTGATAGCACATAAATGATTTCAATGTAGTCTCTTCACAGGATTTACCACGCTTGTCGCAAGCAGTCAAGACTTTTGTCATTCCTTTAGGGTCGGGAAAAACTGCAGAAGCTTTTGTTATATTGACTCTGCCGTCGTCGTGCAGGTAACCAGCATTTTTATACATACAGTAAGTGCATCTTTGAAATTCAGGGTCCGTCCTGTATCCACCCTTACGGATCATTTTAATCATATCAAGAGCGTCTTTGATGTTACAGCAATTAAGTATAGCGTATCGAATTTCATTTGCTTTTGCAGGTTGTAGGTATAGGGTTGGCTAAAATAAAAGAAATAAATTATATTCATAATGATAAGCCACAATATTTTAAACATGTATAAATTAATAAAACAGTATAAAACCCTACAACATTTTTTTTAATGTTATTGTGATGAACAAGCACGAGGCCCACCTGATGTTAAGCGGACTAACCTCTGCCTATAACAGATACATTTCTAATTGCACTGCGCCCGTCACCTTGAGACATAGTTCTTAAGTCTCATGTGCCTGTAATTTCACTGGCTCTCAAGGACTGCTGCGGGAACACACCGTTAGGTGTTTGGCGACAGATTTTCTACTTGAGGATGGTAGCTAGCCAGGCGGGCAATCGCAAAATACCCTTCCTCCATGCAGTGAAGCTCGAGCCGGCGGTGGGGATCGAACCAGGGTACTGCGGCACGGCAGTCCATAGCTATTACCACTCGGCCATCAGTGCTTCAAAATTTAAATATTTACTTTAAACGTTTTATCGTACCATTGAAATTAAATCTGCAATTTATATATATTTATGGAATCGTTTTCTAAAGCTCTTCATTTTGATAACCAACTCGATGGGTTTAGAAGAAAAAAAAAATCATTTAAAATGGCGTTTGAAACCCGCAAGTTTTTTTTTTGTACCTATGTCACTTGTGCTGTCGTGATGAATGAAACAATATATTTTACATTCAAATTGATAAAGCCTTTTAGAAGTTATAGTGGAATAATGAAACTCACAAACATACATACATACACGAAGCCTTAAAATATAACTCTCCATTTTGTGGACAGTCGTGTGAAAAATATAGCATTTTTTTTATTATCATAAATAAGGAGTGTTGATGTGACAGTCATCCTCATAAAAACATTCCTCAAAAACGTATTTTTTTTTGTTTCGTGTGCCGAAAGGTTAATAAAAACAGGACGAAATAAAAAATACTAAAACTATTAAAAACTATTAAACATTACAAATTTGAAAAGAAATGCACATAATAAACCAATGGTTGGAATACAATTTTGAAGCAGTGATGGCTCAGTGGCATTGGCTATGGACTGCCACGCAGTAGGTCCATGGTTCGAATTCCGCCGCGGGCTAGAGCTGCACCACATGGTGGCAGGGCATTTTGCGAATGCGCGCCTGGCTAGCGACCATCCTCAAGTAGAAAATCTGTCGCCAAGCATCTAACGGTGTGTTCCGGCAGCAGTCCCTGAGAGCCAGTGAAATTACAAGCACATGAGATTTAACAACTATATCTCAAGGTGACGGGCGCAGTGCAATTCGTGACTTGTGACGAAATGCATCTGTTATAGGCAGAGGTTAGTCCGCTTAACATCAGAGGGACTCGAGCTTGTTCCGTCACGATAACATTAAAAAAAAATGGAATTACGCGGCATTATCAAAAAGTTTGTCATTCAGCTTCATTTTACCTTGGTTCTGTCATTTACTTCACAAATTATATGAGAACACCTTAAAGCGACTTTAAGCACCATTTTAAGACCGATTATCTAGGACGATTACAATTTCTCTACGAAGAATGTGTTGTTTGTTTATTTATCTATTTAAATTGTGTACCAATATATATTCAGTTGGATCTGTTTTATGGGATCCGATGCGACCTATACAAATATATTTGCATATAATAATGTAAAATAAGTTGACGAGGTAAAGATCTGAACTTACCTTATATATTTCACAACTTACTGAACTAAAAAATAATGCAATAAATACAATAAATGTGTTCATCGCTTTGCTATCAGTTGTTACGCTTTGTCTTTACAGCCACAACAAATAAAACACCTGAGTGTCATGACTGGCTTTTATACCTACGTAGTACCTAGTTATTTGCCTGCTGATACACCTGATTTTTTTATTGTTTGAGCACACAGAAATCTAAATAAATAGGCAATATGCCTATTTATTTAGATTTCTGTGTTTGTGCAAGATCACAACAATACATTTTCTGTTTGAAACCAATTTAAAAACAACAATACCAAAAAATGGAATTGAATTCAACACTCAAACGTGTGAAATAACTTGTTGAAATCCGTACCATGATGGTTCAAAAGTACCTACTATCACAATATTGTTCGCATGGTACCGACTTCGACAAGTTATTTCAGACATTTGCGTATTGAATTCGGTACCATTATTAGACTAGCGGTCACCCATCCAACTCATGACCGTGGCGGACGTTGCTTAACTTAGCTCATCGATTTAAAACTGCTAAGCAAACTTCGCTACGAGCGCTTCAAAACGTATTAAAAAAATCATTACGTGCTAGCTCGCATGAGGGCCGATCCCTTTATTTTAATTTTATAAATTAATCTGGTATGAATCAGAGCGAAAATATACCATAACATAATTTTGATAATAGATAAATATAAAACCTAATAGTAATAATAGTTAATGTGTATACTTCATACAACATTTTTTTAATTAACGGTCATTATTTTAACCAATATTTGCTCAGTTACAAAAAAAGTACTGGAGTTGTTATAGTACATTATGATATAAGTGCGTTAAGTTGAAAATTACAGCCGAGGCGATATATATAATTAATTATCAAAGCGCACGTAAGTCATACGACATTTTATAACATATTTACGGGGAAATAAATAAAACTCGGAGTTTCTTAAACGAAAATATCTTTAGTCACTTGTTAAAGCAGTTAAAAAAATTAGAACAATTTGTAAAATTTATTATCATCTTCCAAAGTTAATTTTATTTATAAAATGTAGACCACTTTTCTGACATAAAACAATTTGCCCCACCATTTTGATTTTTAAAAAGTACCGTTCGGTTTTGACGGAGCGTCTTGATAAACCGTGTGTTTTACCTTTTTAAAAAGAAACTCGTGCGTTTTACATTACAATAACGCACATGTACGTAATGAGATACAATACGATACTGAAATTGGTGAAATAAGAGACCCATTATGAGCAAATATGTAATAAAATATATAAGTCATAATCAGTGTTTAAAAAATTATTACATTTTCTACTTTTAACCCTTGAAATAATGCCAATGAATTTATTTAATTACATGTTTTTGAAAATAAGTAGCTTTATCGCTTTTTTAATATACAAACATCTCTCTCAGACCGATAAGAAAAGGAGTTATTTTTTGGAAACATTTAAAGAATAAGAAGGTGTTTTCAGCTTTTGTATTCCCTCTGTTCTTGTCACAGATCTGCATAACTCTTAACATTTTTTTCGGATCAGGAAAATACGGAGCTGCTAATTCAACATTGACGCTACCATCTGCTCGGGTAAATCCAGTATTCTTATAAGAGCAATGAATGAAGTTCTGAAATTCATCACTTTCTATATAATGCCCTTCGCGAACAATTTTCAGTAGGCTTCGAAGCTTTTCATCAGAGTTTGCGCATTTTTTGATCACAGGAACGAAGCGATTGTGGAATTCTTTGGAGAATACCACTACTTGCTGAGCAGGCTGAAATATTGTAAAACAGAAATTGTTACTTCTTGATTTTAAGTCAACAAATTATATATATGGTTGTACCAATCATAAAATTATTTTTAAAGAAAATATTTTTAAGAAATCGTATATTTTCTGACAATTCCACCTAATTTTCCTCCTGAGCATATGTGACAATTCTTCTTAAGAACTGCCATCTTATACTGCGATTTTCTTGAAGTCTTCTATAGAATAGTGCAGTGCAAAGTGAAATATAAGAGCGATATGTTTAAGGACAATGCAGATAACACAAACCAGCAGGTAGAATGAAATAAACCATGAAAATTACACTTTTACAACTTGAATTTACTAATGTTGTCTTAGGTTTTCGCGATTATTACACATAGTAATTAAACAATTTTAAACGGTTTAGTCACCCTGTGACCACGATCACTGCAAAGTGTTTGAAACGTCGGGACAAAAATAATGATAAATATACGCGATTCAAACCATTTAAAGTTGTTTAATTACTATATTGAATTTACTATTTAAAAGCAACACACATTGAGAAAGGAAGTATGAAGCAGTGATGGCTCAGTGGCTTTGGCTATGGACTGCCGCGAAGCAGGACCATGGTTCGAATACCGCCGCGGGCTTGAGCTTCACCGCATGGTGGAAGAGCATTTTGCGAATGCCCGCCTGGCTCCATCCATTTAGCGACCACCCTCAAGTAGAAAATCTATCGCCAAGCACCTAACGGTGTGTTCCGGTAGCTGTCCTTGAGGGCCAGTAATTCTAGGTTAAGCCGTTAACACCTTCGACCACATTATCACTTACCATCAGGTGAGAGTATGGTCAAAGGCTTAGGTACATATAAGAAATGAAATAAAAACATAAGTATTGTAGCGAATTTGAATATGTAGTATAAAGGAAAGAAAAGATGGTGGTCATATAGATAGATTGAAAAGAGAAATACTTGAGGTAATACTTACTGCTACTATTGTAATACTTACTACTACTGTTATTGTAATTACCGCATTTGATATATGGGATTAGATTAAGTCCAAACGAAGACGTAATCAAAAGAATCCAACACGGCTGGGTAGCCTTAAAAGTGAAAAACAACTAAAGAGACGCGCTGAGGCCAGGAAGGCCATGCAAGGTACCTTTCTCCTCATAGGTTAGCCTTTGAAGACTATCTCACCTGATGGTAAGTGATGATGTGGTCGAAAATGTTGTTCAGGCTAACCTACAAGTACTGGCTTAGTTTATTCTAGGTTAGTCTGAACCACATCTTCGACCACATCATCACTTACCATCAGATGAGATAGTGGTCAACGGCGAACCCATCAAGAATAAAATAAAGAAACTTGACTTTATATTCAAATTAATACGTAATGGTTGTGATAACCTGACATTAATTGCATATTCATGCATAATCATAAGCTCAACTGTCACGAGGACAGATTCTGGCAAGTTTCATTGTTGTTTTATCTTAAGTTTACTATTTTTGCTACAATGTTTCTATTTTCGTACCTACCGAATAAAGTTTTGTGACAAAAGCCTAGTGTACACATATTTTTACGTTAGGGACGAATGAGAAACAAATCGGGGTTAAACGTGTATATGAAAGGGTTAACATATTACTTATAGTGTGTATGAGCAGCGGCTACAAAATTACTCGTTGAAGGGCCAGATTAAGGGAGTATGTAATAGAGTAAAGGTAGGAAAAAGGGTGATGGTATCTTAGTGGAGAGTAATAAGGGTGAAAGTAAAAGTTTGGGTAATGATAGGGGTAGGTAACGTAGTAGATAAAGTCGAAGGCAAGGTAATCGTAGAAACCAAATTAGGTCAAGGTTGAGGTAATGTACTAATATGAAAATAATAAGAATGTTTATATCAAATGTAGGTCTAAGAAAAAATTGGACCAGTTTTACAACCAGCACACAGGTGTTATCCTGTACATAACCAACAAATATTGAAAACGCCCATTTTTATGTAGTTTTAAGGCTGTTATCAAAGTCCATTTTTTCTTGTTACTATGCGGACTCGTTATAGCAAGGCTTACCTCACACATGGCCAGTCTTTATAGACATGCTTTTCAAAGTGAAATGTATATAAAATAAAAAAAAACAGTATTTAAAAAATACGTAACCGATTTTTATTACTGCTCTGTTATTGTTTTACCATATGGAATAACTTGTGGAATATATTTGTTGATATTCCCTTTGCGGCAGACTCTTCCCCAGAACCGGCAAACAGCTTGGATTCACGGAAGTAGCACCTGGCGATGGTTGACCCCTCTGCTACAGTACCAGTGTGAGTCACGCTAGACGCTTACCATCTAACTGGGACAACCCAAGGGTCTTCAACACTGCAGCTAATTCAGCAGAAACAAAAGCGCGTCTAATAATGTAATTTAAAGCGAGGAGCTGAGGCCGCCGACCCGTACTTCGAGCTACAGCTAAGATCACGGGGCCGTCCAAATCCACCTGGGCATCACAGACGCAGGTTTGTGGCTCACAGACAACACAGCAAATCTGAGTGCCACCGCACAGAGTCGTTGTCTAGCAGCATGCACATTAATGGAAAAGGATTGGTCAGATAACCAAGCTCTCAACTCTGGCATAGCGGCGGCATTCAGACCAACTCGTTTGCGTCTCGAGCTGGCTTGGCGAAGTTGTGTGAAGACTTTCCTACACACCTTTGCCTACTAGGTTAAGGTGGTGCATTCTCGCGTTAACAACCAGCCACATATTTTTTACAATAAATATTATTTTATGTGTACACAGTTGGATTCTTGTACTTTGTTTAACCTACACTCTAACACGTCAGGGTATTTTTTGCGTCATTTGAATGCATTTAAACAATTCTTTATTTGTTAGAATATGTGACTGCTTTTGTTTATAAATTATAAATTAAATTATTGACCGAGACGTTTTTTTTCAAATAAATTTAGTTTGTATTATTTAAATTATAATTTATATATTTCTTCAAATATATAAATGTCGTTTTTACTTGAATACAATAGAAAGTCGAAATGCATATAGTAAAACAATCTTAGAATACGCATGTAATAAAATTAATGTATAGAAAGTTACTATGAAATAATTGCTAATCGTGATCCAATTAAATTTTAAATTAGTTTGATTTCAATATTGTATCTAATATGTACTTATTATTTAAAAAATAAAATAACAAATAATTAAATTATCACTTCCAGAATAATTTACAATTTTTTATTTTATTACAACAAGACGCAAATGATTGCTATAAAATGCATGCAATGAGCTTGGAAATGCAAAGCGAATGGCTAACCATAGGTGAATTTTGTATCCATCTGGCGTTAAAGTGGCGCACCTTGATATGTGATTGGTCACCTGCCTTATTAAAATTATATCTTAACGCTTCACAGAGGACCCTCTCAGACCAAAGTAATTTAGTAAGATGGGGGAAAGCCACCGAAAAGTCTTGTGGTATTTGTCGGGAGGCCATAGGTACAGCAAGGCACCTATTCGTAGGATGCAAGGTGCTTCTTGATAGGAGTCATTATTTACGCCGTCATGATAGAGTCCTCGAAATCATACGCGAAGCAGTGAGCATCTCGGTAGCTAGAGCAAAAAAAAGGTTGACCACGAACAAACGACAGGTTGCTTTTGTAATACAAATTGTAAAAGAAGGGTCATCTACAAAATCGAAATCAAAGCCTTACTCCATCTTAGGGGCAGCTCTCGATTGGACTCTTTTGATGGACACGTATGAAAAACACTACAAAATTCCTGAGGATGTTGGTGTTTCGTCATCGAGACCAAGATATATTTCTATACTCAAAAAATCTAAAACGCATAGTACTTATAGAATTCACTGTGCCGTGGGAAACAAACATACCAAAAACGCTTATGTGGTTAATTTATATGCTGTAGAAGTCGGAGCAAGGGGTATACCAGCGAAATCCCTGTATAACCTACTGAAAGATTGGCATGTCAAGAACAACCGTAACTTCCATTCTAGAACGTGTATCCAAAGCGGCATTAGTAGGATTTTACCAAATTTGGTTGGGCAGGGGAGGAGGCTCGAGCGGTGAAAGGGAGCATTGATGCATCATTAAGGGGCCCCTTAACCTAACTCACTGGGTTGCAAGGCACCTTGACTTGGGCCTCTTCCTCTGCAACGCTATGGACCCGGCACCCGCACGGTGAATCCATGGAATGCTAAGTAAATTCGTCTCGTCTTTAGGCAGCCTTTATTTTGTAACGAATATGGGTCTAGTGACTTAAGTATATACATATATATAATATATGGAGGAGGAGATACATCCATTTGTGAGTGATTAGTGACACTTTACTTGTTATGTTTTATAAATTTCTTGTAGTTAAGACATCTTTTTCACTTTTTATGGCGCTTTTACTAAATAATTAATATTAACTTTAAGAACCATTTTAAGAACCATGGAAATACCATGAAATTATTTTAAGGCAGTGTATTATAATTTGGTAACAATGCTTCTTAATTCTTCAGGGAATAAATTTGGATGATGTTAATTGAAAAAAAAACGTAGTAAAGTGACCGGCCTAAATACCTACTTATTGTCGTATTTCAAGATATATAATAATATAGAGATCTTGCGGAGTATTGTAGACGTGAATTCAAACTTACGAAACAAAAAAAATAATAACCGAAATCTTACCCTTTCAAATTTAAAACATTCGACAGAAATAAAAAATGCAAAGGATGCTATAAATATAAACATTTCTCTCTATGTTATAGAATGCTTTCAATTCACAACGTATACAGTAATAACACGTTTTGTGGTTTGTAATACCTTTTTATGTAATAAAAGTAAGTGCGTTGGGGTAATTGTGTCATAAATTTCTAAAATATGCTTATATTTTTGCATTCACATTTTAGCAAAATATTTGAAATCATGTTTTAATTAGTGCCATTTTCTATTTTCCTCTGTTCATTTTATGAATAATAAAGTATGATAAACTTAAATAAAATACCAATAAAAATAGCAAATTTAATGAATAGATTCAGGCGTTACTTTGCGGAAATCCATATTTAATAATAACAAATATTTTTAAAATATTTTACGAAAACATCAAATTAATATTTTAATAAAACACTTAAAAATATAAAATATATCTAGTGACAATTCCGCCCAATTTTCCTGCTAAGCCACGTGACGTCACAAACGCCACGCAGCCAAACCGGAAGAACCTTCGACGCGTTTCGCTTCTACACGAAGCATCCTCAGGAGGTCTTGACTCTTCGAGCGCACGATCGAGAATGATCGTGCGCTCGAAGAGTCAAGTCTTTGATGTTTTCGTAAAATATTTTAAAAGTATTTGTTATTATTAAATAGCAAATTTCTTAAAACCTATTATTTAAAAAAATGCGTCTTATTCTTATGAACTCAGTGAAATTACGAACTATCCCGGGGTAGTTCCGGCAACATTAAAAAATATTTTATTGAAACTGTTGAATGTTCTAAAATTCTTTGTTGATCATAATTTCCCCAAACATAATATCGTCACTTTTCTTATCATTTAACTCATATATCACAAGTCTGGTATTTCGGAATTACCCCATGAAGAGATTGTGGTTTTCAAACTTTATACGCGATTTAAACTATTTAAAGTTATTTAATTACTATGTGTAACAATCGCGAAAACCTAAGTCAACAGTATGTACCTACTTGTACATCTACTATAAAAAACAAAAAAAATTATACAGATTCAGAACCACTGCTACTTAATATAGAAAAGCTAAGTGAGGCTACTACTATTACGTTACAAAATTACAAATATACGAGAGGAAAAATTTAAGTCATGTGCGGGATAACTTAATTTTTTCCTGTTTTTTTTTTTGTATATTTGTAATTTTGTAATGTAATCCGCATAGCAGGCGTTATTGCAAAGATAACAATATTAAAAATACTACTGTCATGTACTGACCCCTATGGGGAATTTAAGATATTATATTATAAACTTTATTATTAGTACAGCGTTGTGTTACTGACTCTAATTTGTAAATAAGTAACTAATTATTTCTAGAATATACAGACATTTATTCCAATAACTTACCAGAACTCCAAGGAAATGGGCACAAAATTTGCCATTACGCATGTCACTTCAACGTTAGGCCGATGACTGGCGCAGCGTGGATAGTAAAGATGGTGTATAGGCTTGTTTTGCCAATGGGGAAATATTGCTATTAATAGTAGAATTTTAAAATTTTCGGAAAATATCAATTTTCGGAATTACCCCGAAACACCTTATACCTATTGCCATGCGGTGGGTGCGCTAGCAGTTATCCTATGTTTGTACTTACGTAATATTAAATATAACATAGGTATCTCCGGCTTCGCTCATGTGAGTTAGGTAATTATTATTTTTTGTCGATAAATTGTCATATTACCCTGTGAAAGTACAATATTGTGTGGTCTTACATCTCCACTCCTTTGAAGCAGTGATGGCTCAGTGGCATTGGCTATGTATGTACTGCCGCGCAGCAGGTACATGGTTCGAATCCCGCCGCGGGCTAGAGCTTCACCGCATGGTGGTAGGGCATTTTGTCCTTGAGAGCCAGTAATTCTAGGTTAAGCTTGTTAACACCTTCGACCACATCATCACTTACCATCAGGTGAGATTGTGGTCATAGACATGTAGGTACCTAAACCTATAAAAAAACCTATTATAAATGCGACAATGTTTTTGTCGGTATGGTGGTTTGTAGGTTTCTCCTTCTTTTATCCTGCGAGCAACGGGTCGACGTGCAGAAATATAGTTGGCTGGAGAGTAACTCATGCTACTTTTTATACCAAAAAAGTGGCAGTTCTTGTGGGATAGCATAACTTTAAAGACACCAGTACAGTTTAGCATGGCAAACGCCCGTCTCGGGAGTCTCCCTCCCAGGCTATAAGAGGGCATTCCCACGCCCAAAATCCGGTAGAGCTGAACGACCGACAGTGGTTGTCAGCATCTAAGTCTTCCCTTAAACTACACTCGAGAGCAATGAATCCGGGTCACTTAAAGAATCCTAAAAATCTCGGAAACTAAAAATGCTAGGTTAATGCAATAAATTGTATTTAATAGACAATGTAATACTCCTTAAATGAAGGTATTAAAACTTCTTAGTTATTGTAAAGTTATATCATAAAAAAATCAAATTTGAAAAAGGGCCACTTTCGAAGATGGAACTACGAAATTACAGCATTTGGTTTTGCTTTTGTTTGTAATCTGTCATTTATGTGGGTACATAAACCATGTTGATAGTGCTCTATATTCATTATTCAAGCTGAAATTATGTCGCTTACGCCTGAAGAATGCACCAGAATACTTACAATGCTGGAAACCGGCCGGAGTCAGCGCGATACAGCCAGGACTGTCGGTGTGTCGCTGTCAACAGTACAAAGAGTTCTCCGACGTTACGAAGAAACTGGTTCTAACCTACGCAGACCAGGAACGGGCAGAACCAGGTGTACCACAGCACGAGAAGACCGATACTTGGTGAACACCATGCTTCGAAATCGCTTTCTCACAGGAACTGAACTCACCAATCAGTTTCGACGCCTCGGAGGAAGTAACCCAAGTGCATGGACAGTAAGACGTCGGCTTGCTGAATCTAACTTAAAACCCCTTAGACCTGCAAACGGCCCTAAACTGGAGCGTGGGCATCGTATTTCGAGACTAAGATATGCCCAGAGCCACGTAAATTGGAGTATTGAAGATTGGTCAAAAGTTATGTTCTCCGACGAATCAAAATTTATGCTCTACAAGCACGATGGAAGACACAGAGTGTATCGAAGACCAGGGGAAAGATTCAAGCAAGCATGCATCGAAGAAAAAGTAGCCTACGGTGGTGGGTCTGTACTTGTGTGGGCCGGAATTTCTTCTGAAAGTCGCACAGAGCTGGTGATCATAGAAAACGGCTCTTTAACTAGCGTAAGATATGTGGAAGAAATCCTCAATGATCACGTTGGTCCATTTATGGTCAATTTAGGTGAGGATGCTATATTTATGCATGACAATGCCCGACCTCATACAGGTAGGATTGTGAATGACTACCTTCAAGAGATGAACATTACTCGTATGGAGTGGCCAGCGCGCAGCCCGGATATCAACCCGATCGAGCATGCTTGGGACGAGCTAGGCAGATGCGTAAAACAACGAAACCCTCCCCCAATCACGCTTCGTGAGCTCAAAATTGCTCTCACAGAGGAATGGGAGAATATTCCCCAAAATCGTATAAGGAACTTGGTGTACAGCATGCCAAACCGCGTAAACGCAGTAATGGAAGGACGAGGAGGCAATACGAAGTATTAAAATTCAAGAAAATCGTAATAAAGTTCAAAAATTTCATGTTTCCTATTTTTGTTTTAAGGAGAGATCAGCAGTTTTTTTCTTTATGTAATTTTGTGTTAATAAAATGTATGGTGACTCATATTTTTTTTACTTTCATTTAAGGAGTATTACATTGTCTATTAAATACAATTTATTGCATTAACCTATCATTTTTAGTTTCCGAGATTTTTAACATTCTTTAAGTGACCCGGATTCATTGCTCTCGAGTAATAGCATTATTTCAATTAAACATTTTTTATATTCTCTGAATGTCATTATGAAATTTACTGTTTTAGTAAATTTCATAATGACTTCTACGAAGATCGACGTTTGTCGATCTTTTATGATCGATGGTTCCCGGTAACATTTTTCCAAATAGTCGAAAACAAACACTATGTGCTGTGGTCATACATATCAATGCAGTTTGATACGTTTTGGTTGTTAAACAAAGAATCTGATGGTGAATCTGCTCAAATTATTGGTGAATATTATCAAAAATAGGTTACTTATTTATAGTAGCTGCTTTTAGAAATAAAAACCATAAATCAAAGAACACAATTCCATAAAGCTGTTTAAATTAACGGGCTTACCCCGGTTGTGTTGTAAATTAACACATTTTAAGGAAATATCTAACGCCATTTCATTATCTTCTGTGGTCACTGCAATTGTTTTCCCATGCATATTTGTTTTATGCTGTAGGCTTTATTAACATTTTGATTTTGTTATATAAAAACCAACCAGTGAAAGTTTTGAAACAACAAGAAGCTAATCCTACCCGAACTCTTTTAAAAAAAACGACAGGAAATATGATATTTTTCTACGAATAATTCGTAGATATTTATGAAATTAGTCTACACTGTATTTATCTTATGTCACTTAATTAACTGTAGTATATTTATTCTCGTCAAAATAAATAATCGGAAGTATTATGTCCACTAATAAGACTAATAATGTTTGTGACAGTCATTTAATTTGTATTTCTTTTATTGTTACTCTCTGCCTAATAACCTGATATATCCTGATATACATAATCAACCCCTGTCATCATCATCAATCATCCATAGTTTGTCTATGATTAAAACTGGCGTGGCGGTAAATTCTACCCGCACTTCGAAATCAGTAGAGGCCATGGTGACCAGCTTAATCAACTGCATAACCACACCGGCAGTGATGTGCAACACAACACCTTGCACCCAAGTGTGAGCTAATAGCGAGACGAAAAGCGGGAGGATCTATAAGGCTACCAGTTCTGAAGCCAGTAACTAAGTGTTTTCGGCAAAAAAAAAAAAATTGCTTTTTGATCAGCTAAATATGTTACACCAAAAGAGCCTAAAGATGGTGCAAGAATGTTTTTCTACTAATTCTCTAAGTCTCCATGCCCCCCAATTTTACAGCTTGCAGTCAAGCCCGTTACGTTACATTACAATGCACACCCCTTAAATAAGTTGACATCGTCAGGACCACTACGTCCTAGTTATGGATGAAATTCTATTGCTATTGTTATCACCGATGCCCATGGGTTAAGTGATAGCGTCCAAACATAAACTTTTAACGAAACCGTTTACTAATTAATAGATGATAATTCTACTAACCATACAGTGAATATTCATTAACATATTATATTTGCTACATCGAGTTAGTTTAAATTTACAGTACGTGAAGTGTGTGGAAGAAAAATCAGAACATATATAGCTAGGTCTTATATATGGCAAAAACTTGTTTATAATCAGGCTATAAACCCACCACGCAGCAGAATTTATTTTATATACATAAACGTTGCATGTCGACTTCATGAGTGGTTCGCTATAAACGGTTTTGCGCTCAATCTGACGAAAACCTGCTACATTCACTTCGATCTCTCAAACAGACATCAAAAAACCATAGATATTACTGTTCAGAACGCCGTTCTACAGCAAGTACCGTCGGTGAAGCTACTTGGCTTTCAAGTGGATCGAGCGTTAAAATGGCACCTGCACATAGACGCACTGTGTGCGCGACTCACCCAAGCTTGTTTTGCTTTGAGACGGCTGGCGATATCAGCGCCCCGGCACGCCATGCTCGCCTGCAACTTTGCCACAGTCCACTCCTTACTTATGTACGGAACTGAGCTGTGGGGAGACGCGGCCGAGTCGGAGCGCCCGCTGATCCTACAGAAGCACGCCGTCCGCGCAATTGTTGGGGTGAAATGGGGTGTATCAGCAAGACCCTATTTCAAGGAACTCGGGATAATGACAGTACCGTCCATCCACATATAACAGGCGTGTCTCTTTGTTCGGAACAACCCCGAATACTTTAGCCCACTAGGACTCTCCCACAGCTATGAAACGAGGTCAAGGGACCGACTGCGGACACCTGCTCACTCCCTCGCTAAATCGGTGAAGTCCGTGTATGTAGGCGGTCCGAACTTATACAACCACCTACCTGTAGATATAAGAAGTGCAGCTTCCGCAAATATATATAAACGAAAACTAAAAATACTACTAATAAGTAAAGCTTATTATGACGTCAGAGATTTTTTAAAAGATAACTTTACTACTAACGCTCGCGGTAATTTATAAATTTGTTTATGCTATTTGTATTTATGACATGTAAATCTATTTTACTAATAAAATATTTGTATTTGTATAGAGTATACCTTACGTAACCTACATAAGGAAAAAAAATAATTTATGTAAGTAACTGCTGTATATGTGCATACACATATATAGATTAAATAGGTAGGTATAATATAAGTCATTGCAAGAACAGAAATAAATGTGCCTTGGACAAGCTTGTTGTTACTCTTACCCGCTAAGCAACACTAGCGATTTTCGAAATTACCTACAACTATTGAAGAGAAAAATGTTCACTGTGACATTATCATTGCGAGTGATTTCTAATTTTGATCATCATAATCAAGATTGAAAGATCTACAAAAGTCGTTTACGTCAATGGTTCATAGCAAATAACATATGACGAGACAACTGACAAAACGAGAGTAAAGAAATAAACCGTATTGTTAAGTGCACTTACAGAAAACACGTATCAACTAACTTGTAATTTTGCTTTGCCGGAGGATTTGGAGAGACTATGAAAGTATAGTTAAAAATCAAGATCATCACCTTACTTCAAGGTGCTTGCAGAGAGGTACAAATTTTATACAGCGCAAGCGGTCCCAGCTCAGTGGTGAAACGCCCGTTCAGTGGGCCTATGCTCGTAGAGGCCGATTCCTTTATTTTAATTTTATTAATTTATCTTATATGAATCGAAGCTCAATTATAACCTTTTCATGATTTTTATTTACGCCAAAATGATATATGTGTATACTTCATTCATAATGATATTGATATTTTTTGTCCTACCGGTTGTTGTAATATTCACAGGCATGAAACAGTAAATTATTTTTTAACTTTACGGTCATTATTTTAACTAATAGCTGCTCGATTACTAAGAAATATGAAACTCGATTACAAATACTGGAGTTATTAAATATATAAGTCATAATCAGTGTATTTTTTTTATTACTTTTCCACTTTTAACCCTTGACACAATTACAATGAATGTATTTAATTATATGTTTGCGTACAATAAGTAGATTTATTGCTTTTTTTAATAGATCTCTCTCAGACCGATGAGAAAAGGAGTTGTTTTTTGGAAACATTTGAAGAATAAAAAGGTGTTTTCAGCTGGTGAGCTGCCTCTGTTCTTGTCGCAGTTCTGCATAACTCGTAACATTTCTTTTGGATCAGGATATAACGGAGCTGCTAATTCAACATTGACACTACCATCTTCTCGGGTATATCCATTTTCCTTAAAAGCGCAATGAATGAAGTTCTGAAATTCCTCACTTTCTATATAATCCCCTTCACGCATGATTTTCAATAGGCTTGGGAACTTTTCATCAGATTTTGCGCATTTTTGGATCACAGGCACGAAGCGATCGTTGGCTGCTTTGGAGAATGTCACAACTTGCTGAAGAGGCTGAAAAATTATAAAAGAGCTATTGTTACTTTTTTACATAATAATTAACCAAATTTAAAGTTTGCAGTTGTGCTATGACTACATTACCAATAATAACATGAAAAATATATGAATTTTATACCATTTAAGAATGATATCTAAAAAAAACGTTTATTAAGTAAACATTCCGCTTAATTTTCTTACTGAGCGGGGATGACGACATAAACACCAAGACGCCTAACCTGAATAGATTCTGACCCGCTTCACTTCTACATAAAACACCACCAAGAAGTATGACTCTTTGAACGCACGATCTAAATATAATAATGGTTACTAATAACAAATATTTTAAAAATATTTTACGAAAACATCAAATTAATATTTTAATAAAACACTTAAACAATATAAAAATATATCTAGTGACAATTCCGCCTAATTTTCCTGCTAAGCCGACGTGACTTCACAAACGCCACGCAGCCAAACCGGCAGAATTTTCGACGCGTTTTGCCTCTACACGAAGCATCCTCAGGACGCCTGAATCTATTCATTATAATAATGG
This sequence comes from Plagodis pulveraria, assembly GCA_963890685.1. Taxonomy (NCBI): domain Eukaryota; kingdom Metazoa; phylum Arthropoda; class Insecta; order Lepidoptera; family Geometridae; genus Plagodis; species Plagodis pulveraria. Next base: position 11,794,310 of record OY982951.1, read on the forward strand.
TTCATATGCTTCCAGTGCATCTGCCGTGTCCTCTTGCCTAAGACTGATAAATATGAGTGTCAGGCATATAGATTACATTTGCAAGTATTATATGCTCAGGCACATCAGCCGTAAAACCAGCAAGGGATTTAAAATTGAACGTTGGGGCGTTCCTTTAAGTGCGCTGGCTACATTCGACACACTTTCGCCTCCGTTATGAATGATAAGCTATATATTTTGTTTTCTACTTGTAAGTAAAGTTTCAAACACTTTGCAAGTTTCGAATGAAATCCCATAGTATGAGAGCTTAGCAAGAAGTAACCATGCATTGCTTAAAGTTTGTTTTGCTAATGCGGCTAGGACAATATTTAATGATACATCGGCAACACCTCGGTTTATCATTAATCTGTTGCACGTTAATCTTGTTGCCACAGTAAAGATCTGAGTGTAGCGTTCAGGTGCTTTGAAAGGGGAACGGAGCAAGCATTTATAAGGTCTGAAGAATATTTTTTCTCAGTCCCAAGTGAATGACAAGACTGCAAGCACTAGTAAGGTACTACTAATATTCATTTCCCTTATCTCTAATTATATTTGTAAGAGTTTACTTTTAAACGGAGGAAAAGCATAAAATGGAGAGTTTTCCCATTAAAAGTAAAAATTTCAATTATTTCTGGATGGAAATGAGTTTCCATGACGCAAATCGTTGACATTTATAGTTTTGTAAGCTTCGAAAAAATCAAAGAGTGTTCACCAACAATTTCCGCTATATTTGTAAAAAAAGGTGCAAGCTCCCCTGCCAAATCCATGTTAATCTGCAACTGCGTATATTGTACATTTCCAATTCGATTTATGTAAAATATCCTAGCAGTATTATCGACTTCTAAAAGAATGTGGAATTAATTTGAGTGCATGTGATTCTAATGGGGGCTGTATATTTTCTCATACCACTTTGACTGAGACTTTTTCTATAATGATTGTCATTTAGTAAAGATCATTGAGTGGTTTTTTGATATCCTATGCTTGCACGCATCCATGGACTATAAAGCCCAATAAAGACTTTTTCGATCGCAGCTGAATAGCTGTGCTGCTGATTCTGTTTACTTTAACATAGTTTATGTGGAGTAATCTTGGCCATAACACGATTTACATGAAAATTTCGTTGCCTCAAACACGATTTACTTGGAGTATTCGCTACCAAAACGTTTTCATTTCCGCGTTTTAAATTTATTGAAAACAAATTATCTTTTACTTTCAATTAATTACTGAGCGATTCTGATGGTATAAGTTATATTTTTTTGTAAATCAGTAAACATCTACTTTCTCTTTGATGAAGACAGCACAATCCATGTACTTCTGCAAGTTAATGATTTAATCGTCTTATCGGTTAACACCCGAAAGATGTAGAAAACAAGAGTAAAGGTATTAACTCTTTTTCGTAAGTATTTTATAATTCATCATCTTTTATCTTAAAAAGAAATTTTAATTACTAACTAATTATTCTTTACTATTAATTATTTTTTACCCAACCATGTACTTTTTTACCTTATGTAACTTACCTTTATGCACGTAGCTGCACTTTCAAACGCATTGCAAATAAATACGCTAGATGTGAGTACCAAAAATGTTTTCAAAAACATTTTAAATTCTAAATGCAAAGCTAAGTAAAAAAGATTTAAATTTATTTAACTGATGACTATTATATTTATTGAGGGTATATTAAATATATTAGACGTATCCAGCAGTATCACAACTACCGACCTCTTAAGCACTTCGAGTTTTAGCACTAAAGTATCATGCGCCTTTTTATAACATTTCATTTATTCGTTCGTTGCAACGTTATTTACTATTATGAATTTGGTACATACTCGAATAAAAAATAATAAATTATTTTATAACATTTTATGAAATCCTTAGAATAAATAATTGCATATTAAGTCAGTTAGTATAGTAATTAAAATTTAAAATCAAACTACAACAAAAAATCTTAAACGTTTATCTAAAATTAATTTAAATTACGCCAAGCTTCAGAAATTACTTGTGTCTTGAGAGATTTTAATTCATAGGATGAAGTGCAGGATAATAAAATGGAAGCTATCACTATACCTGTCACTGATATCACATACTAATTAAAAAAAAAACATTTCTAGGGTTGAATACAGAATGAGTTACAATTCAAATATATTTATCTAAATTAGTATATTTTAGACCATTTATAACGCCGAATGGTCTATCTCAATAACTAAACTAGTTAATATTTGAAATTTCAGTTTATGTAACATTTCCTATATAAAACTACCAAACATATTTAAAACGCCGATAAATAACGTGATTTTGTAGCTGTGACCAAAACCAACATCCCATGGTATTGTATCATTGTACCCTTTTCTGAGCTGCAATAAGTAAATAATCCTTATATAATTTGTAGGAACCCGAATTTTAGAATATTATTTTTCTGCTAAGATTGACACAACCCAGAATGACCCACCTATATACATAGGTATATATGTTCCCCTTGTGGTGAGCAAGATTACAACAGCGCTAAAACCACATACATGCACACAAGCGACATACGTGTATATTTTATTTTTATTTTATTTATTAACAAAATCCACAGCTCTTAGAGATAAACAATAAAAATAAATATAAATCTTAATAATCCTTAAAGAAACTTCTGGTACTAATTGTTTTGTTCAGATCTCATTTACATATCGCTTTTCACATTATTAAATAAAAGAAAAATTTTGTCTTTTTAGGGTTCCGTACTAGAAAAAAAAGGATCTTATTACTAAACCTCGGCTGTCCGCCCTTCCGACCTTTATATTCTCGAAATTAATAATAAATTTTAATATATTTTTAGGTATCTAAGATTGAATAAGCCTACCAATTTGAGGTTTTACCGTCCCGATAAGCTATCCAGAAATGAAATTTCTAGCTTTCGCTGGGAGGTCGGATTCAGAAAAAAGATTGACCTCTGCTAGTTAATGTCAATTTTTTTTTTATGCCTTTATTAACCAAATACTACATCCTATATACAACACTACAGCTATTGCAATTATGTCAATCTGTGCGTGTCAATAACATATCTGTGGATTTTGGATCGGTGTCTGCAATACAAATGTAATCCCAGAAATTTTTGGTTCACTTCCTAATCCGACAGTGTAACAATTTTTTGTTTTTGTTTTATTCAATTTATTCGTATGTTTCGGTAATGCTCTAGAGACAGTATAATGAGAGATACCTTGAGTTATTAGATATACATTAAGCCAGTTACCTATCTGAAGTGATGAAGATGACACAAACGTATATAGAAAGCTGTTTGCCCTGCAATTGAAATAAAATATATTAGTAGGTAGTTACATACGTGGGTACGTAAAATTATCTTTGTACTGACGGGCAATGCGAAGAAGGAGCTAAGCGTTATATATAGGCACATTCCTAATTTTACGAGTTATTAATATGAAGTACTTAAATAACGTATTAACTTAACGTTTTTCGGACTTGGTTTTACACAGAAAGAGAAAACAACGCCGCAGATATGAAAGAATTGAGAGATCAAAGACGAGTAGTATATAATTGGGGATCCTGGATCACCAATTATATACTTTGAATAAATTATAATCTATCATATAATATCGATTCAAAATTATTCATTTACCAAGAACATCATTTCGATTAATGAGACGAAAGAATTCCTACCAATTACAGATTGAAAAGATTATCGTTTCATGGTTGTGAAATGAATATCTCTACAATCGATGTATATTTTACAAAGTTCGTTTTGATTAATGAGTGGAAAGATCCAAGCACAGTCATATATGTACACTACTCCTTTAACGCTGAATACGTGTTACGGTGGTGGTACTCACCAAGACAGTGTATTGTTCACGAGGATCTACCACCTGTTAAGCAACATACCTGTCCAATTCCATTTCTCTGTGAGATATTGCAATGCACTTGCCACTTATAAAGGGGTTTTCAACAAGAACTTTGTTTTGTAAATAAAACAAATAACTTAGATGAAGATAATTAAAATTTTTATTGTATTACGAAGAAAAAAATTTGGTAATTATGAATGAAAAATGATATCTGCCAAATGTCTACCACGAGCATGCTGACAGATGTCGGTTCTTTCATCAAAGTTTTTAATCACATGAAATATAAGTTTTTTGTCCCGTTCGCAACCGCGTTCAAACGCAAGCGCAGTAATGCATTACACCTTCAAAACAAAATACCTATCAATGCGGCGGTACCCGACTAGACAGGCTTTTGAAGCCTACAACATGGTTAATCAATGACTATAGATAAGACAATGAATAGATTCAGAAATTACTTTGCGGAAATCCATATCTAGACAGTGCGCTCGAAAAGTCAAGAACTCCTGAGGATGCTTCGTGTAGAATAGAAATGCGTCGAAAATTCATTCGATTTGGCGGCGTAGCGTTTTTGACTTCATGTCGGCTCAACAGGAAAAGTAGGCGAAATGATCAATAGATATATTATATTTTGTAAGTGTTTTATTAAAATACTAATTTAAAGTTTTCTGAAAAGATATTTTATTGTTACGGTATAAGGGTGACACGATAGTTTTCTATTCAGTAATTGTTATTTTTGTAGGACTTAGGTAGGAATCACAAACAAAAGGAGACATGGAATACCTGCTGACACGTCTAGATTCAAGAAGCCTCTTATTCTGACTTGCATTCTACAGATACAAGACCAAGATAATGATAGTGGACCAAACTGAAGTAAACCATCCTGACATCTCTATGGTTGGCAATTGTGAGGTTCTCAAATCCTATGTGTATCTCGGCTCCACTTTCACAAATACTGGAGGATGTGAAATAGAGATCCGAAGGAGATGTGCTATACCCCGATCTGCCGTTGACAAGCTGAAAAGAGTCTGGTACAACCGTAATATCACCAAACCCTTGAATGTCCGCCTAATGAGAAGCTTAGTCTTCTCGATATTTCTTTGTGGCGCAGAAACTTGGATGGTTCCGGCTAAAAGACAGGCGCAAAATCGATGCACTCGAGAAGTAGTGTCGGCGACTGCTGCAGATTCCCTGGTCAGCGTTAAGGACCAACAACACGTTATTAGAAACGAACACTCCATGGAACGAGGATTGTCCAGGCCAGGCAAGCGGTCTCGTGGTTGATCTATTGGTTGTTAAATTATTGGTTGTGTTATTGGTTGATATATGAAGACGAAAAGAAACATTCGCCTTCATTGACCTCGTTTAACGCCTTCTAGTTGGAAGGCGTTTTTGTACGTATTTACGTTTGGTCGGTTTTTCGCCTTATACCGTATAAATTGGCCGTCATTAAGGCGCTTTTGACTTAAGATTTTTCTCAGTGTAGAAATTTTATATGTGAGAGTTAAGCAGTCTAGCATCAAGACTTGTAATGGTGTTTGTACAGGAGATCCGATAGCTTGTCCGTAACGCCAGTAGCCTCTTTTTTACTCATACTATAGTACTTTAAGAATATATATTTATAGCAATAGATGATCTTATCCTAACGCGCGATCTCTTTCTAGATACTAAAAAGTTTGATATTATGCTTATGCTACCCTATCTTATTTTATAAGCCATTTGTGTGTACCTATGAATCAATCAATTATCTGCGAGATGGTGAACTAGAACATGCATATTCTAAAACTGTGTGAATCGTAACGTCAGCGGAATAATGAGGAAAATGAGCAACATGCCATGTTGGACGCAAAAAAGAGCTCCTTAGGATTTTTAGATTTTTTTGTTTTTTTTTTCTATCTATGCGAAACTCGGTATATATTTACGGTATACGCGTACTAGCAAGGTAAGTATATAACTTTGTAAATAAGGTAAGTATGGGGTGTTATTTTAGTCAAATAAAATATATTTTCAGGTATAAACGTGTATTGAACAATAATTAAAAAGGTGCGAATAGTTTTTTATTCCCATTTCTATTTTAGAAATAATATCTTTTAATGTTGTCTTAGGTTTTCGCTATTATTACACATAGTAATTAAACAACTTTAAACGGTTTAAATCGCGTATATTTATCATTATTTTTGTCCCGACGTTTCAAACACTTTGCAGTGATCGTGGTCACGGGGTGACTACTAATATCTTTTACATTGATATATAAGTATATTCGACGATACGTTGGGTGCAAACTTCAGCATTAAATTTATACATTGAGTTCCCGTCTGTGATATTTCCCAGAGCTTATATTTCTATTGTAACTAGTTTTTGTCCATTTGACGTTAAGGACGTTTTATAAATGTTTATATATATAGAGATCTTTTTAAGGGCTCCTTTAATGTACTTAGCTTAGTAGGTATCCTGGAACTAAAAAAAATGTATATCAAATACTAATAACATAACTTACACGCAATAAATAGATAATAAGATAAAACATTTAAGTAGTATAACTTCTATGTTGTATAGCTTTTGATGGCTTCGTTGGCCCAGTAAATTTACCGATCGGTTCACAATCTCGAGGTTCTGGGTTCGATTCCCGGGTCGGATAGGTAGTTTTATGGAAAAAAAAAAACCAGTCCGTAGACTGTCACAATGTCTGTTAGATGGCAATAGGGAACACCCCTATTACACGGTACCTAAAACATCTGGTAAAACGTAATTGTAGGTATAAACAAGGTGTAGGTATACACCTTGTTTATACCTACACTACTATGTACCTACACTGTTTATCCCTTCGGGGAATACAGGCGTAACGATGTTTTGTTTTTTATTATATCCATTAAGAGGCCTTTTACATTTTGCAGCCCTCTCACTCGCACTTTTAAAGCTAATTTCAAATAGCAACAATATGGTTTATGTTTTTTAAAATGTGGTCAATCATTATTTCGCTGCATAACCTTAAAAAAAATTAAATTAGTAGCAAGTATTCAAAGTATTGATGTCTATATCTATTAATTTGCTATTATTGCTATGTTTAGCTATGGGTTTTCCAAGTAATTAAATTAAATAAATAAAATTGTTAAAGTTTTAATAATTTATCTGTTATGTATCAGAGCTCAATTATAACCTTTACATATTTTTTATTTATATATTAGTATATGTGTATCACATCATCAACCGTAACGTCCACTGTTGAACAAGGTCTTCCCCATTGGGGGGATTTGTCACAATCCCCACGCTTGGCAGGCGTCTTGGGGATCGCAGTATAGTTGTCATTTCTTCAAAAGGCGCTGCTGCCCATCTTCTGGTATTTTTCCTTATGTCGCCTCTTACGACACCCACGGAAAGAAAAGGGGAGGTGACATTCTAGCCTTGCACCCCACGGGATATATGTGTATACTTAGTAATAATATTAATATTTTTCTCTAGCACGGGTTGTTGTAATGTTCCCAGGTACGCAACCACCTAAAACGGATTTATTTTTTTAATTTTACTGTAGTTATTTTATCTAATAGTTGCTCAATTACAAAATAATATTGGAGTTGTTATATATAAGACAAACTCGTAATAAGTAGTTAAACCTTTATTGTTTTCCACCTTTTAAATAATCCCTGACACAATTCCAATAAATTTTGTAATTATGTGTTTGCGTAAAATAAGTAGATTTATTAGTTAATAGATCTCTCTCAGACCAATGAGAAAAGGAGATTTTTCTTGGAAACATTTGAAGAATAAGAAGGTGTTTTCAGCTGGTGTGCTCCCTCTGTTCTTGTCGCAGATCTGCATAACTCTTAGCATTCCTTTCGGATCAGGAAAATACGGAGCTACTAATTCAACATTGACACTACCATCTTCGCGGGTATATCCAGTATTTTTATGACAGCAATGAATTAAGTTCTGAAATTCATCACTTTCTATATAGCGCCCTTCGCGGATCATTTTCAATAGACTAGTGATCTTCTCATCAGATTTTGCGCATTTTCTGACCTCAGCTACGATGCGATCGTTGGCTGCTTTGGAGAATGCCACAACTTGCTGAGCAGGCTGAAAAAATAAAAGAGAAATTGACAAATTTGCAAGAAATTATGTTATTTTTCAAAATTTATCGAGGTTACGTCAGAAACGCCACCAAATCTAGCTGGAACAATATTAATGTATATATTTTCAATATTTACATCACGTTTCTACACGAAGCAACATTGCAAACCAATTTGTTCGAGATTAACAAAATATTGAGAACAAAATACCTACTAAAGGGTTTTTCAACAAGATCTTTGTTTTTTTTAAACAAAATAAAACAAAGAATTTAGATGACGATAATTCAAGTTTTTCTTGTATTACGAAGTGAAAAGTTTGGCAATTATGAATGAAAGATTATATCTGGCAAATGGCCACCACGAGGACGCTGACAGATGTCGATTCTTTTATCAAAGTTTTTAACTAACTTATAACTTTTTGCCAAAATGGCGGTTCTATTTCGCGAGATATTAACAACTTAATTTTGGCCTATTATTGATGACGTGGATATCACTGACATGTTGTTACAACAGGACGGTGCCACATGTCACACAGCTAAGCATTAACAATTTTAAAGCATCTTGTAATATCGTATGGTAAAAGGGCATTTTGCAAATGGCGGGCTAGCTACCACCCTCAAGTAGAAAATCTGTCTCCAAGAACTTCACAGCAGTTTCCGGCAGCAGCCCTTTAGAGCCAGTAATTATAGGCTTGGTACGTTTACCAACATAGACAAATCCAACGTGTGAAGTAATTGTCAAGTCTAGATATATGAGAGAAAAAAACATCGAGGGTAATTTGCAAATTTGTATTGTACCAAGTCATGGAGCATTTAGTTTTAGGAGGTTAACATGATAATTTTGTGTGAATTTTGGTCGCAAACTTGTTGACAAAGCAGATGTATGTGTATTTGATTAAATATAACTGGCACGTTTTTGAATCGATTTGATAGTATGAGAGTTATTAGCAAATACTACAGTGCCTAATTATCTTGATAAAACGTCTACCATGGTTTAAGATGAAGTCGTTTTTGAAATATGTCAGACGGAGGGCGTAGGACGAGGAGACCTTATTTCGCATGCGAGTGAGCGACAGAACTATGCAATATTCAAAATCGCTCACGATATTCAAATATCGATGATAAATATGATATTGATATGAGTGATTTTTTTAATAGTAACAAATATTTTTAAAATATTTTACGAAAACATCAAATTAATATTTTAATAAAACACTTAAAAAATATATCTTACGCAAGCACGACCTATCGAGCGCACGATCGAGAAAAAAAATTCTCGATCGTGCGCTCGTAGAGTCAAGATCTCCTGAGGATGCTTCGTGTAGAAGCGAATCGCGTCGACAATTGTTCCTGTTTGGCTGGGTGGCGTTTGTGACGTCACGTCGGCTTAGCAGGAAAATTAGGCGGAATTGTCACTAGATATATTTTTAAAGTGTTTTATTAAAATATTAATTTGATGTTTTCGTAAAATATTTCAAAAATATTTGTTACTATTGAATATGGATTTCCGCAAAGTAACGCCTGAATCTATTCATGTTTTTTTTAAATTATTCATATAATCTTGAGCTTTTAAATAGAAAAAAAACATTCAGGTACTTTATCACATGAGTGTTACATTAAAATAAGAAATACAATTTGTATTGATACGATTTACTACATGCTATAGCTTTTTTTTCTAATTTGATCGCTTCATTCCTTGTTTCAGATCGCCGTGCATTTAATGTAGAAAATTCTTGTAGAAATATAGATATGATCTATTAATCGTCTTCAAAATAGGATGAGGTTTTCAATTTGACTGTTTCTTTTTGTATGTGTTAGCTCATGACTCTTATATATCGTACAGGGTGTACCGATTTTGATGATATTTTTATATTCAAAAGCTGGTGCTTGTCGTGTGGTCCCATTTAAATTTGAGAGAGATCTGACACAAATTACTAGTCATATTTGAGTTATACCTAGTAATTAATGTTTGAAGTCGGTTTTTTGTTAAATTGTTTAATGATTTTCCTGAGTATTAATTAAATTATGTTTAACTTAAATATTATTAAGATAATTGCTGTTACCAAAAATTTTTACCAAAATATATCATGTAAAAAGAATACCTTACCTTAATGCACGTAGCCACATTTTCAACCGCATTACAAACAAAAACGCTAGATGTAAGTACTAGAAATATTTTCAAAAACATTGTAGATATTTACTTAATGCAGGGCTATGTATAAAAAAAACTTTAAGTAATTTAATTGTTGAATATTACTTTTATTGTAAGCACCCGAAGTATTAGAACTACCGTCCTTTTCAGCACTTCGAGCTTTAGCACTTAAGTATCATCCACCACGCTTTTATAACATCTTTTGTCTATTAATTCGTTCTTTTAAACGTCATATAATATTAAGAATTTGGTACATCTACAAAAAACTATAAATTGTTTTATTGAAACTTATTTAAATTATGAGAATAAATGATTGTATTTTATGAGTAGTCGTTGAGATTTAAAAACAAATAAAAACAATAAAAGTGTTATTAGAATTTAATACAAATTACGTTAAGCTTGAGAAATTGCTTGTGTCTAGAGATATTTTAATTCCATACGATTAATTTGTCTTTGCTGCTAACTCTTTGTCTTCATATGGGCTATCACTATACCTGTAACTCATATCACATTCCAATTAGAAATGTTCATTTTTAAGGTTTCATACAGAATGAGTTAAATACAATGTTGAATATGGGAGTAAACAAGAATAAAAAATTTGAATATTGTTATGTTTGCAATAACTTCCATTCCTAACACACTGCACACCCTAAATGCACTAACAACCATTCCCCAAGGTAGCGTATTAGGATGCATACTTTTTAGGGTTTCGTAGTACTGACAAGGAACCCTTATAGTTTCATCATGTCCGTCTGTCCAAAGTTTTGCTAAGAGACCGTTCGTACTAGAAAGCTGCAATTTTGTAAGGTTATGTATACTTATCACGCCGACAAGGTGGTAAAAGAAAATATTGAAAAATATTTTTTTAGGGTAATTCCCATACAAGTTATGTGGGTATGAATTATTTTTTCGTCGTCTATTCCATCCTATGGGATAATATTGAATAGGTCTTTTAAAATGATTTAGACGTCGGCAATCATTGTCTGGAACTCCTAGAGAAGAATTTGAAATATATACAGGGTTATTAGTTAATGATTAACAACCTCTTAGGGTTGACTTTAGCTAGTCCTCACAATTTTTTTTTGTGTGTTTTTATGTGTTATTGACCGAATAAGCACGAGGATGACCTGATGTTAAAAGTATCTTGTGCCTGTAATGTATTATTTCATGATTTTTATTACTTTGTTCGATGTAAATATTCATAACTCTATTCAAAGGGAGCACAGCGCAGTGTTACCGCAGCAGAAGCTCTTGGCTCGGAGTAGGCATTAAAACACAAAAAATTACAAAATAATATTAAACAAAAAACTAATGTTTGTAAGGACTAGCGGAAGTCAACCCTATGAGGTTGTTAGCCATTTACCGTTAACCCTGCATTTACTTAAATTTATAAATTTTAGACATTTTTTTTGCGGGGTTCACCTCCATAACTAATCTAGTTATAATTTAAAATGTTGGCTCATTATGTAACATTTCCTACATCAAACTAACAAATACTGAAAACGCCGATTAATAATGTGATTTTATAGCTGTGACCAAAACCAACAACCCATGGCATCATGTCGTTGTACCCTTTTTTGAGCTGCAATTTGTATAAACAAGTAAACAATCCTTAGAATTCTTGGAACCCCGAATTTTAAAATACAATATTTCTGCTTAGATCGACACAACCCTAAATGACCTACCTACATACTTATAATCTGTTCCCCTTGTGGTGGGCAAGATTACAACAGCGCTAACAAACACTCACACGCACACAAACGACATCTCGTACGTGTATATAAATCGTAATAGTGGTTAAGGAAACTTCTGGTACTATTTGTTTTGTTTAGATTCTCATTTATTATTGCTTTTCACATCATTTGTCTTTTGAGGGTTCCGTACTAGAAAAAAGGATATTATTACTTAGCCACGGCTGTACGCCCGACCAACCTTCATAAACTCGAAATCAATAATCAATTTTATTATATTTTTAGCTGTCTAAGACTGAATCAATGAGCATATATATATATATAATTATTATATAATGACAAGTGAGTGCAGCATGTTGGACGTAAAACAGGGCTCCTTACGATTTTTAGGTATAACTATTTATTTAAGGTCCTGATTACGCGAAATTCGGTATATATTTACGGTATAAGCGTACTAGCAAGGTAAGTTTGTAAACTTTGTAAATATGGTAAGTATGGGGTGTTACTTTTGAATATATAAATGAAACGATTTATTAAATGTCAAATAAAATATATTTTCAAGTATAAATGTGTGTTAAACCATTTATAATTATATTAAACAATAACAATTTTTATTTTGTAAATATGAAATATTATTTTATTAAATTCACTGATCTATTCAGTCTTGTGACCGTTATTAAATAGAAAGTGGTTGTGAAATAATAATACAATAAATACTTTTCATAATTCATACAAGAATGAGGTGATCCGTAGACGAACCAAAGCCACCAACATATCCCGGCGGATTAGCGAATTGAAGTGGCAGTGGGCAGGGCACATAGCACGCAGAACTGATGGTCGATTAGGCCGAAAGCTTCTCGAACGGAGGCCAGAAACCAGTCGGAAGACCACCGACAAGGTGGTGATATCGTCCATCACTAAGGTCGCAGAAACACACTGGATGCAGACCGCTTCCAACCGTTCTATTTGGAAATCTATGGGGGAGGCCTATATCCAGCAGTGGACATATTGCGGCTGAAATGATGATGATTTGATGAATTATTTTCAGGTGTACAATCGTGTTGATCCAGGGCTTAGTCCAAGTGCGCGAGATCAACACTTAATCAAATGGAAATCTTAAGAAATCCACTTTTCAATATGTTCTGTATATCAGCCGGATTGACCACTGCTGAATACAGGCATTATAGCAAACCCCCCTTAATGGGGGGTTTGCTATAATGCCCACGCTTAACAGGCGTCTTGGGAATCGCAGTATAAGATATCAAATGCTCAGATGGCACTGTTGCCCACCTTCCTTCCTCACATCATAAATACAAAAAATATTGTTTATATATAAAAAAAAACACTCTGAAATGTTGATCTATTCAATTAAAACCATCTGGAGATCAAGTACTCAGATATAAAATTGATTATAAAATAATAAGTTGAATTATTGATCTATTCAATAAGCATAACCTTAAATATTTTATAAAAATTAAATTAGTAGCAAATATTGAAAGTATTGATGTCTATATCTATTAATTTGCTATTATTGCTATGACGCACGCTTGACAGGCGTCTTGGGGATCGCAGTATAGTTGTCATTTCTTCAAAAGGCGCTGCTGCCCATCTTCTGGTATTTTTCCTTTAGTCGCCTCTTACGACACCCACGGAAAGAAAAGGGGAGGTGAAATTCTAACCTGGAATCTACGGGATATATGTGTATACTAATAAGTAATAATATTAATAATGTTCTCTCTCACGGGTTGTTATACTGTTCACACGCAACCAACTAAAACGGATATATTTTTTCAGTTTACTGTCATTATTTTAATTAATAATTGTTCAGTTTCAAAGAAATATTGGAGTTGTTATATATATAAGACATAATTAGTAGTCAAAACTTTATTATTTCCACCTTTTAAATAACCCCTGACACAATTCCAATGAATTTTGTAACTATGTGTTTGCGTAAAATAAGTAGATTTATTGGTTTTTTAATAGATCTCTCTCAGACCAATGAGAAAAGGAGATGTTTTTTGGAAACATTTGAAGAATAAGAAGGTGTTTTCAGCTGGTGTGCTGCCTCTGTTTTTGTCGCAGATCTGCATAACTCTTAGCATTCCTTTCGGATCAGGAAATAACGGAGCTGCTAATTCAACATTGATACTACCATCTTCTCGGGTAAATCCAGTATTTTTATGACAGCAATGAATAAAGTTCTGAAATTCATCACTTTCTATATAGCGCCCTTCGCGAACCATTTTCAATAGACTAGTGATATTTTCATCAGATTTTGCGCATTTTCTGCCCTCAGCTACGAAGCGATCGTTGGCTGCTTTGGAGAATGTCACAACTTGCTGAGCAGGCTGAAAAAATAAAAGAGAAATTGACAAATTTGCAAGAAATTATGTTATTTTTCAAAATTTATCGAGGTTACGTCAGAAACACCACCAAATCTAGCTGGAACAATATTAATATATATATTTTCAATATTTGCATCACGTTTCTACACGAAGCAACATTGCAAACCAATTTGTACGAGATTAACAAAATATTGAGAACAAAACACCAAAATACCTACTAAAGGGTTTTTCAACAAGATCTTTGTTTTCTAAATCAAAATAAAACGAAGAATTTAGATGACGATAATTCATGTTTTTCTTGTATTACGAAGTGAAAAGTTTGGCAATTATGAATGAAAGATTATATCTGGCAAATGGCCACCACCAGCACGCTGACAGATGTCGATTCTTTTATCAAAGTTTTTAACTAACTTATAACTTTTTGACAAAATGGCGGTTCTATTTCGCGAGATGTTAACAACTCAATTTTGGCCTATTATTGATGACGTGGATATCACTGACATGTTGTTACAACAGGACGGTGCCACATGTCACACAGCTAAGCATTAACAATTTTAAAGCATCTTGTAATATCGTATGGTAAAAGGGCATTTTGCAAATGGCGGGCTAGCTACCACCTTCAAGTAGAAAATCTGTCGCCAAGCAACTTACAGCAGTTTCCGGCAGCAGCCCTTTAGAGCCAGTAATATAGGGTAAGTATATACGTTTACCAACATAGACAAATCCAAAGTGTATCCCTAGTAAATTAATGTTCAAGTCGGTTTTTTGTTAAAGTATTTAATGATATTCCTGAGTATTAATTAAATAATGTTTAACTTAATTATTATTAAGATAATCGCTGTTACCAAAAATTTTTACCAAAATATATCATGTAATAGATTAATACCTTACCTTAATGCACGTACCCACACTTTCAACCGCATTACAAACAAAAACGCAAGATGTAAGTACTAGAAATATTTTCAAAAACATTGTAGATATCTACTTAATGCAGGGCTATGTATTAAAAAACTTAAATTAATTTAATTGTTGAATATTATTTTTATTGTAACTACCCGAAGTATTAGAACTATCGTCCTTTTCAACACTTCGAGCTTTAGCACTTAAGTATCATCCACCATGCTTTTATAACATCTTTTGTCTATTAATTTATTCCTTTCAACGTCATATAATATTAAGAATTTCGTACATCTACAAAAAAATATAAATTGTTTTATTGAAACTTATTTAAATTATGAGAATAAATGATTGTATTTTAAGAGTAGTCGTTGAGATTTAAAAACAAATCAAAAAATAAAACACAAAAGTGTAATTAGAATTTAATACAAATTACGTTAAGCTTGAGAAATTGCTTGTGTCTAGAGATATTTTAATTCCAGATGATTTATTTGTCTTTGCTGCTAACTCTTTGTCTTCATATGGGCTATCACTATACCTGTAACACATATCACATTCCAATTAGAAATGTTTATTTATAAAGTTTTATACAGAATGAGTTAAGTACAAAGTTGAATATGGGAGTAAACAAGAATAAACAATTTGAATATTGTTATGTTTGCAATAACTTCCATTCCTAACACACTACACAACCTTAATGCACTAACAACCATTCCCCAAGGTAGCGGTATTAGGATGCATACTTTTTATTATTTACATAAACCAATTACCAATTTAAATAAAACCATAGACACTCAATGTCTTCTTTTTGCGGATGATATATCACTTCTCTTTAAATATAAGAACACATCTGAATTCAACCAAACCGTAAAAAATACTTTGTGTAATGTGATAAAATGGTTAGCAGACAAAACCTTAATTTTTTTTTTTAAAAACCTAATTAATTGAATTCTTACCATATCAAAAATCTTCATTAAACATAGAATTACAAATTGACAACAAGACTATAGACAAAGTCAGTACATGCACAATATTAGGTATAGAAATTGATTCAAATGTGAACTGGAAGACACACATTGAAAAATTAAAATCAAAATTGTCTAGCATTGCATACGCCCTATATGAGCTTCAAGTAAGTACAGATAAAAAAACTGCAATTACAGCTTACTAAGCATATGCTCACTCTTTGTTAAATTACGGACTTATCCTGTGTGTGGATTGATATGACCTGTAGGAGGAGTAAATCATGGTACTAACGTCGAAGATTTACTATTCAAGAAAAAAAACTAATACGTATCATAGTGAATATTAACAATACTGACTCATGCAAACAACATTAAGTACAATTAAAAAATTTAACAATAATAAGTATGTATATTTTAGAATTATGTAAATTTGTTAGGAAAAATCCAAACATATTTAAAGATATGAAACCAATTCGAGTATACGGCCCCCGAATGAACCAAAAAAATCAATTAAAAATTCCTAAAAGCCGCATCAATATGAATAAAAATAGCCCTTTAATAAACGCGATAAAGTTTACAACCATTTACCAAAAAAGATACAAGGTGAACCAAATACGAACAAATTTATAAATAAAATTAAAACATTACTAATAGAGAAATGCTATTACAATATAAAAGAATATTACAATGATAAATTCACATAATTTTTAAATTTTTCATGTCATTGATAATCAATAATTTTATATAATCGCAATAATTTTATTAATAATCAATATAATTAAACATATTACACGCAAGGACAAAAAACACGACTAAAATTGTTTATAATAAATTGACAATGTTTCAACTTCAAATATAGGTCTGTTTCACGTTGGTAATATGTACTTCATCTGTAATATTTTATGTTTTTGATTGTATAAAATGATGCTATGCCCGAATGGGTTTCATGTATGTTCCGTTAAATATTGTATCCATCAAATGTACTCATGAAAGGTATAAACAATTTTGAACTTTGAATAACGCCTGCTCGGCGGTTCCCGCACATGACTATCATTTTTAATTTGTAATTTACTGATTAACAAATAAAGATATTTTTAAGATAGTATAAAGAGGAAGTAACCCAAATAAAAATCATTTTACACCCTAGCGTGAAGTCGGCTATCATTGTCTGGAACTCCTAGAGAAGAATTATAATATATAGGGTTATAATGGCTAACAACCTCTTAGGGTTGACTTCTCCTAGTCCTCTAGTATTTACCAATAACCCTGCATTTATTTAAATTTATAAATTTTAGACTATTTTTTAGCTGGGTTCACCTCAATAACTAAACTAGTTATAATTTAAAATGTTGGTACATTATGTAACATTTCCTACATAAAACTAACAAATACTGAAAACGCCGATTAATACTGTGATTTTATAGCTGTGACCAAAACCAACAACCCATGGCATCATGTCGTTGTACCCTTTTTAGGGTTCCGTAGTCCTGACAAGGAACCCTTATAGTTTCGTCATGTCCGTCTGTCTATCCGTCTGTCCGAGGTTTTGCTAAGAGACCGTTTGTACTAGAAAGCTGCAATTTTGTAAGGTTATGTAAACTTATCACGCCTACAATGAAGTAAAAGAAAATTTTGAAAAATATTTTTTTTTAGCGTAGCTTTCATACATGTGATGTGGGGATGAATTTTTTTTTCGTCGTCTATCCTATCGTATGGAATATCATTTAATAGGTCTTTTAAAATATTTTAGGGGTTTTTAATACTATTTTTCGATTTAATGCTCCATTTACGAAATATTTGACTTTAAAATGCACATTTTTGTTCCAATATGGCATCCCCCACCTATAAAGCCTAACCTGCTGGCTTAAAAAATCTAAAAAAAATCATGATGATACTGCAGTTGAGGAACTTTTATGGAAAATTTTAGCGGTTAAGATACTTTTATTACTTTAGCAATAATAGTCGTTGAACTTGGGTGTTAGATAATTTTGTACCAACAAAAAAAAAATTATAGAATAAATCCTTTGAACTGACTAAGATAATGTAGTGGAAGGGCTATAGAATCGGTATACATACTTATGTACTATAGAAAGGTGCAAAAGGGGGAAAGGGGGGTTGCTACCAAACATTGGATGGCAACGCGATTAAAATAAGAATAGGATCAGCCTAGCGCCATGTTGTGACGTCAAAACTAGAACTTCGTACAGTGTGCAAAAAAGAAATTATTTAACATGAATAAATTAATAAAGAAAATAAAAAACTCGAATACAAATAATTTATTTTCGTTAAGCATTTTATCGATCCATTAAAATTAAATCTGGAAGTTAATAATTATGGAATCTTTATTTAAAGCCCTTCATTTTGATACACATCTCGATGCCTTTGGAAGAAAAAGTAAATAGTTTTTCTTACTATATGGCGTCTAAAATCCACCAGTTTGTTTATTATATTTTTATGTATGTCACTTGAACTTTCAAGCTAAATCTAACGATATCTCATACATTAAAATCGGTTAAGCCGTTTAGAAGTTATGGTGAAATAAAGAAACTCACAAACATACATACATATATGAACCCTGAAAACTTAACACACGTTTATGTGAGCAGTCGTGTAAAAAAACAAGCAGACATAGGTAGGTAAACGAAGTTGTAGGTGATTGTAGGTACAGCAAACTCAGAAATAATTTGAACTGAGTTTATATTTGATAGCAATATTTTGTATTTAGGTATCTTAATTTGAACCGCTTAGCTCTTCGATGCCGCATGTCCTGATGGCCAACTGAGTTAGACTCATCGTTATCATCGTAACGGGTAACAAAAACAAAAATAAGAATTACCGAAAACAAATTGGCACGCTGCCAACTGGTAGTGAGCTAGAGCATTTGGACTGCCTATGAGTCTGCAATTACTTATAGGGATCTAAATAATTTTATTGTAGTAGCTGTAGTGTTGTATATAGTTCGTAGTATTTTGTTAATAAAGACATAAAAAAGATTTTCCTCTGTTCGTTAATGTCAGTTTGTTCGTGTCAATAACATATCTGTGGATTTTTAATCGGTTTCTGCAAAGCAAATGTAATCGCAGAAATTTTTCGTTCACTTCTTAATCCGAAAGTATAACATATTTTTGTTTTGGTTTCAAACAATTTATACGGATTTTTCGGCAATATTTAAGTTATTAGACATATCAAGGGTCCGTTTCAGAATGTCCTAATTAAGTTTCGGGTTGCTAATCATAACACATAAAATAACTAAATGATAAAAATGACAGTTACATTCAGCGCGTTTCAAGCTTTAACCGATGGATAGGCTAAATCAATGACAATGAAACGCAAAGATAGTGTTTTATTTATTACATATGTTCTGGGTAGTATAACCGGAACTTACTCGAACATTCTGAAACAGGCCCTAATCCAGTTATGAGAGTAAATAGGTTTCTTCTAGGTAAGCGTGCTCCATCTTAGACCACATCAATGCTTAACATCAGGCAGGGTGTGGTCAAACGCGAATCTATTATGAATAAATAAAAAAAAAAAAAAAGTTATCTAACCGGAGTGATGAAGATGACACACAAGTATATAGAAAGCTGTTTGCTCTTCAACTGAAACAAATGAAATTAGTAGGTAGGCACATACCTATACGTAGGTACTTAAAATTATTTTCGTATTGGCGAGAAAAGCTAAGAAAGAGCTAAGCGTTATATATAGACACATTCCTAATTCAACGAAACGAGTTATTAATATGAAGTACCTAAATAATGTATTAACTTAACGTTTTTATAAACTTGGTTTTGCACAGAAAGAGAAAACGCCACAGGTATGCATAATTGAGAGAACAAAGATGAGTAGTATATAGTTATCCTGGATCACCAATTATATACTTTGAATAGATTATAATCTATCAAATAATATAATTTCAAAATTATTTATTTACAAAGAACATAATTTCGTCGAAAATTCATTCGATTTGGCGGCGTGGCGTTTGTGACTTCACGTCGGCTCAACAGGCAAATTAGGCGGAATGGTCACTAGATATATATTTTTAAGTGTTTTCTTTAAATGTTTTTATTATAACTATAGATAAGGATGAGATAAACGTTTTATATTCTATAATTGTTATTTTTATAGGACTTAGGTAGGCCTAAGTCAATTGTTATTTTTATAGGACTTAGGTAGGCCTAAGTCCTATAAAAATAACAATTATAGAATATAAAACGTTTATCTCATCCTTATTAGATATAATACCTATATTAGAAACAAAAGAAGACATGTAACACTTGCTGACATGTCTAGAGTCAACAAGCCTCTCATTCTGACTTGCAGTCAACAGATATAAGACCAAGATGATGATAGTGGACCGAACTGAACTAAACCATCCTGATATTTCTATGATTAGCAACTGTGAGGTTATCCAATCCTATGCTCCACTTTCACAAACACTGGAGGACGTGAAGTAGAGATCCGAAGAAGATGTGCCCCGATCTGCCGTTTACAAGCTGAAAGTAGTCTGGTGCAACCGTAATATCACCAAAACCACGAAAGTCCGCCTAGTGAGAAGCTTAGTCTTCTCGATATTTCTTTGTGGCGCAGTAACTTGGAGATGTAGTGTTGGTGGCGACTGCTGCAGATTCCCTGGACAGCGTTTAGGACCAACGTCTCGATCCTCGCAGAACTAAATAATAATCAGAGATTATCGTCGAATGTGCAAACATGAATCCTCAAATATTTCGGACACGTTACTACAAACTCCATGGAACGAACCGATGTCCAGGGAAGGCAAGCGGTCACGTGGTTGATCACATAGGTGATCAACCGCGTTGGACAGACCTCATCAAGTACACATAACGTAAATCTCCATAGTTCAAAGTTTCCGAGACGCTGAAAATCGCAACAAGTGGAGGCGCATCACGAGGCCTGTTTTAGCTAATGAAAATGCAGCATCATCAACCACGACCACTCTGTCAAGAATGAACTTCTTAGCAGGAGGAGGTAGGTATCTAAAAGTAATATATGTGTGAACGAAGCAGTCTAGCAACAAGACCCGCAATGGTGTTTGTACATGAGATCAGATAGCTAATCTGTAATGGTATGATGTAATATTCCAATGCATGCCACCCCTATAAAATGGGGGGTTTGCTATAATGCCTACGCTTATTAGGCGTCTTGGAAATCGCAGTATAAGATATCAAATCCTCAGATGGCGCTGCTGGCCACCTTCCGGTATTTTTGGTTCTCTTCAATATAGACAATCTATCATTTGCTAGTATTGCTATGTTTGGCTATTGATTTTCCAAGTAATAAAAATTATGTGAAATTTTTCTGATGGGTATTATTTTAATTTGAATAATTTATCTGCTATGAATCAGAGCTCAATTGTAACCTATTCATATTTTTTATTTATATTAGTATATGTGTATCACGTCATCAACCGTAACGTCCACTGTTGAACAAGGTCCTCCCCGCTGGGGGATTTGCCATTCTCCCCACGATTGGCAGTCGTCTTGGGGATCGCAGTATAGTTGTCATTTCTTCAAAAGGCGCTGCTGCCCACCATCTGGTATTTTTCCTTTTTGGACATTCTTGCAGCGCAGCATAATAAGGGTGTCATAATAAATATCCCGAGGATCACTTACGCCATCAACACTCACAGGAAGACCAGGCCGCATGTTAACTTTACTGGTACTTTTCCAAAAACCACTTTCGTGGATATTGCCAAATATTTTTAGGGAGAATTTTGTGTACAATCCTCTTTAAGTCCGGCTAACGGTGGCGTGCGCAGTGCTCAATTGCCAAATGGTGCAGTTGGTACACGTTTTATTGCCAAAGATGTGTGTAAAACCATTAAATATATGACGAAGGGTAATTCACCAGGGCATGACCAGCTATAAATTGAACACTTTTAGCATGCTGGCCCACATATAAACAAAGTACTGGCAATGTTCTACTGTGTGTGAGCCATTCTTACCTGCCTTTCGATTTTATGAAAACCGTTGTAGTGCCCGTGGTTAAGAATAATACCGGTTACCTTGGTAATAAACAAAACTACAGGCCTATTTCACTTGTTACGGTTGCGGCGAAAGTGTTTGACGCTTTGCTAATTCACAGTTAAATAAATATGTTACGTTGCACGACAACCAGTTCGGATTCCGTGCTGGGCTGGCTACTGAGAGTGCTATACTGTGTCTTAAGCATACCGTCAAATTCTATACCGATCGTAAGACTATGCGTGCTTCCTCGACTTGTCCAAAGCTTTTGATCTGATCTCATATGAAATCCTGTGGAAAAAGCTGAAGGGTGTTAACCTACCACATGAACTCATTTGTATGTTTAGGTTTTGGTATGAGCACCAGTTTAATAGAGAGAGATGGGCAGGGGCATTACCAGGGCCATACCAGCAGGAGTATGGTGTTAGGCAAGGTGGTTTAACCTCACCTACCTTGTTTAACTTATATATAAATGAGCTAATTATCACGCTTAGCAATCAGCGCGTCGCATGTCATGTAGATGGCATTTCTGTCAATTATCCGAGCTATGCTAATATGCATGCATGGTGCTCTTGAGTGCGTCGGTCTGCGGCTTACGGAAGTTGATCCGTATCTGTGAGGAGTACACAGGTAGTCACGGACTTATTTACAATGTGTCTAAAAATCAGTGTATGGTTTTAAAGGCTAGTTCTATGTATGCCACCAGTTTATCTGAACACTGTTCCGTTAGACTGGGTGTATCAATTTAAGTACCTGGGGCACGTAATTACAGCTGACCTAAGGGACCATGCTGACATTATGAGGGAGCGGATGGCTCTGTTGATTAGAGCAAATATGATGGCCCGTAGGTTTGAACGTTGTTCAACCGAAGTTAAAATAACGCTCTTCAAAGCGTCATCACTATACACGTGCAGCCTTTGGGCTAACTATACGAAGAGGATCTACAGTGCCCTCCACTTCCAATACAACAATGCGTTCAGGGCGGTGTTGGGGCTGCCACGTTTGTGCAGTGCCTCGGGGATGTTTGCAGACGCACGTGTTGACTGCTTCCACGCGACTATGCGAAAGCGTGCTGCGTCTTTGGTTCGTAGAATGCGTGCCAGCTCCAACACCCTCCTGGTGATGATAGCACTCAGATCAGACTGTCCATATATTTTATTGTATTATATATTTATATTTTGCATTGCTGCGACAGATACGTAGTGGCAATATAATTACGTGTAATAATCAATTAATCATCATTCAATAGTTTTAATAATATTTTGTTGTGTTATGGGTGTATGCCTGAAATAACTGTCTTTATTTTATTATTATTTCTTTATTTAGTCGCCTCTTACGACACCCACGGGAAGAAAAAGGGAGGTGACATTCTAACCTGGCAACCCACGGGATAAATGTGTATACTTAGTAATAATATTAATATTGTTTTCTCGCACGGGTTGTTATAAGGTTCACAGGTACGCAACCAACTAAAACGGATATATTTTTTAAAATGTTACGGTCATTATTTTAACTAATAGTTGCTCAGTTACAAAATAATATTGGAGTTGTTATATAAGACATAATTAGTAGTTAAACCTTTATTGTTTTCCACCTTTTAAATAACCCTTGACACAATTGCAATGAATTTTGTAATTATGTGTTTGCATACAATAAGTAGATTTATTGGTTTTTTAATAGATCTCTCTCAGACCAATGAGAAAAGGAGATGTTTCTTGGAAACATTTGAAGAATAAGAAGGTGTTTTCAGCTGGTGTGCTGCCTCTTTTCTTGTCGCAGTTCTGCATAACTCTTAGCATTCCTTTCGGATCAGGATATAACGAAGCTGCTAATTCAACATTGACACTACCATCTTCTCGGGTATATTCAGTATCCTTATAACAGCAATGAATAAAGTTCTGAAATTCATCACTTTCTATATAGCCTCCTTCTCTAATGATTTTCAATAGACTTGTGAGCTTTTCATCAGATTTTGCGCATTTTCTGACCTCAGCTACGATGCGATCGTTGGCTGCTTTGGAGAACGTCACAACTTGCTGAGCAGGCTGAAAAATATAAAAGAGAAATTGTTATATTTTGAATTAATGTTAAATAATCACGAAATTGAATTTTTTCCCAAATGTTACAAAACATTGTTGCCATAACATCTCTAAAAATTATCCAGAAAGTGAACTCTACCGGAGACTTATTCACAACTGTCCAGTAAGAAGCGAGATTTTAAATTTGGAATCTCCAATTGTCCAGTAAGTAAGTATGTAATTTACATAGTGGACAGTAGGTCTTCCTCTTTAGAACTGCTTAGAAAAAGACACAGATTAGAGTTTAGCTATTATAACATGGTAATAGGAGGCTCCAAATGTATATCTATCTCACTTTTTGGTATGACATTTTATGAGATACATATATTTTTGGAGCCTTTAACGGCCATATTATAGTCTGTGACACTTAACGCGATGCAAAAAAAGTATGCACTTGCGTTTTGTACATAGTAATGTTGTAGAAGTATATAGTGTGGGATTTTATATTTATATTTAGAACTTTCAATTTATCATAATCATGTTGGATTAAAACTTTCCATTCTAAAGTAACATGGAGTTTCAAAAACATTTTTTTTTACTAAAATATTAATGCAATGTAAAAATAGAACAATGTTTAAAATTAAACGCAAACTTTTTAGTAAAAAAATAAACAACGACTGGCGGGATTTCACATTCAATAGCGATAATTGTGTATGTGTTTTATTTATATATTATGTGTTTGTTGTTAAAGATTCTCTCCTTTTTGAGAGCAAGCCTCAACCTATTTTTAGTTTCTATTGTTTTTTTAATTCTAAATAAATTTCTTTTAATAAGTTTTTGTTAATTTTTACATACAAGTCTCAACCAGTAAGGAAACCATCCTGGCGTCGTATATAACCAGACCTCATTTGCGGTTCAGTCTGGTTAACTCATACTTGGCCAGGAAGGCTTACTAACTGGATTCTGCAGTAATTTACTATTTAGAAACTTATTTTTAAGAATTCGTAGATTTAGAAAAAAATCCTCCTAAGCAGACGTGACGTCATAAACGCCAAGTAGTCTAACTAGAAGAGATTTTGACCCGTTTCACTTCTACACAATGCATCCTCCTGGAGATGATTTTATCTTTACTCTTCCAGCGCACGATCGAAAAATCACTCACATACAATACAAAAGATGTTTTTGACAATTTTGCAAGAAATTAGGTGCTTCATTTAAAATTATCGAGGTGACGTCAGAAACGCCACCAAATCTAGCTGCAACAATATTTATATACATATTTGTAATATTTTCATCACGTTTCTACACGAAGCAATATTACAAACCAATTTTTACGAGATTAACAAAATATTGTGTACAAAACAACAATATACCTACTATAAGCATTAACAAGTTTATAGCATTTTGTAACATCACACATATGGTAAAAAGGCATGAAGGTTGGAATAAATGGCAATACTTCTTCCGGGTCATTGGTAAAAATGGGAGTACCACAGGGATCAATTTTGGGACCTTTTCTGTTTCTAACATATATTAATGATCTGCCTTGCATGGGCAAAGATTTCTGCGATATTGTTTTATTCGCAAATGATACCTCTATGATTTTTAAAGTAGATAGGAAAGACAGTGAACTGACGCATGTAAATAATGTATTATCTAAGATTTGTAAATGGTTCGCCGCTAATAATCTTCTCCTAAATTCAAAAAAGACGAAATGTTTAAAGTTTTCTTTACCAAATGTACCTTATGTTGAACCAAACATAAAGCTTGGCCCAGATAAACCACCTATTCCCCCCGAAGGGTTCCCGCCTTGTCGTGGCGGAGGGGCTTAGTAGCCGTGGCTTCGTCACCCACGGTGAAGCGAAGAGGAACCAGGGGCCGTGCTGGCTTGGGCGGTCGGCCGGCCCCAGAGGGGCCGCTCCACTGGGCTTTGCCTCTAAGTCCAGAATGGAGCGGCAACCGGTAGGCTGCGGTGCTGTATGGGCAGCACCGCATCTGAGGCGAGCTGTGGTGTTGTATGGGCGACACCACAGCTGACGGTGAGGGGCCACGGCGGGAGAGGAGTGCCGGTATCGCGGTGCGCCGCTCTCCCTACCTTCCGTGGCCACGGCGGGGCCGCCACCGTTGGATGGCGGACGCGGAGGGGCCGCAGGGGAGGAGGAGTGTCGGTATAGCGAGGCGCCGCTCTCCCTATCCTCTGCGGCCGAAGTAGCAGGCGACGGGGCTACTCATCTGACCCGTCGCAGTGGGACCTTGGGCGTCGGAAGCGGGGTCGTCTGACGCCCATTTGCGGGCTTGGTCCCCGGGTGGTAGCGACGTGCCATGTGTTCTGGTGTGTCGTGAGGGGTAGCACCCCAACAGGGGTCCGGCAACGGACAACCGTGGCGGGTTCGTGGTTGAGTGCTAAAGCGTCCCTGCGGCCCGCCGAGAAGCGGTAGTGATTTAACACCGTGTGTTATTTAGTCGGTAGGGGCACTTGCTGCTGTGGGAGTAGTTGGTGTCGAGCCCGACATATCCCGGTCACCTTCCCCGGGGTGGACGGGAATGCGTAAATGCATTTTTCAATCGTTAAAAAAATAAAAAAATAAAAAAAAGATAAACTACCTATTGACAAAGCGACAGTCTTCCTGGGAATCAAAATGGATTCCACTTTACAATGGGATCCACATATACATGATCTCTCCGGAAGACTTAGTTCTGCTGCATATGCAGTTCTTAGGATAAGACAGTTAACAGACGTAGCTACTGCTCGCCTAGTTTATTTCGCGTACTTCCACAGTATTATGTCGTATGGTGTATTGCTGTGGGGAACTGCTGCTGAGATAGAGACAATCTTTATCATACAAAAGCATGCAATTCGAGCCATATATAAAATGGGTCCTAGGGAATCTGTGAGGGATCTTTTTAAAGAAATTGATATTTTAACTTTACCAAGTCTGTATATATTTGAAAATATTATGTATGTTCGTAAAAATTTGAGTAAATTTAAATTAAACAGTGACAATCACGATTACAATACTAGGAATAAAGATAAAATAGCGGTGCCAGATTTTAGATTAGCAAAGACAAATAAAAGGTCCTTCTTAGGTAATTGTGTGCGGTTTTATAATAAAGTTCCCATACATATTACAACGCTCACAGAAGGGAAATTCAAGTTGCATGTGAAAAACATATTGATTAAAAAATCCTACTACACAGTTTCTGATTACATAAACGACAAAAATGCCTGGACAATTCCGCCTCCGCAAAGCTATTGCCTGTCACCTACATAATTTAAACAAATATTGTAATAACTCTATTATATAGTAGGTAAGTATGTAACACATTGTTAAAAGGATGGCCCCGAGTTTTTGCCCGTTCTTCTCGCAGTGGCTCTATACAATTTATTTGCTGAACGTGGCAGTACAATGTAGAATATTTCAATACTAAAATGTGTAATTGACCTTCATAAGAGCGTCGTAGACGCCTAAATTGAATAAATGATTTTGACTTTGACTTTGACTTTGCAAATGGCGGGCTAGCTACCACCCTCAACTAGAAAATCTGTCGCCAAGCTCCTAACAGAATGAATTTCGGCAGCAACCCTTTAGGGCCAGTTATTATAGGCTTAGTCCGTTTACCAACATCGAACCAAATCCAACGTGTAAGGGTCAAGAGATAGCCTAAATAGAAGAGATAAATATATCGAGGTTAATTTGCAGAACCTTACTGTACCAAGTCATGGAGCAATTAGGTTAAGGTGGTTTGTACCGATGCACATCCTTTATAAATCTGTTTAAATTATCATGTTGTGTTAATTTTGGCCGTAAGGTTAAACAAAGCAGATTTATGTGTTTATTCATGTTCATTCATTAACTATGTATAACTAGACAGTTTTTAGAACTTCATTTTTAAAAATGAAATCAAATGGCTCTTATGAAAAAATTTAAAAAAAATAAATAGAAAAAATTTAACAAATACTATATTAATTATCTGGATAAACGTCTACAACGGTTTAAGGCGAAGTGGTTTTTGAAATATGTCAGACTGAAGGCGTAGTACGAAGAGACCTTATTTCGCACGGTGAGTGAGCGACAGAACTTCGCAATATTTGAAAATGGTGAGCGATTTTTTTTAATATTTTCTTAGAAACGTGAGCTTTTAAAAAGAAAATATCTTTTAGATACTTGATAACATGGATGTTACATAATAATTAGAAATAAAATTTGAATTGATACGATTTACTACATGAGTATAATATATAACAAGAAGCGATAGAGTGCACAAGGCCTAGTATTTTAAGACGTGTCGCTTAATCCACCCCTCTAAATGAAGGTTTGTTAGTACCTTACTAAGAGTGATTTTGCAAAAAAAAAGAAAATAACATGTACTAGTGCATAGTAACTTTTCTTTTTATTTGATCGCTTCATTTGTTCTTTCATATCGTCGTCCAGTTAATGTAGAAAATAATTGCTGTAACTAAACATTTTTACTAAAATATATCATGTAATATAAAAATACCTTACCTTAATGCACGTAGCCACGCTTTCAACCGCTTTACAAACAAAAATGCTAGATGTAAGTACTAGAAATATTTTCAAAAACATTGTAGATATCTACTTAATGCAATGCTATGTATAAAAGAGTTACATTGATTTAACTGTTGAATATATTTTTTTATTGTAACCACCCGTAGTATTACAACTATCGACCTTTTCAGCACTTCGAGCTTTAGCACTAAAATATCATCCACCATGCTTTTATAACATCTTTTGTATATTAATTCGTTCCTTTCAACGTCATTTAATAAAAAAAAATTGGTAAATCTACAAAAAAATTAAATTGTTTTATTGAAACTTATTTAAATTTTGAGAAAAAAATTTACTTTATGAGTACTAATTGAGATTTAAAAACTAATCAGAAAAAAACACAAACGTGTAATTAAAATTGAATAAAAATTACGTTAACCATGAGAAATTGCTTGTATCATGAGAGATTTCAATTCCATACGATTAATTTGTCTTTGCTGCTCACTCTGCTCCTCATATGGGCTAAATAACTGCCGATGACCGTTAAGGCAGGAAATAAAATGGAAGCAATCACTAAACCTAAAACTCATATAGCATTCCAATTAGTAATGTACATTTTTAGGGTTGAATACAGAATGAGTTTTTTAATTCAACTCTGTTGAATAGGGGAGTAAAAACGAATTAACAAATATTTTTTAGGGCAAATTAAAGAGGAAGTAACCAAAATAAAAATCATTTATTATCTATATATTATTATCTAGCATGACGTCGGCTTTTTTTTTTATGCCTGATAGATTAGCCCTTGACCACTATCTCACCTGATGGTAAGTGATGATGTGGTCGAAGATGGTGTTCAGGCTAACCTAGAAGGCTGTCACCCTCTGGAACTCGTTGAGTAGAATTCAAATATATTTATCTACATTTGTAAATTTTAGACTATTTTTAACGGGTTTCACCACAATAACTAAACTATACTCTGGTTTTTAATTAGAGATTAAAAATGTAAACAAAGAAATGTCAATATATGTCATTGTCAAATAGACATGTCAGGGGTATTCAATATTTTTGCTTCAAAAATGCTTGTACTCGCACTCTGCTCCGCAAGGTTTCACACATTTTTATTACACTGAAATTATTCCACACCAATATAATATATACATATTTACCTTAGTCGCCTCTTACGACAACCACGGGAAGAAACAGGGCTCACATTGTAACTCGTCCCATGTGGCATTGGGCCACAAAAATACCGGAAGTTGGGATGCAGCGCCTTCAAGATAACTGAGAACTTTTATTGCGATCCTCCAAACGCCTGCCACGCGTGGGGTAAAAACCGCATATGATACTGCGCAAACCCCCCCAATAAGTTTGGATTCGATTGTGTGACTTGTGCTTGAGTAGGTATATTTTTTCTTATTTGTAAGTAAATACATTATGTATTAATTATCTTTACTACAGTAAGAATTTTGTTGTTTTGAAAAAAGCGTTGGACAATCTGCCCTATAGTGAATTCATCAAATTTATTCACATAATATATTTGCTTTGGTCTTGTTTCTCTTGGTGAAGCATCGCATCGTTGCCCTTATTTTTGTTGATAATCGTTCTGACTGAAACTGGCGATATAGGTATTTAAAAATGTGTATTTATACGCCTTCATGACCATCAACTTTTCGGAAGCACTCTAAGATTTGCGAGGGACATTTTTTAACAGGAGATACATTGTTTTTCGTTGTTCGAGCTCTAGTTTTAAGGCACAAACATCTTAACTACCATTACGTTTATTTTCAAGTTTATATTTTTTTAATATATTTAACTTAAAGAAAATCTAATACGCGCTATCTTTATAAGCGCTCCTAGACAACGAAGTGCATGCGTATCGTCTCCATGCCTGCTTGGGCAAAAATGCTTTTGTATGTCTGCTGTCCGGATTTTCAATTTTTTTACTCTAGAAGTCGCATTTCTCAACGGATTATCACGAAAGTTTGTGGATAATTATATGGTTTTTTCTTTCGACCAGTTTTTGGCAATTTTCAACCTGGTAGATATGTGGTGTTTATAAAACGTAAAAGAAAACATATTCCAGTCAAGAGATCTTCAGCTCACAGAGCCAGTAGTAACAGAAATATTGCATATTGCTATGTAAATTAGCGTATACCTATACGTTAATTTTGCTTATTTTTTGCTTACAATTTCCTGAATGTGTCCCACAACCACCCTCTTCATTCAGTAAGCGTAATTGAATTTGCCTCTTGTGACAACCGCGATATTTCTTAATTCATGATCCAAACAGACATAGTCTTCTGATATATCGAAATGTGGATCGTTTTGGTACATAGTTAGACCATTATTACTCTTCTACTGAAAACTTCTTAGTTATGATACTGGAGAACTTTTACAAAATTAAAAATATAACGATAGGATAAATTTAAGTCATGTGCGGGATTCGAACCCGTGTCCATCCACCCCTTTAGCCGGGGTATGCTCTTACCAATGGAGCTAATATGACAATGACGTCATAACTAAATTTTTTCCCATCGTTCTTTAGCTATCGTATTGGGATGGAGCAGGAAAAAATGTTTCCTATCGTATATTTGTAATTTTGTAATTTAATCCGCATAGCAGGCGTTATTGCAACCATAACAATATTAAAACTGGAGAACTTTTCTTAGCCAAAATTAGTTTTAAGTGTGCCTATATACAGGGTTATTGGTAAAATGCTAACAATATTTTAGGGGTGACTTATGCTAGTCGTAACAAACATTTTGAGAAGAAAAAAAACTTTTTTGTTGTGTTTGTTTATGTATACATATATATATGACGGAATAAACACGAGGACCACCTGATGTTAAAAGTCTCTTGTGCCTGTAAATTATTATTTCTTAGTTTTTATTACTTAGCTCGATGTAAATATTCAAAACTCTATTCAAAGTACTCTTAAACCAATATTACGGATTCTCGTCGTTTCGAAAGTTTAACAAATTGGGTTTTTAACTTAATAAAAACCATAAGTTAACAAAATCAATAGCAAATAATTAGTCCGGTCAAATTAGACATTCAAAGCTACAGAAATTCCCAACAAGCTGAAAATCAGTAATATTGTTTAAAATATGATTAAAAATAAAATTTGAAAGTTCCTTATCTTTTCCCTCTATGGAAAAGAAATTATTCAAGGTCGAAAGTAAAAAAAAAGAGGTTATCGCGATTTTCATCAAAACGGCAAGTTTTGTCATAAAAATTCGTCGCTGCTTTTCGTATCACACACCGTCGTCTCTCGCTGCAGGCTGCGGACTGGCATGGTCCGGACCGCGACCGCTTCGCGCCGGATCGCTTTACCGCGACTCCCGCCTCTGTTTGTATTAAGCTGTAAACGTGTTGGACAGTGACGCTCGGCATAATGTTTAAAGAACACTATCGAAGGCTCGTATTTGAGTTGAGCAAAGTTGAGATCGATCTTAAAATGCTGTTTTGACGTTTAATGTTTGGAATATCTATCAAAAACTGCATCTTAAGATCGATCTCAACTTTGAGATGCATTTATTAATACTAGTCTTAGTGAGGTCGCCATTATACAGACTATGCCTAGTGTGACGATCACATAATGTTCATACAATATCACTTAATTTACCTAGGTAGCAACTTGCTTAATAGCTTATTAGGATATTTGAGTGTATTAAAAAAAGTTCTTTCTCTTGCGCTTGATGAGTCAAGACCTCCTGAGGATGCTTCGTGTAAAAGCGAAATGCGTAGAAAATTCTTCCGGTTTGGCTCCGTAGCGTTTGTCGTCGGCTTAACAGGAAAATTAGGCGAAATCGTCACTAGATATATTATTTAAGTGTTTAAATAAAATATGTACTTAATGTTCTCTTAAAATATTTATAAAAATTAGTATCATTATAGTTCTCAGTAATTACCGGGTAATGCTCTGACAGCTAAGCCAACATGACATTATGACACACTCTAATTCGTTCTCTCGTTCTTAACCATCGTATAGGCGAGCCTACATATGAAGAAGGATTTCTTCTTGATGAATTTTGTACTGTAATCCGCGGAGCATGCGTCAGTGCAAAAAAAAAACATATTATTCGTTCTTAAAATATTAGGTCTTTACATATGAAATTGGCGTTTTTCGTACTGGCCACTTTAATCACGAATTTCTCCTCTTTGGTAAGGAATTCCAAATTCAAATTTGTACAGCTATAGACTCATGTATTTGTGCTTCGATGATCGTCATTCATTTGTTTTTTTTCTTCTGTTTTTTTCTGTTTGCGTCACTCATTTTACAAAATGGAAAACCTTAAATATCGCATTATTTACGAGTACGAGTTCCGCCGTGGCACTAGTGCTGCGGAAACAACTCGAAGGGTGAATGATGTGTATGGCGGTCGTGTTGCAAAAGAAAACACAGTTCGTTTTTGGTTCCAACGTTTTCGTTCTGGAAATTTCGACCTTTTTTTTTTTTTTTTTTTTAAGCATGATAGGTTAGCCTTTGACCACTATCTCACCTGATGGTAAGTGATGATGTGGTCGAAGATGTTATTCAGGCTAACCTAGAAGTACTGGCTCTCAAGGACAGCTGCCGGAACACACCGTTAGGTGCTTGGCGACAGACTTTCTACTTGAGGGTGGTAGCTAGCCAGGCGGGCATTCGCAAAATACCCTACTGCCATCCTAAGACGACAACCGGGACCGACGGCTTAACGTGCCCTCCGAAGCACGGAAAGTCACCCATCCAACTCCTGACCGCGCGCGACGTTGCTTAACTTTGCTGATCGGTTGAGAACAGCTAAGTAAACTTCGCTACGAGCGCTTCAGACCTGCAGAACAAGCCCCGTGGACGGCCTGAGACTCAAGTTGATAATGAAGAGTTGAAGGCTATTGTGGAAGCGGATCCATCGCAAACCACGTCCGAGTTAGCTGCAGGCTGCGATGTTAGTGATAAAACTGTTTTAATTCACTTGAAGCAAATTGGGAAGATTAAAAAGCTTGAAAGGTGGGTACCTCACGAATTGACTGAAACAAACCGGCAAACGCGCGTCGACTGCTGCGTTACATTACTAAACCGGCACAATAATGAAGGTATTTTAAACCGAATCATTACCTGTGATGAAAAATGGGTTCTTTACGATAATCGGAAGCGCTCAGCGCAAT
Source organism: Plagodis pulveraria (assembly GCA_963890685.1). Lineage (NCBI taxonomy): Eukaryota > Metazoa > Arthropoda > Insecta > Lepidoptera > Geometridae > Plagodis > Plagodis pulveraria. The sequence continues at coordinate 11,827,932 of OY982951.1, forward strand.
GGTTAGATCCTGGCCAGCCAGCCAAATCCTGCCCCAAGCGAAAATTAACCCCAAAAAAGTTACTTGTAAGCGTTTGGTGGACTAGTGCCGGTATTGTTCATTACAGTTTTTTCAAATCTGGCCAGACTATTACGGCTGATGTCTATTGTCAGGAATTGCAAACCATGATGGAAAAGCTAGCGGCTAAACAACCTAGGCTGGTCAATCGCTCCACGCCACTGCTGCTTCACGACAACGCTAGACCACACACTGCGCTACAGACGGCTACTAAATTAGAAGAGCTTCAATTGGAAAGTCTAAGACATCCTCCGTACTCCCCGGACCTTGCTCCAACAGATTACCATTTTTTTCGAAATTTGGATAACTTCTTCCAAGGGAAAAAATTCAACTCCGATGGGGCAGTCCAAATCGCCTTCAAAGATTTTATTGATTCCCGTCCGACTGGTTTTTTTAGTAAAGGGATCAATGAACTACCTATGAGATGGCAAAAGTGCATAGAAAATAATGGTTCATACTTTGATTAATTAAATATATTATATTAAAAAATATTCGACTTTTTGTTCCTCCCATACAAAACGCCAATTTCATATGTAAGGACCTAATATTAAAGTAATTAATGATTTATATATATTTCTAAGGTTAAAACAACAAAATATTGTTGTAAATAATGATCGCGAATGCTCAGTTATTGGTTGAATGTTTCATGAATATTTTATTCGTAGATGAATGCCTATTTTTGAAAGTGTTTATCGCTAATGACGTCACTTGATGGGTTCATCTGAAAACCAGCGTCGAATGTCTATGACACTAGGTATTATGCTGAGATGAGTCCAATTTAACACATCATGCTTCACCAACAAGAATAATAACTTATCAGCTCATGTATATTTTCTAAAAGTTTGTCTTAACGGATATATATACAGGGTGGTAACTTTCAGCGGGGCAGTGAGGGGAAGTACCTTATCCGTTGCAGCTACTCGGAAATGGTCTTAGAAGACTATTGATATTTTATTATGGAATTTTGATGCACATTCACATATTTTCAAAAAAAAAATACAGTTGGCAAGAAAATAGCCATTTTACACAAAAACATTTTTTGATGCCAATCGATCCTGTTTCTAATACTGATCAAAAACTTCTATGGGACCAACCATCGTTGGAGTACTCAAAAAGTCACAAATTGCAAAAAACTTTTCCCGTACATTTTGTAAAGAATTTGTGTAACTGAAATACAAAAAATAAAATAAAAGACAAATGATCACGTAGAATATTACACATATCAAAAATAAGTCGTATTGATTTTCTTTTTCTATTAACTGACATAACTTGATGATGTTATTCTAATTTAAAATCTTGCAGTTTCTCCTCTTTTGCGTTGTGGGCCAAACTGTCATCTGGCTTACAAAGTGCTGGAAGTTATGATTGGCAGAAGTTTCCTTCGGCACCTTTGGCAAGCGACCACAACGCCTTACTGCCTCAAGAGAAGCTCATCACCAATCCTACTCTCATGAAGCTTTTTGTCTTTGGCAACTTCCCTCTTGCAAGACCTTGAAGCAGCGTTGAGCTTCTTTTTTAACGCGGGAGACTAAGGATCCTGTGATGCAAGCGCCGTAGCCCAAGCCTTATAAGCGTCAAGCTTACGCTTTGAAGCTACTGCACAGGACTTACTAAACCAAGGGCGACTTCTACCGCCAACGCGCACTGCAGAGTTTGGAATGTAACATTCCATGCCCTGCAGCACAACGCCCGCGACGGAGTCGGCGCAAGCATCGAGATCACAGGTCGAGAAGCAGAGCTGCCTCCAGGGATTAGAGGAATAAAACTCTCGTAACCCATCCCAATCGGCTGACCCGTAATGCCAAACGTTGCGTTTCCCAGGTGGAAGGGGACGGACGCGACTAAGGTTTGGCACCTCCGAACGTACCAGGCAATTTTCGCACCCACCTAAAGGTGCCTCGACGGAGACCTGATATCCGTCCGGAACGGAGGTCAGCATAAGGTCCAGCAATGAGGAAGTGTGGCTGTCAGTGTCGGTTCTTTGGTCAGCCCTGACACCATTTGAGAGAGTCTGTAAGCCGTAGCGAGGTTATAAGCAGCACGCTCCGCATTGTCAGTTTTCGACGATTCCAACCACTCACAGTGTTGGCTATTAAAGTCGCCAAGAATGACCAGTTCTTCAGAAACGTACTGCTCAAGAACTTTATCAGCCCCTGAAGCCACATAATCGAATAGGCAAGTAGTCTCACGCTCTCCGCTATGAGACCTGTATATACATTTGTAGATCCGCGTTTGACCACCATAGTCTACGCGAGTCCAAAGTAGCGACAGATCCTTATCCTCCAGGCCATTGAGACAGCAGCAACAAATATCTTCTCGCACATACAAGCATACATCAGCACGAGGCAAGAACTTGTGCTCAAGTGTGTACCCTGAGTACGAAAGGTAGCGTCCGCGCGTAAAAATATTTGTGTCTCCGTCAAAAAAAGCAGGGCAGGCTTTGCCATTTCAAGACGGAGATAGACGGCATTAAGATTGGCGTTCAAGCCTCTAATATTGCAGTAGTCTACACTAGTGTGGAATGGGAAGCAGCTGAACAACGTTTGCTCTTATTTAACTTGGGCATGGTGTGAATAAAGTTAGAGGAGGGACGTTGTCGCGTACACCGCTTCAATCCGAGAGACAAAAAAAGGCAACTAGAAACCGACTAGAGGGGCAAATTGAGTGACTGATTGGCACGGGAGACGGAAGGGCCCCCGGACCCCCCTGCGGGTGCCTGCTGGGTACCACTCCGGTCTCCTAATCTGGCACGACAACCACCACGCAGGATTATGCGCGAGCTGGCGGGACAGCCTCCCGTGGCGGAGTTTCGAAAGTGATCCACGGGTTCGGGTCCCCTATTGACTCGCGGGCGGCCAGCGAACAACCGTTTCACCAGGGCCCTGGCCCCCGTGCCAACCTTTCATGTCCATCACGTCTCTTGGGTTTTTTTGATGCAAACAACGGTCTCGGGAGGGTTAACGGTGTAGGCCATAATGGGCGAAGTGAGGGAGCTGGTTCACCTACAATACTGCTGGAACACGTCTTCGTTATCAACGAAGACATTTGGCAGCACACTTTAGTGCTTTATGGTGGTAACAGTCCAGGCGGACCTCAATGAAGTCCTACTACCACGGAGATTTCAGTGGAGTTGCAGCTCTCGAAAGGACTGGCAGGGGATGCGACGCGCACGCCTCAACGCTTACCCCCCTGATTGGAAGACAAGGGACCATTATGCGTCATAATTGCATTTGAAGTTCATAAATAGATTTTTATTAATATAGTAAGTTATGCACGGAAAATTATGAATATAAAAGAATAAGATGGCTCTCTAAGATATTATTAACAATTTTAGATACTTAAAAGAAACAGCCAAATACCCTGTCTTTAAATGTATTTTATTGTATGAAACTGTTTTTCTAAATGCTGAATTTTTGATAGATTATTTATTTCGCCAGGCATTCTATATCTCTATGTGAAATTACTTTGGAATAAAAATGTCCTTGTAGTTTTTACCTTAAATAAATTCTTGATTACCAAAAGTGATTGCATTGTATTTTCTGTGGGAAATATTAGATAACACTGTAAGTTAATTTCAAAAATATGCTTTCAAATATATTAACAATTACAGAGTTGGTTTTTTATATAACTATTATTATTTCAGCTAGTTCTCGCTGTCTCAAAAGCAGTAAACGGTGCATATAGTAACTCTATGCATAAATATATAGAAAATCTAGCCGATATTTAAGAATTGCATGAGTTTGTACGAAGGAAAGTGTAAAGAGTGTATATAAGGAGTTTAGGCATTAGGTATATTTATCGTACATAACTTCTGGTCTTGGTTTCTATTTGGTTAACGAAAATAGGACAATCAATATAGAAGCAGCTATTTAAGTGCTTCCACATGATTTAGAATATCATCAAGCTATGAGAGATTGCATAACAATAAAAGCAAATACAAGAAACCCTAATATCTTCCCTTTAAATGTTTCGAAGTAAAATCACGTGTTTATTTGTAATTGCAATCGTATGGAAAAATAACACAGAGGAACCAAAGATAATACAAATAAAAAACACTCAACTTGCAAGAACAAAAAATACCTTTAATAAACGTTATTTAGCACTGCGCACAAGACTTTTTTTCGCGATTAAAAGCAATGAAAGTGCCAAAATATACAGTTTTAACTTAAGCGTATATTACCTTACGCTGCCGTTTTATAACCCATATTCTTCTTGCGAAACTCTTCGATTTTCTATTAAAAATAGCTTGTGTGTAGAGTGAAGAAAATTATAACCTATATTCTATAATTATTTGACATAATTACTTATAAACTATATTATGGCACGTGCCACGGTTGAACCCAAATTTTTATAAGAATAATAGCAATGAGTGCATTTTTATTTTTCTTAAGAAAAATTAACGCCAACTAAAGTTACGCCCAAACCAACCTGTTCAGCTGCGTCCACGGTGGCATGCGAGCGATGAGTTCTTTTTATGTAACAATTAAGATTTCTTAAAATTTACATGAACTTAACCTAAGCTAAAATATATATAAAATAGGTACTGCTACCTTGCACGCCACAGTGAATTTAGCTGAACCCGTTAGTTTGAACGTATCTTTAGAAAATATATCAACAGATTTTAGAAAGTATTTATGTATTTTTAAAGTACTGACTTTATTGGTATTTGCTATTAAGCCAATAAATAGGTTATCCTTCTACCAGAAATACTAAAATAATAATACCAATTCCATATATTGTTATTTCTAAATAGAATTTGTTGAAATGTACAATGACGCCAGATAATTAAATATATACCTGCAATTTAACATAATTAAATATAATACCGATACGGTATTAAAATATAGGTACAAGCGATTCTACATTAATATGAAAATAAATATTAAGCATAATTTTATGACAAATATTAACTTAATTGCTACGAGTTATAATAACTATTAATTTTAATAGTCCATTGTTATAAGATTAAACCCATTAGCATTTAATTTTAATAAAAACAAAGTAGCAATCATACTTTTTGTTAGCAACGAGTGTCTTTCACACTCTCCGATGATGTGCTCATCTCATCAACAGGAGTGATGGTCCTTTCATCGTAGCTCTCACTGTCACTACCCGCCATTGACAGGTTCCTAACATCAAAAGTAGATCCTTGTGAAATTGTATCGTTAAAACTATTAATACTTCCATTAAAAAGAGAATTCTTGAGGTTATAGTAGCGGCTCCTGTCTTGATTTCTGTAGAAGTCCATACTTTGATGTTTCTTGATAAGGTTGAAGTGCTCATCTAAAGGGACGAAGTAGGTTTTGATGTAGCCGGCGCCTTTGACGAAAGTCTCACCTCGGTATTGGGTCAGGATGTCACATTCATCGAGGATGATAGCCGTGTTTTCCGTTACCTTATAAAAAAGGATTAGATTTTATAAAAAGTTTACATTATAAAACATTTTTGTTGTTAAAATTAAATATAGCCATAGTGTATAATTGCCAATGTTATATAAAAATATTTTGCATTATTTACTTTACATTTATGTTTCAGTTTATAATACTGTATCAGCCGGATAGTCCACTGTCCTCAATATGGGGTTTGCCATAATTCCCCCGCTTGGCAGTCAGCTTGAGGATCAGGTTCAGAAAGTGCTGCTCCCACCTTCTGTGTGTTAGCCTTAGTCGCCTCTTACGTCACCCATGGGTTGAGATGGGGGGAGGCACTCTAGCCCGGCACCTCACGGGCAATTTATAAGAAACAATACACGATCAACCTACATGATTGTTCTTCAGCGGGGTATGGTCCAAGCTACAGACAGGAGTGAAGTACCTCCCCATGACGCGTGATGCGTCAAAGATAACTACTTACTGTATTTGACCCTTGATGTAACCTTTTTATATCCTAGATTATTTTATTGTTGATAACCTATACCCGACGAGCCAAATACCTACAAATTTTGTCATCAATTCGTCTCGGGCGATACCTTGTAAATGCTTCCGAAAGTTTCATGATGCCGGTAAAAGTCAGCTGCGGTACCAAGGGTGGTTTAAGCAACGGTAGCCTCTAACACACGCAGAAAAAATAATAAATAAGAAAAAAATCCACCCGATTGACAATTTAATCATGTTGACAATTTAATCATATATCATAATATTATTATTTTTAAGAAAATAAACATCAACTGACTTTAAAGTGGCGAATAAAACGTCTGCTGGACATACGTTCATGAAAAGAATGTGATTTCTTCTAAATTTATTAGATGACAGTCTATATGCTATCGTGAATAAATAAACATGTCAGCTGGCTAAAACTTGGTAGAAAGATTTGCAGCTGATGCCCTGACAGGTGTAACACAGGAACCAGGCAGGAGCATCTATTGCTAGATGTTTTTTTTTATTACTTTCAAGATCATACTAAGTATCAGCATACGAGTTTTCATCTGGAAGGTAATGACAAATCAGAAGTTGCTCTACATAACGATAGAGAGATCTTTACTGTCTTGTGGCCTGTCACCCTCAGTACCGCTGATATTTACGGATTCTTGTTATACAACTCTCTGAAGCATTTTACAAGTTATCGCCCGAGAGAAACTTGGTCATGAAAACCTGTTGCTGGCTCGCATACCACTAGCCATTGTTAACAATCTCACTCGTATTTGCCATATCGTCACTTAGCCAACAACACAGCTCAAGTCGAATTTTGGCGACATTTTAATGCCATTGGTTAGAGCTTCTGTTCGCACATAGAACCAACCAATAGGATACAACACATAAAATAAAATCATACATTGTTAGCCGTTTTAGGATCACTCATCATTTATTAGTACTAAACCAATATCAATTCCGTATGATACAGTTTTTTCACTCTCCTCTAAAACAAGTCAAAATGACTTGAGCGGTGTTGTTTGATAAGCGACGATATGGCAATTAATATACATAGTGCCATTTGCAATACACTTCTTCAGCGAATAATCGATACGACAAAGTACTTCTTATAAGCACTGTTTGGTACCTATATACCTAAAGTTCCTTTATTGCATTATTTTACCCGAATGGATTAAAAATTTCTGCAACGCACATAGTTCTAATTTGAGTCTGGGGAACAAGATCAAGTCATAGGCCATATATATACAGAGTTATTGGGAAAATACTAACGACCTCTTAGGGTTGACCCAACCCTAAAATTTTTTTTTTTTATATTTTAGTTTTTGCATTTTTATTTTTATTTAATATTTTTGTAATGACGCATGCTCCACGCATGACTTTAATTTTTCCTCTCATAATTAAGATTAAAACAACAAGTTTGAACGAAAAGAAAAAAAAAATCTAAAAAGTAACGTGAAAAATAGGTATTTAAAAAACTACATATACAGTATATGTTTTCACTGTTGCAATGAATAGTTGTATGAGTAAACCGAGGATAAAGTTTTACACATCTCGTGCTTAAGAATCTCGCTATATGCTCAGGATTCTAACTAAGAATCACTCAAGTCATATCGGGATTCAAATTCAGCACATGCAGCAACAATAATTGAAGCAGTGATGGCTCAGTGGCATTGGCTATGGACTGCCGCGCAGCAGGTCTATGGTTTGAATCCCACCGCAGGCTTGAGCTTCACGCCATGGTGGAAGGGCATTTTCTGAAGGCCCGCCAGTATAGCGACGACCCTCAAGCAGAAAATCAATCGCTAAGTACCTAACGGTTCCGGCAGCTGTCCTTGAGAGCCAGTAATTCTAGGTTAGGCCTGTTAACACCTTCGACCACACCATCTCTTACCATCAGGTGAGATTGTGGTCAAAGGCTTACCTATCAGCAATACAAAAAATAACAGTTGACTTACTTGAATTTTGCCCGTTTCACCAGTAGAATCCATTCTTGATGCCATATTAACAGCGTGACCCCAGATGTCATAAAGAGGTTTAAGGGATCCAACAACTCCCGCTGCTACTTCTCCGTTTGAAATACCTAAAAGACCAACATAATTTAGATAACTAAGCCACTTAGTTAAAGTTGCTCCATAATCATTGACCTATACAGGGTTATTGGTTAAATGCTAACAACCTCTTAGGGTTGACTTCTGCTAGTCATAACAAACATTTTGAGATGAAATTTTGTTCTTTTTTCTATTTTTTGTGTTTCTTTATGTGTAGGTATATGACGGAATAAGCACGAGGACCACCCGATGTTAAAAGTAAAAAAAAGACAGTATTGTGCCTATAATTTATTATTTCACAATTTTTATTACTTAGCTCGATGTAAATATTCACAACTCTATTCAAATGGTCCAGTGTTGCCGCGGCGGGTGCTCTTGGCTCAGAGTGGGCATTGTCTTTTACTACTAGACACAGAACTTAAAAGTTTCAGAGAGTACTAGTTTTTTTTTGTATTGCTGATAGCCTTTGACCATAATCTCACCTGATGGTAAGTAGTGATATGGTCGAAGGTGTTATAGTCCCACCAACTTATCTGTTCAGGCGGCAAAAAAAAGAACTGCAACATTCCTTCAAATTGTGACAGTTTGTAGTTGATTTCCTTGACCAGTAGTGCCCTCAAGAACTGCACAGTTAAGTTGGTGGTACTGTAACAGGCTTAATCTAGATTTACTGGCTCCCAAGGACAGCTGCCAGAACACACCGTAAGGTGCTTGGCGACATACTTTCTACTTGAGGGTGGTAGCTAGCCAGGTGGGCATACGCAAAATGCCCATTCACCATTGCGGTGAAGATCATGCCCGCGGCGGGATTCGACCCATAGTTCTGCTGCGTGGCATTCCATAGCCAATGCAACTGAGCCATCATTGCTTCAAAAACTTTTTGTTTCAAGTTTTGAGTCTCTGCGAGCCAAGAGCGCCCGCTGCGGCAACACTGGACCGCGCCGCGCTCCCTTAGAATAGAGTTGTGAATATTTACATCGAGCTAAGTAATTAATTATATATAAAATAACAAGAGACTTCTAATATCAGGTGGTCCTTGTGCTTATACCATCATAAACACATAAACAAACGAAAAAAAAACCTTAAAAACAAAATTTTTCATCTCAAAATGTTTGTTAGGACTAACAGAAGTCAACCGTAAGAGGTTGTTTGTATTTTACCAATAACACTGTTTATACTAGACGCGACATTTCAAACGATCATAGTCGACTAGTGCAGGTAAGCCGGTTGGCATACTCTCACCTACACGTACCTGGGCCCTGGTGGCTATATGCTTATCTCTATTTTTTTTTCTTTGATATTCTTGCTAAATACGTGTCGTTTCATATTAAGTAAGTAATAGATGAAAAAACAATCGTTTTTATATTATAAAAATTGATATTATGTCAATTTGTAAAATGAATAATAAAACACATTATATGCTTATACAATCAAATGTTATTTATTTGGCTGAAAAATAGATAGAAGTATAAAAATTATGTTATTTTATAGACACATAAAACCTATAAATTGTGTAAAAGATGAATAATAATTTCATATCTCTTCGGTTTGTCATTGAAACTGTGCTATTACGATCTTTATTTTTAATTTTTTATGATTTATAATTTTGTTGTTTCATTTTATGATTTGTATGAGATGCCATATTTTTTTTATTCCTGGTATGTTTTGGCCTGGCCTTTGACCACTATCTCACTTGATGGTAAGTGATGATCTGATCGAAGATGTTGCTCAGGCTAACCTAGAAGGACTGGCTCTCAAGGATAGCTGCCGGAACACACCGTTAGGTGCTTGGCGACAGATTTTCTACTTGAGGGTGGTAGCTAGCCACGCGGGCAATCACAAAATGCCCTTCCACCATGCTGTAACGACTGCCATTCTTAGACAACAGTCGGGACCGACGGCTTAATGGGCCCTCCGAAGCACGGAAGCGCTCAGTAGTAATGTCACTAGCTGTCAACCAACTCATGACCACGGGCGACGTTGCTTAACTTTGCTGATCGGTAAGGAACAGCTAAGAAAACTTCGCTACGAGTGCTTCAAAAATTTGCTTTGTAATTAGTTATTTGATATTCATCAGAGATTGTATATGGTATTTGTAATTAAAAGTTGTAGATTTATAAAGTGGTAATAATAATAATTAAATAAATAACATTACAAATTTACGAAAGCAAAATTGTATATTTAATATGTGCGGGATTGGAACCCGCGTCCATCCACCCCTATAGCCGGAGTTTGCTCTGTCTAAATGAGCTAACATGACATTATGACTTATAACTCTAATTTTTGCCCTCGTTCTTCAACCACTGTATGGGGCTGGATTTCTCTGGTAAATTCGTAATTTTTTAATGTAGTCCGCAGAGCATGCGATATTGCAACAATAACAATATTAAAAAAAAAAACAGTTTCTCACCTACTCGCAAATTAAGTCCTTCAAAACTCTGAAAAGAGCCTCGATTGAAATTTTGTAGCTGCATCATCATAGTTGCAGCAAATTCCACCATTGTCACAACCACAGCTCTGTTATACGGGCTGTTTATTCGAGTGTTTGAAGCCATAGATGAAGATCCAAAAGATTCTCTTCTGTTTGGATCTAATCCACAAGCAGCCATGTATGTCCAGCCAGCCATTTTGATCTTTTCCACTTTATAGACGGAAGTTCCAGCAAGTAGCAACTAAAAAAAACTCTCACTTTAATTTGATTCCATAATAATATTGTACAGTGATTGATTGAAGAAATCTTATTTTTGCCAAAATATATTTACAACGATATATCATGTCGGTATTTTAAGGTTGAACTGGCCGGTCGCTTCTCCATACAAACGCCGTAGGGTGATCACTCCCTAATTTGAGACTTTAGGTCCAGAATTAAGCATAATACCGATTGATCTCGTCATTATCTAGGCTTGTATAATGGCGATATTTTAATAAGATCATTGAATTGAAAGCTATGAGCCTCGAAAATGTTGTATGAAAATGTTTCCAAGCTCATAATTCTCAAGTTAAAGATCTTATTAAAAATTCGGCATCATACAAGCCTACGTAATGACGAGATCAATCGGTATTATGCTTTGTTTTGGACCTAAATCTTCAAATAAGGGAATGATCACCCTACGGCGTTTGTATGGAGAACGGCCCGGCCAGTTCACCCTTAAGCTACATCTTTATTAAAGTAACACAACATATTGTTTTCATGTTACAGATTTAACTAGTTTACATGCTTTTACTGTAATAATGCAACAGGGTATAAATAATGTGTACCCAGAAATATATAACGTTTAGGTACATATATTAGGACTGGAAGTCTCGAATTTTCATATAAAAAGAGAAAACGTTCCTATCCCCCTAAATAATCACCGAAATTAATGATTTTTGGAAATGTTATAGATGTTATCAATATCCAAGTTTACAGATTTTGATTTTTATCATTATATTAAAGGAATTTGAATTAATAAGTATTTAAATACCTCAAAACTTTTATCTCTAGCTTGTGAAATATTTATTGGAAAAATAATGATAAATAAAGAAAAAATAAAACCTTTATCATAGTTTATTCTATTAGTTATAAGATAAGATCAAGATCTTTAGATTTGATTAATGTTTACTTTAGAAGAAAAGTTTACTCCCAGAACGCAAATTATGCGTAAATTCTAAGTCAAAACTTGAAGAAGCTGCAATTGTCCTTATCGCACTATTCTGTTCAGGCGTTTAGCGGCAAGACAGCATCGCTTTGATCAAATACCTATTTTTCTGTAGGAGCTTCTATTCCTGTCCCTCTTAAGTAGGTATGTAACTTTAGAAATGGTGAGCACTATTCAAATTATGCTAACGGAAGTGTATTTAAACGCTTTCCATACAAACGTAGTTTTGTCATATTTTAAACACCAAGACAAGTCTTCAAAGTCGGTGAACATTTGCACGCATGAACTTAATATTTATGCTTCTGGTGTGCCAGTTTTTCGTTTTATAGCCTATTTATATCTCGAAATGAAAATAAGAATTCCTATACAAAGCGAGTTTTCTAAATAACTTTGATAATACTGTACTGTACTGTATCAGCCATTTTCCGCTACTGAACACAGTCTTTCCGATTAAGTGGGATTTTCTATAATCCCCACGCTTGACAGGTGTCTTGGGAATCACAGTTTAAGATAGCAGTTCCTCAGAAGGCGCTGCTGCCCACCTTCCAGTACTTACCTTTAGTCGCCTCTTACGACAGCCACAGGTAGCAAGGGAGTGACTTTCTAGCCCGGAACCCCACGGGAAAACTTTTATAATACAAAATTGTATTGTAATTTGGCAAACGTGAAGCATAGATATTAGGGTCAAAGACATGTAAAATTTCAACAAGTTTGAACACTTGACAAAACTACGATTGTTGGAAAGCGCTGTAAGTCCACTTCCCATAAATAAGCTTGGAAATACTCTTACCCTATCAAAATCCGAGATGACCTCGTCAAGTATGCTCAGTACAAATTTGTCGCTCATATCCTCATCTGCTTCTACACCCAGCTTGTAATCAGTAAGGGAGGCGAACATAACAGCAACATTGTCATATTTCTCGTAGTAAAGTTCATCTATAGATCTGTTCAGATTTAGATACACCTGAACTAAAAGGAAAAAATGAAATGGTTACCCGTACGATTCAGAAACAAATTCAATTAACTACAAAAAAATATTGATCTCATAGCGCCCAAGTCTACCAATCTAGGTTGTTTAATTTGTACGCGAATAACTTTATATGTATTATAAATCATCAGAATCTGATAGGCTTAACGTCAAACGGGGTAGTAGATTTAAAAAAAATATACTTGTGGAAAAGAGGAAACTCCTTTAATTTACTGGTAAGACATGTGACAGAAGCTGTGGACATAGAATCAGTGTGTATTATAGGCTGTATCAATATGGCCATGTTTGTTTTTAGTTTATAGAGTTTTACCGCTAAAATCAATAGTATACTTTTTTCTTATTATATTTGTTTTTTTTTCCTTTGCAACAGCTGTCTGCCCGACATCATATTTCGTAAAAGTCAGTACCAGGACACATTCAAAATACTTCCCACTTCCTTGCACATCGGTAATCATAACGGTCATGACATTTTAACTGTTTATGGTTTGAAGTTATTCGTTAATTAAACCCTAGAATAATAAAATTGGGCCCCAGTAATGGTCGTTGTCATTTTCAAGATTAATTGTGATTGACAACATCAATGAAAATATAAACCTTTCAATATAAGATTTTTTCTACTGATTTATTTTCACTTTTTGTTTTAAAACTAGACAAAATATTTAAAATTATTTACCAACGTGAGCCGGAAGTATATTCTCCAACAGCATATTATTAACCTTCAACATAGTTTCAGCTTCTTGTTGTTCTTCACTTAATTGTATTTGCCAAAGGTGGTCTAGGCGGTTTCTATACTCAGTGGTTCTATCAATCCAGTAAAGAGTTATAGTTACAAATATGACAGAGAGGGTATGAGAGGCTCTCGGATCCAATCCAACATTCCACGTTGTGTCAATAGAAAATAAAGCACTTTTGATCTCCCACACCACCCACAAGTAGAAGACAGTCATACCACCAGCCACGATCCATTTGAAAATAAAGAAGACTCTACTGAATAAGAAATTTAATAACAACGCAAGTCCCCAACATTGTGTGACGTGCTGAAAGAAATCAAGAAAAAATTACAAACTAAGAATCAATACAACCTAAGAAAAGTGTCAATAAGTATATTATGAGTTTGATTACCCACGACGAAACACAGTTTGAAAGAACAGATTCAGCTACAGATGGTTCCACCGCAGCTTCAGAACATCCGATAACATTGACTACCGAAGTAGCAGCAAGTCCTACGCTTATCAGCAAATACATTGCAGTTCTTAATTTTGCTGATCTGATTATGCTAGCTGATCTATCGTACAACCATCTAAGGTGTGGCTGCCGAGGCTCTTCAAAACCTTTGTATTTTGTCCACATGAATTGAAACCATGTTAAAGGTTGTAAAATGATTAGACTTATTAAAAAGATGCCAAATATTATCCATGTGTACCAAACAAAACCCTTCAGCCTGCAAATATTAAAAAACAAAATTGAAATTGTTTGAACTCCAACTCCAAATTGAATATATTACTGAAACATCTATTTATTACCAATTCGTAGTCAATCCATTGATCAACATTATCAAACACAAAATGATCAAGCAGCATGTAATGTAGTATTTAAACAAAGGGTCTGGAAGCAGCAGAAAATCTTTTTCTAGTTTTAAGTTCTTATACATCATAGTGAACCTGTTCAATTTCGACTCTTGTCTAAAGTGTTCTCTGAAATATAACTGATTATATTAATAAGGCTTATAATTAATAAAGCTGATATCGAATTGTATGAGTCAAAGTCATGACATAATAGTGTATGGTTCTTATAACTGGTTGAAATATTACGTGTTATTATAACTGCTCCAAGGAATATTGTGTTCTTTTCATACATAACATATATATTTTATTCAAAGGTATGTGATACCATGGTAAGTAAGAAAAGAGAGCCAGTAAAATAACAGGCACAGGAGACCTAACTACAATGTCTCAAGGTGACGGGCGCAGTGCAATTAGTGACTTGTGACGAAAATGCATCTGTTATAGGCAGAGGTTAGTCCACTTAACATCAGGAGAGCCTCGGGCCAAGCACTTAACGGTGTGTTCCGGCAGCTGTCCTTGAGAGCCAGTACTTCTAGGTTAGCCCGAACAACATCTTCGACCACATCATCACTTACCATCAGGTGAGATAGTGGTCAATGGCTAACATATCTGGAATAAAAAAACAATAAAAATTAGACCTGTATTCTAGCAGCAGAGACAAACTGCGATGAAGCTATAATGTATACCTTCCGTTGGTCATGTCTTCTATTTCCTTGGTCATTTGCGCATCAGCAGCTTTCAACATTTGCTGATATTCCACTAAGTTTTCGTCCATGAATGTAGTAGTCCGTCGTACATTCGATGAATTTCTATTTTCCGATCGCTACTGGAAATCAGATGTTTTAGATTATTGTGTGGCTAATAATCTTTGAAATACAGAAAAAAGAAGATTCGACTTACTCTAGTGGCCGATGCTTTTGGGATGATTTTATTGAAGCCGACTGAAGCTCTTCGGAAAGGTTTGTATGATTCTTGAATCTGTACATATATTAAATATTATTTATTCTGTACTATAGAACAAAAACCGGCCAAATGCGAGTTGGACACCGAGGGCTCTGTACCAACGCATCTATTTATTATAAAGTTTGAGATCCTTAGTCCTCACTCGAATTTGGCCCATTTTTGCAGATTTCAGAAATAAACTTTTGGATTTATAATATTAGCGTCATTTTATTATAACGAGTAAATGGGTGTCCCTTTGAAGGTTTGAGGTTCGAATGAATGTAATTTTATTAGGATTGTGATTATTATTGAGCACAAATATTAATATTTTTGTTAGTGAGACTAGACTAACCATCAGGTTATCAAAATTTAAAAATAATGAAAACGTTAACACGTTCAACGCCAAGGCACCTTTGAGGCAAATATTGTGGAAATTACTTTTTTTTACATAAATGCCTTCTCCTGGTCCTAAAATACTATGTGAACTTAAGTTGTTTTTTTTCCTATTCTCCTAACTGGTTTTTTATGTATCATATAATATACACTGGTCCCTGAGACAGACTTTTGGAAAATTTAGTCTCTAAGGCCAAGCCGAGTGTATATTGCATGATGCAAACTACTTTCTACTATGAAAGAAATAAGAAGAATAAGTAAATAAAAAGGCTGAAGATTATTGAAATAAAATTCTAAATAAAAAGTGGTTGTTTTTTTATTCTTAAAAAAAACTGTATCTCCTAAACTATCAAACATTTATATACCCCAGATAGATCCAACGATTTGTCAGGGCCTGACTTACGAAATTGCCAAACAAAATGTTCAGCGCGGTGAATAACCAATACACTGGTCTCTGAAGTTGAGTACTTGAGGTGTATAGCTAGATATATACCGGCCTGTGAGAGTTGCACTAGGATGTATATTAACTTATTCACGTGGCTCTTAACGTGTGGTTAGTCTGGTCAACGAGAAAATTAACAATTGTGCTTAGGCTTGGTATATAACATATTATATTGGTCACTAACCATTGGGAAACATAATTTTTTCTGATTTTGGCTCAAAAGTGTGTAAAAAAGAACAAGCAGAAAAAACTGTATGCCTCAACACAATCCCTAACCATCATGTTATACAGTTATGATAGCAAACAAATTAAAACTAAGTAATATAATTTTTATTTTAACTATATATCATTACTAGTAGCATGTTGTGTTAGCCTTAATAGGTTATACATTAAGCAGTGTACTATATTATCTAGAAAAATAGTCGTGTATGTAAAAATGGAATAACTTTTGGCTGACCAGAAATAAATAAATAAAATAAAAATACAATAAAGTAATATATCTAAAAAAAATATTCTTTCTAATTTTCTCCAGCGACATAATGTAGTGGTACATGTCGAAGGCAATTATATTTTTTTTTGATTCTTGTGAAAGATAACTTAAGCAAGAAATCCGGCGTTTCAAAGGAACTAGCATCTGGTCAGTCATAAAATGCAATAAGCTGTCTGAAAGGAATTATCTACAATAGAGAGACCCTTTTTGGAATAAAACAATGGACATCCGTTTTGGAACGTTATTCGAAACATGTTTATGACGCAAGCCGTGTGACTTTACAAAAATACACCATTTGTTGCATGTTAAAGGATAATGATCTTTATTAAGCATATATCAATGATAGCGTAGTTGAGCTATAACATAGGTAACGATTTATCTGCGAGTTAGCTTATAAATAAACTGTTCTCATGTAGAGGGGATGCGGCTTGTCACAATAGCGATATATGGAAGAATTGCCACTTTAAATACCTGGATCTGAGATTATGGTAAACGCCAAGCTTAGGGCGTATGTAATCATCAAACACATGTTATATACACTTGTAAATGTTGTGTTACAGAACAGACATGGCGCCAAAATCGAGCCCGCCATTATTTGACCACGTGGGTTAACGCTGGCGCTGTCGATTATCCAATCACATAGATCAATTTTGCTTCGGTTGGGTGTAACCAATCAGGGCCTTTCGCGGCTATGACGGCTTGGCGCTGTCCACGAGGGTGGGAGCGTGAGATGCCGGGACATTCCGACGTGCGGTGTGCAGAGGAGCACCAGTCTCCAATAATTAAAAAGTAGTTTTTAAAGTGCAGTGATCGTGCGTCGACCGTCCGTGTCCAGACATTTACATAAGTTAAGTAATATCGACATCTAGACGGAGAATTTAGATCGCCCAAATGATAATCATAGAATAATTATTAAATTTTATAAAACCTTTGGTTTAGTCACAATTACGATCTAAATTCACCGTGATACTACTATTCGTGTGTGTGTTCTTTTCAGCTCTTAGATATAGATCTATTGTTCTAAATTTTGTGTATATTTATAATATCGAAATCATATGAAAAGAGTGGCCAAGGTTTTTTCCACGTTTTTCCTTGGTATCCTACAAACTTGCTTGTGAAACGTGTGGGTAAATGTAGAATCAAACTCTTGAATTAATATAAATTTTAATCTGAAAGTAAATTCCTGAATCTTATCTTGTTTTTGAATAATCACTACCCCTAGCCCCTTAATTAAGGCAAAGACAGTTAGGAAATATCTTGGATCCAGAGTAACGTATCCTGTAATTGACGTAGTACAGCTTATAATATTTACCAGGTTTAGAAGTCTTTAGGCATAACTATTCACTATTATTGATATGTGCTCGTAGAAGGTCACGGTATAATAATATTTATGAAATATAAATATACGTGTTGATTTCCTTTGAGTTAGAGAAGTTATGATCACATACTTACATTTCATACCTAACAGACAATAAGCTAATTGAGATTAAATCTATTTGCAGTTATCAATTTATGTGATTTGTCCCTGTCATTATCTCGTGTAACAAAAGAGTCGAATGCCGTCTTATATGACGAAGGTGCGATCTCTGATTTTGTAGGTAATCATACAATATATTTATAACTAAAGATCAGTCAACATGTTCTGACAAATGTGAAAGGTCAGTCGATATATTCCTGACAAATGATAATTGAATTGATGGTTTAATACTATCAAGTCAGTAGACAATAGTCCTGACACACATGATATAATTTTAAGGATCAGTTAACGAAGTTCTGACATATTGCTAAAAGACTGGCTAACTCAGTTCCGGCTCAGAGAGGACACATACACTGCAGGTGACTGACAGGTCTGGTCTTGACCCGCAAGCAGAGTTGATTGCGTCAGCCGTTAGTCAATTTCCGGGATTGACTTATCAGGCAGACATCAGATAATCGTACTTAACTGAAAGGTCGACCTCTACAAATCCATATTTAAATTAATGTTAAACTCTTGCCTTTAACCTTTGGTTGATAAAATTCTGACAGCCAAATCAGTAAAAGATATTCTTAAGAACGACAATACGCAGGGTATCTTTGGTAAATGGTGAACAAAGATAAGACACGATTACTTCCGTGGACGAGTCCTTGATAGCTGAGATTTCAAGAATTTTGCAGCTGTGATAAGTATAAGGGAAGTATTAGTACTATATAAGAAATAGGTCATTTAGCACGTGCGGGTCCATTACAGTTGTTGCCGCGGACCAGAATCTAGGAAATAAAGAGTATTGCGTGTAGCATACCCCTAGAAGAGAAACTGAGTTATTTTGTATTTATATACTAAAATTAAATTAAAACACAACGTAGAATTGAATAAAACACAACGTAGAATTGAATAAAACACAACGTAGAATTACTAGACGATCATCATCACCTTAAATTATTAAGTGATCCTTTGTTATAAGCGTATTGTTGTTCAGGTTATTGTCTGTTGGTATGAAGGTATAAGGTTTAACCGTGTAGATATAATATAGTGTATGGGAAGGCAAGTACCTAGGAAACTTGTTTTCTTATATAATATATAGTATTCATCAGAGGAGATCAGTACTTGTATTATTTGACTTGTGCTTAATATTGCATATTTATTCCGCTTGCTATTTATTGTTGTGCATTTGTTTGTGTGATATATAGTATTGTGTGGTATTTTATAGCATCATTATGTCTGCTGTTAGAGGAAAAAGGCGTGGTCGTAAACATGTTTCAAATGCGAATACAAATAATGAAAGTCACGGTATGACTGAACCGAGTAATGCAATCGTAGAAAGTCAGTTGGGGTTCCAGATGATAAGCTCTCAATTAGAGTCTATTATGAAGCGTTTAGACACAATAGAACAGGAACGCGCTACTAAATCAACCGTCAGTATGGCTACTACAAGTTTAAACTCGATTTCTAATGATTCGTTACCGCGAGCAAATAATTTATTAGATTGTTCAGCAGTTCCTGGGTCAAGTTCGGAGGTTACGTATATAATGCGTCCTACTATCGACAAACCTAAATTCAATGGACGAGACGACACAAACCCTATGAGATTTTTAAAGAAATTAAAAAAATATATTTGTTCCGTTAACGGTCAAAATCGTGCCATCGATATAGCTACGGGTTGTTTGTCAGGTTCGGCACTTACAATGTTAGAATTATATAGTGATAATTGGGAAACGTTATCTGATTTTGAAAAGGATTTTCAAAAGACTTTCTGGGGTCAGAGACAACAAGAAAGAGCTAAATATAAATTAATTAACACCACATGGAAGGAGAGTTCCGGGTTGTCCATGAGCGAGCATTTTGCTGAACAAATTGATACGGTTAGGTTATTAACTATTCCGTTGAGTGAGAGTGATATGGTTAACTCTGTCATGAGGCATTTCCCAGTAGAAATACAAAGGTTATGGTTTACTAGGAAAGATCAAATTTCAGTTTTTACAGCGGCAGAATTTATCAGAGATATAGAACAGAATGTTGTAGTCAGTTCAACTGATAAACCCACAGTAATCAACAACAATAATTATAGTAGAGGCGGTAATCGTGGACGAGGTGGGTTCAGGCACGTAAACTCCATGAACACAATACCTGTTGATAGGAGTAAGTATCATGCGTATCGCGGACGAGGTCCACGTAACGTTAGAAATAATTACCGTCGCCAGCGTCCGTATCCCGCGTTAAAATGGGAAAAGGCCACGGAAACTAACTCTACCTCAAACACAGGTAGGCCGGGGGTCGGCTTCGTAGAAAATCTTAAAACTAATGAGATGGGTACATTCGCTCAGGGAAACGAATTGTTGTCGGACGTGCAAGCCTCGACGAGTCGACAATAAATAACGCTAGAGGCATGTTGAATGATCAGAGTTGTAACGACGTAGATAATAACGCTCGAAACAACGCTATTATTGTTGCTTATAATTATATGAAAAGGACGGGTTGGAGGCCGGGAAAAGGATTAGGTAAAAATGAAGATGTAATGAGGTATCCTATTATACATAAATTTAACTCTAGCAAAAACTCTATAGAAGACGTGGTAGGGATATTGTTAGGTAGAACGGAAAGTGAAGTTTTGGGTGATTCAGATTATTATGAAGATGGTGACATAGTACATTCCCTGTCTCGGTTGCCAGAGATTACGATCAAAATAAATAATCATAAAATTAAGACCTTAATCGATACGGGGAGTCAGATTACTGCAATTAGTGTTGATTTATATGATTCTATTAAAAGGGAGATGGGTGATTTGCCTGAGGTACCGACACCTTCAATGCAAATACAAGGAGCTTTCGGATCGAAAAGTGAAAGGGTTAACAAACTTATTGTTGTCACGATCGAGTTAAGTAATGTCCAGGTAGATACACCAGTTATGGTTTTAAAGAGGCTACCATATTCTATGATACTAGGGCATGATTGGCTAGAACGCATGAAAGCAGTTATATCATGTGGGCCAGATAAGGTTCTGAGCGTTGAACACTTAGGTATTAGGACACAGATAAAGATTGGCACAGCATGCTTAGATAACGACTGGGAAGGGACCATCAATAATTTAGAGACAACAGTGATTTCAAGCGCCATTGTAACAAAGGAAGATATCACAATAGAACAATACGTTCAATCTTTAAATAAATCGGATTCTCAGAAGGATCTGTTACTGGCTGTGTTGCAACAAAATAGTACTGTATTTTCAAGCAAGCCAGGACGCACAAATAAGTACATACATAAGATCGAAATGATAGACAATACGCCGTTTATAAAACGCTCCTATCCAATTCCTTTCAAACACAGAGAATTGATAAGAGATAAGATAATTGAACTCGAAGAGCTGGGGATAATAAAACGTGAGGCTACACCTTATAGCAGCCCTATGACTTATGTAATTAAGAAAAATGGGAGTGTTAGGTTATTGCTTGACGCGCGTGAGTTAAATAAAAGAATGGTGGGAGATGCTGAGGCTCCATTATTGACATCCGAGATATTACAATCTTTTCACAACGTAAAGTTCATGAGTGTGCTAGATTGTAGTGATGCGTATTTTCATATACCGTTGGATAGTAATTCAACAAAGTATACAGGGTTTACTTACATGGGAAAAACATATACCTACAATGTACTACCACAAGGTCTCAAGACTTCGGTGTCTAGTTTTAGTAGAGCGATGGATATTATCTTAGGTCCAGAAGTAAGGGATTTCTGCGTTAATTACTTGGACGATTTGGTAGTATTTACATCTGGGACGTTCGAAATGCACCTAGAACACCTAGATAAAGTGTTGCACCGATTACGTGATGCGAACATGCGATGTAGTTTGACAAAGTGTAGTTTCTTAGAAACGGAAGTTAAACTGTTGGGCCATATAGTAACTGTTAGCGGTATTCAGGTAGACAAAGACAAGACCCGCGCTATCAGAGAATTCCCAGTCCCTAAAACATAAAGCAATTAAGGGCGTTCTTGGGACTCATAAACTATTTTAGAAAGTTTATTCATAGGTACGGGGAGGAGACGAAACCTTTGTGTCAATTGCTAAGAAAGGGTATAGCGTGGCAATGGACACCTGAGATTCAAGGTGTCTTTGACCGAGTCAAGGATTTATTTATAGCCACTGTGATGTTAATACATCCTGACATAAACAAACCATATTATGTTCAAACGGATAGCAGCGCAGTTGGGATAGCCGGAGTCGTATACCAGCTATCGGAAGAGGGTGACCCAATGGTCGTTGGGTTTTGTAGTAAAGGGCTAACGGATGCGGAGATGCGCTGGACGGTCTCTGAGCAAGAGTTATATGCTATTGTTTACAGTTTAGCTAAATTTGAAACGTATCTTAGGGGGGCACAAGTGATAATTCGGACCGACCATAAAAGTTTGACGTTTTAACATTCGTGGAAGTTGCTAGGTGCGCGCTTGATTCGTTGGGTTCATTTTATGGGACGTTTCAACTATAGAGTTGAACACGTGCCGGGAATAACGAACGTAGCGGACACAATATCAAGGTATATACCGAACATTGAATTAGGTCGCGGAACACGTGTTGTAAATCCTCAACTTAATATGTTCAAGACGAAAAATTCGCAACATATATCGGAACAATTAAAATGTATTAGAAAATTACAAAAGGAAGATGCGGAATTGCGAACCATAATAAGTAATTTGAGTGACGCAAAGGCAAATGAGGTAGTTAGAGATAAGCAACTCTTTAGTTTGGATGAAAACATTTTATTCTATAAGAGATTGGGGTCGGGGAAAAAGGTTGTCGTCGTGCCGGAAGCCATTAGAGATGAGTTAATAATGAACATTCACGAAGAAATAGGTCATTTTGGTAGGTATAAAGTCCATTCATTGATGAAGAAGAGGTTCCACTTTGCACGGATGTCGCGAGAAATATGTAGGGTAATACGAGCCTGCGATATATGTCAGAAAGCTAAACATCGTTTAAAGACAGAAGTAGGGCCTTGTAAATCAGTAAAAGCTTTGGCGATAGGTGAACTAGTATTTGCGGATTTGTACGGGCCGCTACCTACTGGGAAATTTGGGAAAATATATGTTTTTGTAGTGCAAGACGCGTTTAGTAAGTACATTAAACTTTACTCCTTGCGAACAGCAACGGGAAGGAGTGTTTTAGCTTGCATAAGAAAATTTCACTCTGAAGTAACGATTAAATGCATAGTAACGGATAATGGTGCACAATTTACGTCTAACGCATGGGAACATGGGTTGACAAGCTTAGGTATTTCGTTGTCCCATACTTCAATAAGAAATCCGCGACCAAATTCCACAGAACGCGTAAATCGGGAGTTAGGGAGGTTGTTCAGGACATATTGTCACAAGTCACACAAGAGTTGGGTTGATATTTTGCCGAAAATAGAGCGCTGTTACAATCACGTTGTCCATACAAGTACGAATTTTACCCCTATGGAGTTGATAACCGGTGAATCTACTAGGTTATCAAGTGATGTGCATATCTCAAAGAAAGGATTCGATAGTTGCGATAATGTTGATGTCATTAGAGAGCAGGCGAAAGAAAACATTCTAAAGGCAGCCAATTTGCGTGAAACCGCCTATAATAAAAATCATAAGCTCATTACCTTCAATATTGGCGACAAGGTCAAATTGAGAACTTTGCCACGGTCAGATAAAATGCAAAAGCTCACAAAGAAGTTTCATTTACTGTATGAAGGGCCTTATGTTGTTACAGCAATATTACATCCAAATCTATATGCGTTGGTCGATGAACAGACTGGAGTAGTTAAAGGGAATTATAATGCGATACACCTAGCGAGGTATTACGAAGGGAGACCATTAAAGACTACTAATTGATTAAAATATAATAAACAGGACTTAATAATTAGGTAGGATCTTTAAGTGCCATACGTTAAACTTAATTATCGTGTGTCAAGCTGTTGTGTTAATAAATAATGGTTACGAAACTTTGTAAGGTCAAGGGTGGTTACGGAATTTTCTTATTCAAGGGTGGTTAGTTATTATTAAATTGCGGTAAATAAGACACATCACTAGAGCTATGTTGAGATTATAGATTAGTGAAAATTAATCGCTCGAGTTCTGCGCGCTCAATTGTCAAGGGTGGTTATGTAGTGGTACATGTCGAAGGCAATTATATTTTTTTTTTATTCTTGTGAAAGATAACTTAAGCAAGAAATCCGGCGTTTCAAAGGAACTAGCATCTGGTCAGTCATAAAATGCAATAAGCTGTCTGAAAGGAATTATCTACAATAGAGAGACCCTTTTTGGAATAAAACAATGGACATCCGTTTTGGAACGTTATTCGAAACATGTTTATGACGCAAGCCGTGTGACTTTACAAAAATACACCATTTGTTGCATGTTAAAGGATAATAATAATAATAATAATAATAATCTTTATTTGTCTCCAAAACATGAGTTAATGGTTACAGTTATCAGTTTGTAGGTATAAGAATATAATAAATTATAGCATAGTTCCCTGAACCTCACACTAGGATAACCTGTGTCGTGAAGTTCAGTCTCTTCCTTGTGAACATGGCATGATAAGAAACATGTTAATTTGTTTACCTATATTATAATAAAATATATATGTATACAGACAGTAATATGATGCTGCGAACAGTAAACTCTAGCAAAATTTAGACTAATACTAAGTATGCAAGTATGTAGGTGATACCAATATCCTTTCCAGTTTTTTTTTTGTTGTTATGTGTAAGGGTGTAAGTATGAGCATGTGTATATAAAAGTACTGTGTAAAAATCAACGATAGAATAAATTATGGGAATAGTGTCGTGTGTGATATGTGCAAGTATGAAGAATATTAGGTAATTTATATTGTACATATTGATGGGATGAAAGTAGTTAAGTAGTTAAGGGACCTGTTCTCCACTCACCTACTCGTGCAAATAAATGCATCCTTAACCCGAGACCGATCGTTAGATGCAGTCATTGACAAATGTTCCATACATTAATAAGCTGATCGAAACTCTGAGACGCATCTACCAACACGAGCCCGAGACAGGACTCAATAAGCTACAATAGCCCTGATGACTGATGACAGTTATTTGACCAATGTACTCCGAAAGCAGTAGGGCCTAGAGTAAAGTAGCAAATGAATCCAGTATGGAAAAACAGGCCCCGCAGTGTTAAGTATTGGGTTTAACAAACATTTCCGTCACAACGTAGTCAGACCGTTGCAACCATGATGCAACCTTCATTTTGCAAACAAAACGCGATGTCTGATATATACCTATAATTGTGTCTAGTTGCTCGTAGATCCGTGGTCCTTTGTAAGGAAAAGATCGTTTCGCTACATCAGTTTTGGCTTTAGATTTGAGCCAAGTGTTACGACGTGAAGATCGTTGAGAATGGATTATATATTTATGTGCTAATTTATGGTATCGCAATGTGACAGCCAAAATATATAGTTGTCGTACTCTAAGATACTGAGTGTCTTCGTATAGACGATCTGTTGAGTATCTGTACGGTTTTTTGTAGGCCACTTTGAGAAGACTTCTTTGAGCTCTTTCAATCTTCAGAAATAGTGTCTTGGTTGCAGATCCCCAGCAAACTATACAATAATTAAGTATAGACTGGCATAGAGCTTGGTATACAATTTTTAGCGTATGGGGATCGGCAACTGAAGCTAATCGTTTGAATATATATGTCATTTTGCGAAGCCGTCCGCACATGGCAAGAATTTGGCCCTCCCATGATAACCTCTGATCAATCAAAATACCAAGGTACTTCTTCACTGATTCTACTCGTTCTAGACATGGACATGAACATATGGTAGATGAAATTGATCCACAGGAGTGAATCTTTAAGTTGATTGATTCTGGTTCCGTCCGCTGGGAGATTCGGAAGGCCACGTATTTTGTTTTGCTTGCATTAAGTGTAAGCAGGTTGTTTTGCATCCAGTGCGCTACCTGTGATAATCCTAAGTGCGCAGCATTTATGACCGCTGGCCAGTCGTTACCACGGAATATGAGAGCAGTATCGTCGGCAAATGTATATATTTCAGCTTGATTGATCTCAAGTTGGCAGAAGTCATTAATGTAGGTCAGAAAAAGGGTAGGCCCGAGAACGCTTCCTTGAGGGATGCCAAAAGTGACTAATTTATAGTCACTATACTGGTCCAAAATGCGAGTTCTTTGCATTCTTCGGCTTAAGTAAGAACGGAACCAGGTAAGTGCAATTCCTCGAACTCCTAGCCGCTCGAGCTTCTTTATCAGGATTGGCCAAGACACTGTATCGAATGCCTTGGCCAAATCTAGGAACACACCTACACACCTCTGGCCTGTGTCCAAAACTTCTGATACATGGTTCACTAGAGCCACAGCAGCATCTTCAGTCGATTTATTAGTCCTGAATCCAAATTGCTTAGGGGACAATATCTCATTTTTTTCAAAATAACTCAGTAGGCGCTTATTGACTACTTTTTCCAAAATTTTGGATAGTGAAGGCAATAAAGATATAGGACGGAAATTTGATACCGATGAAGAGTCACCAGATTTAAACACAGGGCAGATGTCTGCAACTTTAAGACAATCAGGGACCACTCCGGATAACATACTTAAGTTACAGATATGTGCAATAGGCGAAGCTAGGATGTGGCTAG
Organism: Plagodis pulveraria; assembly: GCA_963890685.1. Taxonomy (NCBI): domain Eukaryota; kingdom Metazoa; phylum Arthropoda; class Insecta; order Lepidoptera; family Geometridae; genus Plagodis; species Plagodis pulveraria. The sequence continues at coordinate 11,854,480 of OY982951.1, forward strand.
AATGTTTAAGAACCGCGTTGCTTATTTGGTCACAGCCTGGAGCAGAAGTTAATTTAAGCCCTGAAATGATATTGCTGATTTCCGCCTCATCTGTAGGCGTCAGGAAGAGAGAATCTTTGGGTGACTGATTAAAAGTTATAGAGTTAGCTAACTCAGCCTCGGTTTTTTGTATGTGTTTTAGAGTATTGTTAGCAAGGTCAGAACCCACAGAAGAGAAGTAGCTATTAACAAAATTCAAAGAGCTAGCTGAATCGGGTTTCAGTTTCAGAAGATTAATAGAGTTTGTTTTAGAAGGGTGTATATGACAAATGCTCTTAACCGTCATCCAAAGCTTTCGGCTATTATTTTTGTTGTTAGCTATAAGATTTGCATCATGTTTATTTTTATGTTTATTGAGCAAGGATTGGCATTGATTCCGATACGTCCTGTACTTTTGTTTAAGTGTATGGTTATTGTTATTTTTCTTTAATTGTAAATGCAGAGAGTCGCGTCGTCGGATAGAGTTTAGTAGTCCTTTTGTCATCCACGGTTTCTTTATAACTTCAGAGCTGCTAAGTTTCTTATGCGTGGTATTTATCTTGACAGCGACGGAAACCTTGTCTATCAAAATTTTAGTAGCAACAGTCACATCAGTTTCTTCATAAAAACCATACCAATTAACACACTCAAGGTAAGTCGTAACATCAAGATAATTAGTTTTAGTTATAACTCTTGACGGCGGGGGATTCTTCGAGATAGCATTATCTATACATATCAGGACTGTATCGTGGTCAGTAATATCAGAGTCACATACTACAACACGGCTCTTGTTTTTTGATCTAATCATGGCGTGGTCCAGACAATTTGGGCCACGTGTGGGCAGAAGGTGTCCTGGAATAAAACCATGATGGGCAGTGAGCTCTAGGTAGTCTGGGCATTTAGGATCACACGTGTCAGGTTTTATGTTGATATTAAGATCACCAGATAGTATGACACAAGACTCCCTTGGCATGGTTTCGATTGTTTTTTCCAACGAATATAAAAAATTCGTAATGTCGGTTACGGATGGGGAACGATATATTGCAATAATACTGATTTCAAGACCTAGTTTTATCAGAAGACAATTCGCATCAATGAATTGTGGTTCACAAATATCTACACTCAGTCCTATTTTGGAAAAAATGACCAAGCCATCATTTTGGTTTCTGAATACCGTTGATGAGTGACAGTTGTAATTTGGCAGAGATAAGTTTTGAAAAGAATCGTCTATCCAGCATTCCGTAAGTATTATAATGTCCGGTAGTAATTTAAGCCGTGTTAAAAATACTACAAATTCATCGAAATTTTTACGAATACTTCTTATGTTTTGCGTGAGCACTAAAGTTTGGTTTTGGTAATCGCCTAGTTTTAACCTACATTCCTCCGCCGAGCCTACCCGAAAATTGTCTATCATGGTGGTGCTGTCGATGCTATCAATTAAATCTTTATGATCGGTCATGATAATTAATAAAATATTTTATTCGCACAGGAACATATCCTGGCTTTAAAAACAATTTTAACTAAACGTATGCATTGACAGAACATATATATTAATAGACAATTCGAGTTTAGTAGGGGAATGCGGAGGGTTAATGAAGTATGTAATAATATATATAGGTTAAAGGAGTGTAGGCAGAAGTATAGGTTATTTGTGAAATATAAACTGGTTATCATCTTAATCAGAAAAATTGTAAGTGAACAACCAGTTAAGCAAGCGACACCGCCGCGTGCGCATGTACTATGACGTGATTCCTGGCCATGACGTAGTGGCTGTACCGTAATGAAGTAAAATATGAGTGCAATAAAACAACTGTTTAAGAACTTAGAAACGTGCGTGTAGTGAATATACACATAAGATAAAAGTATCATAGTTAAAATCGTTAAGTTGTTTCTTATATAGTTTAATTTACCACACATATATTTGTGATGGGTTTTAGGTATATATAGGGAGTGATCTGCGGTATTGGGGCTTGAACAGTGATATTTGTGCCAAGTATTGTTTTTAAATAAGCAAGATATTGCTAAAGAGTCGGGGCAAAGTTTGTATGTATTGGTATGTATTAAATTTTTAATGAGTTGTTTCTTATTTACTGTCGTACGATTTTGGGGTATGAGAAATATGATATTATATGATATAACTGTTATGTGGTGTTTATCACTATTATGTTGTATATATGTATGTTCTGATGAGCGTGTATGAGGTAAGGTAAGTGGTAAAAGAAAAGGATACGAGTAGCACTGGGCATACTTGCTATTTATACTAGCAAATAACATATTTAGAATAAAGCTTAGATAATAAAACAATTTAGGAATTAAAAGTATTAGCATAGATTTGTAACACAGGTTATATAAGCAATCGATATTGTTCATGGATATAAAACTGAAACTTCTCGCGTTTTGCTGCTGACATTCTAGTCACTTATCTCGTTGTAGCTTGTCTAGGTCACTTTCACACGTTATGCGAATTTGAGGCAAACCTTGTCTTTCCCGCAAAAATATTCTTCCAGATGACGTCCAGCAAAATATAAACTTATTTCTTTTAGCAAATTCTCTAGCAAGGTAAAACAGCTTACGCTCCTGTTGTGTGAGATTTTCCGAAATATACAATAGTTTGTGAGTTCCGCCTATTTGAAGACTGGATGTGCTAAGTTTTGCATTAACGTGCATTTTATTGTACCTTTTAAAGGAGCTCAAGAAATTATCTCGCATAGCGACTGTAGTAAAGTCCGCTATTATTGGCTTATCAGTAGCTTTTGTATTAATGCGGTAAATGTTTTTAACCGCAGTACTTGGCAATGATACATTAAGTAACTTAGCTATGTTACTAACAATTTCCATGAGATCGTCCCTCGATTCCTTTTGGTTTTGGGGGATATTTCTTAACTCTATGCTGGTGCATCGGAAATGATGCTGTTGCGCCTCTAACTGGATTTGTAGATCCTTAATAAGACTCTTAGCACTTTCGTTTTCTTCTTCTAAGAAATGAATTTTTTCTAGTGCCTCTTCATATTTAGTGGAGATCAAGTCCACAGTAACTTGCACCTGACTAATTGAGGCAAGCACAGCGTCGAACTTATCATCCTGCCGCTTCCGCAGCTCAGAAAACATAGCCATCAACTCCGTCTTGCTAAAGTCATCAGTATCTCCCCGTTTCCGCTTAGGCACACTTCGCTTGGTCAAGTTGCCAAGCGATGACGCAGCACTCCCCGTAGCCTCATGTCCGACTTCAGCAACATTAGAATCAGACGCGTAGTGTTGCAAAGGCGATGCAAAGTCCGCCAGCGATGGTGATTTTTCCTTTGGGGGCGTACGTTTTAGCGGCATTATTCACTAGCGCGTAACACGTGGTTTTTAATGACAAAGCGCAGGTAGGCAAATTGGCAAGTATGTTAAAAAACTGGAACTGAGATCGATCCAAAGGCGCTGAGTATGTATGCAAAGTGAGCAACCAATCAGAGTGAACAGGTAACGTGTAGATGTAATCGCAGTTAGCGTATACACAGTCAATGAATACAGCTGTAGAGCGAGATGTGTAATTGTTGGTCACATTCAATGGAGGGCGCTCACGTCCGTGAGTGAGTAGGACGTATGTAGTGTGCGGCTTACTTGCACAGGTATTGGCGATGTGTGCGCGTGTCGTAGCGTAGCCAGCTTGCGTTCAACCTCTTCACTTGTTATGCACTCCTATTATTTGCACCGAATTTAATTTATTTCAAATTGATTTAAATTATGAGAAAGTATATGAAAATTCACTTGTGTTCCTGCACGCGTGTACTCGGTATCGAGATCCAGACGGAAGAGAATGATCTTTATTAAGCATATATCAATGATAGCGTAGTTGAGCTATAACATAGGTAACGATTTATCTGCGAGTTAGCTTATAAATAAACTGTTCTCATCTAGAGGGGATGCGGCTTGTCACAATAGCGATATATGGAAGGATTGCCACTTTAAATACCTGGATCTGAGATTATGGTAAACGCCAAGCTTAGGGCGTATGTAATCATCAAACACATGTTATATACACTTGTAAATGTTGTGTTACAGAACAGACATGGCGCCAAAATCGAGCCCGCCATTATTTGACCACGTGGGTTAACGCTGGCGCTGTCGATTATCCAATCACATAGATCAATTTTGCTTCGGTTGGGTGTAACCAATCAGGGCCTTTCGCGGCTATGACGGCTTGGCGCTGTCCACGAGGGTGGGAGCGTGAGATGCCGGGACATTCCGACGTGCGGTGTGCAGAGGAGCACCAGTCTCCAATAATTAAAAAGTAGTTTTTAAAGTGCAGTGATCGTGCGTCGACCGTCCGTGTCCAGACATTTACATAAGTTAAGTAATATCGACATCTAGACGGAGAATTTAGATCGCCCAAATGATAATCATAGAATAATTATTAAATTTTATAAAACCTTTGGTTTAGTCACAATTACGATCTAAATTCACCGTGATACTACTATTCGTGTGTGTGTTCTTTTCAGCTCTTAGATATAGATCTATTGTTCTAAATTTTGTGTATATTTATAATATCGAAATCATATGAAAAGAGTGGCCAAGGTTTTTTCCACGTTTTTCCTTGGTATCCTACAAACTTGCTTGTGAAACGTGTGGGTAAATGTAGAATCAAACTCTTGAATTAATATAAATTTTAATCTGAAAGTAAATTCCTGAAACTTATCTTGTTTTTGAATAATCACTACCCCTAGCCCCTTAATTAAGGCAAAGACAGTTAGGAAATATCTTGGATCCAGAGTAACGTATCCTGTAATTGACGTAGTACAGCTTATAATATTTACCAGGTTTAGAAGTCTTTAGGCATAACTATTCACTATTATTGATATGTGCTCGTAGAAGGTCACGGTATAATAATATTTATGAAATATAAATGTACGTGTTGATTTCCTTTGAGTTAGAGAAGTTATGATCACATACTTACATTTCATACCTAACAGACAATAAGCTAATTGAGATTAAATCTATTTGCAGTTATCAATTTATGTGATTTGTCCCTGTCATTATCTCGTGTAACAAAAGAGTCGAATGCCGTCTTATATGACGAAGGTGCGATCTCTGATTTTGTAGGTAATCATACAATATATTTATAACTAAAGATCAGTCAACATGTTCTGACAAATGTGAAAGGTCAGTCGATATATTCCTGACAAATGATAATTGAATTGATGGTTTAATACTATCAAGTCAGTAGACAATAGTCCTGACACACATGATATAATTTTAAGGATCAGTTAACGAAGTTCTGACATATTGCTAAAAGACTGGCTAACTCAGTTCCGGCTCAGAGAGGACACATACACTGCAGGTGACTGACAGGTCTGGTCTTGACCCGCAAGCAGAGTTGATTGCGTCAGCCGTTAGTCAATTTCCGGGATTGACTTATCAGGCAGACATCAGATAATCGTACTTAACTGAAAGGTCGACCTCTACAAATCCATATTTAAATTAATGTTAAACTCTTGCCTTTAACCTTTGGTTGATAAAATTCTGACAGCCAAATCAGTAAAAGATATTCTTAAGAACGACAATACGCAGGGTATCTTTGGTAAATGGTGAACAAAGATAAGACACGATTACTTCCGTGGACGAGTCCTTGATAGCTGAGATTTCAAGAATTTTGCAGCTGTGATAAGTATAAGGGAAGTATTAGTACTATATAAGAAATAGGTCATTTAGCACGTGCGGGTCCATTACAATAACACCCCAGATTTTCTCGATTTTAAAATTTAATGTAAAGACATTCTTCTTACCCGTCCTCTTGGTTTTGTCAGCAAATAAGTTTCCAGCTTATTTTTCATAATAAACGGATCATTTTGAGATTCAAAGTTAGGTTCGATTATGTATTCTCTTGCGTTATCCAATATGAGTTCAAGTGTTTGCTTAGTCACGTGCACTTTTCTGAAACATAGGATAATAATTTACATGATCATGTATAATATTTTATTTAAAGGCATTAGCCTAAGCGTCAAACGATACAATTTTAAACTTTTTTAACAGATTTCTGAAAAATTAGGTTCTCAATTCATAGCGTAGTTTTTATGTAGGTATACCTATGTTAGTGTGGTTTGTAAATACATACATTATATTGCAAATAGTCAAGGTGTCAATCGATTTAAAAGACTATCGATAGTATCCAGATGTGACCGGTCAGATGCATTTTCATTTTTTCAATTATTCCCAAAAAAGAAAAAAGGATTTTAATTCAGGAAAAAAAACCTGGTAATACTATGTGATTCCAATAATTAAATAAACATTTTCATTTTTATATTTACTTGTTTTATTAGATGAGAGGGGATACAAAGTTATAAGTATGAACAACGTCAATTGTCAAACGGTTTAGGTACTTCCTTTGTTCGGTATAATATATTTTTTCTAACTTTGTATCTAATTAAAAATAAAATAAATACAACTAATGTATTGATGATCGAAATGGGAAAATACCAGGTGTGCAGCGCTTTTTATTTTGGCGGAATAAACTCGAGGCCTACCTTATGTTAAGTGGACTAACCTCTGCCTATAACAGATGCATTTCGTCACAAGTCACGAATTGCACTGCGCCCGTCACCTTGAGACATAGCTGTTAAGTCTCATGTGCCTGTAATTACACTATGGCTTTCAAGGACAGCTGTCGGAACACACTAGGTGCTTGGCAAAAGATTTACTACTTGATCTCGCTAGCCAGACAGGCATTCGCAAAATGTCCTTCCACCATGCTGTGAAGCTTAAGCCCGCGGCGGGATTCAAACCATGGACCTGCTGCGCGGCAGTCCATAGCCAATGCCACTGAGCTATCACTGCTTCGAACTTTTCTAAGGAACCTCTATGGTTATATAATGCGATCCTCAAGACGCCTGCCAAGCGTGGGGATTATAGCAAATGCCCCCTTGATAGGGGAGCCTATGCTCAGTAGCGGACAATCCGGCTGATACAGTATTCCTGCCTCCTTTTCCCTTTCATATTCTACCTCAAACACCCATCAGGGGGACACCAAGCGTTCCCCTGAGCCAGTCGTTGCCCCCTCGGGGAACTTCCTTAGTTGTAGTATGTATTACCCCACCCCCAAGTAGGGGAGACCTATCTTTTTAACGGTTAACGTTATGGCTGTAGAAGTAATGTACATCTATAACGTCAAGTATTTTACTTGACGTTATAGATGTAGTAAAAAAAATGACAAATTTAATTGTAATTTTTTAATTACAATTAAATTTGTCATTTTTTTTACTGCTGTAACCCTTTGACACAATGTCGACTGATGGTAAGTGATGATGTGGATGAAGGTGTTAACAGGCTTAACCTAGAATTACTGGCTCTCAAGGACAGCTGCCGGAACACAACGTCAGGTGCCTGGCGACTGATTTTCTACTTGAGTGTGGTCGCAACCCAGGCAGGCATTCGCAAAATGGCCTTCCACCATGCAGTGAAGCTCAAGCGCGCGGCGGAATTCGAACCATGGACCTGCTGCTTGGCAGTCAATGCCACTGAGCCATCACTGCTTCAAAAGTCATAAAGAAGACATGTAAGAGGCTTGTTTAGATGATCTGAATAAAATACCATATACATTTTAGGTGGGAAAAACATAGTACTGACATTATAAAATGTGAAATATGGGTTTGACACTATATAAATTAACAAAAGAGCTCACCCTGCTTTGCCTGTAGATTCCATCTTATTTGCAATAGTGACATCTTTTGACCATATATCGTACTGCCACTTCCTAATTCCTATGAGACCACTCAAAATCTTCCCAGAGTGCACTCCAATTCTCATATCGATATTCAAGGATCGTTTTTCTCTTAAAATATATAAAAAGAATCGATATATTCATGATGTGTAGCGAGACATAACATTTGCGCACATATATAAATGATTAAAGCAAATTTTTATTCATTAGTAACAAGTACTATCGCGTTTTTGCTTTCGCCACTCGGCCACCGCAACATGTCGTTTGTCGTTTGTTGACACGTAAGTTCGTCGTTTGAGACGTAATTTTGTGCTCTAATTGCATTACTTTAACCGTCGCAGTCATCAACCAGTCTAATAGACTTTATCTGATCGAAAGAAGACGTAGTTTTTCAAATACTTAACTCTCACAGAGATGTCTACCCTACTATATTTCGAAATATGAATACAAACACTATAGCGTGCTAATTGAAAATTAAATTTACAAATGATTAGAGCATATGTCGTACCCACTTGGGTACGACTTGTAATGTCATCCACGGGAAAACATACCTTACGTCCTTAATAATATGGATCATTTCAAGACCCAAGTCGACGCAGTTTTTTGCATGCTGAGCACTTGGTTTTGGTACTCCACTCACACAATAGTAGCAATCACCAAGAAACTTTATCCTCAATACGTCGTGTTCCTGAAATATTCAAACTTATGAAGAAATATTTAATTGGAAAACCGAATAAAATTAAAATAGTTATATCATAGGTACGAGACCCAAAATATCTTTGCTCCTGAGCGAAACATTTCACCGTACTTCAGCAAGGAAAACGCTAGATAAAAAAGTTAAATATTTTTTCTGGAACTATCATAGAAGATCGAATTTCAAAAACCTTTTCCATGCTAGGAGATAAAAAGAACTTTTCCCTACGAATAAATGATAAGTCCATTTATTCGTAGGCTTTTTAAAGTCGCAGATTTCGAATTATAACATGTAAATGATAAACAACACCTTTCCAGGCTTGTGAGGTGCAAAAAATTTTATTTTCATATCTATACCCAAACCCATACATATTATAAAGCGAGCGTTATCACTATTCCACAACTTGAACAAATGTTCACTAAATAGTGGCACACTTTACTAAAAAGATATCATGCTTATAAATGTGTGCTTTAACATAGTAATTTAATATGATATTACCTGTCAAAAAAAAAAATAATATTATAATTACCTCAGAAGCCTCATCAAATCTCCCAAATAGCTCATTCAAAAGTTCAACCATTCGCATTGGTGACAGCGTTGTTGATATCATGGTATAGTTTACGACATCAGCGTACAATATGCTCACATTGTCATGTTCTTCTACGTACAGCTGACTGAAAAGGATTGTAAGGAGAATTATATTTTATGTGATTTTAGTTTGCCAAAGACAAATAAAAGATCCTTCTTAGGGACTGTGTCCGATTTTATAATAAGGTTCCCAAAAATATTGCATAGCTCACAGACGAAAAATTTAAGTTTCACGTGAAAAAATAAATAAACGATAAAAATGCTAGGACAATTTCGCCTCTTCCAAGCTATCGCTTGCATAATTTAAACCAATATTGTAATATAAGTTTATAAAAAAAAAAAAAATAATACAAGTAAAATTTGTTTATCTCCATCTAATATTAGCCTGGAAGATATAGCTTTAGTAAATTAAGCCTCATTAGGATTAAATAATAATAAATATAATAAACGGTAACAATAAAAATAATAAACGGTAACAGGCCAGATAAAGAATGGTCATTAGTTTGTCTCCATCTAAAAATTGCCTGGAAAGTATTGCCTTTAGTCATTCACTTAATGAGATGTTGCAGATCAATCAGGAGCTTGTAATGAACAATTTAACAAAACATGAATTAAATAATGCTCAATCTTGATCCTCGCTGCTATTGGCGGCTACGACACCTTTTGTTAGACCAAAATGCGCGAAGAGAAGAGAAATAAATACCTACTTTTGACATGAATATGATTGTCAGATTTTATAACTTTCAACTCTGATTTGTTTAGAATTAATTGATGTATGAAGTTAAAGCGAATGTTAGATATGAAAATTAATTACCGTTGAGGAGGAGTTCCAAAAAATAATTAAAAACAGTAGAACGTCAGGTAATTTTTTACCTATAAATCAAGCAGTTATAAAAATACCCCCATGTCGTATTTGTTTCCAAAACGTCCGTACCTAACTAGTTTTTCTGAATGCAAATAATGATCCCCTGAAAGGGAGACACCTTCACAGTAACCCAAAATCAGAGAATCGTCCCCATAACTTTTTATTTGGTGTCCCACAATAATAGTATTGTATCTGTTTAAACGCAATGCAGACATATCGCTTCCATCATCACGTTACCTCACCTCATTATCACGACTTGTATGCTACTAGAAAATCCAGTCAAGGTGCCGATAACGCGCGTTGTGGAACGAATTTTCGTAAATAGTAACGGATTGATGTGCCGCTACTTTCTGGTATATAAACGTGCGTCAATCATAATTCATTGACTACCTTTTTACATGTTATTTGGATCTTAAAGTAAATCCATCTTCTTGATCATTTCATTCTACAGCTAGGACTTCCACGATTGATCAAAAGCCTCTCCCATCAGGAGTGGTTTGCCATAACACCCACACTTGGCAGGCGTCTTGGAGCCTTCTGGGCTTTTCCCTTCGTCACTTCTTACAACTCCCACATGAAGATATAGGTGCATTTCTAGAACTCCAAGTCTATGTCTCTCTTTATGTTGAGTATTAATGGAATTTTGAAACCGAATGCTTGGTCGCAGTTACTAGATACTTAAGTACATAATGTTTGATGTCAGCAAATATACAATACTCACTTGAAAGATCTCATGGTTTGGCTCATGTTGTGGGTTTGAATTCCTAAAAACATAGTCCTGATATCCTGTCGCACTTTTGATACAATATGTTCGGGTAGAATGCTCATCATCAGACGTTCCTAAAATAAAATTACATATACAGATTACATAAAATAAAACTAATGCCAGTACATATTTTGATGAACTCCCATTTAAAGCTGCCGTTAGGTCTGAGGCGATTGATTTTCAATTTGAGGGTAGGCCAGGCGATGGTTGGGAAATGTCCAACAAACATGCGGTGAAGTATTCAAACCTCGAATCATTGCATGCACCTTTTGTGCTTGCCTAGTCCTGCTTAACCGATCAAAATGGTTCGTGAACATATACAAATAGAGATTGATGTGTTCTAAAATGGTAATTGATACATTCCAATCATAAATGTAGGTTTCTGTAGATAAGCGCAGTCTGGGGATATCTAATTGCCGAGTGGGGAGTGACCAATTGAATTGTGTTTTCTTTTTTAGGGTTCCGTACCTCTATAATAGGATCACTTTGTTGTCCGTATGTCTGTCAAGACCGTTTTTCTCAGGAACTCATGGTGTAATACATTAGTTACATCATATAGTAAACATATTTTTAATAATTATAAAATGTTATGGATTTCATTCAGCTATAAAAATACCATAAGTTTTACTAATGTACCTACCTACAAGTTTGTACGGAACCCTCGGTACACGAGTTTGACTCGCACTTGGCTGGTTTTATGTATAAATATAACGTAAGTAAGTAACTGTTATAGATATATTATTAAGTAACTATTTTATTTCGTGCACATTGTGCAATATGGAATTTAAAATTGACTTTGTTTTTAATGTGTTTCTCTGTAAGTGAATATTGTTATTCTTAAGAGAAATAAAATTCGTAAACCATAAATAGTTTATTTTAAATCTCTTAGCCTATAAAACTCACATTATTAGCTTTAATATCTTATATTAAACACGAACGCTAGTAGAATTTACTTTTGAGCGCTTCCGTGCTTCGGATGGGACTTTCAGCCGTCAGTACTGGTTGTTGTTGTACAGTGGCAGGAGTTAGCACCTACTACCGTTGTTACAACCATCAAGTTGAAAATCTGTCGCCAAGCGACTAACGGTGTGTTCCGGCAGTAGTCTTTGAGAGCCAATTCCCATTCTAATATAAGCTTGTTTTCCACCTTTTCATCATATCTTCACTAACCATCAGATTGTTTTCAAAGGCTACCCTATTAATAAATCAATAAGTACTTATATTTATTAGATTTGATTATTTAATTACTTATAAATTTGATTTCTGCTAGACCTACAAATATTTTGAGATGTTTTTATTTTTTTAGTCTTTTTGTGATGGAATAGACATGAGGACCACCTGATGTTAAGTCTCTTGTGCCTGTAATCTATTATTTCCAATATTTTATTTTTAAAAAATTACATTTTTCTCAATATGTTTGTTACTATCAACATAAGTCAACTAAGAGGTTTTTTTTTTAGTTTTATTTCCAATAACCCTGTATAGTCACAATGTAGTAATCACATAAAAAGTCATGTACACACCTGTGATGATAAATTATTTTGCTTGTCTCCAAGCAAGAATGATAACAACAGACATGATATCAGTAATATTTTGTAAAATACTCATATTACGAAGTACGAATAGGTAAATCATAATATTATTATATTCCATTGATTAATGGAATATGAATGAATATGCATGAATTTCGACGGCGAAGTAAAATTATGGACGCAAGAGATTAACAATTTTGTATGGTGGTGCAGTGCAGTATGTAACTTGCCCTATTGCCAGTCAGTCAAATTTCAAAAACGTCAAACTTTCAAATGGTCCAATAGCAAATCGTAACTAACATTTTTTTCTATATTGTTATGATTGCAATAACGCCTGCTAAGCGGATTACATTACAAAATTAGCTTATCGTATCCCGCACATGACTTAAATTTTTCTTATCGTATATTTCTAATTTTGTAATCGTAACTAACATATTAATTTTTGCATTAACAGCTACAGTTTATTAATTATAATTAATTATTTTTTTAATGAAACTGCACATCTATTAAACAGTCGGTATTAATATCCATGAAGAAAACGGATTATCCTGTAGTAGCCATGCAAGGTCATGCAATTTTTTTTAATTTTTTTTTTTTTTTTTTATAATTATGCTACGCACTACAGACTCTTGGTACGTACTCTTTTTAGATTGTACACATAGATTTTCCTATTTTACAAATTACATTCTCCATACATAATTGACTTTTTTACACTTAGATGTAAGTTAGTGTAGAAGGTGTTAGATCTTAAAAAACTAAGTGAGTCCATATATAACTTAATGCTAGGTTTTGTTTGTTACATGCTGAATCCTATTTATTCTAAGATGTACACATATAATTTTAAAATTAATTTATTCTATAATCTATACAGTCAATTTGTCCCGGATGGACCTGCCACTGACTCCGGGTGCCTCTTTCTCTTTAACATTTCCTCCACGACCTCTTCGTTGCGATCTTTTATTTCTCCTCCTGAGTCAGCGTCAAGTATAGGGTGCTTGGGAGGTCTTTTGGTATTAAGGCACCTATGTACCGTTGAAGCTTCAGGGAGTGAACACGAGAACTGGAGGAGTAGATGCCCGGGTACACTTCGCGTAGGACGTATGCCACATCCATGGGATTCCGGTGCGTGCAAAACAACTCTTGGCCGATGGATGCTAGTATATTGAGATTGCTGTAACGTATATTGAAGAGGTTTTCTCTTACTCAATATACGGCAGCTGGTTGACATCTCCGATGATGACAACATCTTTAGCATCCAGTAACCGAGCAGCCATTATGATGGCTCCGAAGTGGTTCATGTGAGCTTCGTCTATGAGAAGACGACTTTCTCTGCGCTCCATGAACCCATTCGCCAATACGGAGGCCAAGGTGCGCACTTTGGATTTTACTCCATTGCCTATGCGGTACGCTACCTTGTCTCTCAGGTCTTTAGCTGCTTCGGTTGTGGTTGTTACTATGATATCCTTGTCAGCATCGCAGTTGCCAACCAACCAAGTTGTTTTGCCGCATCCGGGAACTCCATTTATCCATGTGATTTTTGGCAACGTCCAGTGCTCCCATGCTGCCGCTGGGTCGGAGCCTCCCGAGATGGTGTTTGCCATCTCGATGATTTTCTCCTGCAGCATTATCTTTGTGCATCGCGCTGTGACCACAAGCGGATCGTCTGGTGGTGTGACGAAGATGAGTTTGCCAGTCCGTTGTGTCTCGTCCTCGTTCAGGGTAATAAAGCCCGCCGTGGAGCTGAATGCAGCCATATATCGACCCGACATGTTTCCCTTAATGATATGGGATCTCTCACTGTCGTATATGGCTGCTTCCGCTTCCGCTAGTCTCACACTCAATAATCCCTCGTTTTCCCAGATATAGGCCTGCAGGATGTTCTTGGAAGTAATTAGGTTCAACTCTCTCGTTGCTTTTTCTATCGCTAGAAATTTTTCTAGGTCATGCAAGTTTTGAAGTATAATCATCATGTTCAACCGGTGGAAGGTCAGATGACCACCGTAGAACCAATGCTGCCCCCACTAGTGGTTTGCCATAATTACCACGCTTGGCAGCCAAATCCTAAGAATCGCATTATAAGATGGCGTTTCTGCAAAAGACGCTGCGTCTCACCCAGAAAGTGGGCAGCATTTTATCTTATGTTGCTCTATACGATACGACACCTTTAAAAAGATGTGTGTGGTGCAATTCTAGCCTTGCACCTCACGGCCTAGTAGAATGTAATTCAAGACATATAATGTTTATAGTAATATACCTAACATGTGATTCAATGTTCTATATGGTAATAACTTAATATGTATAGGTACTTAAAATATAATAAAAATATAATCATTCGATACATTTTCGGTGCCCTTATTCAAAGATATGAAGACATGTTTAGATTACTGTTATAGAGTTGACTTTTAGGTTTCTACAGGAAGTATGAAAAGTCTAATTAACGAATTACTCTGATTGTGTAAGCGTAAGTAAACGAAAAATTATAATCATGTGCGTGTTCTAACTCGAACGTAATAATAGGGTTCCTAACAAGTTTAAAGCTAATTGCAAAATTAGTCTTGTGTGTAGTACAACATAAGTTGAACTATAGCTCCATCCCCATACAATGGTTAAGACTGAGAGGAAAAATTAGAGTAATGAGTCATTGTTATATTAGCTTAGTCGGTCAGGCACGGCATACCCCAGCTATAGAGGTGGATGACGCGGGTTCGAATCCCGCACATGACTATAATTTTCCCTTTCGTAAATTTGTAATTTTGTAATGTAATCTGCAGAGCATGCGTTATTGCAAAAATAAAAGTAGGCTTATTGGTATGTGAACATTCTAAAATTTTGCCTAATGTCATGTATATAGTTAGGTTAACTTATATAGTTAGGTTATCAGTTTCAGGATCTTTACATTCTTTTATATAGGTTTCCCGTACTTATCGTTATATTTTTATACACAGTATTTTTTTACGAGAAAAATGTCGTAATCATTACAAGTAAATATTGTAATCATTACGATAACATACAGTAACTATTACATTTATGAGTAATACACACACAGGTGTTACACATTTGTTGTATACTGAATCATTACTTAGCGATTTTTACTGTTGCAAATAGACAAGTAATTATAATTATATTTAGTTAGTAGAACTTTAGTTGTACCTAGCAACCAATCTTTTTTTATAAATCAAATCAATCACTATTTACTCGTCGTTATAATGTCTTAACGAATATCATATACAGTTTGTTGTATTCTGCCTGCATACAGACGTGCAAATATTTTTATTTTGTCAGTGTAGTCTATAAATTAGTAACCAGTAAGTTATAAGTAACCAGTATCCTAATCGACTTTTATGTTACTGTTCATAAGTTTAAATTCATTAGAAATTATATATGTAAATAAAATATTGAACACATTTCTTTTGTATAAATTTTATAAAGACGGGGTTAATATAATAAGTTAGGGAACTTTGCTCGTTTTTGTCGTGTAAAAATTTCATTCTAACTCAACTTTTCTCAGGTGTTCCAGAACACTTTGAAATTTATATGGCAATGTAACATTACTAACCAGTTAACAGTGCGTGAATCTGCCCCTATAATTTTCTCATTAGAACCTCTACAGATGCATTATAAGGTGGCGTGCGATTCTCCATACAAATATATTACCCTATTTTCTTTCAGAATAATACCATCAGAGCAATCAGTTTTTTGCATAAAATCTGTGCCAGCTGCTACCACCCTGACATTTCCATTTTTTCAGTAACTAGTCATTACTAAGGAAAATATGACTCCGATCATGATCAGAGGAAAATCAGACAAATTTGAAAAGTTTTCGATGTTATATAAAATGATAAAATCCTAGATATAGTGTTTCTTAGTTTTAGTGGCAAAAGAAATTGGAGAAGAAAACAGGAGAATACGCGTCGTCGATTTCGTGAATTTTCTTCCTATTCCTCACATGCATCGTCCCCTTTTAAGTGATCATATACCTACTTAATCGCACGTATGTGGTTTTCTATAATCCCTACGCTTGGGCAGGCATCCTAGGGATCACAGAGTAGGTAGCAGTTGCTCAGAAGAAACTGTTGCCTACTTTTTACTGCCTGCAACCCTTTATATATATATATATATATATATATATATATATATATATATATATATATATATATATATATATATATATATATATGTAAATATATATATAAATATATATATATATACATATATAATGTATATGTTGATAATTCAGCCTTACTTAGTACAATCTTACCTGGCGGTAAGTGATGATATGGTCAAAGGTATTAATAGGCTTAACCTATAATTACTGGCTCTCAAGGAAAGCTGCCGGAACACACCGTTAGGTGCTTGACAACAGATGTTCTATTTGAGGGCTGGTTGCTAGCCAGGCGCTTATTCGCAAAATGCTCTTCCACCTTGTGGTGAAGCTCAAGCCCGCGGCTGGGTTTGAACCATGGACCTGCAGCGCGGCAGTCTTTCGCCAATGCCACTGAGCCATCACTGCTTCAAATGATATAGAATAGTTGCTATACACTACACATAAACACCATATTATATCTACTGAGATTGAGAGATAAATCTACACTAGTTTATATATCTCTCAAGTATGCTTATAGTACTCGGAATATTACATTTTGTATAATAGAAACGTTAAATGTACTACTTACTTCTTGATCTTTGACGAATTTCAATCTTAAAGTGCTTTCGACGCAGGCCCTCCTGTCCAAAAAAGATCGTCTGGTCACTATTTCATTCATTAGTCTAAAATACAAGCCCATAAGATTTACACCAATCATGTAAATAATGTCTGAAGCAACCTGAAAATGTAAAAATTAATTAATGAACCACCGAGTTCATGTTTTTTTTTCGGGCTAGAGGTATAGTAAATTCTATAAAGCGTGGCTTGTATTTCAATCTTATTAACAATGATATCAATATATTTTTTTTTTAATATTGTTATATTTGCAATAACGCCTGCTAGGCGGATTACGTTACAAAAATACAGTCTCTTGTGCCTGTAATGTATTATTTCATATTTTTAATTACTAAGCTCGATGTAAATATTTAAAACTCTATCCAAAGGGTCCACGGTGCGGTCCAGTGTTGCCGCGGTGGGCGCTCTAAGCTCGGAGTAGACATTAAAACACAAATAAATTATGAAATAAATCCAACTAAATAAAACTATTGGCTCTCCGAGCTGTAGACCTCGCGAGTCTGCCCTAGCATAGCTTACAATTGAATAAAGGTTCACTGCGCATACTAGTGAGAGAATGGGTCAAGAAATCCAAAAATCTAGATATGTAATGTAAATAATAAATTATTGACTTATGACCAAGAAAATCAATGACTTGCGGGCCCCAGCGAAGGCTAGTTGTATCGGAAATATACAATATTTTTGTACTTGGTAATGTATTTATCTCGAATTAATATACTGGCTACAAAAACATGGAAAATAAATAATTGATTATACGAGAGAGAGCGAGAGAACATAATATCTCTTTTAGACAACTGACATGCGTATCAGAACATTGCCATTAAATAAGGCGCAAAATATCTAAAAATTAAATCGTCAAAAAAAGTTTTATGGACTTATCAAACCTGCTCACAAAATTTCGTGATAAACGGTTGAGAAATGCGACATGTAGAGGATAAGATCCGGACATACGAAAGCATTTTTGTCTAACTTGAAGCAGAGACGCTTCGCGCGAACTAAGTTCTCGCTCGGTCAAAAAAAACATCTCAAAACGTTTCTTAGGATTAGCAGAAGTCAACCCTAAGAGGTTGTTAGCATTTTACCAATAACCCTGTATATTCAAATTAGTTTAATAATCATTTACGCATGCTAATTCCCGCTAATAGGTGATTATGTTTCCATTTCACAGAATTTAAATTATTTAAATATTGAATATAAAATTTTGACTAAATGAATAATTTAAATAATTATGAAATGAGATGCCCAACGAAAAAACATGACTTGTGACGAAGAACTCGCAACTTTACGTAGATTAGTTAATACCGCATACCGTCTGTCTTAGCTAGCTCTCTAGCAAATTTGTATTTGTACGGTTAGTATTTTTAAAGGTACCTATTGTTATAAGTCATTAAGTTGCTATCCGTACCTAACATAAAATATTTACCGACACTAAAATAATGAACATAAACCAATTATATATTTATAACACTTGCATTAAGGAAAATTTTAGACAAAAACATACACACGGATACAAATTTCTTAAAGATAAAAAATATAACCAAACGTAGTTCCCGAAGAGCTAGTTTCTTAGTTTTGCCAAGGATCCGTACTAACTATGGTTGGAAAACAATAACGTACGATGGAGCAAAACTTTACAATAAAATACCCACTCACATTAAAAAAGTACACTCATTCAACGTATTTACATCTAAATTGCACGACTACATTTTAGCACAACAAAATAAATACGTTGAATGAGTACCTTCCCAATTACGACGATGTACCTAATATTATTTTCTGTAAGTTAGTTAGTAAGTGACTGTACAGACCCAACAACTTATCTGTTCAGGCGGCAGAAAAAAGAACTACAACATACCTTCAAATTCTGACAGTTTAAAGTTGATTTCCATGACTAGTAGCGCCCTCGAAAACTGCACAGTTAAGTTGGTGGTACTATACTGTCTTGTTATGGGAATAAATATCTTTAAACCTATAAGTGTGTAATTGATGATTGAGTGTATGATAGATAATTGCTATCCTTGTCTTGAACGAGCCTCTTGAGAATGTCTAATATGTACCGACTAGCGGCAGTATTAATAATGTAAATCAACAATGTAAAACGTGCAGTAACATTTATTTATTATTCACAAAAATAATATATATACATACTCTTACCACAATACCGAGCTGTGAACTGTTGTCGTAGGTGAAAAATGCCAGGATCAGAACATAGATGGTGCTGACTATCAAGCCGAGGAAGATGGTCAAAAAGTTATTTCTCATTGGTAGGAAAATGTAGATTGACAGAAGAACCATGGTAGCGTATGCAGGTCTCAACGATATACCCTCGGAAAAGCTATAAATACTAATGGCGATATCTGAAAATAAAGAATATATGACAAGATATGAATATATGTTCTATATAATTTTATTATTATTATTATTATTATAAATCTAAATAGATTCCCCGTGGGCTGCCGGGTTTTAATTACACCTCCCCATAACATCCCATGGGTGTCGTTAGAGGCGAATAAGGGAAACATACTGGCAGGTGAGCTGCAGCGCCTTCTAAAGCACTGCCATCTTACACTGCGATTGCCAAGCCGCCTGCCAAGCGTGGGGATTATGGCAAATAAAGTCCCCTTAAGTGGACGATCCGGCGGATACAGTATAGTAAATAGATAGTAATTAAACAACTTTAAACGGTTTAAATCGTGTATATTTATCATTATTTTTGTCCCGACGTTTCAAACACTTTGCAGTGATCGTGGTCACGGGAGACTCACTTTAAACCGTTTAAAGTTGTTTAATTACTATGTGTAATAATCGCGAAAACCTAAGACAACATTATAGTAAATAGATATATGCGAGCTTGAAGGAATTATTACAAAATCATAAATTGAAGGAATTAATTACTATGCATGATATGGTTAGCAACTGCTGATAAGCTATTTAGGTTTCGAGAATTGAAAAGTGTGAATTTTATCATTATAAAATAAACTTTTGTAACATTCGTTGTTTTTTTTATTGTGGATACAGCAGTATTGCTTTTACCGGTTAACTTTTATATCACCTGCTTGAAAATATCGAATGATGTAACATTGTAATCCTTATCTAAACTATGCTGCACAAGCGATAAGACCGCAGAATGTGTTGCCATTTTATTATAATTTTATAGTATCGTATCGTGTATCATAATTGCTCTAGTAAGTAAATACAGAATTGATAACACAAATACTACTAGTTATATTTCAATCAAAGTTAAATAGGTCCACAAGACAAGCATCAGCTTTCGAATGAAAAATATCGGTACATCCTCTAAAGAGTTAGGAGGTAACCCACACAACAAAACTGTTGAATTGAGAACTCCTTTTTTAATATTATATTATTAATATTTATTTAGGACTAGCTGTACCCGCGACTTCGTACGCGATTGCCGTACCTGCAAACTAATTATTCACATTTGAGCACTGTTTATCTCATATTAAGCAACGTTGTGGTCTGTGGTGAAGCACTCTTAGTAAAGCATAGCTCAGAAAGGAGCTATTTTGGGTTTGATAACTCCTAGCTTGTTTTTCCAGAAGACAGTAGTTAAGTAACTCAGAGAGTTCCTTCGCGGTTCGCACAATAAATGTTGAAGCAAAGTAGGTACTTTGTGCGTTTCTTTGGAATTTCGATTA
Organism: Plagodis pulveraria; assembly: GCA_963890685.1. Taxonomy (NCBI): domain Eukaryota; kingdom Metazoa; phylum Arthropoda; class Insecta; order Lepidoptera; family Geometridae; genus Plagodis; species Plagodis pulveraria. The sequence continues at coordinate 11,875,021 of OY982951.1, forward strand.
TAAAACGATATTTTTTTGCCGAGGTTCTCCTTGTTTGGCGGTAGAACAAAAATAGATTGTACGCTTCCATTTCGCCATCTCCAAAATGTATCCGGAAAAAGATAGATGGTTAACAAAATTGATTGTGGCGAATGTTCCAGATTTTAGTGTTTTATCTTAGCAAGCTGGCAAATCTAAATAAGGATGCCGAGATGCCCGTGGGGTGCCGAGCTGCCCTTGGGGTGCCGGGTGGCCCGTGGGGTGCCGGGCTGCCCGTGGGGTGTCGGGATGCCCGTGGGTGCCGGGCTGCCCTTGGGGTGCCGGGCTGCCCGTGGGGTTCCGAGCTCGCTCGTCACTATTCTAACAGAATAATTGAAATTGGATTACGCGTTCATAACACTGATAATAAGTACAACTAAGTAACATTTTGACTTTCATCCGCTTTGCCGAGGGAACCGTGCATTATTTCGGGATAAAAAGTATACAATAACCTTCTTCGTAGTATGAACTCAAATCGTGTTAAGTTTAATTGAATTTCATTCAGTAGCCCATGGGTTGCTGGGCTGCCCGTGGGGTGCCAGGCTGCCCATGGGGTTCCGGGCTCACTCATCACTGTTCTAACAAAAAAGAATAATTGAAATCGGACTACGCGTTCATTAATTACAACTAAGTAACATTTTGACTTTCATCTCCTTTCCCGAGGGAACCGAGCTGAATTTCGGGATAAAAAGTATACAATAACCATCTTCGTAGAATGAATTAAAATCGTGTTAAGTTTCATTGAATTCCATTCAGTAGTTTTGGAGTGATGCGCGGCCGGGATACAGACAGACAGACAGACAGAAAGACAGACAGACAGACAGACAAAAATAAAAAAAAATACAGTTTTGGCATCAGTATCAGCTACAGAGTGCTCTCAATTTTTTTTTTGCAAAATATCTCTTATGTACAGAATTGGACCTGTTACAGTTTTATTATAAGTATATAGAAGTTCTTGACTCATCAAGTGCACGATTAAGACTGAATCGACTCGGTTGTGCGCTCGAAGAGTCAAGACTCCTGAGGATGCTTCGTGCTCCTTTTTTGAAGTCTATTAAACATATGTTCTATCTCTATTATAAATAGTAATAATGGTGGTGATTAATAAATATCAAATTCAAATATACCAGTTAAAACGACGTCCATAGTAATAATACAAGTAATTAAGATTGGAGTCCAAAACCATTTCTTTTTGAGTGGTTCATATAGCTTCTTCCAAAGCGATATTATTGGTATGAGAATGCGTAAAACATACATCCCCATTGTCAAGTATGTTGATTGTGATTGTATTTCCTGTAATAAAAAAAAATATGATATCGTAGGTAATCCAATCATATAATTTCAGCTATCACAAAACGCGAACCATTTTATCAAATGGCGGTTTATAACAGGCGATCCGCACCGGCTTCGCAAGGGTGCATTGCTAATAATAAATAATCTGTAATATCTTCCAAAATATTCATTTAAATCACATGCTGTAAAGGGCAATATTGAACTATATTAAATGCAAAATGTATTTAAGGTACTTTATTGGATAAGGATTAAAGCTGTATTGTTTAAAATCGCTTCGTAAATAAGCCATTATTTCTCGTAAAAAGTAAAGGATAATAAATGGTTATTGTGGGTTATCCCGAAGAGAGAGACATATACCATTGCAAACTTTTTGTAGACTTTTTGAAGGTGTACAATACTGTGGTACATTATTTTGATCTATCTTGTAGGGTTCAGCCAGCGTTTGCAATGTAAGCGTAAAACAATGTGTTTATTCACGACATCACATTGAAAACCTCTAAAATTATCAGTGTTACTATATTATGCTTGTATTATGCATATAAACATATCTTTTGAATCGCTCTATGTATTTAAAAATCTGTGTTATAATCCGTTGCGTAGTATTATATTATGTATTTGCATGGTGGCTCAAGTAGAAAATCTGTTGCCAAGCACCTACCGGTGTTTTCCGGCAGCGGTCCTTGAGAGCCAGTAATTCTAGGTTAGCTTGAACAACACCTTCGGGCGCGATAGAGGTCAAACGCTGTCATTAAAAAAAACATTTAAATAGATGTTATATCTTACCTCCATGTAAGTTCCCACTACGACTAATACAATATGAATAGTCGAAAAAAACACGAGCAGGGTTAAATAAATATGTATCAGCGTTTCCTTGAGCTTGTCATCATATTTGCGATACAAGCCTTCAAGATCTTTCTGGTCAAATTGGTCCTGAAAAAAAGTGTATATAAATATTATGTACTAAGATGCGCGGTCTGAATATTCCTGTTCGGACCGATCAATTTCGCGGGCAATTGGAACTCGCCGCTTTGCTAGTCGTCTATTTGTGATCTATGGATTTTTGTACGTGAGATTATCTTAGTAAAATTTTTGAAAAATCATGCTCCTTCTGATTTCCTTTTGTCGTCATTAATTTGCATTCTTTGTCTATCAAGGATTCCTTGATTTGATAATTGTTACTTTACGATTTGTTAATAAAATTGTCAATTTGTGATACTGTGCCGCGAGTGTTGTCGTCATCTGGACCTTTTGTGTTAGACATTTACTATCGTGACCTTGGAGTCTCGAAGGACTAGAGGAAGGAAGCACGGAAAGGATCATCGCCGCCCTGGCCGTGAGTAAAATAAAAATTATGTTGGCCAACAAGTTTTTATTTTTGTAACAGCTAGGTGCGGGCGCCGAGGTCGACACGACTGCGTAACTCTGTAGGTTAATTTGATTTTATTTTGTACTTCCTTTTCAGCCTTCCCGGTGTATCGCCGGAGTTAAGCATTCAAAACAGATTGTCCAGGTAGAAGGCGCCTTCCACTGAACAATCCCTGCCTGGGCAATCTGGAATCTTAACAATTCCTATTCGGGATTTTTGGCATATGTCTATGTTTCTATTCGGCCGAATATTCGGTATTTTCCGAATAATTGCCGAACTATTTAAATAGTATTATATTAAGGTTTACATATATTAAACAGGCTTTATTTATCTAGAGCTTTATTGGTAAATTAAACAAATACCAACCACAATGTTTAACCACTATCCAGTCACAAAATATAAAGTTATCAGAAATCAAAATATTCTGGTAGATCTACATATTAACCGCTCTTCCCGTGATCACAGAGTACTCTAATCCCTGCAATGTCTTTTAAACGTTGTCACAAAAATAAAGTCAAATAAACGCGATTAACTGAGATAAAGTTGTTCGGGAATTATTTAATTTAAATGAAAAAATAAAGAGGAGTGGGCGAACATCGACTTTCACAAAGCGCCTCACCACACAACCCTTCATCCCTATTCACTGCTCAAATTTCGAATCTCCGAAGCGTTTCATTTTTTTCCAAATATTCGGTTAATAAAACCAAACTCATTTTTATATCATAATATAAACCTATCTTATATATAAAATTCTCGTATCACAGTTTTCAAATTAATTAGTATTAATATATATTGCCATACTCCTCCGAAACGGCTTGACCGATTTTGATGAAATTTTTTGTGCTTATCCGGTATCTATGAGAATCGGCCAACATCTATTTTTCATCCCCCTAAATGTTAGGGGTAGTCCACCCCTAGTTTTTATTTTTATTTTTAAGACAAAATTTTTAATTTCTACATACAATCCTCAAGTTTCACCCTTCTACGATCAACCCTTATTTTTTAATAGCCATTTTAGTTATATATATATATATTTATATGGCAAAACAACGTTTGCCGGGTTAGCTAGTATGATATAGAAAATGTATGTGGGGGACAGTTTCCACTCTTTCTTTCGAGGATAGCTGTTATAAAAACTGTAGGGAAGTTGCATTATCATCTTTCTACTCTTGTCCCACTCAGAGCTATACTTCGATTTAATAAAAATTCAAAGCTGAGAAGATAGATTAGAGATTAGATTAGAGAAGGTAGTATCTCTTGTACCTTTAATAAATAGCAAAAGGAAATATTTGCAACCTGAATAATAATATTCTACTTATAAATTAACTTTAAGTTTTAGACAATCGGCTCTCTGTTTGTACTCCTCAAGATTCATGTCTGACAAAACGTTTGAATCCTTTAACAAATAATAATCTCTTGATTCAATAAAGCCGTTACTTGAAATTCCTTCAGGACTTAAAGTTGTAGTCTTACTTGATTATGCAGACTTATTTACTAAAGTCTATTGTTTCTAGAAATCTAGGCTTTGAACAAGATTCAAGGACAAAATGATCTCAAGGGATATTGGGTTTACTAAATTGTGTAGCTTGTAAGACAAGACAAAAGACGTTGTAATTCAATTATGTCTGAGTTGTTATACTGAGAGACAACTCAAAGGTTTTGGTTTTTGATGTTTTTTTTTATTAAACAGCAATAAGTTATTTATATTCATAGAAAATTGAGAATACATTCAAACGAATACAGAAGGGATCTTTTTTATAATCATATTAGTTTAATTATATTGGCTTTCGATGTATGTTAATAATACCTATGTTACACTGTCATTACACGATACAAAATTCTTATGATGAAGCAATTGATGAGTTTTAAATGATTTTAAAAAGCATTTTAAGGGTTCCGTACTATATATACAATATACAATATATAAAACGAAACCCTATTACTAAGCCACGGGTTTCCATCCAGCCATCCTTCCGTCCGTCTATTTTTTTACTAAGCTGTATCTTTGGAACCGTGATAGGTAGCAGAATAACATTTTCACATGTTAATTATGACATGACAATATATGGTGGATTTCCTAAAAAAAAAAAATGGCAATAAAAGTTTCAAACAAGTATACATTAATTAAAAAAGTAAAAAACCCGACTGTAAATCATTTGGTTTAGATAAGCGTTTATCGTTCTATTACAATTATATATATATATATATGGACTCGTTTTAATGCCCTTCATTTTGCTGCCCCAATCAATGGGTTTGGAAGAAAAAAATATTTGTTTTCTCACAATATGTATTGTATAAAATCCGCGAGTTTTTTTTTTACTTATAATCTAGTGTCACTTGCGCTCTCAAGACAAATCTAATGATATCTCATACACTAATATTAGTTGAGTTGTTTAGAAGTTATGGTGGAATAAAGGAACTCCCAAACAAACATCAAACTTGCCATAATTATAGTCCAATATCTAACGTACAACAACAGATACTAAAAATTGGCCAAATGAAAGTCCGATTGCTAAGGATTTTGAAACAGTGATAGGTCAGTGGCATTGCCGCGCAGCAGGTCCATGGTTCGAATCCCGCCGCGGGCTCAAGCTTCATCACATGGTGGAAGGGCATTTTAACTTCTAACGGTGTATTCCGGCAGCTGTCCTTGAGAGCCAGTAATTCTAGGCTAGCATTAACAACATCTTCGACCACATCATCACTTACGATCAGTTGAGATAGTGGTCAAGGATAGCCTATCAGCTATAAAAAAAAACTGCGCTTACGTGCGTACTGTGTACATACTAGTATGGAACCACCGGTATGTGGGTCCAACTCGCACTTGGTCGGTTTCATTGTGAAAAAACTGCCAGGCTGTTTGTTGGTACTTGTGCCTATGCCGAGATTCAGTAGGCAAACATATTGGCATACATGAAGATAATATAAAATTTAAACTGTTATCGATGTCACGTTGTTTCGTTAAGTTTAGTTCTCGTCGCTTTGGAATTTCGTGATATCGATTTCTACTTACTTAAATCCCCGGGTGTACTAGGTTATTTTTAATGTGATGAGCAGAGTTTGACTTCCGTCTTCTTTCGGTGGAAATTTTCTTTCAAGGACAGCTGCCGCAACAAACCTTTAGGTACATGGCGACAGAGTATTCTATTTGAGTATGGTTGCTACCCAGGCAGGCCTTCACAAAATGCCCTACTAACATCTAAAGATAAAAGAAGCACGTCAAAACTGACGGCTTGAACCAGAACCAATCATTATAAATGCGACTAGTGGTCACCCATCTAATAAGCATCCAATGAGCAGATAACATTGATTATACTATTAATTATTCAACAAGGTTATTGGTTAAAGTGACTAATAGACAAACTCCTCTACTAGCACTTGAGGTGTAGCGCGTAGCATAGTTTACCTAAGTCGTAGGCAAGCCTAGATTTTGAATTTTGCCCAGATTGCGCTCGTAGCGGAGTTTGCACGGTAAAACGTCGGTCCCGGTTGTTGTCTTACGATGGCAGTCGTTATAGCGTGGTGGTAGGGCATTTTGCGAATGCCCGCCTGGCTAGCTAACCACCCTCAAGTAGAAAATCTGTCTCCAAACCCATGTGTTCGTGTTCCGGCAGCTGTCCTTGAGAGCCAGTAATTCTAGGTTAGCCTGAACAATATCTTCGACCACATGATCACTTACCATCAGGTGAGATACTGGTCAAAGAGTAATCAATCACGCCTAACAATTATATCCTCATAAAAACAAACTTACTCTTAAATACTTCCAATTCCATTGTTTCCCACCAACCATCTCGACTTCCTGCATACGGAACTCATGCAAGGAAGACAGCACGCTGGTCGCCCTTCCAGAGTTCATGGAGTACCGAGCTAAGAGTTCAAGTGCACCCACTTGGATGACCACAGAACCAGTGGTCCGCATGAACGTGCCATCATCCTGTAAAACAATAGAAAAATACATTAATTTACCTATTTGTAAGCTGAATAAATGAGTGAAGGGCAATGCATGAAGTAGGATTTTGGTGCAAATAGGCCACTTTTTTGGTATTAGTATTCATCATGTGGATTAAATTGTAAATGAATCCCAAATTTTTTTATAACATTAAATTTAAAGTTAGTCGCCACATTTCTTCCATTTTGTTTAGATTCAAAAACATTTTTGGAAAAAAAAGAAGATAGTATTATGAACAAGGGAACAAAATAATAATTTGTCGGCGCCATTGAATCCGAGTGGAGAGTAGGATTCTAAAAAAGAATCCTGAGCGCAGCGAGAGAATCAAAATAAGCCACCCGAGGAAAAATATTTTTGCAGTTGAGTGTATACACTATAGTGTGTGTGTTTTTTATAGGTATTGTGATGAATCGAGCACGCGGCCGTCCTGGTGTTAAGCGGCAATATAAAAGATGCATTTCGCCAGTGACTAACTGCACTTCGCCCATCACGCTTAAGGTATGAGGTAACTATCTGAAGGGTATCGGTGCCGATGAAGTAACATGCACGTGAGACTTTATGTCTCAGGGTGCAGTCCGTTACTTGACAAAATGCATTTATTATGGGCAGAGGTTACCTCAACACTAGTTGGGCCTCATGCTGGTTTGTCACAATTCCATAAAAAAAATTAAGATTAATCCAATCAAATAAAATAATAGCAGAGCGATTATGTACCTTGACTACAGAATAAAAAGGACCAGAAGGAAAACAAAGCCATTGCAATAAATAAGCGACTTAAATAAGTGATTTACTGCAATTGGTCTGCGTAGACGAGGGCTCGTTCCACATACTGAATTCCTACGGGGACTATTACTATTCCTAAGGTTGTTATCTTAGAATGGCAGTCGGTATAGCATGGTGGTAGGGCAATTTGCGAATGCCCGCCTGGCTAGCTACTACCCTCAAGTAGAAAATATGTCGAAAAACAAAAAAAAAAAGTAGGCGCGTGCAGATAGAGCAAGACTATCATAAGTTTTAAATAAATAAAAATAATTTTTCTATTTAATAAGTATCTTCGTTCATAATGTCTACACAAATGTCACTTAAATTCTGCTTAAGCAATAGGATATCATCGTTCATTAATTCATGTCTCAACCGTAAATTTCATTGATAACTATAACTAATTATGATATTGTTATCTACCTACTTTTCATTAATTAAAATGCCTACTTCGGCAACGCCACCGTTACTGGTAACGAATTATAGATAAAGCAATCGGCTGGGTACTTAACTGGTAGCTATTTTAGTTTATCGTCAAAACATTGCTAACCAATTACTCAGAGATTAAATCATCTACCTTGAATACTTTGGAATGAACAGTGAGAAAGCCGCTAGGGTAGCAGGCTAAAATATCAGCCCCCAGGCGACAGGGTAAAATACCGGAAGGTGGGCAGTAGCGCCTTTTGAATTGCTGCTATCTTACCCTGCGATCGCCAGGACGGACGCTTGCAAAGCATGGGGATTAAGGCAAACACCCTCTTAGTGGGAGAGACTCTGTTCATCAGACAGTCCAGCTGATACACTACATTGAGAATACTGTACAATATCCTTTCTCAAATATTTCACACTAATGACAAAACGCATGTGTACAAATCATTTGTGCTTACGTAACGATCTTTTTTAATTTCTGTTGCATGTTTATACTTCAATAGGTAAATTGAATTAAAAAATTAACATTAAGCTTATATGTTAATATTGTTAGGTTTGCAATAACGCTTGCTATGTGGATTTCGTTACAAAATCACAAATGTACGATAGGAAAAATTTAAGTCATGTGCGGGACTCCAACCCGCGTCCATCCACCCTTTGAGCCGAGGTATGCTCTAACCAATTGAGCTAACATGACATGACGTCATAACTCGAATTTTTCCTATCGTTGTTTAACCATCGTATTGGGATGGAGCGACATCTATAGTACCACTTGCGTTGTACTACAAACAAGACCAATTTTGCAATTGGTTTTATACTTGTAAATGATGACGCAACTTTGTAATGTTAATATTGTTAGGTTTGCAATAACGCTTGCTATGCGGATTTCATTACAAAATCACAAATATACGATAGGAATAATATATTATAAAAAAAAAAATATATTAAAAAAAAAAACCTATTGTATATATGTTACTTTGTAATAAAATCCGCATAGCAAGCGTTATTGCAAACCTAACAATATTAACATTACAAAGTTGCGTCATCATTTAAAGGTATAAAACCAATTGCAAAATTGGTCTTGTTTATAGTACAACGCAAGTGGTACTATAGATGTCGCTCCATCCCAATACGATGGTTAAACAACGATAGGAAAAATTCGAGTTATGACGTCATGTCATGTTAGCTCAATTGGTTAGAGCATACCTCGGCTCAAGGGGTGGATGGACGCGGGTTCGAATCCCGCACACGACTTAAATTTTTCCTATCGTATATTTGTGATTTTGTTATGAAACCCGCATAGCAAGCGTTATTGCAAACCTAACAATATTAACATTACAAAGTTGCGTCATCATTTACAAGTATAAAACCAATTGCAAAATTGGTCTTCTTTGTAGTACAACGCAAGTGGTACTATAGATGTCGCTCCATACCAATACGATGGTTAAACAACGATAGGGAAAATTCGAGTTATGACGTCATGTCATGTTAGCTCAGTTGGTTAGAGCATACCTCGGCTCAATAGGTGGATGGACGCGGGTTCGAATTCCGCACATGACTTAAATTTTTCCTATCGTATATTTGTGATTTTGTAATTAAGCTTATATTTTTAGCGACTTCTTCAAGAAGGTTTTCAAGTTAATGCGTATATATGTTTTTATTTTTATCGTCCAAGGTTATTTTACCTAAATATTCAATACAATCCAATATCCCAATACATTTTATTCACAATTTTTTTTTGATGAGTGTGATAAAAGACAAAAAGTATGAGTAAAATCGATACAGTCCCACCAACTTATCTGTTCAGGCGGCAAAAAAAAGAACTACAACATTCCTTCAAATTGTGACAGTTTGTAGTTGATTTCCTTGACCAGTAGCGCCCTCGAAAACTGCACAGTTAAGTTGGTGGTACTATAGATATCTCGACTCAACCAAAACACAACTGCGCTTCAAATTTTATTAAAATGTGCTCGTATTTAAAGTGCGGGTAGTATCAAATCAAGACTGGAAAGTTAACGAATGTCATACATAGTAAATCTTATAAAGATAAGATTTTTCTTTTTTGCACACACTACAAACTATATTTACGTGGAAATAATTGACGTCAACACTTATTAATAAACACATTCATAATAATAATAATCTCTGTAATCAGATATGTGAAGGTTGCTTTCTTGTCATACAGGCGCCATACGCTACCACTCTTGCTATCTTTATCTAGGTGTATCATGAGTTACACATCTTATCTAAAACGCGGGGAACCAGGTTCCAAGGTCGTATCAGGGTAGTATTTATCTTACCATATAATTATTTTGGTGTGTTCTCCAGCTTACTCAATTGATATTTCTTATATCTGAATATGCAAATATTTAGAGCAAATTTAGTGCAATTTTATGAATACCATCTCAAAGTTTAGGTGCCAAATAAACTTCGATGCTATGTGTGATAGCTGTTGTAATGGTCTCCAGCTGACACATGCTGTATATTTGAAACGGCTAAAGATGTGATTATGTACTATAGCCAGGAAATTAGAGCATAATATGTGCGAGTGGCACATAAAAAATTAAACGCGCTAATTGAAAGCTGCAGTAGAATTGACCAGAAATATGGTACTGAGATGTGGTCCTTAACTGTGGTCCTTATGGGCATGCTCAGAGTCACTCAACGAGCTATGGAGAGAGCTATGTTCGGAGTTTCGTTGCGTGATAAAATCTGAACGTTAGTTAAAATTGTGAATTAAAACTGAAAGATATTCACCAAAGAACCAAAGTCACCGACGTAGCTTTCAGAATTTGCAAGTTGAAGTGGTAATGTGTAAGCCATATTGCTCGATAAACTGATAACAGATAGAGAAGAATGGTTCTCGAGTACCAATAAACCGAAAGACGTAGAGTTGGTATAGTAGTTGGACCTAGGTGGACTGATAACATCGTATAAGGGTATCGCGGGTAGACCGTGGTTACAAGCGGGTAATAGCAGTTCTTTGTGACGTTCTATGGGGGAGGTTTTTGTTCAACAGTGGACGTCTTCCAGCTGATGATGATAATAATTATTTTCTTATTTCCCACTTAAGACGCGGACAAGTGATTAATAGCTTTACTTGAACAGATTTTTAGTCGCGTTAGAATAAAACTGCAAAGTTGACTCTAAATTACGCTTGTAACGTAAATATCTTAATTGTTTAAGTATGAATGTGTATGAAAATATATTAATATAAATACAAAGTCTTTATCTAGAGGGACAAGAAAAGTTACTTCGATTTACGTTATTAGTTTTATGTTATTAGTGTAAGGTCAATCCTCCTTAATTACTATATTAATTAGATATAAACCTTCTTTACTGTAGATTTTGTAAAAACTGTCAAAATATTGCGTTATTAATATAATGAATTAGTTAAGTTGTCATTTTGACTTTTGACACCTGACCTTTCCCAAAATTAGCTTACTTTCGAATTTTACCTAAACATATATACATACTATATATACCAATTAATGAAGAAGGTCGTTCTCTAGCGAGTTTTTATTATTTTCATTTAGGTTATTTCCCTTGTTTTAAGATCCGTTTGTGGGCAATATATGGCCGAGCACGCTAATCAGTTGTCAACGTAGCTTAGATTATTTATCATTATGTGTTGAATATTTCTGATAGTTAATCCCTCTATGCTAATAAAGGGGAACTCCCTGTTCCATGATAAGGTTTTTTTATTCCTTATAGTTTAGCTTTTGACCACTATCTAACCTGATGGTAAGTGATGATGTGATCGAAGATGTTGTTCAGGCTAACCTAGAAATACTGGCTCTCAAGTACAGCTGCCGGAACACACTGTAAGATGCTTGGCGACAGATTTTCTACTTGAGGGTGGTAGCTAGCCAGACGGGCATTCGCTAAATGTCCTACCACCATGCTATAACGACTGCCATCCTAAGACAACTACCGGGACCGACGGCTTAAAGTGCCCTCCAAAATTTATAGAATAATTTATTCATGTGTTAGTAATGTCACTAGCGGTCACCCATCCAACGCATGACTGCGGGTGACGTTGCTTAACTATGCTTATCGGTTAAAAACAGCTAAGTAAACTTCGCTACGAGCGCTGCAAAACAATGTAATGTGTTATCATGTATTTTTTGATGACAAAAGTCATTTGAGTGCGTGAACCTGCATTCTTACTTTATGTCGTTGTTTAACATTCAAATTAAGCGGAAACCTCTTCTATAACAAATACATTTCGTTACAAGTAACGAATTGTCTGCGCCCATCTGCCAGAGACATTTGATAAGACTCATTCCCTGGCTCTCCAAACTGCTGCCGGAACACACTGTTAGCACTGATAAAATACTGATCGAATCTTTGACGTGCAGCACGGTAGTAGCACATAGCATTGACTTCTCGGCTATCATTATATCAAAAATCCTGTACCCTAATTAGCTAATTTCAAAGAGTAAGAAGCTCGACGACTACTAACGAGAGTGTTCCCAAGGACGGCAGTCTTTGGACAAGCAGCCACTAAACATAAAACTGAAGCCAGACAGTTTACAATTGTCCTATTCCTGTGGGGTCTAATGAAAAACATATTATGAATGTGCTTATTTTGTTTATTGTAATATTTACAGACCCCACACATCGGTGTGATAATGGCAGGACGATGATGATCAATGGTCTTCTGCATTTTTATGATTGTCAATTGTTAAAGCTGGTATGAAAAATATAACAATAATAAAACGATTTTGTTAGTATCTAAATGTTGGTAAGTAATAAAGATGATGTTTTTCAATTTAATGTATATTCTAAGCCTAGAATGAAAACGCAAGTCACTCAAGGACAGCTCCAAGAACACAATCGTTTGCTCGCTGCGTACCTAAAACGCGTGTGCGTACTCCCAGCGGCATAATGTCGATTTACATGGTTTGAGTTTAGCAGATATTTAGTGTATGATGTGGTGTAAATGTGTATGGTAGTTTTAAATTTGTGTGTCCAGCCATTCTTGAGATATTTGCGAAAAACACTTTCCGCTAGGAGAACGTTCTCCCAGCGGAACTTTTTTTTCAAAAAGGCCGCACGGAAATATGAATTATACCAATAATTAGAGTATAACGAGAGGTAAATGTGTGTGTTTGAATGAAATTTGTGTGTCGTAAGACTCTGAAGATATTCAAGATGCCGCTGGGGGAACGTTTTGCAGTTTGCTGGATATCCTAAACGGTTAAGCGCACAATTATGATTATTTTTACACATGTTTCTATGAATTTGTGTGTAATGTTTGTGAAAACAGAATTCGAAAAAACATTACAATTTGATCGAAAAAAAATTATATAGAAAATAAGGTTTTTAGGTTCTAGTACTTAAAATATAGGTTCTAGAGACTAACTTTTCACGTCAATATGTGCCCTATAATAGCTTACAATGTCTTGCTAAGTCTAATTTGTATACTATTAATAGTTAATTAGTTTTGTTAAAAAAACTATGCCTAAAGTACGCCCATTTTTACCATTAGATTTGTCGAGTTCTATAAGGGTTGGCTAATAAAAAGGTATCGCAACATTTAGTGCATTTATCCAATCATATACCTGTAAAATTTTAGCTCAATACACTTAATAAATAAAGAGATACAGTAAAAAACCCACAAGATATGAAATTAGTGATAAACCGACCAAGTGTGAATGGTAACAAAAAAGCGGCCGCACAGTATAAACTGATAATCTTCCAAAATTGATAGCTTAGTACAGATACTTTGGTACAGGTGCGTACACAATACTTATTGCAAAAATTAATCATTAAAAATATCTATCGGAGTAAATTTTTTATAGTCAAGTGTTAATTGAATACTTAAGCTTAATGTACGTACGTAAGTACATAAGTAATTATATTTGCGTAACTTAACGACACGAAGCATATATAGCCATACCCACTACGAAAATATGAAATCATCACATAAGTTTACTAATTGGGCTCATCATTTATATATGTAGTGTACTACAATGTTTATAATAACCACAACCCAAAATATTATAATATTTTGAGTTATTGAACAAATTACTTAATTGCAATACATAATAGAAGTAGTTATATAATTTACACAGAATAATGCGAAATTTCTCATTAATTCTAATATATAACAGTGTCTCTTCCGTCAGCCACCAAAGATCTTCATCTTTGGGCGGTAATGACTTACATAAGGTGGGATTCTCATGATATATTACAATCAAAAATGGTGACAGTAATACCTTCGATTAAAATTAATAAACTGGTAAAAGTAAATTACTATTCAATTATGTTATGATAACATGGCAATAATTTGAATATATTGTCAAACTTTAGTATTCCTACCTATTACCTATCATTACCTATCATTAGGTAAATTAACTGAAAGGCAGAGTAACATTAAAATGTTGGTAAAGGTTTGAGCCACACATGTGTTCTGGTTTTCATAAAGGCCTCTGTAGATGGAAGACAGTCATGTTTATTCCCATGCAAATAGAAAAGAAACATATTATAAATAGACAACATATGTAAATACCTACATTAAATATTTTTTTACGTAACTACCCCCTTATTTATTGAGTTTGGATTATAAGTAAAAACTTGTTGAATAATTGTGTACGCGCATTTACCAGCCAAATAACAGTATAATACTATCAATTTTGGAAGATTAGCAGTTTATACTGTGCGGCCGCTTTTTTGTAACCATTCTAACTTGGTCGGTTTATCACTAATTTCATATCTTGTGGGTTTTTTTACTGTATCTCTTTATTTATTAAGTGTATTGAGCTAAAATTTTACAGGTATATGATTGGATAAATGCACTAAATGTTGCGATACCTTTTTATTAGCCAACCCTTATAGAACTCGACAAATCTAATGGCAAAAATGGGCGTACTTTAGGCATAGTTTTTTTAACAAAACTCATTAAGGTAAATGGGGGAGTAGTTGACACATAGGTCGGAATAGTCAACTTTAGAACAGTGTAGGGTGATCAAAATGTTTTAATGTATAAGTGAATTATATATTCTAATAGAAATGGTTTCATGTAGATTATTGCATGTTATTCAATTATCTCATTAGAGCAAGCAATAAAAAATGAAAAATACATGATTTTAAAGTATCAAATGCACCCATAGTTGACATGCTAAAAATTGATTTGATTGGGTAGTTGACATTAGTTGATCCAATAGTTGACATCAAACAAAGAATAACTAATTTATTAATAATGAATACTTTAATACATATATACATACATAAAATCACACCTCTTTCCCGTAGGGGTAGGCAAAGACTATAGATTTCCACTTGCTACGATCCTTAGATATCTCTTTCGCTTCATCTACATTCATCATCCTTTCATACATAAGCATCGGTTTAGGGTACACCTGACATGACCATTTTTCAGAACGTCTTCAATTTGATTTCGGAACGTTCGTCTAGGTCTTTCCCTTCCAACACTTCCGTTCACTTGTCCCACGTAAACCTGTTTAGTCATTCTTATTTCATTCATTTTCTCTATATGTCCAACCATCTGAACATACCTTTCTAGATTTTAGACACTACTACATCCTTATTCACACCACATCATTCCCTTATCACACTATTCCTTATCCTGTCACTCCGTTGGACTCTAATTTTGTTTCTCAATGCTCTCATCTCCGCTGTATTTATTCAACTTTCATGCTTTTTCTGCTATACCCAACTTTAACTACAATACATTCACTGTTTGTTTGAACCAACCAATTTTTTGTTGGAACCAACACTCCTACATAAACTGCCGGATGAGCCTTCTTAGACATCTTTTTACTTTCTTTTATGCCTGATAGGTTAACCATTGTAACACTATCTCACCTGATAGTAAGTGATGATGTGGTCGAAGATGTTGTACAGGCTAACCTAGAAGTACTGGCTCTCAAAAACAGCTGCCGGAACACACTGTTAGGTGCTTGGCGACAGATTTTCTACTTGAGAGTGGTAGCTAGCCAGGCGGGCATTCGCAAATGCTCTACCACCATGCTATAACGACTACTATCCTAAGCAAACAACCGGGACCGACGGCTTAACGTGCCCTCCTAAGCACGGAAGCGCTCAGTTGTAATGTCACTAGCGGTCACCCATCCAACTCATGACCGCGGGTGACGTTGCTTAACTTTGTTCGTTATCAGTTAAGAACAGCTAAGTAAACTTCGCTTCAAGCGCTTCGTACTGTTCATAAACGCGTGCAATGCTCCGTTCAGCATATTTACAGCATCCCCTCTCCTTATGATATATACACACTTATGATACTTTCACACTCTCCATCTTTTGTAATCCTCCTCCAATACAAATTAAAAAGGCGGTGCAACAGACTAACAACTATGCCTCGCCCAGCTCTCAGCATCTCGATTTTATCATATCCTGGATTCTTACTTAATTTCATACTCTTTAACGCTTTCAAAATCTCTTACATGCTTATTTCGTTTTCATCATCACTTGTGTGAGTACATGTTGGTTCCTGAAAACTAGTCCAGTGTCCAGTCCCTCTCTTTCAAATAAACTTGCAAAATACTCTTTCCATCTTTTCAACACATATTCTTCTCCTTTTATACTGCTTCCATCATGACTTCTGATTTGACGATCTCAGGTCATGGTTTCCTCGAGCTGTTTTTATGGATTTCCAGAAAAACTTTACATTTGACTGGAAATCTTCAGAAAGCCTTCTGTCAAACATACCCTTTCCTGCATCTTTTTTCTGCTTACAACTTCTTTAACTATCTTTTTAAATCTCTTATAATCTTTTCTTGCTACACGTAACGTATATCATCATGTATTGCCATTTGTACATTGCTAATGAATCTAACCATGTTATTTTGTTTTCATCCACAGCCTTTTGTACATCTTGATCCATCCACGCATTTTATAGCATTTTTCCTTTTCGCTTTTTAGAAGTTCCGCACACATTGATAGCAACGTCTACCGTCTACCATCCCTTGCTTCAATTTGTCCACATTTCTTTAATTTCACTTAACTCTTCTAAACCATCAAGCCTTTCGTGCAACTTATTAACATAATCATTTTTAACATCCTTCTCATGCAATTTTTTTAACATTCACTCGTTCTAAATAATTCACACTTGTAGTGTAGATGCACGCGCTCGGTGTCGCCAACGGTTGAAAAGACCACTTACACGTCTCACCACCAGGTAGTGGTCTGTATCGATGCCAACTCCGCGGTACGCCCGAGTATCCAATACTTTCGTCCTCAGCTTTTCATCCACAATAATGAAGTCAATCATACTTCTTGAATCACCTTCTTCCCTTGTAAACAAATGGATCTTTTTGTGGTCAAACATTGTGTTTGTGACGCAAAGACTCCATTCTAGACACAAATCAAGCAAACTTAGTTCATTCTCATTCACTCGTTCATCCCCAAATGCACCAGGAACCCTTTCCTATCCATCTCGCTTTCTTCCTACCCATCCATCAATACAATCCTTTCATTATCTTTACACATTTTTAATGTATTGTGCATGCTGTCCCAAAACTCCTTTCTTTCTTTTTGTGCTTTTGGGGACCTTCACGAACCCATGTCCGTCGACACCCACCCCAAAACATCGAGTAAGCCCAACTTTAAGCCTCACCCAGAGAAGTCTTGGGCTCTCGCATTCATACTCGATGATATTTTTTCATTTTATTTTTTGTTTGTATTCATTTCATTTTCTAAATTTTTCAAAATGTTTACGCATCCTTACACGCGGCCGCTATTTCCGGTCGTTTCAGTTTTTTTTAGCACGAACCGAGCTATAGTTTTTAAAATACAACAAATATTTGCATCTATCGTGTGGCATACTTCATAGTGTCCATTCCACCTCTTACATTCAATGCAGCAAAGCGGCTCCCCGTGGAACGCTTTCCGCCCCGCGAGCTACGGAATATTTTAATAAGAGATTATTAATTGAAACTATCAACAAAGAGTATCTCATTATTATCATAATCATACTTAACACTTATAAATATCAGTCTACCTAATCTAAAAAAAACAGTATTTAGTTACAATTCATAAATCATATTTAAAACAGACTAAAAAATCCGAAGTAAAAAAAGTATTAAAAAATAACAAGCAGTCTGACACAAGAAATTCAGTACTGTTTTTAAGATTTAAGTGCGGTGCTCTTGATTGTTTTCCAAAGGAATAAAAAATATATGTACTCAGTACTTGACACTGTATGCATGTGTAGTTGACATCCCTGTCAAGTATTGGTTTTAGTAATAGGAACTAGACTCGTTATATACAGAAATGATTGTCACCTTACACTGATCACTGACATAATGCAAACTAAATTTACACTTAAAAAATCAGTAGTTGACAGGGATGTCAATTACTGGTCAACATTGAAAAAGGCGTAAGTAGTAATTGACACACACAAAATAATTGGCGCCATTACACACACGAGGTTAAGAGTGGAGTTCGGGTAGTAAGCAGTGAACTAATAATAACATTATACATCACCTATGTGGATATCAGCAAAAGCAATGAAAATATTTGAATAAATGTAAATTTACTCACCTCTTTATATTCTGTTAGATATATTTAAAAAAATATAATTCACGGACAAGCGCGCAGTTAAACACACGCCATTACAAAATGGCTGAAACAATTTTGCCAAAATAAAAAAAAATAATGTGTCTGGATATATTTCCTATCAATAGGATGCATTCACATGGTCTGTTCTATGAAAAAACTGTCTTTATATGTCTTCAAAGTTGAAAGTGTCAACTATTACCTCAATGTCAACTATACCCACTGTTACGTTAACCATTAATAGTATATAAATTTGAGTTAGCAAGACATTGTAAGCTATTATAGGGCACATATTGACGTGAAAAGTTAGTCTCTAGAACCTCTATTTTAAGTACTAGAACCTAAAAACCTTATTTTCTATATAATTTTTTTTCGATCAAATTGTAATGTTTTTTCGAATTCTGTTTTCACAAACATTACACACAAATTCATAGAAACATGTGTAAAAATAATCATAATTGTGCGCTTGACCGTTTAGGATATCCAGCAAACAGCAAAACGTTCCCCCAGCGGCACCTTGAATATCTTCAGAGTCTTACAACACACAAATTTCATTCAAACACACACATTTACCTCTCGTTATACTCTAATTATTGGTATAATTCATATTTCCGTGCGGCCTTTTTGAAAAAAAAGCTCCGCTGGGAGAACGTTCTCCTAGCGGAAAGTGTTTTTCGCAAATATTTCAAGAATGGCTGGACACACAAATTTAAATCTACCATACACATTTACACCACATCATACACTAAATATCTGCTAAACTCAAATCATGTAAATCGACATTATGCCGCTGGGAGTACGCACACTAAAACGCAGTGTGCCTAAATCGCGTCGGGCCTATAATATGTTATTTCAAATAAATGTTTGGACTAAGTAGCTCTTCGTCTATGTCGTTATAGTTCTAATGAAGCAATGATGGCCGAGCGGTAATAGCCATGGACTGCCGTTCCGCAGGTCCTGGTTCGTTTCCCCACCGCCGGCTTGAGCTTCACCGCATGGTGGAAGGGCATTTTGCGATTGCCCGCCTGGCTAGTTACCACCCTCAAGTAGAAAATCTGTTGCCAAGCACCTAACGGTGTGTTCCGGCACCAGTCCTTGAGAGATAGTGAAATTACAGGCACATGAGACTCAACAACTATGTCAAAAAAAGTCTATGACGGGCGCAATGCAATTCGTGACTTGTGACGAAATGCACCTGTTATAGGCAGAGGTTAGTCCGATTAACATCAGGTGGGCCTCGAGCTTGTTCCGTCACAATAACATAAACGAAAAAAAAGTTCTTTTTCCTACATTGCCCATGTCACGATATGACTATGTATTGGTCTACTTCTTTCATAAGAATAGAATAGAATATATGTATTGGCCTTATAACATTGATTGTCATACTGGGCAAGTCAGTACTACAATTTTGGATAATATTAATTTATGTTCTCACATAACACAATTAACAACAGAACATTAATTATATTTTATAATTTTACATATTGTAAAATTATCATACATTACAATATTTTATGAAATACAATATTCATTAACACAATCAAAACATTTCTCCAGTAACCAATTTTATAGTTTTAAAAACCTTAATTTAATATATTCTGGTAAATTAATATATATAATGATATGTACATTTTTTTTCGTTTTTTTTTATAAATAAGTCTATGACAATTTGGCTGGTGAAGTAGATTATGAAACTTAGCTCTTTTTTTGTTTAATGTAAACCTTGTTATACTCTTTGAAGTATTTGTGATGTCTTAACAAAATCACACGTGTCTTTAATGTACATACATATATACATACAAGGAAGTGGAAGTAAATAACATTCTGCAACTATATAAAAACCACGTCTTTGATACCTCAACGTGTTCCTGAGAAAAAGGTTCTTGAGTCTTAAGAGACAGACGGACTACAAAGCGATCCCAGACTACAAAGTGACAGACGGACTACAAGTGACCGCATGGTGGAAGGGCATTTTGCGGATGCCCGCCTGGCTAGCGACCACCCTCAAGTAGAAAGTCTGTCGCCAAGCACCGAAAGGTGTGTTCCGGCAGTAGTCCTTGAGAGCCAGTGAAATTACAAGCACAATGAGACTTATCAACTATGTCTCAAGGTGACGGGCGCAGTGCAATTCGTGAGTTGAAGTCATGAATTGCAACTGTTATAGGCAGAGGTTAGTCCACTTAACATCAGGTGGGCCTCGAGCTTGTCCGTCACAATAACATAAAAAAAAAAAAAATGTGAATTGATGGAGCTATACTGTGATAATTGATGGTATCATTTTTAGGCTTCCGTACCCAAAGAGTAAAAACGGGACCCTATTACTAAGCCTTCGCTATCCGTCCGTCCATCCGTCTGTCACCAAAATGTATCTCAAGAACGGTGATAACTAGACAGTTGAAATTTTCATAGGTGATGTATGTCTATTGCCGCTATAACAACAAATACTAAAACTAAAATAAATATTTAAGGGGGGCTCCCATACAACTAACTGGATTTTTGTACCGTTTCTTGCTCGTTACTAATAACGGTGACAGGCAGACGCTTAACACAGAATATTTCAGTTACGAAACTTATTCATTATTCACAGAATATTTAGTTAGGAAACCCTTCGAGCGCGAGTCCCAATTGCACTTGGCCGGTTTTTTAAACTTGATAAAGATTATCTCCTTTACTATAGCCGTCTGCCTGATGTCAAGTGTCATAGCAGTCAATACCACGGCAAATTTGTAATACTGCAATACCATAGACATGTGACAAAGGTCTATCTTATTTTGTTGGCTACATATATTCAAGTTATCGTCGTAGTTTTGGTGAAATTGGACCCTTAGACATGGTTCTCAATATGTACTCTTCAAAGTGAATGGAATCGTCAATATTAGAAAACACATTACATACAATAATTGTGTTTGAATTAGGTTTTCTTTTTTATTCCAGATAGGTTAGCCTATGACCACTATCTCACCTGATGGTAAGTGATGATGTGGTCGAAGATGTTGTTCAGGCTAACCTAGAAGTACTGGCTCTCATGGACAGCTGCCGGAACACACCGTTTGGTGCTTGGCGACAGATTTTCTACTTGAGGGTGGTAGCTAACCAGACGGGCATTCGCAAAATGCCCTACCACCATGCTATAACGACTGCCATCCTAATACAACAACCGGGACCGACGGCTTAACGTGCCCTCTGAAGCACGGAAACGATCAGTAGTAACGTCACTAGCGGTCACCCATCCAACTCATGACTGCGCGTGACGTTGCTTAACTTTGCTGATCGGTTGAGAACAGCTAAGTAAACTTACCTACGAGCGCTTCAAAAATTCATAACCTACAAACAAATCAAGCCTCTCTCGCATCTATAGTGTCATTGTTGTGGTTATCATGTCAAAATATGTATCAAACTCAACACCTAAGTAAAACATAATTAATAATAATATTTAAATTAAAGAAAACGAAGTTAAAAAGGTCTCCCAGTAAAATTGTGTATGAAGATTTTAGTCTTACATTAATTATTTACGACTGGATTTGCTCCACTCGGAAGGAATACGAGTCCTTCCTGAGGTTATGTCCGCACGAGCGGTTTGCATGCGCTCAGAGTTTTCAGGGAAGTAAATTCATAGCGTTTTCCAAACAAAAGTAGTAGTCAAATAAAAAAATATCAATATTCTCATATGGATTTATGTTTGCCTGTTGTTGAGCCTATGCTTATGGTTTGCCTTATGCGGAAAACGTTAATGTATGTGAAAAAAACGTTATTTTTGCAATAAGACATAAAATAAATTATAATACGAAAATCTAGAATTGCATGGTGGTAGGGCATTTTGCGAATGCCCGCCTGGCTAGCTACCACCCTCAAGCAGAAAATCTGTCGCCAAGCACCTAACGGTGTGTTCCGGCAGCTGTCCTTGAGAGCCAGTACTTCTAGGTTAGCCTGAACAACATCTTCGACCACATCATCACTTACCATCAGGTGAGATAGTGGTCAAAGGCTAACCTATCAGGCATAAAAAAAAATAAAAAAAAACTCGGAAGCATATTACATCATTTAATTAGGTTGAAGGACATGTATGCAAATTCACAGTTTGATCACTAGTTCTACTTAGAATGATTATACTTAATATAAATGCACCCTACCGTAAATATCACTTGGCAAAAAAATCTGGCAGGATCGTTTGGAAAAAAAATACCCGCATGCAAACACACAGAAGATTTATATGGTCTATTAAAAACGTTAAAAAAACGCGCGTTAAAAATCGAAATAGCGCTCTTGTGAATGAAGCCTTACACTCGGGATTCAAAATAGACACACAAGTAAGACACTGCTTTATCCCCTTAGCGCATTAACTACTTAAAACTGCCAATGGTAAAGTATCAAAAAAGTACAACTTCATTGTGGAATTACTTTGTAAGTCATATTTTGAAGCAATGATGGCCGAGCGGTAATAGCTATGGACTGCCGCGCCGCAGTAACCTGGTTCGAACCCCTCCGCCGGCTTGAGCTTCACCGCATGGTGGAAGGGCATTTTGCGATTCTGTCGCTTTTGCATTTCTGTCGCAAAGCACCTAACGGCAGTGAGAGCCAGTGAAATTACAGGCTTATGAGACTTAACACCTATGTTATAGGCAGAGGTTAGTCCGCTTAACATCAGGTGGGCCTCGAGCTTGTTCCGTCACAATAACATAATATATAAAAAAAAACATATAAGATAGCCTACGAAAAAAACTCCACTTCTAAACGTAATCAATATTTCTATGAGTCAGCCTAGCTGCAGTTGGGTGAAGTAAATAAAGTTTAGAAAAACTTGTTGTTGCGTATTATTATACTAATATTAATAATAAAATAATAATATATAGTTTAAATGCTATAACGTATAGTTATGGCAATAGTAATAGACAATGTAGATTATGTACTCTTAGTGTTTTAGGTAATTGAGTGGACTCACAGCTGATTGGATTATTAATATATAAGTGGGTGGGTACTATTTTTTTTTTCTTTTTTTTGCCTGATAGGTTAGCTTTTGACCACTATCTTACCATCAGGCTAACCTAGAAGTAGTGGCTCTCAAGGACAGCTGCCGGAACACACAGTTAGGTGCTTGGCGACAGATTTTCTACATGAGGGTGGTAGCTAGCCAGGCGGGCATTCGCAAAATGCCCTACCACCATGCTATAACGACTGCCATCCTAAGACAACAACCGGGACGGACGGCTTAACGTGCCCTCCGAAGCACGGAAGCGCTCGGTAGTAATGTCACTAGCGGTCACCCATCCAACTCATGACCGCGCGCGACGTTGCTTAACTTTGCTGATCGGTTGAGAACAGCTAAGTAAACTTCACTACGAGCGCTTCAAAACATACTAACAGTAGTTAATAGTAACCTAGGAAGAAATTAGACTCCCACAACACAGGGAATCCTAGTGTGGGAGCTAGTGCTCACAGTTGTAGCTTAATATTGCGATTAATCAATTTTATATGTTTATTAATACCTATATGTAGATTGTTACCAAAAGTTATAGCAAATAAGCGATATTATTATTATAAAAAATCAAAATATTATAAATGTTTTCTATGAAAAAGTAAATATACTATATAATATATATAGAACTGTTCTTTCATAGAAAAACTGTGTTGTATAATTAGTGATATTATAAAAATTTGCAGCACAAAGTATAAATTAATTATTAAATATAAAATAAACCGGGTGTGTGACTGTGAATAGACGGGAAATTAAAAAAAAAACATATTCTGCTGTAATTAGGTTAAATCAAAATCAAATCAAATCAAATTATTTATTGCGTGAAATACATGTACAGAAGATGTTATAATTATTATAAATATAGTTTCAATGTATTCTGCCTTCATAAGGCGTGCAATGTTCATATTATTACAAATTACATTAAATTAATGAGACTAATTTTATATCTAAATACACCAAATTAATTGTCAAAATAATTCTCAAAATAAAGCATATTAATTATTATCGTTAGTCAAAAAAAAAAAAATTACGTATATATGTCATGTTAAATCAAATATATGAAATTAAATTACATAATTAATAATAATCACAAAATAAACTAACACAAATACATAAATAGTCATCCGAATAAAAAAAAATAAAAAAAATACAGTTTTTAAAATGTCATGTTCTTGTCATTCAAGAATTCTTTAGATGTGTAGTAGCATTTATTTAATAAAAATGTTTTCAATTTTCTTTGAAATACTCTAACAGGTAATTCTCTTATGGATTTTGGTAACTTATTATATACAGTGACAGACATACGGAAGATACTCTTGCGTAACAATTTTGTTCTAGAGCCTTGAACGCACATTTTATGGTTGTCACGTCTTTTTCTAATCACTAGGTCTGATTGCCGATGGAATATATGTGGATTATTTTTAACGAACATCGAAGTTTCATAAATGTATAATGACGGAATTGTTAATAAGTTGTACTTTTTGAAAAAAGGTGCACAAGTGTCTGTCATTTTAAGCCGAAACATAGCTCTAATAGCTCGTTTTTGGCATTTAAATATTTTGTCGACATCAGTAGAATTGCCCCAAAATATAATCCCATATCTAATGTTTGAGGCGATAAGACCATGGTATGCAGTTAAAAGAGCTTGTGCACTAACTATTGTAGAGAGTTTATAAAGAGCATAAATTTGACTATTTAGTTTTTTGCACAATTTATTTATGTGTTCTTTCCAGTTAAGTTTTTTGTCAATTGTTAGTCCTAAAAATTTTATTGAGTCTACCTTTTCGATTTCATTATTTTCATATTGTATGTCTGGTATATATTGCGTATCATTATCGCGTTGTCTGAAATGAATTATTTTAGTTTTATTGAAATTAATTTTTAAGTTATTATTATTTAACCATGTAATAATATCTCTGAGAGATAAATCGATGTCAGTTTTGTATGAGTCAATATTGCTACATTCTATGGTCACGGCGCTATCATCTGCAAAGAGTGCAATGGGTTGTGCGGTGGCCTTTGGAAGGTAAATGTATAAAATTGTGGAATTAAATCTAAACTACATTGAAAAATATTGATCAGAATATTACCACAAGTCACGTCTAAAAGCTATATAAAAACTAAATATTATGTTTACCCGTAAGAATTTAATACGAAGCATTATATTAATTACACATCTTCAAGATCGTGTACAGAATATTCCCGAAAATTGTTGATTTAATGTATAGAACAAAAAGTTACCGAACCTAATTTATCATCAAAATAATGTATAATTGGTATAATAATTTTCAGTTTCCTGCCAATGACATAAATTCAGCGATGAAAATTATAAGTATTTCAGTAGGTACATAAATAACATTAAAATAGACTCACCATGTTTGTCATCTAACTGTCACACTTATCATCACAAAACACAATGGAAAAATAAACAAAAATTTCAAACAAATCGATACTACCAACGCAAAACCTTAATACAATATGACTAAAGAAATATCACAGTAATCAGAGTACATCGATTATAACTGATAAGCGCCACTCAACGTACGAAGATATTAAACAGATTATGACAGAATTTATCGTTTTACACGCTTCGATACCACCATGATGAATTACACTTGTATAAAATTGTATTTTCCTGTAAAATTATAAGAGAATATATCTAAAATATTTTATCTTGGAGATGACTTGAAAAATATTTTGTAAGTTGATGATTTACAATTTTAATAGCAATTATAATGTTTCAATTCAAACGTATTATCACACCTAAAACATAAACAAGATATCAAACAAACACTTTTTTACACTATTTCAAAGCCACGATCAAGACTGATTGCCTTGCGTCAAAAACACTGTTGTTTTCTGACTAGCTTCAACTCGTATGCTAACCATAATTACACCAAAACTGACTAGTTACCAATACCTGACTAACAGCATATCACACAAGCTTATTAGTGACGTTATGTTATAAACCTTCGCTACAGCGAATTGAGTTGTTAGGACGAAATAATTATCGTGAATGGTCTGTGTCCAAATATGAAGATAGAAGATTGTCCCAAGTACTAAGTAAAATTACTGGAAAAAAATACCTGATAAGCTCCCGACGATATATTACAATTGAATCGCTCGTAGCGAAGTTTGTTTAGATAATCAGCTAAGTTAACCAACATCCAGCGTGGTCATGACTTGGGTACCCCCACAGCTACATTCTTACTGAGCGCTTTCGTGCTTCGGAGGGCGCGCTAAGGCGTTGGTCCCGGTTTTTTTCTTATGATTGCAGTCGATAAAACATGGTGTTAGGGCATTTTGTAAATGGTCTGGCTAGCTACCAACCTCAAGTTGAAAGTCTGTCACCAAGCACTTAACGGTGTGTTCCGACAGCTGTCCTTGAGAGCCAGTAATTCTAGGTTGACCTGAACAAAATTTTCAACCACATCATCACTTACCATCAGGCAAGATAGTATATCAACTGATAAAATAAATAAAAAAAACAATTAACAGAATGAACGCTAGAGTCAACATTTCGCTACACATAAAATGCCCATTATCAGAAAGGATATAATTTTAAACTTGACATATTTACTTCCCACTCATGCATGACACATCGAGGTCAACGTAGTGAAATATATCCCAAAGGATTATATTCTTTAGATAACAACGCGATTTATCGACGCATTCACTAGAATTGTTTATGAATTGATTGTTTCCTTCCGCTTCTATTATCCTTACCATAAAGTAGCACCGTAGTTATCAGTAGACACTGCAAAAGTTACCTAGCTACCTAGGTTTTGGATTTTTCTAACAAAGGAACTTTTAGTTCCAGCTCGGTTTTTTAAATTGTGCCTTATAGGTGACTATGGGCTCGCCCCAATTAAATGAGACTAAAAAAACTGACGGAGCGTGGATGCTTAAATAACTCTGCCATCCTCATCGGGAAGCAAGATACGATGTAAATGTATGTATGTTTAATTGTAGATAATAGGGTTTAAAGTATGAAATTGCAGTTTTATTGTAATAGGTACTTCGAATTTACCTTCATGATTTGACATTATTAATTAAACTTTTTCCACATGGTACCTATGAGGTTCTTCTTTTAAAAATGTGCTACATTTGATTATCGACTTTCAGTTGTTTGTTTTATTCAGCTTAGACAAAAAAGATAGATACGTCGAAAATTCAAACTAATATAATTTTTTTAGTACAAATCGGCAATTTCTTACCTTAACCCCTATATTATGTATATCGCGCTTGCGATATTTTTTGATGGATGGATGAATCTAATCTGATTACATAAAAAAGAAAAGAAACGTGTACCCATTGCAGAGACTGTCTGAAGTCTTTTTTGATTTTTATTCCTGATAGGTGTTATGCCTTTGAACACAATCTTACCTGATTGTAAGTGATGATGTGATCGAAGGTGTTAACAGGGTTCACCTAGAATTAACTGAAAGAGATTGCTCTAAGTACGAGTAAGTTTAATACCAGCAATTAACAGTTACTTCAAGAATATTAATTCTGGCGGTTCTTAACATTGCTATTGATTTTTACACGACTGCCCAGTGTTATGTTTTCAGGGTTCATGTATGTAT
This sequence comes from Plagodis pulveraria, assembly GCA_963890685.1. Lineage (NCBI taxonomy): Eukaryota > Metazoa > Arthropoda > Insecta > Lepidoptera > Geometridae > Plagodis > Plagodis pulveraria. The sequence goes on from OY982951.1 coordinate 11,902,935, forward strand.
GTTTGTGAGTTTCTTTATTCCACCAAAATATGTAAACGGTCAAACCGATTTCAATGAAAGAGATATCGTTAGATTCATCTTGACAGCGCAAATGACATTAGGTAAAAAAACGGCCAAGTACGAGTGGGGGTCGCGCACGAAGGGTTCCGTGCCATTATCTGTACCCGAATCTTGCAAGTTACAGACACTTTTCGTAGTGTCCGATTGAGCTGGGTAGGTACGGCGAAAACCTCTTTTATTGTATGGGAGCACCCTTAATTATTTATTTTATTATATTTTAATTTACTATATTTAAAGTGAACATAAAACTAAATATTCTGTGAATAGTTAAAGCGTCTACCTGTCACCGTTATTAGTATCAAGCTAGAAACGGTATAAAAATCAAGTTTGTTGTATGGGAATTAAAAGTTTATTTTAATTTATTTTCAGTATTTGTTGTTATAGCGGCAATAGAAATACATCAACTCTGAAAATTTCAACTGTCTACACAGAAAAAAATTACACTACGTATATTTTTAAGCCAAGAGAGCTGTTATTCTTAATAATATAGTTTAAATATAAGACAATGTTATCTTAACTTTAAACATTTGTATCAATCAAAGAAATTCACTTCTCTTGCATTAAGAATAATTTATTCTTATTTTTTATTCTGAAACTGAGAATTCCATGCTTAATTCAATACTTCATATTATTCTTCCAAGACATTGACCTACTATTAATCCGAGAATAGAGTTCGCTTTTCATTTAAGAATATATATTTTCCATACAAGAACATCCCATTTCTGAAATTAAATTATTTATTTTTTCTTGGTCGAAAACAATATTATTCTTAATGATAAAATATTATATAAGATTATACTTGAATCAAGAATGATTTTCTTAAAGTGAATAATAATGTTAATACACTTCGATGAAGATTATTTTTCTTAATATAAGAATAAACAGATATTGGCTTTAAGCATCATATACTTATTTTAAAAACTTTATTACTTTTTCAGATAAGAACATTAAATGTATCACAGGAAGATGCAGTATACCTGGAATAATAAGTTCATAGTTTAACAATACAACTACAATTTTTACAAATATATTTTTTTAAATAAAATTCTCTTAATTGAAAGACAGCAAATATTTCTCAATTAAAGAATATACAAATATTTGCTTTAAGTATGATATTATTGAAATAAAATGTAAGTACTAGAATTTTCAAGTTGAGTAGGTATATTAAAATTCTTCCAAGATTTTTCACACATATTTTCAAACAAATATTCACATCAAAATTTCTATATTTTTATGAGGTGACATATATATTCTGGATCCAAAACAATTATTTACTCGGCTGAACAGAGACAATCTTTAAACAAAAATCATTTTATTTATTTTATGAATATTTCCCTTGTTGAAACAAAATAAAACGCTTTTCAATCAAATAATATACAAATGTTTACTCTAAGCATAATATTTGGAAATAATAAAAATAACAATTGACAATATAAGTATATATACTTATATTGTCAATTGTAATATTTATTATAAAATCTTCTTATAATATTATATATTTTTCTAATTTAGTGAATTATTCTTAGTTCCAGAATAAATATTTATAAATCAAATACTTACACATCAAAAATGTCATAAATGTCATAGTCTTGTAAGAAGGCATGTTATCTGGAATCAAAACAATTATTTACACGGCTTAACAGAGAAATTCTTTAAGCAAAACATATATATTTAGTTTAAGATTATTTCCCAAATTGAAACGAAGCATTTGCTTTGTTTCGCGTTACAACAAATGTTTACTCAAAGCATAATGATCCTGAAATAAATATTGAAAAAAGTACTAGAAGAATTGTCAAGTTAATATGTTCCATAATAAATTTATATTTTTGTCAAACAAAAACTATTATTTTTAATACCGTTAGGTTTGCAATAACGCCTGCTATGCGGATTACATTACAAAAACATCCCGCACATGACTTAAAATTTTTCCTATAGTATATTTGTGTTTCTTTTTAACTTTTATTCACTGAAACGATAAGAACATTGTGGAAATAAGTAAATTTATTTTTATCTGAGAAATGTATATTGAAGATTTACATTAACTATAATATAGGTAGTCCGGAACTTGGAACCTAACATTAATACTTAAATGTAGTTTTTTTTTTATATGCTTGATTAGCCTTTGACCACTATCTCACCTTTCGCTTAGCTTTAAACTTTCAATTGACAAAGCAACAGTCCTTTTTTTATGTTATTGTGACGGAACAAGCCCGAAGCCCACCTGATGTTAAGTAGACTAGCCTCTGCCTATAACAGACGCATTTCGTCAACGACGAATTGCACTGTGCCTATCACACTGAGACGTCCAGTTGTTTGCCGGAACACACTGTTAGGTGCTTGGTGACAGATTTTCTACTTGAGGGTGGTCGCTAGCCAGGCGGGCATTCACAAAATGCCCTTCCACCATGCGGTGAAGCTCAAGCCCGCGGCGGGATTCGAACCATGGACCTGCTGCACGGCAGTCCATAGCCAAAGCCACTAAGCCATCACTGCTTCAATTCATTCAAATCACTGCGTTCCTTCTAGGGACACAGATTCAACATTGCAATGGGGTCCCTATATTAGAACTCTGTCAGGAAGACTTAGTTATGCAGCATATGCGGTTCGTAAAATTAGACAATTGACTGATGTAGCTACGGCGCACTTTGCGTACTTCCACAACTGTCATATTATGGCATATTGCTTTGGGCTTCAGCAGCTAATATAGAAAATATTTTTATTTTACAAAAACGCGCAGCTCGTGCATAATATAAGAGATCAAAACTCACAAAAATTTAACCTTATCATCATTGTATATTTTTGAAAATATAATACATATCCGTTAAAATATATCGATATTTATGTTAAATAGTGACCATCATCAGTACAACACTAGAAATAAAGACAAAATAGTCGTTTCTAGTTTTAGATTAGTGAAAACAAACAAAATCCCAAAATACATAACTGAGATCACAGAAAGGAAATTCAAGTCTCACGAAAATGCGTACGATGATGTTTGTGATTATTTAGAAGACAATGTATATCTATATCAATGTATAAAAACATCATTATAGTTATATAAGTACCTATATACTATCTGACCCGGCAAACGTCAATCTGCCATATATATGTACATATAAATACAAAAAAACATTAGAACCTCGAAGTCAGAAGGAAATTTGATTTAGCATGTGACAAAATGTTGTTCATTTTTCTTTTATTGATTAGGTACATTCATTAATGCACGGCGGCATATATATAGCGTCGCTAAAACAAATATTTTTCATGCAAGAAAAACTCAAGTAATTATTCTAATTCCAAGAATTCCATTCTACGATAAACCACGCAATGTTGCCACGTTATAATATGTCGATACTATAGTAGTATTCCAACAAACAAGCAAATTTTATCTTTTACTCTGTATCGTGCGCAACTTCTGAAGCAGTGATAGCTCAGTGGCATTGGCTATGGACTGCCGCGGAGCAGGTCCATGATTTGAATCCCACCGCGGGCTTGAGCTTCATCGCATGGTGGAAGGATATTTTGCGAATGCCCGCCTGGCTAGCGACCACCCTCAAGTAGAAAATCTGTCGCCAAGCACCTAACGGTGTATTCCGGCAGCTGTCCTTGAGAGCTAGTGAAATTTCAGGCACATGATACTTAACAGTTATGTCTCAAGGTGACGGGCGCAGTGCAATTCGTGACTTGTGACGAAATGCATCTGTCATAGGCAGAGATTAGTCCACTCAACATCAGGTGGGCATCCAGCTTGTTCCGCCACAATAACATAAAAAAAAAGATATTCGTCCACGTCAGTTCTTATATTATTAAATCTAAATAACCCTGTTTTATGATAGTTACGTAGCTTAGATTCTAAGATTAATCTTTAGTTTGCAAGCGCTGACGAATTTTTTTTAAAGAAACTATATGATAATGTTTTCTTAGGTTTTCGCGATTATAAATGTTGATGATGTTGTGTATTAATACTACTTTTTTATTATTAATAAACAACATCATCAAACTGACAATATTTCTATACTTCAGACCCAGAAAATCATGTCATATCACCAATTCATAATTGCCATTGCGATAATTATTTTGTCCTTGTTTCTCCATTTTATATATTAACCTCTGTCTTTATTACCATACAACAATCTTTTTTTGTTTAAAATAGTATATAAGATGATATATAATTTGAGTATACTATTGAAGTGGTCCCATTATTTTCATTTAACCCACTTCGAAAATAAGGAGGTTATATGTCCTGTTGCCCACGATTTTTTCGCGTGGGAACCACCCATTGGATCCCTAAACTAACACCATACAAAAATGATTTCGATCACTAGCTCTGTGCAATACAGTCACAAACCTATCCCAAGAGAACTATACATGTTTTGAGATAAAAATCCATCCAAAATTTCTCATCAATAATATTATAATAAGATTAATAAGAAATAAAATTGTCTTGATATCTTTTTCATAAAAAGTTTTTGTGTTCACTATATTTGTTTATTATTTCATAGATTTTGTTATAAAACCACACACCGTTCCCTAAAAAATGGCTTAATTTGGTTTTTAATAATTTAAAACTATAATTATGAACAACTTATGTATACAGGCGTTCCTATAGTTTAAATCAGTATATTGAATATTTTTTGTACTACCATTTTATTTTCAAAACATACAAGGTTAACATAAATTACTAATTCTAGTCAAGGATTCGTGAGTTTTTTACTCACATAGAGTATGAACTCTACGTTTTCGTGAAAAAAACAATTTATCGTAATAGTTAATTGTGTTTATGGAATGTAGTAATTTATACTATGACCTGGCAACACTGGTGGTAGCGCGTCCCCACGCTCCGACTCTTAGTCTGTATTGACTCCCTACTACCAAACGTATTTCACATTTCACAATCTAACTCTTTGTAGTGAATTCGCAGTTATAGTGATATTGTTCATACTTTAGATGCTGAGTAATCTTAAAGACGCCACTAGGTATACTATTAGAAAAAAACTCAAAAGAACTCAGAAGATGGAAGAGTTACTGGACCAATAAAAGTGATAAACAATTTTACAGGTATGTATGTATATTTAACGGTTACTTCAATTTTTTTTATTTGTATAGAGTGTAGATAATATAATATCGTGTATATTAAGCTGCTAACAACCCTTATTTAGTTAATTTCGAAACGCCCTTGATGAAAATTACTTGATCCAAGAATGTGTTTGTTGGTTTCAGATAATAATATAAATCCAGAGCAGTTAAGATATGTATTGGATACCTATTAAATGAACTGTGCCCATCTATTGGTATACTTACGCAAAAAATCAAGAACTTCGAGAATTCCTCATTTCAATGGTAGGTATGTACTCGTAGGTTTACCACACATGATTTTCCATACACACATGATTTAATATCTTAGATATAATTGTGTTTTATATTTCAGATGAATATTGATTTGGATAAAAAATTATCCGAACAGCAATGGAAACTTTATTCAAAATGGAATAGGTATCTCGATGAAATAATAACAAGGAGTCTTCAATTACAGACGAAGCTATATTAATTGAATTGGAGGATGTAAAGGAAGTCACTGAACTTGGTATGTAACACTTTTTTGAAAAATTGATATATTATATATAACTACCAAAAAAGTATATACATAAGTAATATAAATAGTATGCTGTTCAGCTAACCTCTGTTGAAACATGTGTTTTACAACGCGAAAACCTAAGACAACATTATGTGTTTTACAAATTATATTTTGATATAAATTAAAATTATGTATGTTTCAGACAAGAAAGCCATCAGACAAATAAAGCTGCTCTGCCGGATTATACCGCCGTTGGGGAGATTAAATGGAAAATTGAAATTTTCTACATTTGAATGCATAGGGCATAGTTGTGAATGTTGTGATAAGTTTTTAATAGTTTATCTATGAGTAAGTAATTTTAATTTAGTCTACAATGCCTTCAAAAAAGTAAAGCTACATTTTACTTATATTTTTTATTTTGAACGAACTCAGAATTAGTTTCTTACATTTGTTAGGAGCTTAGATGTTAAGACTAAAAATGTTTGTTAAATTTTTCGATCATCAGTTTCTTCATACGTCATATTTTTTGTTTAAAAGTATATTTATAAAGTAGTTCGCTAGATTGCCTATCAGTATGATTATGTTGCGTTAAAAATGTAACGCCAATGACAATAATGAGAAAATAATAATCAATATTAATATTTTGGTTTTTGTTAACTTACAATATGATTACGTTGTAGTGAATATTACTATATTAGTTTTATTAATAATGTTATCAGATTATTTATTACAAATGTTATTGTTTAGTTACTCCTGTTTGATTGCTTTAAGTGTGGTTAACCTTGTTTAATTTTAAAAAGTTGTTTATTTTATTATTATGTGTAAATATCAAAGGAAAGGTTATCCCGGTAAAATATGTACTCTATAAGTGCGTTAGCTTATCTGATATCTATATTGTAATAAATTTGTAACTACACTTTTTATGAAATTTTATGTAGCGAAAATTATCTGGTCTAACGAGAATGTAATTTCTTGATTTGTTATGTGTTGATATTATTTTTACATTAAGAAAATTTAATTTTACATTGATCATTTGATACTTTATTAAACTAAGACACCACAATCTTCCTCACAAGAAATTATATTCTCGAAATGAAATTCATAATCTAATACTTTAAAAATAAGCTATTATTCAAATGAGAGGATAATATGATTAAAATGAAACTTAAATTTATTGAATCAAGATAATATTATTGTCCATACATTAATTGTTTTTCTCAAAATAAAACGCATAATTACTTAAATCCAGAATGAATTATTATTCACCCAAATATATTATCACTTGAAACAAAACCCTATTTTTATTTCTTCAAGATAGCGTGATCATTATTATAAGAAATTGGAGTCTTAAAATGTTAAATAATTTCTCTTGCATCAAGTATAGATTGTTTTCATTGAAAAATAATATCGATTTACATTGAAACTAAGATTTATCCAATCAAAATATCATTGATTCTCACGAAAAGAAGTAAGCTTCTTAAATTAAACAAATTAAATGATTAATTTAAGAAAAAATCTAATTTGCCTTAAGAATATGATATAGTTGGAATAAAACTAAATTTTATTGAACGAAGAAAGAATTATCCATACGACAAGAAACTGCAGACTCACAACGAAAATTATTTCTCTTTCATCAAGAATAGCTGTTTTGAAACAATAATAGATTATCATTTAATTGAAAATAGGTTTAGTTAAATTAAAAATAATAAAGTGCTTGTTTTAAAACAGCGACTGCCTGAAACGAATATATCATATCTTGCTGTAATTATTATTTTTTTAAAGTTAAAACACTATTATACTTAATATAACGATTTGGTGTTTCAAGCGGACTAAATTATTCTTGTTTTAAACGAAAAATTTGTCATTTGCTAGTAATTTTTTTGTTGACTTAAGAGCCATTTCACAAAATCACGCTACTGAAGTTTAGGTAAATGCCAGCGCATCGCTTACACAAGCGAAAGAAGTGACGACGGAATAGCGTGACTGTGAGTAACATATTTTGATACTAGCACTCATTAATAAAGAAATCTAAGTTGCGAATTTAAAAAATGTGTGATTGGCATGAGTAAATAATCAAATTCTTGTCGATTACTTGCTAATGTTATAGAAAAGATGTAGGCATGTACATTAAATAGTCAACCTGCATCGTGAATCTTTTATTTAAATTTCATCCTTGATGAATAAAAAATAGATATGTTTGAATCATTTATTGTAACAAAAAACTTAAATAATTAAAAAATTATACGGCTTAAAATTATATAAATATTTGATGTAACGGCATTGATTAAAAGCTGCGGACTAAAAGCTCTTTCTTTTAAATTTTCCAAAAATTGCTGTGTTCCTCGTTCACACTCTTCAGTATCTATATCCAGTCGTTAACACTGTCTGTCATAATGACCATGCATAGGATTGAGGTTTATTTTTTTGTGCATCCGGAAAACAACTTAGTACCAACCACAAACGTCCCATGACGTTTTTGGTTTTCCATTACTTTAACATGTCACCCTTATATTCCCATACCATAATATATTACCTACACCATTAAAAAAATAACATTTTCATCCATTTAGTTTGAGTAGACCAAACAGCGAAATGTAAATATATATTTACAGATTTTGAGGTATTTTTGTTTTTAAATCGAATATCTTTGATGCAATCTATAATCAACATATATATACTTCCGAAATCAGATTGAAGACGTTCTGAAAAAAGGCCAGGTCAAAAGTACCCTAAACCGACGCTTATGTATGAAAGGATTGATGAGTATAGATGAAGCGAAAGAGATATGTCAGGATCGTAGTAAGTGGAAATCCGTGGTCTCTGCCTACCCCTACGGGAAAGGGGCGTGATTTTATGTATGTATGTATATACTTCTTGGTACCAATGCAATCCTCACTAAATACTCTTATGCTCACTATTTCCTCTATAGAAAATAAATGATAATACACCTTTTTATACAAAAAAATACTGGAAATGGGGTTTGAACACATGACAAAAATGGTGGGAAATAGTAATTTAATTGCTATTTCTATTTTTTCGTAACTAACTCGCCTAGAACTTCGATCTTCTTTTAATATGATAATTTACTATTGTTCTTTAGCCATTAATTGTTACAGATTTTTACGCCAAATATTTTAAAGTAACAAAATTAAAACAACCCAATTGTTTTAAGAACTTTGGCGGGAAAACGGTATTGGAGAGCAATTATTTTTTCTGAAAAACTATTCCACCTACGGCTTTGGTCCTTCTTTGATATTATTATTTACATGTAATTTATACACCTGTATTATTTCAGATTTTTGGTTTAGAAGTTTAAAATTAGTTACGAGATTATTTAATACGCAAATTTGCATCGATAAGTGTTTGCGTTGCAAAATATATCGAGTGAAAAATGACTTATACATATGCAAAATTGCGGTTTTCTAGATTTATAACTGTTGAAGTAGTTACGATATTAATATGAAATGACGTAATATTTTGGGGCCAAAATGTAATTTGTGCTGGTTTCAGATTTCATCAAAATATTCAAAATACTTCCTACTTCATACGTTATCTCAGAAAAATATGGACTTTTTCTTGTATGGTTTTCAAAAGGATGCATCCTTTTGAAAACCATTTGGATTAAGAAAGTCGGACTTACGCAGATTTATGGTAAATTTGTAAATACGACTATCGACCGCTAACTGGTATCCCGGTTTGTACAAATGATGGAAATGCCGGGAGGCCGGTTTGTACAAATTTTCAATAGAAGGTAGTTTAATTTCCAGCTGAAGTTATCGCTGTGTTCACTTATAGACATTAACTGAATCGAAAAATATTGGAAATCAATTATTCGTCTGTCATCTAATCCTCCTTAAACAAAAGTTATAGTGAGTTACTAATTTAAACTAGAATAATATAAAAACTAGCAGACCAAAAAGAATAAGTCAACCCTGTGAGGTTGTTAGCATTTTTCCAATAACGCTGTATAAGGCTGCATAATTGTGACGTTTCCTTTTTTTAACACAATGGATGAACAGAAACTAAAGATGTAGTTACTTAACAAGACAACAATACTTATATTATGGACAACAAAAATAAAGTATAGTTTGTTACTTAAAAAAAATATCGGCATGATCAAAACTCTATGGTCGCACTATAAACTTGCATCTAAGCGTTCCGCGTACGAGACGTCAGAGCAAGGAAAATGAACACAGGTCCTACCTCGATGGGCGCTCGCGCGGTACTGATCGCTTCGCGCTTGTACATTTCAATTTATGTGCATTTCGAGTTTTGTTAAATATTTTTTCTTGTCTAACAAAACAGAGTTAATATCACAATTTATTAAAGATCAGATTAATTAAAGAATGAACTTTCTTTTTATATGATATCTGTTTGGAATTACACTTTATTAAACGCAATATATGGTGGTAAACTGCTGATATAATTCGTGGAAATTGGCGCAAGATCTTTATTTTTTTTTTACAATGACGATTAATTAGCGATATTCTAGTACACTATGTGTCAACAGGATTATATGCCTGATGCACAGTTTTTTTTTAGTTATTTTGATGAATCTTTATACAAGAGATATAACTCTGAAGTTGCCTATGTGTACCTTAATTCGTAAAACAAGGTGCGGGAGATTGGTCACTACGAAATAATTAATGTTATGTTTGTAAATCTGGTACATTAACTGAAAAGAGAACAGATTATTCTATTTTTATCAATTATTAAACAAATTGTAGATATTTCCTATGATAGTAAATTAAGCGCTTAAAATGTTCGTATACCGCATTAAAATGTGAAATGCCTCTTAATGAAATTAGTCTTCTTGACAAGAATGCGATGTCTTATTCAAACAATATCATATACTTAAACACAAACTATGTAATTCTTCATTTAAGATATCATGCTTATTTGACACGAAGAATCCGGATATTCTTGCCATGCGAGACATTAAATATACTTGAACGTAGTATTTAGGACAACAAAATATTATTCTAGAACTAAATAACATATTTTTTGTTTAAAAAAGCCAATTTGAAACAATCTTATGCTGATGTCAAGTATACGTTGTTTTAGCCATATACAAATCATTATTATTCTTGACCAATAGAATAATTCTTGCACAAAGAATACTTTTTTTTCTGTGTAGCTATCACCGTTCTTGAGATACAGCCTGGTGACAGACGGACGGACGGACAGCGATGTCTCAGTAATAGGGTCCCGTTTTTACCCTTGGTTACGGAACCCTAAAAAATAAATAATAAAGCACTCGTATAGCGAAGTTTGCTTATCCGTTCATAACCGATCAGCCGTCATGACTAGGACCGCTAGTGACATTACTACTGAGCGCTTCCGTACTTTGGAGGGCACGTTAAGCCGTCGGTCCCGGTTGTTGTCTTAGGATGGCAGTCGTTATATCATAGTGGTAGGGAATTTTGCGAATACTCGCCATGCTAGCTACCACCCTCAAGTAGGAAAATTTGTCGCCAAGCACCTATCGGTGTTTTCCGGCAGCTGTCCTTGAGAGCCAGTAGTTCTAGGTTAGCCTGAACAACATCTTCGACCACATTATGACTTACCATCAGGTGAGATACTATCAGCTATTAATAAAAAAACTGGCTAAGTGCGAGTGGGACTCACGCACGAAAGGTTCCGTAACTAAATATTCTGTGAATAGTTAAAGCGTCTTCATGTCACCGTGATTAGTATCGAGCAAGAAACTGTAAAAAAATCTAGTTTATTGTATGGGAGCCCCCTTAAATATTTATTTAATTTTATTTTTTGTATTTTTTGTTATAGCGGTAATTGAAATACATCATCTGCGAAAGTTTCAACTGTCTAGCTATCACCGTTCTTGAGATACCGCCTGGTGACAGACGGACGGACAGCGAAGTCTCAGTTATAGGGTCCCATTTTTATCCTTTGGGTACGGAACCCTAAAAATGTTTCTATTTTTCCCTTTGTCGCCCCCTACGACTCCTACGGGAAGTAATGGGGGATGTAATTCTATCCCGGCACTCTACGGGGACAACTATTACAGACCTTAATACCCGCCAAGTACGAGTCATGCGCCGAAGTTGTCGAAACAAATATAGGTGATTTTTTTGTGGCATTCTTACATGATAACGACTCTTGCTTGGCCGTAGTTTAATTGTTTACTGTTTCCATTTAGAGTAAGAACTACCATAAAATAATACAACACATCCTAGTTAGTGAAAAAAACACGTTTTTTAGATTCGTTCTTAAGTTCTTAGTGTTCTTAATATATGTGCAGTTACTTAATACTTCATCGTAATGTTTTAAGGTTCATTATAGTTCAGAATTAAAAATGAACCATAACTCATAACTAATTTTCTTGAAGGTACGTGTTTCCTTTCGCATCATTCGGTATTTTTATATTGTTATGATTCATCTCAATATAAAAATACCGATTCAGTCATCCCGCACATGACTTAAATTTTTCCTATCGTATATTTGTGTTTTTGTAATCATTCGGCAGTCATGTCAGTCATCCCGCACATGACTTAAATTTTTCCTATCGTATATTTGTGTTTTTGTAATCATTCGGTATATTTCATACTATTAATTCTATGTCATAAGAGATAAACCCTATATCATTGTCCTTGATACTGTTTTCTTCGAAGGCGCGTGGTTCATCACTGCGGCTGTTATTGTTTTGTGTGCTGTTCATGGGCGATGCTAAGCTTCAAGATTTTTGTACCTTTTTCGTAAACCTCAATTTTATAGTTTGCAATATAAATCTGTCGCCAAGCACCTAACAGTTCCGGCAGCAGTCCTTGAGACCCAGTAAAATTATAGGCACATGATACCTAACAACTGTACGTCTCAGTGTGACGGGCACAGTGCAATTCGTCGTTGATGAAATGCGTCTGTTATAGGCAGAGGTTAGTCCACTTAACATCAGGTGAGCCTCGGGATTGTTCCGTCACAATAACATAAGAAAAAAAGTTTTTTTATGAAGAAGATGCTGGTCTGCGTGTGCCCTTCATCAGGGGATTCTAAGCCACACGATTTTAGCTACCTTTTTCTCTAGCTCTAAAATGTGATGCGTGATTTGCTCAACCATACGAGGCCTGCATGAGTAAATTCTAAGGCACAACATTATTTAAACTTTTCCCATTGTCCTAAATTCGATTTGTTGTTGATATATGTATTACGAAGGTTCATGGTTCGTTGGACCGCGTGAGTGAGTCGGTGACTCCAAATTTAATGTAGCTTTCTGTATATTTATATTTCATATCCTACATTGCTGTTGCACCTGATCAATCAACATGATTTGTAATATATCGATACTGTAATTAGGTGTTTACCATTACAGAGGGATGAACACCTTCCGAGCTCCATGCTGATTGAAATTTAGATGCAATTCGATCCAACGCTCCGCGGTTATTCCTTACAACACCTCTGGTAAAATATACAAGATAAGAAAGCTTATTACTCAGGCACCAACATTCAACAAGTCCATGGTTTTAACCTTGACGATTAAAATGAAATTAGTTTCAACGAAATCGAACATAAATAAGCCATATTTGAAATGAGACTCGCTACAACGTGATTGTAACTTTTTTACGAAACTAGATTGCGCTTAGAGCTTGGTACATTATAACGTTCAAGGTTTTGACGGAATGATAGCCGAGCGGTTATAGCAATGGACTGCGGTGCCGCAGGTCCATGGTTCGATCCCCAACGCCGGCTTGAGCTACACCGCATGTGGAAGAGCATTTTTCGAATGCTCGCCTGGCTAGCTACCTTCCTCTAAGTAGACAATCTGTCGCCAAGCCCCTAACAATGTGTTCCGGCAGCAGTCCTTGAGAGCCAGTAAAATAACAGGCACATGGGACTCAACAACTGTATGTCTCAGGGTGACAGGCGCAGTACAATTCGTCATTTGTGACGAAATGCATCTGTTATAGGCAGAAGTTGCTGCTTAACAGCAGGTGGGCCTCGTTCATATGCCGTGTCAATACGAGAAAAAATATATTTAAAACTCAAGTATTTTGTTTTGAAATTGCAATTAGAAATTCTTTGTCGCTGCATCAATATAACTCTTGGCTTTGGACGAGGGCCTACTCTCAACTACCTAATGTCAGACCTGATTCGTTTCTGGCTCTTGTATTCTTCTTAAAGTATTGCAAATCGTGGATCCTCGAATGCTTGAATTATCTAAGGTAATCGTAGGTATCTCACATCGAAATCTTGTACGGTCTCAGTTCATTAACTTCAACTACGCGAACATGTTAATTTGCCTCTAGATAGTGTGCTAAAAGGAGAATCTAAAATGGGCATCTGACGTCACAAACTCCAAGAAATACAATATAATTAGTACTTAACAGAAACGCTAGGCTGAGATATTTAATAAGTAGAATATTTTTTCGCGCTTGTAGCTGTTTTTGTAACCAGTCCTCATAATCACAGTAAAAATAACAATAATAATAAGAGATGTTGTTTAGGCTCATCTGAGCTTCATCTTCGACCACATCATCACTTACCATCAGGTGATATAGTGGTCAAAAGCTATCATATCAGCTACAAAAAAAAGGCATTTAAAAGAACTTCACCAAATCTCTTGTATTTCGAGATCAGTCTAATAGTAAGATAACATAGCAAAGAAAAAAAAAACCCATTTACGTTATCACCTTTAGTACCTACCTTGAGTACCTATTAATTTTTCGTGGGTAAGCTTAAAATGTTCTGACTGCCCTTTCGATACAGTGGCGTAAAGAATCACTGTGAACTCCCGAGGTCCTGAATTCAATTCCCGGGACTGACAGACATAGAAATTGTCAATGGGAGTCCGTAGTCCGGAACTATGACTGGTAGATGATATTAGGCTCGCTTCCTATTACTTTCCGAAACACATCAGGCGACCGAACAACAACCTATCTTTTCTAGAATACAAAGGCGTGATGATATGTTAATTTGTGTGTGCTGCTAAATATACCTAAGCACGTATTTTGTTTGATTGATAAGGTAAATTACCTACATGTATGAGCGTATTTTCGGATGATTCATGTTTAAAAGATATATTGCGTTATACTCATGACATTGTTATTTTTTATTTTAATCGTGGGATTGTGGCGGATCTAGTGTGTGGCTCACCTGATGTTGAGCGGTAGCCTGGGCCTTTAACAGCATGCAGTTCGACACAAATGGCTATAAGTTTTGCTTGGTGGAAGGGCATTTTTCCGAATGCCCGCCTGGCTAGCGACCACCCTCAAGTTGAAAATCTGTCGCCAAGCACTTAACGGTGTGTTCCGGCAGTTGTCCTTGAGAGCCAGTAATTTTAAATTATGCCTGTTAACACTTTCGACTACTCGTGCATTATCTACTTACCATCAGGTGAGATTGTGGTCAAAGGCTAACCTATCAGCGGAAAAAAAATACTGCAGTGCGCCCTGAGACATACAGTTGTAGTATCATGAGCCTGTAATTTATACTAACTCTCAAGGACTGCTGCCGGAACACGTTGCTAGGTGCTTAGCGATAGATTTTCTACTTGACGGTAAAAATGACCACATAAACTGTGTAAAAAAATAATGAACTCCTGTATACAGATTTTTTAGTTCAATAACTTCAAGTATTATTAGATTAACATGGATTCTTCTCTACTTCCTCTTTTTAGGATTACGTTTTTTTAGTAATTAAATAACTTTAAATGGTTTCAATCGCGTATTTTTATCAATATTTTTATTGTAACGTTTCAAACACTTAGCAGTGATCGTGGTCACAGTTACCTCGTGTCAAAAAAGACGCGATTTAAATCGTTTTAATTACTATGTGTATTGAAAGCGATAACCTAAGACAACATTAGGTACGTCCTTTTAATGAGACTCCTTCGTGTTTTTGACGTTTGTCCAAACGTCGGTATACCACGGGACGTAAACGGAATGAAATACGATACAAATCTGACATTTTATATTATTATGTTGCATACCTACAACTTTGACGCAAAGACGATTCTTAGACTATAAATTAAATAAAAGTACTTTTCAGGGAGGAACCAATACACAAAAATGTAGCTAAAAAAATTGTACCCTATCTTGGAAATGTCATCGGAGCTCACCGAATACAGTACATATATATATATTTATATTTCAGATTCAGATTCAGGCGTCACTTCGAAAATCCATAATCAACAATAACATATATTTTAAAATATTTCAAACATATATATAATATAGTTAAAATTCCGATAAATTTCCTGCTAAGCCAACATGATGTCATACATGTCATACAATTTTGAAGTTCGATTCTAGGTATACCAAGCATCATCGTACTTGACTTTTTGAGCGTACGGTCGTGCCCATTATTATCGTTAGTGGAAATTATTTCAGCAGGCTACGCGGCGTTTATGATGTCACGTCTGCTTAGCAGGAAATATAGTCACTAGATATATTTAGACAAAGATTTCGAACTGTAAGAAAAAAATTACGATGTTTGTAACATTATGTATCGGTACAGAACCCTTCTTAGTGAGCGAGTCCAACGTGCGCTTGGCAGGTTTTATATATAAGTCAGACTATAATGTAAATAAACTCTTTAAAAGTCTGTCCTCGTATTTGACTCATTTCGGTCAATTTTGCTTCGTGATTGTTAAAATGTGTTACAAAATATTAGTAATTGTATTTAAGGTATGGTTAGAACAACTCTTCATCTTGCATGTATATAGCGTCAAGGTTTTTTTAAAATAGCTTCTAAATTAGTGGTAAATCTACAATAACCAATACAGTTTTTCTAAAATATTACGTTAGATAAGTATCTTCGAGGCACTTCATTTTAAAATCATAGGAGACTTTCCACCAGCTGCGTAACAAATTAAATGTGATACAGCAATCAATCATTTATATATTTCATTTTCATAAATAATAAATACTCTTTAATTTTTCTATGTGTTTCACCTTATCGTAGAATGATTTAAGATTATTTCTTTATTAAATAAACATTTGCATGTATATAACTACTTTACTAATGTAATATTAAAAAATCAATATGCATATATTACTAATCACCATTGAAATATTTAGATTGCCAACTAAAGGATCAAAATTATTTACGTGATCACTAAGCACTACTCGTCGTGTACTACACTACTGTGTTTGTATGGACTTGCACGCAAACATAAAATGTGCCAAAAACAAGCTAGTATATTTTCTGCACGGACTCTTAAACATCGTTCAAACCATAGGCTTATTGAGCGTAGCGAAAAAATCCTACGTCTATTGAACCATAGACGTAGGATTTTTTCGCTGGTTCAAACAAAGGTACGTACGGTCACCGCACCGTCCTGTCAAAAGTGGTCAGTGTTCATTATACATGTACAGCACCCTCTAACAGACACGTCGGAAACTAAATGTCATGCCCTAAAGTAACAACCACCAACATACCAGCCTAAGCTTTTGGAAGTGCTTTAGTTTTAGTGTAGAGGGCGCTTAAAAAAACATACATTCAAATATCAAGACAAATATTCCTAAAATAAATATAAACGTTAAATAATAAATATTTATCATGTTTATTTAATTCAAATATAATGCAAACAAATTTTAATAAATCCATTATATATTTGCATGGTGGAAGGGCATTTTGCGATTGCCCGCCTAGCTAGCTACCACCCTAAAGTAGAAAATCTGTCGCTAAGCACCTAACGATGTGTTCTGGCAGCAGTCCTTAAGACCCAGTGAAATTACAGGCACATGAGACTTAACAACTATGTCTCAAGGTGACGGGCGCAGTGCAAATCGTCACTTGTGATGAAATTCATCTGTTCTAGGCAGAGGTTAGTCCGCTGGCATCGAGCTTGTTCCGTCAAAATAACATAAAAAAAACATATGTTAAACCAGAATTAAAATAAGATAAATTATTAATTTAGTTTAGGACTGGAGAGACCCACATGTACGCTTGTCCAGTGTTTCATATCAGCAGAGTCCAGTCCCACCCGACCTTCGATCAGTTGCAGGTAGTAGTATGGCAGCCCAACCAACGTAATATGCAGTAGCTTGAAGGCAACATGTTTTAAAGTAAATTATCATCTTATTATCCTTATCTCTCCGATGAGATGGTATTTCTCATAATACCTTAAACTCCTTAAAGGATATATTTGTACCTAATAAAGTCGGTACCAGTTGGCTAATACGGACTCTTATGTTATAACCAAGTAAAGTTGGTAGAAATAATGTGGGACTGTTCTTAATCTGTTCCTAATCTCGGAACAGTTTCAAAATAAGTATCTATTTTTTATTTTAAACGTAACTTAGAATTGTTTTATTTTATGTGTTTTTTTTTTTTTGTATTGTTGATAGTTTAGCACTTGACAACAATTTCACCTGATTTTAAGTGATGATGCGGTCGAAGATGTTGTTCAGGCTAACCTAGAATTATAGGCTCTCAAGGACAGTTGCCGGAACACACCGTTTGGTGCTTGGCGACAGATTTTCTACTTGAGGGTGGAAACTAACCTGGTGGGCATTCGAAAAACGCCCTACCACCAAGCTATAACGACTGACATCCTAAGACAACGACCGGGACCGACGGCTTAACGTGCCCTCAGAACCACGGAAGCGCTCAGTAGTAATGTCACATTAGCGGTCACCCATCCAAGTCACGACCGCAGCTCTACTGAGCACTGACTTGCTTTAGAGAACTCGTTAAGCAGTCGTTCTCCGTTGTTGCATTAAGGCTATGTCAGAAGTCTTCGGGCTTCAGCTTTGCAACACAAAAAATCTGCCAAGCACCTTACGGTGGATTCCGGCAGCTGTCCTTGAGAGTCAATTCGCATATTTGTTATATGCGGCCACATCATCACTTACTATCAGGTGAGATTGAGGTCAAAGGCTAGCATATTCAGCAATTAAAAATATTAACGCAGTCATCGACGCCTGGTACAGAGTTAATGGGACCGTGATGCACGCTATTTGTTATATTATACATAATACAAGAAGGAAACCGGAGGAGATTCCGCGGGTAGGCCAGTGAACTACGATTTGATTTAAAAATATTAGTTTTTCTGTACATTTCTACAATGAAACGTTGAAAATCAGAAAGTTTTCATATAGTTCTATTGCGACATATGTGGATTTAGCTTTGTGAGCTCAGTTAACTGAGAGTATCTACTGACCGACGATGTCCAGAAGTAAACATAAGAAAAGTTGGCAGTGTTGAGAATTTTGGCAGTGATGGTGAAGTTGTAGTGACGTGGTTGTGATTTAATGGATTAATAATGGAATAGAAAGCAAGTGATACTGCCGTAGATATGGTGTTTAGTTTGTTTGATTCTCACGCATTTCGGGAAAAAATATTAACGTAATGGCCACATTGGGGTGGGCGCGGAAATGATGCTCATTTCAATAGTAGTTTGTTTGATTTTCGTACTCGCTGCCAGGGAGCTGCTAATTTAGCAGCTGTGTACCCTCTAAGTACTTACATGAATTTCAAAATTATATTACCATCGGAATTTACTTTTTTTTTTATGCCTGACAGGTTAGCCTTTGACCACTATCTCACCTGATGGTAAGTGATGATGTGGTCGAAGATATTGTTCAGGCTAACCTAGAAGTACTGGCTCTCAAGAACAGCTGCCGGAACACACCGTTAGGTGCTTGGCGACAGATTTTCTACTTGAGGGTGGTAGCTAGCCAGGCGGGCATTCGAAAAATGCCCTACCACCATGCAAACTACTTACCTAAATGCTTTATTATAAATTATATTATAATAAAGCAGTTAGGGAGGACTGAAACATCAGAACTGAACAATGCTTACCAATTATTATTATTTTACCATATTATCTTGTTGCTATGCATAAAATAAAAGGTATGTTAATAAATTAACTGTGGGTTGCCGGGCTAGAATGTCTTTCAGTGGGTGTAGGAAGAAGCGACTAAGCATAAGGTACTGGAAGGTGGGCAGTCGCGACTTTTAAGGAACTCCTATCTTATACTGTGATTTCCAAAACGCCTCCCAAACGTGGGGATAATGGCAAAACCCCCTTTCATGGGGGGAATCTGTGTTCAGCAACAATCAGGTTGATACAGAATATAAATAAATATATTCATTTTCTTGGAAATGTACTTTCAGTAAATGGACATCTATATTAATAATGTAATTAATGATAACACTTATTGTGTCAACGTTTCCAAAATGAGCTTTTTGATGTGACGCTAAAGGTGCCGATAGTATTAAGTAAAAAAACATAGTTTGCTAATTTGATATATAATTTGTAATTTCCTAAAATAAAAAAGTCTCTCGTGATAACCCCCATGGGAATCACAGTGTAAAATCGCAGATTTGAGGAGGTGCTGTTGCCTGCCTAAGAATGTGATCATAAATAAATCGTTGTTTATTATCTGTTAATATTAAATCTTAAATGTTATACCTCTTATTTTCTTGTTTGCATTATCGCCAACGTCATCATCTCTACAACATCATTCCTTATTTCTGTGATATCGAGTAGTTGACTCAGTGCCCCTTGATGAGCCTCCGTAGCTGTAGCGCCCAATATTACTACTAATGTAGTACTAATGTAGGTGTAAGCCGAGCCGTGTTAAAAAATAAAAAAAACGCTTTTTTCGATAGTATTAACAAACTTATAATTGAAGCAAAGCGCTCAAAATAAAAATAAATACTTGAAATATGGGTTCCTAATAATTTCTGATATGAAGAAAACAGCGATGCAGCTTGCCATACTTTGTTAAAAAATTAAGAGATTTTGGATCGAAAACTGACATGCGACAAAAAGTGGATCCTTTATAATAATAGACAGCATACAACGTAATGCCTGACCCCAGATGAAACGCCAAAGACGTGCCCTAAAGCGAAGCTTATCCACAGAAAAATTGTATCTAGTTACTATTAGTGGTTAGGGCGTAACTCACAACATCTTCCTGAAATCTGATCAAAAAAATAACAGCAAATATTAACTATGATGACGTACTCGCAGCCAAACTCGTCCGTCCGTTATCTTACCACTTTTATTGCTTCATAATAAAGCTAGACCTCACACTGCTTGTGAAGCAGTTTTAACCCTACAAGAACTGCAGTTAGAAACCCTCCCTCATCCTCCAAACTCGCGAGACTATGCCAAAAGGTCTAGGTGCCACTTATATCGCGATCAGGATAAATTTTCTTCTCATGAAGGTATTAAAAAACCCTTACACAGTTTGTGGAGTCCAGGTCCAAAGGGTTTTATTCCTTAACGTATTACATGGCAGAAATGTATGAACAATGAGGATATATACATCGATTAAATATTTATATGTATACATATTATATACACCTATTGTGATACAAGTGCGGAAGAACGTTATCGTAAACGAGATGACAAAGTTTCAAACCAGTCTCGAGTTTACAGCAACGTTTGTGTGAAAATTAAAAGTTATGTACAAGGAAATAATATAGGTACCTACATAACTCTAGATTGAGCGCTTGCTGCCTCTTCCACTCTTCTCAGATCAATATCCATTTCTAAGTTTGAATCCATCATCGAACACTGAATACACAATGACAAATCACAAATCACATTTAGAAGATTTAGAATGTGAAAATTAGAAGTAAGAAAATACAAAGCAAAATGCCGCTGACTCGTTTGGTTTTCGCGCTCTTATATAGCGCATGCGCGTTTAAATGAATGTACCAAAGAGTATCTAGCAAAGAGTATTAAAAAATGACCTTTATGATTTTATGTAAATATATAATAGAAATAATGTTAGTAATTATGAATTGTAATTATTTTAATAACTGGTATGATGAAACGATATAATAATACTACTGTTAATGTATAAATAATAAGCGTATATTAATAAGACCTTAAAAAATGATACAAGCAAATGCACAAGATGTGCGGGACCATATTCCGACATAGGGAGCAAAAAAAAAGAAGTCGTCATCATTAAAGTATCTTCATACCGAACTCCTTGCGTAGTTGAACATGAATTTAAAAAAAAAAGCAAAATATAAAATACTATATCGTGCATATTACTTTGTAATATCGCACGGTTTTTATACTCGTAGCATGGGCGATTGTTTTGTTTACAGTATGTACAGACCTACTAAGGACACTTTTCTAACAATAAGTAGTGCAAAACATAATTCATCTAATAAAAAAAAATATTAAATGGACATCAAACAGAATAAAAACTACTAACATAGTTAATTTGCAACAAACATCAAGTAAGTAATATAACTTTTTAATAGTGCACACTGGAATTCTTTGCTATTTCTTATTTGGAGCCGAACAAATTCGAGTAAGTTTGCCATTATTCTAATTAGATTTCGACTCTGAAAAAAGAAGTATGATAGTAAGCACGATACCCACTAAAAGTTAGATTGGAAACAGCATTGAGCACACACACAGAAGAAAAAAACGCAAGAGTAAATAGGATGAACCTATAGTGTTCAACATTATTGTTGAACTAGAATAGTATAAGATAAAACTTTATTTTAACTTTTGAACACTAGAATGATTA
Source organism: Plagodis pulveraria (assembly GCA_963890685.1). Taxonomy (NCBI): domain Eukaryota; kingdom Metazoa; phylum Arthropoda; class Insecta; order Lepidoptera; family Geometridae; genus Plagodis; species Plagodis pulveraria. The sequence goes on from OY982951.1 coordinate 11,925,033, forward strand.
TTATTTTGGTTGGAAATGTGAGAATATACAGCGATAAGGCTGCGTATCAACCAAAAACGTGTGAGGAAGATGAGCCGTGTTATTTTTAGGTTAGGGAACAAGCACGAGGCCCACCTGATGTAAAGCGGTAACTTCTGCCTATAACAGATCCATTTTGCAACAAGTGACGAACTTCACTGCGCCTGTCACACTGAGATATACAGTTGTTGAGTCTCTTGTGTCTGTAATTTTACTGGCTCTCAAGGACTGCTATCGGAACACCCTGTAAAGTGCTTTGTGACATGTGTTCTACTTCAGGGTGGGAGCTACCCAGGCGAGCATTCGCAAATTGCCCTCCCACCATGCGGTGAAGCTCAAGCAGACTTTGGGGAGCGCACTATGGATCTGTGACACTGCAGTCCATAGATGTAACCGCACAGCCATCATTGCTTCAAAAACCACCAAGTGTGTGCTAGGATATAAGCCACCAATAGGATCGCTTTATTTTCCTAACCTCGCTGAGCGCATCGAGCTTATTGGTCTAAAAAATTACAACGAGAGGAATAATTATACTCATGTGCGGGATTCTAACGCGCGCCATCCACCCCTATAGCCGGAGTATTCTCTGACCGCTAAGCCACCATGACATATAACTCATAAATCTGATTTGTCCTATCGTATGGGGATGGAGCGACATATATAGTTCAACTGTTTTTAATGTAATCCAATTTTGTAAAGTAAACCGCGGAGCTCTAATTGGAAAAATAAAATATTAAAATCCTACATACTAATATGAGAAAAAAAACTACCGACACACAGCTTTATGAGCTATAGGAACAAAATAATGTGTATACTCTATACGCATGCTGTAAGAAAAAAGCGTTAGAGAAGTTTAATGGTTAAAATTAAATTAATCTCTATTAATGTCCTTGTTCCGGACCATTTGCGCGTCTAGCGCTCGAATCCAGAACGCACCTAACTGTCACATTTTGTAGATTTTGAATTATCAATGATATTGTGAAAACCATGTCCTCTTATGTTGAAACGCTCGTAGCGAAGTTTACTTAGCTGTTCTCAACCGATCAGCAAAGTTAAACAACGTCACGCGTGGTCATGAGTTGGATGGGTGACCGCTAGTGACATTACTAATAAGCGTTTCCGGGCTTCAGAGGACACTTTAAGCCGTCGGTCCCGGTTGTTGTCTTAAGATGGCAGTCGTTATAGCATGGTAGGGCAAGAAAAACAGAAGAAAGGAGTATTCATGCTGGCGTTTGTTTAGAGTTTGCCAGTTTTTCGTAAAATTAAAGATATTCTTAAACGTGATGAAGGAGAATTCTTATTTTCAGATTATGGGTTGAAATAAATGATAATTCGAAAATCTGGCCAAACCCAAAATCATAGATACTAGGTTCTGGGCTATGCATGTAAAATTTCACAGAGTTTGAACAATTGGTATTTAAAATTTGACGGTACTACGTATGGAAAGCTGAAAAAGTTTTTTTTTATGCCTGAAAGGTTAGCCTTTGACCACTATCTCACCTGATGGTAGATGATGATGTGGGCGAAGATGTTGTTCAGGCTAACCTAGAAGTACTGGCTCTCGAGGACAGCTGCCGGAACACACCGTTAGGTGCTTGGCGACAGATTTTCTACTTGAGGGTGGTAGCTAGCCAGGCGGGCATTCGCAAAGTGCCCTACCACCATGCTATAACGACTGCCATTCTTAGACGACTACCGGAACCGACGGCTTAACGTGCCCTCCGAAGCACGGAAACGCTCAGTAGTAATGTCACTAGCGGTCACGGTGTCGTTGCTTAAGTTTGCTGATCGGTTGAGAACAGCTAAGTAAACTTCGCTACGAGCGCGTGAACGTGCACCTAAAGTGCACGTACCGCTTTCTGCTTAATTTCAAACGTAGCGAACATATATTAATAAGTACAGTGAGAGATTTAAGGCTAGGTATAGATAAGAAGTATAGATTTTAGGCTTAAGGACGTACCTGCAAAATTACATCCAGTTTTAACACTGCAGTACACGCGTGGGGCGAATATTCGCCCCAGACCAATTCTTTCATCCATATAGTTTTTAAATATTATTGTTATAGCTATATACACAATATAGCTATAATATGAAGGTTGCAGTTCTTTCGGCTCATGATTATATCTACTAAGGCTATCTCATGTCCTTCCCCGGGTCTCAAACTATTTCCATACCAAATTTCGTCCAGATCGATCCAGTATTTTTTAAGTTCATTAGTCGCATACAAAATACAAATCTTTCATCTTTATAATATTATTATAGATATAGCGCTCGTAGCGAAGTTTTGAAGCGCTCGTAGCAAAGTTTTGAAGCGCTCGTAGCGAAGTTTACTTAGCTGTTCTCAACCGATCAGCAAAGTTAAGCAACGTCGCAAGCGGTCATGAGTTGGATGGGTGACCGCTAGTGACCATACTACTGAGCGTTTCCGTGCTTCGGAGGGCACGTTAAGTCGTCGGTCCCGGTTGTCGTCTTAGGATGGCAGTCGTTATAGCATGGTGGTAGGGCATTTTGCGAATGCCCGCCTGGCTAGCGACCACCCTCAAGTAGAAAATCTGTCGCCAAGCACCTAACGGTGTGTTCCGGCAGCAGTCTTTGAGAGCCAGTGAAATTACAGGCAAATATGTGCAGTTTGTCACTTCTGACTTCTGATGAAACGCATCTGTTATAGGCAGAGGATACCGCTTAACATCAGGGAGGCCTCGTGCTTGTTCCAACACAATAAAATTAAAATTAAAAACTTTAAAATCATAATGTAAAAAAAAAGTGAACGAACTGTCAGTGGGTTGTAAATGGAAAATAGTTCAAAGAAAGAGTAGGTTATGTACCGGGAGATACAGAAGTGTCATCACGGGCGACAGTTTGAATTCTGAGTGTGGCGAGGGATTCAAAGGCACGAGATGCAAAAAACTTTGATCTCAAAGTTTTGCACATACCACAACACATAACTTTTCACTTCAGCAGCGACAACACTTTAGGGATTAAATAATAAACAGGAATACGTTGAAATAACTATACATATATATATGTATATTTATATATGTATACTTATTTAACTCTTTACGCCAGCCACGAAATTTTATTCCCGCTCTTTTATTTAAATTAAGGCGTGTTCGGAAATAGCACCCATGATATTTTATTACTCAAAATATATTACGTAACATTTTTTAAACTAGAATTAAATATTTACAGGTTAAATATCAGTTTTATGTACAGTAAATACTTATTTTCATTTAAATACAATAATAAGTTAATAATTAAAAAAATAACATTTGGAGACATAATTATCTTTTTTGCAAAATTTCTTTAGTTAGTACGAAATGTCGAACATGTTTGTCTTTAAGCTCGAATTCCAAATCGGAACTTCAAAAGGGCTGGTCTTTGTCTCTCTCATTCTAATGGTGGAAAGAGATAGATTGGGAATGTTTCAAATTGTATGATTAATAAAGAAGATATTCACGGCTATAAAAAAAAAAAAAAAAAATTAAAACGTTACTTTGTCTCACTAAGTGAGCGTCTAGAAGCCCGCAGTGCGCATCCAGCATCCCTTCGAAGCTGCCCGCATTACTTGAGAATGATCATATTTACTGCTCAAATGCCGGTTGGATATTACGACTAGGCACCGTCAGTGCTAGCCGATATATTTAGTTAATAATTATGACAACTCACGTTAGTTTTTATGACAGTATAGTAGAACTTGTTCAGGTTGAACTTTTTATACTTTTCCATTAAAGGGCTGTCGTCAAAAGTTCTAATAGTTTTTTTTTTTACAAATTGTAAATTTATTGTATATTCTATGTTACAATCCCTAGTCCCATCTTAGTAAATACGATAGCAGCAACTATAGCTTTTGAATTTTTGTTGCGTTCAGCCATGTTTATAATTTGTTATTCAGTTAACTATTTGATTATTAGGACAAGTTAACTATCAAAGAGTTTATTTTAAGCACACACTAGTATCATAAATGCGAAAGTAATTCAGTATACAGTTTTTAGATATCCGTACCCAAAGGGTAAAAACCGGACCCTTTTACTGAGACTTCGCTGTCCGCCCGTCTGTCACCAGGCTGTATCTCAAGAACGGTGATAGCTAGACAGTTGAAATTTTCACAGATGATGTATTTATATTGCCACTATAACAACAAATACTAAAAATGAATATTAAAGGGGGGCTCCCATACAACCAACTTGATTTTTTTACCGTTTCTTGCTCGATACTAATAACGGTGACAGGTAGACGCTTTAACTATTCACAGAATATTTCGTTTTATGTTCCCTTTAAATATAATTATTTAAAATAAAATAAATAATTAAGGGGGCTCCCATGCAATAAAAGAGGTTTTCGCTTTTTATTTGCTAAAAATAATAATAATGAAAAAGAAATAATGGTACGGAAATCTTCGTGCGCGCGTCCCACTCGCACTCGGCCGTATTTTTTTTTTACTTCTTCATGCTGAAATGGTTAAAGCGAGCATCATTACTTTTCATAATTATCTATGCAGTATAAACCGTGGGATGCAGCTAGTACAAAAAAAAATCATTTATATAAGTGTAATTACTACATAGTGATGAACCATATTCGGTAATTACATCATAAAATTTCCAATTTAATCTATATAAATATAATCACCACTAATTATTATGCTCGTGTAATAACTCACTTTGACCCTAGTTCATTCTAATTTGACAAAAGCTGAGCATAAAAATCCAGTGTTGTTTGTAATGAAAATAATTTGAAACAAATTTTTAAAATGCTATTATATATTTGTATCTATATATCATTTACAACTGTCATAAGCAGGAACGTCAAGTCCCTGCCCTCCGTCACAGAATTGTAGAAAAATGTGTAGGAACTTTTTCCGGTGTTTTGTATATCTATTAGTAGCTTTTACACGCAGCTTTAGCCCCCGTTAATTCAGGTAAAATATTTGTTCAAAATATTCGTTTTTGTCAATAGAGCATTAATCCTGGTTCACATTAAAACAGATCAACATTTTAAGACCCTAAAATATATCCTAAGTTCATGTCCATGGTTCATTGTCATTCAAGTTCTTTATCCTACAAATTATGCCATCGTTCAAATGCTGATTTGAATTATGTTTGCTCACAACAATATTTTGAAGAGCTCCTAGCAGAGCTTGCTTAGTTACTAAGTTAAGCAACATCCGCTGCGATCATGACTTGGATGGGCGACTGTTAGTAGCATCAACTACTAGGCGATTCTGTGCTTCGGAGGGCACGTAAAGCATTGCAAAGCAAGCACTTGTCGACAGATTTTTTAATAATCAGTAAAAATAAAAAATCTGTGGACAAGCTTTTATTCCCGGATAATAAAATATCAAGAAACTTGAACCTCTTTTTCTTTGAAAAATCACAGCACAGTGATGTATTTACATAAATTATGATAAAAAATGTTGGTCCTGCAGTATGACAAGATAACTCGCAAAGAAAATAATAACATACAATAGGACAATATTTATACGGCTTGAATCGTTGAAAAGAAAAATGATCGTGTAATATATTATACCGGTCAACGACCCGCTACGAAAATTCCGTAGCGCTACAAACGTAGCACTGAAATTATCTGAACAAGGCGAGTTTCAGCTACTAACGTAAATTCGTTTTGGAAACCTAACAAACAAGAAGGTGAGGAAATCAAAAGTGGTTGATTTCTTTTTAATATTTATCGTGATACATAATTAAGAGGCATTTTACATTTTAATGCGGTATACGAAGATTTTAAGCGCTTAATTTACTATCATAGGAAATATCTACAAGTTGTTTAATAATTGATAAAAATAGAATAATCTGTTCTCTTTTCAGTTAATGTACCAGATTTACAAACATAACATTAATTATTTTGTAGTGACCAATCTCCCGCACCTTGTTTTACGAATTAAGGTACACATAGCCAACTTCAGAGTTCTATCTCTTGTATAAAGATTCAACAAATTAACTAAAAAAAAAAACTGTGCATCAGGCATATAATCCTGTTGACACATAGTGTACTAAAATATCGATAATTAATCGTCATTGTAGAAAAAAATATAAAGATCTTGCGCCAATTTCCACGAATTATATCAGCAGTTTACCACGCTATATTGCGTTTAATAAAGTGTAATTCCAAACAGATATTATATGAAAAGAAAGTTCATTCTTTAATTAATCTTATCTTTAATAAATTGTGCTATTAACTCTGTTTTGTTAGACAAGAAAAAATATTTAACATAACTCGAAATGCTTATAAATTGAAATGTACAAGCGCGAGGCGATCAGTACCGCGCGAGCGCTCATCGAGGTAGGACCTGTGTTCGTTTTGCCTTGCTCTGACGTCTCGTACGCGGAACGCTTAGACGCAAGTTTATAGTGCGACCACAGAGTTTTGATCATGTCTTTATTTTTTAAGTAACAAACTATACTTTATTTTTGTTGTCCATAATATAAGTATTGTTGTCTTGTTAAGTAACTACATCTTTAGTTTCTGTTCATCCATTGTGTTAAAAAAAGGAAACGTCACAATTATGCAGTCTTATACAGCGTTATTGAAAAAATGCTAACAACCTCAGGGGGTTGACTTCTTCTTTTTGTTCTGCTAGTTTTTATATTATTCTAGTTTAAATTATTAACTCACTATAACTTTTGTTTTAGAAGGATAAGATGACAGGCGAATAATTGATTTCCAATATTTTTGGATGCAGTTAATGTCTATAAGTGAACATAGCGATAACTTCAGCAGGTAAGTTTTGAAGCAGTGATGGCTCAGTGGCATTGGCTATGGACTGCCGCGCAGCAGGTCCATGATTCGAATCCCGCCCAGAGCTTGAGCTTCACCGCATGGTGGAAGGGCATTTTGCGAATGCCCGCCTGGCTAGCGACCACCCTCTAGTAGAAAATCTGTCGCCAAGCACCTAACGGTGACTTCCGGCAGCAGTCCTTGAGAGCCAGTGAAATAACAGACAAAAATGAGACTTAACAGGTATGTCTCAAGGTGATGGGCGCAGTGCAGTTCGTCACTTGTGATGAAATGCATCTGTTATAGGCAGAGGATACCGCTTAACATCAGGTGGGCTACGCGCTTGTACCATCACAATGACATAAAAAAAAAAAAAGTCCGACTTTCATAATCCAAATGGTTTTCAAAAGGATGCATCCTTGCCCATACAAGAAAGAATCCATACTTTTCTGAGATAACGGAAGTATTTTGAATATTTTGATGAAATCTGAAACCAGCACAAATTACATTTTGGCCCCAAAATATTACGTCATTTCATATTAATCTTGGAACTACGTCAACAGTTATAAACCTAGAAAAACGCAATTTTGCATATGTATAAGTCATTTTTCGCTCGATACATTTTGCAACGCAAACACTTACCGAAGCAAATTTGCGTATTAAATAATCTCGTAACTAACTTTAAACTTCTAAACCAAAAAATCTGAAATAATACAAGTGTATAAATTATATGTAAATAATAATATCAAAGAAGGACCAAAGCCGTAGGTGGTATAGTTTTTCAGAAAAAAATATTGCTCTCCAATACAGTTTTCCCGCCAAAGTTCTTAAAACAATTGGGTTGTTTTAATCTTGTTACTTTAAAATATTTGGCGTAAAAATCTGTAACAATTCATGGCTAAAGAACAATATTAAATTATCATATTAAAAGAAGAATCAAAGTTCTAGGTGAGTCTAGTTACGAAAAAATAAAAATAGCAATTAAATTACTATTTCCCACCATTTTTGTCGTGTGTTCAAACCCTATTTCCAGTATTTTTTTCTATAAAAGGTGTATTATCATTTATTTTCCATAGAAGAAATAGTTAGCATAAGAGTATATAGTGAGGATTGCATTGGTACCAAGAAGTATATATGTTGATTATAGATTGCATCAAAGATATTCGATTTAAAAACAAAAAGCCTCAAAATGTGTAAATATATATTTACATTTCGCTGTTTGGTCTACTCAAACTAAATGGATGAAAATGTTATTTTTTTAAAGGTATAGGTGATATATTGTGGTACGGGAATATGAGGGTGACATGTTTAAGTAATGGAAAACCAAAAACGTCATGGGACGTTTGTGGTTGGTACTGAGTTGTTTTCCGGATGCACAGAAAAATAAACCTCAGTCCTATGCATGGTCATTATGGCAGACAGTGTTAACGACTGGATATGGATATTGTGTAGAGTGTGAACGAGGAAAATAGCAATTTTTGGAAAATTTAAAAGAAAGAGCTTTTAGTCCGCAGCTTTTAATCAATGCCGTTACGTCAAATATTTATATAATTTTAAGCCGTATAATTATTTAATTATTTAAGTTTATTGTTACAATAAATGATTCAAACATATCTATTTTTTATTCATCAAGGATGGAATGTAAATATACGATTCACGATGTAGGTTGACTATTTAATGTACATGCCTACTTCTTTTCTATAACATTAGCAAGTAATCGACAAGAAATTGATTATTTACTCATGCCAATCACACAATTTTTTAAATTCGCAACTTACATTTCTTTATTAATGAGTGCTAGTATCAAAATATGTTACTCACAGTCACGCTATTCCGTCGTCACTTCTTTCGCTTGTGTATGCGATGCGCTGGCATTTACCTAAACTTCAGTAGCGTGATTTTGTGAAATGGCTCTTAACAGGAAAACCCTGAATTGAATTGTAAGACAGTGAAGATGAAAATTTAATCACTTATATAACATTGCTGTATATTAATATTGAAGATTATGGTATGCTTTTTAGTGTTGGAATTTGGTCTTTTTTCATATGTCATCTTATAAGTGATGCCGAACTCTCAGAAGATCATTCACTCGTCTAAAATACTGTACAGCAACAAGAGTTGCAATTACCATTAAATTATCCACCAATCGTATATCATCATCATCAGCCAGAAGATGTCCACTGTTGAACAAAAGCCTCCCCCATAGAAAACCACAAAGAACGGCTATAAGCCGCTTGAAATCATTGGCTACCCGCGACTTTTACGATGTCGTCAGTCCATCTAGTGGGTCGTGTATAACCGCATGCAAATGCTTAATCAGTTAAATAACTATAGTTTAAAAACTGCTTAACCAATTAAAATTATTAGTTAGTGCTTAACCAATTGAAATTTCACTTTGGAGATAAATTTTACAAAAACAAACAGTTCATAATTCGCAGAGTAATCGAGTAACATAAAAACATATAACTAAAGCAAATTATACAGTCAAATTGAGATCCTCCTACTTTTTTGGAAGTCGGTTAAAAATGAAACCATAATTTGCTCACCCGATGGTGATAAAATTTGACATAATTACAGAGTTTCTTGTATGGGGCAAAACCACTATGATACTATTAGCTTTCAGATTCTCTTCTGAATATTACCAGAAAACAAAAATAACTGACATTATGTCATATGCAATAGGAAAAAACTTACATTACTAATACCTAGATACGAGTATACACAACACACTGAATAACAAGGTATTCGAATAATAATAAAGAAAGACTTGTTAGAGAAACCTTTTAAAATTTACTTGTTACAGGTAAGAAGGGTAAACATATTTAAGATTTGGCTGAGTTAATTTGTTTAACGTCAACATATGAGGTCGTAGCTATAAACCCTCCTTCGTTCAACTCATAATACCTCTTCCCCTATAAAATCCAAAAACTCATCGCACGCAACACGTCGTACAACCTTAAACTTAATTCAATTAAGGCGTGCACACGCCACACCGGCAAAAACATCTTTTGACAGCGGCTTCGAGAGCTTATGCGAAAATTTATAGAAAATTGCAGGGCATGACTGCGCCCAATGGATTCAACACAGTACAACCCTATAGGGTTGCGCGGGGGGTGTATATTTAGAAAAGCTTCAAGCCGGCTGCCGGCAGTCCAGGCTTAGCAACCGCGCGGAGCGCACGCGTCTCGTGTTCCCAACTTCACGATCCCGATATTAACATAAACTCGATTCTGTTAAGGATAATACAGTGTTCTGTGTATAGAACAGGATTTTATAAGTACGTGCCATTGGATGTCCTGTGAACTTTTTCTGTGACCGATGAGTTTAACTGCTTTTCCGTGAATGAACACTTTTGAGAATCTGCTGGCTTTTCTTGTTTGGATTTAAGGTTGGTACTTTGTATTTGTTTGCTTACAATAATATATACTCATGATGTTAAAAAAATTTTATTGCTCCTAAAATTAATGTATTTAAATTGATTATAAAGGGATTAGATATTACTAGTATGTGTATATTTTTTTGTAAATTGTTAATATTTTGAGTAAAAGGTAAGGAAAAGGTACTTTGATCTTAAGTTGATATATAGCTATCAAAATGAGATTATTATATTTTTAGAAACAATTAAATAGTTATTTTAAGAATACAAACATAAGGAGTAGTTGTAGGTTAATTAATAATAATAACATCGATATATTTTTTCGATGTAATTTCACAACATCACGTTTACACTCTATCACTCTAATAGTGTGTATGCAAGTATGTGTGATTTTCTTTACTCCACGATGAATGAATTTGGATAAGTCATACACAATATATTTTAGATCCTAAATGAGGCCGTTACCGCTAAGTAGTCGTTACTGAAGAAGCACGGTATAAACAAAATTCACGCGGACAAACCCGCTGGTAGAATCTGGTTATAAAGATTAAAGGTAGAATGACCTACGAAAAATATTTTTATTTGAGTAGAGTAGTCTTATTGAACATTTTGTTAAACTTGGTAAATACTGGCTTTAAATTTTCTATTTATTACGAACCTATTCTAAATCCAAGCGCATAGGATCAACGCCTTATATTCCCGTTTTAAGTTGTTTTTTTTATTCTTGAGATGGCGCGATATAGATATACTCAACGAGGGTGAAGCCAAAAGCAAAATGTAGTAATTTCCATATAAATTTACATATATTTTTTTTATTTCTGGATAGATTATAATTTAAAAAATTATGCAGATAATTGACTAGTCTTTTTTATTAAGTTAATTTTTTCTAGGGCAATCAGGGATATTTTATGAGTTATGAGCCTTCAGAGTGACCACGTTCCAATTTGTAATATCGTCAAGTTATTCAATTTTCGTAATACAATTAAACTAATACAATTATGCAAAATACTATTAAAACTGATCCTGCGTCTGTTCATATTTATAAATCGTTTTAAAATTTATTTAATAGTTGAGGATATAGAAAATGAATCCAGGGTTAATATATATTTAGTCATTTTTCTTAATCTTATATTATTCACGCCAGATGGATAAAAATTAATAAATAGATTAAATTTCAAAATAAATAATGGTATGATTTTATTAGGTATCTTGTTTAAAATACCGGAATAAAATCTGGTATTTACAGCTACAAAGCCATGGCTCTTAGTGTCTGCATGGTGTTAGCCTTTTTTTTTAACGGTAACCTAGCTATAACTACCAGTATAGAGTACAAAATAGTCGCTTAACATTTAACATCATCATCTGGCAGTTGTTTCACGACCGATTTCTAGGCCGATATAAATAATTTTAACTTAAAAAACTATCGTTTGTTGTATACATATTAATTTGTTAGGTTTTTCTCCTTATATTCTTTCCGGTTAAATATACCGTGAATCCTAGGCGATTCCATATAAGGTAATATTTTTGGCTGATTATCACTTACCAGCATTACCAACATGTCAAATGATTATAAGTAGTACACTTGGTATAATAAAAAAAACCGTAGAGTGTAGCTACGGGCGGGTAAGCTAATTCTATCTATACATAATATGTTTGAGATAATATCGTGTATCCATTAAATTTAATAAATATTATAAGTGAGACGATTATTATAATTTTGATAATAAACCGTTTACCGGCGAACGGCTACTTAACATTAAATTATGAACGCAATTTAAGCGGGATTAGTATTTATAAATGTTATTTAAAGTTAAATATTTTAGTAGTTTGTAAGAGATTATAATGAAATAAACTCATTAAAGTATCGTTGTAAAGAAAAGTTTTATAGATTACATTATTTCAGTTGACACAAATATAATCATTTATCATCTATACGATTTTACGATCATAATTTATCTCTAAAATTGTTTTATATCCGTATCAGAAAAATATTTTAGTAGCCTGAAATTCTACTATTCATCATAAAACTAAGTAAATTTAAAGTTCTCAAGTGTAAATTAAATGACGACCAATCTGCTTAAAATTGGCAATTTCACAGTTTAATTAAATGTTTAGATTATAATTTTAAAGTTACCAAAGTGTTAATTTGTACATATTTTTTTTTGTAACTTCTTTATAGTTTCTGAGAACAGAAACATAAAAGAATTACGGTCACTAATATGTATAATATATTTAATTATAAAGGATCCAAAGTAAGACGTTCTCACTTGTTGGTCCAGTGCGAGATGTTGTCTTGTACTAAAAATAAAAAAATAAATGTCACTTAAACGTCAAACTATAGAGGATTCAACACGCAACAAAACGTGTTTAGTACGTTGTTTTTTGTCTTTGCTCAATCTTCTAAAATGTAATACATAGAAGCAAATACATAGTTAAACAAAACAAAAAACCTGCGTCCCAAACAAAAAAGAAGTGCGAATAAGACTCCCGCTAGTAAACTTAAACTGTAAAAAAAAAACAAAGATTATTTTACTGTTTCTTGGTGCGGAACTCTCGGTCTGCAAGTTTGATTCTAACATATCCAGTTTTGTTTTACTTATAAATATTTCTTCACTTACGAGTAAAACACAAACATTAAAACTAACGAATAAAAACGTTCTCAAACGGCATAAACTTTATATTCGTTATTAATGGAATATTAATTTCTATCATCTCGAGAGTATCAGATTAATTGCCAGATTAATTTTACTACATGTTCTTATAGGCCCAATTCACATCTAAACGAAAATCACTAATTTCATTGCGTATGTATAAATTAAAGTTTATAGAACTTTGGAGATAACATACGGCACTGTCTTGCTCATTACGCATTCAATCGGGTAGATAAGAATTTGATACACTGTATACGTTTGACTTTAATTTATGATGTCTATAAACTGTTCAGACTTCTCGTTGATGATATATTGCCTTTTGCAGATAAAGCTTCAAGTATCTTTTTCTCGTAACTTCGGTTATCATTTTCCCCGTTCTGACTAAGTTATCTTTGTTTTTGATATTCTTACGTGTTTGGTATTAACAGTAACTATGACTAATTTTTATCACTTATAAATAGAATTATCTCTGAAGTAGACCGAATTAGACTACAAAGATGTATTTAACTAAGTTATTGTCAAATAGTTATCAAAAATGAAAGTTTGGTCAACATTACGCTACTTTGCTTTTAACATGTTGGTTACCAGAAAAAAATAATTATGTAGGTATATTTGTTACCGAATTTTATTTGATTCCGATACTTAAGGTTGTGTTATAGGTTGTCTTATTTCCACCTGGACTCGTCAACCCTTGCCAAAATCTAAATTCATCTAGAGTGATTTTGGTAAGTCGCGTGCACAATGCCCCATTAGGTGTCGGGCTAGAAATATTGATATTTTCATGTGGGAGTCGTAAGAGGTGACTAAGCGACCAGAACTGGGGCAGCAGCATTCTAAAAAACTGTCATCTTACACTGCCATGCCCAAGACACTTGGCATACATGGTTGTTATGGCAAACCCCCTCTAATGGGAGAGGTTTTCGTTCAACGATTGATATTTTCAAGCCTTAACACACCTTAGCTCCATATATCTACTGTGCCGTAAGCGCGAAAAGTACGAGTAGATTAGTGGGGACACTTGCTTCCTGGCGAAGGACAAGCATATCGGTATGATATTTTATGAAGCAATGACATACGAGGGATAATATAGGAATGGACTGCCACCGTGCCGCATGACCCACAGCCGGCTTGAGCTTCACCACATGGTACAAAGGGCGTTGTGCGAATGCTCGCCTGATTCTTAACAGAAAATCTGTCACCGGGCACCTAACAGTGCGTTCCGGAAGCAGCTCTTGAGAACCAGTAAATAAAATTGCAGGCATAGGAGACTTAACAAACTGTATGTGTCAGGGTGACGGGCGCAGTGCATCTGTTGTTTACAGAGGTTACCGCTTAACATGAAGTGGGCACCCTGCGTGTTCATAATCTCAGAAGAAATGTCAGGCAGGTGTAGAATTTGTGATACAAATAACGGCTTAAATACACAAGTGATTTAAGTATCCATTCAACCAAAATTTGTACGAAAAACTGAAACGCTTTATTTATAAGATTTGCTCTATATTATCATTAATTAAATACTACTTGTAACATACATTATGTGAAAATTCAAACCAGCCATATAAAACGGTTGAAAATGTACAGCCTCAAAAGAATACGGACCGATTTCCTCATTTCTTTGGTACGGAACCCTTAAGACGTTACCGAAGCGAATAGAACCTCATCGAATACCCATGTTATATTTTTTCAAAGTTAAAGACATACGATTATAACAAAAGATAAGTATAAATAAGAATGGACCGAGTTATTCGATATCCGGATGTAAGATGAGACTTCCTATCTATTCAGATATTAAATGCAGTTTCATACTATGATTTATACTAGTAAGGTAGCATAAACATTTCTTAGAAAATACATCAAGTATCAACGGTTTTTAACAGTCATATTTTGAATCGTATTACAATAAAGAACATACTTACCTTTTGAATGTATGAACTCGAGGTCTTGAGTTTGATGCTAGGACCGTAATAAAACTCATTCATTTATCAGAGTTTAAAACTATGCCCGATAGATGACGTTGTATAACACGGGGCCTAATAACGTAAAGGTGTTTGTTTATAAATAAGGGTCGTCTATACATCTCTGTACCCCGAAGCATGCATGCAAGGCAATTTCAATGTAAGTGGGGTGTAGCAGGACATTGGGCACACATGAGTTACTTACGATGTAAATGCAGTGATTAGTGATTATAAAAGGCAAAATTCTCAAGCAAGGCATACGTTAAGAAGATGTCTGGCCATAACACTGAAGACAACTTTTTTACAGTGATATTTTTGTCTTGAGTTTTATAAGCGAATATTTTGTTATTATATTTTCCTTTGTGTTGTTAGAGGAGCCTTATATGTGAAACAAGGGTATGAGGATGATAATACAGTAAGATGAAGTTGATCACGGAATTAGAGGCCGAATGATACGAATACCGATTTGAAAATGTTGATTTCGGGGGACATATCAGGAATCGACTAAGTACTATTTAAATAGCATAGACACATTAACATCTTTTTCCAACCAAAATAATTTATAATTTTGGTTGGAAAACAAACAGAAAACATTCCTTTCTTCTAGACATGTTCTATTAACGTACATATTAATATATGTGCAAAATAATACAAACTAAGCACAACACTACAGCAACTACTTCGAAAGCATTTAGTCAACCCCAAGGCTATTTGCTCACAGGGATTCCAAATGCTTCAGCCCACTACCAGTTGGCAGCGTACCCAGCATGCTGGCAACATTGCCTGATTGGATTGCAATGCTTATTCGTTGAGCCAAATTAGTGCCAGCATTTTTAGCACGAGTCGGATCGACCAAGTGAACCAGTGTTTCAATTACTTTATCGCCATCGATGACAATTGGTAGGTTTTGT
Source organism: Plagodis pulveraria (assembly GCA_963890685.1). NCBI lineage: Eukaryota > Metazoa > Arthropoda > Insecta > Lepidoptera > Geometridae > Plagodis > Plagodis pulveraria. The sequence goes on from OY982951.1 coordinate 11,940,673, forward strand.
TCCAAAGATATCATTTTTATCTTTTGTATTTTTGTCTCTTTGAGGGTAAATATAATGTCTAAATTTGACTGCTTATAATTTGGGCTGTAATGGGTATAAAATTATTCATTCCTGCTGTCCATCCCAAATGTAGGCAAGGACAACGGGGATACCTTTGTCAAAATAAATTAGCCGTACCTAAAGGTCATTTTTATTTTTACCTTTTCCTTTTATGTTGTGTCTCGGTATTTCATGATTTCATAAAATTATTTCATTCTATTGTCGATCATGTATACAATGCTAGAAAAGTCGTCTCTTTTTGTGATTTCATTTTTATTAATATTGAATACGGTATTACAAATTCCTTGTATTTAAACAATGGCCGTGATATATAGGCCAATTTTGTGTACGGGATGTTTATAAAAATATATTTTGTCGATGTGATGCTTCTTAAAAGCCAGCCTATATATAATAATAACCAATATTTTAAAAAGTATTTCAGAAAACTATATACACTTGAAATATTTACAAATGTATCTAGTGACAATTCCGCCTCATTTTCCTGTATAAACGCCACGTAGCCAAACCGGAAGAACTTTCGACGCTCTTCGATTCTACACGAAGCATCGTCAGGAGGTCTTGACTATTTAAGCGTACGATCGAGATATTTTTCTCGCTATCGAAAGCTGACCTTTTAAAAATAAAAAAAACACGAATTGAGATACTTCTCTTTTTGAAGTCGGTTGAAATGGTCAAAAACAGAATATTTATTATATTTACATGGTAAGTACATTTACAACGAGTAGTTGTAAATGTACTTAGTAGTCACGTCTGTGCGCAGTAACACTAACGCATAGACGTGAGCAGTAGCATACTGCCCCTTGGGCGCATAATTTTTCCTTTAGATTTTACGGTGTAGTATAGTTACCGAACAGCGAATTATTAAGTCAGGATGTGTGATCACTGATCAAAAATGTTTAATATAAAAATAAAGGACTTGACCTTTACATGAACGAGAAATTATTTTTAAAGGTGTAAGAAGCCCTAAATAGGACGGTCTAACCATAGACAGTTTAATTTATGTAGCGGTCGATAACCTCGGTCATATTTATAAGTATAACATAATCCATTGATCACAAGCCCAAATTTAATGTAAGCACTACAAACAAAAACGTATTTTCATGGAAGATGTCCACTCTAACATTGATATTGTTTCATTTACGCCTGCGAGTCTAATAAGCTAACAAAATTACAGCAAAAGGAAATGTTTTAACTACGAGTGCGATTCGAATCCGCTACTTCACGTCGATATAGCCGGGACATGCTCTGCCATTTGAGCTATTGTAGTGAATAAGCAAAAGGATCAAAAAGATACATTTCAGCTATGAACGGCGCAAATAACGGCTAGGTATTTTAGTCATATGCATCCATGGCTCTTTTTGTGACTCTTACAAGGTACCTACCTACCTGGTTTGGTCTAACCAACTATCAGTCTTCTGGTGTGGTGTGGTGCTATTCGAAAATGTTCTTTCCCCACCGGTTATTGAATAGTGGAGCAATGTGGCTTACATGGTTACTCTCTAAGTCTGCATTGAGAGCTATGTCAATGGCTTTGGTTCTTCGGAGAGTTTTATCATTTACGTATAATAAGAAGGCAGGCCTACTTATAGTTACGACATATTTTGTATTATAGCGAGTCTTGCAATAACTGTATTTATCTACTGTGATGTTTTGCATTTATAGTAAATTATTTTGTTATCAAAGAAGCTCAGAGTCGATCAATGAGCTATGAAGAGTTTTCTCGGAGTTTCTTTGCGCGATAAAAATCCAGAACGTGGATATTCGCTAAAGAACCAAAGACACCGACATAGCTATATAATTTGCGATACTGTCAGTTTCGTGATGTCAAAGTGAAACTGACTAAAGCAAACACGAAAAACAAATATGGGTAGATGAAGGCAGTATCAACCCGGACTCAAGATGGATTCCTACTTTCACTTTTTGTTATTTGACCACAATTATAATGGAATAAAATCGACAAAGCTAGGTTGGTACCGATTATACCTGAAAGTGTCGTTTAAGCACAGCATACTCAGGCGCAAACTAGCTGCATGTTCTGCTATGTTAGCTTACACTGAGTTATGACCGTTCATGTGTCGGATTGCGGTATTGCGTCATCGCGCCCGTTATGAATGACTTATCATCAGAGAGTCCATTCCCACCTTAAATTAAGATAGACCGAAAGAAGAGTTTAAAAGAAGGTGAAACCATTTAGTAAAATGTTGGTTGCTTGGGTCCGTGGAATTCGAGCCATATATGAAATGGATCCTAGGATATCTCCGAGAGATCTTTTTAAAAAAAATGATATTTTATCTTTACCAAGTCTGTATATATTTGAAAATATTATGTACGTTCGTAAAAATATTAGTAAATTTAAATTAAACAGTGACAATCGCGATAACCACACTAGGAATAAATATAAAATAGCGGTACCAGGTTTTAGATTGGCAAAGACTAATAAAAGATCCTTCTTAGGTAATTGTGTACGGTTTCATAATAAAGTTCCAAACATATTACAACGCTCACAGAAGGGAAACTCAAGTTGCACGTGAAAAACATTGATTAAAAAATCCTACTACACACTTTGTGATTACTTAAACGACAAAAATGCCTGGGCAATTTTGTCGTTTAAGTGATCTTCTCTGCCAAGCTATCGCCTGTCACCTGCGTAATTAAAACCAATACTGCTATATTGTATTATATATTAAGCATGTAACACATTGTTAAAAAAAAATTATAATTGTTAAATATTGTTACACGACGTTTAAAAGAATGGCCTCCAGTTTCTTGCCCGTTCTTCTCGCAGTGGCTCTATATATATTTTTTTTGCTGAACGTGGTAGTACATTGTAGAATATTTCACTACAAAAATTTGTAATTGACCTTCATAAGATCGTCGTAGACGCCAAAATTTAATAAATAATTTTGACTTTGGCTTTGGTTCAGATACATTATACAAAAACAGTAGTTTTAAAAGTCCTGCAACTAAATTCAAGATATTAAAATATGTACCTATTAATATAAAAGGGATAAAAATAAAAATATTATTCGCCTATGTTTAATAGGATTACAATTTTATTCCTTGCCAATATTCCGCTCTTAAGCTTTTTAAAATAGTTCCAAGATATATTGTTAGTTTCCCGGTCAGTGTGTACCAGATCAGGCATGTCTGGAATTTCCCCTTCGCTAACGTTACTCTTCGAGAAATCCTTTTGAACGGGAGCCAATATAAATACATTTTATGAAGAAATTAGACGTAAGTAGCAAGACTTAAATTTCATCGCTTTTCTGAAAGAAAAATAATCTTTTGGTCTCTTAAACCAACGAAGCGCCAGTAAGAATAAGCTTGGATAAAAACTAAAATATTCAAAACTAGTAATATTTTCTCGATCGTGCGCTCGTAGAGTCAAGACCTCCTAGGATGCTTCGTGTAGAAGCGAAACGCGTCAAAAATTCTTCCGATTTGGCTACGTGGCGTTTGTGACGTCACGTCGGCTTAACAGGAAAATTTGGCGGAATTGTCACTAGATATATTTTTGTATTTTTTAAGTGTTTTATTAAAATATTAAGTTGATGTTTTCATAAAATATTTTAAAAATATTTGTTATTATTAAATATGGATTTCCGCAAAGTAACGCCTGGATCTATTTATTAAATTTGATAAATTTCACTCATATTTTGCAAAACATATACACACATAAGTCTTCCTTATAATTTTTTACAAAGCCAACATTCATTGAATGATGCATCTAAAAAGTAATAGCCTAAATGAAACTCGATTACTATTTCATTAAAAGTCTTTAAAGTATGAATTGACTTAGGTATATTAAAAATTGATACAGCATTTTAGTTAAAGCCTCTTAAAGTGGCTTAACCCTTGTCGAATGTTTTTAATTAAAAACACGTTAAATCTAAAGTTCAACATCATAGTAATCGTTTTACTTTGAATTCGCAACATCAACTAGTTAATTAACTCTCCACAGTTCATTAACGTTTTAATGTTTGTTAACTTATCGATGAAGTTTTCACCAACATTCGTTCCAGATTCGAAAATTTTAATTGAAAAACTAGTTGTAAGTTGACTTTAGGTGCCGCTCCGCTCAACACAGAAAGCGCTGTCAGAGTTCTTACTGGGAACTGAGTATTTAGTAATCCTTCAGCCTGTTGTAGATATATGTACGACTCAAGAGAGTAGTGTAAGATTAAAGTGAATGATAATTTAATAAAATCGATTTTGTAGGTACTTCGAGCTTGCGTTTTTGACTTATGTCTCAGAAAAATTGTTAAAAGGAGTTTTATTTATGTGATTTCTGCCTTGCCGTTAACCATATCAAATAAATTTAACACTATCTCGCCTGTTTGTAAATTATGGTGTGGAAGTCAAGGCCAATTTAGGGATATAAAAAAAATACTTAATAAAAACATGTAGAGATACATAAAGAAGGAATTATGAAAGTATTTATTGCCATAGACAGCATCTATTTACAAACTGTACCTACTGTCTGCAGCTACATCTACCATATGTAATCTGTACCGTACGTAATGTATTGCACGTTTCCTTAGTTTAAAACAAAAACACATCAAATTTCTTATAACAAATTTAACATCGCAAAAATTATCTCTTAAAGTAGTACCTAAGTGCCTACCTAAAAGTGTACAGCAAATGCTACCTGATGCGTGAACTTGCGCATATACACAAATTCAAACCTTCAGTTTATTGAATAACATAGGGACATATAATTTACGTGACATGGTCACAACACATGCCAACATAATAATAAAATTTCCTTTCGTCAAATGAAGGGAACCAACCGCGATAGTAATCTAATTAGCCCTCCTAATAAATATTTATCATTCTAATACCAGACATGTGTAGGGTAATAATACTTCCTACTACCAATAAACCGTGGTAAGATGGTTTATAAGTGTACCATTACCACCAATTAGACAAGCGCGCGGCGGACTTTGATGGCCACCCGGTTGTAAACAGAAAATTGATCTACCGACCGCCCTGGTCGATATCATGTCGCATCTCATCCGATCTTTCGATGGAGTATGATGGAAAATATTAAGTAGCAATATACTGGAATGAATGTCGTAAAACAGGTTAAAATTTAATGGCTGGACAGGCTCATTTTTGTCCAGACTGGATATCGGTAATGGATTTGATTGGACGGTGAGATAATGTGTTTATGTTTCCGTAAAATAATTTCTAAATCAAGACGAAGTCGGATATTATGTTACTTTAATATTTACTTGAGAAGAAACAAATAGTATGTTACTCAATAACCTGAAAATAAAAACATTTTTTTTTTCAAGAAAATATATTTTTTACCATTCCACGCATGACGTTATTTTTAGATTTAGGTAACAATATTGTTACGGGCTTAGTCAGGAACATAAAAAAGTCGCCGGTTTCAAATTACTCAAGTTTTTTGTTAATTAATTTGAGATTACAATACGCAATGAAAATAAACACGCAGTAGTCAAGTATTACAATTATGGGGAATTAAATATTATATGAAAGGAGTACATCATTCCGATTTCGGGCTTATGGTGACTTCCTTCTAAATGACAATATATCCTCATGAATCATGAGTCAAGGCCTGCACAAATCAACGCGTTCAACTGCCTCCACGGTGTCATTCATGTCATGTCGCGATCAGTTTATTTTTACTATTAGTTTTAAATGTTCTTTGTGCATATTGCTATAGGGTCTGCTCGAATAAAAAGCTCAATATATGCTAAAAATATTGAAAAGAGCACTAGATTGAACGCTACCGAAGACGCAGCTAAACGCGTTGGTTTAGGCGTAGCTTTAGAATATTGAATTGTCAGATTGTCCAAGTTTCAAAATTCTAAATTGATAGTTTGCCGTAACACGTAAATTTAAATTTTATTTAAAATAAGAAATAATATACTTCCAATTATTGTAGTAAATATTGCCAGTGTACTTATTGTACATCTTTTATTCATTAATTAAAAATGAGATAACATAATGTTGTCTTAGGGTTTCGCGATATCTTTATCATTAATATAATATATTAATAAATCACGTATATTTATCATTATTTTTGTACAAAAATAATGATAAATATACGCGATTTAAACCGTTTAAAGTTGTTTAATTACTATGAGTATAATAATCATTATTTTTGTACAAAAATAATGATAAATATACGCGATTTAAACCGTTTATAGTTGTTTAATTACTATGAGATTACATGTCAACTATGAAGGACCATCCCATACCCATTTTGATAATAACATACGTTTGGTTTGATAGCATATAGCTAAAATCCAAGTTACTTATTCCGTTATGGTAACCTTATTACTATTACTAATGCTTCATAGTCTAAATAAAAGGTAAAGAAGTGCAGTTAAACTTGCAGTGATAGAGTTAGCGATCCGAACTGAGACCTAGGATTTAAGACTAGAGTTCTGAGCGCAGCTTGCATTATAGCTGCATTTAAGCTCGCTCATGATGAAGACAGCTATATATAGACCTTACAAAAAACCAAGACTGTTAGAAACAGCATTTAATTGTTAAAAGTATTTACCTACTTGTTAATTTATATGTAGGCAATTTAGCAGAGAAAATTTTATAAACAAAATTGTCCTCTTTCCTCTTAATCAACATAACTGTCGCCTTTGACCTATATTTTTGAACATAACATAAAGTATATTAATATATACATAAAGACTTATTTCTATACTTACTCATATAAGTATGCCTTTATTAACAGAATACTACGAACTATATACAACACAACAGCTACTGCAATTAAAGCATTTAGATCCCTATAAGCCATTGCAGACTCATAGGCAGTCCAAATGCTCTAATATAATATTGCACAAATTAATATGAAATAAAATATACAATACATAATTTTCCTAGTTTAAATAGCAGTCGTCAATGGCCTCCTACATCTTCTACCTTTACCTTTTTTGTAGAAATTTCGTCCAAAACGAATAACTTTTGACTTAATATTCAAATCACTTTTCAATTACAACCGAAAGCAGAATCAATGAAGTTGCATCCAAGAGCCTTCACATGACAAAATTTTAAGGTGTTTTTCTTTGACATGCATTGTGATATTGTCACCCACGTGGTTTCAAAACCACTATTACTCCGGCCTTTAAATTTCTAAATTAACATGGCGCGTCTATGCCCGTCCAAAGAAATCAAATCAGAGTTCATCAGAGCCAGTAATTAAATCCATAATTAACGGACAATTTGTTCGTGCTTCATCAACAAATTTATAGGCATCAATATCACTCCAATTAGAGCACAATAAAATTTTGTGGTAAATTTGAAATCACTTGCTTAGAAACGTGTTTTGGTATAGAAAATACGAGTATAACTACAAATTGATTGAAACGATCGTTCTTCTGTTTTATGATATTCCTTAATGTTTAAATCAAAATGTTTATGCCTTGCTACAAACTTTGAAATTGTTTCGTTAATTGATCGTGTACCAACCAAGGCATGATTACTAATAATAATAGTTGCAATTACTGAGCAAACAGTTTGCGGGTTTGCAACATTTCATAATAGAAATGAATCATCTATATATTATCTATAATTACTATATCTATATTAATCTATATCTTATATAATTAAGAGGAAATAATTGTTTTTGTGTGAAATTTTTTTTCACCATTACTTAATTACAATTACACAACAAATATTTTTTAAAAATATTTTATGAAAACATCAAATTAATATTTTAATAAAACACTTAAAAAATACAAAAATATATCTAGTGACAATTCCGCCTGATTTTCCTGTTAAGCCGACGTGACGTCACAAACGCCACGATCACAGCGCACGATCGAGAAACTTTCTTGATCGTGCGCTCGTAGAGTCAAAACCTCCTGAGGATGCTTCGTGTAGAACCGAAACGCGTCGAAAATCCTTCCGGTTTGGCTGCGTGGCGTTTGTGACGTCACGTCGGCTTAACAGGAAAATTAGGCGGAATTGTCTCTAGATATATTTTTGTATTTATTAAGTGTTTTATTAAAATATTAATATGATGTTTTCATAAAATATTTTAAAAATATTTGTTATTATTAATATTAACTTTCATGAAAGCATTCAACTCAGTGCCAACAAGGAGTGAAGCATCAGAGTATTTCTAGCATTCACGCAAATATAGTTACGGATAGTTGATTGTGATTATTTCCAAAACCCACAAACATTTCCTCTATTATTCGTTTATCCTACAATTCCCGAAGGTTACGACTCACAACTAGAGCAAACTGGCTCCAAACCCTCAGGCTATAACCACCAGGTGTGGTTAAAATAAATAGCCCGTATTTCGGTACACAGAACGTTATACCTATTTATTATATTTTTTCCATTAATTGGAACGTCAGAATTGTAGCTCAATATTTTTTCATTATACCTTCGAAGTAATCTATGACTCATTGCCCGAAGCTACATTTGCGTGGATTACCTCCTAACGTTCTTTTTTCGTGGAATAATCACAGGTTACCATCATTTAATAACACTTTGATTTATACAGAACTGTTCTAGATTGCACACGAGTATGAGATGTTTGATTAATCGCTTTTAGATCGTGGAATTTTCTTACGTAATATACCTCCGTTCAATATTTATCTGCAGTATATTTATAATAAAAGCCAGCCAACTGCGAGTTACTCTCACACTCCGAGAGTTCCATACCAATACAAAATGTACCATGAAATCATTATTCTTTATTTCTAACATTTTGGCATCAACGATTGATAAGCGAATAAGCTTTCTTATGATTAATGTTAACATACAGTTAGAGATCTTTAGCTGGAGTCCGTACTGCACTTCGTTGGTTTTTGTTTTTAGTTATAGGTTTGTTATCTTACAAAGTATGACGTTTGTGTGACTGTTTCTACGATAGAATTAAATCAAAAAACAAACGTTTAATACTGCACTTTTTTTATGAAGGCTTGCTTTTATTTTTAGGTTTTTGTTATTATTAATTTTCAAGCAGTGCGCCATATATATTCTGCAGAAAATTTAATCTAATGGGCTTCAAAGATACAGCCCTTTAAATTTCGGACGGATGGACGGACGCAGACGTACAGACAGATGAAGCTTAGTAATAGGGTACCGTATCTCGTATGGAATTCTATAAAGCTAACATTACTAGAACGTTTTATTTTTACTTAAATTTCTTGACAAAAGTTTTAGCTACAAAGGTCTTAACATAAGAGCTTATCGGAGTATTGAGTCTTAAATTTAAAATAAACGCGAAAACTCCTGCAAGCTCGGCTTCTACTCAGAAAAGTAAACTTAGTTGAAAACTAGTTCATATTCAAACTTAATTTTAATATTTTAGTAGATCTGGTTGTTATTAGGCTTAAATTGGAAATGCTTAATAGCAAGCCGTGTTATTTAAAAGACTTATTATGGTAATTGCTTTAGGATGAAATAGCAGAAACGCTAAATTGTCCGTCTAACGTCTGTTCATCCCTCCAACTTTCAGAGAGCTTTATCTTTAGAACCGTAATAGTCAGCCACTTTATATTTTCACAGAGTTTGTGTTACTAGGACAGATAGCCTAAGAATTACTAATAATAATAACAAAACATTTCAAATAGATGATCAGTCTCTAATAATAAAAGTATTTTTTAACGTTTTTTGCTTTTGTTATAACGGCAGTAGACACAATCGTCTTTGTAAGCTTATAGTCCAATATATGACGTTTATAACATACCTATATAATGGAATCCAGCCAAATGCGTTCCTGACTCTTGCTAAGTATCTCAAATTTTATAAGTAAATAATTCTATTTTCATAACGTTTTGTGGTCAAAATATGTTCTATTATAAAAGAGAATTCGATCAAGTATGGAATAGCGCTTTATCACTTATTGGCTGATAGGATTATTCCACAGATCTGAATTAAGTCCCCGTGAAAGGTCCACAATTTTATTCCATTATCGGCGATGGAAGGCGGTTGACCTAACGCAGTTCTCGTGTTATCCCGATCCCAACTGGGAACGGGGAACTTTCTTTCTACATTCATAAACATTTTACTTTTCTAGTCTCGGAGAGTCGTGGTGTATGAAACACTTGATGGGTACGGTTTACTTTTGCGTTTGAAACTGTGGGCTTCCGTTCTGTTTTGGGCAAAGCGTGTTTGTGAAGTTGGGTGCACTTTCAGTTGCTTTTTGTTTGTAATTGAAGTGCTGATTTGTGTTGTTAGTTTATATTTTTGAGCTTCACCGCATGGTGGGAAGGCATTTTGCGAATGCCCGCCTGGCTAGCGATCACCCTCAAGTAGAAAATCTGTCGCCAAGCACCTAACAATGTGTTCCAGCAACAGTCCTTGAGAGCCAGTAAAATTACAAAAAAGTACTTTGTGTCATCTATGAGGCTTTTATTGCCTGCTTCTTTGAAAAAAATAGAGGATATCATGGCTCTTGTTATTTGCATTATAAACATGCGCATACATTTTTAAAATCATTATTCATTTAAACTTCGAAATAAAATTACAAATAAGTAAGCGGATTACGCCGCTGAGCAGGGGTTATTGCAAACATAACAACAATACTGAAATTCTAAATATAAGTTTACGAAGTACATACCTTCATTTTATTTTTAGAAGGTAAGTATTTATATAATCATCACTGATTACATATACGTGAACACAGCTTTTAACATGCACCTTATAAAGGCTAAACACCACACTCTATTGGCGTCCCGTAGGCATCTAATCAATAAGCCAGGTGCAGTCTGCATCTTGCCTAACCACGCCACATCATTAGAAATAAAATATTTATAGAAAAACTCACGCTCCAACAGGGTGCCACAAAGTTGTCTCATATACGTCGTCTGTATACTTCTCACGTATATAGGGGCCCGTACACCAACGGTTCTGAATAAGTTATTTCGACAGAGGCCTAGGTTAGCCCGCATGTTTGTACTTACAAACTATATTTTAATAGTTTAAAGGCACTTTCACGTGCCACAAAGCGGACTGTGACAAGTGTTCCAGGGATTTTAAGTAGGTATTTTAATATCGAATGAGAGCTTTTAGACGTTTCGTGCTGTCTTTGAACGGTACTGTTTCTAAGATTGTCAAGCTTACGTAAAATGGACTGCGGGTTCAGTGAAAACTGAATCGTGGTTATAAATTTGCCCTACTGATCAACAAATAAATTCGTAGTTATATTAAATCATTGCTTGTTTATAACCATGTATTTGGCGCAATTAAAAGAACAGAAAAAAGGAAATTTAATTGACACTAAAATAATATTGAAACCTATAGTAAGCTCCACAATGTCCAAGATTATATGAATTCTCACCACCTGTCCATGTCCAAATAGGTACATTATATTACTGGAACAAATTATCTTTTACGTAGACACTATAGATGATGATGCAAAACAAAGACTCTATAAGCCATATGTTAAATGATAGCGATCAGCAAAGTTATGTGACGTAGGACGCTTCCTCTACAGCTTGTTTTTTCAGTATTGCTCACTAAGAATTCTCCATTTTTATATTTATTTAGTAACAAAAACATTCGAAAAATGATCAACATCCTCCAAATGACGTTAGGTGTTCAATTTTCATTATTTTATCCACGACAAAATCGGTTATTGTTTTTTCCGCACCGCAATTGAATGATTGCTAAATATCCCTTTACCCTAAGGGCCAGCTCCAGCGATACATCAGAGTTAAGGGTGTGCGATCAATATTCAATATCCGCCTGAAACTCGCCTCTTCCGATCGCCGGATATACCGAACAAACCGGATTTATATGTACCGGTTACCGGTTAACAAGTGAATACCGGTAAGATAATTAACAGTGCCTCGTTTTCAGCGATTGAATTACAATTTGAACTTATTTACTGATGTAGATGGACTGATCGTTATAATGTAGAAATTCTTGTGAACTTCTTGTTTTATATAGAAAACTTACTGCATCGATCGATTCCGCTTTTAGTGAATATATTTCACACATTTAAGTCTCTGTATACTATTTTGTATGGTATTGTACACACAAGCATGATGCCTACCTCAGGGTTAAGCGGTAACCGATAACAGATGAATTTCGTCACAAAACGAACTGCACTGCGCCCATCACCCTGAGGCATAAAGGTGCCTTTTAATTTCACTGGTATCCATACTATTCAAACCAGAACACAGTAATGCGAACATGCTTGGCGGTAGAAATAGGTATGGTGGCAGTACTTCGGACGAACTCGTTTACAAAGAGATCTACTGCTACTAACATATTTGAACTAGAAAGGATATTATGTATATATGAAAATTTAATGGAATATTTTTATTAGTGCATATATTTGTTACCGCTTTCTTGAGACTAACTTTAGAGATTCCGATAAAATTTACACTAATATTACTTCGTAAAAATTGTTATTTCGTAGTTAAAAAATTTATCTTACTACTTGTACTTGTTGTTGTACTAATCAGATATTTTTACAATGTAAATGAGCACTGTGCACAGCTGGGCCACCTAGTTCTTATACATCGAGTTTTAAAAGAGGAGCTTTATGTACAATTCTAATGTGTCTCTAGAAGCCTACCACGAAGAGTATCCTGAGCCAAAGCATTTAAATTCGATATTATATGGAAACAGACTTCGTCCGTTACTTTATACCTACTGAAACATTCTGAACGTTAAAAACATCGAATAAAAAAATAAAGAAAGGGTAGCTCAAATATCACGACAGTATAATGTGGATAAAATGTAACACCAAACCTATAATGTACACAAGTACACTTTAATTGTATTTTATACGTTTTAATGAATGACATAGACAAGAAAACAAGCATGCAGTAGATGCACATACACACACTACTAAAACTCAATCAGGAGACGTCGCCTGATTTAATTGCTACGTTAGAGGTACGGGTGTCGAGTCTCCCGTTTTCTATAAATTTTATGGTTATAAATTAAGTTTTTTTATGTTATTTTGTAACTGAATCATTTGGTCATTATAGTGATGCAGTGATTTTGCAGTCACGATCACTTATCACCATCAACCATCATCATAATTGCGAAAACCTAAGACAACAACTGAATCATTTCTTCAATAGATAGAATAATTTCTTCGGAAGATATAATACAATATACTAACTGCAGGAATTGATCAATTGGCTGTCACTGATCTTATTGAATAGTTAAATAAGTCCCTTCTTAGAATTATCTTTTATTTTTCTTTTCTTTTATCTTTTACTTCATCCAACGCCTAAAATAATTGTGCTAATTCCAATTTTATATATTTCAGGTAATAAAATTTCAGAAACGCTGCAATACTTTGGTATGTAGGTAATAATCTAAACCCAATTCACTTAAAATGCTTTTATTGGGGTCATCTTTGCAAATGTCCGCCTGGCTAGCTACCACCCGCAAGAAGAAAATCTGTCACCAAATTCTATTTGTTTTAATTTTTTTTCTATGGTGATAATCACCATCAGGTGAAAAAGTGGTCAAAGGCTAGTAAAATATCTAGCTATCATATGAAAACAAATTAGTGGATTAAAATGCAAAATAGAACAAATGTAGTAAACAGTAGCAATCATTGTTTTCTTGAACCAGTAATAACATAGAACAATGACAATCAATAGGCACTCAATTAATAAGGTAATTAATGTTAAGGTAATAATGTTCCACACGTCGAGTTAAGTACATATATGCTACCTCGATTTGTGTATGTTGCCTATTTAGTTCTATTAATTGATAGACAAAGAGAATATGTTTAGTTTAATTACTTATATCTCGAAATAGAAGCACAAAAGCACTCTATCATGACGTAATACATGGCAACTATCATAATTCGATATATTATAATCAAATCAAATCTAAATCAAATCAATCATTTATTTGTCAGAATACACAATCATTACAATTTGAAATGTAAGGAAAATATATAGCAATGCATTCAACCTGCAAGCAGACGTACAAATATAAGTATTTATTACAAAAACTTTTTTTTTACATAATAAAATATTATACATTAAAATATTCTGTCATGCTAATAAAAACAATTGTCCAATAACCAATTGTGCAGTTTAGTTTTGAAGCTGTTTCTGGCCAAAGTTTTCAAGTTTTCCGGTAATTCGTTATACGCAGTAATAGATAACGAGTATACACATATTTTTCATACATAACTTTCTGGCAAAGAGGATGGTATAATAAGTTTTTATACTGAGGTCTTGGTCTTGGAATAAAAACACTTTTTTGAAAATTGCTTGGTTTTGCCTTTAAAAAGATACACAAGTATCTCATATGTACATACATACATGGTAGTATATAGTAGTAATTATATTATTATTTTTAAATAGTGGTTGTTTTCTAATAGTATATTATATTTAAAATGCAACAACCGAAAATGATGACAAGAAATCAAATCGCGGCGACTAAAATATTATAAAGCTTATTCACACAATATTTATTAACATAAAAAAATACAGTAAAATTGTTCCTCTTTTTCAGCCTTCATATATTTTTTTGCAAGCGTAATTTTTTTGTAAATTTTGATTATATAGATTAAATTTATAATCGAGAAAAAATTATGGAATCATATTCAGAAATCAATTAGAACTTAGAGTTTGTCTATAAAAATATCTGCTATACATTTTATGTCATGATTCATCCTGTGCCTGTGAAGCTATTTAACTCTCTTCAGTCCCTTATAGGGCTAATAAATAAAATATGCGAACTTGAGTTGATATCAAATGCTTACTTATTCCACACGAATTATTTCAAATAATTATATTGGAATAATATTCCAATTTAATTATTATATATATATATATATATATATAATTATTATTTATTATTATTATTATATAAGAATGGTGAAATCCCTTTTTGTAGTAGCTGTACTGTTGTTTATAGTTTGTAGTATTTGTTTAATAAAGGCATACCGCCAGTAAAAAAAAATGAAATCCCTTACTACTTTTACAATTCATAATCATACAGCGTTTGCTGCAACTCCAAAACGTCTTGCAGAAAATTTTTATTTTTCGTAGCTAGTTCTTCTTTTCAGTCGTTGAAAATAAAATAAAGTAGAAATCATGCAGATTCTTAAAAAATACAATTACAATAAAAACAATATTTAGAATATGATCTGTGCTAAAGTTATACTTATACTGTAAAATAAGAAGATTGTCATGTTACCTTTTGCTTAAAAACATAGTACCTACCTAGTTAGGAGAGAAAGAGTAGTTATTATATTAGTGTGTGATGTGATTTCGTCGTTTTATTAAGTTTGGTGTAATGTTATTAATCAATAATAAATAATAAGTGTTTCTCAAGAATTTATTGATGTTTTCACAGCATAGATCTTATCAAATCTTCTAGTTTACAATGAACTTTGATCCTTAAAAAGTTTCTAGTGTTTGTCTAAAAGTTCTCCAATGATACTCATAGTTAGACAAAAGTGTATTGTTCTATAAATGTCCACTATTAAAACTTTGCAGACACTAATTTATTAAAAGTTTATTGTATATGTTATACATGGGCATGATAACTATAGAATGTGGATACAAAGCAAGGTAATAAAAGCAAAATACATATATGGTTAGAATCTTTTTACCATTGTTAACAAAATAAAGGGTAAAATGTAGTCCACTGAACCGTTGTTAATGATACTCGATAGGTATCAAGGTGGTTGCTAAAACAGAAATACAGTTCAAGTATTGTGAGCGTGAAATATATTCTTCACAATACTTGAGCTGTGCAGTAGGTGTGACCCCAAACACTTGGTCATTTATGATGAATTAAGTAATAATTTTTTAAAATAAAACGCTAAGTTCACCTCTTACTCCAGTAGTTTATGAAATGTTATTACATCGTGCATTTCACTGCATAATTTGAAAAACGCATTGCTTGCATTAAATAAATTTAGAACATACCTCATTTGTTTTAACGAGTTATTTTCAATGTTGTGCATGATTATAATTTCAAGATTAAACAGCTAGCGCTCGCAGAGAAAATAACTTTTAACGCAAATCGTAGTTACATTTTACATATTATCATTCCTCACTAATCTTCGTTATGGAGCAAACATGGAGCTTACAATCACATTCTGGATCTCGCCTACCTTAAACCAACACCATTTATCCATTCCGATACCTTAAGACAGATACAATTTTGTATTTCTCTGCATAACACGGGCACAGCGGACGCGATTTTCACTATCTCGAACGAGTATCAGGTCGAGTAAAGCGACTGTTGAGTCCTTATCCTGCTCTCGTTGCACTACATATCATTACTTAATTTATGTAGCATTCTGTTCAGAATTATGTGGAGTGCGTTATCTATGTTGAGATACTCGGGAACAAGAACTGAGAGCGGGTTCGACGTCCTTGCGATGCGATCTCGCTCGACCGCGCCGCAGGTGCATCGCTACACCTGCCGCTGCCGGCCCGCCAACTTACCATAAAATGCGATTCGAGCTAACCCCGGTGAAACAAAGCTTCATCTCGCTCACACCCGTCCATTTAAAAAGGACAGGCTCACAATCACGACCGACATTAACTCAATATACGACGGACAGAACGCGGCCGAACGGAATATCAGTTTTTACTGGCGCAAAAACTATCGGAATTTCGAGTCTGGGTTAGCTGCCGAGCCGTAATCACCCGCCTGGGACTTACTTTTAAAACAATATCTTGGCTTTATATTTCATCCGAGCAGGTGTAATTTATGGGAAATTTTCCCATCCTTTTTTATTACAATTTTGATTTTTCAGTCGAGTTTACCCCTCGGTAGCATTGATCGTTCTTCGAGTTTTGTTTTTCTTCTGTCTACGGTTCGTCTCGGTCGTCTTTCGCGGTGTTTACTTTAGTTTGAGTTTAGATTGGATTTCGCCGTCTCTTTTTGACGTCGTTTCGTGTCGAGCTTATAGCTAATCGTACAATCTGTTCGACTGTTTGACGATAAAAAATCAATTATAAACAACAATGTCGAGCTGCTGAGTGCGAGATGGAAAACATGGCGCGGCTCCGAGCTTTGCCATTGTTGTTTCGAATTAATAGGTATCGAAATATCAAAACATCGAATCAATAAAGACCGTATCTAAATCCTCCATTCAGCGAATAACGGCCACTTTTTATGATCAAAATATTTACCTACTATTTCATTCTGAAGCTTTTTGCTTGTGATATTTTTTGTGAGGTTGTTACTTTTTTAACTTCTCAGAGATATCAAACCAGTTAATAAATAAAACAGAACATTTTCTAACCGTCATGGCTTTTTACATTACGTTATGGTATATGTTTAAAGTAGGGTTCAAAAATATATAGATATTATACATAGATATTTTACAAATTTTGTCAAAACATTAAATAAACCGCTATTTATTTTTTCGAAATAAGTAATTAACAGAACAGCTATATATGTATATCATGTTTAGAATTCAACTTGAGCAAAACAAACGAATGAGCTACTCCTTTTAATTTTAATATAAAGTTTAGATACAAAAGATACGATCTATTTCGTGGATGATAAATTATGCAGAGGTGTAGCTCCCTGTCTGAAGTTTGGGTGAAACTAATGTACGCTACCTATCTAACAATAATGAAGATACATTATCTAAATTACGGAAGGCAATGCGCATGCTTAATAGAGAACGTGAAACGGGATCCAGTTTTTAAAAGCAAAGTCACGCCTCAGTTTACTCAGCAATATATCTTAATTAAACACGGCGTCAAACTTACTAGCAAACGACTTGGCACACATGTATAATTACTTAATCATAACGTCTCACTGCGGCACAATCGATACCTAAATAATTCAAAAGACGAGGTTTATTTTCCAGGAACGCTGAAATCGTAAGACTTTGCAGGTGTAAAAGTATAAATAAACGATGAAGTCGGGCTTAGCGTCCCGCAACAAAGTGAAACTAGTGAAAGAGGGACTAGATTAAAATAAATGTTACCACAGGGACACCGTGATACTTTTCCGTGTAACGCAACGTTGCGGTTGCCAGTATACAAAAATATATTAATAATTCCAACTAGTCACGAATCAAGCATAGTCACGAGCGTGATAGTTGCAATTTCGATAGTCGATAAACTGATAACATAGAAGCAATAATTATGATTACAGCCGATAAATTTGTCGAAGCTTTTACTGGCGATTTCGATAATTAATGACGACGAGGTGCCTCTATACCTTAACGAAAGCTAGAAATATTTATGGCGTAATTATATAGAGTAATTATAGTAGGGAGATAAATGCGATAGGCGGTAGTTTGCTGGGAATTTACCGTGGTGTATCACGCTAACAATAGGCTGGACTGCGAACTAAACTCGGTGCATAGCTTACATCAGTGCATTCGTTTTTCTCGCAGAACATTCTCGTTGGTCTAGACGCAATATTTCTAAGGAGCCATAATGCGGACGTTCTCGTATTTCATAGTTTAGAATAAGTAGTTTGTATAATGTGCTGGTCTTATCCTGTTCTTGCTATATGTTCAAATCTTAATATAAGTTATTCAGAACTACTACCTATTGTTTGAGGAATGTGGATTATTATTATTCAAGGTAAAAATGCACGTCTGCGGCAGGAAAGTTAAAATTGATACTGGTTTTTTTCAAAGTTCGGTAGTTTGTTTATATGATCATGGAATGTAACGATGTAATTTTGTTTTGAAGTAAAGACATTGAACACTAACGAACACGTATATTTTAAAAATTACGTTTAGCTGTATCATAAGTGCCTAATCAGTTACATTTATATTTTTTAAAATTTTCAGCTAAAGTAGTATTGATTTTTGTACCTTGAGATCTTTTGATCATATCACTCTCTGATTTGTTACTTCTGTATAAGGAGGCAAATAAACTGATTCCATGAAAGCTCAGAAACTGATTTAAGCATCGCTTTTTGCCTATATGAGTGAAATAGAACCAATGCCAACCCCACGTCGTTAAGCTGGAACTCGTTCAGAGAGAATAAATCAAATAAAGCTCTTACTTTGAAGGCAAATATGTGAGTTTATTAAAACAAAACATCAACCGCACTCGTTTTCAATTCTGAGAGCGAACGGCGCCGCTCCTTAACATTCACAGGGCGGCCACGACGCGGTAGGTGTATTTAATCTGAATTATTCCGAACTGACAGACAGAATGTCTAAACGACACAGAAAAAAACAATAAGTTGAATACCCTAAAGGGGAAAAGTTTTGCATAAAGAGAACTGTTCGTAAGCGAGGAATATTAAAATGACAGGATGTCTTTAGTCATGCCGCGAAACCCAGTCGCGAATATTAACCGCTTCACTCATTCCTGATTAAAGAGAAGCGATTTTGGACAGGATGACTGATACGCACGTGATTTTAAGAAATAATGTTGTTTATTATAACATAAGCGGATATTTTAACATCGTGAAAGGAAGTGACTCCGTCATTTTATGCATACAAATTATGGTCCGCATTTAAAATCGAATAAAGCCAGTATTTAGCTGAGATTTTATAGCTCGCGGCTGATTTATAATGTCCTATTATGGGAACGTTAACGCTGCCTACACTAAGTCCCTTTGAATAATGCCTACACGAAAGGAAATATCGCAGAGCACGTCCAATCCCGACGACGACTAGTTTCGATTCGATAAATTCTCTGGCCCACGTTTGCTTGAAGCGTAATTATCTCAAATTAAGCGAGTCATTACAGGAGCGGTGGCTAACGAAGTCGTTCGTCCTGGCGCAATCCGCCTCATAACCGGAAGGTCGAGTTTCGCCCCCAAATAAGGCTATGATGCGCGACGCTTCTGAATTATTTACTGAATACCGTCTTCGTGGACAGAAGACAATTTCGTGGTGGTATTTAATCTCTCTCTGTCGGATAATGACCAACAACGTTTCGGATACAATGTACAAATTAAGTTGCGTGCTCGATTCGGACATTTTCTTGGAAGTCGTTTGTGTAACGTAGCAATTTAGTTGTAAGACTTGTATTATGTGTCGCGAGTGGGGACAAGACACCTTGCAACTTACGTTCACTAATCCAGTCTTACCACAGAATAAAAAGGTCTTAAACTAAATATAGAAATAACACGTAGCAAGATGATTACTCTGCGAACGAGACTGCGGTTTGTACGGCGCGTTTGCGGTTGCACGTTTTTGTTCACACCTGCGGTAGACTCCAGTTATGAGGTTATGACGTCTTGTAAATTTCTCACCGTAACATTTCATTCCAATCTAATTTCGCCCGCAACATTTTTGTTTAGATTGTACGACGTCACTATAAAAAGCAATTTAAAAATGTCACCTATTGTATTTAATAAAACCATCTATTTTTCACGACCTCCGCAAAGAAACTGGCGACGCATTTATCTTTTCGTGCATTAACGCTAAAGTCGCATCGTGATTTTGTCGTCATAAATCATTATCATCAAACACTGTTCTGATAGCGACGACGTCGGCTTTCATCGGACGCTTTCAATCTGGCCTCCTTTATTTCATTACAATGAGTAATTCACTCGCCTACCATTCACTCACTTTCGGTAAACATTTCCTGAAATTGGCAATAAATTCCCTTCTAAAATGTCGCTATGGGGCGACGGGATATAGCGGCAACAATGGAGCCGAGTCAAGCTCTCATGAAGATGTTCACTTCGATGAATTGTTAGGCGCAACAATAGTTTTATTTAGCTATGTGCCCACTGCCCACACGCCTCGGCTAATGGTCAGGATTGTATGAAGATGTATAAAAATGAATGGCCTGCCTTATAAAGGGGCTAATAATAAGTTCTCATGCGGCTGCGATCGGGAATCTATTGTTAGGGTTTTTTTCGAAGTATGCGAGGATCATTCGGGTATAATGGGGTAGGTGTCAATCGCGGCCGGGTCGGGCAGGTGTACGGCCGAGGTCGTCGCGTTGGGAAATATAAATGCTCATAATTTCATTCTGCAGCTGCCCGTCAAGCGAGCATCGATTCGAACCGCTCGACTGGACCACATCTTCGTTTTGTATCAAAACGAATTCCACAAAAACATTATCCAAGCGTCATTATTTTTAATTCATGCTTCCTATGCAGCTTTAAAAGAAAATTACTCGTAGTTGTTAATTCATCGTCTCTGCAACACACTACTACAAATAAGTTGAACACGTACAACGCCTAGGTTAGACTCACTTAAACACAGGTATTTGAGCAAAATAATTTCAATGGGGTTTGAGAGATACTCTGCTGATTGCAGAATCTATTTTAATACGTTAATGGATCGTTTAAACTGAATAATACATAGATTTGCTTACAAATTATCATTAATTGATTCCTAAGTAATTTTGATTCCTATGTAATTTCATGTGAATACAAAAGTATGACTAACATAAATAACGAACTTTAGTTCAATAACTCTCTTCTTTACATATTAATATCCAGAGTATATACAGATTTTATAAACAGTTATTTGACCTATTTCATTAACGTGAATAATTCAAGTAGGTAGGTTATGATGTTATTAAATGCCTCCATTTTTTATTTTGTATTGCATACAATTTTAGTATTATAAAACAATCCTGACAACTTTATATTAATGACTAAAACAAAACAATATAATTTCAAAATTGCTTGATCAATGTATCTTTTCTCAAAACAAATAAATTGGGCTGGTGAGCAACGAACGCTCCCGAAATCAATTCTAATATTAATTAATCAACATCAGACGTTTTAATGATTTTGTTTCAAGCGATAATTGAGATCGGAACCCCGCTGAGTTTCAAATAAAATTACTTTGAAAGAAGTACTGGTGATATAAACGTTAAGAAAAATCCTGGAAGGCACGCGGCCTCGGCGCGCCCGACGCTAATCTCTTCTGAATAAAACATAAGATGCTCGATAACATACTATTAGGGTTAAGGCACATAATACAGCTTTCTATTAACGAACAATATGAAGCTGGTTTGCTTAAGTACTCGTATCAACGGATTTAATGTAATCTTCACGCACGCGCCTAATGCAACGAGTCGTATACGAGAACATAATTAAATCTTAATAAAAACCGTCTCGCTTATAAATTCATAAAAGAGGGGGAACGATTATGTTTAGATAAGAGGAAAATTAATATGTACTCCTCATATATGTACAACAGCGTAACTCGAGGGAAGTATCGCTCAAGGCTACGTTCCAGTGGGACTAATGTTGAAGTAAATCCAAGTAAATTAGGTTCACTCACAGTTCACTCGCAGCTAGTTAAACATGATTATATTGATTTTGGAGCTTTAGGCTCATGTAATATGTTTAAGACAATATTGGATATTTGATATTGTTTGTACGCGTAGCGTTAGATGTGGCGGCACCAAAGTTATTAATATCAAATGCGA
This sequence comes from Plagodis pulveraria, assembly GCA_963890685.1. Lineage (NCBI taxonomy): Eukaryota > Metazoa > Arthropoda > Insecta > Lepidoptera > Geometridae > Plagodis > Plagodis pulveraria. The sequence continues at coordinate 11,963,016 of OY982951.1, forward strand.
ATCGCTCATGTGTTCATTAGGCGTGAATTCTATGTTGATTCTATGATGAATCTGAATAATTGTTTAGTAAATACTTTATAAGGCGTATTAAATAATTAATGTATATGCATCGTCGTCCACACAATCTTTTTAATCAATTCCATCCGCCCACTTGTCACTTAAAGAATCAAAATCTTTGTCTGTACAGCTCGATCAATTTGTTTTATCTATACTCGTCTCTTATCATCCAATAAAATATTTACTGCACAATAAAAGCGTCCTCCAAACATAATAGACAGAACTACGATAACCATGTTTGATAATAGGTACGTGGGTTTGATTTTAGTTAATACTTAACGAAACGACTTATAATGCGTTAGTGTCGTGATGACGCATTACTTCCGATTTAAATAATATTCCAAATCAACGTAAGTGAACTTTTGATTTTCGAACTCTGTTTTAACGATATTGATTAAAGGGGAAAGTGGCTGAGTACACGAGTAAGTCAAACTGGAAGTCAGAAGTTATCAAACAAAATCAATTTATAAACTAAACACAGCGATCCCTAAAGCTATTTATTAAAACAACACCTCGGCTAAACAACGGGGAGATTCGCTTACAGTTGAGTATTTCATTTGTAGTTTGCGCTGCTTATTGATATTCAGAGAGCATCGTCGAAGATATCAGCGGTGGATATAAAACTTTACGTGAGCATAAGTCTGGGTGCGACTGACAGCGGAACGCCCAAACGCCTCGAGCGGAGGCGGAATGCTAAATGTAACGTATGCGAGCAGTGGTGGTCGAGTTTGTTTATGCATTCAATAAAGCTGAGTGCGCAACGCGTTCCTTGTATGAATTAAATTGCATTAAGTGAGGAAACTTTTTTATACTTTTTTGTTTTCTGTAAAAAAATGATTTAGCTATCTAGATTTTCATTACCTATATTGGCCCTATTGCCATACTTTTTTTAAATTGCATAAGTGTATTTATTTATGAAAAATAAAACGAAATTTACACAGCACTACTATAAAAGCATTTAGACATCCTATAAGTCATTGCAGACTCACATGCTGTTCAAATGCTCCAGCCCACTACCAGTTGGCAGCGTGCCCAGGCGTGGCAATATTTCCCCGTAGAATTGCAATATTTATTCGTTAATAATTCATACTTTATAGTTCATATCATAATTAAGCTATGAGTATATTATTTTCATCATCAGATGGAAGATGTTCACTGCTAAACAAATTCCCCTCCTTCATAGAACGCCACAAAGAACGGCTACTAGCCGCTTGTAACCATTGGCTACCCGCGGCTTTCACAATGTCGTCAGTCCACACAGAGGGGGTGTGTATATATTATGTTAATCGCCTTCAATCTGACTGCGTCTTTCTGAGTGCAGAAGGCAGTGCGCGTCACGACAATCGTGGGCAGTACAACCCTAGCCCGGGGTGGTCAGCGGCTCGATTCGCTTTTGTTTGCTTAGTATTTCCTGCTACGTCCACATCTATGATTGATTACAGTTTTGCTATTAACAAAGTAATATATACACTACATTTTAACGTTGTTTCTTTAACGTTTATTAGTCATATTACGTTTATATCTTCAATAGGAACGAGACAGGTAGCCGTTGAAGAAGAGTATAAATATTCCTAAGACGTTGATGATGATAATGATGATTGCATTAGTTTTGTTACCAATGTTCACGAGACACATGTTTTTTTAACGTTACCGTAAAATTATGAAGGTTCCTTCGCAAACATTTACGGTTATTTGCGGTCATGCATAAACCTAATTTTACGGTCAACGAAACATCATGATATTTGCGTGAATAAGAATATGTGAAGGAAGAAATACTTGTAACATACCCATGCTCTTAATTAAGAAAACTAGATAGGAAGATTATAATAGTTCGTAGAGAACAGATAAACTAGCCTTTAAAGGACTATTTCAGTTCTTAGTGATGATGTGGTTCAAATTGTTCAACAGGCTAAACCTGTGCTCGGTGACAGATTTTCTAGTTGAGTATGGTAGCAACTCAGACGAGAATTCTGAAAATACCTTACTAGCAAGCTAAATCAATGGCAGATTGAGTTTGAGCTCTATATTGGATGTCCATATAGTCAATGCAACTGGGCTATCATTTTAGATTTATTGAACTAAAATACATTTCAGAGACCTATTTCATATAAATAAACAGGATACGAGTCATAAGTGTTTTGAATAGGTACAAACGTACTAGATTAACATTGAATTTAACTGCAAAAGCAGTTTGGAATGTACTAACGCACGTAATTTGGCAGCGAACTAAACGTTAAACTCTACTGCAGTTTGAACTAGCTTGCTCTTTTAATCAGTCGATGTGCGGTTGTTTAGAAAGCACGTTCACTGAATTTGACTAGAACTTCCGTAGAATCAGTCTGCAAATTACAGACTGTATGTAGTATATCTATGTAACTGCAGACGTTCTGAATTTACTCGTATCTATGATAAAACGACAAGGAGTAGGAGTAAAAACTGACAATGGATTATCTATTTTGTGATAAACCTACACTACCTACAATTATCGGACTTCACTTTTACCTACGGAGTAGAACATTTTGCAAATGCTCACCTACTGCTGAAGTAGAAGTGTATTCCGGTAGTTATTCTTCAGAGCAAGTAAATATAGGTGTATTATGATGAAACCTTCGACCACATTAATACCAATAAGTGCTATTGTGGTCAAAGGTCTATCAACAAAATTACGCCAACCTACTGTCAAGTGCAAGTGAGTAGTGTCAAAGTAGGAAGTACAAAGTGGTAAATTTGTCGCACTTTATATATAAAGATAAAATATTTCTATCAAATCATAAAATCATCACCATAATCTAACGATAATGGTAGTGAATGTTAAAATTTTACTGCGTTTCTGACAAAATTTTGACACTATAACGACAATTTGTCACACACATGTTAAATTTTAATACAGAAGCACAAGTATGTAACAGCCGATGACTTTCTCAGAAAAAATCTTAGTAAAATTTCTCTGAACTTATTGACCTGACTTGTGCCAAAGTTACCCGAAGCCTAATGAAAAGTGCTTCAGATTTTAGTGTTCTGCGAGTTAGCCAATAAACTGCTTACTTTGTAAGTATGTATAGATTTAATGGGTAGTTTGCGTTGGTCTAGTTCAGCAAATCTTGCGATAGAACGATAACGTAGCATTAGAATCGTATAAAAGTTTTACGATCCAGTTCAGTACTAGTTTAATAGCGGTTGAAGTGCATCTTTAACTAAATTGCTTAGTAGATATGACTAGATGCAATAGTGTAATGACTGCGATGATTGTAAATTTATTTACAACATAAAAAACGAAAGTTTGAAATTAAATTAATTAAAAGTATAATATCATCTCGAAAAAAAATTAAAACGAATATAGCATTTGTATAAAAGATAGCTATAGCGTTGTTGAATGTTAATAAAGATCAATTGAATAATCAACCCTTATTAACCACATTGAGGTTTACCTAAAACCTCGTAGTGAGCGAAATATTATGAAACGATAAGAGAACCTTAAGAAAAAGAAGAAGCAAAATTTTGAAATTCACAATGTGGTTTAGTGACAATTGGAAACTGATCATTCCTTTGGCTATACAATACAACTCGAAGGACACATTTTGGTAAATTTGTTTATAACAATAATTTTATAATTTCCGGCTCAAAAATACAAGGACTGTAAGAAAATCATGCACTAAATCAGCAGTAAACCATAACGTATGTCAACAAGACGAGAACAGGCTCATGGAGTGTTTGATGGAGTTAGGTTACAAAACAGGAGCTAAAAACTAACTACAAAATGTTCTAGTGTCATCTTTTGTGTAATTGTAGAAATCATATTGTGGCGACCACACATACGTGGGATAAGGAAAGGAAGAAGATAAAGAATATCCATTGCATGATCCTATCATTGGTTCACTATAATCAAAATAGTGGATTTCTACTGAGATACCTTTCAGAGGTGATGAACTGAATTGATCCCTCAAAACAAAACTGAACCACAAATCCCAAAACAAGACAAGGTGCTCATAACTGATCACACCGGATTCGGAGACGATGTGGGGATATAATACGCATGTCTTTGTAAATTGTATGTAAATATACGGACACCTGCTGAATACATTTGGGTGAGCGACTAAGCGTTAGTCCACAAGGCGTGTTTGAGAATGTTCAATGAAGAGCGTTTCTGTTGTGTACACTTATTAATATGGGCAAGTTGGCATGATGCGCCTTGGTGTTATGTAAATTGAACCAACATTAATGTGTGACAGACAAAATGGAGAGCTTATTAATTCCGCCTATCGAATGCGTTTTGTTTTTTTGGTCAATGTGTGGTCGACTGTCAAGCTCTGTTTGTATGTAGTAGCAATTGACCGGTTTTACGAGCTATATGAGCAAGTAGCTCGCAGATTTGAGGTTTTATTTTTTTAGATTTAAAGACTGAATTTAAATACCTACCATAACAATCACAATTTTACAATAAACGTTTATATTCTTCACGTTTATTGTTATCTTCAGATAAATACCTGTAATAATAATTTCCATATGTCTACTACTACTAGAAATACTACTAGTACTAGAAATATGTTGAGACTTAATGATCTATACAAAATCAAATACAATAATAACTTAAAATTTATTTCATAAATACAACTGTTCTACTAGGAATTCCGTTAGAAATTTGTATATTGCACTGGGGTAAGAAGTATAAAGAAATATATATGTTTTTATAGCTCTTAAATAATATTTATCGCAGAATAAGACTAATAGGATTTAGTTGTAGGATAGTTAGGCCATCTACCGTCCACTTGATAGACATAATACTTAAGTTTACATACGCTTTCTTAGAGACACGAAAGGTTGTTTTCAATCTATACTCCTTAACCCAATCAAAATGTATTGAAAATATTATTCATGATCTACAGTTAATTGTACATAAAGAACATATAGTAAGCTTATACAACATACAAGAACAACTCGCGTAGAACATACACCTAATAAAATACCATCATTATCTATACATGAAGCCTACAATCTTGTTAAGTAAGCCCATGTTGGTACATGTATAATGATATTGACAAGCTTTTTTATTTATCGTAACCTCCATCTCGAAGTTTCTTTTATTGCGAGCCGGTGCGATTAACGTAGCATAAAAAATACGTAAGGCAATCGTTGCTGGTAGTGATACAAATCTTACATCTCACGAAACGTCCACCGACATTTCGAAATCGTCACTACTAAAATTATTAGCCGTTAATACAACCAACGTTTTAGTCGTTTACAACCGAACCACTTAGAAGGAAAGCTCAAATTACTTTGTCCACGTAAAGCCACGTTATCGTCAAATATGAGGTAGCATCTTTCTTTTCATTATACAACAGATAAGCTACATAAAAATTTGAAAGTTTTCTATTGATTAAGTCACTCCGCTTACAAATCGGGAAATTACTGTCAAACAATGCATGCTTTGTGTTGATTTTATGTATCTGGTAAGATTTTCTCGCCGTTATGGTGACGCTGAATTTTTATGAATGGAAATTTTGATTTTTTTATGAAAATATTTGTTGTTATTATTACCTCGTGTGGGCATTCGAGCTTTTGGATCGCTGTATTGCCAGTTATACATGTATTTCCGTTCCGCATGATGGTCTTGTTAGAAAGTAATAATTTGTTACCGATATTATGTAGCCGACAAAACGAGCCAGATTACCGTTACCAGATTCATTTGATGACTAGATAAAAATCTATTAATAACATTCGGTCAGCGCCGATGACGGACAGATCTATAAATGATGAGCTCCATTTCAGATAAGATCATATTCGATATCTCGGATGATTGATGGAGCCTCCTCGGCAAAAGATACTTTGAATTCTATTACTGTGTTTCTTATTGTTTCGAAGCCCATTATACTCGCATTAGCATATTCGATGGTTGTAATGTGATACTTAATTTGTAGCGAGTGAGATTTTTTAGAGATACACGTTTGTTATTAAATGAATTTCTGGTATAACAGATTGCCAGAATGTTTTTGAGGTACTATCTAGCTTTAAAAATTTTAAAGAAGTTAGAACAAAAATGTATATAGCAACTTTGTAGAAATAAATGGTGTCTGTTTTATGTTTATCTCTGCAAAATAATTCAGCAAAAGTCTGTTAGGCAGAACTTATTATGCAGAGAGACTAAAACAGATAAGATAATTAATGGAATCCACAATATAAACCTTAAATTTCATAATCGTCTAGATACATCTGCTCTTTACTTTAATAATAATTTAATAATTTACCATCATAACAAGACCAGGTGTCCAGATATGAATAAACAATACCCATTCTAATCACGGCAAGATCCGTTTGATTCTGGCAAGTCATCGCAATGCGCTCCACTGAGCATTGTTGTTAACATGTTACAAAGAAAAACAAATGAATAAACTACTAGAGTACAACTGATGAAAATGTATGTGGGCGTATGGACAAAAAGCACGGAAGTACGGGATAGATTTAACCATATAACTTTAATGATAAGACGCAGATGTTAAGAACCATGAATTGAGCGACGTGATGGAAATGATTATCTGATAGGTAAGTCTATAGATAGGATATGAGAAGAAATAAAAAAAAATATGAAGTAAGTGTCTCATTAAATACTTTTTGAAATTATCACGGTTTACTTCATAAATATTATTATTACTTACGGGATTTGTATCGTGGTGATTATTTTTGAGCTCTCGATAATTCGTCGCAGTTGCATGCATCGTGATCGCGTGGTGACTGGAGAAACGTGTGGTTGACAAAAATCACGAACAGCCGAAACGGTCTACCCTCTTTCTTTGTCTTTTGCTACGCGTACCACTGGAACTCGCAGTATATCGGTATTCATGAAAATGAAGATAATATATTTAGAAGTTACCTATTATGTTTGGTAGTATTAGTATTTTGAATTAATACTTCATGCACAATCGTTTGTCATACTTAATATTAATTTATCAAGAACATTGCCATTGAAGTGCTTCACACAGACTGAAGACAAAATAGAAAAGAAAAATTATCATATCACACCCTAATATATACAGCAACATTAAATCAGTATGGATTAAACATGAAAGTGACGCCAAAGAAGAAACATAAATAACTCATCAATACACAGAGTATAAATATATCACTGAAGCACCAAAGCACCTCCATTAAAGGCAGTAAGGCACGACTGTCCTCGGGCAATCCAAAATAATAACTATCATTTACTTAATAGACGTTAATTAATTAAAAGGCTTCGTTCCCGAATTCAAGCCTTCATCTAATGGTTCAAATGACTTAAATGGCTTACACGAGTCCCAGCTTGTAGACCATTAATTGGTACGAATAAAAAATGTTTTGTTAAAAAAGGAAATAGAATGCAGCACGTAGAATATGTAAGGGACCACACACATCCGCAGTCTCTTGTTAGTGTAATGATATGCACATTTATTTGAAACCTAATGTTCGGTCCGTATACATATTATATTGTAAGTGCATACAGTTAGGGAACTGGAGTGCAATATAAAGGCGGTGAGGTTTTAATGGATACATTTTGTGTCAATCTGTGATTGTTGAGACAAGATTATTTTTATAAAGAAGAATCATGTAATCTCTATAATTTTAATCATTTTTATTAATAAGTAATAACCTGAACAAAACATCGAGAGCACAATGTACGAGTTTCATTTATGTTTTCAGTCTCGATTGTGCCCTCGAAGTGTAAAGACCTCCTGAGAAAGCTAAGTGAAACACGTCGAAAATCCTTCAGGTTTGTCAGGTCACATTGGCGTAACAGGATAACTAGGCGGTATTGTTACTAGCAGTATTTTTTTGAAATATTTTTTTAAGTGTTTAACAAAATATTAAATTAATGTTTTCTTAAAATATTTGTTATTGTACAAAGCATATGAATGATTCATATGCTTTGAACAATATTTGAATTATAGGACAGACATTTATACTTCGAATATTATAACAAAAATTCACCAACCAAACAAAAACGATGTTATATTAAAATTTTACATAAAATATTGTTTCATTGTTTTACAAACGGCATATTCTACCTTTTACTATATATTTTATGACACAGAAAATAAAATTTCTGTGAAATACGTATCATAACGATGCGCTTTACCCGAAAATATATACAAAGAAGAATTCTACGTATCAAAATACGTGGGTAGTATGATATTCCAATGATTGTAAAATGGCTCCAGTTAAATAACCAAAGTCTTTACCTTATAGATGCTTGTTAGGTAATTTCAGTTCAGTTGATTCAGCAGACATTATTTCTTATTTCCTTGATGTAGCAGTGTATAGTGTTCCTTTGCTCGGTGGTTTCCAAGCCTAATATATGCAGTAGCAATGTCGCTACAGCTTTAAAAATTTCATTTGAATCTGGCATCTTGCCAGCGACAAGCATCTTGTTTGACTTGTTTATGCTGTTTAGTTTATTATGACCACTTAAAGTAAATGTGCTAAGTACTTAACATCATTATACTGTGGGCATGTTTGTGAGCGTACTGTCAATATTTGCATGCGACTTAGTCATTTCTTCTGGTATAGTTGAGTCAACAAGAAGTGAGAACTTACTCTTTGTTTAATTTGATTCTTTTGAACTTGTCTATTACTTGATTTTCTAAGATGTTGGTTGTGAAATTATGTAATCTTTAGAGTAAATATCGCAATGAATTTTTTAAATAATTATAAAATGGTTACGATTTCTATGCTGTTTTCAGAGGAAAGAGTCGGATCCGTTTTTATTAGACGACTGCCACAAAAATGAGTGTTATGTTTTCAGAGTTCATATATGTATGTTTGTGAGTTTCTTTATTCCACCAGCTTAACCGATTATTGCGTATGAAATATTATTAGATTCACTTTGACAGCGCAATTTTATACATAAAAAAACAAACTGGCGGATTTGTGACACAATATTGTGCAATAAAAAAAAATATTAACCCATCGAGTGGGGTATAATAAAGGGCTTTTAAAATGATTCCAGAAAAATATTTAGTATATATATATCTTGTCGTTTTAATTTTAATGAAACGATAAAACGTTAAAGGATATTAAATAATTTGCAGTCGGGTTTTTTATTTTTTTATTAAGTTATACTTGTTCAATGTTGCATACTGCTTCACTTCATAAAATCACTATTAGATTAATAAGCCCACCACCCACCACACACCCTAAGCACGTACTTTTTTTAGTTTAGGTGAACTTAAAAATGACGTAGCCGATGCGATGGTGATGAAATGTTAACGGGACTAATTGGGAAGTATATTCTAGATCTATATTCTACTCAAGAAAAAAGAAACATCTTAATTTATTTATACAGTAAAAAGTTAAAAAAGAATTATTCATGCCAACTTAGAAACTTTCCCCATCGTTGGGAGTCAATTAAAATAACCGCTGTTATTATTGTGTTTTTCAGACTTACAGATAAATGGATATTATATGGTTCATCAATCAAATTATAACCAAGTGTAATAAATATATTAGTAATACACATGGTGATTTGACTATATATCTACACAGATACATTTTTAATTCATATCACAACTTGTATAAATATGTACAATATTATCTTCGTGCCTGTGTTAGGGGAGGTATCACAATACCCATAAACTTAACCAGTTAAGGTCCCAGGCAATAGAGGATATGACTTTTGTCGTTCACGAGGCACAGTTCCAGACGGATTGGTACTGAATTTTTAATGTCAAACCCAGAACCTATTATTATAGATGTTAGGCTAGCTTTTAACTACTATGCCACCTTATGATATATTGTAATGGCTGCAGCAAACAAGATGACAGGGTAAATGTACAGTACCTACTGCGTTAAGTTACGAACTGATTGATGGTGCTCCACTACTCATGTTAAATATTACAATTGAATGAAGAAAATTAATTATTATCAAAAACAGCGGCAAAAACAATATTCTTCCGGCGTTCTATCATTGTCTTCATATTTCTAAAAATCAGATTTCTACGGTAAAATGTTTTTTACGGACAGTATGATGTAATTAAGCTTCACTTTAAGACCCGCACATGGGTCTTTTTCAGACGTAATTATTTCAAAATCAGTCCTGAGTAAATATTAGCTCTGGCAAACTCTCGCCCAAAGCTTTTCCCTTGCATAATCTCGGTTACTCCAAATAAGGTGGGTACAAGCTAAACAATGATAATTCCTCCACAAAGATACACGCATGTAGCTTTCCAAACTCAACGCTGGGCGGCGCGGACAAGTATCCTTCTGCTAATCTACATATTGAATACACAAACTCAACTGCACACGTGTCATAATATTTACCAATCCAATTTATGCGTTAACCATATGCAGTAAGAACTAAAGCGCTTTAACATAACCACGTGGATGCAGTTTCTATCTTATAACCATAAAAGTTCTATTCAGCAACTGAAATAGACATCAAACATGTCATACACGGCAAAAATACTATTGTAACCACGCACAAAAGGTTATATAAAGTTAATTTATAACTTTATCGTACAATGTTTGCAAATAAAGATGTGAGCCTCCGTTTTATGGCAACATCTATTCCTAGAAAGGCAATAAAAACAGACAATAATAATTTCTCGTTATAACGCGTGATGGATAGCCCACTGTCCCAGGTAGACGGGTGATTATTAAACTTTTTCTAACACAAAAACGGCACCCAAACATAAATACTTCTATTATTTCGAAGTACAATAGTCTACCAAAACTGGCGAGCCGAATTCCGATCGGTTACGGTAGTTTAACACTCTTAATCGTTTATTTTTTAGTCTATCCGCAGTCGTTATTAACAATTCGGTATTATTAATAAGCAGTGGAGCGAAAGAGAATGCGTTTAGTGCTATGCATTCAAAGCGGCAGCGGCGATGGTAACGCTCGCATTAATAACATTTAATGTTTCATTCGAACAGTACACCGCTAAACCGCTACTCTGTATTTGTGTCAGATATTATAATACAAACTGAGCTTTTTAAAAGCTCACATATAATGGCACTTTATTTATGATCGCACTGCTTCATTATCTCTCGAGTTCAAACATTAAAAACATTCCAACTAACAGTCGAGCAAGCCGCAAGATTGATGTCGAAAATGACGAAATACAACGTTGTTGGAGCGGCAGTAATTTGTATGGATGATGAGGTCTGCGCCCGCTGTTATAATTTCATTTCACCAAAAAAACTCTTTACAAGACTCACCCTAACAATATTTGCTGAGGTTATTATAAAAATAAATTCAAAACCAGCAGTAAATATTACCGAATTCTCATCTCCCTCAGTGCTCATGAACCAAAAAACCACTTAAATCCAATTCACGGTATTGCTTCCTTTACACCACAATGGATAACGCTAATTTATTTCGACGTCGAGTATCGCAAAGGGTCCGTGCCCGATATAGAAAAATTAAGTAATTCATTCGGGTTGAAAGGGTAGACTGTTTGTATCTGACGTAGAAAAAGCCCGGTATAGAGCCATCAGTCCAAATGGGCTCGCTTCGTTGGTTCCGACCGACCGCTGCCAGTGCGTTCACTCTCCCGCCAAACGCATTCTTATTCCGATCTTTAGATAAACATTAATAAGTCCCTACGGTATTCCCTATTCTCTGTGTATCTAAAATAGCGGTTGGCAAGTTAAATTGTTTCCGGAAAACGAGTTATGCCCCGTCTAGTTGAAGGCATACGATGTGAAAGAATGTAAATTCATTATGCGTATGTTTTGTCTAGATACGTATCAATTTTGTGTGTTCACGTATGCATAATGCAGTGTGTACGTTAATCGCCAGAGTAGATAATTCATGTCTGTAAAGAACGTTCTTAATTAAGTCATTAGAATTCATTTTGCGTTTCGAAGAGAAGAAAAGTTAATAAGAATTCCGAGGCAATGTGGGGATGCATGAGTGTTGAGCAAGCGAGCAGCCGCTGGATCCAGCTAATGAAGATGTGCAAGTACACTCGACCGTGTAAACAAGCGCACCCGGAGGCGCTTTTTCTGTTTACTCCCGCGGGATTAGTAATTTAAAAGTCAATGCGGACACTCGAAAGGGTCAATCGCATAGCTCGACCCGGCGCGTATTGAAAACAGATACCCTTTTCTGTATTCCGGTGGTAGCTCATGAAAGTTATAAGGGCTGAGTTGTTGAACTATGTAATTGACTCGGTTCTGCGGTCACTGGCTTTGTTCTACGTAGGGCAGATAATCGAAAACGCCTCTGGTTAGTCCCCCAATGACGAGAGAGAAACAATGCGAAGTTGATATGTGGATCAGCCAGACGGTCCCGTGTTTGATTTGCAAAGAGCTATTTGCTCGTCGAAGACTGCGGTCGGAGCAGGAAATTGGACCTCGAACGCCGTTTCGATTCCGCTAACACTTGTCCAATTACTTCCTTTTCGACAGCTTAACTGCTAAATACGAGCGCTCGTTTTCATAAAAGGATGCTCACCGTTTCGATGGTCAACGTTTTGTGAAAGAGCAATTTCCGTGCGACACGAATAGTTGTCGGAAAAACTAATACGTTACACGAAACAAAAGAAATACAGAGCGAAGAGACGTGACGCCAGTTATAAAATAGACAATAGCATTTAGCTACAGCACGAATAACTGAGCTATTTAAGTCTGGAGCGCTCCCGTGCCATCAATTTTATTTTCTCGCACAGAACATGTCGGCTGTCGCGGCGCATTATGTCGGAGCGCCACACGCAACATTCTAACGTGTGTTTTATTTTGGGCAAAACGTGGACGTTTCCAATGATTGACTTATCCGGAGGTAACGTGAGAGGCCCTCCTGATGCGTGGACGCACTCCGCTGCCCAGCCGGCGATGTCCTCCGTGCTAGTAACTTTATACCTCCTCCTAAGCAAACACTACTCAGCAGCGGTGACAGGTATCTTAACGTGAAAGCCAGATACATATTTCAAAGGTCTCATAATTCATTTGGAATATTTAAACAAGCTTGAAATTGTGTAAGGAAATATCTATCGCCGCTAAAGAAACGAAATTTAAAATAAACATAAATTTTAAATTTATGGACGTTTGTCAACAAGTAACGAATGTTTGTGCTACCATATAACAATATATATTTTAAACTAAATTAAACTGAAATTCTTGAACACATATTGTATCAGACGGATTGTCTACTGCTGAGCACAGCCTCCTTCATTAAGGGCGTGTTTGCCATAATCCCCACGCTTGGCATGTGTCTTTAGAATCGTAGTGTAAGATAGCAGATCATCAGAAGGCGCTGCTGCCAATCTTCGGGTACTTTACCCTTAATCGAAGAGATGAAGGTGAAGAGATGAGGGTGGTGACATTTTAACCCGGCACACCGTCCCACTTCAACGATTTACGAGATCTTATTTTACTTGATACAGTCATATTGTCCTGTTATTTTAGGTAACTTAAACACGTTTTTTCCCTAAATTGCATAGGTATACAAACATGCTGTAAGCTTTCTGAATATGACATTTTTATATCTGTAACTCTATGGTAAAAAGAAATGTTGATGATATGTAACCTTTAGGCCACAACCTTACCTGATAGTAAATGATGACGTGATTGAAGTTATTTGCAAATGATGACGTGATTGAAGTTGTACAGCTGTCGGACACGTCGTTAGGTTTTAGCTATTTGTTATACTTGAAGGTTTTAGCTAGCCAGGTGGGCATTCACAAAATGTCCTGAAAATTGTTACATTTGGATATCCATTGCAAATTCTCAATCCACATTGCCCACATATAAACAGAAATATTTTACCTTTAACGTAGCAAAGTAGGTAGGTGCCTGGAACAAGTAAACAGAATAGGTCCAAAGACTCAAACCAAACATAGTTCCGTAAACTTGCCTGTCCCTCGTCGTGTCGTGTCGCGCAAGCGACCAGTACTAATCTATCTTAGTTTAGAAACGGCTGCTTCAGACAATCGCCTTTGTACCAACGAAAGGAAATATTGACGCTCCCATGTGATGTAAACGTCTCCCATTTTAAGAGAAAACCTTACGGATGTGCAGCGACATCTGCGCGTTGTCTTACTCAAATGGACGGAGTAACCTAATACACCGGGAACGTGTAGTAAAATAAACCTTTTGTACAGCACTGAGACTCAAAGAGCATCTTCTCAGAACGTATATAATGACTCAATAAGCAGAATCTCAGCGCGAAATGGAAATAAAAAATACGGATTCCAACTGAGTCTACTGGCTTAACGCATCACCATAATTCAATCGTGGATGGGCCGCTACTTTGCTACCAAAAGAGCATCGAATTTATTACAAAGCTCGCTTCGGGAACCCCTACCTATTATTTATGGCACTCGGTTGGTCTGTCACAAAAAACGGACGGGTGCTTCGAATATCTCAGCGGGCGGTTTCGAAACATAAGCTGCAATAACACGAACTTCCTCCGTTCGGAAAAGTACATCGAGACACGGTTGCACATTTCGTTGTCACCTCATTGAATTTTAAACTTTGTCACTGAATAAATAATAAACATTTTTAACTGCGTCCGTGTTCGTGTCAAATAAATGATAATCCGGATTTATTGAAAATAGGTAGTAGATATATGTTTCATTGCGAGCATGTGGTGCCAAATGTGGGAACCCCGCCAAGACGCTGTCCTACTAACGAGATTGTTACTCCATTGTTGTTTTTGAATTGGTCGGTTTTAAAAGTATTGTATGTTCTTGGAATTGTTTCAAATGGTGATTAGTTTGATAGTTTGTATATACCCGTAAGTTTGATTGTCGTTAGGTACATGTGTTACGATAATAAAGGTCAGAGGCTCCATAGATAATGTTTCTACCAACGACACTAACGTTTTGTAGAGAACGTTAAGATTAAGGTATACGTATAATCACTATATATGTTTTGTCATCGTATTTTAAACGAAATATAGACCTTTGTATTTATTTTTTACAAATCCCACGTGCAGGCTTTTATCCTTATTCATTTTTTGCTGTTACGGAACACTTCGTCTTATTGAACCGGAAGCGCATTTAAAAAACATTAGGTAGGTACCCTCAAATAATGTTCGTCTCAAAATGTCATTGAAGCACATTAAGAATTAAACGAATGCCTTCTATTTAAAGCTATAAGTCTTCTTTTGTTGTTGAAGAACACTCGAAAAGCAAAGCCATTTTGTACGGGTCTAATTATACAAGATTCTCGACGACGATCCTTATACCATCTCACGATGTTTATTGTAAAGACAGACTCTACAAACAGAAGACGGTCGTTCGGAAGCGATCACTTTTAATCCCCAAAATGAGACAAATATCACGAACCGGGTCAACGGCTATCTTCTCACGTTTGTTGACGGCTACACTGTGATAATATTTATTAAACTGTTCACTTTAAACGACCGACGGCGATAAATAAAACCCTTAAGACCATTATGCGTCACACAAGATTTACTATGTGTATGGTATTCACTGTTTTTTATATCAACTGCTCGTTGCGGCACAGCAGTATTAAGAATTTCGGCGATGCTATCATCTATTCTGCTAGTAATTAGTATTTATTACCAACTGGTTCTCGTATTCGGAGTAATCTTTTGGTGTGAAAGCGGTCTAATGTAAGTTATGTGGCTAGAGACGGACGAGTTAAGCAATTAAAGCTCGGTTTATGTGAACAACGCCGACTCACAAGATGTGGCACGCGATAGCTAAGAATTTATAGTTCTATAAGTGTTGACGTTAATTTGTATGGACATTTTTTCGTTAAAAGCTGACATCAGATTCTATAAAAAAAATTGCTAAGTGCGTATCGAACTTGCACACTGACGGTTCCGTACTAACACACAGTTAGTTTCCAGTTTGTTGATTTACTCAAAAGTCGCTATTTGTATTCAACTTAGCGCAAATTACATTCTTACTTGATTTACTTTAGAGATAATAATGTTACGAATCTAGTGACGCTTGTATCTTTTACCGATGTAATTTTTACGATTTACAATAATACAAATTGTTTACAAACATAATATTATATCATTACTAACGTTTTTGCCTAACATAGTTTGTAAAAAAATCTACTCGTTACCTATTACGGCTTAAATGGACAGACCTTTAAATGTAGAGCTGACAAATAGATTACGGACTTACGGATTAGTGTAGTCTATTAATAGGATCCAGTTTGCTCGCACGGAATCCTAAAAGTAAAACAGGAAGAAGAAATTTTGGAGGATACGTTTGGAATATTCAAAATACCATGTCCCATATTTTAGCCCACACAAATCGGTAGCATGTTAGCACAATTAGCGTTCAAGCAAAAAACGGGCTACTGTCTTGATTTGCTCACCATCTGCGCGAAACGCGATCCTTGCACGAAATTAATGCGATGTTAAATGTTGAACGCTTGAATAAATCGATGGCATATCTTCCCGCGATCCCGCCCTTTGGATCTCCTAAATCATATTATAATTGAATCATATGCTGCCCGTCAAAAGTAATTAACAGCCTGCGATACGCATCTCGCCACATGTGCTTTTTTAATAACGTCGCTCTGCGTTTCCTCTCGCACACGCGACTCACGCTCGAGATACGATCGACATAGAATTTCTTTAATGCTCGCATGAAAATTATTACATCCCATTCATTGCACCGAGATGACTTTATATTAAGGTCATTGTGAGAGTAAATTGATCCGTAGACCTTTCTGATAGGCGAGGGCGCAATCGCAATTATACTATTGAGATGGAGCCATATTTTCAAGCTGATGTAACTACTTCGAATATTTATGACGATTTGATTGGGAAGATGATACGATAGTTGTCGTGCCCTATATAGATGACAGAAAATTGTATAACAGCATATTCTATTATACTCATATCGTGACATCACGCGTATGTATAAAATATCTACTTTTTGTTAGATAATTTTGGTCTCTCGAAAAGAATATAATATGTATATATTTATAAGACAAAATACCTTTAAAGAGTACAGTTCTAGACTCTAAATAGCACTGAACATTTGTTTACCAAAAACCTAAACATGAAATAAACTCAAATAATCAAGCTCCAAATTAAGTTTACACCATTTGACAACGATTGATTAATTCCAAAACTTTAATTCTTAGATTAGTCTATCTAGTCTCCCCTTGGCATCAGCAGGACAATATAGGTCTATTTTATGAATGAAGTTCTATTGTTCTCATTATCTTTGATGCGGATGGATTACAGCTTTCAACTTAAAAAGGTTGTTTTGGAAAACAAAATATCCAAATCATCCGAAGAAGAATTAAATACGTTGCCACGTATTTCGTATTAACTTCGGCCCGCGGCACACACTGACAATGATCACCGTAGTAGCGCAGCCTCGAACGACCACCGCGATGGTCCATAAAAGTGTTTCGCAGCTATACTCCAATTACCTTAATGTAACTACCATCACAACAACCTTTTTAGGCGAATAGCTCTTCGGTCTTTCCCATGCAACATTACCTTTAATGTAATTAAGAGTAAATAAATATTCGCGTAAAAATAACGTTCACCTCCCAGAGTCCCGGGTGTTTTATGAAAATGAGGAAACTCAGTGGAAATTGCGTGTATCGCTTAAGAGGAAGCTGTTTTGTGAGCGAGCGTCGTCAGGGACCCGCTAAGGATGAAATATTAGAGCACGGACCGCGCCCTGTCTGTAATGAGGCCCGCAGGAATACGAAACAATATCTTAATACTCACCTCGGCCCGGGGTGACAAACACCCGCTTTGGAACTCTCAATAATTTATATCCACAACGTTTTATGATGTTTCCGCCAAAGCGAAGACAAGACGAGCTCAGGGTGATATTGCTCGTCGCAACATTACGTTAAGTGGAATTATTGCTGACGATATACTGAAACCGCGTTTCTGAAGCTTAGTATTCCGCCGCGCTGGCACATCAAAGCCGTTACGGCATTAGATAGGTAAGTAATATTGCGCGCAAAACAAACTCACGCTCGACTCGGCAGGCGTAAGGTTGATATGATTTATGAAACATCCCCGACGCATTATTAAGGATCGTATCAGCACCGAGTCACTATCGAGAACATCAAAGGTGTCGAAACGTCAAAGCTCGATGTTAACTTCAAAGAACAATAACTAGGGATATCGTGAGACAGAGCGTAAAATAAACACATTTACGAGTCACCCGCATTAATTTATTTTGTCATGGAAACAATCGCACGCGGGCCAAGCTTAAGATCGTTGTGACTGAAAGTTGAATATGAAAAGGGCCATAAAAAGCTCGTAAAGTCTATGAAGAGCGATCGTGCTTTCAGAGTGCCCTCCCGGCACTTTGATTTGTGTAGAACAGCTGCCCAAAGCGTTAATAACTTAATTCGTCAGAGTCGACGAGACGGGAAGAGGGTTTTAAAGCAGCGGTACATGTGCGCAGGCGCCGAGGATGTTAGTTAATGCGCGGGAGCGACGCGGATGGAGTTGTCACATTCGACACGAGCTTTGTTGAGTGGTGCCGACGAACGATTTGTGTTTATATCTGTGTTACCTACTTAAAATTCTATGGTTATTGGCTACTATACGCGATAACAATCAATCGACTCGAAGATATGAAGTCCAGAAAGCTTTTTGTTTATAGATTAGCTATACATGGCTGTTAACGATTTGTAAATAGAAAGTTTTATTTTCCTACCTGACAAACTAAGCAAGAGTCACCCTGTGACTACGATCACTGCATAGTATTTGAAAAGTCGTTCCGGCAGCAGTCCTTGAGAGCCAGTGAAATTACAGGCTCATGAGGCTTAACATCTATGTCTCAAGGTGACGGGCGCAGTGCAATTCGTAACTTGTGACGAAATGCATCTGTTATAGGCAGAGGTTAGCCCGCTTAACCTCAGGTGGGCCTCGAGCTTGTTCCGTCACAATAACATAAAAAAAGTTGGGACAAAATAATGATAAATATACGTGATTCAAACCATTTAAAGTTGTTTAATTACTATCATATAAGCAAGAGTGTTCACTAACTACATTATTGATTCGCTTGTAATATAATATGAATATGTTCTTCTTATAACTCATTAATTTACAAATGTTCGCCAAGCTTACGGGTTCACATACGATCTATCTAAAATAATTTGAATGGTAAAATCTTTACGTATATTAAAATATTTACAGTAAGAATCACGTGTACATATTCTTTTCCTAATAATAATCGTCAACTTTCTATTAAACAAAGATAAACATCAACTACCATCTACTACCGCGTTTCCAGTTTCAATTCAAACAACATAAATAAAGCTTGACATTCCTGGTCCTCCACAGGTGCTTGAAGCGTCATTCCTGTGAGAACTGTCATAATTATTTATATGAGGGGACTCCCGTCACAACACTACTTCAGAATTCATCTCGGAATTATGAAGATGTCGTTACAATATAGTAGATACTTCAATGGGTGTTGAGTGCCATAGAAAGTCATGTTAGACAGTATTTTATTGGAGCCATAATTTTTGTTATTAAGAGATTAAAGAATATGATTATTTTCATTTAAATTCAGGCAATAAGTTCAACCCTTTTGTAAAATTTGGTTTGTATACAGGTATATTTCCATATTGATGTACAGGTACCAAATGTGATAACAGCACTAATATATTCATCATGATCTATTTCTAGTATTTGACTACACAACTAGTATAAATCAGGTGCATAACCATCTTGTAAGTAGAAACTTAGCTAATTTAAATAAAGTTGTAGTAAAAGAGTGCCTAAAACTACGTGAAAACATGGAAACTAAATCCAGAAGAATCTAGATTATATTTTTCCCTCTATGTGAATACACATCCGTTGCATTCTGAGTCATACCATAAGAATACATATTCTTTGACATCAAATCAATTAAATGTTTAAATTTAAATATTTATTTTCACAGTACAATTTACCTAATTAACTGATATACTGCTTCTTGGTTCATGGTCGTTCCCAAAATTTAACACCAATTTATAGAATAACAGATTTAAAATATTCATAATTAATAATTACGTTACGTATATATGAAGGTAAAGTTTAACAAAATCAATTAACTAAACCATAAAAGAAAGGTCCCATGGCCAGATTTAAGCAGAGGTTTTCTCTCATTTGTTTCCTAATGTTGCTACATCTAAATCACCTGCAATTAATACAGCTTTCGAAATCATTACAGCAAACTGATTACAATTAATTCAAAACAGGATAATTTCTGCATATAACGTACTAATTAAGGTAGCAAATAGAAGCCGGAACATTAAGCAAGCCTTTGCTGCTTATCAGAAAGACGGTTGAGCTCATTACGAAACGTTGGTAGGAACCCTGTTTGAACTAAATATACAGGTATTAGATTAGATACGAGTTGTTTGTATGTAAGCGTAGTTAGAACCTATTCATTAGTAAGGGTAATAGGTTCCTAGAAAATTATACTGTTATATATAGGGACATGTCTAAAAATACAACCCTTTATGCTATTATGTGTTTTTGTATTCCTTACGTGTATAATTGGAAGGTTCACAACTTCAGTTCAGGCCTGTAATCGATAAGTCGTGTTTGGATGCACGTCAAGGGAATATTCAACGAGTGAGCTATTTTGTGTACAACACGGTATATCGTGTTGAGTGTATACATATCCGTTAATTAATGGAATTTGCATTCTGTGAGCTGTAGGGTTACGTTGTGAAGAGACTGTGGTACAGGCTTGAACAGAAGCGACTGCTGCAGATTATGTTCCAAATACATTTCAGATTCAATCAGAATTTAGCTCGTATCTGCTATATTGGTAGTGCGGTGTAATTGTGGGTTAGAAATATCAGATTTTGTTTGGAACTATTGATACAAAAAATATTGGATATATCTGTTAAGGAAATGTTCAGTAGCAGTCTGGAGTCTAGGACTGTGTTCCGGTAGCTGGAAATAGAGGCTCTCTCCCTATTATATGTAATTAAAACTTACCTACCTAGTAAAACGTCGGTCTCTAAAAGTGAAAACGTACCTAGACTCACCGCAAGAGTCGCAGTCATCGCATTGTGTATATTTTTATATAAAATTTTATACAACGAGATGGATGATATCATCCAGTTCAGGGAATTCGATGCGTACGGCTCCTGTGGTGCATACGGTGCGGATTTGTCGAGACCATCTAAAAATTTGATTATTGTGGCACGTGCGATTCCTGCAGCGCATCTAGCATATGTCACCTGACTTCTTCGGGAATTATAGTAGCTGATAAGTAAAACGTTTACTTTCTTATTTACATCACTTTGTAATGTTATTTTAATTT
This sequence comes from Plagodis pulveraria, assembly GCA_963890685.1. NCBI lineage: Eukaryota > Metazoa > Arthropoda > Insecta > Lepidoptera > Geometridae > Plagodis > Plagodis pulveraria. The sequence continues at coordinate 11,984,278 of OY982951.1, forward strand.
ATAATCTATATTTCGATAAATATAGATTTATCGAAATATAGGGTCTAGATATAACTTAGGACTTTCAAGAGAACTGAATAGTATCATGTTTGTACACAAGATTATATATTTTACACTCTGGTGCTTTGATCGTGAACTTTACTCCCTCAAAATTACCGAGTACTAGCAAACTTGCGGTATTAACAAACTTTTAAGTTCCTGTACTTTTGGGGGTCAACGAATTGTAACTCCATTAAAAGTTTCCTTGTTTTAGAAGAGTAAACACGGCCTCTTCAAAGAAAGTCCTTAAAAATTAATGGAGACATCCTGATTACTCTGAGGTGTACTGTTTAAACTGCGTCTATTTCAGTACATGCAGTTCTATAATCATATTATATAAACTAACTAAAGTCGATATCAAGAGCGACAACTATCGGAAGCCTTGTTCAGGATTTTGAGTGTGGTACAACCGCGGTTGCGAGTGTTAAAAGTGACGCGTTAATATCTAAGCCGCTACTACAATTCGACAAAGTTTCATTTTTCGTGTTTATAGCGATACTTTAGAAAACGAATTTATGAATTTGCGTCACAAAGTTCGTTGTTTGATATAGTTTATGGTCGGACGGCATCGTTCATAACAAGTATTGCCTTGCTATGGAATCTCCCATACTACTCTGAGAACGATGTTATGCCTCAATCAGTTTTAATTCTTAAGGAAGGTTTGAGAAGTCTGAGGGTCATCAGCGAGAGGTGTCGCTACTGTTCTAGAAAATACAGGTTAGATATTTAGAATTTACGTTAATGTATTTGTTTTATTATATTAGTATTTGTGTTCTTTCTGCATATTTAGAACTTGACTTTGACTACTTATAAGCAAACGAATTAATTATTATTTCTTATTTGGAAAATATACAAACCATACGAAATATACTATAGAATACGAAGAAAAAAAAATTTTATTCAGAATCTACACAGGTAAACGTTTGCAAGTCAATGCTACGAACGAAGTTAAACAAAAGTAAGCCAAAAACGTGTTATGCTGATACCTTTCTTTCGGACCCAAAGTTCGATACTTCGACGAATTAGAGTAGGTTCTTCGTACAGTTATTGTTGTAATTTTTTAATCTAGAGAACCATTAATACTGCATGTGACAGCCAAAGAAGCGCATCGAGAAACCTGCAAGCAGTTAATGTTGTGACTATCGCCGACACCACAGTTAATATCCGAACCCCAAAACGGGAAATAAAAATCCCGATTCGAAAAACGAATAAAAGTGTACATGAGCGAGCGCGCGTCAGATTATAGGCATAAATTATTAGGCACTTTTGTTCAAGTCAAAGAGCTGCTTGCGGCCCATTCAATTACGGATCAGCCATACAAGGAGTGCCGAGTCTTTTTCAGATGTTTGTGTAAGGGATTAGTTCGGGATATCTGTGCCGGTATCTTCGTGAGATAAGTACGAATATACGTCAACGTCGGACGGCTAAGCCGATTATTTTAAATGTATTCACTTCCTTAATGGACGTCGTTTTTCACGTCTCGCCCCGTGAGCCCGCTCACTGACTTACTGAAGATTTTCGGTTATGATCCGGTCAATGACTGGTGGGGGATTATTGCTCACTTATCTGACATTTATTAAATTGTCTTACAACTACCAAAGGCGAGGCGTTGGATAAAAACATCAACTTTGATGAATTAATGCGCTGTTTTACCTGCCAACCCAGTTTCATTAGTAATCTCATCAATTATAACCACGTTTTACATTTATCACAAAAGTTTTATTTTAATAAGAGTTATTTAGCTCACGTATCAAATTATAACATTTTGTTTGAACAAATTGAACCCAACCATACCAAAAAAATACAAGAAAAATAATAAAACATGTTATAAGACCACACACGCTACCAAGTCAATTTTGTTGTAGCTACACAGGTTATTGAAATGAACCAAAAAATAAAGTAATAATAGAAGGATCATAGGAGGGCCCACCTGCGCGGGCATTGACAAATGCTGCCGTTACGGTGCGCTCCCTTGGCGCTTGAACCAGCCCAAATAATATACATATCATTACTACGCTTCTTACCCCCATAAATATTGCTTACAAATTCGCCCATCCAACGGAGCAACAGCAAATTTTCATGAAAATACCTCTCATGTCCCTAGCCAGTGAGCGAGAAAGGCAATATGCAATCATGCACTACATTCGACCATAAATCGATCAAACCGCCAATCGACTGGAGACTAGGTTACACTAACTTATAATAAAAGCTTTTAAGTTTACTTCAACGTGAATATTTAAAAGAAAAATTACTGAACTCTCTCAAGTTTTAAAACCTTTTATGCTTGTCAAAACGTTGCGAATTATTTCTGTGAACTTCAATGAAACTTTTTAAGGAGTTCTTAAACTTTTTTACTAACCTCGTCACATTGTAATTTAGGGGCTGTTATAACAAAATTATTATTTTGTCATGGGCTGTTAACGGTTGGCTATATTTTTTATTACTCAAACATAGCTACAGCGAGTTTCGTGTGGCAGGTGGGCATCTAATTAATTAATAGGTGGGTGCTATCCCCCCTCAGCGGGTTGAAATTAAATGTGTATTTTGCATTTTTTCACCCCTGTGGTAAACATGCCACATGCCGTCACTGAGTTATGATTAATAATAATTTTGAACTGCCAACTTGGTAATATTGGTTAGAAAGTAACGTTTTAATGTTAAATAATTTTCACTGTAAATTTACTCCTTAATAAACTTTATATTAGATAGGTATTGTGGATAATGTTTTACTCAAAGCCTCTTAATTGATTTGTGGTATAATTTTAAGAAGAATTTGTTGAATTGAGCTTGACAAGATGTAAAACACCGCAAAACACTTTAGGTACGTCTGTAACAGTTTAATTAAGATTTTGCTCTGCTACCGGAAGTGGTATAAAGCTAAAAAACTTCTCCTCTGATACCTACTACTATGAAGGCAGTAGTAAATATGATGCTTTTTGATGAAGGTTTTTTACTTGTGGGTGCAAAATGCCTTACCAACACGATCTTCATACCATCAGATTTCACTTTTAAATATCATATTTTTTAAATTGTTTTATAATTAACTAATATAGCTTATGTATAAGAATGATACGAAACAAAAAAACTCACTACTTCGTGTCACCGACATTGCGTGTATAAATAATTTAGTACGTATTTCGCGTGGGTATACTCCTCACAGTTTGGAATGTAAATAATTTCAGTAGTAAAAAAGTATATACGGTCCTCAAGATGGGTAAGCATCAGACCTGAAGCAGGCCATAAAACGGAATCCGTTCAATCAAACCATTGTCTGTCACATTATAATAATATTAGAACTGCACTTCTTTTCATACAACAGTAAAGTATTTTTTTACCGTGACGGAACAAGTGCGATTTTCACCTGATGTTAAGCAGTGACCTCTAAAGTAATGCAAACATTATTGCTTGGCGGTAGAAATAGTTATGGCAGTAGGTACTTTCCAGGATGAACTCGTTCGTTAAGAGTTATTATACTGGTACTATTTGAATAATTCGTAGAAAATATAGCATTGCTTCTATACTTACATTTATTTAAATTGAAAATCTCACATGTTGAGTCTCAGTGTCGTTAAAATGATATGCATAGCTTTACTACTAACTGAAACTGTATGTTCACATTTGTGTCTCACTCAACAGACTGTCTGGCTATTAACAATAATTGCAGCAAATATTTCAGTTTACAGCATTTATCGCTTTCGTGTTCGAGTAAACATTGTAACTACGAATATCAATATTTGTTCCATGAACAATTGTAAACGCAGACTTGCTTTTACGAGTTAGAGTTAAGGGTTCTGGAAAACATTTAGTTTTTTAACGTGTCTTATACGACTGCCCAAAAGTCATGTAGTGTTTTTAGCGTTCGTGTTTTTTTGTAGCTTATAGGCTAGCGTTTGACCACTAGCTCACCTGATGGTAAGTGATGATGAGGTTAAAGATGTTGTTGTTCAGGCTTACCTAGAATTATATGTATGTATGTGTTGGTTTTATGTGGTATCGTTAGAAATCCTTACTTTATCTCGAGTGACGCTGCCTATACATTATTATTGCTGGTCACTCGTGTTATTTATCTTTATGTTTCTTAAACTAAACAATACAAATATGGAAGAGTACCTACTCGAAATCTACTATCTGATGTATCAAAATGTTATAAAGATGGGGTCATCTTTATAACATTTTTACCCCATAGCAGCACAACTCTTGATACATCAGACAGTAGATTTCGAGTAGTATAAAATGATGTCGATAAATATTTTTTTGCAGTTTTATACTAGTATTCATCTTATTGTAAAAAGTAAGGGTAGTGAATCGTGGCTTTGGAAACTCGAAGTTTTGGATTCGAAGTGTGCATCTAACAGTTATTGGAGTCACTACTGGACTCAGTAGCTGTACAGAATCTGTAACTGTAGCCAGTAGATGGACTATACTCGCATAAACTCCAGACTTATAGTAATAAGGCTAAACAAAGGAAGTATGAACCATGATAAGATGCCTCTGCGTTCCTTTTTGGGGATAACAGGCAAAGCGATATGTAAGCAGTTACATATTACACAATTCATTAAATATATTTTAACCACCATTTTGGTTTTTATAGCCGATAGACTAATCTTTGACCACTATCTCACCTGATGGTATGTGATGATGTGGTCAAAAGTGTTGTTCAAGCTAACCTAGAATTTATGGCTCTCAAAGATCTTGCTACCACCATGCTAGAAAGACTGCCATCCTAAAACAATAACCGGGATCGATAGCTAAACGTTCCATAAGAAGCACGGAAGCTTTCATTAGTAAAGCAACTAACGATCCAAGTTATAAACGCAGTGCAAGTTACCTTATGGATCGTTAAAAAGAAGACTAGACACCTAACGCTACAAGCTCTTAAGAAACTACTAAAACGAGTTTTCCTTCTTATGTCATAAAAAATACTCTCCACTTGTCCCTACGGTCTACTTGTATTAATCATCGGATGACAGGAAACCTTAACTATAAAAAGTTGGTTCATCTGTTCGTCAAAAACAACGATATAAAGTCATAAGCAGGTGAAACCAAGTTTCTATTTTAATTCACAATCAAATTACAGCATCTGTAGCGATCGTAACACCTGGTCAAAACATCTTTAATATTCAACTGGTCTTGGTTGTACTGTCATACAGGTGCCTAATTACAGTTGGGAAATTCATAAGTGTTATTAAGATAGCGACGAATATTCTCGGAAGTTTGTATACGACCTTCTTGGTATTAAATAAGATACTCAAAGCTTCTTGTGACTTGTCTTAAAGGCTGACAGTTAAGACTTAGGAAATATTTGTTTAAACATTAGCAATGTTTTCGACGGCAATGATTCCTTTCATTTTTAACCGACTTTATAAAAGAAGAGGTTCTCAATTCGACTGTTTTTTTTTAATGTTTGTTACCTTAGAACTTTTGACTGGATGAACCAGTTTTGATGATTCCTTTTTTATTTGAAAGCTGATGCTTACCGTGTAGTCCTGTTTCAATTTCATCAAAAACAGTCAAAAATTATATTCACATCAGCATGTGGCTTAGGGATCGCAGCGTAAGATGGCAGTGCTTCATCTTCTTTCTTGTTTAGCTACTCACAACTTCTGGCATATTTCCCTACGTCGCCTATTACGACTCCCACAGGAAGATTAGAGGGGAAGGGGTAAGGAAGAGGTGCTCTTCTCAATTCTAACCCGGCGCCACACCGGCTTTGAATGCGTATCTGAATTATAATCATATATTACGTCAGTAACAACAAGCGAAGTTATATTTAGATGCAATATGCAATACAAATACGACAACGGCTTATAAGTTCTTATCTAGTAGTATATAAGTACTAAAATTGATCTTGATATACCGAACGGACTCGGAGCCTCGTTATTAACTGCTTGTATCGGCGATACAATCAATGAAAAACTGCCTGTTCTACATAGAAAAGACTCTGTACACTGGTTTTATAACAAAAGCGCTCGTCCACAAAGCATATGAATAAAATAAACAACCCACGCTCACTTTAACGCTCGGCCTACGCCTTACAAAACACTTAATACCCCACGTTGAGATAAATCGATAAAAAATACAACCTAATAAAAAGGTTTTACCTACAATCAACGCACTATGCGCTTGGTGACTGTAAACTTTACGCTCGTTATTACGTTTTAAAACGTAATTTAAATACGTGGCAAACTATCTGGAGCGTAGACACAGTTTCTCACGGCAAAGCGAGCTGTAGCCGAGAATCTTAAAGGCGATGGAAAATTTAAAGAGTTTCTAAAGAAAATTAAGGTGCCCGAGGACGGTGTGGATTCTAAAAGCGTTCTTTCGAAGTCGTTGCAACACGTTACTTTGTTAGGCACGGCGAGTTACCTCGTTAACGGGCGCAGCGAAATATAACAGAACTCAAATTAATCTGTGTATTTTTAAATATTTTTTGCAAAATAATTTCTCGGTGCTAATGAGCTGGATTGTTAGCTCACGCCTGACTCGACCTTTGTGGCAGGTGCTTGTGTTTAGCTTCGCGCGGAACTTCATTAAGGTGCGAATAGCATTCCACTTTCAAAAATATATTATTCTACGTTTAAATGAAAGGTGTTTTGACTATTTGCAATTTCGTATAATGTCAGTCATTCTTCAGTTTATGCTGTTATAAAAGGACAATAAAGACATAAAGAGGCCGGTCCCCCAACAAGACGTTATCTAACGACTATCGATATAGCATTTGTAACCCACAACACAGATTAAACGTGTAACGTATTAGGGTGCAGAACGTTTATTCAACCCTATCAGTTTTCAAACACAATGGTATGAGTCAGAGCAGTCGTCTATATAACTAACAGTGTAACAAGATGAATTCACCGCAATTTATGCACCCGTAACTTTTCCTCAACGTTTTGCATAGTAATGCCGACGCAGTTGGCGTACAAACTCAGCGGGGACAAGAACGCTTCTGGAAGTCGAAACAGAGCCCCCACTTTTTGTTGCAGTAACTTTTCTTTAACTATATCGCTCGCATTAAAATAGCCGCCCATTGCCCGGGCCGTTGCAATACACGGCCCAGATAAATTCCCTTCATTTTTCTCGGAGCTCGCGTCCGTCAGCGTATAAATGCTTCTAGTGTCTTTTTTTGTCCGCTCAACCGATGGAATTACAGCATTAATCAACCGAAATGAACCTTTTAGCGGAATGTCAAAAGGTTTACGGAGATCTCTGTAACGACGCGCGGTTATCCGCAATGGAAACAAAAGAATGACCACTCTACTTTGCGGGCATCGGCACGCTTTGTGAAAGCCGTAAAAGATATAAATTGGATTGAGCTCTTATCATGAAATATACTCTTAAGTTTTATATTCAAACTGTAGCAAACTCTCAACAGTTTTTAGTCTTTAAAGTTTATGAATGTTCTTAAGATTAATTATTAAATATGATATAACAGTATCACTGAGTATAAATTAAGTTTTAAAAAAGAAATTACCTTAAATTTTAATTTATTAGCTCTTTTTGGGGAAGCAAGGTAACAATGAGAATTATTCACATTACCCAAATCTCTTTCGGAATATCGATGCGTTTTCGTCAGACAGTAGAATGACGGCGTGGACCGACGTGCCTCGCTTTCACTTTGATAAGCGCTCCGGCTCTTTGTCTGACCCAACACATTAATTCGAGCCCGTGATGCAATCTCAGTTATTAAATTGATTGAACGAGTCTTTTTATCACACCAATTGTTTCTTATCTGGGCTTTCGTCGCGTCCGCGCTGTTGCTTACGAAACTGTAGATAGAGTTGACGGAAAAAACGTTTGTGCATCGAATCAAGTGGATAAACAGAAAGATAGGTCGGAACGGGATCTAAATTTCCTGTTAGAATTGACCGAATGCGAACTCGATTCAGATTCCGGGCCGGGGATTGTAGCATTCGTCTATAGGGTCGGCGGGTCAGGCAGCCGGTACCGGTCCGACTGTCCGGTCGCCCGAGCACACATTTCCGCTTGATTAGAGGACGTGCACGTTGCCCGGGACACCTGCGCCATCTGTGAGCCGACTTTTCGGTACGCTTTGTTTTTGAATTTCAGTACAATCCCCGACAAAGTTTTATCGCTGAGCACGAAGCGATGCGGGTAACGTTTGACTTTAGAACCAAAATTTTAGATACCGTATCTGTAAGCTATTTCGTTGTACACGCGCGTGGGTGTCTCGGCTTTATATTCCATCTGTTACTTTCTCAAGGAATCGCCGATATAAATAATATCATTCATATTTTGTTTAGTCATAATTTATTCGTGTTTTTCTATCATCCTCTTTGAAAACGGGAAAGAAAACGAGTTATAAGGTTGTATAAAAGATATTGCTTGTTTATGAAGGTTTGCTTTTATAGGGCCCTAAGGGAGAGTTTTCTTTATCGATATTTTATAATGGTAGTAATGGTTATCTGAAGACGTATAATAGAGTCCACTTTCTGATCAGAAAAAATCTGGGTCACGATATAAGATACACATAAAAAATATTAATAGCTTGTTTCTTTTTGTTACAGGATTATTATTTGGAGTATTTGGGAAAAACCTTACCTAATGAAGTTCAATAAAACGAAGTTATAACATCAAGCCAACCCCAAATTAAGGTAAGAACAACTTCAACATATTTATATATACAATATAGTTATAATACAAGTTAATGCAAGAAACATATGAAACTGTACCATATTTTTACTAAGCATATGCTGCTATTGAGATGTCGGTATAAAAAAAACTTCTCTCACGGCACTAAGGACAATACGCTGACAATACAAGGACAGAATTGTGAAAGTTATTGCTGTGGTTATGGCGAGTAGCTTACATCGACGCGAATGGTGGCATGCTACTCATTTTGCGGAATCTCTATTTTAAACGCCTTTTACGAAATTTAAAAGTATGATATGGTGAAGTGCTTACATTCTTAAGAGGAAGGAAGACTCTTCATGTTTTAGGAAATTTATAGCAAAGGAGTGGAAAAATACCCTTGAATTCTATTAACAGGTTAGGTAGTAACAGTTTTGAACACCAATAAAAAAATTGTCACCTCCTTGTAAAATTTCCAATCAGCAAAAAGCGTTCTCAGATTCTGAAAACAAAAAGCTTCCATCTTGCAGAAGCATCAATCCGGCATCAAATCGCGTAGAAAGGGGTAATTTGTATCTTTTTTTCAATAAAGCAACACCTGTGCCTGTGGCCATTTGTGCGCCCTCTAAGCTTGAAGCTTGGTAAATGTTGCACCATTTGTAGCGAGATTGAAAAACTGTTTCTGGTTGTTTGTTGTACAGTCGTGTGTTACAGCGACGTTACTTCATGTAGTTGCGCTTTTGTCGCGGTTAGTTTTCCATTTGTCGTGTAATAGGCTACGGGTATTTAGGTTTGCGGCTATGTTTTAGTTTGTTGCGTAAATAAAACTGAAAGTGTCGGGTTTTATATAATGCTATTGTCAAAGGATTGTTGTATTTCTCGGCATTTTGTTTGTCACAAATTTATTGACAATGCGGTGTGTACATTCTGTTTCAGCTTGCTGCTTTGAAGTGTTAAACAAATAACTACTTTAGTAATAATGAAGTATATATTATTCGACTTTTTTCTATTGTCTATGCGGGGGAAACCGTGGGTAACAAGGTGGTGGTGGTGGTTAGTTAACTAAAAATATTTATTAAAATATTTGTTGGCTTTTGTCAAAAACTGCATCAACAATATCCTGCCATTATCTCATACATCCGATCAATGAATTAAATTTCATATATATATATTTGTTGGAGAGTGACAGATTCTTGACATCAGGTTTAATGGCAAAGTTATCATAACGTGGGCGTTTGTGTGGGTCGTGCAAATGAGAAGACACATATTACTCGAACACTCTTGGTTTATTTATCAATCCACAGTATATGGGGGGGTGCCCCCAAAATGGCCTGCATCCTCCCCCTCTCATCCATTAAAATCATCGCCATGCAGACCACTGAATCAGACATTGAATCTTCACTTCATTGATCACAGTCTTCACTGTCAATGCTAAGTGTCACTAATTTCACTCCCTAATTAGGAAAGTTTTGCCTCTTCGGCGGCTGGTACAAGACTGACGAGTGACGAATAGACGGCAGTATCTTGTGACGTACGCTTCACAGTCATAGTCTCTCAAATGACTGTAGACTAGCACTCTACATGGACGTGTATGTTCTGTATCTAGAGTTAATATCGCTTTAAATTTCATCAATCAAAGATCTAAAATTATGAGAAAAGTTTTTTATCAATTTATTTCTGAATTCATATATTTTGTGGCTTCTCTCTTAAGGCCCCATAAGTTCTTAAATAATCTTTATAGATTAAATAATCGAGCGGGTGCGAAGTGCATTACCTTTCAACTTAGTAAAATTAATTTAAAATTAACTTTCAACTTCTTGCTTTCGTGTGTCTGTCTAGATTCTGGCATTCCGCTTAAACTCTCTTAGGGCATTTCTCAACCGATTCTCGTGATATTTTGTGAGCTGTGAATTGTATGATTTTTTGTCGCTTCAGTTTTTGTAATTTTTTCAGTACAACTTAAATTAAATGGACTGTAAACATACAAAATATTTTTTGTATGTTTACAGTAAAAATAGAAGTAATAATATATATATATATATAATATTATTTCTATTTACTCAAATAATAATTGGTTAAAAATAAAGTCAAACGTGCAAATTCGCACAGCTATCGCATATATATAATACAACATCTAACTCGCAAGGTATATGTTTAAAGGTTGAGAGATGAATATGATTTCATCTTTCAACCCAAACCTACAGACTAATAAAGCAAAATTAACTATATACCTTATTATTATTACAAATACAATAAATAAATCACTGGACCAACTACAAACTATGCTCGAGTAAATAAATCCAACAAAATCTATTCTATACACGAGACAAACTCGTGGCTAAATCATTTCATTTTCTATTCGTCCTACGCCATTCATATTTTCTATAGACCGTGCCTGTGTCGGGTCCAAACAGAAATATGACCATTCATTTTTCAATGACACCTCTCACGGACAGATTTAAAGCTGTGTTCGAACGACGCGTATTTCGAATGTGTCAATCACATGAATGGCTGACTCCAAATGATCAGGGCTAGGGGAGGAGTGACAGTTCAGATAACGGTTGTAGGGTTAATTTGCGGCCAGTTGTGAAAAGCGTTAATATTGATTAATTTATTGGCAATCAGGTGTGGTTTGTTGTTGGCAGCTGTCGTCATTTTTGAGGAGTAATCAAGCAAGATAGGATGAATTGATTAAAAATATGTTTTAAAGCGCTCTCGCATCAGTTATCAGCCGACTCGTCCACTTCTGAACACAGCCTCCCCAATTATGGGGGTATTTGCCAATTATGGCATGTGGGGGATTACTCCACGTGTGGCAGGAAGCTTGGGGATTGCAGTGTAAGTTGTCAGTTCTTTAGAAGGCGCTACTGCCCACCTTCCAGTATTTTCCCTTAGTCGCCTCTTACGACACCCACGGGATGATATGGGGAGGTGCAATTCTAACCCTGCACCCCACGGGGAAGCGCTCTAGCATGCTAATCGAATATTCTATTAACAAATGTGGAATGCAAAAGTTTACCGGTATCTTCCGTTACCGGACACCTTGATTACTGGACCTCTGAAATGTTGGGAGGAGGGGAGAATTTTGTATTTTGGAAGATATATATTAATATTTTATGTAGTATATAATACAATAGTTTTTTTTTTATTATATTACTTCCTTCCTTACTATTTATTCTTAGTCTTAAGATTTGTCAAAGATAAAAGTACCTGAAGGTGGCAGAACTTTCTAAAGAATAGCTAGCTTACACTTCGATCCCCAAGACCTGGCAAGCATGGGGATTATAGACTGATGGAGGTGATATTTGTTCAACGGAATGAAATTATTGGTGCGGTCATCACCTAGACTAGATTATTACACTTCTGAAAAGTTCATAGAACTTTCTTATTACGATATCATTTGAGAATCAACAAACGCTGACCCGAATCGTAGCCCTTTCAATGTCTTTATACGAAACCAAAAATATTTACTACAAACAGCAATATCAAAACCGTTTAAATTTTTTTTTACCGGTCTTAAATATTAATTTTGCCTCACGCCTTTAAATGAAATAAAAACGAATGTCCAAAGGGTTAATTGGTAGAATCGTAAAATTTTAATGTAAGGTTTACTTAACTGATTAACAAAAGGTTTATAATTAAAATAAATGAAGGTAAAACATAATACACAATAAAAGCTAATGTTTTAACATGTTCCTAATTATTCTGCTTCTCTTCGTCACATTAATTACAATGAGACTTACATAATGTCAATTTAATCCGACGTGTAGATCCTTTGTTGTCGTTAGATGTCCAATAAAAGACATCATATTTCATGAGACTTAAAACAACTAGGAAATTTAAAAAATACGTGCCTACCCCTTCGGGATATACAGACAAAATTGTTTGGTGTATAACACAAAAGTATTTAAAAGTTATTTTCAACACGCTTCTTCGAAGAACGACACAAAATTCGGATCCTCTGAGAGTTCTCTGTCCGCGTTCTTGCTTTTGATAGATTAGGTTAGGCAAAATATTTAATTTAATAATACTATATATACTTATTATAATTGATTAATAATATTTCTTTAAGGTAAACACGAGTTCCGAGTAGTTGGGTAGGCCTTCGTGTTTTTTTTCTCATATGTAGACATGTTTATGAATTATTACCCGGGGCCAATATATTTTGTTTTCGGGCGGCGTATATTGAATTCCATGTTATACACAGGATTCTACTTATTCCTCGCTGCGGAACTCTACTATAGAATCCTTCGCTTCAGATACTTTTCATCATCATCCATCACTAGTGATAAATAAAAACTTTCCGAGCTTGTGAGACGAAAATAATATTTTCGCTGATTACAAATAATAACCTACTCCAGCAAAATTAAACCTTTTTGTTCTTTGGAAAAAGTTTAATGCGAAGTTTAAATTTACTGGACCGGTCAATAAAAAGAACAAATTGGTCTACAAATTATTTATTTTCTATTATATTGCAAATACTTTCTTCTTGACCTGATTCAACATCACCTCATTATCTGTTGACAGTATTACCCACTATTCCAATAAAAAACAATGTCTCTACAAATTACCATAATTCGTTCCACTTTTATCCCCATTCCGGCTCATTCAACGGCACGAAATCACCACAAGGTCTGCGCAAACGGTGGGCCGCACTTTCATTATCATACAAATTTTAGTTTCGTTCTAAACAACCAGTACCGTGCCTCAAGTTAATTTATTATAAAGACTTCTTGAAAAACATATCTACTACCTCTGGAATATACGAAACGTTATTATTTATAAAAAACGGCTAGGTACGAGTTGGACTAAAACTTTAAGTATACCAACACAGATTGTACCATATAATCGTTATTTTTTACCGACTTCAAAAAGAAAGTTCTCAATTTGGCTTTTGTATTTTGTGTGTGGTACCTCATAACTAAAGAGTTATGAGGTACAGGCTGTACCAATTTTGATGATTTTTTATATTCGAAAGCTGGTGCTTTCCTTTTCTTTCCTATTGAGTTTGTTACATTTTTAAATTCAATTTGAGATCCTTCGCGGGAGAAGAGAATATGTTTTTTTGTATGGAGACACTCTTTTGTTTTTAACGTTTTAGGTTTATTATTATTTGTAGGCAATCCGCCATACTAACACAATATATCCACTGAAATTTCAGCCAACTATACCTATTACATTTCCAGAGATACAGCTCTTTAAAGTTCGGACGGGCTTAGTACTACTAAGGGTCCCGTTATTAGGACGGAATCGTATATACAGCTGTAAAACAGTACCTACTAGCTGTATGTCTGATTCTTATTATATTTCAAGCCGCGCCTAGCTTGTCAGGTGAACCCACCTGCGTTATAAAGTTATGATGATAGTGATAAAATGTATCCTATGTGTTAATCCAAGACCTAAACTATCTCTGTTCCTTATTTCATCCAAATCGGGTCAGCTGTTTAAACGTCAATGAGTTACAAACATACAACCACATCCTAAAATCCTAACATATCGCAAAGTTTAACATTTTAGGTATTAGCGTGATTACCGCTTTAGTGCTTTAGTTTGTATATGTTAAAAATGTATATAACAAAATGTTGCTTACATTTTTAAATGGGCCTCTTTTGGAGAGAGAAGTATGCCATATTTCACCACATGTCCTATGGGCTTCGCGGATAGGCTAGGCCAGTAGCAGTGACGGACTTGTCAGAGCACCCGAACGCTTCCGATACATATATATTATGACCGACCCTAATTCTGTACGAACCTGCTATATTGTAACTCAGCTGTTCTGCTCTGGCGCGCTTTGATCCGACCTAAAACATTAACAAAAAAAACCGACTTCAAACACAAAATAAGCATTTAAAAGGATAACTTAAAATCTGCTCGTCAGATCTCACTCAAACTTAAATTGGACCACATGATAAGCACCAATTTCAACAAAATATATAAAAACAACATAAAAATCGGTGCACCCTGCAAAAAGTGATGAGTAAAACACTAAAAAATACACAGTCAAATTGAGAACTTCCCCCATTTTTTGAAGTCGGTTAAAAACAACTACTAAAGCTTCGCTTCTGACGCTTTCTAGCTCATGTGTAATATCGCTGAATATTAATTTGTACTACCATCAATTTTCAGCATACCTAATTTTTCCGTTAAACATCTTCTTATCACACATTGTAATGTCAACTGTCAAAATTTTAATAATTGTGTTGACAGTTGTCATTATTTTTATATATTATTGTGGGATAGTGATAATATTTTATATTATCTATTCCTATAACACTATTCCACAACTTGAACATTTTGTGGCCCCTTTTACCGAAAAACGATCACGTCCACAGATGTGTGCTTTAACATAGTAATGTAATTTCATATCTAGGTGTGTTGTAGGTTGAAAAAAAACCATGACGAAAATTTACATTTACAATTTTGTATTCATTGTATAAAATATTATTGTACTACAAACGCTTTCTGTTAGAAAACCAAAGAGTAAACATCGATGCAATGGAACTAAACTTAATACGAACATCGTTATCAGTTAATCTACTTTATACTAGATGACACCTCTCGAAACAGGTTGTAAAACAAACGTGAACCCTCACACTGAGCTTTGTGAGTTTTTGCTAGTTTTTATTCACATTTAGTAATTGACATACTACGTTCATACACATATTCAGTTACAGCCTAAGCGTGATTATGAATGTACAGGCCTAAACCACTTATGACCTATAATACTGTCTACAGTTCCACAATCGTATAACATTCTGTGCTATTACTTAGCAATTTCCCTGATTAAGGGTGCCGGTGTCCTACCTATGCGGTGGCGACAGACCGTCAAATAGGCGGTCCTAGCGCCATGAATATTTATAACAAAGTTAATTTTAGATGTCGTGTTATGGTAGCAATTTTATTGTTTTGGCATGCAATTTTTAGCCAATTGACTTGTTTGAATTTAAAACTATCGTACCGTACTTACACTGGACATGTTTTCAAAGTATTTACAGGAATTTAGTTAATGTTACAGTAAGTACTGTTTTTAATGTTGTCACATAATTTACAAAGTCACAAATATACGATAGGAAAAATTTAAGTCATGTGCGGGATTCGAACCCGCGTCCATCCACCCCTTAAGCCGGGGTATGCTCTAACCAATTGAGCTAACATGACATGACGTCATAACTCGAATCTTTCCTATCGTTCTTTAACCATCGTATTGGGATGGAGCGAAATCTATAGTACCACTTGCGCTGTACTACAAACAAGACCAATTTTGCAATTGGTTTTATACTTGTAAATGATGACGCAACCTTATCATTTTAATATTGTTAGGTTTACAATAACGTCTGCTATGCGAATCACAAATATACCATAGGAAAAATTTAAGTCATGTGCGAAAAAAAAAATCCTATCGTATATTTGTGATTTTGTAATGTAATCCGCATAGCAGGCGTTATTGCAAACCTAACAATATTAAAATTGTCACATATTGTTTAGTAGTTAATTCATTTGCATTGCTCGACGAACTGATAGCCGATGGGGAAGAAAACTTCCCGAGTGGATACCACACTAAACCGGAAGATGTAGAGCTGGTAGGTCCCCCACTAGGTGGACTGACGACCTCGTTAAAGTCGTGGGTTAAATGGTTACAAGTGGCTAATAGCCGTTCTTTGTGGCGTTCTATGGGGGAGGCGTTTGTTTGACAGTGGACTTCTTGCGACTGATGATGAAAATAAGTTAATTTAAGGCGAATTGTGTTTTAAAGCTTAACAGGTCTGTTCGAAAACAAAAATAAATTGTTTTTTACTTACTATTCGAACATCTAAACTAGTTTCGAAACATTTTTGTTTACTTTATGCATGGTTTCAGCTTCCATCTCCATATTTTCTGCTAGCTTGCTAAATTGGAATACCCAAATATTTTCTCAACAAAATGCTCTGTACTATAAAATTGTCTGTGTATTCATAAAACGAAAGTACAACGTGTACTGATTCGTTAGGCGTACTTTTTCGTAGAATGTTATTAGAGTAGGTGCTCGCAGCCATTCGAAACGCTCATGACTCCAGTTCAATCTAAAGAGGGATAGAATCTTATCGTAGCGTGTATAGAAATGGGTGACTTACATATTAAATGGGTCGTTTCATCAGTACTTGATCCCTTTTGCTCCGTTTCTGTCTGTGTAGAATGAGGTATCTACTTGGGAAAGTTATATTAAAGGGGCTCGAGTACGTACTCGGAGATATCTCAAATAAGTTCCTTGAGCCTAGAGTGGAATTGCGAGTTATTAATTAACATAAAATATTCCTATATGTAAAAAAATACGGTTGGCTTCATTTTATTTACGTACTCATATTGTCTATGAATAAATGGGATGTTGTTAAAAGGGTTAATATCAGATAGCAGTCAGAATCGGGCCCGCAGATAAAATTTTATGGTTCACTTGAAGTATCGTTTAACGTAATACATTTAACAGTTATGCCGCACGAAGTGCTGTTTTGCTGCTTTGGCTGATCCAGATAGGCAGGCACATGCGGGCAGTAAATTGAGCCTCACTTGTCGGTCAGACTTAATGTTCTAGCATTAGATGCCGACCGATTCATAGGTGGTTATCCGTAAGTGGGTCAACGTGGCTTTGAGAATGCTGTTCACATATGCCCCTAGTCTATTGTGGCGAATATTCGGCTAGCCTTTTCAGCTTTCTGACAACAATTCCGAATGCTCAATTTACGTGATTCCACAGCTCCTCTCGTAGGCTGTTGCATGCGATGCAGAAAACACTTCCTATGTTCCAGTCTTCTTTATTTCCTTTACTAACAAACATCAGAAAACGTCTAGCTTCCACTAATTGAAAAATGTGCAGTTTATGTTTTATGCGAGTTACGTATCTATAATCTTATATAATAACATAATTTTTCCATCTACATTTGCGTCTCTGTAAAACGGAAGCTTTTAACTTTCTTGTTCATTCTGAAATAATGGACAGCTGTCCATGCGCCGTTCGAACAAGATTATCGTAAAAGCGTGCCGGGAAAAATCAAAAACGCTCGCGGACAACCGTCATAAAGCATGGCGCTTCAAAACCTTCATGTTTCAGAAATAGGTCGTCAAAACAAATGGCGGGTGAAAAATACAAGGAGAATATAAACAAAGGCTTGTTTGGTCGTAGGTTGTAGCGGCGAGCGGCGTGAGATCCTCATTTCGGCAGGCGGATAAGTGCGGACGTAATCTGCGCTAGGGCTCGTGTAAATGCAAATTGTCCCATAAAGCCATCGCCCGTCTCCCTAGCCCGCCCCTCACTCTTAATGAAGAGGAGCATCTCGGACGTCAAAAGCCGACGTCCGTCATCTCAACAGTGGTTTACGTGGACTGTAGCTACACGCCCAAATTAGATTCACCCCTAAATTGGTTTGCATACATGTAGCAGATGCGGAATGCCTAAGAGTTCTAGCTTGGCTTTCAACTCGATTTGCATGTTGTGGGAACGTTTAGAGAGGGTATAGTTAACAGACTGTTTTGGTATGCCGTGCATTCATTTGACTCGGCATAGATACTGAACAACCGTTTATTTTACGAGTACCTCTGTGCTGTAATGACTTCAATTCAACAAACAATGTTACAAATAGTCAAACTATAAATATGCAATGCTTAAAGAAGTAAAAATATTTTACGTAAATTGGAGCTGTAAAATGGGTGTAAGAAACATTTACCGGGACAAGAATAAAATTATCGTCAATTAGAAGAACCTTTCAAATATAGAACTCTTGGTTTCTTGTTCTAATCAAGTTTATGGCCCAGTGAGCTCCCATCACGGTCCATTTATTCGTTTATTTTAATTACACAAACTAGATTTAATAACTAAAACTTTTATAAATTGCATATGAATTTGACTTCGTTAGTTGAATATGTTTTTATGGGTTTGGTAGTAACGTGTTTTTACGAAAATCTATTTGAAAAACAATGAATGGTTCGTTTTAAGTGCAAGCAAAGTTGGTCTTTTCTGTTAGTGTTTTACAGCGGGCGAAAAAGTGTTTGAATTAGGTACATGAATATGGTTCCTTGCAAGGCATCTCACCTGTGACCTGAAAAGTTTATGTTACGGGCCAGTGATAAAATAGGCACGAAAATAAAAAGCGATTGAGGTCTGTTCGAGCCAGTGATATTAAAGTTAAGGACGGAAGAAAACATGACTTCATATTATATTTTTAATTATTTCTTGACTTTAACAAAAATAATAATATAATATCGCTCTCATTTATTATATTAATGAGTTGTACTACACATATACAAGTGACTTATTCATTTTTCTTATACTGTGATGAAAAATAGAGTGTATCAAAATATTGTTGCCCTAAGGTGAATTATATTTAATCTTTCGTTGCGCTTAGGATTCTATTTTACACTAATTTATTCGCAGTTTTGCCCCTTCTGGTACAATCTGCTATATCTTATAATACTATAAATTGACGGTCATAGTGTTATCAAAATAGTTTACTTTTTTGATCTTAGTTATGATAATTTTGCAAAAAAATAGAAAGTCTGGTTGAATCAAAGTCAGATTAATATTGTAACTTAACCAAAAACTGTGTCAAAAGTTTTTCATTGGGCAGTTAATAACCTCTCACAACGCAAAGATTTTATTTACTAACTGACTGTAGGTATAATTTATTATGGTACCAACTTCACAGGTACATTGAAATAAGTTTTGTACTTGATATAAATCAAAAGCAAAGTAGCGACTTCAAACCGAATATTATATATACTTCTCAAACTACCAAGTTACATTATTCTAATGTCGTACGATGCACTTTGCCTTAAACAGTAGGTAAAACAATAGTTACCTACCTACTAGGGAGACGTCTCGTCGCTTTGAATTACAAATATATCGCCTTGACGGGAATTTAAATAGGTATATCTGGTACCTATACTGTATCATGTAAAGACCACAAAGCTACAAATGACGTATTTAAAAATTCTATAATTACGCTAAGCCTTGGTATAAAATGCTAAATATATGATTGCAACATGCCCAAATACGGTTATATTACATTGTTTCGTTATGGATTTACCAGTCAAAAAGTGAACTATTTTTATAACAATATGAATGTACAAAGGAGAAAAATAATATTTTTACGACGAGGGCGTTATTTTAAAATCAGCTTGGAGCAATTGATTCTGTAATAAAATCATTAGCTCAACCAGGGACTCAATATACTTCGCACGTGGAAATAAATGATTTGTCCGTATGATACACTCTAATTTTCATCTCACTATAGGAAAATTATGGAAAAGTCTTTTAAATATGTCCACCTTCCAGCTCCATAAATAGAACAGTCCAATGGCACTATATTGTCACCAGAACTATAATTATACAGTACTAACAATTGTCAAGTTATGTAACTTAGCTCTATATGAAGTTATGTAACTTGACAATTATTATTGTGTACTCTTGCAACAATTAGGTAGAAGTAGGTAAGTAAAATGTGGTTCTTAAGATGTTATGCCATAGATGAATCAACAAAACATTGAAAACAAACACTATACTGACATATTTTGTATTACGCACAGGTACAGGCGCAAGCGCAAGTCAGAGCGCTCTTTCTGAACTTTACTGCTTTATTTGTAGACTTTACGTTTTTTGTATCTCAAAGTTCTGCATAGATTTTATTATTAATAACTACTCGATCTGGCAATTCAATTTCAACCGCCTGCCGAGTTATGACTACTCTACTATCAATTATAAAGAATTCGTAATACTTTTTACCGTCGGCCATATAAAAATAATAAAGGGTCAAGTCGTAGAGATCGTGACTAATATTGTAATTGTAGTATTGGTTCACGATGAAAATAATTATTCTACGAGTTTTACAGTACAGATTGGAGCCAGTAACACAACTATTAGTAACATGTTGCTTTCCGAATTATTTCAGCGCTAGCTTTTAAGTATAAAAAAAATATCCAAAATCGGTCTGCCCTGTAAAAGTTATGAGGTAACACACGCAAAAAAATACAGACGAATTGAGAAACTTCTCCTTTTTCCCAAAGTGGTTAAAACATTATATATAGAAAGCTTAACTTACTTTCGGTAATAAAACTCATATAAATTTTGCTATAGACGAAAATATACGTCATAAGTAATAACAGCACAAACTACGACACCTTCAAGAAATATTTCTTTTTTCACTTAAAATATTTTCAAACTATTTATTATCGCGACGACGTTTCAAACTAATGAAGGACAAAAATATTGATAAATATACGCGATTTTAACAATTTATAGTTGTTTAACTACTATGTGAAATAAATCTTTTAATGATCTATCTACATATATTTAGGTTGGTATATCCACTTTACATTGAGACATATTTTTGAGTTTAGTTACTGCATTTATATTGAGGGAGCTCTATGAGAGGTTATATTCATAAGCAGTGGACCGAGTCGGTGAGAACTTTTTGAATTTTGTTTATCCACATCAGATACTGAACGGAACTTGAGGTTTTTATACCACAAGATTAGATAATTTTACTTACTTTTTGGAACTTGTGGTAAGGATAGGATATCTACATATCATATATTGAATAAAGTATATAAAGTTTATGTAAAAAATTAAACATTTAATTATATATAACGCAAAGCAATTAATTCGCGTCGCGTTGATACTACGAGTACATGTTATACTTATAATAACTCAAAAAAAAAGGTTAATAGACAACAAAGTAGTTTTTAGAGTCAAATCATAGACTTTTCTTATGCTAACTCGATGATGACCAATTTTTGTCACATTTAACATGTGAAGACCTAAGTTTAACTCTGAAGTGTTTATTGACTAGTACCTATACACTGCGCTATAAAAACACTGTGCCTAATAATCACTTATAACATTACATTTCAGATCCTTATAAAGTTACCTCAATGTAGGTTACATTTAATGCTCCTATAATAATTTAGAGCTAGCCACTCGAAAATTGTGGTTTCACGGTCCATAGGGTCACGTCAGATCGTATTGTTAACGTCCAATGGCTACCAAACGATATCGGATACATTGCCGTATTTTCTTATAACCGAGTCAAATGTCCTAGCCATAGAGATCAATGGTAATCGACCACTGAAATACTCTCACACGGCCGTATAACACTAGACGTGATTTTTGACGATTAAAAACATTTCATGGGAACAAAGTCTCGATTTCACACAAGCTGATCTGAGTTGGGTTTAAAAAATTGTTAAACGACGCAATATTTAGTTATGCACCATAATGTGGTGAATTTAGAGTCTAGTATTGAACAAATTATTTCTTTGGTAGTAGAAAGATACCATGAAAGTTAGATTGAAGAGTTAAGAGATAGAATACAAATGTCAAAGGTACATCTTGAGAGAATAACTTATGTCAAGTTGTAGTCATACTCTCTTAAAGTTAGTAATAAAAATTAATAGTTTGTAAGATGTTTTTGACAAGTTTAATAAAAAAAAACAACACTTTTATTGCTTTAATGATAACAAGTCATAAGCGCCTTCTTAAAAACCAATCTTTTAACATTGCATGCTGTGTGTACCTTAAACTACTATGCATTTAGCGTAGAACTTACTTGTACCTAGATGTCAATGAAAAACTATTAAATAATATAATAATTGTTGCTACACCATAAATAAATAACTTAAATAAACAATGGACTCCAAAGCTCAATGACTTATGCAAAATGTACCTTCCTATTACAGCTAAAATTTGCACCTGTTTTTTTAACATTTTCTACTTGATCCTAATTAAAAATATACAAGCCTTCGTCTATGCAGTTTCGTTGTGCAAAAACTAATATTAACAAATTGTTATTAATTTTAATATTGTTATGTTTGCAATAACGCCTGCTCGACGGATTACATTACAAAATTACAAATTATGAGAGAAAAACTGATAAATTTTCCCGCACATGACTGTCAAAATTTTTCTCTCATAAATTTGTAACTTGTTATTAACCCTGGATTTCCCTGCAAAGTGTTCAAATCCTATTTCTTCATCTCATAAAATTCTGTTGACATCTAAAACAAATTATTTACTGACGCATGACACCAAATGGAATTTGCTACATGCTCTCCTATCACTAACTGGATCCAAAGGAAGCACCTGTCAAATAAGACAGGTTGTAAACAAGACTAGTGTTACGGTACATAGAAAGAAATTTTCTTTTTTCTATCCATGAAAATTCAACTTTATATGCTGTGACGCAAGATTTAAACTGTTAGGTTAAAGTCCATGCGCGAGTGCAATCGATGTTTTTGCTGGGTTGTGCAGGATGTGAGCAGAAAACTTAGATGTCTTGTTAGAATTTTTAATGAAACGGTATCCAACAGCCCTACGGCGTACCTATCTAATGAATTGTAACGCTTGTGAATATGTGAAATAAGACAAGTAACACTTTAATTTAATTAGTAGATTCAGGCGTTAGTTTGTGGATATCTATATTTAATAATAACAAATATTAAATAGAAAAAAATATTTTTCACATTTTAAGAAAACACTAAAAAATAAAAGAAATAAAAAAATCGTGCATGGGCGACGTGAACGTCATAAGCGCAACGAAACTCCTCGAAATTCCCCTGGGTAGGTGAGACTGTGGTCATAATAGTTATGTGACGCGCACTTTAGAAATTTATAGTAGGTACTGGTGTTTGCTGCAGGGTTTTCTTCTCGTGGTGGCTTAAATGCTTGCTTATCATATTAGAAAAACAACCTTAAAACGAAGGATACCAGGAAATTGAGCGAAGCGAAGGTACTAGACGCACAAAAGGATCGCAGTAAGTGGAAATCTGTGGTTTCTGCCTAACCGAACGGGAAAGAGGCGTGAATTTGATGTATGTTATCTCAGAACTTTGAACTGAGTGAACAGATTTTGATGTTTATTTTATTTGAAAGCTGATGCTTCCCGCGTAGTCTCATTTAAATTTTATCAAAATCGGTCAAGCCGTTTTTGAGTAACACTCCAATAAGTGAAAAGTGTTTTCCTTACGTGATGATATAGTCGTCGATAGTGAATGACAATCGATCCCGTAAGTAGCAAGGGTCACTAAAAAGGGTGAAAAAAATGTATTTCCCAAAAATAGAACCCCGTCTTCAACTCTGAAAAGTGTGAAATAACTTGTCAATGTCGGTACCATGCGCACAATACTTTTACTAACTATCATGGAACTGACTTCCACAAGTTATTTATTTTTATGAGTGTTGAAGTCGGTTCCATTTTTAGATAAAAATAAAACTGAAACTGTATTAAAGGTTCGAATTTTAAAAACATTTTGCACGCCAGCGGAAAATAAGCACTTTTACACCCGATTTCGGAAGATAAACAATACCTTACCGACCTTGTGAGAAAAATGAATTGCCTGCAGAGCTTGTTTCTAATTCCAGATAGGAAAGAAACAAACGTGTAATTAAAGTACGTTGATAGAAAACAGTTTTGCTCCTATTGCATCGCAATCAAAGCGTCCAGAGGGAAAATCGAATTAATCAACTCATCTGGCCTTTGAGTGTCGTCGGCCGTTCCCAGTCGCATTGATTATAAATAGTACCCTTCTAATCTCCCCGACCTGGTTCTGCGAAAAGGTTTCTACCTTCTTTCTTTTTAAATATCATTCAAGTAAAATTTGTTAAGTTGGTAGTGTTTTGATGAATTATGAAAACAAGCGTAGTTCCGCGCTAAGGTTTTTATTGAAGCAATGATGGCCGAGCGGTAATATGGATATATATACTTCCACATCAACCGGAACATATACTGTTGAACAAGGTCTTCCCCATTGGGAGGATTTGCCATAATCTCCACGCTTGGCACGCGTCTTGGGGTTCGCAGTAGAAGTCATCGGTTCTTCAGAAGGCGCTGCTTCCCAATTTCCGATATTTTTGCCCTTAGTCGCCTCTTATGACACCCACGGGAAGAAATGGGAGACTTAACCCGGCATCTCATGGGTAACATTATATGTGTGCACGATGTAATAGTGTATCTCTAAGTGAGGAAAATTTATTTAGGAACTTAAGTCTGTTATATGTTGTTAAATATATTAAATAACAACTCAAACTTACCTTTTTATAGTAGCAATGTGTTGCCCAGTGTTAACAGTGGACTGCTGCACATGGGGACTTGGATCCTGCTGCGGGCTTCAGCTTTACCGCATCGGGGTTGGGAATTATGCGAATAGGCACCCACTCTCTATTAAAAAACGTATCTCTATATTCATATGTACCGACTGTCAGAACACAATAATCTATGTCCCTAGGACCTCGCTCACATCATCGATAACTAGCAGGCGTGATTGTGGTCAAAGGCAGCGATAATACTTAGTAAAATATAGAAACGTTTCCAAAATTAACATCTGTCTTTCGCCAGTCGCTAACTAAAATTAAGAGTAATAAAAATTCATAGTCACGTTGTAAAATTTTAATCAAAATTATGTCACTATACCTTCGAAATATAGTCCGGAAATAAGTACCGAAAATTCAGCGGGACCGACATTTCTGTCTTATATCACGTACTCGCATGCGTCGTCTTTTGTCAAGCCTCGTAAATTTCCTCATATTTGACGTGGAATTTTATGTGTCGTAAAACTGCATAGCTTTGCAGTCTTTATAAAATTCAGCAGCTTTATCTCACAAATCTATTCCATTTCACTATGGAACTGAAACTATTCAAAAATTTACCGCTCGAAGCGAAAAATCCCTCAGCGAAAAGTATCTCAGTGCGTCGACTGCGCTTTTACTCAACCCAATGGTTAGTTGGAAGTGAAATCCTTCCATTCACTCGCTCATTCATTCATAAAACGTATTACCGTCGGTGGCTTCAGCCCTAACCCCGGACGTCTCGGTTGCGCGGAATACGTTAAAGGGAATACCGGGAACACTGCAATATGGAATGAAAACGGGAACGCGGGATTTTGTCGCGAGGCACTGTGGACTGTCGGGAGAGCTTACACAGCCTTGCGCGAGCGTGCGGTGTGGCTTAGTTCTAGGTATCAGCTTTGTGCGTTTTGTATTCTCCTTTAAAAAACCTGGAGAATGCGTATTGTGTTCCTCTGAACGAGACCGAAAACTAATATTCTTAGAATAATTTCCAGACTATGGAAATTGTTATTTAAAGTTTTTTTATTTGTGGGGTTTAATAATTACAGGATGCTAAGAATTCCAGTGTTAATTCAGGACCTATAAGATCTTCCTATCACAGTTCCTTAAAATTTAATAAACTAATATACCTGCAGTTTATAAATAAAAACTATATATATATACTTTCCTTGATTTAATGAAATGCTATTTTAACTGTATTATAATATGATTTATTTCAAAAAACAAATAGTATCTCCCATTCTATTACTTTGAATGTTATTTCACTATACATTTTTAAGTATCCCATATGACTGCTCTACTTGACGGTTTTACACCACCCAATGCAGACAATATACGAGCCCATCTAATTTATTTCATGGGCATTATTTATTACGAAAACACGGATTCTTGCATCCCGAGGAGATAAATTTATTTCCCGACTCATTTCCCTAAAACCCACTCCACTTAATAACCCTAAAAGAGCTGAGAGATATCTCACACGGAATCCGTGGGATTTTCGCCCGTGCTCGGCAGCCGCGAGTGGAGTTCCGATGGCACCGTCGCTCGCGGTGAATAGCGTCGATAGCGCCTATCCGCCGTCTCAATGAGCTATTTCATTATTCAGCTTCACCGGGTCCACGGTTGATGGCTGCGATAGGATTGACTAATTTTCACATAGTACCGTAGAAAACGCCTCGCTCCAGTCTCATTTAGGCCGAGACCGTTTCGCGGGCTTAGCGCCCGATCCAGTTCGTAAGCACGTCATTTACAGTTCACGGCTCCCTCGACGCTGAAAAGTCTCTTAACCTCATCTACCCTAAATTGAACTAACGATAATGTAAACGCTACCTTTTAATTTTATAGACTCCATACTTCAAAGGAAAAGTTTTAATAACAGTCAAACGATTCACGGGAGATTTTTCGCTCGGTTTCGAGACTCGGAGTTGAGCTTTGAAACCACATATCTTATATATCCACGGTTTCCTGCGGAAAGGTATTTCTTAATTTTTTTATCTCAAAATATGTATAGATACAAATCTGCAATGTCTTCGGCTTAATATCTACAGCTTCTCATGACAAGAATACTCCTCAGCAGTCAAGTTTCTATAGATTCTTTAAACCGAATTAAACTTAGTATTTTCTTTTTGATATTTCAAGAAATAAAATCAAAACCTGACATCTGGCATACTTTTTTGTGTGTTAATTTATTTGCAGAAAATACACAAGTAGGCATTAAATGGGATCAAATTGATTAAAAAATAAGATTAAAGTATTTTATTTATTTATTATCATAATAATTAAACGGCACAATACCAATTACATAATTATCATTTACAATCAAACATTCTAGTACTTATTATTAAAAATTAAAAATAATATAAACAAGAGAATCTCAATATTAATGTCGCATCATAATAAAAAATATGTACATGTCAGTTTAGAAAAGATAATAATAATATAAGTGAAGCGGATAAAATCATAACATAACATTGAAATTTCATAATTTTTATAGCACATATTATACACCATGTACATCATGCAAACCTTTCACAAAAATCCAAACATTCAGCCATGATCACCTTCCATCCATCCGCATATAAGTCCAGATTTGGCTTTGTGTCCATGAGGGCATTGAACGCAGCTAAGGTACGCGGTACTGGCGAATGGGCATGTGCAACGGTGTTGCAGGACGGTTCTGCAAATAATTTGTGCCTCCTGCTTCGAAAGTAGTTGTCTGGAACATACAATCGCGATAGCTCTTCGTGGATATTTGGAGCATCTACCTTGCCACGCAGGACTTTAAGCATGGTGGTTAATTGACTATTTGCTCTTCGTACTTCCAAGCTGTTGTAACCAAGGCTGCCTAGAAGGAACCTTGTTGGGTACAAGAAAGGA
The DNA here is from genome assembly GCA_963890685.1 of Plagodis pulveraria. Taxonomy (NCBI): domain Eukaryota; kingdom Metazoa; phylum Arthropoda; class Insecta; order Lepidoptera; family Geometridae; genus Plagodis; species Plagodis pulveraria. The sequence continues at coordinate 12,011,867 of OY982951.1, forward strand.
TAGTACCCATGTTTCCGCTTGTAGAGGAAGCGAAGGAATACTTTGTGTACCTTTTCCAGAAGCAATGCATAAGTACTTTCATGTGGGTGCCAAATACATGAACTGGCTTCGAGCTTGCAACGTACCAATCCACTATAAATTAGTTTCAAAACTTCATACCCTTTAAAGTCTCGAGAGTTCCTCAATACGAAACCGAGTCGCCTAAAGGACTCCCTAGCAATTGTGGTGATGTGGTCATGAAACGTCAGTGTCCGGTCGAAAGTGACACCTAGATCTTTCATTGTTAAACACCTGGATATATCATTTTGGCCTAAATGGTATTGGAATTCAATTGGGTACCACTTTCGACTAAAAGTCATGACGTGGCATTTAGAAGAATTGAATTCCATGCAATTCGCTATTCCCCAGTTGTAAATCGCATCCACATCACGCTGGAGGTTCAAGTAGTCATCTAATGACTTTATTTCTGAAAATAATTTCAGATCGTCTGCGTAAAGAAGACATTTGGCATATCTTATTACTGCAGGAAGATCATTGATCATCAGAATAAACAGAAGAGGTCCTAATATCGATCCCTGACTGACCCCGGATCGTGTGTGATATGGGGGCGACTCATAAATACCTAGCTTCACATACTGTTGCCGATCTCGAAGATAGTCCGCAATAAGCCTAAGAAGACCGGGCGCAAAACCAAAAGCACTAAGTTTCTCCAATAAAAGATCGTTATTGACTCTGTCGAAAGCTTTACGGAAGTCAAAGTAGAGGACATCCACTTGGCTTCTGAGATCCAACCTAGAAGATATATAGTCGACTACAGTGAGCAAATTGGTATCGACTGATCGTTTCTTCCTGAAACCGTGTTGCTCATTGCACAGATACTGATCTACTTGTCGATAAACTTCATTGTGAATAATACTCTCAAAGACTTTGGCTGGGAATGATAGAATCGCTATGGGTCTATACTCATCAACAGATGATTGGTTGGAACTTTTCGGAATAGGGGTCACTCTGGAGAGCTTCCATTGCGACGGGTATGATCCAGTAGCTAGTATTAAATTAAAAATATGACAGAGTGGATGTACCAACACTTTTTGACCCTGCTTTACAAACCACGAAGGTATATTGTCTGGTCCCGTAGAGGTGCCTAATTTAAGCTTTTTAATACTAGACGCCACGTCTTCTGGTGTAATTCTCGGAATGTTAACATATGGACTTGTCATGGCGTTTGAGAGTTCAGTTATTTTTCTTGTATTTAGTTCAGGGACCTCAGGCAAGAAAACGCTAGAAAAGTACTCAGCAAATGCTTCAGCAGCCCGAATACCAGTTAAAGTTTCGCCTTTATAATTTATTTCCGATCGAAAGCCGCCTTTGGATCTCAAACCTGCAATGTGCTGCCAGAACCTACGAGGATCCATTCTGATATTATCCTCAAGACCTTTTAGGTATTCGTCATGTGCAGATGAGATGCGCATCTTAAGCGATGCCCTTAGTTCAGAAAAAAGTTTGTAGGTCTCCTCACTACTATCTTTTTTCCAATCAGCGTGGAGTTTTAATTTGCGTTTTAAATCTTGTATAATGTCATAGGTAAACCAAACCGGATAACATCTACTTCGAACATTCCTGCGGTGTTTCCTTGGCATACAAGTGTCAAATATATTATATAAAATGTCATATAATTTTACTGTGCTCAATTGAACGTCGTCAGTAGCAAGTAAGTCAGACCATGAAGTGTCAGCTAATAGATTAAATAATAGATTATAATCACATTTCCTAAAGTTCCAATCCTATGTATGAAGCAGTGATGGCTCAGTGGCATAACCGCTAGTGGTATTTCTTTGGATGGCAGTCTCTATAGCATGGTGGTAGGACATTTTGCGAATGCCTAGTCTAGCGACCATCCTCAAGTAGAAAATCTGTCGCCAAGCACTTAACTGTGTGTTCCGGCAGCAGTCCTTGAGAGCCAGTGAAATTACAGGCACATAAGACTTAACAACTGTCTCAAAGTGACGGGCGCAGTGGAATTCGGGACTTGTGATGAAATGCATCTGTTATAGGCAGAGGTTAGTCCGCTTATCAACAGGGGGGCCTCTAGCTTGTTCCGTCACAATAACAAAAAAAAAAATTTAAAACAAAAACCTTTTTTTATAGTTTGTCACTGTAGTTAATGAACATTCTTCTTGTGTATCTTTGAGAAGATGTCACATATTATCTCTTAACGTTATTTATTTTGATACGTTAGTATAATATAAAAACATAACCTTATAAATCAAAACTAATGAAACATTGTCCGATATAAGGCCTAACAAATCATGAAAACTAAAGAAAACATCACAGTGCCGTGGTTTATTAGCTTATATATTATCCAAGTTACCCATTCCCGAGCGTTAATAATTATACTTACTATTTCCTCAGCTATTTACTGATAAATAGTTACTACAACACACGGGTTTAAAACTTCATGAGGCCGATTATAAGTAGTTTTTTTTTTAATATTACTGTGACGGAACAAGCACGAGGCCCACCTGATGTTATGCAGTATCCTCTGCCTATAACAGATGCATTTCATCACAAGTGATGAACTGCTCTGCGCCCATCACCTTGAGACATACTTGTTAAGTCTCATTTTGCCTGTAATTTCACTGGCTCTCAAGGACTGCTGCCGGAACGCACCGTTAGGTGCTTGGCGACAGATTTTCTACTTGACGGTGGTCGCTAGCCAGGCGGGCATTTTATTCAGCAATAAATTCTTATTCTTCAAAATTCAACAAAGTAGGTCTGATCTGAAATATTAACCATTCACAAAATGTTATAATATGATACAGTTAAGAATTATCACCACGTCAGTGGAACAAAATGCTACACTTGATACAATTGTGCCATAGTCTATTGACCCTTTGATTAATCCTTTGACTGTTAATCCGTAGTTTATATTCAATCGAGCTGAGGCTGGACCCGACGATGAAAGTCAAAGTTAAAACAAGTTGTAGCACGCTAAAAGCCCTTTGGCAAAGCGTTGAGGTGGCGGGAAGCGCGCGAGCGCCACCCAACACGAAGACGAAGGCAGTATGCAGCAGAGACGCGTGCGGTGCTCGCTTTTACAGCGCCAAATGGCAAGTTTTGTGCCCACCTCATGGGTGATTCATCGTCACCTCTCGTTAGGGCGCACGCCTGAATACCGCCTTACCACTCCTCATTATTGCGTTTATAAAGGCGCCCATACAGAAGCCTGATTCACTAAGACTCGCTTCGTCGCTGAAAGAGAAAATGGAATTGTGTAGAGGTTTTGTTCGCTAAAGTTGCCTTTTTTATTTTTACTGCTTCATGGCTACAGTCGGGAGCATCCGAGGATATTGTGCCACAACATTTTGCATTGTGCGCGTAACGACGTGACGTTTCTTCCGTTCTTTAGTTAACGTTTAGCATTAAAGTAATAGAAAGACATAAAGTTGAGTGCTTGACTTTCGCGTACATGGCCAGGTTTTTCTCTCGTAGCATTTGTTTTTATCGGGTTTGATATGGTTGGTCGTTGGATTAGTTTTTGCGCGACAGGAAATCCTGAACCTCTCTAGATGGAAACTAGAGCTGTGTAATGTAAGCAAGAAGTTGTAAAGATTTTCCGGTCTTAACAATGTATATATAGCGAGTTGCGCTAGTTAAGATATTGTTCGTTAGGAAATTAATATCTGGCCATAATCGAGGGCTTAGTTCTCTAACAGGGCTTTGATTGCAAAATCAATAGCGTTGGGGTGTGCGACTATCGACAAGGGCAGGTGTGGAGGTGCGCCTGTTATATTAAAATTTGTTGTTGGCCTCCGATTAGGGTGCAAACACGTGGCTAATCAACGTTTGTCTACGTAAATTTTAGTTACCCTCCCATTTAACACGATTGTGGTTCACGCAACGCAAGGAATTTGGGTTACTGTTATCTAAAATTACGTGGATTAATTATGGCCTAGTTACTTAATTATGTTATGAATTTTCATACTGACATTAAATATAGATACTTTTTAATTACAGCATTTTCTTTTTAAATGTTTCTTAACAGTTCTGAAACTACATACTTACAATGTCTCAGGACGTTAAAATAAGGACTACTTTTAGACACTAAAGTGCACTCAAGTGTACGAACTAGAAACTACAACTCGGAGATGTTTGAATTCCGGAGATAAAATTACTTGTTTTATACCAACACCTTGAAAGCTTGGCGCAGTTGCTTGGAATAAAATGATATATAAAACTATTTTAACGTCGAGAAGTTCTTGAAGTCCACAAGGGAAGTGGTGCATTAGTTCAGTAATTAAAACTCACCTGAAATGAATTCTAACTTATACAGATATTTATGGAAAAAGCGTTGAAAATGGCATTTTCTTTGTTTATGTTACTTTACAAACCGTTGTATCGTATCTTTATTAATTAGTGTGTACTACACAAAAACTAATTCCATGTTGACTATTATACCTAAAAGCAAAAACAGCGATTCGTTTCAGTGGCTAACCGTGAAGTTGTGAATTTACAATCGAATCAACGCCCGCCGCTTTGCACCGTTTTTGCTCCCACCAACTAGGCGAGTAACTATTGTAGCTACGGGGCCTCCTCCAGCGGACCAAGTTTTCTCATTATTCCCCTTAGTGCCTGCCGACACTCACACTAATACTTACGGCCGTCAAACTTAGAGCACGTATACGCACTCGGACGAACGCTTCTAAATGCAACCCCTCACACAAACTAAAACATCTTCTATTTCAATACGTTACGGAAACTTTTCGGAGCTGGGAGACAGTTTTAAAAACGGTAGCACACGGCTTAAGTAACTCATAAAAGTGGTGAGGGCTCAAACGTTGCTCTCCAAATTCTCGGGCGAGAGAACGGTTACCCGACTTTTACACTGGTTTTATTGTTTCGGACCCTCTCTTTGTAACCTCATGCAATAATAATAACGCTTGACAACTTCATGTGACAATTCCTAGTATCGTCCGCAATTAGGCCGAAATGGATAGTTTTGATAATAATAACTTAAATGGAGCCGATGGTGTTCGCCACTATTAATGCTGAATGTTTGGTCCCTTTTGATATTGAATTTAGTAAGCGCACGGAAACTACGTAATAAATTACGGGGATCCCTTTGCGCGGCCTAAACGGTGTTTAGACGTTATAGTGTAATTAGGAAGGTCGCCAGTAACGGGTCGAGCACCCGCACTCCAGGACGCCAATACAAAGCTCCTTTAGAGGTGAATAGTCCGTTAATGTGATACTGATACTATTCCTTACAATACAATTATGTAAACAGGAAGCATTAAAAGTAAATACTGAGCAACCATCGTTCAAATGACTTAGAGTAGGTATATTGAATTAGAATTTAAAGTAAGTACGACTACGTGACTACGAAAGCTTTTTAGGCGATAAAATTAATGATATGAATATCTGCTCCATAAATTATGACGACTGGAACCTCATTAAAATTTTAATGAAAAATCCTTGCGACGACGCGACGGTGGCTCGGCATTTCATAGCAACAAAACTCTCTTACAATTTATTAAAATTCAGCATCAAAATGCTAACATTCTAACTTTTCAATAAGGAAATATTTAATTTTCATTTCGAGAACTTCCGTCTCGAGCTTAACAAAACAAAAACTTGGAAACACACTGGATTTATAAAAGGAATATAAAAAATCCGATGTTCATATTGAGGGGATATATTTTCGCGCCTATTTCTACAAGAGTTTCCAATGAATTTAGCGGTTTCAATCGATGACGTTGGTAATGGAAAAGTTCAATAGGCAACAACAAAGGCCGATACAAGTTAACGAAGCTCAGCAAAGCGAAATTCATGATGGGAGCGCACTCTGGCGGACAGGAAATTAAAAGACAAAAGAGTGCCGGTTGGAGCAGTTTAGGCTCGGAAATCGAGGGCGTGCCCCCTTTTGGCTTTTTTCACGTTCACCAAACCGCAACCACCTTCATCTATACTCGTATACTGATACTAAGAAAAAAGTTCTAAGATTTGTTCTATACAGAGTTTGTGGATTTTGTGACTTTGAGTAATATCCTGAAAAATATAATCCTCACCCCGACGCTACCAATTTCAGAAAATGAGCGCTTCTTTTTAATATCCAAGAGGCCATATATGTTTGCAATCGTAATCACATTCTGAGATTTAAAACTCATCCAAATTGCAATTTTTACGTTTCATATGATGTAGAATACATATCGAATGTAGCAGAATTAATCCGTCCTAACACTGGGACCTCCAATGTGTATCTTACGTATGGTTTCTGTAATTCAGGAGGGCTAGGGGACCGGGTAATCCATTCACAGCGGATCATATCGGGTTACTGGGGGTGACTGGGCCCGTCTTCTCTCGACTTTACGTCTCATACCTGTACAGCTATTAAGTTTAGATTAGTTTTGTGTAAAATGATTAAGTACCTACATTTTGCAAAAGCTTAGTATATTAATTAACTTGGTCTCATCATCATTGGTTTTATTATAACAACTACCGTGGTTTTCACTAATTTTAGGAAATAATACGGAATGTCTCACGTGATTAAGTCTGATAGCTCCATCTATAGTTTCGACCACATCCGTAAAGTGCAAAGCGAGACGTCGGGTGTCCCTAGCTCTCCTACTAAAATGTCAATGAGTTCATTTCTGAAATGGTATATCCAACCTTTTGCTAGATATTTATTATATAATATGAGGGTGTAAGTAGTGTGTAAGAGCGATTCTTTTCCTTCTTAAAATCACAGCTCTAGACTCCGAAATTATGAATATGTATAATGATTATGCCTTTACTATAACTATATAAGTATCCGGTCCGAGGATAAAATCTCTTAAAATAACGACGTCTATTGCATCACTCGACAAACAAGGCAGTACAATACAATAAATTAATAATAATTTATGTTGATTTCACTGTAACATATAATCTCACTAAGTCTTTGCATCCCCGAAAGAGTAAGCTTTTGGTGTCTATACCCACCAAGAGAAGGTGTTAAACTCCGTAACTATCTGAAAATTATTCTTAATCAGAATAGAAGTGAATTTCATCGTTCATTCTCACCACAATTTCACAAACGGCGGCCCATGTTGATTAGTTGAATAGATGTTAATACAGCCGACGACGTAAATGACGGTACAGCTCAACACTCACAACTTTGTTTCCTAATTCAATTTGCATTGCGAATCAAAAACTTTCCGTGACACTGTTTTGCATTATTAATACTTTACCATGGCGTCATCTCTCCAGAGGCACACTAGAAGCCATAAATTGAATTCCAACCTTCGCAATTAGTTATTCCCGCGCGTGAAAACTTTCTAGATCGTTCGCCTTCGTTAACAGATGTTACGGTGCTATTCATTATACATTCCGTCGAATTGTAAAGCCGAACGTTTAATTTGAAGTAGGTACGAACCGAGAAGTCCTTTGTTGAGTCGCCGAGAATTTTGGAGGTATTGTTGAGGCGTTCGGGCGGATTAGCCGCTAGGCCCGTTAACGGTGAGCATTCGTCTTGTGGAAACGTGCGACGATAAATAAAGGTGAGCAATATACGTTCACGAGGTGTGCCAGTTGCGAACGGGGAGTCACGGGAAAAGCTGTAAACCTTCTGCCACGTGCCGCCACGACAACACTAAAGAGACAAACGACGGCTATTACACCATAATGGCATATTGAATATCAAATCTAAGACGCAAATAAAGTCCGTGCAATATGCTGTAACAAAACTTTTCTTGCTCTATTCGACGGTGTAACGAAAGATAATAAAAAAGTTTCTGTGGTGAAATCACCATTCCGCCGGCGCGGCACGTCTCTTATCGGCCTAATTTGGATCAAACAATTCCATTCCCCCTCATACAAATTGCCAAAAGGCACATTTGTTATCTGCAGTTTTCTCCAGAAATTATATTAAGATGTTCTCTAGCGATAATGCTGTATATTTTCTTTTACTTACTTTTCTAGCGTTCTATGGTGACATACCCCTAGGGTGGCTCGGATTTTATGATAACAATAAATTGCGAGAAAAATAAACTAGATTTCATCTATAGTAATAGGATTTTCTTTTGTTGGCATCCCATTTTGATGGTCACAATCACAACAAGTTTGTAACTTTGTGCTTTAAGCACATTTTGAGAAAAACTAATATTAGCAAAAGTTTATGAGTGAGGGTGTGAGTGTGTATGTTTGTTACTCCTTCACGCTGAAACCGCTAAACTGATTTGGATGAAACTTTTATAGATTGATTAGGGCCTGAACTCACACAAAGAATAATTTTCATCACCAAATTATCACTGATTCTCTACGTGCTGAAACCACGGGGCGCAGCTGGTATTTTATAAATAAAGTTGCCCTTGGAGGTTTTAAAATGACATTACTGTTTCTTTGTTTCAGATTTTCGTGGCTTATACATGAGATGTTATGGGCTCTTCGGTAGCTCGATGGCGCTGGTGGGTGGTGGTGGTGGCGTGGGCGTGGGGCGCAACTGCGCGCACGCTTTGTCCTGCGCGCTGTGCCTGCGACGACGCCTTGCGCGCCGCCTCCTGCGCAAACGCCGGCCTAGAAATCGTACCCATTCAACTGAACCCAGAAGCTACACACATCAACCTCACTCACAATTCCATCGACAATCTTCTCTACACCTTCGGCTTCTACACCCAACTTGCAGTGTTGGATATCTCATATAACAGAATTGAAGACCTTGGTAGTAAAAATTTCGAAAACAACATGGAGATGACCCATCTCAACCTTACTACCAACTTCCTGAAACGACTAGATAAGGAAACTTTTGTTGGACTGACGAGACTTATTGACTTGGATTTATCTAACAACCAATTAGTAGAAATTCATGCACAAACATTTCAAGACCTAAGCGCACTCGAACGGCTCGATTTATCTGGAAACAAACTGGTTAGCTTTCAAAAGAATACTTTTGAACCCTTGACTGCACTAAAGATATTATCACTGAGAAATAACTCTATAATGGACATGCCAACACCAAACTTTGCCTTCCTTGTTCGGTTAGAGTATTTAGACGTCTCATTAAATTTGATAGAAGATATACCCAGACACGGTATTCCATATTTGAAGGAGCTGACACACTTAGATTTTAACTCTAATGTGATTGGAAATATTGATCAATTGGGATTTCATAATTTACCATCGCTGCGTCATCTGGATCTGAGCGATAACAACATGACATCAATCCCCACATCAGCTCTGTCTAAATTAACAAATTTATCCCATTTGTATCTAAGTGGAAACTTCTTCCAGAACGTAACCGCTCTTTCATTCCAAAGTCTCTTTCATTTGAAACATTTACATTTAAGCAGACTTTTTGATCTGGAAAAGATTGACTCTAGAGCTTTTGTGGATAATATTAATTTACAAAAGATATGGATGAACGAGAACATAAAAGTAAGAGATGTTCCTCCAAGACTGTTCCATGGGAATCCAAAATTGACACACATTTATATGAGAAATAACGCTTTGGAGACTTTAGAGGCTGCTCATTTTCCAATAGATCGATTGCAAGAGTTGGAAATATCAGGGAATCCGTTTAATTGCAACTGCTCACTGTTATGGTTGTGGAATCTTGGAATCGAGAGTGAAATTAGTAGCAGGAAGTCAAGAAATATAAGTAACATTTTGAAGATAGACTATGAGGATGTGAAGTGTGCTGCGCCATTGCATTTGAAAGGCGCTTTATTTGTTAAGATTCCGGAATCGGAATTTGGGTGCTCAAGTGGATGGGTTGTTGTAGCTATAGTGGTGCTGACTTTGAGTATCGTGATATCTATAGTAGGTGGTGTTTTGTACTTTATGGGACCTCTGAAAAAGTGCAAAGGAGACAAATCAAAACAAGTGATGACAAGTGTCATGTTAAATGGTGATGTGTCAAAATTAGGGAACGGGCTTGGGTATTCTACGCGCAGTAGAGAACCAGAAAACAAGCGAGAAGTGGACCGATACCTGATGATTGGTTCATCTGTAACTAATAACTTCCATTCCCTGAATCCTCCCTGGAACAGTGTTGATAAGAATCCTTACTATCAGGAGGACGGTGATGAGCACATCTACCAGCAGTTTGCGTATGAAACAATACCTGCTCACAGAACGCCAGAGAAACCTCATATAGTGTACGTTTAACAAAAGTGGTGTGCAAAGGACAATATCCCAGATATATATTCTTTGCTACGTAATAATAACACAAACTATATATATCGTCGTCAATATGACGAGAAACATTGAATGCAATAATGTATATAGTGATACGAATAAAATGTAATTTGTGATAGCTTTGTATAAAGAAGTGTAAATATTATTGCGAATAAAGACATTACTTTAAATAGGTAGAGTATTCTCCATTTTGTACTTAACTGTTTAGTCATGTTTATACTCAAAATTGTTCTTTATTTTGGTGACTTAGTTTATAAGTTTTGTATTGTTTTGTTTCCTAGTTCCTCAAAAATATGGGTAATGAAATAATTAAGTGCTTTGTAAAATTTGATTCCATACTCTATGGAATATAATGTATATCCATGTATTTGTATAGTATACATATATATTTTCAGAATTGAAACACCAATAATATTTAATGAAACTTTGTACAAAAATGAGCAATATAGATTTACTAACTTTCAAATATATTATTACGTCGTTAATTTTATTCCAGACAATTGTTATAGAGAAATAGTTAGTTATTTATAGGAAAACATTTCAATACTATTAAATCATGCTTAGAACATTACATTTTATATACTGTCATAAAATAATATAGAAAACTATAATATAATGATAGAACCAGCCGCTCTGATGAGATGGAGTACAAATAGAACATTTTGGCCCAAAATTCACTAGTTTACTTGTATAAATAAAATTGTGATCAAAAAGACAATATCAGGTGCGTTCAATGAATAAAACAACCTAAATATTTTAAATTTAAAGTATCTAGTGCGACTAAAAAAACAAAAGAACTAGATCAGCGTTAAAATTTGCTACAGTAACGAAATAGTAAAATGGCTGATTACAGATTAAATATTCATCTTGGGTTCGGAAAATAACTCTATTTTAGTTCAAATGAATCGCATATAGTTTCCATTCAAATGACGTCAACAATTCTATTTAAAATGTCCACTTAACAGATGAAAATAACCTTCAATATATTCGATTATACAACAAGGATAATGATTGTTTGAAGTGCAAGCGTAGTGCATAGATAAAGCATTATTTTGGTGGATTTTGAGCCTAAATGCCCAAGTAAAGAATACAGACTAAATTTAAAGAAATTACGTTATTAAATAGATAATTGGAATTAATATTTTTGTACTTAGCTAGTATGCATGGGGCAAATCTAAAATTTTCTAATCTTACATTCGTCAGTTTTTTTTACTTATATTGTTTTGGTAAAAAGCTTGAAATATTAATAATAATGAATATGACAGGGATAAATTATGCGACTGTTTTAATATGGATGAAATTGTTAATACTTAAATTTAAATAATACTACCGAATTCATTACATACGTTTCATATTTTAAATCCATACAATGTTTTGGTTAGGATAGTACAAAAAAAATTGTAAAGTCAGTTGATCTGATCAAAATCATCAATAAAGAGATTATATTTGACAATACGTTATTCCAAAAAAAAATACTATCCTATATTTTTTTTCGGAGGTAAAAAATAATGTTCAGTGGGACTTGAACTCAACATCAGGATACAGTCCAATCTCGTGATCAATAATAGTATTGAAAATTCTATTTTCACTTAGCGTACAACAATGCTGTTTAAAATAATACAAAAAAACTTACAGTGTCGCTAGTAAACAATTTTCTTTCCTGCTATTAGGAATACAATTATAGCTTATAAAATTGCAGTTTTTATATCATCATTCATTTATTACACCTCGTACAGACGGTGTTCAACATCAAAGATATACTTTGGATATAAAAATTAAGTAATTTGTTGTGACTTATAAGATATCTTATTTCATACATTGTTTTTGTTTGTATACTTAACAAAACTTATTGCTACGACATCGTAATAAAAAAATTGCTGCCTGCGTATGCCATAAATCTTTCAGGAGTGACATACACTATTCTAAATAATTTCTTATATTTTTGTATGAGCGATAAAATCTGTCATAAGTGACTTAGCCTGACTGGAAATACCATTTATAAACTACTATTAAAAGTTTTAGCTGTTCAAAATGTCATAGTAGGGTTAAATTGTATTATTGTTACATAATATAAAAATATGGTTTAATAAATGATTGCAAATTTTAGATTTGCCCCGAAATTTATAACTGCAAATATGATTTTAATTAATTAACTGTATGTAATCCAATAATTTCTTATATTGTATATTCACTATGTAACCGACATCAATACCTACCTATACAGTGGACAAAACCTTCAGTCATATTGATAGCGTAAGCCTATTTATACATTACTGTACTTTTAAAGTTTTGTTATTGACTTATTTAAAAATATAATGCATTAAAACAAACGACAAATAAACAATTAAAAACATTGCTTTGATATTTTTTCTTTCACCTCTTACCATTTATTTTAATGTAATTGTGACGAAAATAGCTTGCGAGTTTGATATTAAGTGGACTATAACAGATGGATTTCATAACAAGTGACGAATTGCACTGCGCCCGTCACACTGAAACATACAGTTGTTAAATCTCATCTGCCTGTAATTATACGTCGAATATCACGTAATCATTTTGTGGAGGTAAAAATATCAGTATATAACTATTATTTTTAATCCTTTTAAGCTAGCCTTTGATCACAATCTCAACTGTTTATTGTGATGTGGTGGAAGGTGGTGAGGTTTAAAGCTCGTTGAAGGTGGTAAACTAGTTTAACTTAAAGTGGTAATTGGCTCTTAAGGCAGCTGCCGGTAAATACTGCAAAATCTTACGACAGATCGATAATAATCAGTCATCAGTAGAACATCTCGACAGATTTTCTATTTGAGGGTAGAAGCTCTAAATGCTTCAACACCGCATAGTGTAATGACTTTCATCAAGACATAAAACGGGAGCGACAGCTTTTCGTGACCTCCGCAGCCAAAAGTGCTCTACAAAAATGACTGTAGCAGTCACCGATTTTGAAAAGCTGCTTAGTACACTTGATTTTATAACAAATTTAATTAGTTTAAAGAATCAAGACTTACTTGGGAGAAATCTATTTAGATGACCTTGAGTGCAGAACATCTTTCAGTAGATTTCAAATCTTTAGGTAGTAATACTCGTGTGCTTCAATATATATGTGCGCATGAGTTCATGACAAAAAATATTTAAACTCCTAAGGTGCAAACTAGCTCACACTTGCAAGTTTCACGCTCGCCAGTTGTCGAATAAGTCGAAGAGTCAATACTTCCTAAATATTTTTTTATATCTAATTGGTTAGCGTTTGAATACAATCTCACCTAATGGCAAATAACGATGCAAACGATGGTGTTGTAAAGGCTCACCTAGAATGACTTTCAGCTGCCGAAACACACCGTTAAATGCTTAGTGACAGATATTATATTTGAGAGTGGTATCTAGGCGGGCATTTTCAAAATGCTTTACCACCGTGCGACCACGACTGTCATCCTAGGACGACGACTGGAACCGACTTCTTTATGAGCCTTTCGAAGCACGGTAGCTCAGCAGCAGCCATTAGCGGTCACCCATCCAAGACATACATAGTTGATCGGTTAGGAACAACTAGACTAGCAACGTTACGAGCGCTGCAATAGTAATCAGCGTACTTTTAGTACAGTCTGTATTATGCACAATTACTTCCAAATTGAACGTTGATCGTTTAATGTGACGTCTGGTATTGGGACACTCATTGGCTCGTCATCATCACGGAACATTATGTATTAATGCTCGTGAAAATTCGTGTTTGCGGGTTTGAACATGAAAATTACTTTGAATTTCACAGAGACAAATGATATCAATTAACGAATGAACTCTTATTTGTCAGAAACGTGGGTGTTATACAAAAATCTTGGATCGATAATATAGTTATTTAAGGTTTCAGCAAATTCTACCTTGCGGCATACAAATTTGTAATAGTTTTTTTTATGTTATTGTGAAGGAACAAGCGCGAGGCCTACCTGATGTTAAGCGGTATCCTCTGCCTATAACAGATGCATTTCATCACAAGTGACGAACTGCACTGCGCCCATCACCTTGAGACATACCTGTTAAGTCTCATTTTGCTGCCGGAACACACCGTTAGGTGCTTGGCGATAGATGAGAAATTACAAATAATACTAACATATAAGAAGCTATAATATCAAAATATTATACATTATTTCATTATTAGAGTGTAACGATAACGTAGTTTGTTGCCACTTACGTTGGCATATTTATTTATTTCTACCCTCTATACCTATTCATACTTCGACGACTATCTGTCACTCCACCGCGCCTGTAAGCAATCCGCTTGCCACCGCCGCCGCAAGTAGACGCTGCAAACGGCCCTTGCCCATTGTAGCTACCGCACCGCGCTCGAATCGAATGTTCTGGATTTTCCATCCTTTGCGATTATCCATGGCATAACTCGATGTGATCCTCCGAAATACCGAGAACGCTGGAAGCTGCCTTTGTAATAGTAGCCTCCAACCGCCCGCGAGTAAAATTACAGTCCACAACCACGGTGGTGAAAACTGCCTGATAGGTTAGCCTTTGACCACTATGTCAACTGATGGTAAGTGATGATGTGGTCGAAGATGTTGTTCAGGCTAACCTAAAAGTACTGGCTCTCAAGGACAGCGGCCGGAACACACCGTTAGGTGCTTGGTGACAGATTTTCTACTTGAAAATCTAGCTAGCCAGGCGGGCATTCGCAAAATGCCCTACCACCATGCTATAACGACTGCCACCCTAATACGACAACCGGGACCGACAGCTTGACGTGCCCTCCGAAGCACGGAAACGCTCAGTAGTAATGTCACTAGCGGTCACCCATCCAACTAATGACCGCGGGCGACGTTGCTTAACTTTGCTGATCGGTTGAGAACAGCTAAGTAAACTTCGCTACGAGCGCTTCATAATATAATAGGTATTCATGTTTCCAGTGATCCTTCCATCAACTCAAAAGTTAGTTCTTTCATATGCCAGCATTCAAACTCCTCACACCCTCATCATACAAGGTGTAATAAAATAATAGATGGATACGAAACAAGATAATTATGTATTTAATTATTCTGCATATAATTAATGAAGTACCATGAGAGCTTTATAAATACAAATTGGTCAATTATTTAAAATAAACCTGGCGGTTATCAATTTTACAATTGAACCTCATTTCGAGCGATAAGCAAATAATGTATACGAAATAAAAACATCCTTTAAATGAAATCTGTGCTGGGTCTGCTTGCAAATGTATGATTACTGTACAGTTCGAAAGAATAAATAATATTTTTGTAATTTTATTTAACCCTTGTTATTTAATTTTTTTTCATCTGCTCTCTGTTCATTTCAATGTTTTCATCGACATGCCTAACGATATGTCTCGAGTACTTAGGTTACATAGCCAGAAAAGATGGTGACAATCTGGACAGGCTGATGGTCACTGGCAAAATAGAAGGAAAAAGATCTCGAGGTCGCAGCCCAATGCGTTGGTCCCACCAGATACGCTCCACACTCAAAATTCCAGTGCATGAGGCACTAAAAATTGCAGCCAACAGATCGAGATGGCGCGCACTTATCAAGGAGGGAATACTTGATGGAGGAGGTCACGACCCTCAATAATAAGGATAACGAATAACGCAGGAGGATTTCGATTTTGCCATTAAAATGGTCAGCCATATAGGGTATATCGTTTTCTGTAAGATCATATTACTTTGTTTTGGATCCGATCCTAAGGATTTAATTTTAATGTATGCCGAACTAATTTAATTTTTGTAACAACTTTGTTGTATCGCCATCGATGATAAAAAGCGGGACCTGCTGTGAAGACATATGTTATTCAGTTTTTGCTTCAGTTTTTTAACTTCAACAATGTATTTTTTGTATTGTAACCGAATCATTTATTTTTTGGCAGTAACATAAATATAATACTGGGGCACAGCCTGGACACTCGATTCATTATCTATACAAAAGCCGCGTTCTAACTACCTATTACACAGACACTACACAAATGTTGTTTTTGTACACGCGTAAATGTGTGCGTGAGGTCTAAGGTTATCATCGTGTGATTAATTGTTGTACTTACCTACCTAACAATCTTTTGATGCTGTTATTATGACTTATCAGATTTCGTAGGTTATGCGTACCTTACCTACCTTAAGAAACACAACAATCCAACTCCATGTACGACGTAGGAATATGCAACACACAACCGAGTAGGTACATTTCACTCCATTACTTATACAATAATAGATACCTACACTATGCAAAAAGTATCATTTTAAGTTCACATCTTATACAACTAATGATAATAATAACAATCACAATAATAGTTAATTTATGTTCTTCTCGTATAATAAAAAAAACATTATTTAGATCAAACAATCCTTTTCTCGTTTAGTTGATAAGCAACCGTAAACAGCACAAGAGTACATAAAAGAGTACCATTCTCAACTTTTAAAATTCTCGTAAAATCGACACGCTTCGTTGTTACGTCATCGCGCGTGTCAGATTAATATAAAACAACAAAGTCAAAGTCAAAACCATTTATTCAGTTTAGGCGTCTACGACGCTCCTATGAAGTTTTGATATTGAAATATTCTACATTGTACTGCCACGTTCAGCGAACAAAATTGTATAGAGCCACTGCGAGAAGAACGGGCAAGAAACTCGGAGCCATTCTTTTAAACGTCTTTTAACAATGTGTTACATATTTACTATATAAGTACACTTTATTTACACTTTCACTGGTTAACAACTATTAATTAACATATAAAGTTATGCTTTACCTAAACAGATATTTTATTCAATATATAATTGTCAAAAACCTTTATAACAAACCATTTTAAGAACCATTACATTTAAACGAGGTTTGTCGTTATATCAGAAAAGAGAATAATAAATTACTTAACTTCCCAACATCTTGATCGGGCAGCACTTCGTCATTTAGAGACTATTTTGACACCATCGGAGGTCTGCTCGGCACGGCGGTCCGACAGAAAATGAATCAAGCAGCACTTCGTCGTCAAACAGTATTTCAACACCACTGGAGGTCTGCACGGCACGGCAGTCCGACAGAAAGTGAATGTACTCCCCTTACACTACCCCTTTTCATAGGAAAGAACAAACAAGGTGACGAAACGACTACCGTCACAAACATAGTACTCTTTAACATTGACAATTGTCTGATTTCAAGCTTTATACATATGGCAATAACTATAATTAAATCATCAATGTTTTTACACGTAGAAATAAAGTACATAATATAAACTATTTTAAATAAGTATCTTTACAACTGTCACATTCCGTTACACTACTTATAAAATATACTTATAGTGAAAATATCATCAAATAATGATTCCAGTGAACAGGATAATCCATATAATATGGATTATCATGTTTATATGGATTATTAATCACAGTCTCATTAGGTACAGTATTAACTTCACACCACAGATAAAATATACACATAGATAATTAAACCAATACTTATATTAATCTTAAAAACCACAGAGTATTACTAAAACGAAATTAGAACGTCACATTATACCAGTTGTTTAAATCTTAAGATTAAACCCAATCAAGTGAATATGAACAAATATTTCAATAAACAGTGAGCCAATTTTCTAATAATCTATCACGCGCGAGTTGCGCGTCCCGTACTCAAGTCAGCTTAGCGACAGCTCAGAATCCGTGGCGCGGTGAGGAAGACTCGTTTTGGTGGGGGGAGAGGAGTGTCCATTCTATACGAGGTATTATTATACTTTCTATGACTGGGGTCTGTGGTATATAATATTTTACACATGCACTCAAACGATACTCAACTAACTACCCAACAACTGTGCAATGCTCCAAAATTCTGGGCAGTGGGCACGTACGCTGACAACTGGTAGTAGGCTAAGCTAAGCATTTGGCCTGCTTTTAGGCATGCAATGGCCTTAACATCATCTAAATGCTTACGTTTTAGCTTTAGTGCTGTAAATAAATTGTAGTGTTTTGTTAATAAAGGTAAAGGTACTGCAAAAACTATGAAACCAAAAATATAAAACCCCATTATAAAGGAAGAAAACGGGGTAAAAATATTGAATTCCAATTTTTTTACGTCACAAAAATAATAAAATTTACCTTCTAGCACCGTTTTAGTTGTAAGACGTTCACAAGTTACGTTTAATCGTATTATTATTGGAAATTGTACCAAAATTCACCAGTAACTAGAACTTTTGAAGCGCTCGTAGCGAAGTTTACTTAGCTGTTCTCAACCGATCAGCAAAGTTAAGCAACGTCGCGCGCGGTCATCAGTTGGTTGGGTGACCGCTAGTGACATTACTACTGAGTGTTTCGGAGGGCACGTTAAGCCGTCGGACCCGGTTGTTATCTTAGGATGGCAGTCGTTATAGCATGGTGGTAGGGCATTTTGCGAATGCCCGCCTGTCTAGCTACCACCCTCAAGTAGAAAATCTGCCACCAAGCACCTAACAGTGTATTCCGGCAGCTGTCCTTGAGAGCCAGTACTTCTAGGTTAGCCTGAACAACATCCTCGACCACATCATCACTTACCATCAAGTGAGATAGTGGTCAAAGGCTAACCTACCAGGTATAAAAAAAAAGTAACTAACGTACATTTAGGATTTAAGTGTGAACTGGCCAATACTCCATACAAACGTCGAAGGGTGATCACTCCAATATTTGAAGTTTTATATCTGGAATTAAGGATGATTTCAATTGATTTCTTCATTATTTAGGCTTGTATCGTTTCGCGTTTATAAAAATAATAATCAAATTTGAAAGTTATGAGCCCCAAAAATTCAACATACTTCCTCTACCTTGTCTCTATATAGAAGAAATAAGCCTTTATGTGAAACAAAACCCATATTTTTTATGTAAAAGGTGATATTATACCGATCAGCTCGCTAGTGGAAAAATCTAGTAGGTAATTATTTCTAGTTTAGTATAATTGAAAAACAATTCATATTGTTTGGCAAAAAAATATATAACGAAATCCCATAAATAAGAAACTTGCACTTTAATAAATTTAATTTTGAATTGCATAATTGGCTATCGCAGAATTCCTTTTGTTACCTTGATGATTTTTTTCAAATGTAAAACTAAAATAATTCGAAATTTACGTTGTGACATCCAATGACATACTTTTAGCTACTGATTTAATATAATCTAAGTAATACCTATTGTTTATTGTAATACAGTATTTTTTGACATTGTATTAAGTTATATCGATTTATTATTAGTTTTCAAACAAAATCGTTACTTTTTAAATTAAGACTGACCTTTACATTATGTTCTGTGTTAATTCTTTTAAAATATTATGTAATTTTAAAACAATTCAATATCTTCAATACAAATGATTCAGAATTTGTACGAAGCAAAGCAGGAACTACTGGAAACATTGAAATCACTTTATAACATCTTATATATTGTGCACCCATTATTTTGACAAATAAACTATCACTTAATTTCATTTATCAAAAAAAAAAATACGTTGATGCTTACAAGTGTCATTTTTAATATTCTTTTAAAAATGTTAATCAATACAAGCCTAGATAATGAAGAGTTCAATCGATATCAATCTTAGTTTTGGATCTAAAACACCAAATAAGACAGTGATCACCCTTCGACGTTTGTATGGGGAGGTGACTGGTCAGTTCACCCTTAATGTTGTTGTCTATGAATTAGGGGAAAATTGCTTAAAAAGGGTACCATAATGACTTATTGATATCAATCACCACAAGCCACTAGCCATGAAAGAGTAATTGGCGTAACAGAATTAGGTATATGAAGCTTTGAATCTATACAAAAGCCAGTCAATTCATGCAGGCTGTCCAATTTTTGGTTAGCAGATAATGAGCCTTAGTGAATGTAAAGAATTTTCGATATAATGAACTGTAAACAGTATTCATTCTCTTAACAAGCAATATACAAAAAATAATTGGATTACATACCCGTAAAGAACCAAACCCGATTTAATTACACCCGGAAACGGAAAACAAAAATATCGTCCCACATTCTTTTATTACCTGTCCCTATATACACACGGATGCGCTCATTTAATAAAGGATACAAAACAGGATACTGAATCAGTTTAAAGCGGGACTAATTGTAAAATAAATGTCCTACACGTTTACTCCATTACAGTGGTAGTAACCCGTGCAATTTTACTTTTGAGTCGGGTCCGGGGCGAGGCAATTTGAGTGCTTTGACATTCATTTATCTCCATTATAGATCTGCGGAGGTATACCCTGCTGGCAATGAGTCCCGAGTGTGTACTCCCCTTAGTAGTAGGCACAGTAATGAGCATGATAGCCGTGCCGATAGCGTATCCCGGACAATGTCGCTAGGCCCTTATTTATGAAGGTTATTTTTATTCGTGTTTGGTCAGTTCGTTTATTTAGTATGTGTTTAGATTGGTTTTATTGTTTAAGGTTTGTTTGCCCGATTATTGTTAAATTCATCTGAATTGCTTACGTCACTTGTATATAGTTGTGTTTCTTGTGTGATATTTATTTTGATGTTTTGTACTGTAACTAAACGTATTTTTTACAATCTTAGCTGGCGCAATTCTTGCACGTTCCCAAAATACCTACAGTATCAGTATACTAACGCACCATATCAAGAAAGGAGAACTGAGAATATATCTGCAAATCGATCTTTGGTGTGCCAGTGCGTTCATATTCGCTTTAGTTCCAACATAATAGTTAATTCATATATAAAATTTGATCTAAGCGTCCAACATTACCCATTAGCAATTAAATAGTATCTTTTTAATATTTTTATGTTTGCAATAACGCCTGCTATGCGGAATTACATAACAAAATTACAAATATACAAAAGGAAAAATTTAAGTCACGTGCGGGTTATTATCTGTAGTATAAAGTTCCTGTTCAGAAAGAAAGTAGATTTGGAGTTTGACTTTGGGACTGTGCTACATTGACAATAATTTTATTTTTGCACATATAATATTATTACAGTTTTATTAGACAGACATATATATTAAGTTAAATTCTTTAAACATTGTAAAATGTTTAAAGTCCCAATGTCTTCCAGGATCAATGTTATTATTTTAACATTTTGGTTACAAATATTCTCTTGCTATCAGGTTTGTAATTAACTAAGTTGGCTATAAGTAATTTATTTCTGTTAAGTGACACATTTTTCGTAATAATTGCATATTTATAGATTATATAAATAGATAGATGGTAAAAAAGTTTTTCAACAACAAACTCATGATTTAACAAACAAACTGAACCAGAATTCAAACAAATGATTAGAACTGCAGAGCCATAAATTCGCTCCATTACTTCAACCAACAGCATCAATGAAAAATACACTAATAACACGCTCCTTGCTCGCGAACCCATGACGATGGAATGGAAGGGACAAATTTAGGGTCCCGTAACTTTATAAGATTTTTGCATTGAAATTGATGTGTCAATTTAACGAAAAGGATTTACAAAAACTTGTCTACTTCTTGTAACTAACTCATGAAAAATAAATAAAAAATTGTATGTACTGCAAGTGGGTTCCTTGACTTTTGAGTTCGTAAGGTTATTCGCGTTGCCATCGTTAAATTTTTAGATTAACATTATAAGTTATATTGATCACCAATGTTTTCAATGTTCCAAAGATAACTCAACTAATCTTCTATCTGAAAGAAAATTTATATTTGGATACTACAATTTCCATCACGCACAATGAGCCGCTTGCAGACGGCATGGGTGCGGAAAACCGCCCGCCTATCAAGTACTACAATTTCAAGAACAAGCGGGTATAGTAACTGAAATGGCACTAAATATCGAAAAAGAGTTTACGGAGCCAGTAACTATGCGCTCTGCTTACCGCGTGATAAAATGTTTTACTTACCATGTTATACCTAACAAAAACAACAATACTTTTTGGATACAATTATCTCAATTTAATAAATAGTCAATTTAATAATTTAGTAAATTTCGGTCCGCACGGGGGGCGTTAGTAGGTTGAAAAGACGCATTTTGGGTGGTGTTGCTCATAAAAAAATAAAGCATAGAACTGTCCTGACCTTCCTACAAAGCCTTCACATTATAGTGAGTAGTCTGAGAGTTTATTTACTCCCAGTCAGTTACCATCTTTCCCCCACTATGGGAAAGGTTGTAACTGACTGGGAGACTATAAAAATGTAAGCTTAGAATATTTTGACTTAGCATGGTACCAACTTCCACAAGTTACGTTAGTTAATTCCGTGTATGTACATATACTTTAAATAATGTTGTATCAAATAGTTTTCTATTTCTTGTTGTGTCTTCACCTCTCTTGACACGTTTAGTATATACGTATACCTACAGAAATGTTTATTCAGCATCAGCCCCATATAAATATAAACCTTCCACAACATCTGGACTTGAAAGGGTTCTCATACTATTTATCTTGTCGTATAATTGTCTTATCAATCATGGCGTGGCATTAACATTTTTTTTTATATTATTGTGGCTGAACAAGCTCAAGGCTCACCTGATATTAAGCGGACCAACCTCTGCCTATAACAGGTACATTTCATCACATGTCACGAATTGCACTGCGCCCGTCACGTTAAGACATATTAAGTCTGCTGCCGGAACACACCGTTAGGTGTTTGGCAACAGTTTTTTACTTGAGGGTGGTCGCTAGCCTGGGGGGCATTCGCAAAACGCCCTTCCACCATACGGTGAAGCTGAAGCCCGCGGCGGGATTCGAACCATGGACCCGCTGCGCGGCAATCCATAGCCAATGCCACTGAGCCATCACTGCTTCTAATTATACTTATACTGCTACATATACAGCTTTTTCAAGGAGCAGAACTCAAATTAGATGAAAAAATATCTACTTTCTAAGCACAAACCGTCAACTTTGCACTACCAATATTTACTTAACGTACGGTACCCTCGCTAGGAGTCCAATATGCAATGGACCAGTATTTTTCGTGACTGCCAACCATTTGGTTTAAATCTGCAAACGGATGGACGGACAGTTTTAATGGCCACTGTAAGGGAGTGAAAAGTGTAGCATAAATTTCGGGCACCTTTGCGTAGGCCGGCCAATTCCAGCTTTTTTCCAAAGCATCCGATGGGATGCCGTTGTCTTTTAATTTATTTGTCTGTAGTGAAACAAGGGCTGTTGTGCTGCGACCGTCACGACTGATTGATTTAAACGGGGACATCTGTCTCGTTGAAGTGTTTATCGGCTAAAATAAATTCTAACAGTTTAAAACTCATTTTTATATGATAAAATTTCGAACGGTCCAGTCGCTTGCCAAGCGTTACGCCTGCCCATTGCAGTTGCAGTATCACCGTCTTTGTTCTGCATGACTGCCATGATTCCAGGGGAGTGATTCCAATTACCAAGCAGGTGAAGCCGCTAGCGGAAGCTAAACGGTTTTTTTATTATTCTATTGATAGGGAACATCCACGAGGGCCACCTGAAGTTACGCGAAAGCCTCTGCCAATAAAAGATGCATTTCATCACAAGTGACGAGAGTTGCCGGTGATAAGTTTCATGTGCCTGTAATTTCATGAATCAAGTACTAAATTACATGTATAATAAGGAATACACTGCTAGCAAGTGCTTGGCGACAGATTTTCTACTTGAGGAGCTAGCCAGGCAAGCATAAGCAAAAAGATCTGGTTATCATGCGGTGTAACTCAAGGGGGGATCCCGCCATGGACTTGCGCCACGGCAGTCAATAGACTGACTAATAAATTTTTAGCAGGTCCATGGTTCGAATCCCGCCCAGAGCTTGAGCTTCACAGCATGGTGGAAGGGCATTTTGTGAATGCCCGCCTGGCTAGCGACCACCCTCAAGTAGAAAATCTGTCGCCAAGCACCTAACAGTGTGTTCCGGCAGCAGTCCTTGAGAGCCAGAAAAATTACAGGCTAATGAGACCTAACAACTGGACGTCTCAGTGTGACGGGCACAGTGCAATTCGTCGCTGACGAAATGCGTCTGTTATGGGCAGAGGTTAGTCCACTTAACATCAGGTGGGCCTCGGGCTTGTTCCGTCACAATAACATAAAAAAAAAAAAAAAAAAAAAAAACTTACGAGTAACTCTTTGAGTTAAGTCGGCTTAACAGGGAAATTAGGCAGAATTGTCACTTGTTTTTTTTAATATTTCTTAAGTGTTTTATTATAATATTTAATTAATGTTTTCTTAAAATATTTTTTAAATATTAAGTTATTATTAAATATGCCGCAAAGTAACGCCTGAATATAAATCTTTGTTCTAAAATTTGAAAACTTGTCGAAAAGTCTCTAAAGCTTACGTTATGCTCTCCGCAACCTGATAATAAAATCAGTTCTGCGGAATTAAAAAGTTTCGATTACAAAGCGAATCTAAGCGATCATGAGTGGAAATAGTGAAGATCCCTAACAACTGCTACAAATGAAGGAGGAGTAAAAAGTCTTGAACGAATATTGTAAATAAAGCATTGTATAAAAGTGTTTCGAAGCAGTGGTGGTCCAGTGGCAATTACTGTGAACTACTGTTCAGAAGGTCTATGGTCCGAATTTTACTACGAGCTCGCTACCGCAAGATGATAGGGAATTATCCAATTATCCGCCTGGTGCAGCCCGTAACCTTGATTTGGACTGCTATAAATGTGCGATGAACGTTAGTGCGAGAGAATGACGGTGCGCCGCTTGATGCTACCGATCGACAGAAGCGTATTGTAACGAACGTCAGTGTGCACGACTAGTCTAGGACAATGTCAAATTTGGAGCTAAGTTAGGACGAGCGTTATTTTACCGATGACCACAACAATGTTAGAAATATCTCCGCTTTTTATTTAACGTTTTTTCCAATACAATTCTGTTTTTTTTTGAAAACACGGGGAGGTTCCTTGCTGCAGATTTTTCACTTGAGGATGGTACTAGCCAGGCGGGCATTTGCAAAACGCCCTTCCACCATGCGGCAAAGCTCAAGCCTGCGGCGGGATTGAAACCATGGACCTGCTACGCGGCAATCCATAGCCAACGACACTGAGCCATCACTGCTTCAAATTGGTTGTATGAAACACCATAATTCTTTCGCAGTAATTTAATTGCAAGTAGTTTAAAGTTTTGAACCAAGGTTACTATAACTCGGTTTGGTTACCTAACAACCTCAAGAAGAAAACCTGTTGCCAAGAATTTAAGGGTATGTTCCGGCGCTTGTTCTAGACAGCCAGTTCCCATACTAAGTCAAGACTGTTTCATTATATATTTTTTTCTCTATATCATTATAACTATTATAATTGCTTTATCGTGAGCTCGTAGAGTCAGGTCTCCAGTGAAGATGCTTCGTGTAGAATCAAAACGCGTCGATACTGTTCCGGTTAGTCAAGTCGCGTTGCTGACGTCACGTTGATTGTCACTAGATGGTTTTATTGTATTTATTATGTGTTTAAATAAAATATTATTTTAATGTTATCAGAAAATATTTGTTTGTATTAATTGTAGATTATGACAAATTAACGCATGTATCTATTAATTACTATATTGATTATCTTTACGATCAGGTTAGATTGTGGATAAAAACTATCTTATAGGCATAAAAATCGCATATATCGATACTGTGTACAAAAGGATCTTTGTGATCATTTCACTGAAAACCACTGAAATATGAACTGAAACAATATTCTAATTTTACAAAACACGAACCAATTTCGCAAAACAAACGTTCCCACAAGACAGCCGTTTTAAACACAAAACAGCAGCCAAAAACAACAATCAACTTCCAATAAAATCCGACCAATCAAAACAGTGAACATAAAAGGGCTTCAACGGGGAAAAATAAAGAGGCTTTATCTCGTGAAGGCTGAAATGGCGTCGCCGGCTGGGGTGGTAAGATTTATTTCACGACAGCACTCGTTATAGCACCGAAGGGACGATGGTACGGAATGCAGCCTGCAACGCCCTGTAATTCAGGGGTGGATTAGAGGAAACTTTCGTGATACAGAACAGTTTTATGAATATTATCTGTCATTCTGAAGCAGTGATGATCAGTGGCATTGGCTATGGAATGCCGCGCTTCGAATCCCGCCGCCGGCTTGAGCTTCACCGCATGGTAGAAGGGCATTTTGCGAAGGCCCGCGTGGCTAGCGACCCCCCTCAAGTAGAAAATCTGTCGCCAAGCACCTAACGGTGTGTTCCGGCAGCAGTCCTTGAAAGCTAGTGAAAGTACAGGCACATGAGCCTTAAGAGCCTTTTGAAGCGCTCGTAGCGAAGTTTACTTAGCTGTTCTCAACCGATCAGCAAAGTTAAGCAACGTCGCGCGCGGTCAGGAGTTGGATGGGTGACCGCTAGTGACATTACTACTGAGCGTTTCCGTGCTTCGGAGGGCACGTTAAGCCGTCGGTCCCGGTTGTTGTCTTAGGATGGCAGTCGTTATAGCATGGTGGTAGGGCATTTTGCGAGTGCCCGCCTGGCTAGCTACCACCCTCAAGTAGAAAAACTGTCGCCAAGCACCTAACGGTGTGTTCCGGCAGCTGTCCTTGAGAGCCAGTACTTCTAGGTTAGCCTGAACAACATCTTCGACCACATCATCACTTACCATCAGGTGGGATAGTGGTCAAAGGCAAACCTATCATGCATAAAAAAAAAAAAAAAAAAATGTCTCAAAGGGACGGGCGCAGTGTAATTCGTAACTTGTGACGAAATGCATCTGTTATAAGCAGAGATTAGGCCGTTTAACATCAGGTGGGCCTCGAGCTTGTTCCGTCACAATAAAATAAAACAAATGTCTATTAAACATTTTATCGATTATACGCTTGAAGAATCCAAACCTGATGATACTTCACGTAAACACGAATCTGTTACGGTTTGGCTACGTTGTACTTCTGATGCAACTTTGGTTTATAGCGCTGTCAAACGCTGAAATTTTGTCACTATCTGACTACGTAAAAGTGAAAGAGAGGCAGCGATGGTGAAATCGGGATCAGTTTCGGTAAGATCCGAAAGAAAGCTTAACACAAAACTAGTAACCTAAATCGAAAATGTAACTTTTGTTGATAAGGTTTTGCTATTTTATTAATATATTTTGAAACACGTTCATAATAACAATTAAGATGTTTACGTTACAAGCGTAGTTTAGAGCCAACTTTGCAATTTTATTCAATCGAGAAATTTCAAAGAAACGTGTTTTGGACTTTTCTGGCCTAAGATAATGTGATCAAGATTAACGTATAATTTTCTTACTAAAAAACTAAATACATTTTGCTTAAAATCTGTTCAAGTAAAGCTAATTAGCTCTTGTCAGCGTCTTAACAGGAAATTTTGTCTGCAGAACCTTTAGAGATAATTATTTTTATCATCGGAAAATTTTATTTCATTGTGTTATGTTAATGAACTACACATATAACATTGAAAACAGATCATCATCAATATAGGTAGGAAGGGTAAGCTAAGGTGTCTTAATAAGCATAAGGTTTTACTCCATACAAATTTCGGTCCCATATATCATGGATACCTTTTGCCTACTAATATACAAATCCAGGTGGCTTTTGAAAAATTCTCTCCACTCGACCAAGCAGGTAGTATAATGCGAAAAATATAGAACTACCACACAATGTTGACGTATGTATATTAAATATTGAGATTAAATATAATATGAAAATAATTTCAATAAGAAAAAAACATTTACTTATACCTAAAATATATTTGATTTAAAAAAACTAATTTTGAAGCGCTCGAAAGAACCGAAGTTTGCCTAAACGTTCTTAACCGATCAGCGAAGTTAAGCAACTTCATAACTTGGATGGGACCGCTAGTGACATTACTATTGAGCGTTTCCGTGCTTCGGAGGGCATGTTAAGCCGTCGATCCCGGTTGTTGCCTGGCTAGCTACCACCCTCAAGTAGAAAATCTGTCGCCAAGCACCTAACGGTATGTTCCGGCAGTTGTGCTTGAGAGCCAGTAATTCTAGGTAAGCCTGAACAACATCTTCGACCACATCATCACTTACCATCAGGTAAGATAGTGGTCAAAACCAAGCTAGCTATCAAGCATAAAAATACGTGATCAACTCCATCTAGGGTATAACTTATGTTGCGCACCTATAAACCTATAAGTTTTATGCTAACATCTGCTAGAAAACAGAAATTCTACTAAGTACTAATCACCGCTCAGCCGACGGAAAATGCAATGTACTAACATTGTAATTTTTGCATTAACGCCTTCTAAGCGAATAAAAATTACAACTATGGGAAAATATAATATAACCATCCCCCAACCAATCATTCTTTTCATTTCTTTGTGATTTTGTTAATTTGATGTTACGTTGTAATCCAACCTTCATGTTTTGAGCACTACAATTACAAGTACAAGTACAAATACATACCACTACAACCAAGATACTTTCAGCCATCGTCAATTACTATTTAATATTTCGGGTGGTGTTCGGGAATTGTCTACTGGACACCACAAAACGTCAAAGTTACTTCTAAGTGTAGTTTTTAAATTATTTCACAATCCTTCTACAAAGACAGCATGAGCTGCAAGCTATACCTTAATCCATCTCTGGTAAAGGGGGCGACACGTAGAACAAGTATATATTCTACGACCGCAGATCGGTAGATCGCGTACAGCAGGTTGTAAGTGGCAACTCCAATCGTCATCGGGTTCCACATCACCACTTACTTTCCAAATCTTAATTAAATTTGATTTTATAAAGTAACAAAATAATGTATTCAAACACAATATTGAAACTCATGTTATGAGAGCAAAACGATATGCTGCTTGTTACCGAACTGTGGTTGTTAAATTTGAATTTTTGCTCTCGGACACCTCCTGAGACTTAGGAAACTCGTAGATTAAACGAGTAACTAATTATTTCACAGCCTTTCTAAAAGGACAGCATCAGCTTCGAGCTATAAAAGTAGACCTTAATCCATCTGTGGTAAACAGGACGACATGCACGAGTAGGTATATTCCTCGACCGCAGATCGTGTACAGCAGATTGTAGGTGGCAAGTCCAATTCCCATCGAATGCCGCATCACCTCCTACTTTCCAAATCTTGTTAATTAAATTTAAAGTTATAAACAACAAAGTATGTTGTCAAACACAATATTAAAACTCGTGTTATGAACGCAAAACAAAATGCTGCTTGTTACTGAACTGTGGTTGTTAAATTTTAATTATTTTGTCCTGGTTAAAAGTTTGCTCAGTATTAACAAAAAGTGTGGATTGCAGGCGTGCTTGTTGGTGTTATCTTGTTTTCAGGATTAAGTTCTGGGCACATATTGTGTTATAAATGTGAATTTACAATAAAATACATAATATCTTGATGTACCTACCGAGCAGGTGTTTTGAAGTATGATAAAACATTATTCGTGGTTTGTTATGTTTGCTTTTTTTGTTCTCATTTATCAATATCTGTATTTTTTGTAATTTATATCTGTATTATATTTTTTAATCTATTTTTAACGTTGAAACAGTGATAGCTCAGTGGCATTGGCTATGGACTGCCGCGCAGTAGGTCCATGGTTCGAATCCTACCGCGGGCTTGAGCTTTACCGCACGGTGGAAGGGCATTTTGCGAATGCCCGCCTGGCTAGCGAGAACGCTCAAGTAGAAAATATGTCGCCAAGCACCTAACAGTGTGTTCCGGTAGCTATCCTTGAGAACCAGTAATTCTAGGTTAAGCCTGTTAAGACCTTCGACCACGTCATAACTTACCAGGAGGTTGGATTGTGGTAAAAGAATTACCTGTCAGCAATAAAAAAAAAGACCAGCGCTAGTTTGAACAAGTACAAGTATGCTCCGTTGGGAACCGAATTTAGGCAAGTAGCGGTTAAAAAATAATTTTAATTTAATATCAATTGTCCTTATGTATGCTGCTATTGTAAGCAAATGTAAACTTTCTTTCTTTCAAATACAGACATTCACAGTATTTTAGATCTTGCTTACTGTCCAAAACCCAAGAACCAAAAGGTTCTGCCTTAGTTTTACGCTACCTGTATAACCCTATTTTGTGAAGATATTTTAGGGGGATTTGTTACTTTTTTAAGCCCGTGATCGTCGCTTCGCACAATCGTGACTCCCATACGAAAGACTTAAAACAGTCAGTTACTGGTCGGAATCTTTCCAGTAAATATAACTTGGGTCCCAGTCGGTTCCTAATAATTTAAAATGGATAAAACTCGCGATAGTTTTCAAAGAAAGAGTTCATTTGTTTTTAATTTGTTCGGGTTATATTTTATCAGTCTGATGTATTTTTTATCTGACGATGGAAAACCCGAACCATAGACAAATATTTGCTACATTTGGTAAACGGCTTTTAAAAGTCACTTTAACAATTTTTCTCGGCCTCAGACTGCAAAACGTAATTAAGTTTCGAAAGATTTATTTGGTGTCAACGCTTAAGACCATCACTTAACTTTCATTTAACGTTTCATCTATTTCATTTTAAAGACTATTAATCATTATTTTATTAAATTGTGGAATTTTGTTATAAGTTTTGGCATTAATTCGTTTATAAAAGTATTGAAAATGTTTTCGTTTAATAAAAAACATTTATCTACGTATATGACAGATGTAAAGAATTTGCCGTATAGTTTCAAGCTTAAATATAATGATTGTTTCATATTTTCCTGTTGGATATCGTATGCATCACTCACGTGGATGTTATTAGGGTGTTGCTGCACCTTGAGCTCACAAAAGGGCTCCATGAGACCTAAATACCCTGATGATCTGAATGGTACGACCTACGGTGTACTACCAACGAGAGCATTCCCAAGAAGTGTTGACGTTAGATAGGCTCCTTGCCGTAAAATCGAGGCAAAAATTATTACAATTAAGACCTTTATTGCCCTGAGTTCGAAAACTTTAAGATATATTCTTGGGTTGACCTTTGTGTTATTAGAGAACACAGGATGTTCTATAAGCTACATGTGGTCATCTACTCCGGATGACCACAAGTAGGATTTGAAAAGAAAAGGGGTAAGAAGATGATGATGCTGCGATTCGAAAAGTAGTGTCTAGTAGTGCATGAGGCACTACACTTATCCAAATCCAAACAAAGAGATTTTTCGACGTTTGATATGATGAAGACGTTTTTTTTACAGGAAAACATTGAGTTTAACTCTATCTAATTACACATTTACTGCACACTGTTTATCTCTTTTCCCTCATTCTACTATGATCAAAGACGTAAACAGTTAACTGAAATTTATCTCCGTCACATAAATAACTATTTTCAGTACGCATTACGAAATGAGGTCCCGATAATATACTACTAGATGTGTAAATAAATTTTATAGACCAAGATAAAACCCATTACCACTGGTTTACGAGTGGCCCTCCCCTAATGACGGAGTTATGCAAGCAAGGAGGAAAAGGGGGCATAGGTATATAACATAAAACCGAACCGAAGTTATTAGAGAACATAAATGTTATATTCAATCTTTACATGTAACTAGTAAAATACCCGTGATTTCGTTTGCGTGAGATAAGGTCTTACACATACCTGATGACAACTCTATAGATCTTAGCCACCAGTTAATCATAACCTACACTTTATAGGACAATATATAGTACATGGCTATATTTTTTTTTGTTATTGCTGATGATGCGGTTGAATACGTTGTTCAGATTAACCTACTATTACTAACTCTCAAGGACATTACAGTGTCTCAAGGATATGTGTCTCTATTGTCTGTCAGTCCGTATGTCGCGGGGGTCTGGATCATATGATTATAGAATAAGTTACAAACCTGAAATGTTAAGATAATGTTTATACAATACTTTATATTTAATTTTTATATGTCAGATCCAGACATAGTCATAGTCACAGTTGCTATGTTGATAACGTTGCAACAAGAGTTGTGTATGCAAGATGGCGTCATTTGACAAAGCGAAGATGGCGCTGTGTTGGCTTAGATTTGACACAGTTACCTTTGAAAAGTCATTCAGGCAACTCGGGTAACACTAGTCTAGGAACTGTCTCGTGTATCGTTATTTACCCGGTGCACAGTAATTATTGGACACGAATGATATTGTATCTTAAAATAAAATTGTAACGGACTGTAAAATAACATAAGTGGGTTCCTAAGACTCAGCATTCATCATTCTTATTGCCTGGATTCCCCGATATTAGTCCACGATGTCCAAGTATCAAGACAATAAGCCTTCTTCTTCCGATATATTTCTACATTATTTGTACCCCAGATCATAATTCAATAAACTCACATAACGTCCAAAATATAAATGAATGTTTTTGTACCTGGCCTTATCATGTGGAGTTTATCGTATTTAGAGCAATGATTGCTATGCAACTTAATAACACCCTAATTCTACATGAAGCCTACAATGAACAATAACTTTTTAAATCCTTTCATATAGTATTATTAAATAGAATAATTATGAAATTTTGTGTAAGTACTAATCTTAAGTATTATTTTTAATTTTGTTAGAGAGTCCGGCAGCTGCCCCTGAGAGCCATAATTCCAGGTTAGCCTGATCAACATGTTCGACCACATCATCACTTACCATCAGATGATATTGTGGTCAAAGGCTAATATATATTAGGCATAAATAAAAGAGTGAATGTGGACTGGAGGATGTTGTATGTTTGTCAATCATTCACGATATGAAGTCGGCTAAGCCGATTTGGATGAAACTTAGAATCTAGACAGTTTAAAGCCTGGTTATCTGGGCTTTTCAGACTGCTTTTCATCATCATCACATTTAATTAATGTCTACGCAGATAAATCCGCGAGGCGTAGTTAGTTAAGTACAGTTTTCTTAGTAATTAACTTTGTGTGTGTATCTTTCGCTTAGGTAGCGAACTCGGGTTTGTACTATGAATCCTACCAAGAAGAATCCAGTATATTCAGAGCGTCAGTCACTGAAAACGGTTCTTAAAAAAGTTAGCCTAGATCTATTTGAGTTAGAAAAGTATAGCAAGTTTTGTCCATAATTATAATATAGAAAAAGGCTTTAGGACTACTCGGGTAAATACTTCGCAAGTCCTTAACAATTGCTAAATATTAATTATCCTAGGATAATAATAGAGATATAAGGTCTAGACCTAGCCTATATTTATCATAGCAAAGCATCTACAACCTTCGAACACATCATCACTATCAGCCGAAATAATGATTAAGGGCTAGCCTAATTCCAAATAACATGTTAAAGCAAATAATTGTAAATGCAGTAAACATTTCAAAAGATATAAAGTATCTTTATTTTGGAACCCAAAAGATGTACTTGAAGTACTGCTTTAGAACTTATTCAGAGATACATTGCAGCGAAGAGCAATGTCAATGCAAGCGGTCCCTTTGGTTTAACTGCATATTATTTACATATTAGTAAAGGATAGCCTTCGACTACTGTCTAGATTATAATAAACAAGCTACGCAACGAGCGCTCCAAAATATATTTCAATTATTTATTTTACATACATGTTCTTCAGTGGGATATTGAATGAAGGAGGAATAACGTCTACTATATTTTTATTAATAAAGCTGGTATTAACATCTTATTTCATTGTATAAGTTTATATGTACTGTGTACTGCTTAGGCATAAAAGCGTTAGTAAAATATATTTCAATGGTCTGCAATCCATCTTTCTTGGAACGTTAGTTGGAAATTGTTTACTTTTGGGGATTAAAATATTCGCTTACAATGCGATTAAAATAAGAATAGGACGGGCTATCGGCGAACTTCACTCATATTCACTCTAATAAGTACGATCAGCAGAACAAACTTAAAAATACAGCACTGCCATATATTTATACGTAATTTTAAAGTGACCCAAAATTGTTAATTTTAATAAATTCATATTTATAGTCCCACCAACTTATCTTTTCATGCGGCAAAAAAAAGAACTACAACATTCCTTCAAATTGTGACAGTTCGTAGTTAATTTCCTTCACCAGTAGCGCCCTCGAGAACTGCACAGTTAAGTTGGTGGTACTATAAGGTTGACAGCATAGACGCCATCTTGGTTTGATGACAACGCGGGCGTCAGGGTCTTATTTCTCCGACGGTGTACTACTAAGCGACACGTTTCCGAGTGTTTATTGGTCTTCTTGTTTAATAAATTTTTTTTTACTGTTTAATTTGTTGTTGTTGACGGTTTAATATGTTTTTGGTGATTGTTATATTTGTTTTTTTACCCGTTACGATGATAACAATGATTCTGACTCAGTTGGCCATCAGGACATGCGGCATCAAAGAGCTAAGCGATTCAAATTAAGATACCTAAATACAAAATATTGCCAACAATTAAAATCATTTCAAATTATTTCTGTGTTTGCTGTACCTACAGTCACCTACAACCCACCTATGACTACTTGTTTTTAGACGAATGCCCACATAAACGTGTTTCATTTGTATATATATTTTTGTGAGTTTCTTTATTTCATCGTAACTTCTGTTAGAAGTTAAGAACGGCTTAACTGATTTTAATATACGAGATATCGTTAGATTTACCTTGATAGCTTAAGTGACACTATGTACATAAAAAAATAAAAAACAAACTGGTGGATTTTAGAAGCCATATAGAGAGAAAAAATTTTTTTTTTCAAAGTCATCGTGTTGGGTGTCAAAATGAAGGTCTTTAAAAAACGACTCCATGAATATATTAACTTGCAGTTTTAATTTCAATGGATCGATAAAACGCTTAACGAAAATAAATTATTTGCAGTCGGGTATTTAACTTTCTTTATTAATTTATACATGTTTTATAATTTCTTTTTTTGCACACTGTACCAAGTTCTAGTTTTGACGTCACAAAATGGCACTAGGCCGGTCCTATTCTTATTTTAATCGCATTGTACTAGCGACCCGCCCCGGCTTCGCACGGGTGCAATGCTGATACTAAGTAATGTGTAATATCTTCGAAAATATACATTATTACATGCTACAAAGAGCTATATTGATAAATATTAAATGCACAATGTATTTAAGGTACTTAATTGGATAAGGATTAATGCTGTATTGCTTAAAATCACTTCGTATAAGCCTCCTAAAAAGTAAAATTTTATTCCTCTTAAAAAGTAAGGGATAAAAATGATAATTGTGGGTTATCCCCAAAAGATTGACGTATACTATTCGCGACGATTTTGTAGACCTTTTTAAGATGTACAATACTGAAGTACATTATTTTGATCTATCTCGTACGGTTCAGCCAGCGTTCGCAATATAAGCGCAAAAAAGTGTTTATTTACGACGTCACATTAGAAACCTCCAAAATTATCAGTGTTTCTCTACTATATTATGCATATATTAAACATATAAACCTTCCTCTTGAATCACTCTATCTATTAAAAAATCACTTCAAAATCCGTTACGTAGTTTTAAAGATGTAAGCATAGGGACAGACACCGGGAAGCTACTTTGTTTTATACAATGTAGTAGTAGTATAAGTTATCATTGCGAAAATTGTTCTTTATTTTACTTTACTCTGCAGTTCACTATTGACTGTAACACAAAACTTTGAAGCAGTGATGGCTTAGTGGCATTGACTATGGACTGCCGCGCAGCAGGTCCATGGTTCAAATCCCGCCGCGGGCTTGAGCTTCACCGCATGGTGGAAGGGCATTTTGCAAATTTCCGCCTGGCTAGCGACCACCCTAAAGTAGAAAATCACGCACGGTGTGTTCACGCAGCAGTCCTTGAGAACCAGTGAAATTACAGGCACACGAGACTTAACATTTATGTCTCAAGGTGACGGGCGCAGTGAAATTGACTTATGACGAAATGCATATGATATAGGCAGAGGTTAGTCGCTTAACATCAGGTGGGCCCCGAGCTTGTCCCAAGACAATAACATAAAAAAACAGCTATGCACAAAACTTGCTGTCTAAGTCAGCCAGTCGATTGTTGATATACATCACCCCTCTTTTCAAGATATATAATTGCCTATTTCGCTGAATAAATAACAGAATATCTGGAAAAACTTATTATCTCGGTACAACACTAAACCTGGTTCGTTTTTTATTTAGTTATAACTTAGAGAGTCGTCTTTGTAGCTATTGAAGATTTAAGGTTATTTTCGTAAAGAGTTATGTACCTAATAGACAGTCTTGTCGAAATAGAATTGACTGGTTGATCGCTGTTGATCGATTATGTTATTGAGTAGATCTCAATTACTATAAATCATATAGTCTTGTCGTGTCTTGTGTTTAAAAATAAAAACGTAAGGGGGCCGACAAAGTTGTAAAATGTTATACTATTTTTTACGGGGTTATTTTAATGTAACCTTTATCAGCCGGATTGTTGACACTGGGAACTGCTGAACATAGCCTCCCCTATTATATGGGGTTCACCATAATCCCCACGCTTGGCAGGCGTCTTGGGGATCACAGTATTAGGTAACAGTTCGTCAGAAAGCGCTGCTAACCATCTTGCGGTATTTTTCCCTTAGTCGCCTTGACACCCACGAGAAGAGATGGGGTGGGTGGTGTTATTCTAACTCAGCTACGATACTCGTACTTACACCCCGTGGGGCGTAAGTTTCCTAACAATATAAAAATAAAATATCCTTCTATTAGACAAAAATACTCAAAATACTTATTTTAATATCGTGTTGCTGTGATCAAAATAATATATTTTAGGTTTCCGTGTCCAAGGGGTAAAACGGAGCCCTATTAACCAGACTTCGCTGTCTGTCTGTCCGTCCATCCGTATGTATTTTACAGTTACAGCTCGTTAAGGGAATGACAAATCATCAAATTTGATATTTTATTTAAAACGTTGATCGATTATTATTCATTTTATAAATCATTTTATACAGACATAAGAATGAAGCCGAAAAAAACTCTATAGCACCCTAGCATGCGAGGTTCTTGTTATGAGCTTAAAAAAATCTAATGATTATTTAGTCATTCTTTCTTCACACTTAAATTATATAGAAATATATGTAGTGACAATTCCGCCTAATTTTCGTGCCGACGTCACATCATAAATGGAAATTTTCGATGGTGCTTCGTGTAGAATCAAAACGCATCGAAAATTCTACATCATTGCATACATCGCGTTTATGACGTCACGTTGACTTAACCGGAAAATAACGCGGAATTTTCTCTAGATTTATTTTTAATATTTTTTTATTAAGGTAATGTTATCTCAAAATATTTTCAATTTTTTTTTATTATTTTGCTACCGGGTCTATCTTAAAAACTAAACTACTCAAGAATCTGAATTTTCGGTAAATTATGTACAATATCCAGTTTTTCACCAACAAATACTTAAAAGGCCGATTAAAAATATAGCTTTGAATTTGTGATTGGAATTTTTTGAAGTGTGAATCTAACAAATTTGAACTTTTAAATCGACATATTAGTGCTGGCTTGTATCTCGGTATTAAAAAATGCTATTAATTTACAGAGAGGTAATGTAGCCAGTATTCGGGTGGGGACTTTCCCTCCACCCAGAGGTTTATTAGATATTTAGTGCATTTTATTTTACCTAATTGATCTAAAGAATTGTATATAAAGTTTTTATAACGAAAAGAAACAGAATATTCAATTGTAAGAACTCAACCTAACTCGTCGTTTTAACTATTGAATAAATAAGGAGTCTTTGAAACGTCGACGACGATATAACCATAAGATTTTTATTAGCTGAAATATTACTAAGCTTGTGAGCACTAGCTCACCTGATGGTAACTGATGGCGTGGTCGAGATGGTGGTATACAAGCTTCACCTAAGAGTGGAACTGGTTGCCAATGGCAGCTGCCAGAAGAAAACATTGGGATCTTGGTGACAGATTTACCACTTGAGGGTGGTTTTTTCGCAAAATGTCACAACACCAATTTGGTGATAATGTTAATGTTCAGATCATCAACGCGTTGATTGGTTAAGTTTTTTTTATATGATTGTTACAGAACAAGCAAGGGGCCCACATTTGGGTGCCGAGTTACTCTCGTCCATGGGAAGTTATACCTGTAATCTTGATACCCCACAAGCGCAAGCGGTCTCCGGGTGATAACAATCAGGTTACAAACTAGGTGGTAGGACTCTTAAACAAAACGCCGTCTTGGTGTCTACCACCGTGGTGACCGATATTCTACCTGTAAGCGACAATGAATGTTTCGGAGAATCGAGTGCAGTGCATTGTCTCACACAATAGAGATGCTTATACCTTCAGGCACCGGCATGTTCGTGTCGCTACATATAGCTGTAAAAAAAATTGAGCGATTAACTCTGCTTATAGTCACCCTGAGACATACAGCTGTTATAGCTGTTGTATATATAGTGTCTCATGTGCCTGTAATTTGGCTCTCAAAGACAGCCGGAACACTGTTAGGAGCTTGGCGATAGATTTTTCATTTGAGGCCAGTAGGTAGTAAGGTAGTTGTAAAGTAGTTCCCCGTGGGGGTGCCGGGTTAGAATTGCACCTCCCGATATCATCCCGTGGGTGTCGTAAAAAGCGACTAAAGGAATAATTATACTGGAAGGTGGGCAGCAGCGCCTTCTAAAGAACTACTATCCTATACTGCGATCCCCAAGCCGCCTGCCAAGCGTGGGGATTATGGCAAACACCCCCTTAATAGGGGAGGCTGTGTTCAGCAGTGGACGATCCGGCTGATACAGTAGGTAGTAAGGCGAGCATTCGCAAAATGCCCTTCCACTATGCGGTGAAGCTCATGCCGTCGGTGGAGATCGACCCATGTATCTACGGCACGGCAGTCCTTAGCTATTACCGCTCGGCTATATCATTGCTTGAACAACCCTATTTTACAAAGATTTTTACCTAAATTTTAGTCGCATCTTTTCAAGGATGGTCTTCAAGTTATGTCTACGACCCTTGAACATTTTCCGTTCAAAGTTATTTTCAAGGAACATCCTGCAACAGCACTTCTGTTCCCAAAATCGCATAAATTAAATGCTCCACCAACAAATTTATCTTTTCCCGCCATCGGAATACTAATACGGGACCCTCGAATAAGAGTTCAGTGATGTGCTTCAAATATTTTTGTTATCGATGAATCAGTTGAGTTTGGAATACAAATGAGTCTAAAGATAATTTATTGTATTCACTACTCAGATAGTTGAGTAGGTAAATAAACAACAGCATAGTGATGTTTCTCGTAAGTTGTATCGAATGTAAATAACATATAGTGATACGTTTGTCAACTCATATTCGGACGGAAATGGAGAGTAATGAGATAATTAGCTCAAAATATAGGTTGTTAATTTAGTAATTATAAAAACAAAAACTTATGCTTGTTTATTCGAAATAAAATATTCTTGTAGTTCCAAAAATCTGGCTTATTCATATATGATAGCTGCTTTAAAGTCTTATCAAACAAAGAATGTAGTATGGTTTTCATTTATGTAATGAAGTATCGATAAAATAGGTTTAATGTCCCAACTCTACAACGAGCCGTCTATCCATCGTAGGCCTTCGCATCAATAAAATTAACATTGTAATCCACTTACTGTTCGAAAAAATTACAAGTAAAAAGTGCGGTTTTCTGGGTGGCATAATCTTCGTGGTCTTTATAAAAGGTGTATAAATATTTGGTGGATATAATAAAGCCAAGGTAGCACACAATTTTCATTTTTGGTAAATACGAAGAGTTTAATTCCACAATATTAATATACGCGGGTTAAAATATCATATTGCCGTTTCGTAATGTAAAATGAAAATACTTATACATGTTTGTTAGCCACGTGGGGTGCCGGGATAGAATTGCACCTCCCCATATCATCCCGTGGGTGCCGTAAGAGGCGACTAAGGGAAAAATACTGCATGGTGGGCAGCAGCACCTTCTAAAGAACTGCAATCATACACTGCATCACCAAGCCGCCTGCCAAGCGTGGAAATTATGGCAAATACCCCCCTTAATAGGGGAGGCTGTGGTCAGCAGTGGACGAGTCGGCTGTTACAGTACAGTACAGTATACATGTGTGTTGTGAGATGAAATATAGATCTTTCAAAGTATCTAAATATACAAGTTTGTCTATAAATTTCTGCTTTCTGATAGGTAGATCATGTATTCTATTCCGATATAACTCAACTGGAAACCACAAACTGTGAGGACATTTTGTACTGCTTCCTGAGAAGAAAGTGTTGCCGAAATGCGTGAAATGTAGTCCATCATCCATCCAGAGCCATTTTACATATAAACCTATAGAATTTCGCCAAATATCACAACGACTTGTGTACAAAATCTTACACGGTAAGGTAATCAACGCGTGCTGCATATTCTACATATCAGTGAAATTATAAGGCACCCATTTTTTTAAGTTTTTGATTGTACAGATTTACTGCAAATCAATATTGAGGGTATATGCTAACGTCAAACCATAACCACGAATTCTTTGGTAGTTTGACATGAATCGTTTGCCACTACCGCCTTCAGCTCATCGTTATTTACCTTAGTGGGCGGTCTTCCTCGTGGTTCATTCTTCAGGTCGAAAGGACCACTGCGAAAGTGGTTATAGTAATTACGCACAGCCGTATCGCAAACAAAGCATTGGCATTACGAGTTTTTGCTGCGTAAGTTCCACGTCGGAACTCGTATTCGAATATTAGTCGTTTTGCTGTATCCATCTTCACGTTAAAAGCTGTCATGTGATTTTCAAAATGTTTAATGTTATAGTGTTCGTCGAGAAGAGCCACAATACAGGTTATTTTTTATTTAAAGTGGCCAGCACGTTAAAACAGCAACAGCATATAAACCCTGTTCTATATATTATATAATAATTTCATATATTCCTGAAGGGAAGGGCAGAATTCGCTAAATATTCACATTTCGCTAGATCTATTTTGATATTATGTTAGAGAAATAGAGCTTCTTACCATCTAATGAATCATTTCCGAACCTTAGATTGTTGCTGTTTATCTACTTAGCCGGCTTCCAAAAAAGCAGGAGGTT
The DNA here is from genome assembly GCA_963890685.1 of Plagodis pulveraria. Classification (NCBI taxonomy): domain Eukaryota; kingdom Metazoa; phylum Arthropoda; class Insecta; order Lepidoptera; family Geometridae; genus Plagodis; species Plagodis pulveraria. The sequence continues at coordinate 12,052,831 of OY982951.1, forward strand.
CATTTTACTATTTATTTGTTACGCAATTCTTGCACTAATTATGAACTGATTTTGATGATTAACTTTTTTTCGTAGAATATTCATCCGAGTTGGTCTCATTAAAATATTATAACAATCGGTTTCCTAGTTATTGGGTTCAAGAAATAAATGAAAATTGTACTTTTTTCTTATTTATTACAAAACAATAGAATGCTTACAGTCGAAACCAAAGCGAAAACTACTTAAATATTCATTACTTAACTAATTAATGACATAGAAATATTTTTAAATATGTGACAACAATTTAATTTCATTTTATTTAAATTTCAGTTAAATTTAGTAACATTTTTTTTAAATATGTATGGGCATACCTGTATGATTTGGCCTTTTAGTGTTCGCAGTGGTCGATATCGTCCATTTGTATTGTTATATATCTACGATGCGCATGGGTTAATCATAATTGCAATTTTTGTCGATGGTGAAAAGTATTTTAGGCGATTGAATGATCTAATAATCAGTATAATATATCATAATTTTCAAAAAATATATGTATTATTTTGTCTATTTTTTCTATGCTCGTAATGCCAATCGCCGTGGAAACCACGGGCTGTTGGAGCGCACAAGGCTTAATCAGTGATATTGGGCGTAGATTACAAGAAAATACGCGTGACACCCACTCCCGTTCCTTTCTGAGCAGAGGTTGGCTATCGCCATACAAAGTATGAATTTAGCATGGGCCTTTGCACCTTTGCACCAGAAAGGATCAGAAGTGGTACATAAAAAAATCTAATAGCTATTGGAACTTTCGACAAAACTCATAATCCTAACGTCCCGAGCCAACGCTTAATGCCATTCAACCATCAGTCCAAGCCGAATAAGGTACATTACCTAACTGCCCGTGGGATGCCGGGCTAGAATGTCACCATTGCTAGCTGTGGGTGTCGTAGGAGGCGACTTAAGATAAAATACCGGAAGGTGGGCAGGAGCCCCTTCTGAGGAACTAATATCTTAAACTGCGATCTCCAAGACGCCTGCCAAGCGTAGGGATTATGGCGCACCCACCCTAATTGGGGGACGCTGCGTTCAGCAGTGGACAATCCGGCTGGTAAAGTACAATACCTAAAAACATTATGTTAATCAGGTCTCTTCAGCAAGAGTCTGTATTGGTACTACTGCATATGTTCGGCCTCGAGGCAGTTTTGTGTAAACACTATACAGTGCTAATGTATGACTTTATTTTTTTTTTTTAGGCGTGAGGGGATAACAAGATAAATTTCTGGACAAACGAAACAAGGCTAACGTTATTGAATGACAAGCGCAGTGCAGTGTCCAGGTAGAGACGGTGACACTGCAATTTTAATTGAGCCTGAGACGCATCAGGCAGCGACTAGTCCAACACATTTTTTTATGGCATAAGAAAGTTCGATCGATACATAGTGATTTCACAATAAAATGATTTTTCGTTTTAAATAAAAAAAAATGTTTGCCTAAAAATGGAACCGACTTCGACACTCAAAAGCGTGAAATAACTTGTTGAAGTCGGTACCTTGATAGTACAAAAATACCTTTTGTCACAATATTGTGCACATGGTACCGACTTCGATAAGTTATTTCACGCTTTTGAGTGTTGAAGTCGGTTCCATTTTTAGGTTAAAAAAAAATCATTACTTTAATCACACTTGCTACTTAGGGGATCGATTGTCATTCACTGGCAAAACTTTATCATGGAGATAGGGAAAAAATCAGTTATTGCAGTGTAAATCAAAAACGGCTTGACTTGATTTTGATGAAATTTAAATGGGACAGCACAGCTTTCAAATAAAAAAAACATCAAAATCGATTCAACCAGTAAAAAGTTCTGAGGTAACAAACATAAAAAAATCGGATGAATTGAGAACCTTCTCCTATTTTGAAGCACAAATTTATTCCATAAGCATTAAACTTTGTGCCTTTAGCTCACTCGTGAATTTAATAAATACTGATTTGATATAAGAACAACTTGAAAGTTAGTCTAAGTCACTCCGTTTATGATAATTATAAAGTTTTATTGCAAATGTGGATGAGAACTCTTGCATCTGGCAGAACTTTCATAACGCGCTCAAAACAACGTTTCAGACATTCCTATCCAGACATTTCCCTAGACGTTATCCGGTAATTATTTTTAGTTTAATTTCCAGTTCGAAACTTTTTCAATTAAGCTCTGGCAGTAATGTGAAGTACGTGAATCTTATTAGGAACCACCCCGTGAGGATTGAGTTTGCTTAATTGACATTTGAGGTTTCAAACGCGTTTTTGGCTTAAAATAATGTGCTTCGCAAATCTAATGCCGTATGCAATAATGCAGGGTGTCTGTTAATGAGTTCCGACCTCAGTTCAAGCCGCAAATTGGATTATAATGTTAATATCACCGTTTCTACGGGGCTTGGTCTTGGCGGGGAACAATTTCGGCGCAATGTGTAAGTATAGCTGATATACAGTACGTCAGCTTCATAGAATCTGGTTCGAGATTTTCTTATTTCCACTGACTGTAGGTCATGGTTGACTAAGTAGTTTTAAAACAAATTAAAGTTGGTCATTGTTAAATGCTCGTACTGTACTGTACTGTAACAGCCGACTCATCTACTGCTGAACAGAGTATCCCCTATAAAGGGGGTATTTGCCATAATTCCTACGTTTGGCAGGCGACTTGGGGATCGCAGTGTAAGATGGCAGGTCTTTAAAAGGTGCTGCTGCACACCTTCCAGTATTTTTCCCCTAGTCGCCTATTATGACAAGAAAATGTTAACTGTTTAACTTTGACTTATCTTTGAAAGTTAAAAATGATAAGAAAAACTGATATATATATCGTCAATGAAACGTTGAGCTCTAATGATAAACAAATACTGAGATATCAATATTCTAACTGTCACTTTATTGCACCCACCAATCAGAACATCAGATAGGTAAAAAATAAAACAGAATTATCGATCAGTATTACTTCACTACCTAGTAACAGCCAATTGTAGCGTAGTAAAAAAAATGCTAAAAAGCATAATGACGTGTTCGCTTGATATATAGTGCAGTAACAGTGAATCGGTTTAACTTTCAGTACTGTTTGTATTACAAACGGTGATGCCAGGACGTCTCAGGGCGGCTGGGCGTCTATTATCCTCATTTCAATAAGAAATAAATTACGATTTCTTATTACGTTTCCATTATGCGGGGAAATTTATCAAGTTTCATTCAACGGCGCGTGTTATAACTGATTTTAATAAAAATCTTTATCTAATACTCTTTGTAACATAATTGATTCTGATTTTATAAAATAAAAAGGTTATTATTTTTGTAATGGATATAAAAGCAAATAAAATAGTAGTCACGGAGAATGTGAGAATGGAAATGGAGATTGCATTGTAAAATTAGACAAGGTTGGTGTTAGAGTGAGGACAGAAGCTGTTAGGAAAGCTTTTGACCTCTATCTCTACTGATGGTAAGTGATGATACGGTAAAACATGTCGATCAGGCTAACCAGAATTACTGGTTCTCATGGACAGTTACTGGAACAAACCATCAGGTGCTTGTCGAAAGATTTTCTGACTACTCTGCCCTTAGATATTCTATACTTGATGCATAGCAGACGATGACGAACGCCACAACAACATTGGATGGACATCATTCGACAACGCAGGACACGAATGGATTTCAGGATAAACGTTATATATGTCTCTAGAATGAAGACTGAGATAAGTCCTATATACAAGAATTAAATTCAAGTTTATTTTTTGTTATTATCATCTTTATTTTTTTATGTTTTTGTGACGGAACAAGCTCGAGTTCCATCTGGTCATAAGCGGACTAACCTCTGCCTATAAAAGATGCATTTCGTCACAAGTCACGAATTGCACTGCGCCCGTCACATTGAGACACAGGTGTTTTTAGTCTCATATGCCTGTAATTTCGCTGACTCTCAAGGACAGCTGCCGGAACACATCGTTACGTGCTTGGCGACAGATTTTCTACTTAAAGGTGGTTACCGCTAGCCAGGCGGGCATTTGCAAAATGCCCTGCCTCCATGCTATAACGACTGCCATCCTAAGACAACAACCGGGACCGACGGCTTAACGTGCCCTCCGAAGCATGGAAGCGCTCAGTAGTAATGTCACTAGCGGTCACCCATCCAACTCATGACCGCGGCGGACGTTGCTTAATTTTGTTGATCGGTTAAGAACAAACTTTGCTACGAGCGCTTCAATGCAATGATTAAACGCTTAACGTAAATAAAGAATTTGCAGTCGAGTTTTTTACTTTTTCAATTAATTTATAGGTACTTGGTACGACTTTTCCTACACGAGTCCAAAGATTCTATAAATTTTAAATTACGTTCTCAAGAGTACCAAAACCGTCCAAATCTAATAAACAATTTTAACTTTGTATATCTTTGATACATAAACTTCATTTCATACACAGGTAGTATTGTTTTGTAATCTTCCACTTTTAACTGACGCAACAATATTCAAATCTGTTTTTATTTTCCCAGCTACATGATGCTGCCAAAACGTACCAAATCCAGGGCAACAAAAAAGATTTACAATGTCCACAAACAACGAGATACAATTCAACTTCCGCCGAGTGATATTCAGAAAGCAGCACTACCGGACCGGCGATATATTTTACTAATGTTTTTGGCCAGCCTTTACCGACTTCTGCTGTGCGCCATAAACTTTTTGCTCTGTCGACTGCAGCCAGACTTAATAACTTTATTGCTTGTAGAGCATGCAGTTCGTGTTTTTAATTTATAAACGAAACTAGCAGTTTTGCCCTCGTTTTAAGAGTAATTACCCGAATCGGGAGAACTGCAACAGAATGTTCAACGCTTTACCGGAAATTAAGACAATGTAAATTGAATCGGATTAAATGTGTTCTTCCACTCCCTCGAGACTTACTTCTAATTATTACGAAAGGCTTACGCTGATGAGTTTTTATTTGAATATTTCCTGGTTTTATTATCAAGGGTAAAAAATTTAACTCTAAAATGTTGCTGTCTGATAAAAGCGTGTCTGATGTATGAAAATAAAAATACACGGTGCATTGCAAGCTGTCAGTATAAATGCCCACAAAATTTGTTTGAACTTAATCTGAACAAAATACGAAAATACTGACATTTTCAACGTGTTTTTTATGATATATCTCATGGCCAAGTCATGTACTTGTGAGATTTGTCAAGATAGAGAGCATTTATTTAATCTGTAATGTAGGCTCATTAAATTATAAGATGTTTTCAGGCGGTCATGCCATAATCTAGTCCTAGCTTAAGGTAAAGTAAATTAGTACTACTAGTTTAGTACTTAACTATCCCACTTACTAGGTTTTCTACACAAAAGGGAATCATAAGGATACTTCAAAAACACAACGTTTATAGGAACACATAGAACACTTTAATAAGAATAATACATCATTAGGGTCACATGGATTACTTCAAAGGTAATATTGTATAGTCACATTTCACAACGATAATACAATAAAAAAGGGCGAATTTGGAAGCCAACAAACATAGACCCACACACAACACATGAATATCAGTTACGTTACATTAAATAATATAATACAGTACTTAACTCAATAAGTCTCGATGCAGCAGTCACTTGTGAAGAATAAAGAGAGCTCAGTATTTTTTTTTTTTTTTTTTTTTTTTTTTTTTTTTTAGGGAGGACATAGATGCTGTCTACCGCTAAGCGGACGTACAGCTCCACCGGACTTTGGGCGAGGGGAGGCCCTCTTATAGCCCAGGAGGAAGAAGCGCTGAGGGCACTTCTTCTGAGACGGGCGTATAAGGCGAAAAGCGCCTTATACCTCCGTCTCCTGCGGGCGCCGAAAACGCCACGCTACTATCGGGAGGGGTGACAGCGAGCTCAAGGGCACCACTGTGGTTCGGACCTCGGCTTGTCTCGCTGCCGAGAGACAAAGGGGGAATCGGAACTAAATGCCCCGGTACAACTGCAGTGTTGTACCGTTGAGAATGGGCCCTATTGAATATTACTCTGTGACTATTTGGAGAGACACTAATCGGGATTTTATTTTTGCCTCGAGCTCGCCGGCGAGCTCGGTGTTTGATTGTGTAACCTCTGATTACCGCACACCTGGGGATGTTACCAGGACGACTTGCGGACAACGCTAAAGCTGCCAACGTAATGGCTGCGATGGGGTCATCCGGGTCGTCCAATACCTGCCGTGGTCGGCGACGGGGGGGTTTAAACCATGGGTCGGATGAGGCAGTCGAGTAGTTCGATGCCTGGACAACTAGAGGGTTCGAGTGGTGGGGCGCTCGATCAAAGTATCGGCGGGCGCAGTCCTTATTGAACTGCGCTAAAGAGGGAAGGTTTAGGTCGCAGTGCAACTCGGCGTTCCGTACATACCACGGAGCACCGGTTGCCTGGCGGAGGAACCTGTTTTGAATGATTTGAAGTTTACGTAGGTGGGCCTCGCTAGCATGACTAAACACTACTGAAGCGTATGTCATGATGGGGCGGATGCAAGTAGTATAAAGTGTCTTCTTATTTTTAAGAGACATTTTACTCTCTGTACGAATTAAGGGACCTAGGCGACCCATAACAAAGGCCGCCCTGTTACGAACATCAGTGATGTGAGCGGCAAAGGTGAGATGCCGATCAAGGGTGACTCCAAGATACTTTGTTTTACCAACCCAGGGAATGGGTTCGTCAAACAGAGTTAAAGGTTTAGGATAGCGGGGGTTCGAGTGAGTATTCTCATTGAAGTATATAGCTGCACTTTTAGTCGGGTTGACTGCAATGCGCCATTTACGGAACCAGTCACCGATCTCGGTGATGGCCCGTTGAAGGAGAAAATAGGTCTGTCTATTAATATGCCAGCCAGTGGAATAAATGGCGGTATCGTCCGCATATTGGGCTATGAAAACCTTGGGCTGTGAGCGTGGGATGTCGCTGGTATACAGCGCGAAGAGAATGGGAGATAGTACGGAGCCCTGAGGGACTCCGGCACTGACTGGGTGGGGGGTGGAGAGGGTGCCTTCCACGCGGTAGCGAAAGCTTCTGTCCCTTAGGAAGTCTTGTAAGGTGAGCACAAGACGTACTGGCACGCCAAAGTGGTATAACTTGTAAATCAAGCCATTGTGCCAGACTTTATCAAAAGCTTTCGCTACGTCGAGGAAGACTGCTACCGTCGTTTGGGGTTTGGGTTTCTTATTGAAACCTTCAAGGATGTGCTCCGTGAGGCGGTGCACCTGTTGGACGCATGAGTGCTTGGGCCTAAAGCCAAACTGCTCATCGGGAATAAGGTGGTGTTCCTGCGCATGAGCCGAGAGACGGTTCGAAAGGAGCCGTTCGTATAGCTTGCCTAGGGCACTGAAAAGGCTGATGGGACGGTAGCTGGTAGGGTCAGCGGAGTTTTTGCCTGGTTTGTGAATGCCAATGACATTTGCACATTTCCAGACGTCGGGAAATAAACAGTGGCTCATGGCCGCATTGAAGATGCTTACTAGTAGATGAATCAGGGGGGGAGAAAGGTGTTTAAGTACCTTGTTGGAGATGCCGTCGGCACCGGGGGCTTTACGTTGTTTGAGGTCCTTGATCAGTCTCGTCACCTCAGCGTAAGATACTGGGGTGTGCGGGGGGAGTTCAGAGATGACCACAGAGCTTTTACGTTCGACTTCAGCGTCCACCGAATCGAGGTGGGCTTGGTCTACGTGATCTACGTTGGGGGAGCACTGAGCCTCTAGGCTATCAGCTAGGCACTCAGCTTTGTCTTCGTCAAAGAACGCCGGGGCGCGTGGGACTGGTGGGTATAGCGGAGGTATGTCGCTCTGTCCGACACCTTTCATGCCTCGTGCGAGATCCCAATAAGCCCGCTGGCTAGGCACGAGGTTTGAAAGCTTGTCGCCCCAGCTGTGGTCACGCAACTCGGACATGCGACTTTCAACCATGCGTTCAAAGTGGCGTTTCCGAGTTTTGTTTACTTCGCTTGGGTAGGAGTCGTAATGTCTGGTCACTGCTTTACTCTTCGTCACTAATCGCCTCACATCCACTGGAATGACAAGGCGCCGGTCGTCCGGCACAATGACTTCCTTTGAGGATGCACCTACTACGGTGGAGAGGTGATTAGTGAACGAATCGATCGCTAGGGATACGTCATCTTTGGTCAGAATGTCGTCAGGGATTTTGTCGAGGTCGGGTGAACTGATAGCCTTTAGGGAATTGCCTAATTGCTTCCAGTTCACCATCGTCTTGGTGGGGCGGGGTAAGTCTGCTGTAGGGTCGGGGCCTAGTCGCAGTATAATGGGTCGGTGGTCAGAATGTAGTTCGTGACAAACTGTTATAGAGCGTAACTGAAGGGTTACGCCTCTAAACAGTGCCATGTCTAAGACGTCAGGTCGGTAGCGGACGTTCTCGGGGTAGTGCGTTGGCTCGATAGGTGTAATTACGTCAAAGTTCAAGTCAGCGACTAGGTTGTCAAGAATAATACCGTTAGGATTGTTAGAATTACAATTCCATAGGATATGTTTACTGTTGAAGTCTCCGATCAGAAGGACGGCGCTTCCAAGAGAGAAGAGAGCTTCTAAGTCTGCGCGGGCGACGCGCTTTAAACCAGATTGGTAGCAGGATGCTATGACTATGGGTTGATGACCCGTCATAGCTAGTAAGCAACAAGATGCTTCCATAGTACTCAGAGTCGGGGTATCTAAGGGGATGCAGTGCAGGGACCTTTTGTAATAGATAAGAGTGCCTCCCTTAGCGGAAGTCAACCTATCATTACGTACACATCGGTAATTAGCAAACCTGGGATTCGCCCTTCCCGGTTTTAAAAAGGTTTCCTGCACGCATATAATATCGATCAGGTGGGTACTGCAAAAGTCAGGGACAAGGTCACGTTGTCTGAAGAAGCCGTTAGCGTTGAAGGACGCTAACGAAACTGAGCGCGGTTTAGTCCTTAAGGTTGTACTACCCATAGTGGGTGTACTGGGGGGGAGTTTGTGGGGCGAAGCGCTTTAGAGCGCTAAGAAGGCTGGCATGTTCCAGCGTGTACTGGATGACTTCCGCAGGTGATTGTGCGGAGTGCATCTTGCGTGCTAGAGCACGGACCTCATCTATATTGATGGACATAGCAAGGTCGCTGACTAGCGCTATATCCTCTTGAAGAGAGGAGTCCATCAGTGGCATAGGAGGTGGGGCCACGGGCCGGGCGACGCGAGGTGCGGCGCGTGGAATGAGGGCAGGAGGTGCCGGGGGTGCCGCGCGGACCGGGGCCGGTGCGCGGGCAGGGGCCGCGGTACGGGCGGGGACGGGTGCGCGGGCCGGGGCGCGGGTGGGAGCGATGGTTTTAACCATGCTCGGTGGCTTTGACCACGCGTTCCTAGCTGGGAGAGGAGCGGGAGTCACCTGTGAGGCAGGTGCTACTGTCAGCTTAGGGCTGACCCGCTGGTATCTATCATAGGTGGGACGAGGAGGTGGCGGAGGTCTCCTTTCCGTTGCCACCCTGCGGTTTGTGCGTGGCGCCCTCGGGCAACCGCGGTAGTTGGCGGTGTGCCCCTGGGTGCCGCACAGAACGCAGCTGGGTGGGTCGGGTGAGTCCCTCGTGCGAGAACAATTCTCTGTGGCATGATCGCCTAGGCACTTAACGCACCTAGGACGAGCGAAGCAGTAGCGGGCAGCGTGCCCGTATAGTTGGCAGTTATGGCACTGTGAAGGAGAGCCATTCCTGAATGGGGGCTGAACATCTAGTCCGGAGAGGCCGCAGACCGTCTTCAGGTTGAAGATGGTCTTGCCCTCCGGGGATCGGTCTAGTACTACGAGTACTAGGTCGTATGGGCTTTTGTCTTTGCCACTGTACATGCGGTGTACGGCAAGGACAGGGAAGTCCTGTCTTTTGAGGTCGTCAAGTACAGCGTCTGTACGGACTTCCTTCGGGACACCGCGTATGACGACGCGTAGGACTTTCTCCTCTTCGAGCGCATAAGTGTGGAAGCTTATGCTCTCTTTACGGAGGAGTTTGGTTAACGCTCTGTGGTCGTTAACTGAGGAGACTTGGACTTTAATGCCCTGCTGCGTGGAGCGGGCGTTCGTATAATTGATCTTACGATCCGTGAGGAGGCGGGATAGCATATCCCATTTGCCTTTGTCCTGTATGAACAAAGGCGGAGGCGGCTTTTCGCGGCGTGCGTTAGCGTCCTGAGAGGGCGCTGTAGCCGAAGCGGTTGCGGAAGGTGGGGACGCGGGGCGCGGGGCGGGGGTCGGCCTATTGCCGGCGGTAGGTGCTTTGGCGGCTGCCTTAGCGGGCGGGGCGGAAGGCCCGGAGTTAGCGGCCTTAGGGGCGCGCTTGCGTTTGCGGTCTACGACGGTATAGCCGTCGTTGTCGGAATCTTCGGAGTCTGTGCGTGAGGCGCGGGGTTGGTCGACCTCCATGTCCGTTTCCGAGTCTGAAACTGACTCGACAACGACATAGGCAGGTTCGATGCTCGCAAACCGACCGATCGGTGAGCGAGAGCGAGAACGGGGTTGGGCTACTACCGCGCGCCTGTTATCAGGGCCGGGGGCGGGGGAGTCCGGGCTCTCCTGTAAGTAGGATGGCGCCGGAGGGTCATCGTAGGTGGGGACGGAGGTCCCGGAGGGAGCAATGGGAGTGTCCGTGAGGCGGGCACTCTCTGCGTCTGAGGTGAGGGCTGCTTGATGAGCAGCATAGAGTTCGGGGTACCGTAAGGCAAAGGTCTGAAGGACCTCTACCTCACTATTGGTAGGGCGGGGCTGCATCCTGAGGGGTGCACTCAGGATGCCCTAACCAGGGTAGTGTCTCCCTCGCACAACCTGTGAGCTCACTGTGTGAGAGGGAGTGAGTACCTACTGTGTATCCCTAGGTGTGTGTCCCTATCCGCACTTTTTTTCTGGGGCGGCGAAGGGGTGTCCTAACGACTCCGGGATTGACTAGGGGCGACCCCAAGGCCAGTTGCCCCGGAGACCTGCTTGTTTCGGCTGATCCCGTGAGGCGGGAAAAGGCCGCGGTACAAGGTTAAACCAAAAATCAACAGAGGTAGTTGGCACCGTTAGGGATCACTCTGCGACCGCAGCAAATGGCGGATTTGATCGTTCGAGCGAGCTTAGCCCGGTAGGGCTCCACCTGCCTGAACGATGCCGCTTAACAACACAAAGTGTGTTGTTGAGCGGGTGGCGTTGTACGTGCAGAAACAAAGATGCGAAACAAGGATAAACTGCACTTTTCAGTGCAGTTTAACGCAGCAACACCGACCCGGGCTTGTCCGGGGCGGTGGTTGCTCGACGGTGGAGCGCCGCCTCAGCAAGCACGAAGCTCGCGTCGCACGGCGTTCGACGAAACTCTCAGCTCCTGCACAGACAAACACAAGCTGAATCGGGATCACGCTCTTCAATGCGCACTGTTGCAACTAGCGTCGGAACGATGGTCCAGGCGAGACGGCAATAGTGCGGGGACTATTGCGGTCTCACTGGAGGGTCACTTGCAGCTGCGGAGAGGTGCGCTCGGCGTGGCGGCGCAAGGCGAGTTATGTATGTTATCGAGAGCTCAGTAAGTTGAAACATTGCTTTTATAGCAATAACTGGCGCCAAGTGTCTGTCGCATATACATTAAAGTTCCCACCATATTTAGCACAACCAATCAGAGACATTAAAGTTCCCGCCACAACGTATCAGCCAACCCGAAATAAGACAGGACAGATTATGTAGGATTTCAGTGTGGCGCTTATTAAAAATGACAAATATCAACAAGTTTTAGAATATTCTACAATTACATAATGAGTAACTTCTCGTAACTTATTTACTTAAGTTAATTGAAGTTTAACAAATATATGATTCTAACATACTCGTAGTAAAATTATACTATTCTAACTTCTGACGCTTTGCTTTTGCGTGCACCATAAGACCCTTTTTATTCAAGCCTGAGTGCCTTTCACACCAGAATATAACATTGTAATTAATAAAATGAATTACGTACATTAATTGTTCCAAGCAAGTTATTAAATTTTATTATAATTTTTTGTTAATTTTTAAGTAATTTCATTATCTCCGCTCTGTAGACACATTTCACTAAACACTTCACATTAAAACACGTTATAAAATTACCATCGTATAATCCAAGCTCGTTAATAGTTATACAGTTCAAGAGTTATGAATTTGGTAGCTGGGAGCCGACACGGGTCATGACAACGAAATTCCATCACTATTATGCTCTAATAAGCTAAAGCTAAAATTTGTCACATCGACATCGCCTAAAGCGGCTATTTCATAATTTGTCGCTAGCCTTTGTCGTATGCTTGAGTTAGGTCTCATGATGTCGGATTTTTAATGGCAAATATATATATTTTTTTAATACCTAAAAATGGAACCAACTTCAATCCCCAAAAGTGTGAAATAACTTGTTGAAGTCGGTACCATGATAGTTCAAAAGAACATATTAGAACAATATTGTGCGCATAGCTTTTTAGTGACCCTTGCTACTTACGTGATCGATTGTCATTCACGGTCAATGATTATATCATCAAATAGGAGAATACTTTTCAGTTATTGGAGTGTAACTCAAAAAAGGTTTGACTGATTTGGATGAAATTTAAATGGCAAACATCAGCTTTCAAACAAAAAAGAACCATCAAAATCTGTTCACCTAGTCAACAGGCTGGTAACAAACAGAAAAAAACAGAAGAGTTGAGTACCTATTCCTTTATTTAAGGTGGTTAAAACTGTATCTGTAATTATGGACGTGTCATTCTGTCTAGTTGTAAAGTAGGTCACAAGTAGTTAAACCGATTTTGATGCTGGTTTTCGAAAGCAGGCATCCAGTGCGAATTCGGAGGACACGGGTTTGATTCCCGCCCGGTGCATAAAATTGTGTGCTTCCATAATTTGTAAAATATGATTGTCGCTTAGCACCCGATAGCGCTTGTTATCATATTTATAAATATTCATTACCTTTAGGTAGAGCCTGCCAATCTTGTTGAATATTTTATGTTTCAGTTTGTTAGGCTATTCAAGATACAAGTTTGTTATCGTTTTTAGTTTTTTCTGGTACATAACTTTTCTAAGTTCAAGGTTACTGATGAAGTCGTCTTGGAATGTACTGTTTGTGGTAGTGCAATTTTATACACTTATAATTTTCTGGTCAGGACTTGCCTTATTTATGGTTCTTACATTATGTATGTGCTCATTTCAAATAATGTTATATAAATTTTGATTTAAGTAGTCTAATTGTAATTAATAAGTACGCGACAACTGCAAACTCACTGTTTTAAATTAAGTATTTGATTTATTTACTTTCAGTTGATGTAAACAATGTGTTTTTGGTACAAATAAACTATAATTATTATTGCAATGGGATCTCAAAAGCAGCAGCTGAACACATCGTTAGTCGCTTTTTGTTGGTCATAATTTTCAACGATGAATATGTTTGTAGATGTTTGTCTTCATCTGCAACACAAATTGAACAGAATCATCATATGTCCAATATCGTAAGCAAATTTAACAAAAACAGAGGTAAATTCAATGCTGTAACTTACGAAAAACCGGACAAACGGCACGAGTACCTCCAACACGGCAATCTCCAATCAGGCAACGTCTCCTGTACGTCCTCCGTACGGAGGGTAGGTAAAGCTGTTGGACCTGGTTGTTGGCTTAGGATGGCTAATTGAGAGCAAGTACTAATTGTAACAACATCTTCCACTGGATCAAGACTTACCTTTACGTTGTGGTCAAAGGCTCCGACACTCCGACATATATAAAATACTATTTTGTTATTTTTACTCTTTTATTCAGTGTTTAAAGTATATTTTGGCTTAGCATTACTTGCATATTAAACCGACATAGTGACAACTGCACCTTTAATGTTTGGTATAAACTCGAGTTAGGTGCATGGACGTGACATGGACTAGCTTTTGAGCTCCAAATTAGCGATAGCCAAAGAGAAAATATTGGAGCTGAAATGCTGTTTAATTTTGACATAATTTGATGCATAATACTGTGTGGTTATATATCTACTTGAGAGTGTTAATGAATGCCTAACCTTATTGTGTCAAACCCGCGGAAGGTTTTGTGGCCGTCAAACCTTACCACGTAAGAAACCCTATTACGCAGTGTAATAAACAAAAACTGGGCAAGTTTTATCCCGTGCGAAGACTCTATATATTTTTATGCAAGTATTGCTACATTCTCTGTCTCCTTTACAACATATTGTTCAATCCTTCATCCCCGCGCTATCTCAAGAAACGTAATTTCCTTCAATGTCCATTATACACGTTAAGGTCATTAGAAAATTTTACACTTCAAATCCCATCACCTACTAGCTCTTTCTATCATAAGTCTTTCACTGTTCAAGCCTGCCTATGGAATTCCCTATATGTCTCAATAAGACGTGCATCTCCTTTAAATGTATTTAAGGACCAAATTAAAAAGATCTATCTGTCCATATAACGCTTTTCATTATAAACTGTGGTATTGCTTATTTCTGTGTAGTAAGTATTTATTTATAATATGTATATACTAAATATACTTATTTAAATATTTTATATATGTAAGAGTATTTATATAAGAATATGTATATAGTACCATAAGTATGTAGGAGTTATAACTAAAATTGAAGGTATATATATATATTAGTATTTATTTGACTAGATATTTATATCATATAACTGCACCCCGTCACTATCGGTTTTACAAATCCTCTCCATCCAAAGGTTTCCTGGGAGAGATTACTTTTAGTAATAAGGTCGCCCATTGTAACACAATCACTGTATATTATAATTTTATCTCCTATTTATTATTTTGTGTCTTGTAACAATACAGTATTATATATTCATTTATCTACTAAAATAAATGTGGATTATTTCATTCAGTCGCATTATATCAGACTCACACTTGGGCGGATATTATAAATTCTTGTTTAAAAACAGTCTAATAAAGTTTACTACTAATTTATTTTTGAGTAAGACTCTAAATGAAAAGTGACATATTTCACGTACACCATTTTTAATTTATGTAAATAAAACTCAATACCTCAGCTGCGTACCGGGATTGTATTGCACCCTCCATCTATCTCTAGATCTATCATCCTGTGGGCTACGAAAGGAAAAATACGACAGTATTTGGAGAGCAGCGCCTTTGAAAAAATGCCATCTTAAGCTGTGGCCCTTAAGACGCCTGCCAAGCAAAGGAATCATGGTGAATCTCTCCTTATTGGGAAGTCCTCTGTTATATAATAATAACAGAGGACTCTGTTATATAATTCTGTTATATATATAATATATATAATGTTCTTAGTTCAATGAGTTCTACAGTATTATAACCTACATCGCACATGCCATTGCCAACAGATTGTTCATGTATAAAAAAATATGTATTTCAATTTTTAATTAATTATTTGGTATAAATAAGTACAAGTAAATAATTATAGCAATGTCATGTTTAAAACTTATTTCGTTAGGAGCTAGAGACAAACTACTTATGAAAATAAATTTTGAAGCACTCGTAGCGTAGTTTCCTATGCCATTCCTAACCGATCAGCTGAGTAAAGCAACGCCTGCCGCGGTCATGAGTTTGATGGGTGACCGCTAGTGACATTACCAAGCGCTTCCATGCTTTGGAGGGCATGTTAAGCCGTTGGTTGTTGTCTACATAGTTGCAGTCGTTATAGCATATGGCGGTTGGGCATTTTTCTCCCTGGGTAGCTACGAGCTACTCAAGTAGAAAATCTGTCGCCAAGCACGTAACGGTGCGTTCCGACAGCTGTCGTTAAGAGCCAGTAATTCTAGGTTAACCTGAAAAACATCTTTGACATCATCATCACCTACCATCAGGTGATATAGTGGTTAAAGGCTAGCCTATAAGCAACAAAAAACTTATAATACCAAGTTAGAACATACAAGGTATATTATTTTGACTTATATTAATCTACTAAAGTCAGGTAAATCATATAAGTTCAGGGTGAACAGTGAAGAAGTTTGCGGTGAACTATACTTGAGTAGAAACGTCTGAACTGCAGCAAATTGAAAACAATACATTTATTTATAAGAAATACCAAGTTACAACTCAGAAAGAATAATTAATAATAATAATATATATATATATAGGCATAACATTTATAATGGCAAATACATGGTAAAGCTCTTAGTATAGTTCACACTATTGTTATTGTTTTATCTAATTTGTTTATATTCGTGAGGACCTGTAATTGGCCCATTGCTTTATATCCATACTTCTATTTGACATAATGCCTGTTGTTCTTCCAAGTAAATAAATAAATAAGAATTTTAATCTACCTAACTTGTGTCAGCCTAAACTCATTCCATTTATTCACAATACTCTAACTACGAAATATTACACGCATACCTGATTTTTTGAATTATATAGAACATTTTATTACATGTAAGTTTAATAATGAATATTATAACTAAATTGATATCATTTTCAGTCCAATGTCAAAAGCAAGCACCGTGAAATTGTACTATTATTAACATGAAATTGTTCAATTTAAAAAGGACAAAGAAATAATTCTGTTTGAGACAGAATCATGTATATTCTTATATACTTTTATTAGATATGTACTAAAACTATTTGTTAGCAAACAATTTTATTCTTATTTCGTCTCTTTGACCATAATATATTTTAGTACGGAGATTTTTTAGGGTTCTTTGTACGAGAAAAGTTTTGTACTGTTTTTAACACTATTGAATTTTTTTTTACATTTAAAATACGTCATCATAATCATTGAACAAACGCCTCTCCATTAGACGAGTTTGCCACAATCCCCACGCTTGGCAAGTGTGGGGGATCGTATTGTAAAATAGCAGTTCTACAGAAGGCACTGATTTCCAACTTTTGGTATGTTTTCTTTTTTCGCCTGGCACGACACCCACGGGTAGATATGGAGAAGAGGGGGATTGCAAGTCTTACTCGGCACCCCTCAGGATGTCGGTCTTAATCTTATATGAATATTTTATTTATTGTATTTTCAATTATAGGGTGAATTTCAACAGGTCCAATAAAATCTTCATTTCCGTGGATTTTTTATTTTTCAACTTTAGAACAAGCAAAAATAGTGTATACTCAAGTTTTTGATAATATATGTATTCTTGCTTAATATGTAGCAGATAGCTTAAAAAACTAACGAGATACACAAGATTAATAATTTCGTGTCACGGCGATGAAACATGCGTGCACGGCAATGAAACATGCGTCCACGGCAATGAAAAAACTGTGCCACGGGAATGATAGAATCAATCCACGGTAATGAAAAAATCCAAAACACATGATATTTTTTATATAATATACTTACCTGAAATAGATACATCCCTGTCTCTGAGAGGGAAAGGCATACACTACACACACATATACTTTTTTTACCCTCTTCTCAATAATATTCTCGCATCAGAGTAAAATTAAATAAAAAGTTAATAGAATCAAAACAACACAATCATTTATTTAATTAAGTTCTTTTACACAAAAAATACGAAATAGAAATTAACAAATAAAAAGATATACTTTTCTAAAGTATGCAATAGTATTCTATTGCTAACAATATATATACTTAACTTAATGTAATTTTACTATTTGCGCATAAACAATATAAAAATCTAGACAAATACAACCTTATTGTCAACATTATATTTTTTTACCTTTTCCCTATTAAATCTTGTAATACAGACTTACAGTAATGGATTCAACAAGCTCAAACAACACCCTTTGTCTATGATTCTTTCTTAGATATGTCCTGTAGCAAGAAAGATATACCATATAAAAACATTTCCAGTAAAAAAATCCTTTCTAACTTACATCTAATTAACACTAACAATATAGGTCTATTAACAGGAATATCAGCCTTTCAAGTTCACTCGTCTCATTATTATTTAGTATCTATACCTACTTCTATATTAACTTAGACCACAAAGATATATTTTTCACATCACAAATCAAAATAGTCTAACTATTCATAAAATTGTACATTGTACCTGTAGCAAGTAATATGCATTTTCAAAAAACATTACTCATAAAAAAATATCAACCTTACATATATAATCTTAACACTTAACCTAAGAACACAAGTCATTATTAAAAATATCGTCTTTTTGGTATTATGTCAAAAATCTCTTCGTCGTCGGTATCAATTTGGGTAAAGAAAGTAGTTTTTTTTCTAGGTTTAATAAAGATGCTCTCATCAGAATCACTACTTAAGTCTATATTTGATTTTTTTGATGTTTTTGTTTGGTTTTCCTCCAAAGTACCAGATTTTTCCAACTTTTTTAAAGTTTCAGAGTCAACATTACATAAGAATGAGCACGATGGTACACTTGTAGCACCACTACAGTTCAAATTGATAATATCATAATTTTCTAAAATTGTACTATCAAACTGAGGAGAAGTTTTTGTTTTAGAAGTTGAGGGATTTCGAGCCAATGCAAGTTTATCAGTTAATTTGACTGGACGCATATTACGGGAAGTTTTTGGTGTAGCCGTAGTGCAGTTTAATGAGCGTGCAAGAGGAGTTGGTATCTGGGGTTTAGTCAAAAAGTCATAAAATCCTAAGTGATTACCATGAGGGCATTCTTTGACATTGTTAAGACATTCAATATTTGTGCAAGATAAACGACGCAATGTCAAACGGTTGCCTGATTCTGCAGCCCAGACAACTTGGTGGACTTTTAAAGTGCCTGGGAAAGGTTTTAAATTGTCAGGTAGTAACCAGTCCTTTTCAGTGACCTGATAATCTTCCACGAGTTTTATTTTAACGCCCTTAACAGCGGACTGCAAAGCATTCACGAATGCATTAAGATCTGGAATGTCACTCTGTAATGCAACGTATTGGTCTGCAGTTCTCTTTAAAAGTCCACCAACGCCATCTGGAGCACCTTTGCCGTGTCCGCATTCGCAATAATTCCAAACTACTTTGGTAATTGAGGGAATATAGACAGAAAGTCGAGACATTATATAAAATATTTTCTTGTTGCGATATTGTCCAGAAGGAGAATCCGAAACTATGTAAAGATTTTGAACCAAAGGTACTGTTTGTTCTATTTCAGACAAAATTGGAATCAGATGCGCCCATACTGCTGCAGCATCGTGTCGTAAAGATGTACTTACAGTACAAAAACATTGGGTTTTTGTCGTGTGACCATCAATATTAAAATAAAGAACTGCTGTATGTAGAGTAAACTGCTTTCTACTACCACCAAAGTGTACCGACTGAATTTCAGAATTATATTTAGCACTGTAATTTTCACTAAAATCTATATGTACAAGACAGTCATTCTTAGTTAAATTTTGCTTAATTTTTTTGATTGCATCGGTCTGATTACGTATGTTTGCACAATGATTAAGGAATGGTTTAAGATTTGTTTCAAATTTTTTTATGAGTATTAACGGTTCTACGTGGTGTCGTACTTTTTCAACGGTGATGGCAGTTTTCTCAATCCCATTTTTAATGTATGAATTTTTCTGTTTTTCCCAGGCCCAATATGAAACTTTTTCCGAGTTATCAATTTCTTGGTATATAAGATGTCTGTTTTTGCACGTAGTACACTGTCTCTGTAGACATTCTAAGTTATAAATGTCGCAACACAAGCTCTTTATAACCTCACTTGTCGAATTTTCTTTTATAAAATTATTCTTTTTTAGAGATTCAGTTAGCAGATCCATGTTTTCGTGTTTTTCACACAAGCAAGTGTTGCGCATATTTATTTTTGGTTGTAGCACCCAAAAAGGTTTTAAACGAGAAAACGTTACGTAGCTAATAGGTGGATAGCCAGACTCTATGTATTTTCTGTGTAAATTTTTTATAGTATCTGTCATTAAACGTTTCTGTTTCTTTGTTCCATTTCTTGTTATTACGTCTTTCTTTCCTGGACACATGCTCGAATTTTCATCATCTTCATAGAATTTTAAAACAATTTGACGGATTCGTGTTTGTTTCTGGTTACTTGTATCGCTTTTATCATTTAAATCTATCGCTGACTGTTTTTCTTTCCTTTTATTGGTAGCTCCATCTTTTCCTTTCTGAATAAGCCTTTCGAACCGTTTCTTATATAAGTTCCTTTCGCGGACAACTTTAGCCAATTTTTTTTGTAACGCAATGACTTGGGAGTGTTTAGATTTTTGGTATCTACGGAATTTTTGTTGCAAATCACGTTGAAATTTTAAAGTGGCAACGGAAGAGTTTGATGCTGGACTATCAGGACGTAATGTAGAATCTATAGTACTGATATTTGGTACAAGTTGCGGTGATCCTAGAGGTGTGTGTTTTGGACTACTTGTAGCTAAAAAATTCGAGCTACTTACTCCAATCCGCAAATTGTCACTGTGATTCCAGTTTGGTTTTAAAGATTGAAGCCGCGAGCTACGTCTTGTTAGAGGTGTCATCGGCATGTTATCATTGGAAGCTACTTGAGATAACCCAAAAGTCGTTTCAGTTGGCTCCGTCGTTGGTGTTTCAGCATGTTCAACATCAGAGGTAACATTTGGACATGTGTTCTTACGAAGAATTGCTGTCTTCTTTTTATAAGAAGCAAGTGCACTCACCAAGTTTTTCTTGCGAAGACTCCGAAGCTTTTGAGAAGTCATTGCACTTCGAGGAACAACTACTCCTGCAGCTTTCTTTTTTACATACCTTTCTCTTTCTTTCCTTAAATACTCCTCTCGTAAAACAGGGTCACCTCTTAATTTTTCACGTCGCTTTTGTTCGGCCAATCTTTTTCTTTCCTTTCTCTCCTCTTCCGATAGTTTCGGTTTAGGCATCTTGGCTTTCTAAAAATAAACAATCCATTATTATGTTTATAATTACACTGTAGTATATGTGAGTGAGTGAGTGCGTGTGATTGTGTCGTGTGAGTCTGTGTGCGTATGTATGTGCATGTGTGCGATTGTGTGTGCATGTTTGTGTGTGCGCGTTAGTGCGTATGTTTGAGTGTCAATCGTGTGATGAAGTACCAAATGTATATCATTTTGTAAGGTTAACTTGGAAATATCTTTTTATGGTTGACTGAACTGTACAGATTGATTTTTCTTAATCATGCCGTGGCGATGAAAACATAAGTCACGGAAATGAAACAACTGGTCATGGCAATGAAACTAAATTGTTTTTAAAGGCATGGCAATGAAATTTTGTTTCATCGCCGTGTCTTTTTTTTCATTGCCATAGCAAATTTTGGCCACGGAAACCACGGCAATGAGAGCACGGCGATGAAAATCAAGGCAAAAACATTAAGTATCAAAAAATCTATTAATAATTCACAGTAATTAACACGTCACAAATAAACATAAGATAAACGGCATTCTTTCAAAAGCTTAATCAAGAGGACAAACTTATTCAAATAGAAGTTAGACCTATCCACGGCGATGAAATAAAAAATGTCCAGTAATATAAAAATCGTATACTTACATTTATGGCGCGAAAACGCAGGCACGTATACACGTCCTTCCACGTCGAGCACCAAGCGACACTATTATGCAACGTTTAGCGCACAGGGGTGGGGGACGCAAGTCCTTAGATAAAACAATATTCTTAAATATATTTAGGACACGGCGATGAAAGGTAGTTCTAGGACAAATGCATTTTTATTAACCATTCGTTGTATTGTTTATATATATGAATAAATGTATTCCGTAACAATACTTTAACTATTCATGTATCAAATAAAACTAGGTTTTAATATAAATAACCAATAGATTTTTATCAATGACGTATAATACTCATCAAGGTGATGTGTGGACAAACACGGCAATGAAAGATTTCTAGATTTAATTTTTTTTTTTGAGCATCTATTAATCCTATTTAATTAAATATTTAGTGCTACACATAGATTACTATTTCACCTAACCAGAAAAAAAAGTTAGATTATTATAACTATGTTTTATAGAACCGATTTCATTGATGCCACGTAATTTTTGTTCCCGGGAAATTCACCCTATAGCACTGATCTACCTTTATTTATTTTATGTCATTGGAGGAACGAGCTCGAAGTCCACCTGATGCTAAGTGGACTAACCCTGCCTATAACAGATGAATTTCATCACAAGTGACGAATTGCACTGCGCCCGTCACTTTGAGACATAGTTGTTAAGTCTCATGTGCCTGTAATTTCACTGGCTCTCAAGGACTGCTGCCGGAACACACTGTTAGGTGCTTGGCGACAGATTTTTACTTGAAGGTGGTCGCTAGCTAGGTGGAAATTCGCAAAATGCCCTTCCACCATGCGGTGAAGCTCAAGCCAGCGGGGGATCGAACCAGGGACCTACGCCACGGCAGTTCGTAGCTATTACCGTTCAGCCATCATTGCTTCAAAACCTACAACACTTTATCACAAAAGTTCCTTTGAAAACTTCCGAATGGAGAAAGATAACTTCAATAAACTTAGTGGGATTATAGCGACATCTACCCTAATAATGTGAACCACTTAGGCTTTTAGGTTGATGGTCGATAAATACTCAACAATAATATGATGTTGTGTTTTGACAAACTGAACCACAAAAGTGGGTTTATGTGCTGGCCATTAGAGATAGACTCTAAATGTCAGCCACTATGCTCAACTTTTAAATTTTCCATAATTCTTCCGCCAAAATGATTTAATTTCCAAAAACTAGTAACATCGAAGTATATTTTATCGAAATCCATTATATAAAACCGGCCAAGTGTGAGTGGAACTCGCGCACGAAGGGTTCCGTATTTTTAGCAAATAAATGGCGAAAACCTATTTTATTGTATGGGAGCCCCCTCAATTATTTATTTTACTTTAACTTTTTTTATTTAAAGATAACATAAAACTAAATATTCCGTGACTAGTAAAAGCGTCTACCTGTCACCGTTATTAGTATCGAGCAAGAAACGGTAAAAAAATCAAGTTTGTTGCATGGGAGCCCCCCTTAAATATTTATTAAATTTTATTTTTAGTATTTGTTGTTGTAGCGGCAATAGAAATACATCATTTGTGAAAATTTCAACTGTCTAGCTATCACCGTTCTTGAGATACAGCCTGGTGACAGACGGACGGACGGACAGCGAAGTCTCAGTAATAGGGTTCCATTTTTACCCTTTGGGTACGGAACCCTAATAAAAACGATACAGTTACATATTTGACAGTACCTAACTGTGTGAAAACAAACAATATAAGATTTATTTCATTTTCTAAAGAACTCTATCCAGTGTTATTCAAATCAAAATCATCCCTACCACTCCACGAACTAGTCGAGTGCAATAATGGAAATGAATTCAAGAGGCAAAAACGATTGTTTCAAAGGGACAACACTCGAGAGTCCCCGCGATTGTCGAGCATGCAAATTGATACCACTTCAACAGCGACAGTACATTGGGCCAGTATTATTTCGAATGTACAAAACATTCGAAATTAAATAAAAAATTAAATAATTTTAACCTGCCTGCTAGTCAAACTAGCTGTACTGTATCAGACGAATTTAATACTGCTGAACACAGCCACACCATTTCGGTTTGCCATAATCCCTACGCTTGGCAGGCGTTTTGGAGATCGCAGTTTAAGATATCAGTTCCTCAGAAGGCGCTGTTGCCTATATTCCTGTACTTTACCCTTAGTCGCCTCTTACGACACCCATAGGTAGAAATGTGGGGGGGTGACATTCTAACCCGGCACCCCACGGGGAATTCAAACTAGCACAAATTCTTAGTTTTGTCATTCAGTTCAGAATTATTATAATGTGTCCGACTCACACTTAGCCGATATTATTATTAGTTGTTTTGTGTTTTCGCATTTATTATATAACTAGCTGTACCTGCGACTTCGTTCGCGATTGTCGTACCTGCAAATTAATTATTCACATTTGAGCACTGTTTATATTTAAGCAACGCTGTGGTCTACGGTGAAGCACACCTAGTAAAGCATAGCTCAGAAAGGAGCTTTTTACTTTGGGTTTGTAAACTTTTGGGTTGTATTTTCCAGAAGACAGTAGTTAAGTCACTCAGAGAGTTCCTTCGCGGTTTGCACAGTAAATTCACTCCCATTGCGTAGTCTCCAAAACGTATCCGGCAAAAGATGGATAGTTAAAAAAACTGCTCGTGACGAATGTTCCAATTTTAGAGTTTTATCTAAGCAAGCTGGCAAATCTAAATTAGGATGCCGAGCTGCCCGTGGGGTGCCGAGCTGCCCATGGGGTGCCGAGTGGCGCGAGGGGTGCCGGGCTGCCCTTAGAGTTCCGAGCTAAATCGTCACTATTCTAACAAAAAAAGAATAATTGAAATCGGACTGCGCGTTAATAAATTACAACTAAGTGTACATTTTGACTTTCATCCCCTTTCCTGAGTGAACCGTGCTGAATTTCAGGATAAAAATTATACAATAACCTTCTTCGTACTCTGAACTCTAATCATGTTAAGTTTGATTGAATTCCATTCAGTAGTTTTGGAGTGATGCGCGGCCGGGATACAGACGGACAGACAGACAAAAAAAAATACAGTTTTGGCACCAGTGTCAGTTACAGAGTGCTTTCAAATATTTTTTTCAATATATCTGCTATGTACAGAATGTACTGGGTCTGTTACTGTTTTATTATAAGTTAGAGATTATATAATTCTTTGACGCTTGTATGAAGTACCGTTTCGACGTAAGAGTATAAAAAAAAGAATATATCATATTTTTTTCAATCACTTGATTTCCTTTTTATTAGCTGGCACACCTACACTGAAAAAAAATTAAACAGCCTCCTACTACAGCGCAAAGGGTCAAAAAGGAAACCTTCAAATGTAAAGTCGGTAGTCAACACAACCCATGCAAACATAATCGGTGCGCGGGTAGAGATTGACGAACGGACGGAAGGAAAACGTAGGCGTAGGGTCCAATTATCTTGTACATAATCCTTAACAAACCACGATGCTTGTCTCCGTAGGTAAAGCAGTTGTAGAAATGTATTAACACCCCAATATCACCACAATTTTCATATTTTATATTAGTAGTAGTAGTATTAGTAACAAATCATTTTAGCCGAAACGTTTAACGGTGAAAGCTAAATGTGAGTGCTGATATAATATTACACCGGGCATATAAAAAAGAACTTAACGAGCATGGGAAATCATAAAAAAACACATCTGTATTTTCTAAAGAACT
This sequence comes from Plagodis pulveraria, assembly GCA_963890685.1. NCBI lineage: Eukaryota > Metazoa > Arthropoda > Insecta > Lepidoptera > Geometridae > Plagodis > Plagodis pulveraria. The sequence continues at coordinate 12,077,891 of OY982951.1, forward strand.
ATTTAGCAGTGTCGAAGCAAGCGCTACGTTTTGCTTGACACAATACAAATAGGTTTTATATAATAGGCGGCAAACACAAGTACGATACCCCAGATTATAGATATAGAGACATAATAAAGATAAAAGTATCTGTTCCGTAGTGGTAAACTTATTCTCATTGCGTTTGTCAGACTCAAGAATTCCACTTGAATGTTTGCGATTTGAAGAAGAAGCCAATTCCACTGCCATAACAATTGTATAGATTTATAATTTTATATTAGAAACGCTTGTAGCATAGTATGCATAGCCGTTCTTAATCGATCAGCAAAGTTTAGTGACGTCCGCCCCGGTCAGGAGTTGGGTGGGTGACCGCTAGTGACATTACTACTAAGCGCTTCCGTGCTACGGAGGGTACGTTAAGCGGTCGGTCCTGGTTGTTGTCCTAGGATGGCAATCGTTTTAGCATGGCGGAAGAGCATTTTGCGAATGTCCACCTGGCTAGCTACAACCTTCAAGAAGAAAATCAGTCACCAAGCACTTAACGGTGTTTCCCGGCAGCTGTCCTTGAGAGCCAGTAATTCTAGGTTAGCCTGTATTATATTCAACTACTCACTCACCATCGGGTGAGATTGTGGTCAAAGCCTTGACTATAAGCTATAAATGATTAATATATATATTCATCTCAAAATGTTTGTAAGGACTAGCAAAAGTCAATCCTAAGAGGTTGTTAGCATTTTACCAATAACCAAGTATAGAGTAAATTTCTTGAATAAACACAATGCATAGATGATACTAGTGAAGCTTAGAATTGCTAAGTAAAGAATGCCATTGAAATTCGTCAGTTGAATCCAACATAGAATTGCTGCGAATAGCACCGCTCAGTGTCAAAATATTTGGGGTCCCGCCACAATGCGAGAGGGGTGAGTAAGTAATTATTATTTTAATTCACTAAGCTATGCTAGGCTCAGATTCCGCTCTAAAGTGGGTAGGCGGATTTTAATATTCAAGCTCTTTTAATAGAAAGTGACATTTCTCAACAGTATTAGAGTTTGGGTTTCTTAATAAAATGGGTGTTTTGTGTACGTTATAATCAGACAAAAGAACTTTTTGTTATAACAAATAAAATAAAAAATCTATCTCTATCCGGCAGGGCGGCGGATACAGATTAGGGGATAGATGTCTTTGTATAAATACTTACTTTTTTATGTTATTGTGACGGATCCAGCACGAGGCCCACCTGATGTTATGCGGACTAATCTCTAACAGATGCATTTCGTCGCAAGTCACGAATTGCACTGCGCCCGTCACCTTGAGACATTGACACCTTGAGTTGTTAAGTCCCATGTGCCTTTAATTTCACTGGCTCTCAAGTATTGCTGCCCGAAGACACCGTTAGGTGCTTGGCAGATTTTCTACTTGAGGGTGGTCGCAAGCCAGGCGGGCATTCGCAAAATGCCCTTCCACCATGCGGTGAAGCTCAAGTCCGCGGCGGGATTCGAACCATGGACCTGCGGCACGGCTCTCCATAGTCAATGCTACTGAGCCATCACTGCTTCGAATCTTGAAGAGAGATCATGGATTAAACGACTGCAGGAAACAGATGCGATAGCAGTTCGTCGTTGGTGACGAAGTGCATCTGATTACATAAAAATACGTCATATTTGATGTCTTTATAGCCCAATATCTAACTTATAATACCAAATAATAAAACCTGTCCTTGATCTTGGATGGTGAAATAACTTGTTAAGTACCATGCTACTTACGGTATCGATTGTCATTCATTGTCAATGACTATATCATCAAGTTAAGAAAATACTTTTCAGTTATTGGAGTGTAACTCAAAAATGGCTATACCGATTTTGACCACACAGGAACCATCAAATTAAAAAATAATCATCAAAATCGGTTCATCCAGTCCAAAGGTCTGAGGTAACAAACATTGATTATATCATCAAGATAGGAAAACACCCTTTTCAGTTATTGGAGTGTAACTTAAAATCAGCTAAATTAATTATGATGAAATTAAAATTAAACCACATGAAAATCATCAGGTTTTTAATAAAAAAAAGAATCATTAAAATCAATTCACCCAGTCAAAAGTTCTGAGGTAACAATGACAAAAAAAAATAAGACTATCGAAGACTGTTAAAATACGAAGATAGGGTATCACGACAATATAATGTGGAAAAAATTTAACACAAACATATATTGCACAAAGCAACACTACCAACTTGACACGTTTTAATTAATTACATCTACAGGAATTACAGCATTTGACATTGCCATGTTCGAGGTACGTGTGCCACTTCTACAATTTTTTATAAACTCAATGGTTTTGAAGCAGTGATGGCTCAGTGGCATTGGCTATGGACTACCACGCAGCAGGTCTATGGTTCGAATCCTTCTTATCGTCATATTCTTGAGCTTCAGGGCATGGTGGAAGGGCATTTTGCGAATGCCCGCCTGGCTAGCGACCATCCTCAAGTATTAATTCTGTCGCCAAACACTTAGCGGTGTGATCCGGTAGCAGTCCTTGGGAGCCAGATAAATTACAGGCACATGAGACTTAACAGGTATGTCTCAAGGTGACAGACGCAGTGCAATTCTGACTTGTGACGAAATGCATATTATAGCGGCAGAGGTTAGTCCGCTTAACATCAGGTGGGCCTCGAGCTTGTTCTGTCACAATAACAATAAAAAAATAATTACATTCTATATTGGTACTGAAGTCTCGTCGCGAACCTGAATTGCACTTGCTCAGTAGTTTTCTTTTAAACCGCTGCAACTTGGATAGCAACAATTTGCGGATGTAAAATATTCGATTGCTGTGAACTACAGTGAAACTGCATTTGAAATGTTGTGCCAATACAGCAGATTTTGGTTTAAGAATTTAACTGAAAGTCTACATTAGTGGATATACGTACTTATATATTTATGTATCATATTTTTTTATACCTGATAGGTTAGCCTTTGACTACTATCTCACCTGATGGTAAGTGATAATGTCGCATGTCGAAGGTATTGTTCAGGCTAACCTAGAATTACTGGCTCTCAAGAACAACTGCAGGAACACACCGTTAGGTCCTTCGCGACAGTTCTTCTACATGATTGAAGCGCTCGTAGCGAAGTTTGCTTAGCCGTTCTTAATCAATCAGATAAGTTAAGCAACGTCCGCCGCGTCAGGAGTTGGATGGGTGACCGCTAGTGTTATTACTACTGAGCGCTTCCGTGCTTCTGAGGATACGTTAAGCCGTTGGTCCCGGTTGTTGTCATACGGTGGCAGTCGTTACAGCATGGTGGTAGGGCATTTTGCGAATGCCCGCCTCGCTAGCTACCACCCTTAAGTAGGAATTCTGTCGCCAAGTAGCTAAAGTTGTTTTCGGGCACCTGTCCTTGAGAGCCAGTAATTCTAGGCTAGCCTAAACAACATCTTCGACCACATCATCATTATCATCAGGTGATATCTCACCTGTGGTCAAAGGCTAGCCTATCAGCTATAACAAAATGATGGTGCTATCCAGACGTTGCTTTACAGTTAAGAACGACTAAGCAAATCATTTTATTATGATGGAACAATCTCGATGCCCTCCTGATGTTAAGCCATAGTAGAAAGAGTGGGAAGTAAGTTATCTTCATACAAACGCACCGCACGCGGCTTGTATGTGTGCGCCATAATATCTATGCGTCCCGCACGCACACTCTAACAAAATCTCGACCCGTTTCGACCGTGCGCCAGTCGGGGCTAACATCGCACAAAGTTTGAGCGTCACGGCTTTTCGGCACCTCTAAATAAATTAAAAATGTGTGATAATCGCAGGAGAACTTATTGCTGTGTTTGGCTGTTTCAACAGTTCATGTATTTCAGAATTGTCTTTGTTCATATTACCTACTGAACAGGAAAGGTAAGCAAGTTATTCTAGCATACCTATAATTTTTAATTGATGATGAGTGAGATACCTATAGATTTTATTTGGTAGTTTTCTATCAGGCAGACGGAGTAGGCAGGCCTACTTTCCCACTACAATGTATTACCTAGGTATATTTGATCTGTCAATTGATATGCCGCTATTGCTTTGTTTACATTAAGTCATGCCGATTTCTCAGTATTGTAGGTAGGTAGTAGTAAGTAGTAAGATTGAAACAAAGTTAATTAAATGTGTCTGTCTCGAGATATTGCTATCAAAGCCCAATTTTTGACATATTTTTAGTTCCACCAATAATTCCCATAGTACAACTTTTAAAAATGTACGTTATAGTTTTCGAAATATAAAGGTATTTAGCATCAAATTACAGAAGCAAAGTTATTTTAGTTTTTTCATATAAAATGTATGCGAAAGCAAACAAAACATACAAACAATAAAAAACTAACGCAATAACTACACATGAACTACGAAACCTTACATATGGGCGTGTCCGAAACGGCGCTTTTTTTTATAAATAATACTGTTCTGAATCTTGAATACATTTCTGTATTTGTTAGGAAAACTATTGTTGAACTTTATTGAATCACTAAATTAGCTATACAGAGATGTGTCATCTTTGGCAAGGGCCGGGCTTTAAACTAGTGAATTGGTTGACAGTACTATCAGTAAACTCACGTAAACTACCGTAGGTACTCGTACACATCACCGCCCCGCGTCGCCCGTCTTTGGCCCCGCAACCACATAGGTGTCTTCTGTCGCTCTTTCTATCATCGTGAAAGGCTTCATCATGGTTTAGGTAAAACCGACCTCACTTACCCTGAACCCACACAACATAAGTACAAAACACATCTTCCCGGCCGTTGCCAATTTCTAGGCACTGAATTAAAATTTTGCTAAAAGTGACAACCCTGAGACAGACAAGTGTGGTAGGTAATTATATCGCGGATTGGGCCGGAGATGGCCTACTTCCTCTCTTTCTACTATGGTTAAGCGGACTAACCTCTGCCTATAACAAATGCATTTCATCACAATTCACGAAATGCACTGCGCCCGTCACTTTGAGACATTGTTGTTAAGTCTTCATGTGCCTGTTATTTCACTGGTTCAGAAGGACTGCTACCGGATCATACCGTTAGGTGCTTGGCGACAGATTTTCTACTTGAGGGTGTTGGTAACTAGCCAGGCGGGGTAGGCAATCGCAAAATGCCCTTCCACCATGCGATGAAGCTCAAGCCGGCGATGGGGATCGAACCAGGGTACTGCGGCACGGCAGTCCATAGCTATTACCGCTTGGCTATCAATGCTTCGAAGAACTTCGCTACAAGAGCGCATCAACTTAAAGCAGCACTTTATTTAATCTAAATTACATAATGCATCTCAAACCCCGCGCCAAAACAGTTCTGCCAAGCTAACAACAACGAAACAAATAATTGAATTTGGAACCATAAACAAATTATCTATGCCCGATACTTTTTAACTGAATGAAGAACATGCACGAGTAACATGTAACATAATAATGTGATTGGAATTGTTATAAAAACTTTAGTAAATTATTGATGACTTTAAAAAGTAGAAATAGTAACTGACCATGCAGTTTCTAGCCAGTAATGAAAATTTTATAAATGAACTAGTTACGCCCCACGGTTTCATCCGCGTGGTAATGGGTGATGATGAAAAGTATACTCTGTGTTAATCCAGCGCCTTATTTACCTCCATGCCTAATTTCTTGAATGTCCAGCCGTTTTAGCGTAAAGAAGTAAATACATACAAACACACTCACAAGCTTTCGCCTCTATTATATATTTTTTTATAGCTGATAGGTAAGCCTAGGACCATAATCTCTCCTGATGGTAAGTGATGATGTGTTCGAAGGTGTTGTTCAGGCTTACCGAGAATTACTGGCTCTCAACAGCTGCCGGGACACACCGTTTGGTCCTTGGCGACATATTTTCTAGTAGAGGGTGGTCGCTAGTCAGGCGGGCATTCGCGAAAATACCCACCAAGCGCTGAAGCTCAAGCTCGCGGCGGGATTCGAACCATGGACCTGCTGCGCGGTAGTCCATAGCCAATGCCACGGAGCCATCACTGCTTCAAAAGATGCTCCTAAATATTAGTGTAATAGTGTGATACTTTAGTAGAATTATGAGAGTATTTTGCTTTTGAAAGGTCCACTGCCATCGGCCCTTGCTTTGGTTTTTATTTTTATTTATTGTCAATAAGAGAAAATTTGACGGTTTGGTTCAGAAGTCAGAGTCAAAGGTATAACTCTAAAATTTGGTCTGTTATTTTACATCACATCAGCCGAATGAAGTTCACTGTTTGCCATAGCGCTCTCATTTCGGCTTGGACGAGTATGTTCCTGTGGTCGAGGGGAATAGGCATTCGGCGCTATATAGCTAGGACACGAGTTCAATGCCCACCTGACACAGAAAATGTGTGCTCCAATAATTAGTAACGTAATTTTCGCTTAAAACACCATAATGTTTCTAATCATATTTATAAATATAGAAGGGTAGTTGCAAAAGTTAAGTGTTTGAAAAAGCACTTCTTTCGATCAGATGAAGTCTAGTAGCCTGGTTGATGGCCACGCACCGTCCCCTATGACGGTTAAAGTAATACAATTGGAATACAAAGATTCGCTTCGAGCGAGCATGTTCCGGTGGCCGAGTAGAATAGACATCCGGCGTGAAATTGGAGGACATGGGTTCAATTTCCGCCTGACACAAAAATTTTGTGCTCCAGTAATAAGTAAACGCTCCAAAAAATATAAATTTACAGTTTATTGGATATTATTAATGTGTAAAGTCATAAAAAATAAAACCTTTGAAATATATTACTGCATCATTAATTCACTTCAACCTTCCCGGTCTAGCTCACTCATATATGAACCTAAATATGTCTATATGAGTTTTAATATAGCTTTCCTATTTGAAAAGTATGAAATGCGAGCGCAAAACGTAAATGCTGACGTAAATTTAAAATTCATAAACATGAGATGTTTGCCATTAAAACATTAACCGTTGGCAAAAGTAGAGTGCTGGTACAAGTTAAGGCACTTACGTTACGTAAGGATTCAGTTTTATATATCCAGGTTACATTAGCATTATATACCCTGCATTAACATTAAAAGTGTTCCCTGAGAAGCAGTAATAGGTATGAACTGCCGTGCTGCCGTCCATGGTTTAATCCCCACAGCCACCTTGACCTTCACCTTATGGTGGAATACATTTCGCGAATGCTGGCCTAGATAGCTACCACCCTCATGTAGAATATCTGTCGCTATGCACTGATAGGTGATTGGGGCCAGATCATCTACTTCTGACTTCTACTTCAGATCTTCTAGGTTAAGCCTGTTGACACCTTCAACCACATCATCACTTACAATCAGGTGAGATTTTGATCAAAGGATTACAAATCAGCAATAAAAAAAAAGTGTGTTACGGCAGCAGTTCTTGAGAGCCAGTAACTTAACAATATGATATAGGCACAACAGACTTAACAAATGAATGTGGTAGGTACAGTGCAGTACGTCACTTAGAGACGAAATGCATAAGTGGCAGAGGTGCCCGTGGGGTGCCGGGTTAGAATATCACCCCCCATTTCTACCTGTGGGTGTCGTAAGAGGCGGCCAAAGGTGAAATACCGGAAACTGGGCATCCGCGCCTTCTGAGGAATCCCAAAGACGCCTGCTAAGCGTGAGGATTATGGAAAACCTCCCTAAATGGAAAAGGCTGTATTCAGCAGTGGACAATCCCGCTGATACAGTATGGGCAGAGGTTACCGGTAAACATCAGTTGGGCCTCGTGCGTAAAATGTTTCAATCCCATAAATATAATATACAAAAAGAGCAGGGAGCGAATAGATAATTAAGGTCCTCTTCTACGTGTTTGCCAATTAAAATGAGTTGAAATAGTGACACCCAAGTGGCAATTAGCCGTCGGCTGTAGTTCATGGAATCCCACCTATGTTTGTGCATGATATTCACCTGATAAAAGTAAGGCATTTTGTGAATGCCTGCCTGGGTAGCTAAACCTATTGGATAGTCTTTTTTTTCAAGCATATGCACCGTAGCTTGCTTAAAATCAATCTTAACTGATCAAGTAAATTAAGCAACGTCCACTGTGGACGTTTGGCATTACTGCTGAGCGTATTCGTGCTTCGGAGGTCACGTTAAGGCTGTAGGTCTCGAATGTTGTCTTAGGTAGGCAGTGTAGCATAATGGAAGGGCATTTTGCAAATGAAGCCACCATATTCGAATACAAAAATTTTCACCAAATATTCCTAATACTGTACTGTCTAGGACAATAAATTCCCTGTAGTTCAACTCTTAACAAGATACAATCATTGGAACTACAAAAAAACACCCATTACTTCAACGATTGAACTCATTGGTTGTATGGATTTACCCGATGTGCCGTTTTGCTGCACATTTGGCACACAGGGCCTCACTATCATAAGAGCCTGAGTACCCAAGAGGTAGTTATTAAACTACCGGTGACAACTCCCCCCTTCATGGGGAAGGCTGTGTTCAGCAGGGGACAATGCGGTTGATACAGTAGTATCAGCATAATCTGACTTTTAAACATGGTGACTTTTTAGGCAAACATCACTTAGTCCTGCGTATAGATCTTCAATGTGGTGATAATCAAGGATTTTTACGAAAGACTAAGTTTATTTCCAAGTCTCGTGCAGGCCATAATGAAAATAATTCACACACAACTCCATCAACCGTCAAGTGATTCCAGACGGCGAGGAGGAATGCAATCTGCTAAGCTATGCACATAGCTGAATTAAATTTCACTTAAATCCCGCAGTCCAATAGAAGTTTAAAGTCCAGTAGTAACTTAAACGGCTGGCGCTGAATTATGTCGCGGTAGGCCAAAGGATTTTATTTCTGATCAAGTTATTTTTAACCCTATTTTAATGAAGAAATCACTGCTTTGTTTTCTTTCATACTTTGTTTTCATGACAGGCCGTAGCACCTCATGGGATGCATCCGCGCAGATTGGTTGAATGTGTAAGATAGGCTGGGCTTTCTGCGGGATACCACAACGTGTCGTGGCATGCATTGGCACGCTGTGTCATACCACAGGGGTCCACAGTCCGTCAGGCTACGGAAGGCTGCCATTCCATGCTGTGACTTCAGTTACCACCGGCCCTAATGGTGCAGGGTGTAGTCTAGATATGAAGATCTGAAGATAAGATATGATAATTTAAAAATAAATAACATTTTAGGTGGGGTATGCGCCACTGACAAAGGTCAAAGTAAGCCTTCTACGCTACCCGTTCATGTAGAAACTATGTCAACGAGCACTTTGCGGTGTGTCCTCGAGAACCAGTTCCCATTTAAGGCTAAGCCTAATCATGGTGGATCATGGTGGATTACTGTGGTCAAATGCTGTTATTATATTCTATGGGGAAAAATATTTACGCAATGCAGGCGTTGTAATTCGACAAATATATCATTTGTAGCAATGAGTATAATTCTTTTACATACATTTTTTCCTTTCATTGTATATATTATATCCATAGGAAAAAATATTAGCTAATTTTTTTTCTATTTAATTTTTTGTACAAATTATTGGTGGACTGTAATTTTCTTTTAGTACACTTCTGTGCTTGAAAAAACATCACTTAAGGATGAAGTTAAAACAAACTCCTATTGCGATCTTCAAGAAGCCTGCAAAGCAGGTGGATTGTGGCAAATCCCTTCAATGTAGGAAACCTTGTTTAACGATGGACGTTCCAGTTGATGTTATGGTGGTGATGATGGTGAACCAGGTTAGATTTCGACGTAGACCCCTTATCAAAAATGTGACAGACAGTCAGAAAAGTCTCATTAATCGAGGCCCGTTTCGACTTCTGGGTACAACCGTAAAAAGGCCTACTCTTTATACCCTAAGTGTTAAATTGACATTTAAATATTGTGAGATATGTTTTGTTGATACAGCTATAAAACCCCACGTGAAAAAAACAGACGCTGGTTCGACTTCGTACACAAACAAGTGTTAACTTAAAAGTTAGCCAGCATGGTTCGCCGCATTCGAATGAAACTCAAAATTAGGTCAAACATAACCGCATAATGTCCCAAAAGACTATTTAATACAACAATATTGCAAACAAGATAAGCGTTCGTATGATAGTACCTAGCTCTGGCAAAAACATCGGACGGGGAATAAGCCGGAGGCGCGGTCACATTTGGCTGTTATGTAGGTGAATATACCTATATCTATATTGTGTGTGTTACCAGGATATTTATCTTACCCTCGGCTATCTACTCGATAATATATTACGGTTGTTGTGATAATTTAGCAATTATTGCGGAGTTCCCGAAAATTCGATGCGGTAAACGCTGTTTGTTTTATTTTACTCTTCGTATTGGTGTTGCTTGGTGGATGTGATTTGAGGCTGGGAGATTTATGTGAACGTGGGTCTGGCAAGTTAAAATAATGTTGTTATTAATAATCGAATAAAATATTAAAGTAATTTGATGTTGTACACTTGCTGCCAGCCAGTATAATCACGTGTTCTTGCTGTAACAATATCTGATGATGTGGACTTTACTGTATCACCTGGATCATCCACTGCTGAACATAGCCTCTCCTTGGGAGTCGCAGTAACAGCTCTTCAAAAGGCGCTGCTGCCGACCTTCCGGTATTTCACCTTTAGTCACTTGTTACGACACCCTCGTGAAGAGATGGAAGGGGGACATTCTAACCCGGTACCCCACGAGTATAAATAATAATATAAATCCCTCGCCCAAAGTACGGTGGAAATATATTGTCGCAGCAGCAAAGTACATGCTTGTCATACTTCAAAAGAATATTTCAAGGTTCAGTTAATTTAACGTACATAAATAAACATTATGTATAAAATAATGATTAGATTCAGGCGTTACTTTGCGGAAATCCATTTTTTATAATAACAAATATTTTTAAAATATTTTAAGAAAACATCAAATTAATATTTTCATAAAACACTTACAAATATAAAAATATATCTTATGACAATTCCGCTTAATTTTCCTGCTAAGCCGACGTGACGTCACAAACCAGGCAGCCAAACCGGAAGAATTTTCGACGCGTTTCGCTTCTACACGAAGCATCCTCAGGAGGTTTTGAATCTACGAGCGCATCGATGCCAGCATTTTGGTCACAAGTAGCGTCGACCAGACGTTTTGAGACGTCTTTGAATAGTATATTTTTTAGTGAAAAAATATTCCTAAAATGTATGTTAATATTAATATGATAATTTTTAGGTACTTTTTAGATTTCTGAACTTGAAAATGGGACAAAGGAGGTTTTTTAGGATTAACGGAGGTTTTGTAACAGGGGGCTTGCAGGGCAGCCCCCTGTTACAAAACCTCCACTGTTCCTCTGTCTGTCACAACTTAAAAGGACTGTGTTTTCGGCACCAAAATAAGCAGCTGGTTGAAATTTTCATACAAGCATAGATATATGGCTCAGCAATATGCATATAAAATTTCACCGAGTTCGCACACTTGGTATTTAAAATATGACGAACCTACGTTTGTATGGAAAGCGCTCCGTGCACTCTACTCGCAGAACTGGACGTGTGACAAACTGCTGTTATAGGTAGAGGTGTGCCTCGTGCCTGTTCCATAACGATAGCATAAAAAAACATTTTAATAAGCTATAAAAAAATTAAAAAGATTTGCTGTAAAACCTACGTCTATCAATTGTGAATATTATTAAAAAAATATGAGGGCATATATTACTTTCTTTCTGCAGTAGAAATTTCAGCTGATTAAGTACTGTAAAACAAAAGAAGATGGCAATAACGTTTAATTATGTATATAGTATGAGTTGGATGGGTGACCGCTAGTGACACTACTACTGAGCGTTTCCGTGCTTCGGAGGGCACGTTAAGCCGTCGGTCCCGGTTGTAGTCTTAGGATGGCAGTCGTTATAGCATGGTGGTAGGGTATTTTGCAAATGCCCGTCTGGCTAGGTACCACCCCCACGTAGAAAATCTGTCGCCAAGCACCTAACGGTGTGTTCCGGCAGCTGTCCTTGAGAGCCAGTACTTCTAGGTTAGCCTGTACAACATCTTCGACCACATCATCACTTACCATCAGGTGAGATAGGGTTCAAAGACTAACCTTCAGGCTTATATGTGTTTTAATTATGTTTGCAATAACGCCTGCTATGCGGATTACATTACAAAATTACAAATACACGATAGGAAAAATTTTAATCATGTGCGTAAATTTAAGATTTGAGCTATGACGTCATGTCAGTTCAATTGGTTAGAGCATACCCCTATATATAGGCCAAAGGGGTGGATGGACGCGGCTTCGAATCTCGCACATGACTTAAATTTTTCCTATCGTATATTTGTAATTTTGTAAAAGAAGATGGCGTCCAAATTAAGATATCACGTTTACAAAGGCGGTAAAAATACATTGAAACTAAAATAAATAGATTCAGACGTTACTTTGCGGAAATCCATATTTAATTATAACAAATATTTTTAAAATATTTTATGAAAACATCAAATTAATATTTTAATAAAACACTTAAAAATACAAAAATGTACATTGAAACTTTTTGTCCGCATCGTACACATACGCTGGATACCATTTGACCCCGTCTTACTTGCAATAAGTTTAACTCGGGCGTGAAGTGTCGCCTGGCGCCTCGCCAGTATTACTGCCAAATAGATATCTTTTATTCAGTAAAGCTCAAACTTTTCCCAGCATAAATTGCACCAGTAGAGGGCACCTTCATGAAATTGTAATGAGAAGAACTATTTATGGCTAATCCTTTTGGAATAAACTGTGCGGACTGGTTACTACGTCCGCAGTATATTTTACGCATACGTGTACCGCAGTATCATCTTAAACAATATCTATTTTTTTTTATGTTAAGTGATGAGTTCTAAGTTGGTGAACAGGTTTAACCAAGAACAAGAAATGGTATTCAAGGGTTGTCACCGGATCCCAATGTTAGGTGCTTGGTGACAGATTTTTCGTTAAAGTATTGTGAGTTCGAAGGTGGTGAACAGGTTAAATCAAGAATAGGAAATGGTTTTCGAGTGTAGCTGCTGGGTCACAATGTTAGATGCTTGGTGACAGATTTTCTATTTAAGTATTGTGATTTTGAAGGTGGTGAACAGGTTTAACCATGAATAGGAAATGGTTTTCAAGGTTTGATACCGGATCATAATGGTAAGTACTTGTCGACAGCTTTTCCATTTAAGGATTGTAGTAGTTTCATTTAGTATGCTCGCAAAATGCTCTAATGCCATGCAAAGAGTCCGAGTTTTCAGGCCGCCCGATGGCCTCGACATGGCTTCCACTCTTACTGCCATCCTAAGACAGCAAAAGCAGTGGTTAGTAGTTAATGTCACTTGCAGTCACCCATCCAAGGGACTGCAAAGAACATTGTTTTACCTACATAGTTGATCGAATGTGAATGCCTCGTCAAGATCCTCTTCAAAAATGTATTTGAATATTTACATCTCAATTAACAAGGGACGAATAGATTGAAAATTTAGATGAATGAAAAGGATAGATGGGTAAGACTAGTTAGTCAGAAGGGAGAGTGAATCTTTGAATTGCAAATAGGGGAAATGAAACCGCCGCCTCTGTCAAGCCTTCTACCACCCTAGACCACTTCCGGTGCTATAATTATCGTTAATAACGCTGGAGTAGTTTAATGAATTTATGTAACCATCAAAACAAGAAGTCAACTTTAAGAACTTGGAACGTATGCGTTTGTGTATAAGGATTACAGTAATTCTGTTTTCGTGGTTAAGTCTCTCATTTGTTAACCAAAATAGGCTGCTTGAATTAGCTAAGAACTAAGTTTAAAGTGTGGACTGGAGATTAATGAATATTCAATTAGAGGTACAATTTTAACTGTGCTATTTTATTTGGTAATTGCAAATGAACAAGTCACATTAATTCCACACATGAGGTAAAACAAGGTTGATAAAAGTAAATGTAGCGGTATTTGTGTACCTTTTGTATTTGTGTTTGCTAATTAACTTTGGTTAGCCATTTAATTTTGTATTTAATCCGAGATATCCGAGGCTGGTATGAACTAATAAATTCAGTTAGGTTTAGCTGTTTATCATAGAACCAATGGAATATATAATAATAGATTAGGTACCTGGGGTATATATAGTAAATGTGTTTGAAATTGGTCACTTACAAAGAACAAAAACACGGCCAAGTGCGAGCCGGACTGGCGCACCGAGGGTTCCGTACAACCCTGTAGGTATATAAGTAAAAGTTATGGTATTTTCATAGCTTAATGAAATCCATAACGCTTAATTTTTTTTTTTAATAATATTCAACTAAAAATTTACGTTTTTCGCAATTATACAAATTTCAATATTCTGAGTTCACGGGAAGTACCCTGTAAGTTTTGATTCCCTTGCGAGTGTCGAAAATTACGGCATAAACGGCTGTGTCTTTTGATTGCGTTGTCTTAGAAGTTTGATATTTTCACATCTCTCAGCTCTAAGGGACATTAGACCGGAGTATTTGATTAATTTCGGCTTCAAACCTGCACGCAAGCTGAAAAAAAGGGTCTTGACGGAAAGAACGACGGACAACAAAGTGATCCTAAAAGGATTCCGTTTTTTTCCTTTTGAGGTACGGATCCCTAAAAATAAAAAAGCCGTTACAGATTTCGATAACTGAATTGACTACACCCACTAATAACAATGGGGGTGATATCTTAGCCCAGAAAACTGAACAGTCAGGAACATGATATGGGACGTTAGTCGAATGCATCTTCTTTTGAAGCAGTGATGGCTCAGTGGCATTGGCTATGGACTGCCGCGCAGCAGGTCTATGGTTCGAATCCCGCCGCGGGTTATAGCTTCACCGTAAGGTGGAAGGGCGCCAGTGAAATTACAGGCACATGAAACTTAATAAGTATGTCTCAAGGTGATGGGCGCAGTGCAGTTGGTCACTTGTGGTGAAATGCATCTGTTATAGGCAGAGGATACCGCTTAACATCAGGTGGGCCTCGTGCTTGTTTCTTCACAATAACATAAAAAAAAAACTTAGCAACTTTGTGTTTAAGCGTCAGGTGAGATAGTGGTCAAAATAAGGGCTAACCTATAAGGCATAAAAAAAGTCTCATGTGCCTGTAATTTCACCAGTACCCTTACCCTTAAAACTGGATCACTGTACTGTAAAGATTACTGCTTGGCGGTAGAAATAGCAATGGTGGCAGTACTTCCCCGGAAGAACTCGCATAAGGAGTACCAAATGCTATTAAAAATTACGTTAAATGACAAAGGATAATGTGGTTAAAGATGTTGTTCAGGCTAACCTAGAATTACTGGCTCTCAAGGACAGCTGCCAGAACAAGGTGCTTGGCAACAGATTTTATACGAAGGTGGTAGCTAGCAAGGCGGGTATTCGCAAAATGCCCTACCACCATGTTATGACGATTGCCGTCCGAAGACAACAACCGGGACCGACGGCTTAACGTGCCCTCCGAAGCACGGAAGCGCTCAGTAGTTACGTAACTAGCAGTCACCTATCCAACTCATGACCGCGGTGGACGTTGCTTAACTTTGTTGATCGGTTAAGAACAGCTCAGCAAACTTCGCTACGAGCGCTTCAATAGTTCTAGAACAACTTACTACAAATTATATAGGTACCTACTGCACTTAATCTAAGAACCCCAAATATCTCGTACTGTTTTTTTTATTAAATCTTGTTAAGTTTGTTATAACGCCTTCGTGACGATTTACATTACAAAGTTACAGATTTAGGACATAAAAATTTGTATGTGTAAATAACACGCGTCCATCCACCCTTTTAGCCAGGGTATGCTCTAACCAATTGAGCTAACATGACACAATGACTCGTAACTGTAATTTTTGCTCTCTTTCTTCATCCATCGTATCAGGATGGAGCGACACCAATAGTTCAATTTGCGTTGTACTACAAACAAGACCAATTTTGCAATAGGTTTTAAACTTTTAATAATGACGCAACTTTATAATTTTAATATAGTCATGTTTGCAATAACGCTTGCTTGGCGAATTACAAAACAAAATTACAAATTTACGAGATAAAAAAATACAGTCATGTGCGGGATTCGAACCCGCGTCCATCCACCCCTTTAGCTGTGGTATGCTCTAAACAATTAAGCTAACATGACACACCTAGTCCTATGTCACAGACCATGAGTACCTCACACTTCCACGCTCACTTTCATCTTATCAGACAGAAGAGTCATAACTCATGAGAAATATGATACTTTGTAATAAAAAAACAGGAATTTTCCTCAAACAAAAGACACGGACGAATGAATTTCGTATGTGTGCGTAAAGGGCACTACGTGACGCGCCCAAAGAAAAGGTTGCGACATCGTCATGAATTTGAAATAGAGAATTTATGTGAAACGGTGAATGGGTGTTCGAATATCAAAAAGCTCTGGGAAAAAACTTTTATTTTATAATTAGGTCTTTTATATTTCTTGGAAGTATTCAGTTTTTGTGTAACTTCTGTATTGTTGGTAAATCAGATACGGAGAAATCATTTCATTTAGCTACGTTGATCAAAAATGTAAGCAATGTATTATTCATATAAAATAATAATAGGCGTCGTATATTCACGACAGTAGATATAGGTCTGTAGCATTATATGGGATGGTAGCTCTCATTCTTCATTCATGATCGAGATTTCAACCGCAGAGTGTTGAGTGTCAAATGAGGGCTTCACATCTATAAGCCTATTTTGAGATGTCGGTGAAACAGCTGAAAATCGAATGCCATGACCGAGATTGCCCAAAACGGTCTTGAGCTTTCTAGGGTACGATAGATCATTCTAGAAAATTCAAGAATTTTCATAAGATGAAAAATTCTCGAAAATTCTAAGGACGTGACATACACACACTCCACCCAGGCAAAGCTTTGTCAAGAATGAAGTAAATATAATAGTTAAAAAATCAAGCTACTGTAATAAATATTACAAAAAAGATGTTAACCTCAATATGGAAACGACTTCAACACTCAAAAGTGTGAAATAGCTTGTTGAATTCGCTACTATATTGGTTCAAAAGTACCTATTATCACAATATTGCGTGCATTGTACCGACTTCAACAAGTTATTTCACACTTTTGAGTGTTAAAGTCGTTTCCATTTTGAGGTAAAAATATTTTTTCACCCTCTTTTGTGACCCTTGCTACTTACGGGATCAATCGTCAATACTATATCATCATGGTAGGAAAACACTTTTCAGTTATTGGAATGTAACTCAAAAAGGGCTTGACCGATTTTGATGAAGAACAAAAAAAGAATCAGCGAAATCGGCCCACCTAGTCGAAAGTTCTGACATAACAAGTATAAAAAAAATACAGTTGAATTGAGAACCTTCTCCCTTTTTTTTAATGTCGGTTTAAAAGTAGATAACAGTTACATAAAAAATAATATAATATAGCTTTTGTTTATGTAAAATTAACTCCGTCTCTCTCAAAATCTCCCATCTCTCCCCTGGGTGTCCTAAGAGGCGATTAAGCGTAAATTACCGGATAGTGGGTAGTAGTGATTTCTGAGAAAATGCTATCTTACACTGTGATCCAAATCTGTTCAGGCATATTATACTTACAGCGGAATAAAGAAACTCACATACATGTATGTGAGTTTCTTTATTCCGCTGCTTGTTAAATTAAATTGTTAAAAAATCTCTTTGTTATGTCAGAACTTTCGACTAGGTGGGCCGATTTCGCTGATTCTTTTTTTGTTCTTCATCAAAATCGGTCAAGCCCTTTTTGAGTTACATTCCAATAACTGAAAAGTGTTTTCATACCATGAGTATATTTTGGGCAGTCGTATAAAAAATAACAATTTTAATATCCCATTTGCTCCTAAAGTAGCTTGCTTAATTGCTTTAAATTAATCAACAATGCCATATGTTCTTAGCCTGTGTAAAGAAGTATATCTCTAATACAGTTACTGCTTTTATTTCCGACTCATCAAATTTACAACTAACAAAAAACGCACAATCTTCCAGATTCATTTGGATAGATAAATTGATTTGGAGTTTAGAAATTATCGCATCTGATTGGTCGCGACAAGGTAATGATGTTGCGCCACACGGTACACTTTTAAACCACGCCCGCCTCGGTAATGTTTGCGGTGCTGTTTTTGAGCTTGACTTCATTTCTTTTCATATTTATTCGTAGCGGAATCTACTTGTATAGGTGATAGCCAGTAGAAGTTACAAGTGAGCGCTTCCGTGCTTTGAAAGAACCATCAGATCTGGTTAATGTCTTAGAATAGCAATAATTGTGATATAGGCTTTTGGGCAACCTTAATAATTCCGATAATTTGCATGGTGGTAGGACTCTTTGCAAATGCCTGCCTAGCTAGCTAGTAGAAGATCTAGTAGGGCCAGGGAGCCAACTCTCAATTTCTTAATTCAGTCTTATTTTAAACGTTTCAATTCGCACTACCACATATTACTATAATACTTACATTAGATCTTAGACGTGAGATTGGGCTGCATGCCTTGAATCAATTCATTTGTGCGATGGAGATAGCGCTATATGAACATAATTGTTTCGTGGTGGCCATAGTACGAATCTTAGTATCAATATTTTAAACTTGAAATAACGACGTTGGTGTTCTATAATAGTTCTTAAAAGGTAGGAGTTGGGCCTCAGTTCCCATTCTAGGTTAAGCCTGTGTACCATCTTCGACCACATCACCACTTACCATAAGGTGTAATTGTGGTCAAAGGCTAGTCTTTTGACTTATAAAATTAACTCAGTGACATCATATTTATATTTCGCAGGCTTGAGTTTTTCGTACCGTGAATACTTCACTCGTAAAAGTTATCTCCAAGAACTTGCGGTCCACTGGACTTCTAAAAATATAATTACGAAAGAGTTTATCTTTTATAACTCCAATAGAGTTAGCGGGATAAAAAGACGAGATAACAAACTTTATTCAGACTTAATTTAATTAATTATTGTCCCCTCTTCGGCTGCTATGTTTCTTTGTTCATTCCATCGATAGGAATCTTTTATTTATGTAGGTTCTTACTCGTTGTAGCCTTCTTGTTGTTCTACTCTCATTTTGTTTGCAAATGTTTGAGATATTGAAGCGCATCTTGGAAAAGTGGATTATTTTTTCAACTTTATTATTTATCCCGATGTAAAAATGTACAACTAGGTGTACACAACCACAATTCGTAGCCTCGCTTTAGAACGATGCTTGAAATTCTTACTAAAATTATGTAATTACTTTATTTTGACCGCGTCACTTTCGCCTGAATTATCAAGCTTTCTCGGGAATTTCTTAGTAATTCAAATATAAAAATCATCAAACCATATCCTTCTACTGTCGTTATTATATTATATCTAACTTTTTATTGTAACGGGACAAGCTAGAGGCCCACCTGATATTAAACGGAATAACAGATGCATTTCATCACAAGTCACGAATTGCACTGTGCCCGTCACTTTGAGACATAGTTGTTAAGTCTTATGTGCCTACTTGGGTACCTCGAGACACCCAAACTTTGTACCTTTGTATTGAAAATGTTTCTTGATTCTGTTTAAAACAAGAAGCTAATTATGTGGAATATTTTCAGAATCGGCTCATAAATCCCTTTCATATGATAACGCACACAATAGGTTTCTGACGTTTTTACACGACTGCCCAAAAAATGGCGTTATATGTTTTCAGGGTTCATGTATATGTATGTTTGAGAGTTTCTTTATTCCACCATAACTTAGAAATGGCTTTACCGATTTAAATGCATGAGATATATTTAGATTGGTCCTGAAGGCGCAAATGATACTAAGCACATAAAAATTATAAAAACACAAACTGGCGGATTTCAGACGCATATTGTGATACAAAAAATATTTATTTTCTTCCAAACCCCTCGAGTGAGAAATCAAAATGAAGGGCTTTAAAAACGATTCCATAAATATATATAACTTGCAGTTTCAATTACACAGGAACGATTAAAAGCTGAATATAAACAAATAATTTGCAGTCAGGTATTTACTCTTTTAATTAATTTATACCTATAAATGAGATGACATCATAACTTCTTCCTAAGTGAAATATTAAAAAAAAACTGCGGGTCAACATGATTGTTTTGAGTGCAACTACCTGTATATTACTTTGATTTGCTCGTACGCCGGCAACGATAGCGTCCTGCACTAATGGCGGCTCGAACTTCCACGTAAATACAGTCATTCTTTCAGGTCTTTTTAAAATGTAATGGATTACATTTAGCAATAAAAATTGCATATCTCTTACTTATATACCTACAGGTTTTTACGGAACCCTCGGTGCGCGAGTCCGACTCGCACTTGACACATATGTATATTAAAGAACTGCGGAATAAAACTATATTTTTTTAATGATATTGTGACAGAAAGCTTGTGCTTTCTGTCACAATATCAGGTGGACCTTGTGGTCCACCTGATGTTAAACGGTAACCACTGCCGATAACAGATGCATTTCATCTCAAGTGACGAACTGCACTGCGCTCGTCACCCTAAGACATATAGTTGTTCAGTCTCATACAAGTTCAGTAGTTTTTATTCTTATCAATTTCATTCACAAAATATTGAAAAATCTTCAATACGCCTACAAGAAAATGAATATTCAAACCTATATTTGATGAATGGTTATAGAGTTTAGACTTATTAATCTAAGTCTACTCCATGGATGCCGGTGAATTTAAAATTTCAGGCAAATGAGACTTAACAATTTTATGTCTAAATAGGTGAAGGGCGCAGCGCGGTTCGTCATTTGTGACGAACTGCTTCTGTTATAAGGCAGAGAATACCGCTTAACATAAGGTGAACCTCGTGTTGCATGTTCCGTCAAAAAACCAAGTAGAAAATCTGTCGCCAAGCACCTAACGGTGTGTTCCGGCAGCAGCCCTTGAGAGCCAGTGGAATTACAGGCACATGCGACTTATCAACTATGTCTCAAGGTGACGGGCGCAATGCAATTAATGAGTTGTGATGAATTGCATCTGTTATAGGCGCAGAGGTTAGTCCGCTTTGGGCTTCAAGCTTGTTCCGTAACAATTCCATATATAAAAAATAAAACATTGGATGACAGTACAAATGATCACACTTTTTGCGCACTTTACCACTTTTTCTTGTATTGTCCCATGTGTTGTTGGTGAAACTGCAATAAAAAAGACATAAAAGAATAATTAATTTAATTA
Source organism: Plagodis pulveraria (assembly GCA_963890685.1). Classification (NCBI taxonomy): domain Eukaryota; kingdom Metazoa; phylum Arthropoda; class Insecta; order Lepidoptera; family Geometridae; genus Plagodis; species Plagodis pulveraria. The sequence continues at coordinate 12,098,988 of OY982951.1, forward strand.
ATAGATTCAAGCGTTACTTTGCGGAAATCCATATTCTTAAATTCTTAATTAAATTAGAATAATTAATTTTATAAAAGGTCTTCAACTTCCATAACTTCTCTACTTTGATAGCTTTATTAGAACTACTTTGAGGTGCATAAAACTAGCTTCTTATCTCATAGTCAATTATAAAATAACAGACAGTATTTAAAGAGGTTGGATTAGTGTATATACCGGTAGGAAAAGCGGTAGCAAGTTATTAATGATGAAAATCTTTTGTAGTAAGAAATAAGGTATATTTATATAATTTAACTGTTGAACAGTAAAACGCGTGGATGTTGATTAAAAATTAAAAGTTGTAGCTATCTATAAATGGAAATCATCTCTGTATTTTAAATTCGTAAGTCAGTCGAAACAAAAACGAATAAGAGGACCGCAAATCCGCATATAAACAATCATCCTCTCCCGACTCCGCCTGAATAATGCACCCATTAAGGGTTTCTCTACACACGAGAAGTTCATCAAGACACAAATTAATGCCCTCTAAAGCACTGACGTACACCGATGTTTTATATAGAGCTTTTAATTAAATTACATTGCGTGCTCGGAAAGCCGCAAGCCAGAGCATGTAAGGGGAGCGTTTACTTTTTTTATGACTGGTAAAGTTTATAGAAATACTAAAGCCCCTTTTGTAGCCGAGGAAAAAGTAGCATAGTTTATACTGAAGCAGTATTCATGAACAAAATATGTTTATTTCTTTTTAAGTAGCGAACATCTATCAAGTTTAGCGAAGGTTCATTAAAAATCAATATACAAAAGTAAGAAAGTAAGGTCTTTTCCATAATATTCACGAAAACAGTCTTGGAAAGAAAATCAAATCTATATTTAATAGGCCAGCCATCTTCTCATTTTCATCTGGCGACCGCCTGACCGAAAAAAGTAATAAATTATTCTTCCTCAAAAGAATTATTACCGCCTAAATGAAGTTGTCCTCGCGCCGCCGTAAGAAACACGCCTCCCCTTTCAACCTATAGAATAAAAAAGACGCCAACTGTAAAGCGGGAATGTAACAAGACTGTTTAGTGCAGTGACCGTGCAGAATCGACCCCTACCATAAAAGGCTCCCCTCGACCTAAATCGCGAAATAATGGACACCGCAGAAACCGATCACGTCGCAAATAGCTCACGCACAATCGAATTAATTAATCATGGGAACTGACTAACTTTAGGAAAGTTAAAAAACTTGTCCAAGCTTCCGGACAACTTTTGAGGAGAAGCTAACGAGGAATAGGTTCGTGGGAGAGATGAAAGTTCAGATCGAGTTGAGAGCGGGCACCAGACAAGAATGGCTGCAATTTAAAACTCGATTAGAATCCAACATTGAGCAGACGTGGTTATTAAAAATCGTGTCGTGGTACGAAATCGAGAAATTCGATTCCATGAAATGTGGATAGAACTTTTGCTGCAGTTTTGTTTTGTTCATTTGATAACTGTTTAAAACTTTGCCCGTTTTGTATCGCGAGAATATATTGTATGGTGGAAAAAATAAATATATGCCTCCTTGCTTCTGCATGATACGAATAATTTTGCAGTACAGCATATAAGTTTAAGAATGTATGTAGATACTCTTTCATATCCTAGTCGTCTACTTTGTAGTAGGATGTTGCTGAATATTCGGGGCACAATAGTACTCTATTAACTTAACACTCTCATTAAACTAAAAGTAGCGTATAAACTGTCAACAAAAGCGTTCCCAAGAGGGGCTATAGGCAGAAGACGGATGGCAATAGAACCGAACCCAAAACCTATATAATACGAACATGCGCCCTCCTTTATGTTATTAGAAGATTAGTACCGACGCTACACTCGTGGAATAAAGGAAGTAGTTGATGTAATAGTTTTACCTGACTTCCAAAAATAGTATGAAGGACGTTGACGCCTATATTTTTGTTATTTTTTATGTATGACCAGACAATAATTATTACTGGATCATCCAATTTTGATGATTATTTTTATGTCGGGTAGAATATACGGGGGGTATTTAGGGTGGATTCTTCTGACTTGGGCTTATTTAAATGTCATTAACATTTTATGTTTGAAAACACACGTGAAACAACTTACTATGAGTCGATATCACAATCGAAAATGATTCGGCTACTACCGGAAGCCTTCTTCGGGATGTTGATTAAGGTATCCGCCGCGGTCGCTAAGTCAGTTAGTGAGACGTGACGCGACCGCGGCCGATATATTGTCAATAGTAATATCGACTCACAGTGAGTTGTTCACGCTCGAACACCCGTGTTTTCCAACATAAAATATAAATATGAGCGTAAATTTTTATAATGCCATTAATATTGTTTGAGTGGTTTTTGTATTATACTCAATTAACTGATAAAGTTATGTTTGCCAATGAGCCGTATGGTATATTGCAACTCTTGGTGATGGTGACTAGTATAGGTCAGTGACAATTGATCTAGTGACCAGGGTACATCAATAAAAAGGATTTAAAAAAACGGACCCAACTTAACAATACAGAACCACACTGAAAACTATGAAATACTGAAATCTATGAAATACCTTGTGGAAGACGGATTGTGAGATTGTGAGATTAGTGTTTTGAATCAGTATTGTACCCACTGAAACAAATCGATATCTATATTAATATTGTAAAGATTTCTTTTAATGGTACTTTTTCATTTTAAATACATATTTTATATTGTTATTCTTTGTTCACCACCGTGTATATTATTGTAATGTGATACTGTTCATACAAAGGTTGGTCCATAAAAAGGTGGAAGAAATCGCTACATGTGATAAGACCACCCATTACACTACCATTGATTGAACATTACTATTTAAAATTACTCAGCGAATAAAATATTGGAACTAAAACTTGAAGAGTGCAGTGCAGTGTCAAACAGATAGATAATATGGTGACTGTATTGTACTGTATCAGCCGGACCGTCCACTGCTGAACACAGCCTCCCTATTAAGGGGGTATTTGCCATAATCCCCACGCTTGGCAGGTGGTTTGGGGATCGCAGTGTCACATGGCAGTTCCTTAGAAAGCGCTGCTGCCCGCCTTCTATTATTATTCCCTTAGTCGCCTCTTACGACACCCACGGGATATGGGGAGGTGCAATTCTAACCCGGCACCCCACGGGCAATATGGTGACATTGCAACTGTATTGGACAGGCGTGACGTTTACCATCAGGTGGGCTTCTATTCCGTCTCACTACTCATTAAAATATACAATAATATTATAAAGGGGAAAGATTTGTGCTTTTGTATGTAACGAAAGAACTTAAAAAAACAACTGGACCGATTTGAAAAATACTTTCACCATCAGACTCCTACATTATCCCTGATGAACATAGGCTATAGAATATTATAAAAAAAAATACGTTTAATACCCGTGTTAAGTCAGGGCGGGCCGCTAGTTCTTCTATACTCTCAAACACTGAAGTGTTGGAAGTCAGTTCTATATTTAAAAAGAAAAAAAATATCATACGAATTAATATTTCTAAAAACTATAGTTTCTGAACAGGTACATTATTTGTGTTCAAGAAACATTTTTGTATTTTCTATAGTGCAGTTGTGGTGCGAACACAATACATTTTATTGTTACTATCATTTGCATGTAAAGAGAAAACAGTATAGGAAAGGTGGTATTGGGTATTCGCGTGGCCGTAAAATCTTATTCACCATAAAGTGTCAAACGAAGGTGGCAGAAGTTGCCAGCATTGTTTACGGTCTATAAAATAAATCGAATGAAAGTGTGACTGAGTCTGAGTGAAGTTGGACTACTTTGACGGTTATATGCGTTAACAGCGAGTAAACGTTTTGTATGTTTAGTTTTAGATCGTTCTTGCAGAATTCTGAGGCGATTCTTTTCTGCTTGACTAATGTTGAGACTTTGAATATAATTCTATATTCAAATTCAAAATTTATTTATTACTTAAATATTATAAATTAAACCGGCAAAAAACACTCACGTTGAGGATCGAATACGTCGACCCGGGTTTCGAGCCGGGAGCTCGCAGACGCAGCTGCGCACTCGCCCTGATGATGAGCATCTGATATGCTCGAAACCCGGGTCGACGTATTCGATCCTCAACGTGAGTGTTTTTTGCCGGTTTAATTTATATTATTTATTACTGGTAAGTTACAATAAGTTTTATAATTGCACCGAAACATATATCAAAAGAGGACTTAGTTCATGCAAGAGCATTATCTACGAGACATCTAACAAAGGAGATTGATAGTCATGAAGAGCATCAAGCGGTGAATATATGAAGTAGAAAATCGTTTACTGGATGTTGTTATAATCGTATCAGTATAACACATGATGAGATGATACACACAAAATAATTTCATAAGAGCAATGTTGAATACATAATATACGTACTTACTGCTACAACGAAAGCATTTTTACCAAGGCCATTGCAGGCCCACAGGCAGTCCAAATGCTCCAGGCCTCTACAAGTTGATAGCGTGCCCAGTATGCTGGCAGCATTGCCCCGTTGAACTGCAATGCTTATTCGTTGAGCTTAATAAGTTCCAGCATTTTGATCACGCGTCACAACCCAACCAACCGCTCTGATAAGTTTTTGTAAATAAGATGAGCTCCCGGTCCCGACTAACTCAGTATCTAAACCAAACGGCTCAAAAAAAGTTACCACAACCAATATAAGCATATGTGCGCCGCTTTAGTCGCTTCGCCGAAGTAGCCGTGGTGCCAGCCCTCACGTTTGTTTCAGAAAGGTGTGACGGCGCCAAAGTGTCGACGCACGCAGAGTTTAGTTAAAAAATATTAAAAGGATGTTTATCTTTAAAATGAAATGTTAAGTACATAAAACAAAAACAGCAAGAATGAAAAGTATATAATAGATAAAACACGCAAATAGTCAGGAGTCATAAAGGTTATTAGTGAAACACTTATGTTGAAATAATAATTGCAAATTAAAGTCAGTTTTGTTGTTTAAAAATTGTTTTTTTCTTAACTTCAGCACAAACTTCGATGTTGTTATGATAAAGTTGTATATCCCGGTCTGCAACTGTGGTAACAAAAGCTTCAATTATCTGTTTCATGTCTGCTTGTTATTAGTTTGATCCAGTATTTGTTAAAAATATATTCAATATTGCATGTTCACTGTTACTCGAATATCACTCCTTTTTTTCAGGGTCGTTTTTCATAGGGACTGCACAGTGCACATACGTAGCTTCTGTCTATGTCAATATGATTTGTGTAAGAACTGCTTATGTACATTTATGTTATTCCAAAATAGTCTTTTTAAGTTAGAACCCACGATTTTAATAAAAGTATCACATCATATTATATACTTACACATTTTAAAGCACTTGTAGCGAAGTTGACTTAACCATTCTTAATCGATCAGCTAACTTAAGCAACGTCCGCGGTGGTCATGGCTTGGATGGGTGACCGCTAGTGACATTACTACTGAACGCTTCCGTGCTTCAGAGGACACGTTAAGCCGTCGGTCCCGGTTGTTGTCTTAGGATGGCAGTCGTTATAGCTTGGTAGTAGGGCATTTTGAGAATGCCCGCCTGGCTAGCTACCACCCTTATGTAGAAAATCTGTTACTAAGCACCTAACGGTGTGTTCTTAGCTTGAACAACATCTTCGATCACCTCATCACTTACCATCAGGTGAGATAGTGGACAAAGGCTAGCTTATCAGTTATGAAAAATAATCATTTAAAATTATTACCACAGTTATACATATATCTATGACTGTAGTTACAATTTTAAAACCACAGGTTATAGGTTACTGCGTAATATAATGCATATAATTTATGATAGTAATGAACTAACAATTATGAATTTAAACTAGTAACAATGTACATTGATAGTAATTAAACAACTTTAAACGGTTTAAATTGCGTATATTTATCATTGTTTTTGTCCCGACGTTTCAAACACTTTGCAGTGATCGTGGTCACGGGGTGACTCAACACCACGATCACTGCAAAGTGTTTGATACGCGATTTAAACCGTTTAAAGTTGTTTTATTACTACCTATATGTAATAATCGACAAAACTTACATAATGTACATTGATTCATGGAATTAGAAAATAAAAGTTAACATTATACATAATTAATTAATAATTGTATTTAATTTAAAATACATTTACTTCCAAACAATTAATAGAACACAAAACGATAATTTCATTATTGTTTCGTTTAATTTAACTACAGAATTGCCATTGTTTTCAATGATTTACCCCGTGATTCAATTATAATTTACCGATTGACTCTAACGTGCAAAATGTAGATAGCATTGTGTTGCCAGAGCGCCAATCAAAATTGCAAATTTTAGTACAACCTCGTTAGCATTGCAGTCAGTACTGACAAGATATTGTGAAATGGTAACAAATACATATGTTATAATAAGGAAATGTTACTATAATGGCATGCAAAGTAACCTTGTGGCAGAAAAAGTTGTATGTTTTGATTATTTGCGAAACAGACACATAACTTGATACAACAAAATTTTAGAGCAGAGTAGTATTCATGTTTTTTTGTATCCAGGGAAATATATAGAGTTGTGTTTTCGGATAAGGCATCGAATTTGTCATATCTACTGAAGTGCCTATTATATATTTTTCAACACACTGGCTCGTAACAGGCCTTTAAATGCACCGATTTTAGTGTAATAATATAGTCGCACTCGTGCTTTTGTTTTAAATAGAAAAAAAAAACAACGTTTCCACACTTCTCACCAAGAAGATTGTAATTTGTTCCGATCGTTTTTCATATAAAAACAAACCAAAGAGTTTTATACCTACTGAAGTAGAACTTGAGAAGATTTAATTATAAACCTGCTTAATTAGATTATTATTGCTATCAAAAAGATCAAGAACATATTTTCATATCGAAATTTTCGTATTTGTTCCTCGCAAGTGTGTTGAAAAACGTCGTATGAAATTCGTGCGCGTTGTTTATTACAATCTCTACTCCATTTAAGCCTTCGATCTTCGATCTCAGGCCTAAAACCCTTCTCGATTGTAATAAACAATTTGTTGCATAATGTACTATTATTAATAACTACAAGACATACACACAAAAATGGCTTCTAAGATTCACTTTACCTTATGTGTCACGAATGGGACGGAATCTCCATGTCCGAAGATACATTTCCGGGATCGTTCAGTATTGGGTTTTACTGACCAATACATTAGTAGCAGTATGCAGTCTGGAACTGTGCTTTGCATTAGGCTCACCTCTCATGACAAGATATCAAATCTAAGTGAAAGCAAAACACAGTCGTGAGTGACGATATGGTATGTTTTTTGAAGTTATGGTGTTCATTCAGTTATAATCGTAGTCATAATATAATTCTAATTCCCGGGTCTGTCAAGTGATTTTGGATATTTCTGACTTTGCACATGCTATATTTTTTCTGAGTCTAATTACATTTTTAATATAATGTTTTCATTCGAGTTTTCGGACAAAAAATTCTGGAAAGAGTCTATTGCCAATAGATGTCAATCTACTGATGTACAATGACTCCAAACTACATATAATATTTTTGTTGAACGTTATTTCGTAGAGATATTAGTTACATTGTTTGTATTATTAAATTGTATTGACATTATCACACAACACAGCAAATATAATAGTAGAGAATTTTCACGAAGGCACAAAATATAAACTGTATATAAACATTTACTAAAGGAATCGTGACAATCTTTTATAGAAGATCTATCAGATGAGGCTTCAATTGTGGTGTGAGTAAATGGACAAAAATTAAAATAATGTTTAGTAAAACAGTTGCTTTATGAGAAGAAAAACTGGCTAAGTGTTAGTCGGGCCTTGCTCTTTCAGGATTCTGTATTGCAACAAAAAGAGAAAAAATAGATACGGGCTTATATAATGCAGCCTGACTTGCGTTTGGGCAGTTTATCTTTTTATAATCGGATATATAGGCATCTGATTGTAAATAATGATGATGTCATTGATGGGTGTTTAACCTAGAATGGGAACTATCTGTCAAGGGCTGCCAAAAATCTCCATTAGAGGTGCATGGCGACATATTTTCTACATGATGATGGTAACTAACAAGGCATTCGTAAAATGACTTATCACCATGCTGCCTAACTTACTTACTGCCTAATTTACTTAGAAAACTACCGGGTTCGACGGCTTAATACCCTCCGAAGCACGAAAGCATTCAACAGTACATGCCACTAGCATTCACCCATCAAAGTAATGACCTCAGCAAACATTGCATAGCCTAGTTCATCGTTTAATAACTACTATGCATGCTCTGCTATGAGCGTTTCTGAAGTAATCAACAATATAATAAGTTATTGTATTAGTAGGTACGTTAACTTTCTATTATTATCATATTCCATGATGAAAAGATCAAAAATGTTAAAATGTGGTATTTTTTTTAACAAATCCATTACGTAATAAAAAACAATAAAAAACCGGCCAAGTGCTAGGTGGATTCACACACCGAGGGTTCCGTACAAACCAGTGGGTTTACAAGTAAAAGTTATGGTATTTTTATTGTTTAATGAAATCCATAACATAAATAGAAAAAAATAATAATAATTTTACAACACAAAAAAAAACAAAAAAATATCATTATTTTTCATTGCATTGTATATTCCCTTTACATTGTAATAAATATAATTAAAATGTGAAGAAAATAAATTAACTTATAAGTAATATTATACCTTTCCATATATAATTTTTACAGCAAAAGATAAAATAAAAATACAATAAAATTACAATAAAATATTAATATAAATAATGGATATTCTGTATTTGCATTGCCTAGCTTTAATTATATTGCACTCGTATCGTGTCGCAAAGTTTCCTCTTCTTTTTGATGTGCACAAAAATGTTCTTTTAACTGAACTTTAAACTTTTGAACATTTTGCAAGTTCTTAACTGGTGGTGGAATGTTGTTCCAACATATACTGGCTGCATATCAGAAACTACCTCTGAGTAGTAGAAGTACCCAGTAGGTTTTGATTCCTTTGTGAGTGTCGAAAGTTATGCGGCATAAACGGCTTTATCTTAGGGATGCCCAAAAAAGTGTATTGTATCGATATATCGCATCGTAACTGTATCGAACTTGGTTGTATCGATACGCGATATTATCGATTTCCTTTGTATCGATATATCGTATCGTAACCGTATCGCATGCCTTTCAATTAATATGCGAAAGCATATAGTAAAACTACTAAAAAGATAACCCTTTGCACGATATATACTCATTAATATATCGTGCAAAGGGTTATCTTTTTAGTAGTTTTACTATATGCTTTTATTTATTAAAAAGAAACAAATAATTATATATATTTAAAATAGTTTTATTCAACAAAAAAAATCACCATTGCCATTGATCAGCACTTAAACAACGCAAAAATAATAATTTTGATAAGCGCTGTGGATTTAACCTATTACGGCTTTCGGAAAGTGTGTGTCCAGCTAAATAAAACAGGCTTTCAGAAGGAACTGAAGTTGCGACAACTGATAAATAACGCAGTGCCAAGTCACTGAGATCAGGCCAAATACTCGTCACTCTAAGTCTAAACAAAAGCCGGCTGTTCTTGTTCCATAAACAATTTTGTCGACGTTATCATTCTCTTATTACTAATAACAATATATTCAATGGCACTGTCTATTATCGTTTAGTGATGATGTAATAGGTACTTTAAAATTATACAAATTAATCACCGACATAGTTTGATACGATACGGTAATGCGATATTTTTATAAGAATGCGATATATCGAAGCGTATCGTATGGTCAAAATATCGCATCAAATATCGCTATATCGTATAGTGCTGTATCGATATTCCGGTATATCGTATCGTAACGGGCATCCCTACTTTATCTTTTGACTGCGTTGGCTTAGAAGTTTGATTTTATCATAGCTCCAAGGGACAGTTGAAAAAAAGGGGAGTAAAACAGTAGAGTATTAGATATGAATTTCAGCTTGATACCTATTCGTTCCCCAGAAAAAGGGCCTTGCAATACAGACAGTCAAAGTGATGCTATAAGGGTTCCGTTTTTTCCTTTTGAGCTATGGAAACCTAAAAAAGAAATGTGGATGAAATGTCAGTCTCATAGCGTAAATCTAATGCTATATTTTATTTGTAGTTTCCCATATTTGCTCGCCATCAATTAATTGCTTGGAAGCAATGACTGAAAACATAAATTTGTTATTGAATGTAGTCCATGTAAAATGTAATTCGTATACTTAAAAGTCTACTACAAAATTGAAGAAAATCTACCGAACACGTGAACGCAACGACGCATGACCCGCGGATTACATTACAAAATTGTTACAAATTGCAACGAGAGGAAATATTATTATATCCCGCGCTTAACTGTAACTTTTCCGCTCGTTATAATTTTCTCACCTCTCCCGTCTCGTTGGATGCCCCGGAATACAGGAAGACATCCACACCTCGTGAGGACCTAACTCTGATGGGGGACGCCGGTTGTCCCAACAACCAACGCCCCAAGTCCTCTGAGCGTAGACGGCGTGCGAGCTCGATCAGCTCTCCTCCGTGTACGCGCTCTCGGATCGGCAGAGAATGAGGATTTCTCTCCCTTTCCCGCTCCTGTGACTCCCTCGAGGCCACCGCCTCCCACGAACTCTCGTCACCAACCATGGCCGGCAAGGAGAGGTCGGACCCCACAACCGTGATCAGGGATCGCCGTGGTCCCGGTCCTCCTGGGCATGCCTCTAGTGCGTGTTGTAATAATTAAGCATCTAGTTTAACAATCATGTAACTTATACCAACACTTTTAAGTTACCTGTATGCAAGTCATTTGTTTTGTATTTTTTACATATTTATGTTCATTAAGCTTATAAATATACAAACAAAACCAGTAGTTATTAATAAACAAAATTGTTTGCATGGATTGGATTTTTGGACATGGATTTTTTTTATGGTAGACAAAAGTATTGTACTAACTTTATAGCAGGAAGTGTTTTTCTTTTCAATGAAAAGCTTTGCTTTTACTATTACGGATTAAAATTATGATCCAAAAGAATTTACTGGCATGCTTCGATTTAATTTCAGAACCATTTTGTGTTGTTTCACATTATTTTTATGGCCGCAGGACCCTTAACAACTTCATACAACATGCACCAGTGCGTTACGTCAACGTAAAATGAGTAATGACCAATAAAACCCGACCAAAAACGGCCGCTCCAAACCGAAACGGCTTTTAATATCACGCTACTAAAACATAACATAATTTTCATTCTATTTTCTTTGATAAACACAATCATCCTGAATTATTACTCGTGTGTTTGATCTCAGTTGAGGTCCCCTCGAAATAATATTTAGCGAAATGGACTCGGAGAAAGTAGGGGTCGTAATTAATTAAATTAAGTTCGGAATACGTTAGGAGTAAAGTTCTATGTGGCTACCGACGACTTGTTAATAGCCTAGGGAGATGATCCGTGGGTCGAACCCGCGTGTCCCAACGGTCCCTGGGGTGTCGGTGCGTCCTCAACACCCTGCATGCTAATAGCCAATCATATTCTGTTTACATTCCATCACGGGGTATGAATAATTTGCTATTGTCTCAGCAAACATGACGCGCGGCCAACGTATTGTCTACCAGATCAATTTGCTCGTCAATTCTATAGGTACGAGGTACAAAATCAAAGAACAATCGGAGTTGCTCGTATAGTAACAGATAAATAGAACGCAAAAATTGGATTCCATTATTCCAGTTCGTGTTCATAAAGGTGTGATTTTTATGAACGTTTTATCTGTGAGTATTCGACTGTCAATTTGATTTTATGTATTTGTATGAATGCTGGTAGTTTCATTGTAACAAATACCCTTTATTAGGTAGTCACAGAGTACTTAGATTCTGTTTTTATGCCATTTTATCATTTAAGCAATGATGGTCGAGCGGTAATAGCTACGATCTGCCGTGTAGCAGGTCCATGGTTCGTACCCACCGCCGGTTCGAGCTTCATCAAAAGGTAGGGAGGTATTTTGCGAAAGTTCGCCAGGCTAGATACTACTCTCAAATAGAAATTCTCTCGCCAAACACCTGACATTGTGTTCCGGCAGCAGTCCTTGAGAGCCAGTAAAATTACAGGTATCATAGCTCATCATACCTGGATCTCAAAGGGTGTCGGCCGCCTCAGGACAGGTGGGTCTCGTTCTATTACCCTAACAATAACATAAAAAGAACACCTTGCTGCCCTTATCCACGGATGGTATACTTGTGTAATTGGTATACTATTTCACAACACATATGGCGACAAAAGTATAAATGTTGTAAAATTCTTCTTAGGAATGCTCTTCTTGATAGTATATCTATATGCTTAATGTGCACCAACACCCGAATCATGGTGATTTGAATAGTGGCATGCCGCTCAATCAGATTTTTTTTTATTCGTTTTCAAGACCAGGATTTCCAGCAGCATATCCATAACGTGGAGTAGTTCTTAGAGATTGATACTTAAGCCGAATGTAAGATGGTAAGTATATAACAACTGAAAACCTATGAAAAGGTGTCTCTGAAGGCATTATTAAAAACTAATGTGTAAATATCACATAAGAATTATATTATAATTAGTTGTAAGCATAACTAATTTCTTACTTCCTGCAATACTTTAAAATTCAGGTGACTCCCACTCCAGCCCGTTCCTGGGGCAAAGGATGGCCATTGCTATCCAGCGCGGCAATGCAGTGAGTGTAATGGGCACTTATCGGAAAAAGATCAATTATAGTTCACTTTTGTTTTCAAAAGTTGTCGTATTGTTGCTAGCATTATCTACTCTCTAGTAATCGTGATCTTGAATAAGAACAAACAATTTTATGATTAAGCGGCATGCCACTATTCATATCGCCATGACTCTAGAGTGTCCTCAATGACCCGATTTAGATTTTTTTTAACTTTCTGTGGTACGATCTCAGATAATGGTACCTGATGATGTGATCCAAGGTGGTTAACAAGCATAACCTAGGCTGGAAACTGGCTCTCAAGGACAGCTGACGGAACACAGCTGTTAGGTGCTTGGCGACAGAATTTATACTTGAGGGTGTTGGCTAGCCAAGCAGGCATTCTCGCAAAACGTCCCATCCCTCCCACTATTCTACTATACTATACTGAATCTTACTTTTATTTATAAAATGAATAGATACAGGCGTTACTTTGCGTTAATCCATATTGATTAACGACAAATATTATTAAAATATTTTAATTTACCATTATATTAATATTTTAGAAGAACATTTGAAAAGTTTATAAATATATCCAGTGAAAATTCGGCCTAATTGACGTTATAAACGTCACGTATATAGCCAAACCGAAAGAATTTTCGAAGAGTTTTGATTCTACACAAAGGATGAAGCATCTGATCGTGCGTTCGAAGGGTCAAAACCTCCTGAGGATGCTTCGTGTAGAAGCCCGAATAGGCGGATGAAAAATTAAATATATAATATTAATAATAATAATTTAATGTTTTCTTTAAACAATAATTTCATAACATCTTAAAATATTTTTTTAAATATTTGTTATAACTCTATTTTTATCTATAAAGATACAAAAACAAATTATGTAGACAAGTAGAGGCGTATAATTCCTTACACATTCCACGAAATTTTGCTGTATTTGTCTAGGAGTGTCAGAGTCTCTAACAGCAGTATGAAGTAAATTTTCAGTACAAAATATGAAAAGCCATTTCATTTCCGGCGCTCTTTTCCATCCGGGACAGTTAATATTTCACACTCTTCACCAGCAAATGTTGCGAAAATACCTCCTTAAGCGATATTGCAACAATACATCAGGTCTCAAGCGCTTCCGTTAGTAGATTAAGCCGTAGGGATGTCTACCTCAAATATGGCAATCGATATTTTCATGCGACACAAAATTCGATGAAAATATTTTTAAGGTCGTAAATAAAGTTTGTAAGGTAATATAAATAACAAAACATAGCTAAGTACTTGTAAGTACAAGATGCATACCATAAAACTCTTAAAACGACTTAAAATGCGTCAAACGTACGGTCACAGACAGTGAAGCCAAAACTTTCTACGAATTTTCTTTTTTTTTGAGTTCTTCACAAGTTGCTATCATTGCACCCATCTCCTTGAGACATAAAGTTGTTAGGTTAAAATTGTTAAAAATTACTAGTTAGGAACTGAACTTAACGTATAATATCTATCACAATATACTTAATTTAAACAACAAGTTCTGTAAACGTCGATTGATAAAATATATTTTTAATCGGCAATCAAAACCACACAAACTTTTTACGGGTGGTTGCAATGCAGAACCTTAATTTCTAGGCCTAACTCGCATTTTGCCAGTATTTTTATCCTCATTATAATGTTGTGCTGACCACAATTATGTTGTGGTATAGTTTGTATTATGTAATAACTTATATAATCTTATAGCATGAACAATTATAATTTAACTATTTTTTACTCGCAAAGACTACTTCATTTTTGAAACTTTTCGATGGTAAAATTAAATAAACTAGTTTAACTCAGACATAATATTTGGCACAAGAAATAAAAACAAAATATCGATTCACATGTCGATTTAAATACAGTGTCGCCAGCCCTAAAACGTCACTAGCGTGGTTTCCAGCAATCAATTTTGGTTAGACAATATTGGATTTTAATTAACTGTATCGCAGGTCGGTTCAAGCAACTAATCGATGAACCGGCGTCGTTGTCGTTTATAACAGCTATTGGATTTATTATCTAGTTTGTGCTAATAACTAATTTAAATTCTGTTTTAGCAGTTGGTGAGGTTGTTTGGTTTAACTTTCAAGAGTACATTTTGCGTCTTTACCGATTACCTTTACAAGATATATGAAATTGTTGTTTTTTGGTATATTTTTTTTCCGGCGGTATGCCTTTATTAACAAAATACTACGAACTGTATACAACACTACAGCTAATACAATAAAAGCATTTGGACTCATAGGCAGTCCAAAAATGTTTGGTTATATATATAACTCCTTAGACCTTACGAAGCAAAGATATTCTTCTCAAGTATTTTTTTAATGGAATTGTGATGAAACCTGACCACCTGCTACTAGATATATGAAATTTGCTGCGTACTAGATATATGAAATTTGTTTTTTTTTGGTTATATATAACTCCTTATACCTTACAAAGCAAAGATATTCTTCTCAAGTTTTTTTTATGGAATTGTGATGAAACCTGACCACCTGCCCACTTGATGTTAAGAGGTAATCTCTGCCTAAAACATATGCATTTTGTCACAGGTGACAGACTGCACTGCGCTTGTTACCCTGAGACATACAGTTGTTAAGTCCTATGCCTGTAATTTTACTAGCCTTCAAGAACTGCTACTGGAACACAGTTGTATGTGCTTTGCGACAGATTTTCTACTTGAGGTGGTAGCTAGCCAGGTGAGCATTGGCAAAATACCTTTTACTGTGAAACTCAAATCGGCGGCGGTAGGGATCAAACCATGGACCTGCGGCACAGCAGTCCACGTTTATTACCGCTCAGCTATCCCAGCTTCAAGAAGAAAAAGTTTATGTAAACTTTAATTGACCATCAAAACATTAATGCAAGGATATTTCCCTATAACATAGTATAAATATACCTATACTCATGAAATGTTACGAAGAATAATTAATTCAGAGGATTCTATTTAAAAAAAAAAAAAATTGTTTTACTTTGGCACTCAGCTGTAAAAAAAGAATACTGAGAGATGTAGGTAGAAAAAGCTATTAAACGTTAATTGTTTTTGATTTAACAGCTATTGTTGTGATAATTCAATACTTGTATATAGTGTTTCTTGAACATCGTCGCTTTGTATCACGTAACATAGTTGGTAAATGCAAGTTTAACGTTTAATTCAAATATACTCACTCTATGTTTTCATTCAGGTAATGTATCCTCCTCTCGGATGATATATCACCTGGGAACATTAAAAAAACTACTTTACCTTTAAAATAGTCTCATTCATTTTTGCACAACACCAAGTTGCTGAAATGGTGACTTTTGAAGAGTGATTAGTAAAACAATAATTCTTCATTCTTTTGAAGAATGATTAGTAAAACAATCATTCTTCAAAAGTCACTATTTCAGCTATTAACTTCCAAGAAAGGAGGAGGTTCGCATGGTGGCACATATATTTTTTATGTGTGACGCATACCTTTTTACAGGGTAGTCCGATAGTGAATATATTTTTTTATTGGAAAGGGCATACATCCGAAGTGGTCCCATATAAATTTGATCAAAATCGATGGAGTAAATTATAAGTTAATCGTTGAAGTAGTTAATATAAGTTATAGTTAATTAACTGATTTATTTTATTTAAATAAAGGTATTTGTTGTTGCCTAATATGAACATTCGTTAAGGCCAGTGAATGATCTTGTAAGCAGTCTTTATCACTAAACGGAGAAAAAATGATATTTTAAAAAAAAACCCTGAAATAATTTAATTAATAATAATTTGTGGAAGTTGCACAATATTTTAGGTCATGCTAAAGTTATTGTGACTGAACAAGCACGAGGCCCACCTGATGTTAATCCGTAACTTCTGATTATAACAGATCCATTTCATCACAAGTGACGAACTTCATTGCACCCGTCACACTGAGACACACAGTTGTTTGAGTCTCGTATGCCTGTAATTTTACTGGCTCTCAAGGACTGATGCTGGAACACACTGTTAGGTGCTTGGCGTCAGATTTTCTACTTGAGGGTGGTAGATAGGCGAGCCTTTGCAAAATGCCTCCCCACCATGCGGTGAAGCTTAAGACGGAGGGGATCGAAATAACCAGTCCATAGCTACCGCTCGGCCATCATTGCTTCGAAATAAAATAATCAGCATGTCACCGATTTCCACAAGTTATTTCCTACTTTTAAATGTTAGAAGTCTATTCCGGTTTTTTTTAAATATTTTTGGATCATTATTTAACTTTTGTAGTATTTTAAATACTGAATCACTTTAAGCTGCGTCAAATAGTGAAAACTGTGCCTGCTATGAAAACGGCACTCTACACCCAAATTGATATTTTCGCTTTGCAGCGTCCGTCCACTTAGTCGTTTTGCAAGTTTAAAACCATTTCGGGCGAACGTTCAGGAATGGTTTTATTTCATACCTGTACACGTCCATTACTCGTATACACCAGATATGGTCGACTCGCGCAGTACAAAAACATTTTTGATATCACTTAAACATATAATATTATGTACTATTTTTTTATGCTTGATAGGTTATCCTTTGACCACTATCTCACCTGATGGTGACCTGATGGTGGGCTCTCAAGGACAACTGCCGGAAGCACGTTAGGTGCTTGTTGACAGATTTTCTACTTGAGGGTGGTAGCTAGCCAGGCGGGCATTCGCAAAATGCCCTACCACTATGCTATAACGACTGCCATCCTAAGACAAGAATCGGGACCGATGGCTTAATGAGCCCTCCGAAGCACGGAAGCACTCAGTAGTAATGTCACTAGCGGTCACCCATCCAGCTCATGACCGCGGCGGACGTTGCTTAACTTTGCTTATCGGATAAGAACAGCTAAGCAAACATCGCTACGAGCGCTTCAAGTTGTTATTCAATTGTTTCTTGGAATTCTATGTGTATTCCCTATTTTTTATAATGTAGAGCATTTAGACCTTCAATATTTTTTAAAGATATATTGTTGATTAAAATCATTTAATTTTTTTTACTATAATAAGAATATGAATAAGAATTGAAACGAATGAATCTGAATATTAATTTTATGTACTAACTAACCATTTCATTAACAATAATTAATAATTATGTGTAATATGGACTTTGTCTGAAATAAAATGTTTTATTTTTGGGTCTTACGAGGTCTCCTCCTTTGGGCAGATTTGCCATAATCCCCACGCCTGCCAGACGTCATGGGGATCGCAGTAGAAGTTGCCAATTCTTCAGAAGGCGCTGCTTCCCACCTTCTGGTATATTTCCCCTTAGTAGTAGAAGACACTCACGGGAAGGAATGTGGGGGTGACATTCTAACCCGGCACCCCACGGGTATACAATAGTGCACGCAGCAAAAACCATAGAAAAAGGGTAGACAGATATGTCTGCTCTCTATTTCTCCTATTCCATCTACCCGCATTCTCTAAAATCCCGCGATCATGGCGGTTGGAACAACGCCGAAATTAACATAAGCTCATAATAAAAACTTTTATACCGTAAGTAATATGAATAATGTCAATGACAGTAAACGCTTTACAAGTTTAGTAATAAATTCTAAGGTAATCAACTAGTCTCAACTTACTCATCCATATGAAACATCCTCAATATCACATCGAGCAAAATCATAAAGGCAACTTTGTAACCAAACTCCTATGGGAAGGCGTTGTAGAGGTCATAAAAAATGATTTTACGATTCTATCAGAACACGCAAATCGAAGTCCCCTGTTTATGAATAAAATGTACATAAAACTGTTTGTCTGACGATAGAGACCCCTTGGTATTGCAACATTATTCAGCTGCATTGAGTATTGTAGAGTAAGGTGTTTCCTTGCAGCGCGTTGAAAGCTCTTTTCCTCTTATATTTCTTTGCGTTTTTTCTTTCTTTTGCGACGGATTTTCATTTTGTTATTGCGATGAAAACAGTAAGTTTTTATGGGATAGGAGAGTAAATGAGCACCTGCTCGTTTACTGATTCCTTACTTACATTTTACTTAGTAAGTAATCATCATAACATAGTTGTTAAGTGTCATGTGCCTGTAATTTCACTGGTTCTCAAGGCCAGAACACACCGTCAGGTGCTTGGCGATAGATTTTTTACTTGAGGGTGGTCGCTAGCCAGTCATTTGCAGAATGCCTTACCGGCGTATATAACGACTGCCATCGTAAGACAACAACAGGAGACTGACGCGCGACGGCTCCGAAGCACGTGGCGCGCTCAGCAGTAATGTCACTAGCGGTCACCCATCCAAGTCATAACCACAGTGGACGTTGATTAACTTAGCTGATTTGTTAAGAATGGCTAAACGCTACAAGTGCTTCAAAAACCTAAGTAACCTAAGTATAAACAGACGAAACCTCGAGCGGAAGGTACCTAATTATGCAATATTTAAAAACTGTGACTTCATTGACGATAGCAAGCAAGGCAGGTGACTAAACTTTATTACTAAGAATCAGCGAACTGTTTTTATTTCAATGAGTTATAACTACCGCAATGATTCATGCTAAGAAACAATTTATAAAAATTACTTATTCAACACAGACTAAGCGGTGCAGACTTCCTTAATTTGCATTTTTAAATCACTCATATGAGGGTTTTTTTCCTGTCGAGTGGGTCCTTTGCACGGAAACTTGTCTAGACGTTGACCAATGCATATGGTCTGGTAAGTTTTATTACAAGATGCTAAAAGGTAAAAAAGGCAAAGAGTTGGTGTAACTAGAAATTAAAGTTTGACTAAGTCTTATGTCTCATGACATCGCGCAGTATAACATAATGTTGAATACATATGTGTCTTTTTAAAAATGAATATGAAGCGCTCGTAGCGCAGTTTGCTTAGCCGTTCTTAACCGATCGGCAAAGTTAAGCAACCTCCGCTGCGGTCATGAGTTGGATGGGTGACATAAGTGACTAGCTAGTGCCATTACTACTGAGCGCTTCCGTGCTTCGGAAGGCACCTTAAGCCGTCGGTCCCGGTTGTTGTCTTAGAATGGCAGTCGTTATATCATGGTGGTAGGGTGTTTTGCGAATGCCCGCCTGGCTAACTACCACCCTTAAGTAGAAAATTAGTCGCCATACATCTAACGGTATGTTCCAGCAGCTGTCCTTGAGAGCCAGTCATCCTAGGATAACTTAAACAACATCTTCGACCACATCATCACTTACCATCAGGTGAGATAGTGGCCAAAGGCTAACCTAGCAGGCAAAAAAAAAGATAATAACATATTTATTCCTAGCATTTTAAATTAATACGAGTCAGACGTTTTTTCTGCATCCCAATCAAGGAGAATCCAAATGTAACAACATTGGGTTTCTCTATACCTTTTTAATATCAGATCAAGAAAACGCTAAAATTGTGAACTATCTTATTCCTTTAATTCGGTAAGGCAACTTTTTGTGTTATTTTATTCAGTAGTAGGTAATAAATAATTTAGCGGTCTTTCGCGCGTTATCTATTTAGATAGAAGTGCATGAGTTTGGATCAATAAATGGCACGCTGCCTAACTATTATTGCCTGATCATTTTTGCGAGAAAATGAAGTTGGTTTTCAACTCATTTTGAAGTTATGTTTTAATAAGCGCAAACTGTTTTACTCTTTTTAAGTATTGTTCGAAGAAATGGATCTTGAAAACATTCCTACAAACTTAAAAAATAAATAACCCATGTTTGGTACCAAACAAATTTGATACTTACAACTCTAAAGAAATGGTCTGACATCTTGGTACTTAAAAAATGTCTAATAGTTTCGGGTGCTAATTCTATCTTACTATAACTAAAAATGCGTTTGAAACCTCGACTGCTAACTTGAAGATTGATATTTATTTCATATCATAACACGGTATATTTTTGCCAGGAAAGTCGTTTTTGTGTTTTACTCTTACCCTTGGTCTTAAATACCTGGACTATTTTATCACAAAAGATTGTTTGTAGTTAAGATGTGGCATTGATTAGATAGTGTGCTAATACTTCACTTCGAGTGACACCGTTTGATGACCAATACCTTGACTTCTGTATGTGGATGCATCATCACACCGAATTTTTTAGTGGTAAATCAATGTGTCTCCACCTCGCCCGATGGAAAGCGAAGATGGAATCATGAAGCGGTGATCATTAATGCAACCGCAACCTGTGCTTATTGCCATTCCTAGAAAGACCCAATGTCATAGCTGCTGGGAAAATGTTCATCTTTAGAGCCGCAGGGCGAGCATGGATCATTGTCTCGAAAAATTCACACCCTAAAGACCTTGACGGGGCATTGAATTGTAATTTTAGTAGAATTATGATTAGTATATCTAAGAACCACTAACCAATAAATGTATTTTTTGTTGAGGAAATCGTAAAAAGCAAAAAAAGTAAATATACCCGAAGGTGAGCAGCAAGACCTTCTGATAAAATGTCACTGCGATCCCCAAGACTGTTATGATGGCAAACCCTCTTTCAAATGGAGAGTTCTTTATTCAACAAAGGAATTCTCTAAAGTGAAAAGCAATATAATATGTAATAGCCGGAAAAATTATCAAATTTTTGAGGCTCTTTTTGAGGTAAATTATTTGCTTTGGAACTTTAGAGAGTGGATAGATGTAAAGACGAAGGAACATTTATTACTGTTCAGACTAGCTCTAGACAATCATTTAAGTGTAAGGAGCGGACTGTCTAGTACGAGCTTGATATAGAATAAAATGCATTAAATTTTCGTATCATTATTTTACTCCATTGTTGAGTTAACAGTACATACCCGAGGTAGCATTTTGAATAACTAAAAAACAGTTGAATGCAACATAACTTTTGAAAAATGTTTAGTAGTAAAATTGTGGTATTATCGATGCCTATATATTTATCGGGAGACACTGCAGTTGTCTCGGGACTTTTTAATCGACCGTCTACAGTGCGATCTATTAATAAACGGTGATTTTATGATTGGAAGATATTGCTAAGGCCTTGAAGAATGTAATATTATGGTCTTATTTGCACAGGTCCTGCAACAGTTGTGGCACCATGCCACGTGTTATCAACTTGATCATGATTATGCACGATCTGGATCAGCAGCATATGGGGCAGTATACCTGAAGATGATATGGTGGTGGACGGACCATAATAATGAATCTAGCTAGTGATATCCGGAATCAATAGTGAGGAGATTGTTCTGCAAGGTGACGACTGAAATAGATAGGGGGTGGATGGAAGTCATTTCGGGGGTAACCTCCCATAAACTATGGATATAAACCAAATCTTTTTAAGTGATTTATGTCGTCTTATTTGCACGATACCCATGTACGCCCACGTTACTAGGGCTCTGCCATTAAACCTGATGATGTCGAGAAGAAACCCTTACTTGCTATCTCCGACATATATATATATTTATCAGAGTTAATTCATATATATTTATGGCATTGTAACAGAACAAGCCCTAGGCCCACCTGATGTAAAGCGGTAACAACTGCAACGACAAACTGCTCTGCGCACGTCACCCAGAGACATACAGTTGTTAAGTCTCATGTGCCTGTAATTTTACTGGTTCTCAAGGACTGCTACTAGAACAAAATTTTAGGTGGTTGATTCTCTTAGATTTTCTACTTGGGGTTAGAGCTCAAACCGGCGCTGACGATCGAACCACAAAACTGTGGCACGGAAGTTCATACCTATTACAGCTCGCTATTATTGCTTCAAATCATAACCAATTGCAGTAAGTAATCTCATACAATTCTACTACATATTATTTTGACATACGAAGATACAATGCAGGTACAATAGTAGTAGTACATGCGAATCACAATTGAAATTGCAAATTTGTGCAGGGGCCTCGCTTCGGTTCGTTAGGGACTTGTGTTTACGCGACCAACAGCTAGGGTTGCCAACCGCTAATTGTTCGAGGTTTACTTTTAGTTTGATTTGATTTGAAACCAATTTGCGTACGCTTTACATGCAACGTGCGTGACCGCTATGTTGGAATTTAATTTCAACGTCGTGTTTGCTGACCGACAAAATATTTGATTAGTCAGCCGATGCAGTTATTCCGTGACTATATTTGATAAAACTAAAAAAATAACTTGTTTTATAATTAATTCGATTCGAATAAAACGTTTCATAACATAAAAGTCGTAGCAGCTTTCGAAAATGCTTGGATTATTTACTGTGTTTTCTACTTTATTAGAAAAGTGTGTAATATTCAATTAATTATTATGGCAATAATGGCTTAGTAGGAAAGACTATGGACTGTTGCGCAGAAGGTCCATGACTCGAATCCTTGAGCAAACTGAAGCTTAGTATTCGACTCATACATTTTTCATAAATGCTTGTCTAGTTATCATTCTTAAATCAAAAATCTGTTGACAAGCACTAAGTAGTGTGCTCCAGCTATCCTTGGGAGATAGTTCTCGTTACAGGCTAAGCTTTTCAAACTTTTCAACCACACCATCATTTACCAACTCTTACACATATATTATTATTTGGTAGCAGTAGAGCTCTTTGTAAACGAGTTCATCCGGGGAAACACTACCACAATACCTATTTCGACCACCAAGCAGTTATATTGCATTTACTAATGTTCCGAAAGTACCGGTGAAATAACAGGCACATTAAAAAAAAGGCCAAGTGCAAGTGGGACTCGCGCATGAAGTGTTCCGTACCATTATCTCGTTTTCATTATTAATATTTTTAGCAAATAAACGGTGAAAACCTCTTTTATTTTATGGGAACCCCCTAAATTATGTATTTTATTTTAAATAATTATATTTAAAGAGAACATAAAACTAAATATTCTGTGAAAAGTTAAAGTGTCTACCTGTCACCGTTATTAGTATCGAGCAAGAAACGGTAAAAAATCAAGTTTTTTGTATGGGCGCCTCCCTTAAATACTTATTTTATTTTATTTTTAGTGTTTGTTGGTATAGCGGAAATAGAAATACATCATCTGTGAAAATTTCAACTGTCTAAGTATCACCGTTCTCGAGATACAGCCTGGTGACAGACGGACGGACGGACGGACGGGCGGAGGGACAGCGAAGTCTTAGTAATAGAGTCCCGTTTTTACCCTTTGGGTACGGAACCCTAAAAATCACCTGATTGTCACATTTCTTAAAATGTTTTAGCAAATTTATTTGAGTATAAAGATAATTTTGTTCTATTGTGTTTAAAATCTACACGCAGATCATTTTTTGTAAATTGAATCTAGGATGTCTAGTACGTAAATTGCTGGATGCTATTATTAACTGGAATAGGGTTTTGAGATTTATAAGGTTAAGTGGAGATGCAATATATACAATATTGTGTAGTACTAAAAACTGTCTATCAATAAGATTAAAGAGTGTGGCAAGCCATTTGTAATGGTAATAATTCACAGTGCTGTTATTTAGAAATTAAACACCTCTGCCCGCTTCCTGAATACCGTAAACGCCTTGGCTACCAAAGTGACTATGATACGTAAAGTAATAAAGCGGGTCCAATCCCCATCCGTATGTAAAAAAATGCACTAGATATTGGATTGTTCAGACTACTATTTTAGAAATAAGTAAAAACACTAACTACTGGAATTGTTTTCTTAAGAGGCATTTTACATTTTAATGCGGTATACGAAGATTTTAAGCGCTTAATTTACTATCATAGGAAATATCTACATGTTGTTTAATAATTTATAAAAGTAGAATAATGTGTCCTCTTTTCAGTTAATGTACCAGATTTACAAACATAACATTAATTATTTTGTAGTGACCAATCTCCCGCACCTTGTTTTACGAATTAAAGTACACATAGCCAACTTCAGAGTTCTATCTTTTGTATAAAGATTCATCAAATTAACTAAAAAAAAAAACTGTGCATCAGGCATATAATCCTGTTGACACATAGTGTACTAGAATATCGATAATTAATCGTCATTGTAGAAAATAAAAATAAAGATTTCCACGAATTATATCAGCAGTTTACCACGATATATTGCGTTTAATAAAGTGTAATTCCAAACAGATATTATATGAAAAGAAAGTTCATTCTTTAATTAATCTGATCTTTAATAAATTGTGATATAAACTCTGTTTTGTTAGACAAGAAAAAAATATTTAACATAACTCGAAATGCTCATAAATTGAAATGTACAAGCGCGAGGCGATCAGTACCGCGCGAGCGCCCATCGAGGTAGGACCTGTGTTCGTTTTGCCTTGCCTGACGTTTCGTACGCGGAACGCTTAGACGCAAGTTTATAGTGCGACCACAGAGTTTTGATCATGTCTTTATTTTTTTAAGTGACAAACTATACTTTATATTTGTTGTCCATAATATAAGTATTGTTGTCTTGTTAAGTAACTACATCTGTAGTTTCCGTTCATCCATTGTGTTAAAAAAAGGAAACGTCACAATTATGCAGCCTTATACAGCGTTATTGGAAAAATGCTAACAACCTCAGAGGGTTGACTTCTTCTTTTTGGTCTGCTAGTTTTTATATTATTCTAGTTTAAATTAGTAACTCACTATAACTTTTGTTTTAGGAGGATAAGATGACAGACGAATAATTGATTTCCAATATTTTTGGATTCAGTTAATGTCTATAAGTGAACACAGCGATAACTTCAGATGGAAATTAAACTACCTTACTAATTTGTACAAACTGGCCTCCCGGCTTTTCCATCATTTGTACAAACCGGGATACCAGTTAGCGGTCGATAGTCGTATTTACAAATTTACCATAAAATCTGCGTAAGTCCGACTTTCATAATCCAAATGGTTTTCAAAAAGATGCATCTTTGCCCATACAAGAAAAAATCCATATTTTTCTGAGATAACGGAAGTATTTTGAATATTTTGATGAAATCTGAAACCAGCACAAATTACATTTTGGCCCCAAAATATTACGTCATTTCATATTAATTTCGTAACTACGTCAACAGTTATAAACCTAGAAAACCGCAATTTTGCATATGTATAAGTAATTTTTCACTCGATACATTTTGCAACGCAAACACTTACCGATACAAATTTTGCGTATTAAATAATCTCGTAACTAATTTTAAACTTCTAAACCAAAAAATCGGAAAACATACAGGTGTATAAATTACATGTAAATAATAATATCAAAGAAGAACCAAAGCCGTAGGTGGTATAGTTTTTCAGAAAAAAATATTGCTCTCCAATACAGTTTTCCCGCCAAAGTTCTTAAAACATTTGGGTTGTTTTAATCTTGTTACTAATATTTGGCGTAAAAATCTGTAACAATTCATGGCTAAAGAACAATAGTAAATTATCATATTAAAAGAAGAATCGAAGTTATAAGTGAGTTAGTTACGAAAAAATAATAATAGCAATTAAATTACTATTTCCCACCATTTTTGTCGTGTGTTCAAACCCCATTTCCAGTATTATTTTTCTATAAAAGGTGTATTATCATTTATTTTCCATAGAGGAAATAGTGAGCATAAGAGTATATAGTGAGGATTGCATTGGTACCAAGAAGTATATATGTTGATTATAGATTGCATCAAAGATATTCGATTTTAAAACAAAAAAACCTCAAAATCTGTAAATATATATTTACATTTCGCTGTTTGGTCTACTCAAACTAAATGGATGAAAATGTTATTTTTTTAATGGTACAGGTGATATATCGTGGTATGGGAATATGAGGGTGACATGTTTAAGTAATGGAAAACCAGAAACGTCATGGGACGTTTGTGGTGGTGGTGGTAAGTTGTTTTCCGGATGCACAGAAAAATAAACCTCAATCCTATGCATGGTCATTATGGCAGACAGTGTTAACGACTGGATATAGATACTGAAGAGTGTGAACGAGGAAAATAGCAATTTTTGGAAAATTTAAAAGAAAGAGCTTTTAGTCCGCAGCTTTTAATCAATGCCGTTACGTCAAATATTTATATAATTTTAAGCCGTATAATTTTTTAATTATTTAAGTTTATTGTTACAATAAATGATTTAAACATATCTATATTTTATTCATCAAGGATGAAATGTAAATATACGATTCACGATGTACGTTGACTATTTAATGTACATGCCTACTTCTTTTCTATAACATTAGCAAGTAATCGACAAGAAACTGATTGTTTACTCATGCCAATCACACAATTTTTAAATTCGCAACTTACATTTCTTTATTAATATCGAGTGCTAGTATCAAAATATGTTACTCACAGTCACGCTATTCCGTCGTCACTTTTTTTGCTTGTGTAAGCGATGCGCTGGCATTTACCTAAACTTCAGTAGCGTGATTTTGTGAAATGGCTCTTAAGATACAAGTGTATGACACATTTGTTACTGTAATTATGATTTGGCTGGGTGTTTGAATATTACGACTAAACACTGTTTGTGCTAGCCCGTATACTTAGTTTATTATTAAAACAACTCACATTATAATTTTTATGAAAAAATTGTTGTTAATAGTTCATTCTTCATTTAAACTTGATAAATATGATTGTCTAATACAAAATATTTGTTTTCCAATATATACAAACAGGATTAAAATATATATTCTTATATCAGCGGGATTGTCCACTGCTGAACACAGCCTCCCCCATGATAGGGGGTTTACCATAATCTCCATGCTTGGCAGGCGTCTTGAGGATCGCAGTTTAAGATAGCAGTTCCTCATAAGGCGCTGCTACCCACTTTCCTATAACTATTACTTTGAAAAATATTACTTGATAATAGAATTGGCAACCCTAAATAAATAAAATATAATGAAATAACATTCCTTCCTTTACGGAACGTTTTAATAACGACTGAAATTATATGATTTGCATATTTGTGTGGCAATCCATTACACGTGTTAGCCACCATTTGTGACATTTAGTCTGCGACTTCCATTACCATAATGTAAATCGCTGAAAATAATTTTGTACGAAAAACTCCGGTAAGTACAAACTGATTGCTTGTTCAGATAATTTGGTGTTTTGGTAAGCACTATGCTTGAAATTGTGAAAGGAAGTAATCGAAGTTGAAATAATAGAAAACGCATTTATCAGCATAAAATGTTGATGCTAAAGATTAGCATCTATCAGCACCATAACATAGGTATATGCCTGTACCTGCTTATAATTATATTTTTGCCCTTGGGGTGCCGGGTTAGAGTGCCATCCCCCCATTGCTACGTGTGGGTTTCGTAAGAGGCGACTAAGGGTATACCGGAAGGTGGGCAGCAGCGCTTTCTAAGGAAACTGCGATCCTTAAGACGTCTGCCAAGCGCGGTGATTATGGCAAACCCTCCTTTTTGGGGGAGGCTGTGTTCAGCAGTCGACTATTTGGCTGACACAGTACAGTATAATTAGTAAGTAAGCCGGTCTTCAACAGTGAACATATTCGAACTTATCATATTGATACATTAAGCATTAACTTCACTCATATCTTATACAAGTTCAACGAGAATAATATTAAAGGATCGTTGTATTTCACGAAAGTTTAAGAAAAATATGTAAGTACCATGAACATTGCTCAATCTTTCTTTACATGGTATTAAAGTACACAGAAGACAACCTACTGTTTCATTGTATCTGGCGCAATGCGATGGCTGTGTGGTAGAACCAGTTATTATGATTTGGACCCAATTGAGACAAATATAGTGTCACATACTTCCGCGTATGGACACAGCAGCTAGTCAAAAAGCAATATGATTTGAAGCAGTGATGGCTCAGTGGCATTGGCTATGGATTGCCGCGCAGCAGGTCCATGGTTCGAATTTCGCCGCGGGCTTGAGCTTCACCGCATGATGGTAGGGCATTTTAGTGAATGCCCGCCTGGCTAGCGACCACCCTCAGGTAGAAAATCTGTCGCTAAGCTCCTAACGGTATATTCCGGCAGCTGTCTTTGAGAGCCAGTAATTCTATGTCAAGCCTGTTTAACCTCTTCATACAGAAAATTTTATCCTATAACAATAAATGTACCAATAACAAACCAAACCATCGTATCCAGTTTTTTGTTCACTTTACATCGATAAGTGAAAATGACAAATAATATTACTTCATCAATATAGTCGAAGCCAATTAAATAATAAAAAAAAAACACCAGTCGGTATATAACCTGTAAAGAGTTAAGAGGTACACACAAAAAATTGTCTAATTGAGTACCTCCTCCTTTTTTTGGAATCGGTTCAATAAATTACATTTTCTTTGTATATACTTATGATTTTTATAATATATTTGAAAAAAAAAATTATAAGCCGGCATTATTAAAGAGACTTTTTTTATTATTTAAAATCGACTCAAACATCGTTATATATATAATTTGAGTATTTTTGAAATATTTTAGCCATAGTTTAGCTACAAAATTAATTAAAAATTAAAAAACCGACTGCAATTTATTTATTTTCGTAAGCGTTTTATCCTTACATTGAAATTAAAACTGCAATTTATTTATGGAATCTGTTTTTAAAGACTTTCATTTTGATACCCCAATCGATGGGTTCGGGAGATTTTTTTTTCTCACAATATGGCGTCTACAATCCGACATTTTGTTTTTTTAACTTATTTTGTGTACTTAGTGTCACCTGCGCTGTCAAGACGAACCTAATTTTATATCATACATTAAAATCGGTTAAGGACTTCAGAAGTTATGGTGGAATAAAGAAACAGTGACAGCTCAGTTGCATTGGCTATGAACTGCCGCGCAGCAGGTCTTGTTCGAATCTCGCCGCGGGCTTGAGCCTCACCGCATGGTGGAAGGGCATTTTTCGAATGCAGCCGGGCTAGCGACCATCCTCAAGTAGAAAAGTAGAAAATGTGTCGATGAGCACCTAAAAAAAATGAAACTCACAAACATACATACATGATCCCTGAAAACATAACACTCCTTTTTTCGGCAATCGTGTAAAAAGTAAAAGAAATTATGCCACCACTGTCTGTACATAATAAAAAGTCACCGTATACTTGTTATTTCATTTTAAGCTCAGGATATAATTATGTAATACTATTAGAAACAACTATATTACTAATGCCATAATCATTGAAAAAATAAACAGTGGGAACATGGCTAGGACCTTGAGAAACATGTTATAAATAAACCTCTGTAATCCTTGCCTATTGGCAAATGGGTATTCCTGGTATCATTGCG
Organism: Plagodis pulveraria; assembly: GCA_963890685.1. Lineage (NCBI taxonomy): Eukaryota > Metazoa > Arthropoda > Insecta > Lepidoptera > Geometridae > Plagodis > Plagodis pulveraria. The sequence goes on from OY982951.1 coordinate 12,128,694, forward strand.
CTTGTGTATCGAAATTATCCACACGTTGTCATATTTACAAAACCCATTTACACCTACGACACGACATGTACGAGCCAAAGCGACAATACTGTACACTTAACAATATCACGTTCAGTCGTAACAATTTGTTTTCGAATAACACTAGAATTTTATGTTTAGAATCGTATGTCGCAAACTATAAAACTCTTGACGCCAGTGAGTCATAAAGTATTTTTTTGATTCATTTATTTTTGTCTGACGCAAGTAAAATACAGTTTATAATAAATACGATTTTCCTTAACTGTATTTCAACTTTGACAAGACCATTAATGGAAATATTATTAATATAATGATTATTGAAACTTATTGTTACTTACGCCTCATCTTCAAACCCTAGAGGTCAGATAATTAATCGATTTCGGATTTACTTTGCGGAAATCCATATTTAATTTCAAAAAACATTAAATTAATATTTTAATTAAATATTTTAAAATTGTATCAAGTGAATTCCGCCTTATTTTCCTGTTAAGCCGACGAGATTTCACAAACGCCACGCAGCCAAACCAGAAGAATGTTCAACGCATTTTGCTTCTACATGAATCATCCTTAGGAGGTCTTGACTTTTCGAGCGCACGACCGAGAAAAAATAGCATAAAAGCACAAGAAGCTTTGGCAACTTTGGTTTTAGCTGGTCGCCTTTATGAGGCTAAATCCCTCCCTGGGAATGTTCTTCTAGGTAGTAGGTGACTTTCTTTTTAGTAGTAAAACACTCCGTTAAGTACTCGAGCGTTTCTACTTGAACATAGTCAAAGTCAACGTCAAAATCATTTGTACAATTTCGGCGTCTACGACGGTCTTATAAACGTCAGTTACTAATTTACTTATAAAATATTCTATTTTCGATATGTATATTTGTAAAATAGAATATAGAACCACTTCGAAAAGTACGGGACAGAAACTTGTGCCCTACTTTTTAAATAAGCCTTGGCATCAGCGATAATGATAACAACAGAATTTCATTCATAACTAGGACGTAGTGGTCCTGACGATGCTAACTTATTAACTCTTTAACTTTGTAAGTAGTTTTAATAGCTAGGCATGTACTCGCAAAAATGCTCTACCGCCATACAAAGCTTTCAGGCCGCCCGGGGCCACCTATATAGCGAAATATATAAAATAGTGTTCTATAAAATATAACTGTCACTTTAAGACAGAGGACCGAAAGCTTTACGCTTCTGTAAGCATGGAAGCGCTAAATAATTATGGGTCACCCATTCATGTAGTGAACGCAGCGAACGTTGCTTGACCTATTTGATCTGTTATGCGCAAGGTTCGCTACGAGCGCTTCATAAATCAATTTGTTATAGCTATGTCGGCAAGGGAGTCACTTGCCTGTACACTATGATTGTCTTTCATTTAATAATCATTTTTGAAGCAATGATGACCGAGCGGTAGTACGTAGCTATGGACTGCCGTGCCGCAGGTCCCTGGTTCCATCCCCACCGCCGGCTTGAGCTTCATCCCATGGTGGAAGGACATCTTGCGATTTCCCGCCAGGCTAGCTACCACTCTTAAGTAGAAAATCTGTCGCCAAGCACCTAACGGTGTGTTCCGTCAGCAGTCTTTGAGAGCCAGTGAAATTACAGGCACACTAGACTTGACAACTATGTCTCAAGGTGACGGGCGCCGTGCAATACGTGAATTGTGATGATATGCATCTGTTATAGGCAGAGGTAAGTCCGCTTAACATCAGGTGGGCCTCGAGCTGGTTCCATCACAATATACAAAACATAAAAAAAAAAAAAAATGTAAAGAACAAGACAAGCTAAAAATATCTTCTATAAAATAGTGTCGCTTTTAACTTGCAACAAACCATAAAAAGAAGAATAAAAGCGTTGACTGTGATCGATTGTAAAACGTTCAGCTTGTTTTACGTTTAAGGAGCGACGAATGCGTCTTTTGCCTTTTATGCATTTCCTGTCATGTAAATGATGCTTCCTTGTACTACAAAACATTTTGGGACCAATTTTCAAAGAGTACGAGTAGAGTATATGCGGTAAGAGAATTGCTTTCATCGTGGAGTTTTACAGCGTGGTAATATGAGACTTTTTGCGATTACTTTTTTGTTGAGTAGAGTAGGTATATTTTTAATATTGTTAGGTTTTCAATAACGCCTGCTATGCGGATTACATTACAAAATCACAAATATACGATAGGAAAAATTAAGTCATGTGCGGGATTCGAACACGCGTCCATCCACCCTTTGAGCCGGGGTATGCTCTAACCAATTGAGCTAACATGACATGACGTCATAACTCAAATCTTTCCTATCGTTATTTAACCATCGTATCGGGATGGAGCGACATCTATAGTACCACTTGCGTTGTACTACAAACAAGACCAATTTTTGCAATTGGTTTAGATAGGGAACATTTTTCATATCGTATATTTGTGATTTTGTAATGTAATCTTGTTAAGTAACTTTAATACTAAATTTTAATATTAAAATTATAAGGTTGCGTCATCATTTACAAGTATAAAACCAATAATAGTGTGGAACTACCCAGTTGTTTTTGAAAAAACCTGTTGGACTAACACATTTATTTTGTGTCAAATCCTCATTCTTCCTATTAATAAAAATAAAACAATATTTCAGGGTTTATTTAGGTAGGCTACGAAATAACACGCCAGCAATTTCCAACACGAAATTTAAAGAAATAGCTTGACAGTTTTTTAAATTATTCATAAAGTGAAAGCTAGAGTTTTTGCATAGCAGCAGAAATAAGGTGCTTTTAGAAGAAAGTACTTGGACTTAATTAGGTATATGGTTTTAATATTTATTAATAACGCATTTCTTTCCTACTTAAAAAAAAGTAACAAAACGGAATCACGTGAGTGACAATTGAATTCTTTAATACAATGTAGTTTGTTACCTCGCAAAATAAGGAAAACATAAGTGGTATATAACAAGACTCGGCCTAATTAGTATTTTTTTCTTTTTTACCGGCGGTATGCCTTTATTAACAAAATACTACGAACTATATACAACACTACAGCTTCTACAATAAAAGCATTTAGATCCCTATAAGCCATTGCAGACTCATAGGCAGTCCAAATGCTCTAGCCCACTACCAGTTGGCAGCGTGCCTAGCATGCCAGCATTAATATATGGCATAAGCAATATATCGTTTAGTTTAAGAAGACTCTGTTGACGCCTCGTCTTTATATGAACTTTATAATACTCTGCTGTGCCTTGTTTTTTTAAATACCGTTCAGCCGTGAATTGCTTTTTTTTTTGGCCTGGATTGACTATGAAGTACACCAATTATACTCTACTTCAGCAACTCATAGGTTAAGCTGCAAAACTTCGTTGACCGCATCATCACTTACCATTGGGTAAAGAAGACACAGAGATAGTGGTAAAATACATTAAAATTTTGCAGTAGGTCTATTTGAACAGTGTTATGGTAACTTCTTGAATTATAAAAATATTTGTTACTGGAGAAAGTAATCATTTATATGTTTAATTTATAATACAATAGATTTATTATCGATTCTAGCCAAGGGATATATTAGTTAGACACAAAACGCAAAGAAAATAGAAAAAAAAGAGAAAGTAATAATTTATATGTTTAATATATAACACAATAGATTAATTATCGATTGTAGCCAAGGAATATATTAGTTAGACACTAAAGACAAGTTGATGATCAGTTAGGAGCTAGTAATAGTTCAAATTGTTTTGCGGGTAGGATATAAACAAGTGAGCGGGTAGTTTTTTTTTTTTTTATGCTTTATAGACTAGCCTTTGACCACTATCTCACCTGATGGTAAGTGATGATGTGGTCGAAGATGTTGTTCAGGCTAACCTAGAAGTACTGGCTCTCAAGGACAGCTGCTGGAACACACCGTTAGGTGCTTGGCGACAGATTTTCTACTTGAGGGTGGTAGCTAGCCAGGCGGGCATTCGCAATATGCCCTACCACCATGCTATAACGACTGCCATCCTAAGACAACAACCGGGACCGACGGCTTAACGTGCCCTCCGAAGCACGGAAACGCTCAGTAGTAATGTCACTAGCGGTCACCCATCCAACTCAAGACCGCGTGCGACGTTGCTTAACTTTGCTGATCGGTTGAGAACAGCTAAGTAAACTTCGCTACGAGCGCTTTAAAATGAGTATGAAGGGCGATTACTCGCCCAATCGCTCGTGGCGTCGCCGTAGTATTGTATATACCAATCGAGAGTCTTTCGGCGAGTAAGCGATTATGCTAGCATCGCTGAGCGAGTATAGCTCTTGTCGTTAAGATAAACTAGTGGAAAGCAAGTTCTCGCCGACAGTGTGAACATTCAGCGATCAACTCTTAATATATACATCTTTTTGGTTGATAAAGAATTCGTTAAAATATTTTAAGAAAACATCAAATTAATATTTTAATAAAACACTTTTCGTTTCTACACGAAGCATCCTCAGGAGGTCTTGACTCTACGAGCGCACGATCGAGAATCGATGATTCTTCCGGTTTGGCTGCGTGGCGTTTGCGACGTCACGTCGGCTTAACAGGAAAATTATGCGGAATTGTCACTAGATATATTTTTATATTTTTTAAGTGTTATATTTGAATATTAAGTTGATGTATTCTTAAAATATTTTAAAAATATTTGTTATTATTAGAGAGCTTTCTTGATAGCGGTGGGACAATTGCAATAAGGTGGGATTACGGTTAATATCCAATCAATCTGAAGAAATCCTTACGATACAGCCCAACAGCATTCTTTAATAGCAATTTTCTATTGTAAAAGTCTACCCTGTCGGGTGCCGGGTTAGAATGTCACCCCCCCATTTCTAGCTGTGGGTGTCGTAAGAGGCGACTTAAGACAAAATACGGTAAGCGCCTTCTGAGAAACTGCGTTTGAGGAGTCTTCGACTAAAAAAGGAATCTTAAACTGCGATCCCCAAGACGCCTGCCAAGCGTGGGGATTATGGGAAACTATATGAGGATGGCTGTGTTCAGCAGTGGACAATGCGGCTGGTGCAGTATTGTAAAAGTCGAGCATGCATCTTTGAACAAATCAGCGCTTTCCAACAACACAGCAGGTCGTTTTGTCAGTTTTGCCACTGTTAATCATAAATTAACATATTTATTCAATAATAATAGAATGAAAAATATTTACATCAAATAGAAGTTAAATTAGACACAGGTACAAGTGGCTAAGAATTTAATATAATCGTAATCCTTTTACAGCAGGAAACCAATGTCTGGTTCTCTCAACGACACAGCTTAGTGTCTCAATAAATTTTATTTGAACAGGTCCCAGTCACCAACAAACCTCTACACGGGATATAATACTACTTATTAATGATACCTTAAGTATAGATTAAGTTGTGAGTTGTAACACTTTTGTATTTTGAAGCGCTTGTAGCGAAGTTTTCTGAGCTGTTCTTAACCGATTAGCAAAATTAAGCAACGTTCGTCGTGGTCATGGGTGGATGGGTGACCAGTAAGTAATGTCAGTAGACATTACTTCTGAGCGTCCGTGCTTCAGAGGGTACGTTTAACCGTCGGTCCCGGTTGTTGTCTTAGCTGTCAGTCGTTATATCATGGTGGTAGGGCATTTTGCGAATGTCCGCCTGGCCAGCTACCTAATAGCCCTAAGGCCCTCTAATTCTAGGTTAAGTCTGTTAACACCTTTGACCACATCATCACTTACGATCAGGTGAGATTGTAGTCAAAGGCTAACAAATTAACAATCACAAATAAAGAAATAAAAAAATCTCATCTTTGCGGTAGTTGGTCTGCAATTCATTTTGATCCTATTAATATATATGTGAAGAAGTGTAACGCTTTCACTATTAGAACTTTGATTTTGGACTCATCAAGTTCACAATGAACAAAACTCATACAATATTCCAAATTCAATTGGATTGGTTTGATTTGGCGCTTGGGAATTATTATATCCAATAAGTCGCATCAAGGTAATGTTTTTGCGCCGCACGGATCATTTTTAACCAACGCCCGACGCCGTAAAGATGTTTTTCTGCTGTTCATGATCTTCACTTACATTTCTTTGCATATCTAAACGTAGCTTTCATAACTTCTATAAACTGAAATAAGGGTATGAAGCCATTTATATAAAATAATTTTAATTGGTCTTAAAAATGTTTCTTAACGAGTTTTCTTGCCATATTTCTTTGTCATTAAAGTACTGATTTAAATTTGGGATGATATAATTAACAGGTAAAACAAAAAAGATGTTTCCGCACGTTTTAACATCGAGTGAGCAACAAATGGTCTCAAAAATAAAGTTAAAAAGTTTGATTGTGACCATCACAGTTCTATGAAGTATATAAATAGAAACGCTTGTATTAAACTTTTTTTGATTTGATTATTATCTCTTATTTTATATATTACTTAGTAATATTATCGATGTAATAAATGGCATAATAATATCTTAGATATGCGGAGTCATCAAAATCAGTAAAATACTAATATATCAACTTTAAACGTGACCGTGTGACTACGATTACTGCAAAGTGTTTGAAACGTCGGGACAAAAATAATGATAAATATACGCGATTTAAACCCTAAAAAGTTTATATTTACTATGTATATATATGTATATTTACTATGTAATTATTGCGAAAACCTAAGACAACATTTTGAAGCAGTGATGGCTCAGTGGCATTGGCTATGGATTGCCGCGCAGCAGGTCCATGGTTCGAATCCCGCCGCTGTCTTGAGCCGTCACCGCCTGGTGGAAGGGCATTTTCCGATTGCCCGCCTGGCTAGCTACCACCCTCAAGTAGAAAATCTGTCGCCAAGCACCTAATGGTGTGTTCCGGCAGCAGTCCTTGAGATCCAGTGAAATTACGCAGGCACATGAGACTTAACAACTATGTCTCAAGGTGACTGGCGTAGTGCAATTCGTCACCTGTGATGAAATGCATCTGTTATAGGCAGAGGTTGGTCCCCTTAACATCAGGTGGGCCTTGAGAACCCGTAAACTGTTTAGAAAAGAACGCAGCTTTCTACTTCTAAATTCAAAAATCCCGTTCGCCTTATTTCACTAAATACAGTTCCCATCAAACCAAAACACGGTTGCAGTCTTATCCATGTTCATCTGCAAACATTATTGCAGTCCCATTGTGTAAAATACACTACACAAGATACAGTCCTGAGAGAGCAGACGGTCCAACTGCTACGTTTAGAGCTAAACTCCTACCTACGAGGAATGTTAACGCGCGTGTGACTCGAATGCGATAGCCATCGGCGCTTCTGTTTCCAGTTACCTGCAGTGTTACTGCTACTAAGATATCAGTACACTGAAATAAAATATATACTTTAGTAGGAAGTATAGAATTGTTATGTGCAAGACTATACTCGAGCTGTTTTTGTTTAAGCGGTAGGAATATAACTTTTGACGGATGATATATAACTAGTAGGTATACTGTATCCAACAAAAACAAATTAGAATTGGATGACAAAAATGTATGCATGGTCGAGATACCTAAAAAAATGAAATGTGTACGCTCAACTCGTTGAGACCATTCCTTGCTTTTTTGGAAAGTTAGTCATAAAGTGTGTCTGCAGTTTTAATATCTCTCTAATAAAGTGATGCCCCGTCGGTTACTGAACTAGAATATCACCCGTCGCTACTTGTGGGTGCCGTAAGAGGCGACTAACTTCCGGAAGGTGGGCAGCAGCGTCTTCTGAGGAACTGCTATGCGATCCCTAAAACGCCTGCCAAGCGTGGACATTATGCCAAACCCTTAATGAGGGAGGTTGTGTTCAGCAGAGGACAAGCCTGCTGTGTGAAAATTTACTATATATAAGTATTTTTTCTGACGTGAAGAAGACTGTTCCATGTCCGTCTGTTGGAGTCTTAAAAGGCAAATGAACAGCACGGCACTATTACGCATTAATGTGAGATGTGTGTTACTGCTCATTAGGACACAACACAGATCTTTTACATTTTAACGCATTCTTTAAGTGTAAGGTGGTTGGTATACTGCCAAAAAGAGCAAATATAGGCACTTTCAAAAAGGCTAAAAGACCGAAAGCCAAACTCTTTATAATAAGTTGTGTTGTCAGGGAAAACATTCTTTCATAATTCGTTCTTGTGTTTTGTATCATCTTCAGTTTTTTTAGAGAACATATTGTACCGGCCTACAAATCTGGGATAAGGGTAGGCAAATGAAGATGATTAATAAGTAATCACTTCTTCCGAAATCCCTCCGCGCATACAGACTTAACCACAGGTTAAATAGTATTCTTGCCCGAAAACTTGGCCCTCCAAGGTATTCTCGAACAAACATAGTTATCATTTGTTTTTTATTAAGGAGGTTAACTATAACAAAGGACCTATCATCTTTCTACCCTTATCCCAGTTATGTGTTGACGGTACATCTAGTACTTCGGTTTCTTCTCTAACAACACAAAGGACTTCTTTGTAAAACGTTTTACGGTTACGATATAAAGACTTTTTGAAGCAGTGATGGCTCAGTGGCAATAGCTATGGACTGGTTCGATGGTTCGAATCCCGCCGCGGGCTTGAGCTTCACCGCAAGGTGGTAGGGCATTTTATGAATGCCCGCCTGGCTAGCAACCACCCTTAAGAAGAAAATTTGTTGCCAAGCACCTTACGGTGTGTTCCGGCAGCTGTCCCTGAGAGCCAATAAACTTGGTTACCACATCATCACTTACCATCAGATGTCATTGTGGTCAAAGGGTTACCAATAAGCAATACATAAAACAACACCACTATATCACCTGATCGTAACTGATGATGCGGACAAAGATGTTCTTCAGGCGAACTTCATGGTGGTTGGGTATTTAGCGAATGGCCGCCTGGCTAGCCACCATCCTCAAGCAGGAAATTTGTCGCTAAGCACCTAACGGTGTGTTCCGGCCGCTGTCCTTGAGAGCCAGTAATTCTAAGTTAGTCTCAACAACATCTTCGACCATATCATCACTTACGATCAGGTGAGATAGTGGTCAAAGGCTATCAGCTATAAATAAAACTTTTAAAAACCTAGAATTAATGGTTCTCATGGACAATCAAGTGGTCATTCGTAAGATGACCTACCTAATGACTGCTATCCTAAGAAAACAACAGAAAATACGGATTAACGTGCCCTCCGAATCACGGAAGCGCTTGTAGTAGCTTCTAGCAGTCACCCATCCAAACCATGAACGCAGCGGACGTTGCTTAACTTAATTGATCCTATAAGAACGACAAGTAAGCTTCACTACTAGCTTAAAATATATACGAGTATAAACAACTATATAGGCCAATCAAGGCGTACCCTAATGATAGTAAAGAGTACTATTGTGTATAAGAACATAAAACAATTAAAACCCGTAATTATAGCCAGATTTATAAATAAAAGTATTAGTTCTAACTCCACAACAACGAACAACCAAACAGCTTACGTAATTTCAGATTTATGCAGACCGCATTACAATTCAGCAGCTTGTTACCTTTATCATTACTCTAGAGACCAGACCATAAATTACGGTATTGTTCCGCTAGAGAGCAGGTAGATAACGTAATACCAACCAGTTCAATTTGCACAATAGAAAATATTCTAACTCCAGGCCAAGACAACTGCATTGCCGACGCCGAGGGGCTCGATCTCATAACAAACACAAATAAGATGACGTGATCCGCTTACTATCCTAGATTAGGAGAGGAGAAAATATTTCTAGCTTGGCTTATGTGGTTGAATAATAAAGTATTGTGGGTCGGAATCTTGCGGCGAAACACAATGTTATAGATATGTTTTGTAGCAATAGCTAAGCGGTTATAGCTCTGGACTGCCGTACCGCACGTCCATGGTTCGATTCTAACCGTCGGGTTGAGCTTCACCGCGTGTTGGACGAGTATTTTGGGGCTCGCCTGGTTAGCTACAATCTTCAAGTAGAAAATTTGTCGCCTTTCAGCAGATTCCGGCCGCAGTTTTTCATAGTAAAATTAAAGGCATATTCACATACATATATACACAACAACTGTATGTCTCAGGGTGATCAGTATGAAGTCGCAGTTTGTCACTTGTTACGAATTGAGCTGATGCATTTCGTCACATATTATAGTAAGAGAATACCACTTAATACAGGTGAGCCTCGTACGTGTTCCGTCACAATCACATAATATTATATATATATTAATATCAGTTCTTGGGGCTAGTAAATTGATTGTCTAGTTGCATATTATGTTCAATTATTGAAAACCTGCCAATGAAAACTATTTCAGTCTGAATTGCCTACGTTAATAGCTTATTCATCGCTTAATCAGAGGAAACAACGATAATAGTTCAATTTAGTAATAAATTATATATAATAATGACTTGCTAATCAACGGTTGCTCAAATGGTTCCTAGGATATTATAGTGTCACAATTGTTCGTGTATCAGCCTCAGGCTTTGTCCTGAGGCAATGACTGACGGAAAACGTACAGTCTAAACCACTACGCCTAGAATATTGACATTTGGAAGTTATTCTCCTGTCATTGTGTAGGGTTGGGTTGAAAAAGACTGACATAGAGTATCTGAAACGTGGTTCGATTGCTTTGACTCTTGGAATTTTATAATAAAAGAAAATACCAATAAATGGGACCGAATTCAACACTCAAATGAGTGAAATAACTTGTTGAAGTAGGTACCTTGATAGTTCAAAAGTTATCACAATATTGACTTATTACTTGGTAAAAAAAAAATATCTTTTTTAGTGCTACTTAATATGGGATCGATTGTCATTCACTGTCAATGACTATATCTTCAAGATAAGAAACCTTTCAGTTATGAAGTGTAACTCAAAAATTGCTTCACCGAATTTTATGAAATTTAAATGAGACCACAGAGCAAGCATCAGCATTCGGGTAAAAAAAATCACCAAAATCGGTTCACCCAGTCAAAAGTTCTGAGGTAAATACATAAAAAAATACATACAGATGAATTGAGTACCTCCTCCTTTTTTGATGTTGGTAAAAATACGCATTACGTGTGATTTTTTCAAAAATATTTATTTCAAAGTGACGTTCGGTTTGAACAGTTTTTTTTTGGTTAGTTCTAAACCACAGTTAAAGAACAAGTAGGTATATATTTACAGCAACGCCATAACGTTAAACTAGTCAACAATATTTATGTCTTAGTTGTAACAGGATGAGTCAAAATTCACTGTAGTTCCCAAGAGAGATGATGTTTATTTAAATGTTCTAAAAAAAATTTATTTTGGTCTTAGCTTAGCACGGGATAGAGCTTGTAATCATATTCAGAAATATATTCTCTTTCACCGGCAATGCGCGGAACCTAAGAAAACTAAGGGTTGACTCATGTGATTTTGCTTAAATACACAATAAACATAAAAAATATGTAAGCAGCTTTTGATATGCCTTATGCTCTAACGATTTTGACGCTAATTGCTACGGAGGAATGTGACATAAGCATTTTTTTTATGACGAACATGACCTAAAAACAGAACAGATGTCTACTTGATACGGTTCTTATTTAAAGTCACACAATGAGAGAGACTGAATTCATCATCGTTTTCAGATTCATCAAAAAATGGATTTTATCAAAATATTTCGAAATTGAAACATTTTTTCCTTTGACATCAGATTGATTTGACCACCCCTACTTTTCGCAAAGTACACCTACTAAATCACGATTTGCTGCACACAGCCGTATCTTATCTCTATGAAGAATTGTTAACATGCAGACGCGGACAGTGGGACGAAAATAATGTATTGCAGATACAGTGAAAGGTTACCCGTGCGGCAAACTGGAACATTTCTGGTTGGCGGCTAGTTTTGTACCTCTATTTGCAAGCTGGATTGTACGGGGAATGCCAGTTCTCTCCACACAGCCGAATATATTGAGCAATTGGCAAATAAAAGAAACTGTATTTGCCGAAAAGCGACGGGGTAAATCGTTTGTTTATTAAACACTGTTTTCAGTGAATATTGGTAATGGATCTAGAGTTAGATTAAACTTTGCTGTCTCTGTATCAAATGCTTCTTATAAGTACCACCTCCTTTATTAATCAATTATGTTTTTAAGCATTTCTACGTCAGAAAAACACTTCATGATATAATTTGAAATTTCATAAATGTTCATACGATTTTCGTGCGTATGAGTCGAGTAATGTGTCAGCTGGAACCTCCCGTGCTGAACAATGCCTCTTTTATTAAGGAGTATTTGCCATAATCCCCATTCTTGGCAGGCGGCTTGGGGATCGCAGTGTATGATAAGATAGTCCTATAGAAGGCGATGATACCTTTATTACCAGTATTTTTCCCTTAGTCACCTCGAATTACACCCACGGGAAGATATGGGAAGTGTAATTCTAACCCGGCACCCTTAGGGGTTTCAGTTCGTGCCTTCAATCATTTTGCTATGACGAAAACGTAATACCGATACTTTGAAAAAGAATAGTTTCATTATCAAATTTTTTTAAAATGAAACTAAGAATACTGCGAGATTATTAATATAAACATACATTTAAACAAACTAAATATACCAAATTTTTCATTTATAACGACAAATTGAATAATTAATCTTATGTGTTGTGTTTATATTCTTATATTTTCAATCCCATGTTACCCATCCGTCTGTTATTTCTACCTAAAGGGCTGGAATGGATCTCTTAAACCTTGATATTGCCGATAACCCAACAAATAATAACGAATCACTAACATGTCTATTCATCCATATTAATGGTATCTGTTTAAATTAAAGCTATGAACAAAATGCTCACAATATTTTTATATAAAATGGCTTGTGATAAAAGTAGAAGCGCTCGTAGCGGAGTTTGCTTAGCCGTTCTTAATCGATCAGCTAAGTTAAGCAATAACCGCCGCGGTCAGGGGTTGGATAGGTGACCGCTAGTGACATTTACTGAGCGCTTCCGTGCTTCGGAGGGCACGTTAAGCCATCGGTCCCGGTTGCTGTCTTCCTATGGCAGTCTTTACAGCATGGCGGTAGGGCATTTTGCGAATACTCGCCTGGCTAGCTACCACCCTCAAGTAGAAAATCTGACGGCAAGCACGTAACGGTGTGTTCCGGCAGCTGTGTTTGAGAGCCAGTAATTCTAGGCTAGCCTGAACAACATTTTCGACCACATCATCACTTACCATCAGGTAAGATAGTGATCAAAGGCTAGCCTATAAGCTATAAAAAAAAAGTACAATATATCAGTTAGTATGGTATTGCCCCACGGCAAAAAAACTGAACGTGGTAACTCATTACTAATTAATATTAGGTACTTATATATTTTAAAAACAGTCCATGTAAACAGAATTGTAGAAAAATGTTTGAAGCTTTAAATAAATCACTTAATCCTAGTCTACTCGTATTTGCAAATCAAAATTGTGGGATTAGAAGCAAAGAAACCTTTAATCTAGATAGCTTTCCCAGACGCTGGCAAAGAAACAAATCGTTGTTGGAAGAACTGTGGTGAAATTGATTTCGCCTGGCTCCAGGCGCTGCTGTGGCCTTCCATTAGCTACCACTATAGGAAAGTAGGTGCAATGCGTATCAAAAATATAGCACACCATTAAGTAGCCAACTGGGACGTAAAATTTACAGAAAAGTGTTTCCTTTACGAACATTTTACAGCTTAAAAGAATGAGGTTATTTTTACATATTTAATAGATATTTTTTTAACGGCAGTATGCCTTTATTAACAAAATACTACGATCTATATAAAACACTACAGCTACTACAATAAAAGCATTTGGACTCATAGGCAGTCCAAATGCTCTAGCCCACTACCAGTTGGCAGCGTAATAGATTAACATTTGACCGTACTAAAAATGGCTGTAAATGATATTTTTTTTATGTAAGGAAGTGATCTGACGAAAATTTCGTCTACCACATGGTAAGCGTCACGCTTGTCCATTACATTTGCAGTGTCACCATCCCCGTTCTGCATGACACTGCACTGCGTTCGTCACTAAAACATTACTTCTTAATTTTTTTTATACTCGTAAATTTGTAATGTAATCCACCGAGCAGGTGTTATTGTAAAAATAAAGAAAATTATAGTCATGTGCGGGATCCCGCTCTCGTAAATTTGTAATTTTGTAATTACTTCTTACCCACGTCTTGTTTACCCAGTAATTTCACTTGCTAGAGTGTTCTTCACGCCTAAGCACAGTATTGTTTGCACACAGTAGGCAGGATATCTGATATAGAGAGCGTCCGATTAATACGTTGCCGCTAATCATGTGTTTTTAGGAAAAAGTTGTGAACAATGCCTTCGTGTGTATTTAGACACTGTACTAATTATATAGGCACTGTAAGAGATAAGAAAATGTTTCATTTCACGTGAAAGTATTGCTATTATTATTGGAATAGAAAATATCGTCGTTTTGTTTTATCTTAGGCGACTGTTGTCACAATGAAATGGATGAGCGATATGTGTACATCGTTTTATGCGAAAGTAAAAGACATCGCAGCGTGATGGTGATCGGAACATCTCGTGATGGTGGTAACACAAATTGCTAAGCTATTTATCTCTTTCTAACAACAGATATGACGCATAATATTTGAATTTACTTTCATTGTCATTACAAACTGCATAACCATGCGCATACGTATGTAGATACGTAAATTCTAGTTAGTAGTACGGATATAACTACTCTATGTATTTCAACTCTCTGGTGGTATCCAAACAGACTCTTGAAATGAGTATGACACATCTGAACATGATTCGAGCTGAGCAAAAACTTTGAACAATCCGAATTTCGCAATATTGTTTCACACCGATTACACAACTGGTTGTAGGGTAGATGTGGGTAGGGTGAACACACATGCGTAAAGCGCACACAACGTTCATGAACTTTCTACAATAGAAGTTTCTGTCACATAAAATGTTAGACGACACATATTCAATAATTATGTTCCTATGTCGTTTATTTTGTCATAGAAAACATTATGAACTGACTCCACTTCTGTGGAATAAGGATACGAAGATGATTACCTAGCTTACGAAACTGCAATGTTTATAACTTTATCATGTTCATTGAGACATATATTTATAACTAACCTATTATATGCAAACTACTTTATTTATCGTTCGTTATTTTAAAAATATGAAGATGTATGAATGACTTCATATTATAGTTTAATAATATTTTTTAAAACACCTTTGCTCGTAAAAGGTCTCCTATTTCACCAATTTCAATATTCAATTTCAGTAACACATTACGTACGTGTGCGTTATTGTAATGTTAAACGCACGAGTTTCTTTTTAATAAAGTAAAACGCACGGTTTATCAAGATGGTTCGTCTAAAATAAACGGTACTTTTTTACAAAGAGTTTTTATGTCAGAAAAGTGGTCAACATTTTATGAATAAAATTTACTTCGGGAGATAATAATCACTTTACAACATTAAAAATGCCAACTAGCAACGTAATAATCAATTTTACATATAGCAATATAGCCTCATCTGATATTTTCAACTTATTGCACTTATATCATAATTTACTATTATATAGACACTATGTATGTCGAATATAAGGACACTATGATAAAAATTCATCACAACCAATGCGACTATATCAACTGACGTGCCAAATTAATTGCCAGGTGTTGTAAGATCGTGTAGTATTTTACCTCACCGACCGTCTATCTTGTCTCCGCAAACGAGCGTAATAAGATTTTTTTGTTACGCCAAAGTAATAAACAAACGAACACCCGATTGATCTTTTTGGTACAAATTGGATGTGGGAAAAGAAAACCTTTAGCTTTGTGTTCGTTTTCTTGTGATGCTATTAGTTGGGCATGAAATTGGGCGAAATTGTCTACCGCTAGATCTAAATTCAGACTGCGATGTCAGTGGCTTCGTTATGAAATACAAGTCTATTAGAGGCAGCTGCTTGTTTCAGATCTGATGTTTGTTTATTATTGCTGAATTCTAGTTTTTTACCGCAATCACATCTGATGATAAAATACGAGGTAGTCGAAGATAGTAACTAGGCTGAAATATAACTCCCAAAGACAGTTTCTAGACCACACCATTTGCCAAGCAGCTTAGCAAGGTGTTCGTTATGAAAAGCGCCCCAATTAACGAAGCAGACTGTGTTTAGCAGCAATACAGACTCAGAGGTTAAAAAATTATAATTATTTTGTGCAATAACAAAATATATAAAAAAATGTCCCAGTTAGATAATATTGTGATATTTTTTTTAAACCGGGTGCCAAACAAAACCGTTCAAAAATATTTCAGAATTTGAAAATTAGGGCTTCAAAGAAACATCCGTCCAAATAAAGTTATAAAAGCGGTAGAATGATTACCATTCGTACTAAGAAATTAAGTAATGCACTATAGAAAGTTTCGAAGGCTTACCTGTCTTACTAGTCACTAATCTCTTTGCTCTTCAAGTCCAAAAAAAAAATATATCCTACTTTAATCCTATTGTAAGAATGGCTAGTCAATAAAGGTAATCATCTGGTATAAAAATATGCAGAATTAAAAGTATTTAATCCTAGTCCTAGAATTTATGTTATAACTATAAAATATCTTCTTACACCAAAACCAAGTAATTCGGACACAACTGGCATGTTGTGTCTGGATGATGTGTTGTATTGTTAGTTATACTTATACATTGTGTCAGTTTAAGGGTACCAAACCGCAAATATTAGTATTTTTTGCGGATTCGTACTTTCTTTTACATCGTCTCGGATTTCACTATACCTTCTGTATACACATATGTTGAATTAATCTCCAGCTCAAAATTTGTATAACATGTATAATTATTATAAGAAACTGACTGTAATTTGTTTTGTGTATCTTAATAAATAAATTATCTAAAACCTTCATCCTTTTTATCGTATTCCGCATGCGTATACTATGGTTTGTTCAGGCCTGATTTCGGTCTATTCTCTGTTTATTCTGCCAAGGGATTCTAAACTCTATTCCCACTGTATTAGAATATTGGTAGTAATGAGCTAGTACTTGTTTGTCCCTCATCATATCGACAGTCAGCTTAACCGAGATTACAAGGTGCTGATTCTGTTTGTGAAATATTTGCCTCGTTTTAACAAGGTGTGTGATTTAACCCTTGTTACCCTTTGTTTGTTTTCCATTTGGAAGAAATGCGTGTTTTCTGTTATCCTTTGTCAAGTTAGTCTTTAGGATACGTACAATGATTTTAAGCTTTATAACTAAAATCAAAAAATAAGAGGTTCTTAATACAACGCCTACATTGAAATAATATATAAGTTCAATGAAAACTGGACTAGAACTGATTTTCTGCACTAAATGACTGTAGAAGTTGGTAATTGAATTGAACGATTTAAACAATATGTGCTCTTGTTTTGAAGCAACGATGGCCGAGCGGTAATAGCTATAGACTGCCGTGCCGCAGGTCGATGATTCGATTCCCACCACCGGCTTGAGCTTTACCGCATGTGTGAAGGGCATTTTGCGAATGCCTTCGCTAGCTACCACCCTCAATTAGAAAATCTGTCGCCTAGCATCTAACAGTTTGTTTCTACAGCAGACCTTTAGAGCAAATAAAATTAAAGGCACATAAGACTTAACAACTGTATGTCTCAGGGTGCATTTGTCAGTTGTGATAAAGTGCATCTGCTACAGACAGAGGTTAGTCCGCTTAACTCAGGTGGGTCTCGTGCTTATTCCGTAACAATATATAAAAAATGTGCTCAGTTTCGTGAGCATGGTCCAGTCCTGACTACCACAAGCTTTTTCACACATGTATGAGATTATTCAATACACTTGCTAGGATAGCGCAATAATATTGGTGATTACGTTTAGGCAGAAAGTTGACCGGGAATTTGACTTTGGGGCTGCGGTACATTGATAATAATGACATTTAATTGTCAAAAATACAATAATTTACATATATAATTGCTGAACACAGCTTCTCCTACTAAGGGGGGGCTTTCCATAATCCCCGCGCTTGGCAGGCGTCTTGCGGATCGCAGTGTTAGATAGCAGTTCTCTAGAAGTTGCTGCTGCCCACCTTCCGGTATTTTACCCTTGGCCGCTTCTCACTACACCCACGGGCAGAGATGGGGGGGTGACATTCTAGCCCGGTACCCCACGGGCATAACCAGAATATGTTAGGTACCAGTGGACAATCCGGCTGATACACTATTTAGCTAAGATACATCAATTATAACGGGATAATAGCTACAGTAATAGGTTAAATAAGATTTAAATTTCTTTGCTAAGTGGATGTACCTATATTCTTAAGAGAAATAAAAAAAATTAAACCATAAATCTATTGTTAACTTTTTTTCTGCACATATGTAGGTCCATTACTGCAATTTATATCAATGTCAAATAATAAACACGCAAGTAAAAGTCACAAAAAGGAAATTGAACCTAAATGTTGTGCCGTAATGGTCACTTTACTTGAGCAAGTGTATACTAATATAAATTAAAATTATATATAATGTTTTATATCGATTAAAAAAATACTACGAACTTTATACAACACTACAGCTACTACATTGAAAGTGTTTAGATAACCTACAAGTCATTGCATACTCACATGCATTTCAGCCCACATGCTGGCAGCATTGCCCCGTAGATCTGCAATGCTTATTCGTTGAGCCAAATAGGTGCCAGCAAATTTGATCACGCGTCGCATCAACTAAGCGTTCTGATAAGTTTTGGAAAGTACCATGTCCTTTCGGTGCCCACGGACTGAACGTAAAATATTATTTTTATAAATTTATGATTGATATTTAACATCTCTACGATAGTGTTGTCTTAGGTTTTCGCGATTATTACACATAGTAATTAAACAACTTTAAACGGTTTAAATCGCGTATATTTATCATTATTTTAACGTCGGGACAAAAATAATGATAAATATACGCGATTTAAACCGTTTAAAGTTGTTTAATCTCTACGATAGTTTTTGAACAAGCATTAAAACGTGACGCAAGAGTAACCTACTCAGTATCAACAAAAACCACTTTTATGAAATGGCTTTCAAATTGAAGGTAGCCAGAAACAACGACCGCAGACTGCTGCGGTAACCAAATTCATTTCACGATATTTATTACGTTTCGATAATCTGTTATTCCCGCACTGAATTTCAATGACGGCTATTGCCGCGAAAATATGTCAATATAATGTTAATAAATTATTATGATGGCCAATATTTTCGAGTCAGAGTTATTTAACAAAGAGAATATTTTAAAATGTAAGGTATGGTATAAAATCATTTAATTTCATTTTTTTCCGTATTTTAACCGTCTTTCAATAAAGAAGAGGTTACAGAGGAGAAAAAAATATAGTCATGTGTGGAATTCGAATCCGCGTTCATGCACCCCTATAGCCGTAGGTATCTTTAGACCGCTTGAGCTAACATAACTGTTACATAACATGTCATGGCTCCGCATCCATCTACCCCTATAGACGGGGCATGCTCTGACTGTTTGAGCTAACATGAATGTTACATAATATAGGGGTGGATGGACGCGAGTTCGAATCCCACACATGATTATATTTTATTCTTTCGTAAACTTGTAATTTTGCAATGAAATCCGCCCAGCAGGCGTGATTACTGGCAAAATTAAAACAGATTCAAAACTTATGTGTTTGAACTAGTTTTCTTGTTTGAAAAATATAACTTGTGGGGCAGCTCAACAATTTTTACATTAATTTTAAAATGTTGATTTCATTTAATGAATAAACATAACAAACTAAATAAGTATCATATCTCTGATCACTTTTAGTCAAATAATATCAATGAAGTTAAAGAACAGAACTGACTTACAGCTCTTAAAATGTGAAATAACTCGTAGAATACGGTAGATGCATCCTATACTTATAGTCAAATAATTAACGTAGGTATATTTTTCAGCAAAATGTACGATGAATTAAATGTTTAATATTTTTAAGTTTAATATTGCTTTCGTGTAAGTGAAATTGTCTGCATGAGACTAAATTCCTTAATATCCAGAATGACTCAGAACTCACAAAATTCCAAGATTTAGTAGTAAGATGACAGAGGAAAATATGTCCAGCAAAGCATTATAGGCAACGTCGACCTATTTATTAAAGTGCTTCTGCTAGTGGCATACGACCATTCTTTGAGCATTTATTCATCGACTGGTAGCGTAAACCGAAGCTAAAACTTATGCAATGCCCTAATGATTTATTAAAGATACATATTATACCGACGTAACATGAGTGTGATAAGGGAAGATAATAATCATAAGACGGTTCGTGACTTCGTAAATATTTGTTAAAAATTCTTTGCTGCGTTATGACATTCGACGATACATTTTAAATAATGATAGGGGGGGAATATTTTACACTGATATCATATTTTCGTGCTTTATCTTCCCGCAATTTTATTGCAAACGACAAAAAGTATGGCGTTTTTCCCCATTTTTTTGATTATGTTTACGGTTATTTATCTATGGCTTTTGCAACTACTGTGAATACCCTCTATTGTTTAATCAGTACTGATGACTTTTAAATAAATTAAAGACTTTATTTTACCTTTTGCAATATTACAAATAAATCGATTATTTTAGGAAATAATATGCATATATTTTATAAACGGTTTGAATGACAGTTGCATGTGGGCTCTTTTTGAAGCTTGGCAACACCTTACAGCCAGTAAATTGCAGCCGACACATAATATAAAATTTTATATTATTATTTTAAATGACAAACCAAAATAAAATAGACAAAATGATTATATAGGCAGGGACGATAGCGTAACCTTATGGAGGCCACGGTATTATCCCACCTACTAAAATATATCATAGTTATATTGTTAATATAACATAGATTTTACATTAAATAACAATACATTATTTTTTTCAAAGATTTGCAAGGTTCTTATTTTGTACGTAAATTTAAATTAATATTGTGACTTAACTAAGTCACCACATTCAAATAATACAAATTCCGCAAACGTATCAATACAATCATAAGTAGAACCGTAACAAGCAAAGCGACTTAACACAAAAGAGGAACGTAAGATAACACGGAAACGCGAAATGTGACTCGTGATAAAAATGTAATTTCCCCGAGTAGCGAAAACACCGGTCTTTATACGAAAATATTTCGCCTCGGGGCAGCTTCCCCATTGTGAGACTGTCACGGAATCCAACAATCGTCTAAGGGCACATTCAAATGATAATCTCAGCATACGCTTTGAGAATTATTCCTGTGGTAACACCGATGCCGGGCTTGTCACATTAGCTTGATTTAAACGCGTTACCTGACTGTAGCCAGCTATGTGTGCACTCACCCTTATGTTTTAGCGATATATTATTGTTGTGCTTCCGCAGTCTAGATTGTAATTTAGTTTAATGTTTGGTGAAGATCATCAACGGTTTTAGACATCGTTTATTATGACGCGTTTGTAACTGATGGGATAAGTCTTGTATAGGTTACCGTGTAGTTATATTGTCTAAATTTAATTGTGAATATGTTGCGGCATGTTCTACGAGCCTTTTCCTGACGATGCTAACTTATTATAAGTTGGCATCGTCAGGACCACTCCACCCTAGTTATGAATGAAATTCTATTGTCATCATTATAGCCGATACCAATGGGTTACGAGAAAACATGTTCCACTGACATGTACTTATATTTCACAGGCCCAACTTTTTTCTGTTTATATATAGGCTACATCATAGCCTTTTTAAACCCAGACTGTGGTTTAACTCAACACACACTTCGTGACATAAAAAAATATTTTTTCCACGCGACACGAAGCAGCTTCAAAGCATCAGAGATACACGGGAGCAAGTGCGGATCCCCCATTAAGGGTCTATGGGCATGTCATTAAATAAACATCTCTGGCGGGTTCCCGCTAGTTATTAGCGCAGCCTCTCCCCAACCACTCGAAGCTCGGTGATACGGCACGCAGACGGTGCGGGGTAAAATCAATTTCATTTTTCGACACGTGCATTAATGTAATGGCTATTGAAACCGCAATTTTCTTACTGGTTGAGAACGCTACAAAAGTAAATGGAATTTGCATAATTTATACCCAACAAATTTTCCTATTAGATTATTTTTACGAATAAGTAAACAGTATAAAGCCGAGCTTATTGAATCTTCGTTTATCATAAGACGTCGTAAAATTTAATACTGAGTTTTACAGAAAACTGTGGACAATGTATAAGCGTGCACTTTTCGTCTCGTTGATTCACAAGGAGATTTCTGTAATCCATTCTGTCCTAGTTTCGTTCAAAGTCCACTCCTTTCGTGTCATTACAGGAAACGAAGTCATATATACATGAACAAATGTAGTTTTCCCGAACATAGAACATGTTAGGACTTTTGTAAATGTAAATAAGGTCGAAGTCTGAATAAAATATCCATTCGATATATTGGTTTTCTCAGTTGGAGTACTCCTAACATGTTTTACTGCGATTGATTCCGTCCGCAAGACGGACGCTGGACCGGAGCGAGACTATCCTGTACTTATCTAATTTTATTGTCACTCGTCGACGTCCAACCCTCTGCTACCGAGATCGTTCCGAAGCTAGAGAATTCTTTCTTCCCCATCGGACAGTTTTATCTTAGGGACATCTTTATTCTCAAGCAGTTAAACTCAATTCAACGGTGGTCGTAAGATAAACGGGCTGTCTGGCTCAAAGCTTAACCGAGATATAAAAATTCGACGTCTTACGAAATTTCGGTCACGCTATCGCCTGAAAAAATCTTAAGGAGTACGCGCTAAGTTTTATTTTCTTAGATCTAGCAGATGCTACTAGAAGTTTGATGCTAACTTTTATTTTTTGAGATGTTAAAGTAACGTGTGAGGACATAAACTTTTGGATCTCTCATCTAATAAATTCTTGTTCATTCTGAAGATTTAAAATTTTATTAGGTTATAAACCTTGTCTGCAAAATAATATTCTTGATCATGACAAGCATAACATATTTGACGTAAACTCAATGCTTCTCTGTCATTTGACACAAGAATACAATCTAATCAGTGTGCGCCAAACAAAAAATGCTGGTAATACTTGGGAATATGTTATTGGAGCAAGAGCTAGGTGTCAGGATAAGTAAAATCAATTGTGGTTCTTTCTTATATTTTTAATCAATATATGAATAGTTACTAACGGGACTTAATCGCGCCTGCTGCGTTAATTGTAAATAAAATTTTGAAGCAATGTTAGCTGAGCGGTGATGCTATGGACTGCCATGTCCATGGTTCGATCCCCACCACTGCCTTGATCTTCACCGCACGTCGCACGGTGGAAGGGCATTTTTGGAATGGCTAGCTACTACCCTCAAGTAGGAAATATGTCGCCCAGCACCAAAGCGTGTGTTACGGTATAGAGAGCCATTAAAATTAAAAGCAGGCACATAAAACTTAACAACTGTATCAAACTGTAATTCACCAGTTCGTCACTTGTGACAAAATGCATTTGTTACTGGCAGAGATTATATCTTAACATCAGGTGGGCCCTATTACTTCCACTATACAAACAATTAAAAAAAAATGTCACGTAAATACTTATAATTATGAGTTAAAGTCGCGAAAGTCTTGAAGGTGCAACATTATCAGACTGGGTAAATACTTGGCCGCAGCAGAAAGGTCACCACTTAAGGAAAGAAAGTAGTTGAACGCAATATGTGTTATAGGTTACAATACCAAAAATTGTGTTAACTGCACATTGTGTACATGTCAATGAAAGTTGTCGTGTAAGAATTTCACAAAAATTATTACTTATTACATTTACAAATTATTGGAGCACAAAATTGCACGCGATAGTGCTTGTAAACATAATTTTTTAGAGATATAGAAGGGTACCGACGGGTACGAGAGTTAAGTGTTTGAAAAAGAACTTTTTTCGATAAGATGATGTCTGGTATTCTGGTTGATGGCCGCTCACCATCCCTTATAAAGTTATGACAGTTAAAGTAATACAATTGGAGCACAAGGTTTCGTCTCAAAAGAGCGTGTCCAGGTGGCCGAGTGGATTAGGCATCCGGCGAGAAATCGGAGGAAGCAGCCCGGGATATTAAAAAAATGTGATCATATAATTTGTAAATGTAATTTCCGCTCAGCATGTGATAATGCTTGTAATCATATTTAGAAATTAAAACATATTATTTTCCTAAAGAAAAAAGGTGAAATATCAAAAATTTTATCAGAAGCATCAGCCGTTATTTACATATATGGAAAACATCTCGTTGTCAATAACCGCAGGTGGATAGTTTAGTGATTGAAAGTATCAACACATTCGATTTGTTAGAGTAGTTAAAGTTAAAAAAAATACAAAAGGTAATAGGCTAGGTATCGCGCATCCCAGCTCTCAGTCTATAGAGGCGCTTGTTTCCTTCTGTTTTGCGAGTGGTTTCAACTCTTCGGCGCATTAGCTATGATAATTGGGACATTTGCTTTGCGAATGGGACGACATCGGGTAATAATAATGTGGCAAAGCGGGCGGTTAACAGCGTACGTGATGTGTTCACAGTGTAATTTAGTATTTGTTATAATGTATACAACTGAGATTGTGGCAGTTCTCAATTTGAAGCGCTGGTAGTGAAACTTGCTTAGTTCTATTAAACCGATAAACTATGTTAAAGCCGCGTTACGATCTGAGTATGACAAAGCTTATTAGAGTATACTCGACTCGAATGCTGACTGATTTTACTCGTATCCTATAAATCGTGAATTGGAGTACACTCTGATGGTATGCGCGGAGCATGCTTTATTGCAATAAATAAAATTTTAAATAGCTAATTAAAAAAAAAAATTATACAACGTAAGTTTAACTTTAAATGTCGCTCCATTTCTATACGATGGCTAAGTAGGAAAGGACAAATTACAGTCATATGTCATATTGGCTTAGCGGTCAGAGCATACCCCGGCTATAAGGGTGGGTGGCGTGTATTCGAATCCCGCACATGTAAATATTTTTTCCACTTGGAGTAGTTTTGTTATAATATGTTACCTGCGAAGAACGCGTCATTGCAAAAAAAGACGTTTAACATTTTCAGACTAGATAGATTACTTCAAATTTTAGAAAAAAAATTGATATAATATGTATGTTTTAAACATATATAATAATTAAATTACAGGCACATGAGACTTAACAAATATGTCTCAAAGTGACGGGCGCAGTGCAATTCATGACATGTGATGATATGCATCTGTTATAGGCAGAGGTTAGTCCGCTTAACATCAGGTGGGCGTTGAGCTTGTTCCGTCACAATTACATTAAAAAAATGTCCATTTTAAGGTTAAAAATAAAATGTTGGACTGTCCTTTACCCAAATTACTTCCATTCCATAACCCAACCTTTTGTTTTTATTACGTTCCGTGAAATATTACAAACCCGCAATAGAACAACAAGCAGCCTAGAAACCTGACCAGTGCAAGAGCACTAGAGCTTCTCAGGCGTCATCAGTCACCCGGAGTGGCTTCACTTCATCGCGCTGACAAAGAGATGGTGCAATTCATTTTGCACTGCGTTGAGAATGTGGAATTCATTTTGCGTTCTTTTGACGAGATAAGATATACAGATGCTGCAATCTCTATAAGCATTGTTGATGTATATGTACGCGATGTTGGTTGTGTTTTTAATCAACAATCGTTAAAAACTACTTTTATTAAAATAACAGATTGAAGCGTTACATTACCATTAAATAATACCAAATAGTTAACGTAACAAGTACATAAAAATAAATGTATGACAGTTTTACCTAGAATTCCTTCTAAGGCAACATGACGTAAAAAAGTGCCACAGCCCAGCCGGAACGATTTTCTAAACGTTTTGATTCCACACGTAACTACTTCAGGTTTTAACTCTCTTAGCACATTATTAAGTCATAAGTTTTTTTTGGTAATCATAATTTCAAGAAAAATATTTATCCGGTTTTTGCTTGATATAATAGATAGCTATTCAAAACTCTATCTTATAAATTGTGATAAATAGATGTAAAAGAAAAATTGTACATGCATGCCTTTTCCAGAAAATGCTAATGACATTTTTTTCAATAGTAATTATATAAGTCTGTATATAATTATTATTGAAAAAATTATTATATACAGACTGTAATAAACAGCCACACAAATGCATTACTCCCACGAAATCGCCCAAGCCAAACCAATATAGGTACAGCTTAAATTTACGTTCTTGTAAGTTTTAACTATCAATAAAACCAGAAATAAATGTGCGATCCTAAAATTCCAAGCAATGTCTACTAAAACAAATATAAAAGGTATATTTGCCAGGATATAATAAATATTTAATTATAGTAATAAAAGTCCATAAATGCCATGCAAAAACTTGAAAATACGATGCTAGAACCAAAACAATGCGTTGCCAAACAGTTGCAGTTCTAAATAGAAGCTTACTTCAGATATACATCTCTTTCTCGTTTTGCTTGACAATGCACTGCGCCAGTCACTAAAATAGAATACTATATTGTGCCCCATGTATTACGAATTTATATTTTAAAACAATATTGTGCACGACCCTCTTTAAATCTATCTTCATAATTTTCATACTTTTCAGCTTAGTAATCGAATCGGTATAAGAACAATAATAGTTTCAGTGACTAATACAGCTTACAAGATTGATTGTGTCGTTGGCTCACTATAACAGTCACTACACAATAATTATTAAGTCATCCAAGTTTAGAGATATAAATACTTTATCCAGAAAATTGTGTTACTTCAAATTCGCTACATCTAAATTATTAATATATTTATAAAATAATTTAGAGGTAAATGCTGCCGAACAAAGTATGATCCAGTAAAGAGATATTGGTCTGCCAATATGAACCATCGTTGTAAAGGTAAGTCATGGTCTTATTTTGACGAAAGGATATAACGAAACAATCGTTATTATTATAACCGACATAAGTGGAGTTCTAATTTTTCCTTTCGTTGCATATACATTATTAACGCAGAAAGCGTAATTAAAAAATTACAATGTTAGAGTTAAAAACTACAGCCAATAGGTTCGCTTTCTCCCTTAACGATCCGTCGCCATTTTTGGTTATGAATTCAAATCCTTGACAGAATTGACAAACGAGGCGGGGAAGGGATAGTGGCGTATAAATTCATAAAGCAAAAATGCAGTGAAGGCAGCATCCCCTTGTCTGTAGTGGCAGCCACTCGGTTTGACTGATGACCTATGCCCAGTAGAGGAAACGGCGCAATCGCTCTTTCGAAAGTGGAAACTGCACTTTTGAGCTACCGAGTGAGCGTTTTTAATTTGAGTCAAAGTGTCTTGTTACATCCGTCTTCTTTTTCCTAGTTGATTGAAGAGGCATTGCGTTGGTATGAATTTACTAAGGAAAAGTACACATATTTCAATATAATAACAAATAGTGATGGCAAATGTATAGAGTAGTTAGCTATATAATATATTTAGACAACTTAGGAAAGAAAGGTAGTGCTTCTCGTGATAAACTTGTCCGTCTGTTCACAATCAGCAATTATTAACATTATGAAAGCTGTTTTTTTAAAAAATAAGTCTTTCATCACTTGGAAGTTTTGACATGAAGACTTATTATGCCTGGAATATGTTTTAAATTAGGACTAATTATGTGTGTTATTTTTTGTTGGGAGGAGTACCTCTATACTTCCAAGTTGGTCTCATTTAAATTTCATCAACTTTGATTATATAGATTTTGAGTATTTCTCAACTAACTAAAAAGTATTTGCAAATATGCCTATATCTGGAGGATATAATAATATCAATAACATTTGCCGATTTTTAGTAGTATCGTTATTGACACAATTAATCGATTCTGTAAGGAGTATGCATCACTGATATGTGTAAAGAAATTATATATATATATATATACTGAAAATTTTAAGCAATACGGGCTGCCACCGTCTCGTGTTGCTTTATGACTGAAAAGTAAGAAAATGTAACTGGTGTACATCCACAAGAGATTCAGCTCAAGACTGTTTGAATTAGCCTGATACCACAAATTATTTTAAGCCAGTAGCACCGATTTTTATAATTATTTTGTTTTAAATACGATATTTTTTATGATACAAAAACACGATTTTTGTCAGACATGATAGTGACGTTTTTCCGAACTATCTATAAAAGTATGAAGTAACATGAACACAATCGGTTATTTAGTTCCTATATGCTACCCAACTTAGCATTCAATGCAAAAATCCCTGCAAAGGTGGCGGAGCATGTAACAGTCAACTTTTATAGCACCATTATACATTATAGCACTTGCTGTGCGAATATTACGTACTGTGGAGCTTAACGATTATTAGCCTAGCAAAATTGTTCCTTAATATTTAGCTGGAGTTAAATTTCTATGAGTTCAGCTGCTATAACCCTGTTTTCTATATAGTCATGATCTTTACGTAACAATTGTAAGTGAAGTAACTTGAAGATTTAGATATATTTTAGGAATCGGCCTCTTCTTCACGTTTCATCCCAAATACACTTTTAATCTGTAGTCAAACTTTCTACAGGGTTATTGGAAAAATGCTAACAACCTCTTATACATTTGCCTTCTACACTGAGAAAAACGACTTTGGAGCTTAAATCTAATTTGACCTTTTACCGTTGAATTGTAACTACGCAAGGTGAATTCACAAGTCTTAAGATGATTTTCACCAATCAATAAATATGTAACATTACAAAATTACAAATATACGATAGGAAAAATTTAAGTCATGTGCGGGATTCGAACCCGCGTCCATCCGCCCCTTTAGCCGGGGCATGCTCTAACCAATTGAGCTAACATGACATGACGTCATAACTCGAATTTTTCCTACCGTTCATTAACCATCGTATAGGGATGGAGCGACATCTATAGTACCACTTACGTTGTACTACAAACAAGACCAATTTTGCAATTGGTTTTATACTTGTAAATGATGACGCAACCTTAATATTTTTATATTGTTATGATTGCAATAACGCCTGCTATGCGGATTACATTACAAAATTACAAATATACGATAGGAAAATTTTTTTTTTTTTCGTTCCTATAGTAATTTCTTCCTATAGTAATTTCTTCCTATAGTAGTTCCTATCGTATATTTGTAATTTTGTAATGTAATCCGCATAGCAGGCGTTATTGCAATCATAACAATATAAAAATATTAAGGTTGCGTCATCATTTACAAGTATAAAACCAATTGCAAAATTGGTCTTGTTTGTAGTACAACGTAAGTGGTACTATAGATGTCGCTCCATCCCTATACGATGGTTAATGAACGGTAGGAAAAATTCGAGTTATGACGTCATGTCATGTTAGCTCAATTGGTTAGAGCATGCCCCGGCTAAAGGGGCGGATGGACGCGGGTTCGAATCCCGCACATGACTTAAATTTTTCCTATCGTATATTTGTAATTTTGTAATGTAATCCGCATAGCAGGCGTTATTGCAATCATAACAATATAAAAATATGTAACATGTTTATAATAAACAAAACCGTCAAAAAACACCTTCCGTAAATTATTTTCAGAATTGAACTTGTTATACGATAATAATTGCAGTATTGACCATAAAATATACCTTAGGGGATAGTGGTACAAGTTGATCCCTTGGGGTATGATGATCCTTCTCTGTTATGACAAAACAACTAAAGCCATCTACCTGATTTTTAGGTAAAGTGTAGCCCCAGCATTACCCAGCCGCTAGTTAAAGTGTCATGGCGGCACGAGCAAAGTGAGATGTGTTGTGATTAAAAATAAAAATTGTGTACTGTTGATCTAAGGTAAGTCTGACTTTGAGACCATGCAACATTTTTCGTATGTGGTTATATGGAAGAATTGTTACATTTGCGGCTTCAGAAAATACTTAATTTTGTTGTAGAAATGGTTTGGTAGCCAAAAAAACTTACGAGGTTACTTTATTGACCTCAATGTGCTAAAACCTGGTACGGGGCATGATGATCCATCTGTTTGCGGTCAAGATGATCCGTGCGGATCATCTTGCCTCATGCATATAAGTATATAGCTTTGTTAACTTGTTCACAGAAAAATGCCGGGTAATTGTAAAAGGAAAACCAAACGTGGAGCTTGGGATGAAAGCTCAATGATTAATGCTTTATTTAGATGCAGTAAAAGCGGTTGTGCTATATAGAACGGCGAGTCAAGAATTTTCTGTCCACGTAATGTCTCTGAAAAGACGTGCAAAAAGTAAAAATAAAGAGGCTGTAGGTAGAGTGAAATATTTGGGCGGCATAAGACCGTGAAGAGTTCACTTTCACGCAAGAACGTGAACTTGTTAGACATATAAAACATATGGAAACAATTTAAGCAAAGTTATTTGTCGATGTTTGGAAAATATTTCTACTTAAGATGTTGATTGTGCCTATCCTCAATTTTTTATTGATCTCATTCTGCTTAAAAGTTTGTTAAATAAGAATAAGAAGTAATAGATGGGTTATAATATTTGATAATTGAGTTCATAAGAATAATGTTGAACTTAAATTTAAGCTTTAATTTATTGATTTGTACGCAAATGGCTGTTTTGTGTTAAATGATTGTACCTGATTCAATAAAGACCTAGTTTTTAAACCAAGATGTTTATTTTTATTTTTATTTCTTTATTGAATATTTATACTAAATATGATACATATTAATTAAATGGTACTAATAGGGGCAAGATGATCCCAGTGGATCATCTTGCCCATACCTAGGAATCATCTTGGCCACCCCGATGTACAAGATGATCCTTTAGTACCTTTTTAAAAAATGATACATAATTCAATAAAAATATATCAATTTCAAAAATACTAATTTGCTATTACTTTGAAGGATATACTAATTATTAGATAGCGCAATAATATCAAAGTTATTTAAAATATTTTTAGACTTATAATCAATCTCCCTTAAAGGGATCATCATGTACCACTTTCCCCTACTTTTACGGCGGTTTATATACGGTGATTATCACTATATAACGTACGACTTAATGAGCCTCATCGAAAAGTCAATATTTAAGAAAGACCACAAAATACACCTTAAGTGAAGACGAAAAGAAACATTCACCTTTTTTTTTTTTTTTTTTGAGGGGGGAAATGCCTTCGCACTGCCCCTCCACCGCGGGGGCGGTGGTAGGGGATGTGTGGGGCTTGAACCCACTAAAACCCCCCCGTGAGCAGTCCTCCGCCAAGGTGGGGCAAGATAGGGTCGCGTTAGCAGTCACCATCTTGCCCCGGCGGTAGGCCCAAACTCTGTCGGGCCTCTGCGCCTGTGGAGGGGCGACCTTACTCACGAAGGTCACCCCCCAAACGTGTGGGGCCGTGCAAGCTGGTGGAGAATCCCCCGACTCTCCACCAGTGACCCCACTACGGAGATGGGAGGAGGCGGGCAAACTGCCGCCTCCTCGCCCCCGTTCGTCTGCGCCGGAGCGGGGCAGCATGGGCATCGCCCTCCCTGACCCGCTCCGCGGCCTCCTTCTGCGCCATTACCGCTTCGCAGAAGGAGACCACCGCCTGCCACGATCTCTCTCCTCCGAGCATGGCGTTTACAACGCTCGGAAGAGAGAGATCCCCTCCTATAAGAAACATTCACCTTCACTAACCTCGTTTAACGCCTTCTAGTTGGAAGGCGTTTTTGTACGTATTTACGTTTGGTCGGTTTTTTGCCTTCATACCAAATAAATTGGCCGTCATTAGGGCGCTTTTGACTTTAGATTTTTTTCAGTCCATTTTAAGCTAACATTTACAAATAAACATTTTAAGCACGAAGACCACTTAATGTTGATTGTCTCTTGTGCCTGTAATTTATTATTTCATATTTATTCATAGCTCGTATTAGTCATTGCCTTTTACTACGAGACTCAAAACCTAAAACAATAAGTTTTTCTAGTACTGTCTGACAATTTTGAGTTCTGTGTCTCGTAGTACAATACCTACTCCGAGCTTAGAGCACCGGTTGCGACAACACTGGACCGCGCCGAGCAAGGTAACATTTTTTGTCTGAGTTTATGTTATTTGACGGAATAAGCACGAGGACTACCCGATGTTAAAAGTCTCGTGTGCCTGTAATTTAATATTTCAAATTTATTTACTTAGCCCGATGTAAACATTCAAGACGCTATTCCAAAGGAGCGCGGCGCAGTTCAGTGTTACCGCGGCGGGCGTTCTTATAGATAACTTCCCGCGGGACTTGAACCCTCAACATCTGACTGCCACCCTGGTGCATTTCCAATTATGCTATGACAGCGTGTGCTGGACAGTCGATTTTGTTTCCTTCCGTTTCAGTCCATGCATGTCTTTTTGACGTAAGCGACTTCTACTTATGTAAATAACACGAGACTATTTATCTAGGTTAATATACGATGAACACATAACACCGAATCGATGGAGCCATTTTTTAATTGACATATTATTTTAAATAGCATTGACGTATTACTATGTAGATGCTTGCTAAGCGAAAACATAGAAATTATTATGTATGGAAAACATAACTTCAAGCGCGACTTATATAAACGATAAAAACAATATGTATATATAATATACATAAACATAAAATAATATATAAACATGAAGACGGTTAATTGCTTTGTAACGTAAACATGTTAATAATTAAACATGAACAACCCACTTTCCTTGCGTCTAGAAACTTAAAACTACACCACACGACAAACAAACTCTCCGCAAGAAGTAAAACTTGGTGTACATTTCGTAGGAAGCGCCATCCACGTCGATGCAAATGTTGTGAAGACTTATTAAGAAGTTCTCACAGTATGTAATCATTCCTGTCAACTTTGGATGCAAACTTGGAAGGCCTCGAGGTGAGCATATAATGTTTACACTGAGGACTTCAACGTCTTGAATTATAACAAGAAAGTTGTAGTTTCTGTGGCAGTGTGAGGCACTTACGATTTTTTGGTTCTAGGTATATGCTAGTGTTGTTCAGTGCTTTTGCCCGAACTGGTACTTTAATTTTATTCCGTCATGAGATATTATTTTCGTTGAGAAAACTCAGCTCTGCTTATTGTATGTTAATGCTTTACAGTAGTTTTGCTCTTAAACATATTAATTATATTATTTAAAAAAATAAGCTGACTTCTAACACTGTGAAATATGAAATAAATGCCTACTCGTTGTAATCGACCCTATGCTCATTCAAGCACTCTGGGCTCACATTTTTCTAAGTCATCATCTATATCATTACTTCTTTATCTACATATCTATACTAATATTATAAACAGTGTATATTGTTTCTTTGTATTCTTGAATGTAAAGAACAAACTTAAAAACTACAGGACCGATTTAAAATTTTCTTTGACCAATAAAATCTCACACTGAACATAGGTTGAACATAGCCTATAGAATATTTAAAGACTTTGGTCTCCGTTTGAAAACTTTGATAATGTAACCCAAAGTGTGAAAACAATAAAACGAAAAGATATAAACAACCAATATAAATATCATAAAAAAATCACTTACTGCACAAAAATTGCCTTTGTAGATAGACAGAGTTTATTGCGAAGAATTGGAATAATTAATTTGTATTCTCTTTATACTTTTGAGTGTACTATGAGTACATCGACAAACTAAAATTCGTTACAGAATTTTTAATCATAATATTAGGCCAAATTTTCAAATAAACTCACGTTTAAACTTAAATACTCTTAAGTCATCAACAAAACATCACTAGAGCAACTCCGCTCGTAACGTACTTGTAGGTACTTGTGCCGCAACATCGTAATAATTTGATCAGGCGCCCGCCACGCGAACTTTATGTCTATTGAAAAGTTTCAGTGCATTGAAATATGTTGTTACGTCGGCAGAGTGACACATGACACTGTAGACAGAGACAGACATGTAAGTTTGTACTCGTATATAGCTTGCTCATAAAATCTGTTTGATTTGGAATTTAGTTAGTGAAACCGCTGAAAAGTAGCTAGCTACCATCAAGTAGAAAATCTGTCGCCAAGCACCTAACGGTATGTTTAGGCAGGTGTCCTTAACAGCCGGTAATTCTAGGATAGCCTGAATAACACCTTCGACCACATCATCACTATCCACATGTGAGATAGTGTTTAAAGGCTAACCTATCAGGCATAAAGAAAAACATCGACAAACCTAAACTCGTTACAGATTTTTTGAATTACAACATTAGACTTAATTTTATAAACTCATGTTTAAAATTAAGTATTTTTAAGTCATCAACGAAACATCACTAGAGCAACTCCGTACCGTACATGTAGGTACTTGTGCCGCAACATCGTAATAATTTGATCAGGCGCCCGCCACGCGAACTTTATGCCTATTGAAAAGTTTCACTGCACTGAAATATGTTGTTACATCGGCTGAGTGACACATGTCACTGTAGATAGAGATACGTACGTTTGCATACCTTGCTCACAAAGTCCGTTTATGTCGTAAATCCATCAATTTTAAACGAATATTTGATAAAAATCCCTTATTTTATCCGAAATGACAGGTATTTTATGATCTCAGGGCATGAAAATTTACTTTATGGTCAAAGACGGTGCATACTTATTTGAGAGGGTATCTGTTCATTTTTAATATATATTTTATGGGTCTGTGTGATTTATAATGCTGAGTTGCCTAAAGTAAATCTATTATCATTAAATAATAATTTACGAACAGCAAAAGATTAGAGCAACTTGCCAGTAGTACAATATATAATTCATTATAATTAAATATTAACACCATTGCAATATTGACCTTATTCCTGCGTCGCAATTTCACTACCACACATCTCGACACCGTCAAAAGACCCACCCCCACATCCAATAAGTATGGACATCACACAGTGTTCGCTTTTGTCGTTCCTTTGTTCCGCGTACTTGTGGGATGTGGAACGACCTTCCTCTAGAGGTCTTTCCGCGAAGCTACGACATGGATCTTTTCAAAAGGGGCATCTACAGATTCCTCTCTGGGCAGGCAACGCATCGGGAGCGCAGCTAGTGTTGCAGATGTCCATAGGCAGTGGTTACCGTTTACCATAGGCGGGCCATCAGCTTGTTTTTCGCAGTTAATAAAAAAAAAACTGCATATAACCTCGGAAATGTATTCTCCGGCCTGCCGGATTTACCCTGTGTGTCCCAACCGGCCTGCCGGTGAGCGGTCATAGTCGTGATTACATATTCACCATAAAATCTGGGTAAGTTCGATTTTCATAATTCAAACGGTTTTAGTGAGGATGGATCCTTGGCTCTACGAGAAAAAATCCACAATATTCTGATATAACAGAAAGTATGTTTAAAATTGATATGAAATCTGAAACCAGCTCAAATTACATTTTGGCGCCAAAATATTTATTATATTTATGTCATTTAAAAATAATCTCGTCACTACTTCTAAAGTAATTAACCTAGAAAGCTGTAATTTTGCATTTGTATAGGCAACAAGTCAATAACGATGTTAAAAGAAATTAAAAGGATAAGGATTGATAACTTTTTTTTTTATATATTTTTTTATTTGACCCCCGTTTTTGTTCCGGCCGGAATTCCGGTGGTCTAAAAAAAAGGTTTAGTGTGAAGCTTGTATTTATCCGATCGTTATTATTCAAACGTTGTTAGTAAGCTACTATCATTGGCTATACAACAAAAAAAACCGCATTACTCTATGGTAACGAGAAGTTACTCAAATCATGAAATGAAAAAAAATAACTTTCACTCGATGCATTTTGCCGCGCAAACACTCACCGATCGAAATTTACGTAATAAATAATCTCGTAACTACTTTTAAACCTATAAACCTAAACATCTGAAATAATTCAGGTGTATAGATTACATCTAAATAATCATATCAAAAGAAAAACCAAATTTGTAGGTGATATAATTTTTGAGAAAAAAAATAAAATGCGCTTATTTACAGTTTTCCCGCCAAAATTCTTTAAAAAAAATCGCGTTGTTTTAATCTCGTTACTACTTATTAAATATTTATCCTTACAATGTGGTATTATTCATGGGTAAAGAACCATAATAAATACACACATTAAAAAAAAAAACAAAGTTGTAGGTGGAATAGTTTCGGAAAAAAAAAATTAAAAAAATATATAAAAAATGCCGTTTCCCGCCATTTTCGTCGTCTGTTCAAACCCATTTTCCTGTAAAATTTTCCATGAAAAGGTCTATTTTCATTTCTTTTCCCGTAAAGAGAATATGATGAGGATTGCATTGGTACCAAGAAGTTTATATGTTGATTGGAGACTGCCACAAATAAACTCGATTAAAAAACAAAATACCTCAAAATCTGGAAAAATATATTTTTATTCGCTGTTTGATCCACTCAAACTAAATGTATGAAAATGTTATTTTTTGTATGGTATAGGTAATATATTGGGGTATGGGGATGTTAGGGTGACATGTTTAGGTAATGGAAAACTACTTAGTACTACAAAAAAACGTTACGGGGCGTCGCGGGATAAAAAAACGTGAGCAGTTTGGACGATTTCGTCATAGGAGGTGGACAGATTGGACGCACGAGGGGCAATATGTCAGGAGCGTTCCGAAAATACTACCATGAATGTGTTTCTCGGGACATATCTCAATAACCCAGAGTGAGACACCAATTGACATGCTTGCTAACGTTTATATCACTATATGAACAATCATTATACTTTATATGAAGCACGTATATTTATGAAGTTTGATAAGACATTACCCGCTTAGGCATAGTGAGCTTAGCTTGTTGCAATTTGCACCTCACGCAATAACAAATTTATTCTGCCACGAGCAGTTATCAATTTTACAAAACCTCTTTTTTTACCAATTGTTCATAGTATTCAAAAGTGTTAAAAATCAAGGACAAAGCGACAAGCAAAACTTCAACTTTTTTCACACAAAAATGTCCACAGATCAAAATAGACGACTACCTTGGGAGCGTTCGAAAACTTGCCCGCTAAGTTGATCGGTCCGAACAGTTCTTATTAACCACTAAGCCCTATGTCCGTCCAGAAAGATGCGGAAGTAATACATAGCGGGTTCAAATTTTGATAGAAAACATGTTGTTATTGGCAGTCTGCTATGGATTTTAGGGTCCTATTCTACGAGTATGTCCGTCCAGAGAGAAAGCGATAATACATAGCGGGCTGAAATTTTCATTGAAAACATGTTATAGTGGATAGTTTTGGAGGCCTCTATACGAGAAACGTGTTATTCCAACCATTTTTATTTTAACTCTTTCGAAAAATGCCACACACAATGTACACAATCAGTGCGATTCGAATTGTATGAAAAAGTCGGCCAAGTGCGAGTCTGTCTCGCGCACGAAGGGTTCCGTACCATTATCTATACAATGTTAGACACTATATTATAACTGTTTTTAGATTTCACGAGCGTTGGCCAACTCGCATTTGGCCTATTTTTAGTATATGTTCATTTATCATCTCTGGCAACTCTGCCCCCGCTTGTGTTACGCTCTTCAAAATTTTATTCAAATCAATTTGTAAACACTTTATAATTAATTTTCTTGTAGTGCTTTGTGTAATTAAAACACTAAAGATCCTGTGTTGTTGTTGTGTACGTTAATATCCTGCGAATAAATACGTATTTGGATAAAGTTAAGTACATATAACCTACCCATATCTCGATTATATTTTTCTGTATCACTGAGCAAGTAATATTACTGTATGTTTTCAAGTGCCAATATCAAGTGACATCGGTGAATTCTAACTTGACAACTAGCACTTCTTCTACTTCTTCTTGTTTTGGCTTTTATCGTTGTTTGACGATATTCTGCCAGTGTCAAAGTATGACCAGTGTATGTTTATTCAGATAAGTCCGGTATTGACATGTAGGTAATCGTTTAATGGTTTAGAGACCTGTAGACATAAAATAGACATAATAGGTTAGTAGTTCATAGGCAGGTTAAACATTAAAAGGGTAGATACAGTTTTGGATTGGAATATATAGATAGATAGATAAGGGAAAAGAAAGGGTAATAATAATATATATAGTTTTATGTGCATATATTAATTCTATATACGAATATTGTTGGTTTTTATAAACTTACTTAAAACATATACAAATGGTGAGAAAACATATGGTAGAAGAGAGTTAAAGTTGGTGGGGCGGGGAATTTTGGGATCTAGAAAATCATATAGTGAGTTTGTTAGTTTTGGGCAGCAAAAGAAAATGTGGTCTATTGAGCCTTCGTCTAGACCGCATTCACATAAAGAATGGTCCCTGACCCTGATTTTGGCAAGGAAGACTGGTGTACAGACATGACCCAAACGGGAGCGAATTAAAATAGAAGTGATCTTTTTATTTATTTATTTAAATTTAAAAAACCATGGACAAACAGGGATGTTTGGTTGAATATCACCAAACTGTTTGCCTTTGATGGTCCTAGACTGATTCCAAACAGTTTGCCACTTGTTTTTAAGCTTGGATTTAGCAGAGTTACGCATATCAAGACTAAAGACTTTAGAATAATCTTCCAGACCAATTTCTACAGCTTGTTTAGCATAATAATCAGCGGATTCATTGCCTTCAATACCGCAGTGTCCTGGATTCCAGGCCAAAACTATCTCAATGCCTGAACAGTTACAATTATATAGAATTTCCCTTATTTTAAGATTGAGATGTAACATATCTTTAGATCGAAATGGGGATTTGTTTATGTCTTGTAAACAACTAAGGGAATCTGAAAAAATTATACATTTATTTAATTTGTGCGATTCTGCATATTTTACTGCCTCTAGTAAAGCAACTGATTCACCAGCATATACTGATGTACCAGGTGGACATTTATAATTTAGTACAATTTTATATTTGGGAATCCAAACGGCTGCACCAACTGTTCCATTATCATTTAATTTAGAAGCATCTGTAAATATTGTCAACCAATTTGGCCATTGACTATTTAAAACATCCTGAAATATTTTATCAGCACCCGGGCT
Organism: Plagodis pulveraria; assembly: GCA_963890685.1. NCBI lineage: Eukaryota > Metazoa > Arthropoda > Insecta > Lepidoptera > Geometridae > Plagodis > Plagodis pulveraria. The sequence continues at coordinate 12,167,472 of OY982951.1, forward strand.
ATCTTTATCTATACCAAAGTGTAACAGAATGTTTGGTCTAAAAATAAGACATTCATAAGGAATGCTAAATAGAGGGTGAATAGGTAATTGGAACATTGAATAGGGCATATTATAAAATTTACTATAGGTGTTCAAAAGACAGGGAGGTTCCTTATGTCGCCAGTAGTCTGAGGTATTAATTAGGTTTGAAAGGCAGTTAAGTTTATGTAGAATAGGATGGTGAGAAAACTGAGCTGCATGATAAAAAAAGCGATCTGCAAGGTATTGCCTGCGAAGTTTAAGAGGAGGTTCAACACACTCCACTTGGAGAGCATTAATAGGGGATGACCTCATGGCACCTGTGATAATGCGAAGGCTTTTATACTGAATTGAATCAATAAGTTTCAATGCTATTTTGCTGCAAGGTTCCAAAAGAAAAAGAGCATAATCAAAATAACTTCTAATGATGGCATTATATAATATTTTTTGACTAAAAGGGTGAGAGCCCCACCATACTCCAGATAGGGCACGTAGGATATTAAGGTTCTTTTCACATTTATTTTTTATATAACCTATATGTGGAGCACCTGATAGTTTGGAGTCTAAAATGAGACCCAAAAATTTTGTTTGGTTACAGACTTTGAGACAATGGTCATTGATGTAGACGTTGATATCTGGGATGGATCTTTTCCTGCTGAAAACAACAACATTACTTTTCTCTGGAGCTAACGAAAGACCATGATCCATCAACCATTCATTGAGATATGAGAGAGCTGTATTAAGTCGAGATACAGAGTCAGAGAAAGAATTAGAGGAATGATAAAGTGCTAAATCATCAGCATATTCAAGAATATCACAAAATGAATCAACACTTTCATGTAGATCATAAGTATATAAGTTGTAGAGCAACGGGCTTAACACAGATCCTTGAGGGAGACCTTTCCATACTAATCTTGGGGAGAAGATAGAATTTTGGTATCTAACAGATATGAATCTGCCTATTAAAAGATTGAATATAACGTGAGTCATCCTCGCTGGTAATCTCAGCTGGAGCATTTTCTGCCTGAGAAGAGGAAGATGAACATTGTCATAAGCTGCTGTAATATCCAGGAACACACCAATCAGATGTTCATTCCTAGAGAATGCTATACGAACATCAGTAGTTAAGACACTAAGGCTATGAATTGTACCATAGCCCTTTCTGAAACCAAATTGTGACTTTGATAGAATTTGTCTTTGTTCTAACAGCCATTCCAGTCTATTCTTAAGCAGATTTTCAAAAATTTTTACTACAACTGAAGATAGAGCAATTGGTCTGTAAGATGATGGCATTGATGGATCTTTTCCTGGTTTTAGAATTGGAATAATTATTTGGTGCTTCCATATTTCAGGAAAATCACATTTCTCATAAATTTTATTTATTATGTTCAGAAAATATTTTTTTGTCTGATTTGTTGATTGACATATGAATGAATAAGGGATTCCGTCTAAGCCCGGAGAAGAATCTTTAAGGTGATTTAAGGCAGCACACAGCTCATCATAAGAGAATGGCCCATCCATTGGTGAAAAAGTGGGATTAACATGAGAAGCATATGAAAATTCTTGAGGAGGAACAAAAGGGGGGGCTAAGTTATCAATAAATTCTTCTATCCAAGACCTGTCATTAGAATAAACATTATGAGTATTATTTTTTGAATTGCGAAAAGCTTTAATTTTTTTCCAAATAAGTGAAGGGGGAGAACGAGGGGAGAGACTCTCACAATAATTTACCCAACCAAATTTCTTCTTCTTAGAAAGTGATCTTCTAGATTTTGCTAAAACCTTTTTGAAGAGGATAAAATTTTCATAACTAATATTATCAGTAAAGTATTTCTCCGCCTGATTTCGCTCTTTACATATAGAAGTACATGTAGAATTCCACCATGGAGGCATAGGAATGTTCAAACTAGGTTTTTTTAGAGGTATAGTAGAATCTGCCGTTACATTAATAGCATTTATATATTCAGTGTAGAGAAGTAAATAGTTATTATCATCTATGGGTGGGAGAGAGCTAACTTTGGAATCGAGTATGGAGGAAAACTTATCCCAATCAGCCTTGGCAAGTTTGTATTTTAAGAGAGGAGGAAGAGGGGGAGAGTTAGGAAATTGGGAAGAAGTAGAAATAAGAATAGGGAAGTGATCACTTCCATATGAGGTTGGGAGAATTGACCATATCAATTGAAAAGATAAGGATGGAGAGGTAAGTGATAAGTCTACAGCACTAGGATTTTGTAAAGGGGAATTTCGGCGAGTAGGAGAGCCATCATTCAGAAGGCATAAAGAAGAGAGATATTTGTAATTCTCACAGCGACAACATTAAAATTGTTGCTATGAGCAGGGTGAGAAAGTACGGAGTAAGGAAGTGACTTTTTTATAAGGAGGGCACAGCCTACCCACCCGTCGTCACGGTCGTCCCTAAGACAGGCATATCCAGGCAGCCTGAATATGGAATCAGGCTTAAGCCATGTCTCAGAGACGGCCGCAACGACGGGCTTGTATTTATTGATAAGGAAAATTAACTCAGGTTTTTTGGATCGGACACTCCTCACATTCCACTGTAGGATCCGATCCATTTTGATTGTTAATAACATTAGAGATTTTTTGCAGTATCTGCAGGATATTGTACGGTAGGGCATCATCAAATTTGGTTATCATATTGAGTAATGTATAAGACATCAATTCAAGAAGATTGTCATTAGGAGCTTTATCTAAATTAAGGGCACATCCATTAGACATAGATGAAGGGGGAGAAGCAATTATGGCATTATGAGCTTCCTTATCATATGACTTACCAGGATTTGGAATAGGATGTCTCTGGATCAGCACTGTTTTTTTATGGGAGGTTGAAAGGGGACGGGTTGGAATATTTATTTGCTCGGAAGGGGGAGGAGCTGAACTACTTTTTACCATATCTGCGTACAGGCGCCGGTTAACTGTAGGAACTCTTTCTGATGCCTCATTGTATGAAACATTTTCTTCTGCGACAATTGACTTTATTAATTTTTGCCTACCATGCTCAGGGCATCTTTTGTCAGTGGAAAAATGTTTCCCAGTGAAGAAAATACAAGAAGCTTCTTCTTGTAGTACAAGGCAAGTAGAGCCAATATGAGGTTGAGCACATTTAAAACATCGAGGTTTGGAACGGCACAATGTTTGAGTATGACCAAACCTACAGCATGCCAGACATTGGATAGTTGGTAGCTGATAAGTTTCTACAGTAATTGCAGCACTAAAACAGTATACTTTCTTCGGCAAATATCTCCCCTTGAATGTTATTGTCACTGTTTGGGTAGGAACCCAGACAGGTTTATTGTCAACAAAAGTCTTGCGATTAAGTCTCCTTGCTTTGATCACAGGTCCACTACCAGGTGGGCATGTCAATGAATTTACCAGTTCTTCCATCGACCATTCAATTGGTATACCCTTTATTATTCCCATACGAGTAATATGAAATACCGGTATCTTACTTTCAAAACTGTTTGGAGCCAAAATGGAGCTACCTAAGAAATTATTAGCGTCATTTGCTGACCTAAACTCAATCGATGCTTTATTGCGACCAATGGATTTTATCCCATCGGAAGCAATAACACATACTTTGTTGTTGTACAACATCTGGGCCAGTTTCAACAATCTCATGGTTGTACCAGAAGCAGGGTCAGTAACTATCTTATTGATATGCACAATATAAGGTCCCAAATCAGATTCGTCATAACGGAGATTTTTAGTCTCAGAATATCCAGGGACAACATAAACATGTTGATCTGAAGATGCAGGGGTTATTGATGTCTTTTTGGGAATGGAATTATCGTCATTATCTTGTTCACGTAAACGTTTTCTACTTTCTGTAGGGGGTAGATCCACTAACATAACCCCATCATCCGGCGGCGGATCGGGAACCGGAGGATCACTCATTTTTCCGTAGAAAAATGAGCGACCCTAACGAAACCTCCACTTACCAGACAGCACAGGACACACACAAATAACAATAAACACAAAATAAAAGAATCTAAACCAGATTAGCTAATATAAAACAAAAAGTTTTACGATCGCATACACCAACCAACGCACTTGACAGCAGAATCGACAACTAGCACGAACTGTCAAACTCATTTGACAAATCATTCGAGACTAAAAGTATTGCCACTTTTTGGAATTCTCCCCATTTAAGGTATTCTGCAAAATGAATATTTGTAGTAAATGTACTAAACAAATCAAGTCGAATGATCTCAAACTTTGCACCAAGTGCAACTCTACTTTTCACTAACAGTGCCTAGGAGTACCCACGGAGAATTTTGCAAAAGAATCGCAAGCGTATAAATCCACTTGGAAGTGCTCGGAGTGCAAAATTTTGGACAAGCGACAAGACAGCTCAAGTACACCGTCCCAATCGACACAAACAAAATCTGACTCTCTTGCTAGTGATAGCAACGAGGATTTGAAAAAGTATATCGACAGGAGACTGGAAGATTCCCTATCACAGCTCTTAAAAGCCATTAGAAGTGATTTTACGTCGCAAAGTTCTGACACGAGTAAAAAAAATTGAGGCACTTACAGAGAGTATTAATTACATGTCCACAACTTGTGACCTACTCAAAGAAGATCTTGGTAAAAAAACTACTAAGATAAGTAATCTGGAGACAGAAAACCAAGCCTTGCGCTCGCAGTTTACTGACCTCAGCGACAGATTGAACCAATTTGAGCAACATTCTCGTGATTGCAATTTGGAAATTCAGTGTGTGCCAGAAAACAAATCCGAAAACCTGAAGTCAGTTATAAGAGAGCTCGTCACTACTGTGGGTTACACCTTGCCTGAACAAGAGCTATCAAATTATCATCGAGTGGCCAAAATAAATTCTGATTCCAACAGACCTCGTTCAATCATAGTTAAGTTGTCAAGTCCTCTTGCTCGAGATAATATAATCGCTTCAGTTAAAACATTCAATAGGACAAATCAAAATAACAAATTAAATTCCTCACATTTGGGTCTACCAGGTGAAACGAAACCTATATACGTGTGTGAACACTTGTCTCCTGAAAACAAGAAATTGCATGCAGCAGCCAGAAAAATTGCAAAAGAAAAAAAAAAACTATTTGTGTGGGTGCGAAACGGTCATATTTATATGAGAAAAGACGTGACCTCTAAAAGTTTCTTGGTTAAAAATCTTAACTCCTTGAACTCTCTATAAATTGTAGAAAACTCTTAATGGTGTCATTGTTTAATAATGTTTACAAATGTTGCAATATCAGTATCTTATATCAGAATGTAAGAGGCCTTAGGACAAAAACGAAACAATTGTTAACAAATGTTCTTAATGAAAATGTAGATGTTATTTTGCTTACGGAGACATGGCTGAATGATTCGGTGTTCGATCATGAATTATTTGATAGTAGATACACTATATTTAGGCGTGACCGTAGTTCTTCGTGCAATGAAAAATGTGAAGGTGTTGGAGTACTTATTGCCGTACTAAAAAATCTACACCCTGTTCGTAAAACAAAGTGGGTATCGTCTGACGAGGATCTTTGGGTAGTTATCAAGCTTAAGAAAGGTACAACAACGGTACCTTTTTGTATCTGTACTCTTTATCTGCCATCACCTGCCAAATATCATAAACTGGAAAACTATTTGTCAAACATCACAGATGTTGTTCAACATAAAATGCCTCGAAATTCCCTGTTTTTGTTGGCGGGTGACTTCAATCAGCCTTTATTGCAATGGAAAAAAGATATGAATTCCAATGCACTCCTCCCTTCTTGCGCCACAAACTCTATTGAAAGCTTGCTGGTTGACACTCTTTCATTTAACGACCTTCATCATATCAATTCTATTAAAACGTTGATGGGCGGTCTCTTGACTTAATTATTACTAATGCACTCAACTCTTTCACAGTTAGCAATTCACTTCCACTTGTAAAAATAGATAAATACCATCCAGCCTTAAAAATACAACTTAAATTTAAATCATCTAAGCCTCCTAAACTGAATTATGGTACCTAATTTAATTTTTCGAAAGCTGATTATTCAACCATCAAGGCAGAATTGAACGATATAAACTGGGATGACCACTCTTCAACTAATTGCAGTGTTGACGAAACTGTTGAAATGTTTTACAACATCATTAATTGTATCATAGTCAAAAATACACCCCAGAGTCGAAAAGGTAATAATAACTATCCTTTTTGGTTCAGTCAAGGGACGACTTAAATGCCTGAAAGAAAAAGCAAAATACCACCGTAGATACAAATTATATTCTAATCCAAGGGATCTCACAACTTACCAAATCCTTCGAGATCGGTGCGATAACATGATTCAGTATTGTTTAAACAAATTCAAAGAAGAAGCCAATATTAATATCAAGAAAGACCCTAAATATTTCTGGAAATTCGTAAAATCTATAAGATGTAATAGCAACGACATACCTGACGAAATGTTTTTGAATAATGACAACGTGCAAGGTGGGCAAAACATTTGTGAGCTATTTTCTAGTTACTTTCACTCTATATATTGTAATGCATCTGCAACAACAGCCACTATTGTCACCGAGCCAGTTAAACATAACACATCAATCAGTTCATGTTATATTTCCGAATCTGATGTTCAAAGTTCGCTCCAGCGCCTCGATGTTTATAAAGGACCTGGGCCGGATTCTATCCCCCCTATTTTTCTTAAAACTTGTTCAGACCAATTAAACAAACCTCTACACTACATATTTATTAAATCACTTTCTCATGGCGTATTCCCAACAAAATGGAAGATAGCTCATATTACACCTATTTATAAAAACGGTGACTTAAGTGATATTACAAACTATAGACCAATATCAATCTTATCCTCCATTGGCAAAGTATTCGAATCTTTAGTTAAAAAAGTAATTGCACTTTCATTTGGCGCCATTGTTCAATCCACAGCAATATGGATTTTCGCCGAGGAGATCCACCACATCGAACCTTATGGGATATGTTGGTGACATATTGCAAACTATGGAAAATAAATATGAAGTTCATTCCATCTACACAGATTTTTCAAAGGCGTTTGATGTCGTTGACCATAACCTCATCCAAAAGCTAGGGCATACTGGAATATGTGGCTCTTTATTAAGGTGGTGTGAATCCTATCTTAAAAATCGTTCTCAACTTGTTGTGATTCGAGGATTTAAATCTTCAACCAAGACTGTGCTATCTGGTGTTCCACAGGGTTTTCACCTGGGACCTCTGTTGTTTTTAGTTTTCATCAACGATTTGTGCGCATCAGTGACATACAGTTTCAAAACGTTCGCGGATAACCTTAAACTCTACAGAGTAATTCGGCAGCATGAAGACACAAATTGTCTTCAACGAGATATTGATAGAATCAGTTATTGGTGTTCACAAAATAAAATGGTTTTAAATGCCACTAAATGTTTTCACATAAAATTCACGAGAAAAGTCAATCCAACGCCTGGAGTTTACTACATAAATGCCATTCCAATTAATGAAGTATCTAGCATACGTGACCTGGGTGTCATCGTTGACACCAAAATAGACTTTCGCGACCACATTGACGTTATCGCGAAAAAAGCAGCCCGTCTTGCTGGATTTGTGATAAGACAAACTAAATTCTTTAATGGAAGTGAAATCCCTATTCTACTATTTAATTGCTATGTGCGATCCCTTCTGGAGTACTGTAGTCCCATTTGGAGTCCCTCGTACGATGTGCACATAAATCGGCTAGAAACTATACAATAAAAGTTTTTGTATCATCTCTCCTACGCTGGGAATCTTTGTAGCTGTTTGAAGTCATATAACTCTAGGCTTAATCATTTTAAAATGCTTTCACTGGAACATAGACGGAACATCGCGGATATAGTGTTTCTGCATAAGATCATTCATGGCAGAATCGATAGCCCAGAATTGCTCAGTAACGTCTTATTTAGTGTGCCTCGCTCAAGCAGCCGTCTTCATAACCGAACAACTTTCAGTGTTATCTCCGGTCGAACTAACTATGCCAAGTACTCTCCGATATTAAGAATGTGTTCACTGTATAACGATGTGTGTCACGATATTGACATATTTAGTACATCTACTCATGGCCTAAAGAAATTTCTTCTTCAAAACTGTAATAATTTTAAATAGTTTATTCGATTTTTTTATTTTTTTATTATATTTATGTTTAATATAGTATAATAGCATCATACTGTAGAAGCATGCTGTGTTTACCTCAAGAAGGTCGTGTACTTGTTGATAAGTTTATATAACGCACATTAATTTAAGTACCATAAGTCTTGTGCTATGACCAATTTGGTAAACCAATAAAAGAAAAAAAAGAAAAAAAAATGTTGTTATAGCGGCAACAGAAATACATCATCTGTGAAAATTTCAACTCTTTAGCTATCACAGATCATGACAGACAGACAGACGGGTAGGGGAGTCTTAGCCATAGGGTCCCGTTCTTACCCTTCGGGTACGGAACCCTAAAAAATAATGACTGCTGTTAAATAGTGACGTTACGCAACCTTCGGTGTGCGAGCCTGACAAGCACGTTATATGTCTACTGAAATCGACTTTTAATAGAAACTTTTACCGAATATACGTTTCCGCTCGCATGATGCATTAGTTAATTGAGTTCATATTAAAATGGAAGTAGGTGTGTTCTTAATTTGTTACTACCCGTAGCTACCGATGATAAGCGAGGTGAAAATACCATTAAGCTAAAAGTTGATGTTAAAATTTGTTGATATTTCATAAATATTGTTATTTACTTTTAATTTTCGATACGTCGATGTTGAATTTGTGTATTTTTTTACAGGTCATTTCAAATATATTTCACAGTTTTAAAGAGACCTTTTAGATGGTGATAATTGCCGAGATGGACAAGCTGGTGCCTGATGTTAAGCATCACATCTGTCCTTTACAGTTACAGTGTCACCATTGTGTGTGACAATGCACTGCGATCGACACTCCAAGACATTCGTTTATAATTCTCGTTTGCCCACTGACGGCACCTGCTAAGTGCCTTTCAAATCTAAATACAACAGTGTTTGCACACTACTGCGTGGAGGTAGAATATACTACGGTGGTAGCCTCAAGACGGCCTCTTGCTCAAGAGGCCTACCACCTGGTTTGTCATCTGTTTGGAACCACCTGGGGACCGCATGACGAGGATGACTCAACCCCCATAAACGTATAAGATTCTTGGTGAGTAGGATGTTTGCATTCTAAATACACTTCTTTGCTAATTTATCCAGTCGCCAAGCACCAACTGTGATATTTCAGGCACCCGAGATAAAATACATAACATTTCAGATGTGGTAATTAAAACTGTTTTATTTTATTTTAAGCAATCTTCAGTTCGGATATAGAATATCTTATCGCTTTATTTATATTTCATAATACTTTCGCTCCAACACAAGCCAAATGAGAAATTCAGACTGTATTCAAATGAAGTAGTCACCCAGACATAGCCTGAGGGCACTGGTGAGGATAGAGGTCTGACGGGGGCCGCAGGCCCAACTCCTATTGTAATAAACTCAGCCTGCTTTGTAATAAAGTGTCTGGTGCTACGAAAAAAATATTAAACAAAATGTTGCTTTGCTTCTACAGCTAACACGACCGACCAGTAGTAGGCAGTTTTGTAACTACGCGCTGTTGTATAGCTCTATTCAGTTGTAAAAAAAATACATGCACCCAAATTAATATACCTATTTAATTTACGTTTGGCGAGATGAACTGCTTTATTTTAATTCAATTGAGTTGCAATTACGTTTCAAGATTGTTTTGACGACAGATTCTGGTGACTCTTAGAGTGATCACAATAATAATCAAATTTATTTTGAAAGTCATAATTTTTATGAGATAAAATACATCAGTTTAAAAGAGATTCAAGCCTAGGTCATGTCAGAATCGTACATTTTGTTATATATATGAAAAAATATTGAAGTATATTATATTATAATGTGAGTACATCTTCTTTATATTTAAAAAGCTTTATCTTGAGTGGCTTATTGACTATCTGAATGTAAGGCAACCTACGTATAAAGACTTGACTTAGCCAATACACTTAAATAAGTTGTTGAGTGTATGTTTATATTGTTTTTTGTGTAAACTCCAAATGTAATATATTTTTTTATGGATATCTTCAAATATTACTTTTCTAAATCTCTATTTAAAAATAACAATATTTTAATTTTTGTTTTTATCTTTTATTGCTGATAGCCATTGACCACAATCTCACTTGATGGTAAGTTATGATGGGGTCGAAGTTGTTAACAGGCTTAACCTAGAATAACTGGCTCTCAGCTCCCACATGGGGTGCCGGGTATATAGAATGGCACCTCCCCATATCATCTCGTGGGTGTCGTAAGAAGCGACTAAGGGAAAAATACTGGAAGGTGGGCAGCAGCACCTTCTAAAGAACTGCCATCTTACACTGCGATCCCCAAGCCGCCTGCTAAGCGTAGGAATTATGGCAAATACCCCCATAATAGGGGAGGCTGTGTTCAGCAGTAGACGAGTCGGCTGTTACAGTAAGGACAGCTGCCGGAACACACCGTTAGGCGCTAGGTGACAGATTTTCTACTTAAGGGTAGTAGTTAGGCAGGTGGGCATTCGCAAAATGCCCTACCACCACTAAGGCAACAACGGCTTACCGTGCCCTCCGACGAACGGAAGTGCTGCATGCTCCGAAGAGTTGAAGTGTAGTAATGTCACTAGGGTCTACCCATCCAACTCATGACCGCCTCAGACGTTGCTGAACTTAGCTGAACGGTTAAGAACGGCTAAGCAAACTTCGCTACAAGCGCTTCAAATTACTCGGTAAATAATAGACATACATATTTTTTATCGCAATTAAGTCCCGATATTTGTAACCTGTAAATACCTAATGTTTTTTACTTTCGATGTATAGTGAATGGGTAATGAGTATCATCCAATACTAGAAACAAATTTTTCAGCTCGTATTTTCATAAGTTTCTCCCTATGTTTTTATGGATGTAGATTCTGAATTAAAACGATAGTTTAATTTCCTCTTTGGGTCAAGAATTTACACAAAATATCTTAGGCTTATAACTAATTTCTTTAATGGGCTAGAGACCCGTGCTATACGGACGGACAACCGTTTTGCTTTTTATATATGGAGCCCTAAAACGGCATGTGCATTGTTATATGCCACTTAAATCACGTCAATTTATCTATCTCTTACTAGATTGTTTAAGAATTAAATTTATATTGATACTTTTATAAATTAAATGCTAGTATTATTGCATATTTTATAATTAGTGTAAATATAAATTAAAATTAAATTGCATATAATTGTGTTTAAATTTAATGAAATTTTGTAATTTTGATGCATTTTACTTGCAGCATTGACATATACATATTTTCCAATTGCCGTAACGCGCACATTGGGGAAAAAAATAAGAGAATTGTATCTTTGAATTAACTAAGAATGAAACCAAAAATTTAATTTTATGATTAAGTACACATTGTATTCTCTTTTTTTTCGCTGTAGTATTTCTTTTCCTTGGTGAAGTTTTCTAGTTTTTCTTTTGCATTCCAATGACTTATAGATATTACACAAGGCTTAACGTGCTTTTTAACAATAACCAATCGTCACGACCTTCAAATAAAATGTTGTTACTAACCTATAAGGAACCACTAAGATGTCTACCCCAGCGTATAGTCAACACTACAAACTGTGAGAGAATTGCTTGATCAAATTAATACTCTCCTATTCAGCTTCCATCAGAATTTTGATCATTAGTGTACTGAGTGTAAAGCTTCTTGTTAAAGCGTGTCGGTTTGTTTGACAAGTTTACAAACTTGTCAGTTGGAGCGCTTGTTAGAGTTATGCTTTGTCTGACGGTCGGTGGGATCAATCTTCATATTGGAAGTCTTGCTGTTGTAATTGAATACTTCCACTTTCTGTGTTTCGGGTGTATTCTATCATATGTATTGTAGCATATTCATATTGTCTTTAACATTACCAAGTCTGTATATATTTGAAAACTTAAGTATGTTCGTAAAAATTCGATTAAATCAAACAGTGACAATCACGATTACAACACTAGGAATAAAGATAAAATAGCGGTGCTAGGTAGTAGGTTTCAGATTAGCAAAGACAAATAAAAGGTCCTTCTTAGGTATTTGTGTACGGTTTTATAATAAAGTTCCCAAACATATTACAACGCTCACAGAAGGGAAATTCAAGTTGCATGTGAAAAACATATTGATAAAGAAATCCCTACTACACAGTTTGTGACAAAAGTGATTGGATAATTCCGCCTCTGCCAAGCTATCGCCTGTCACCTACATAATTTAAACAAATATTGTAATATATTTATTATATAGTAAGTATATAACACATTGTTAAAAGGCATTTAAAAGAATGGCCCCGAGTTTCTTGCCCGTTCTTCTAGCAGTGGCTAATATTTTTTGAAGAACGTGTCAATACAATTGAGTATATTTCAATAATAAAAATTTTAATTGACCTTCCTAAGAGCGCCGTGGACGTCTAAATTGAGAAATGATTTTGACTTTGACTTTGATATCTAAATATTGAGAGAGACATGCAAAAAATGTTAACCAAAATCAATATTATTGTACGAACTGAACCAAACAGTTACAATGGTATTGAAGGTTCAATGTTGTGCGTACATAGTTGTATTGTAACAGTTGTCGTACCAGCTAGATGTAATCTTATTACTCTTGTTAGCCAACATATACCGAACTGCAAGGGACGGTCTCGCTACAAATTAGGTCGATTCTACTCGTACTCATATTTACTTAGTAGACGAACACAAGTTTCTGTGAGTGTATAGTTGAGGAATCGTTGTATGTTACTTAAATTCACTTGCAATGCATTTTGAAGCAATGATGGCCGAGCGGTAATAGCTATGGACTGTCGTGCCGCAGTACCCTGGTTCGATCCCCACCGCCGGCTTGAGCTTCACCGCATGGTAGAAGGGCATTTTGCGATTGCCCACCTGGCTAGCTACCATCCTCAAGTAGAAAGTCTGTCGCCAAGCACCGAAAGGTGTGTTCCGGCAATAGTCCTTGGGAGCCAGTGAAATTACAGGCACAATGAGACTTAACAACTATGTCTCAATGTGACGGGCGCAGTGCAATTCGTGACTTGTGATGAATTGCAACTGTTATAGGCAGAGGTTAGTCCACTTAACAGCAAGTGGGCCTCGAGCTTGTTCCATCACAATAAAGTAAAAAAAAAAAAAAAGATGCTGACGCTTGTCTCCCACTAAATTTGAACCAAATAAAAGACGACCATAAATTTTCATTTCGAGCAACACGTAGGTATTGTTCATTTTAATCATACCAGCTTACACCGCATTTTAGGTACGAAGTTTTTTTTTTAAATTGCTCTTAGGTATGCCTTTGACCACAATCTCACCTGGTGGTAAGTGATGAAGTGGTTGAAGGTGTTAACAGGCTTAACCTAGAATTATTGGCTCTCGAGGACAGTTGCCGGAGCACACCGTTAGGTGCTTGGCGACAGATTTTCTACTTAAGGGTGGTCGCTAGCCAGGCGGGCATTCGCAAAATACCCTGTCACCATGCGGTGAAGCTCAAGCCCACGGTGGGATTCGAACCATAGAGCTGCTGCGCGGCAGTACATAGGCAATGCCACTGAGCCATTACTCTTTCGAAAGGTACTGCTACAGGTACATCGTCTGTATCCATACGGACGGGTTTACTCTACGGTGCGTGCTGCGTCAGAAGAGATCAGAGGTATGCGTAGCTATGCAAAAGAAAGAGAGACGCTTTGTAGTTGAATATAAACATTAGGTACGCCGTACTTTGCGTACTGAATTGCACTTTATTGTTTCGTAGCTAGAGTTGCTTATTTCTTGGAATGGCTTTGAGTAGTGATCCTTCTGTTCCTATTTATTCTGGAATCATACATTAATATTTATTAAGTTAATATCTGATGTTTGAAAAACTATATTGTTGGACGTTCGAACAATATGGTTTCGATCCAAATAGCTCTGATAAGATTTGGAAAATAAGATGAGCTTTCGGCCTCCACGCGCCCAGTGTGTCTACACTAAACGGCTCAAATATGTAACCACTACCGAGATTAGCATATTTGCGTCGCTTGAGTCTCTCCGCTGAAGTAGCCGCGGCACCAGGCCTCACGTTTGTTTCAGAATGATGTGATGGCGCTAAAGTGTCAACACACGTTGCGTCGCACACTAAGTGCCACCCTTCATCCTTGTTACCAGAGTCATACTTTCAGATCTGTTACCGTCGTCACGCATTTTATATTACATATTAGTCATGTATATACTTATATTTTTTGTTCTTAGTTTATTTATTTGAATAAGAATAAATATGCAAACAAAAGTAGATAATCGAATTGTTTACCAAATTCAAAGCCAAGTGTGGTTGAGACACTTGGCAGTTGCTCTAGGCTGTAACTTAGATGTAGGTGTCAAATTTCATAATCCGAACAAGTGGTGCTCATAAATCCTTCTACAATAAAATAAAGGCAAATGTAGTGCTTGGTTTATTTAGGTCTATTTATTTAGGTAGAATCTGTTCGGTATTATAGGTATTATGACACAGCGCTCGCAAGCTTGCTTCAAATAGTTTTTTTACAAATCAATGGCAAGCTTTAATCGGTAAGTATCCATGGGTGACCGGCGCGCTTACTTTCAGTCTCGGTTGTTGTCTTAGGAAGGTAGCCATTAGATTATATTGATTACAAATACGAATAAATATATGTAAAGAAATGTAAGTTAAGCTCAAAAACAGCAGAACGCAAGCCTTACCGTGGCGAATGAGGGTTTAAATGTATACCGTGTGGCGCAAAGACATTACCTCGACGCGAAAATTTCGATGCGATTATTTCTAAGCGATCCACCTGAACTTGGAATATTGTGCGTGCTTTGCACAGTGAAGTCAAAATCATTTTACAAATTAGTAGTCTACGACGCTCTTATGAAGTTCAAGTTTAAATAATGAAATATTCCACATTGTACTGCCACGTTCAGCAAAAAATTTATAGAACCACTGCGAGAAGAACGGGCAAGAAATTCGGGGCCATTTGGGTGAACTTGATGAGTCTGAAATCAAAACTCTAACTGTATGAGAGTAACACTTCTTTTCATATTTATTCGTAGATTTGCGATAGGAAAGTTTTGTTATAGCTGTCTAGCTTTATCACATGTTTGTTCAGCTAATATTTCATAACAATATAATAGATTATTTTGATATGTTATATGTATTTGATATAATTAACGGGTAAACAGCGAGTGGGTGTTTTGGTGTGTGGTCTTGTCGTTATTACCTCTACAACTACCTCAGGCAATGAATTTAATATTACAACGTAATTAGATGTAAATAAAATTAGAATTCAAGCTCCACATTTGGTTGTTTTGTCTTGAAAGTTTATATTATTGTGTGTATACCCTTATCCCACTTATGTAAGGGTCGGATATATACTATGTCTCTTATCAAACAAGCTAGAGGAGGTGATAGATACAAGGAAATAATTGTTAAAAGTATTGGCTTCGAACTTAGGACCAGCCGCCTTCCTGGCGCCAACTCTCCTTGGAGTCCTAAGCTTTCGCTGGTACCATACCGTATACCTTAAAAGCTTATAGTCCGGAACTAGGCATTTCTATATAGTCTAGCGGTTGATACAATCAAAATATACTTATAATTAGGCCGTGTTTGGTAGTTACTCTTATCTGATATTTTTGCAAAGAGTTGGCGTTATTTTTTTCAAACTTACAATATTTTTATATGTAATGTACAATACCGGTGCACATTTTATTTATCTGTAAAATAAGGCCTGTGACTTTTTTTCATATTTTTGACGGCAAAGCTTTATATTTCCTAGTATACGTATTCAAGTTTTAAACATCAATTAAAAATGACCTGAAATGATTGAGCCTCACTACCATCTTTATATATAACTATACTGTTATACTACGAGTAAACGGAACAAAGTCGAAACGATAACGCAACAAAGTAAGTGATTGGTCCCCGCGACTTGACGGCTACAAACCGAGGGATTTCACATGTCAATTGGAATGAGTGGGATGCGTGCGAGCAGAAAACTCGATTTGCGAGCGCCGAAGGGTACAGACGTATCACCGAGTGTCACCAGCAGTTAATGCAACTGAGTGCAACTGTACCCCTTTATTTTGTGGCACGTTTCGACCGCAATTTCGCTCTATTGGACTTGAACATTTCGCATCTGACGTTATGATTTTCGTGATTCCAGTTACCAGTTAACGTAGACTGCCCAGTAGACCTTTATATATTCAAGCGAAGGTACCTTAATAACATATATATATAGGTGTGCATGGTGGTCATACAATTTGCGAATGGCTGGCTAGGTATCACCCACAAGTAGAAAATATGTCTGTAAAATTACAGGCACTTGAGACTTAGCAACTGAATGTCTCAGAGAACGGGCGCATTGCAATTTGTCATTTATAACGAAATGCATACGTTATAAGCAGATGTCAGTTCCCTTAACATCAGGTGGTCTTGAACGGTCACAATCACATAAATATAGGTTTATAGATATCTAAAAAAAACTTGTTTGTAGTTCAATACAAATGAATATGTAAGTCGCTCGACAATACAAATGAAAAAAAAATATAAGTTAGTTTAATTATTGTCATATTTTTATTAGTAGTGTAAGTTTAATAAGGATTTTTTTTTAGCCCGGATAGGTAAGCCTTTGACCACTATCTTACCTGATGGTAAGTGATGATGTGGTCGAAGATGAAGTTTAGGCTAACCTAAAATTACTGGTTCTCAAGGACAGCTGCCGGAACACACCGTTAGGTGCTTGGCGACAGATTTTCTACTTGAGTGTGATAGCATAGCCAGGCAAGCATTCGCAAAAGCCCTACCACCATGCTGTAACGACTGCCATCTTAAGACAACAACCGTACCGACGGCTTAACGTGCCCTCCAAAGCACGGAAGCGCTCAGTCGTAATGTCACTAGCATAGTGGTCATCCATCCAACTCATGACCGTGGTGCTGATCGATTAAGAACAGCTTAGCAAACTTCGCTACGAGCGCTTCAAAGTTCTTTCTTCAAGGTTCATTATTCAATGATCTTCTATAATAGTTCTAGTCAAGTAGTCCCTTGATGGAGACTGACATAGATGAAGATGGACTTTTATTAAAAGGGAACGACAATTATGGACTTTTACTATAGGCAATGACGTGTACCTAAAATGGGCACTGATTCTCAAAGCTTGCTACCGGAGCACACGCTCAGGTTCTTGGCGACAATATTAAATTTTTGGGTAGGTACTTGCTAGCCCGTCTAGCCATTCGCAAAATTCCCTACCACCACGCTGTCACGGTGTAGCCCGTCACAAGATTCTATCTTTAGACAAATGCGTGTCATAGTTATAAATATTTAACTGGACTCATTCGCGATCAAACATGTATATATCTATTTACCTCGTGACCACGACCAATGCAACTTGGTTGAAAAGTCGAGGTAAATAAATATATTCATGGTTTATCGCAATTCAGTCCCGTTAAATAATAATATTTTTAATATAAATATTTTTAAAATATTTTAAGAAAACAATAAATTAATATTTTAATAAAACACTTAAAATATATAAAAAAATATATCTAGTGACAATTCCGCCTAATTCATCTGTTAAGCCGACGTGACATCACAAACGCCACGCAGCCAAACCGGAAAATTTTTGACGCGTTTTGCTTCTACATGAAGCATCCTCAGGAGGTCTTGACTCTACGAGCACCCGATCGAGAATATCTAATTATCTCTAGATCCAATTTCACTAGATATATATTTATTTATATATTTTAAGTGTTTTATTAAAATGTTAATTTAATGTTTTCTTAAAACATTTTAAAAATATTTGTTATTATTAAATATGGATATCCGCAAAGTAACGTTTGAATCTATTCATTATCCCGTCAAATACTTATAACTGTGTGTTCAAGTCGTGAAAGCCTGAAACACAGGGTACAAGATTGTAGTACAAGTACATAATAGTAGTACATAACTGCAGCAATACCCCATTAACATCAACTTCAGAGTTAGATAACTGCTCATGCGTAATATAACAGTAGAGTTTCCAATTGGATCAAATCAAATTTGATTTTTAAGTCAATGATCCTGATAATAAAAATCTAAAGTTTGAAATCTTAATTCAGTCAAATTAATTTTACAGCCTGGTACGAGTATTGGAACAAAATTCCGAGTTAACATCGTAGAACTGTCAGCAACATTTACAAGCATCCGAACAATCGGGAATCACGATGTTGACGTCATAACCATGAGCTGATGCATCAACACAGTCAAATGACGCGTAAGGACCAGATAAGAGCACTACTGACAAATGGACACAGTTAAACTCGGTATGAAAATTATTTACTATATTCATAGCAGGATCGGCTTTCTTCTCCAGGAAGAAAGGTTTGTTCGCTTAATTATGTGTTGTTTGTAATATTATCATGTTTTGGATGTAAGTATTAACATTCTTAAGGATTATTTCGTTTGGTTCTTCTCTCTCTCTAGGCATCTTCTCATACCTAACTTTAGTGAGTTAAAATATGACTTGAAATATGTAAAAATTTAATTATCTGGTTTTGCTTTCTTACGTTTACATTCATATAAAATAATATTGATAATATAAAATAAATCAAAGTACTTTTGAGGGACTTAATCGAGATAAAAATGTATTTAATATTTAATTCGATGTTTAAACCATGTTACACACGTGAACACGACTAACAAGTCGTGTTCACGAGCGAACTGAGGAGGCGTACGTCAACGTCTTGAAGGGCAGATATTTTATCTCAACTACCCGCATTTCATCTCGAGATAAAAGTCTTTAACATATAGTTTATAACTATCTTTTCAAGTAGCGAAAACCTTAAAATTACTATTTGATAGGTATATTGTAAGTGATATTGTAAGTGTATTTATATAATTGTTGCCAATTTTACCAAAGGCGGTGTAAATAACTACACTATCTTTGATTTCTATGATAAGGTCATAAGCCCTTGTTATAGAAATTAACAAGATTTTTCGTTAAAGGGAACCGTCCAAATTGCAGCATCTCACGAGTATTAAGGATGACGCAGGTTTTGATACGTTAAATTAAGGTATATACCTATGCGAGATCTTGCATTATCATTGGGAAATAATGGATTAAATCGATAAGTTGGAGTTTATAAGAGCCATATTTATTACTAAAATATAGCACCAATATGCATTAAGGACATTTTGCTTTGTTGACATACTTCGTTAAAACTTATTTGCTTTTGTGACGTTTTTAGTTAAGGACGATTTATTCCGCAATACTTTTCTACTACAGCAATATATTGGTTCAACTGACTTTGTGTCTAGCGGACCACATTGTGCAACATTAAGACCATCGTAATCAATGAAGTGACAAATAACAAACAGTTCTCATTGTGCATCACTCACCTTTGGGCATTTTCCAGTACTTGTTATTTGATTTGGGTTCAGTCATTGTGATCTTCACTTTCAATTGCCTTATAGATACGTCACAATTATATCCAATATCCCTTTATTTCTAAAACTATTGAAAAGGTAGCATTAAATTAAATGTATAATATAGAATGTCATTTAGAAAATCTGTCGTCAAGCACCTAACGGTGTGTTCCGGCAGCAGTCCTTGAGAGCCAGTGAAATAACAGGCAAAATGAGACTTAACAACTGTCTCAAGATGCAAGCTTTGCGGGTAACATAACAACAAACTCGCACCATCCAACCCTATAGCTGGACTATGCTCTAACCGTTACCCCAAAATTGTGTTTGAATCCTGTATATGACCACACATTTTTCTCTCATTGTAATTTTGTAATATAATCCATAAGTAAAAAACATGATATTGCCCTATTATTCCTAATACTATACGCAAACAAGGCAAGCTTTTAAAAGTGCACGATTAAGCACCTCAGTTATAATACCCCCTTTTCTAGTTTAATTTTCATTTAATGCCAATGTGTGGGTATGTTAGCTATGGCATGCTAACTTCTTGTTCTGGATTTGTGTCTGTGACGCTGAGTACATAAAATGCTTAAAACATCAGAATGGAGGATATACGCGTCCTAAATTGCGGTATTAAGTATTATTTTTGGAACGTAGTTCCTTATCTAGCGTTTCGAAAGGGGGCTAGACGGAAAAAATTAAGACCGAAAAATGTAACGACATTTTTTGCTATATAATAGTTGTAGGCCGTTTTGTTTGTATTGAATAGGCTCTGAAACTACTGGACCGATTAGGATGAAATTCGGTATGGAAATAGTTTGAGACACGGGAAAGGACATAAATAGTTTTAATCCAACTGCGCAAAAAGAGGTTAATGGTTTTGCGCGATAACCGATCTACTCAACCAGTTAAGATGAAACTTGGTATGGAAATAGCTTGACACACGGGGAAAGACATAAAATAGTTTTTATCCAACTGCACAAAAAGATGTTAATGGTTTTGCGCAATAAGCAAATCTACAGGACCCATTAGGATGAAATTTGGTATGGAAATGGTTTAAGACATAGGGAAGGACATAAGATAGTTTTTATCCAACCTCGCAAAAAGAGGTTAATGATTTTGCGCGCTAACCGATCTATTCAACCAATAAGAATGAAATTTGATATGGAAATAGTTTGAGACACGGGGAAGGACAAAGGATAGTTATTATCCAACTGCGCAAAAAGAGGTTAATGATTTTGCGCGATAACCGATCTACTGGACCGATAAGGAAGAAATTTTGTATGGAAATGGTTTGAGACACGGGGGAGGACATAGGATAGTTTTTATCCAACTGCGCAAAAATAAGTTAATGATTTTGCGCGATAACCGATCTACTCAACCGACTAGGATGAAATTTGGTATGGAAATAGTTTGAGACACGAGGAAGGACATAGGATAGTATTTTATCCAACTGCGCATAAAGAGGTTAATGGTTTTGCGCGATAACCGATCTACTGGACCGATTAGGATGAAATTTGGTATGGAAATAGTTTGAGACAAGGGGTTGGACATAGGAAAGTTTTTATCCAACTGCGCAAAAAGAGGTTAATGGTTTTGCGCGATAACCGATTTACTGGACCGATTAGGATGAAATTTCGTACGGAAATGGTTTAAGACACGGGGGAGAACATATGATAGTTTTTATACAACTGCGCAAAAAGTGGTTAATGATTTTGCGCGATAACCGATCTACTCAACCGATTAGGATGAAATTTAGTATGGATATAGTTTGAGGCACGGGGAAGAACATAAAATAGCTTTTATCTAACGGCGCAAAAAGAGGTTAATGGTTTTGCGCGATAGCCGGTCTACTCAACCGTTTAGGGTGAAACTTGGTATGAAAATGGTTCGAGACATGAGGAAGGACATAGGATAGTTTTTATCCAACTGCGCAAAATGAGGTTAATGATTTTATGCGATAGAAAAAATCATAATGCCAAAAAAATATAAATAAAAGTTAATTTAAATAATTATATTCAAACATTCTTTATTATTTTCTTTTCTTAGTAACCTGACTCATATAGAAAAGTTTATGTGAGTGTTTAATAATTTTCTTTTTTTTTAATACACGTGCGAAGCCGGGCGGGATACTAGTGAATAATAAAAAAATATTATTGTAACTAAAAAAAAATATTACAATTCCTTCACAAATTAATCGATAGGAACTTCGTTCTATCTGGCTGTCCCTAGACACCTCTTTTTTTATTCATATAATCCTTCAATGGGGTTTTAAAATAAGAACAGCATCAGGGCTCGTATAAGGAAAATGATTTTTATTATTTTTGGTAACTATAGACTATGTAAAGTTAAAGTTACAGCTTTTGTGTAGGAAAAATTTAATCACGCATTTTGGACCATATAATACTCGATCACAAAGTTTAAGGACTAAACATATTGAACATTGTCTAAACTATTTTACATTTATTATACCTACCTACCAAATACTAACGCTATAAAACATTTGACGAACTATTACATTCATACGCAATTATATTTTTATCTATTATAATTACATTCATACATTGAAAAGCAATTTGTTTCATTTGATGATAAAATACCAATTAAAATAAACTTTCTGCCCAAATTTTACCAATAATGAGTTGACCAAGTGATTGCGTGTTCTGATTTATATTTAATTGCAGATCCAACTTTAATCGCATTGGACTGAGTTAAGTATTTTAAAGTTATTCACTCTCTGTTAAATACATTTCGTTATTGTTTTTGTAGAGCATTCATGGCATTAATAGCAATTTATATTATTAAGTCCATATATGATTTGTGCAGTAATGCCCAATAATAATATGGTTATTTCAATTTTTGGTTTACTTTAGCTCCGCCGAAAGCCCTATTAATTATCTTTGTAAGAATGAGAAGTCTATGATTTTATCAATGCATCATATAAAAATACAAAAAGATCGGCCGCACCATCGTAGAAAAAAGCAAGTAATTTGAAAAAAAAAACGATATAGGATGATAGTCATTCTCATTTAGTTTTTTAAAGAAGGCATTCAACAAATTTTCATAATTGCACTTTCTCAAATGTTATATACCGATTGCGTTTTGGTTATCCACAAAGTATTGTCATCGTTTATCACCTATTAACCAATAATCACGTAGAAGTTACTAAAAAGTATTGTGGCAAAAGGTGAGACAAAATATCCGTATGTTAACTAATCCGTACGAACAAAATGTACTAGGTAATTATTATTACTATTATTTAGCAACCGGTTAGGACTTGCGTAATATTTACTAGGAATATATCCGACCAGTTTCCAACTTATTTGAAGTTCTTCACCTGGGAGTCACGATTGTCACGACGAGCGCGGGTCCTTAGCAAGTAGCTAGGTAAAAAAACATATAGAGAAGTATTTTTTTTCGATGAATACAATAATGTGGGAGGAACATAAAATTGTAGTTCAGTAATATTTATCGAAACAAGCCATCTAACATTGTATTTTTACACGACTATGTTTAAATATAAGTACCTATGTATGTTTGTGAGTTGCTTTATACGCCCATAACTTCAAAACGGCTCAAGTTATTATCATCTATGGGTGGGAGAGAGCTAACTTTGGAATCGAGTATGGAGGAAAACTTATCCCAATCAGCCTTGGCAAGTTTGTATTTTAAGAGAGGAGGAAGAGGGGGAGAGTTAGGAAATTGGGAAGAAGTAGAAATAAGAATAGGGAAGTGATCACTTCCATATGAGGTTGGGAGAATTGACCATATCAATTGAAAAGATAAGGATGGAGAGGTAAGTGATAAGTCTACAGCACTAGGATTTTGTAAAGGGGAATTTCGGCGAGTAGGAGAGCCATCATTCAGAAGGCATAAAGAAGAGAGATATTTGTAATTCTCACAGCGACAACATTAAAATTGTTGCTATGAGCAGGGTGAGAAAGTACGGAGTAAGGAAGTGACTTTTTTATAAGGAGGGCACAGCCTACCCACCCGTCGTCACGGTCGTCCCTAAGACAGGCATATCCAGGCAGCCTGAATATGGAATCAGGCTTAAGCCATGTCTCAGAGACGGCCGCAACGACGGGCTTGTATTTATTGATAAGGAAAATTAACTCAGGTTTTTTGGATCGGACACTCCTCACATTCCACTGTAGGATCCGATCCATTTTGATTGTTAATAACATTAGAGATTTTTTGCAGTATCTGCAGGATATTGTACGGTAGGGCATCATCAAATTTGGTTATCATATTGAGTAATGTATAAGACATCAATTCAAGAAGATTGTCATTAGGAGCTTTATCTAAATTAAGGGCACATCCATTAGACATAGATGAAGGGGGAGAAGCAATTATGGCATTATGAGCTTCCTTATCATATGACTTACCAGGATTTGGAATAGGATGTCTCTGGATCAGCACTGTTTTTTTATGGGAGGTTGAAAGGGGACGGGTTGGAATATTTATTTGCTCGGAAGGGGGAGGAGCTGAACTACTTTTTACCATATCTGCGTACAGGCGCCGGTTAACTGTAGGAACTCTTTCTGATGCCTCATTGTATGAAACATTTTCTTCTGCGACAATTGACTTTATTAATTTTTGCCTACCATGCTCAGGGCATCTTTTGTCAGTGGAAAAATGTTTCCCAGTGAAGAAAATACAAGAAGCTTCTTCTTGTAGTACAAGGCAAGTAGAGCCAATATGAGGTTGAGCACATTTAAAACATCGAGGTTTGGAACGGCACAATGATTGAGTATGACCAAACCTACAGCATGCCAGACATTGGATAGTTGGTAGCTGATAAGTTTCTACAGTAATTGCAGCACTAAAACAGTATACTTTCTACGGCAAATATCTCCCCTTGAATGTTATTGTCACTGTTTGGGTAGGAACCCAGACAGGTTTATTGTCAACAAAAGTCTTGCGATTAAGTCTCCTTGCTTTGATCACAGGTCCACTACCAGGTGGGCATGTCAATGAATTTACCAGTTCTTCCATCGACCATTCAATTGGTATACCCTTTATTATTCCCATACGAGTAATATGAAATACCGGTATCTTACTTTCAAAACTGTTTGGAGCCAAAATGGAGCTACCTAAGAAATTATTAGCGTCATTTGCTGACCTAAACTCAATCGATGCTTTATTGCGACCAATGGATTTTATCCCATCGGAAGCAATAACACATACTTTGTTGTTGTACAACATCTGGGCCAGTTTCAACAATCTCATGGTTGTACCAGAAGCAGGGTCAGTAACTATCTTATTGATATGCACAATATAAGGTCCCAAATCAGATTCGTCATAACGGAGATTTTTAGTCTCAGAATATCCAGGGACAACATAAACATGTTGATCTGAAGATGCAGGGGTTATTGATGTCTTTTTGGGAATGGAATTATCGTCATTATCTTGTTCACGTAAACGTTTTCTACTTTCTGTAGGGGGTAGATCCACTAACATAACCCCATCATCCGGCGGCGGATCGGGAACCGGAGGATCACTCATTTTTCCGTAGAAAAATGAGCGACCCTAACGAAACCTCCACTTACCAGACAGCACAGGACACACACAAATAACAATAAACACAAAATAAAAGAATCTAAACCAGATTAGCTAATATAAAACAAAAAGTTTTACGATCGCATACACCAACCAACGCACTTGACAGCAGAATCGACAACTAGCACGAACTGTCAAACTCATTTGACAAATCATTCGAGACTAAAAGTATTGCCACTTTTTGGAATTCTCCCCATTTAAGGTATTCTGCAAAATGAATATTTGTAGTAAATGTACTAAACAAATCAAGTCGAATGATCTCAAACTTTGCACCAAGTGCAACTCTACTTTTCACTAACAGTGCCTAGGAGTACCCACGGAGAATTTTGCAAAAGAATCGCAAGCGTATAAATCCACTTGGAAGTGCTCGGAGTGCAAAATTTTGGACAAGCGACAAGACAGCTCAAGTACACCGTCCCAATCGACACAAACAAAATCTGACTCTCTTGCTAGTGATAGCAACGAGGATTTGAAAAAGTATATCGACAGGAGACTGGAAGATTCCCTATCACAGCTCTTAAAAGCCATTAGAAGTGATTTTACGTCGCAAAGTTCTGACACGAGTAAAAAAAATTGAGGCACTTACAGAGAGTATTAATTACATGTCCACAACTTGTGACCTACTCAAAGAAGATCTTGGTAAAAAAACTACTAAGATAAGTAATCTGGAGACAGAAAACCAAGCCTTGCGCTCGCAGTTTACTGACCTCAGCGACAGATTGAACCAATTTGAGCAACATTCTCGTGATTGCAATTTGGAAATTCAGTGTGTGCCAGAAAACAAATCCGAAAACCTGAAGTCAGTTATAAGAGAGCTCGTCACTACTGTGGGTTACACCTTGCCTGAACAAGAGCTATCAAATTATCATCGAGTGGCCAAAATAAATTCTGATTCCAACAGACCTCGTTCAATCATAGTTAAGTTGTCAAGTCCTCTTGCTCGAGATAATATAATCGCTTCAGTTAAAACATTCAATAGGACAAATCAAAATAACAAATTAAATTCCTCACATTTGGGTCTACCAGGTGAAACGAAACCTATATACGTGTGTGAACACTTGTCTCCTGAAAACAAGAAATTGCATGCAGCAGCCAGAAAAATTGCAAAAGAAAAAAAAAACTATTTGTGTGGGTGCGAAACGGTCATATTTATATGAGAAAAGACGTGACCTCTAAAAGTTTCTTGGTTAAAAATCTTAACTCCTTGAACTCTCTATAAATTGTAGAAAACTCTTAATGGTGTCATTGTTTAATAATGTTTACAAATGTTGCAATATCAGTATCTTATATCAGAATGTAAGAGGCCTTAGGACAAAAACGAAACAATTGTTAACAAATGTTCTTAATGAAAATGTAGATGTTATTTTGCTTACGGAGACATGGCTGAATGATTCGGTGTTCGATCATGAATTATTTGATAGTAGATACACTATATTTAGGCGTGACCGTAGTTCTTCGTGCAATGAAAAATGTGAAGGTGTTGGAGTACTTATTGCCGTACTAAAAAATCTACACCCTGTTCGTAAAACAAAGTGGGTATCGTCTGACGAGGATCTTTGGGTAGTTATCAAGCTTAAGAAAGGTACAACAACGGTACCTTTTTGTATCTGTACTCTTTATCTGCCATCACCTGCCAAATATCATAAACTGGAAAACTATTTGTCAAACATCACAGATGTTGTTCAACATAAAATGCCTCGAAATTCCCTGTTTTTGTTGGCGGGTGACTTCAATCAGCCTTTATTGCAATGGAAAAAAGATATGAATTCCAATGCACTCCTCCCTTCTTGCGCCACAAACTCTATTGAAAGCTTGCTGGTTGACACTCTTTCATTTAACGACCTTCATCATATCAATTCTATTAAAACGTTGATGGGCGGTCTCTTGACTTAATTATTACTAATGCACTCAACTCTTTCACAGTTAGCAATTCACTTCCACTTGTAAAAATAGATAAATACCATCCAGCCTTAAAAATACAACTTAAATTTAAATCATCTAAGCCTCCTAAACTGAATTATGGTACCTAATTTAATTTTTCGAAAGCTGATTATTCAACCATCAAGGCAGAATTGAACGATATAAACTGGGATGACCACTCTTCAACTAATTGCAGTGTTGACGAAACTGTTGAAATGTTTTACAACATCATTAATTGTATCATAGTCAAAAATACACCCCAGAGTCGAAAAGGTAATAATAACTATCCTTTTTGGTTCAGTCAAGGGACGACTTAAATGCCTGAAAGAAAAAGCAAAATACCACCGTAGATACAAATTATATTCTAATCCAAGGGATCTCACAACTTACCAAATCCTTCGAGATCGGTGCGATAACATGATTCAGTATTGTTTAAACAAATTCAAAGAAGAAGCCAATATTAATATCAAGAAAGACCCTAAATATTTCTGGAAATTCGTAAAATCTATAAGATGTAATAGCAACGACATACCTGACGAAATGTTTTTGAATAATGACAACGTGCAAGGTGGGCAAAACATTTGTGAGCTATTTTCTAGTTACTTTCACTCCATATATTGTAATGCATCTGCAACAACAGCCACTATTGTCACCGAGCCAGTTAAACATAACACATCAATCAGTTCATGTTATATTTCCGAATCTGATGTTCAAAGTTCGCTCCAGCGCCTCGATGTTTATAAAGGACCTGGGCCGGATTCTATCCCCCCTATTTTTCTTAAAACTTGTTCAGACCAATTAAACAAACCTCTACACTACATATTTATTAAATCACTTTCTCATGGCGTATTCCCAACAAAATGGAAGATAGCTCATATTACACCTATTTATAAAAACGGTGACTTAAGTGATATTACAAACTATAGACCAATATCAATCTTATCCTCCATTGGCAAAGTATTCGAATCTTTAGTTAAAAAAGTAATTGCACTTTCATTTGGCGCCATTGTTCAATCCACAGCAATATGGATTTTCGCCGAGGAGATCCACCACATCGAACCTTATGGGATATGTTGGTGACATATTGCAAACTATGGAAAATAAATATGAAGTTCATTCCATCTACACAGATTTTTCAAAGGCGTTTGATGTCGTTGACCATAACCTCATCCAAAAGCTAGGGCATACTGGAATATGTGGCTCTTTATTAAGGTGGTGTGAATCCTATCTTAAAAATCGTTCTCAACTTGTTGTGATTCGAGGATTTAAATCTTCAACCAAGACTGTGCTATCTGGTGTTCCACAGGGTTTTCACCTGGGACCTCTGTTGTTTTTAGTTTTCATCAACGATTTGTGCGCATCAGTGACATACAGTTTCAAAACGTTCGCGGATAACCTTAAACTCTACAGAGTAATTCGGCAGCATGAAGACACAAATTGTCTTCAACGAGATATTGATAGAATCAGTTATTGGTGTTCACAAAATAAAATGGTTTTAAATGCCACTAAATGTTTTCACATAAAATTCACGAGAAAAGTCAATCCAACGCCTGGAGTTTACTACATAAATGCCATTCCAATTAATGAAGTATCTAGCATACGTGGCCATTGGTGTCATCGTTGACACCAAAATAGACTTTCGCGACCACATTGACGTTATCGCGAAAAAAGCAGCCCGTCTTGCTGGATTTGTGATAAGACAAACTAAATTCTTTAATGGAAGTGAAATCCCTATTCTACTATTTAATTGCTATGTGCGATCCCTTCTGGAGTACTGTAGTCCCATTTGGAGTCCCTCGTACGATGTGCACATAAATCGGCTAGAAACTATACAATAAAAGTTTTTGTATCATCTCTCCTACGCTGGGAATCTTTGTAGCTGTTTGAAGTCATATAACTCTAGGCTTAATCATTTTAAAATGCTTTCACTGGAACATAGACGGAACATCGCGGATATAGTGTTTCTGCATAAGATCATTCATGGCAGAATCGATAGCCCAGAATTGCTCAGTAACGTCTTATTTAGTGTGCCTCGCTCAAGCAGCCGTCTTCATAACCGAACAACTTTCAGTGTTATCTCCGGTCGAACTAACTATGCCAAGTACTCTCCGATATTAAGAATGTGTTCACTGTATAACGATGTGTGTCACGATATTGACATATTTAGTACATCTACTCATGGCCTAAAGAAATTTCTTCTTCAAAACTGTAATAATTTTAAATAGTTTATTCGATTTTTTTATTTTTTTATTATATTTATGTTTAATATAGTATAATAGCATCATACTGTAGAAGCATGCTGTGTTTACCTCAAGAAGGTCGTGTACTTGTTGATAAGTTTATATAACGCACATTAATTTAAGTACCATAAGTCTTGTGCTATGACCAATTTGGTAAACCAATAAAAGAAAAAAAAGAAAAAAAAATGTTGTTATAGCGGCAACAGAAATACATCATCTGTGAAAATTTCAACTCTTTAGCTATCACAGATCATGACAGACAGACAGACGGGTAGGGGAGTCTTAGCCATAGGGTCCCGTTCTTACCCTTCGGGTACGGAACCCTAAAAAATAATGACTGCTGTTAAATAGTGACGTTACGCAACCTTCGGTGTGCGAGCCTGACAAGCACGTTATATGTCTACTGAAATCGACTTTTAATAGAAACTTTTACCGAATATACGTTTCCGCTCGCATGATGCATTAGTTAATTGAGTTCATATTAAAATGGAAGTAGGTGTGTTCTTAATTTGTTACTACCCGTAGCTACCGATGATAAGCGAGGTGAAAATACCATTAAGCTAAAAGTTGATGTTAAAATTTGTTGATATTTCATAAATATTGTTATTTACTTTTAATTTTCGATACGTCGATGTTGAATTTGTGTATTTTTTTACAGGTCATTTCAAATATATTTCACAGTTTTAAAGAGACCTTTTAGATGGTGATAATTGCCGAGATGGACAAGCTGGTGCCTGATGTTAAGCATCACATCTGTCCTTTACAGTTACAGTGTCACCATTGTGTGTGACAATGCACTGCGATCGACACTCCAAGACATTCGTTTATAATTCTCGTTTGCCCACTGACGGCACCTGCTAAGTGCCTTTCAAATCTAAATACAACAGTGTTTGCACACTACTGCGTGGAGGTAGAATATACTACGGTGGTAGCCTCAAGACGGCCTCTTGCTCAAGAGGCCTACCACCTGGTTTGTCATCTGTTTGGAACCACCTGGGGACCGCATGACGAGGATGACTCAACCCCCATAAACGTATAAGATTCTTGGTGAGTAGGATGTTTGCATTCTAAATACACTTCTTTGCTAATTTATCCAGTCGCCAAGCACCAACTGTGATATTTCAGGCACCCGAGATAAAATACATAACATTTCAGATGTGGTAATTAAAACTGTTTTATTTTATTTTAAGCAATCTTCAGTTCGGATATAGAATATCTTATCGCTTTATTTATATTTCATAATACTTTCGCTCCAACACAAGCCAAATGAGAAATTCAGACTGTCAAATCAAATCAAATCAAATCAAATCAAATATTTTATTGCAGAATTATGTGGTTGTACATGCAGATCTT
The DNA here is from genome assembly GCA_963890685.1 of Plagodis pulveraria. Classification (NCBI taxonomy): domain Eukaryota; kingdom Metazoa; phylum Arthropoda; class Insecta; order Lepidoptera; family Geometridae; genus Plagodis; species Plagodis pulveraria. The sequence goes on from OY982951.1 coordinate 12,198,028, forward strand.
AAATAAACACAAGGTTATAGGTATCACATAATTACCCTATTTGGGTGTAGCAATGTTGGTAAGGAGTGGGCCGGTCTATTTCCAATCATTAATATACTACATTATTCTTTAAGGAATTCGTCAAGAGAATAATATGATTTTTTAATTAATAGGTTTTTTAGACTTATTTCAAATGTATGTTCATTTTCTTCTTCTTTTAATCCAACTGGTAATTGGTTAAATATTTTAATGGCCATTGAATTTGGGCTGGAGCTATGCATTTTTATTCTAGATTTCGTCATCACTAAATTGTGTTGATATCTTGTTGGGTACCTACGTGGCATATCAGTTTCCTTTTTAAAAAAGAAGGGGTATTTTTTGACGAATTTACAAGTCTCTAATATGTATATGGACGAGATGGTTAAAATTTTATATTTTATAAAAAATGGTTTATGAAAGTATGGTTTACTAATATTGGGGGTTTTGATGTTGGCAAGGATACGGATACATTTTTTTTGTAGTATAAAAAGATCTTCTATCATTGAACTATTTCCCCACAGTATAATCCCATATCTGAACCAGGAGTATGCATACGCGAAGTACGCTGTTAAGGCTGTGTTAGCGTCTGTAGCTCGTCGTAGCTCTCTTAGTGCATATACAAAACTTGATAATTTGCTTTTAATTTTTTGAATATGCGATTTCCAATTTAAATACGAATCTAGTTCTAGGCCTAATAGTGTTGCCGCGTCAATGGATTCCAATCGATTATTATTATATACGAAGTTAATGTCAAGGGGGGCTTTTTGGTAGGGTCTAAATTGCATAATTTTAGTTTTTGGAAAATTAAGGTCAAGGTTATGGTCAGTCATCCAATTAATTATATTATTAAGTATGTCAGTTAGATTATTATTCAAATTATTCAAATTATGAGTGTCTATACAGGATGTCAAGATAGAAATGTCGTCGGCAAAGAGTACACATGTTTCATTTATTGATTTTGGGAGGTCATTTATGTAAATTAAAAATAGGATACATCCAAGGACGCTACCTTGGGGGATGGAATGATTTATTAGGGTGGGGGTTGATCTCGCTACGTTAATAAATCCGGTGCGCCAGTCATAATTTTCAATCTCTACGTATTGCTTACGATTTTCTAAGTACGACCTAAACCATTCATGCGTAATTCCACGTATCCCTATGTTATCAAGTTTTTGTAATAAAATTTTAAATTGAACTTTGTCATATGCCTTTTTCATGTCTAGTAAAATGCCTATAGCGTATTTTTTATCATCAATTATGTTTAATATTTGTTGTACATATTTATACACTGCCAAAACAGTCGAGCGATTTTTTCGGAACCCGTTTTGCGAATCGTCAAATATATGGTATTTTTCGCAAAATGAGTTCAAGCGTAATTGCATTATCTTTTCAAATATTTTAGAAGATGTAGGCAAGAGCGCTATAATTGGCCTATAGTTGCTTGGGTCTTGTTTTGAGGATTTCTTATGGACAGGTTTGATAAGGGCTATTTTAAGTAGATCAGGAAACGTACCTTCACTGAACGATTGATTAATTAGCAAGTAGTAAGGTAAGGTCAATTCTTCTGCACATTTTTTAATTAATATTGGTGGTAGTTCATCCGCACCGTAACTGTATTTGTTTTTTAGGTGTTTAATGGTTAGGTATATTTCGCGTGGTTCAACTGGTCTCAAGTACATAGTATTATCAGTGCGCGTCTCCTGGAACCGGCTGCGCGCTGCCGGCCCCCCACCGCCACACGCACCGCCCACTGACGCGAAATACTCGTTGAACGCATTTGCTACCTGCAATGGCTCACAGATGATATTGTTATTAATTTTTAGGCTTATATTATTTTTTATTTTTTTGATATTTTTATTAGTGCGTTCTTTTATAATTTTCCACATGCATCTAGTCTTATTATCTGAATTTTTCATATCGTTAATATATAGATTTCTTTTTGATTTATTCACTGTTTTTTTTAGTAATTTAACATAGGATTTATAATAATTTGTTAATATTGGGTGCTTGTAGTAAGTAACCAAGGATTTTAAATGGCGCTTATTTTTACAAGAAGTCTTAATACCAGCCGTAAGCCAGGCGTATTTTATATTTGCTTTTAATTTTAATATTTTTTTAGGTATACAGCGATCAAGAATTTCCATTAGTGTGTCATTGAAAATTTTAAAATTATCGTTTACCGTATTTTGGGTGTCAATATTTAAAAGTTTAGCCCATTCTATGTGTTTCAAGTTATTTTTAAAGTTTTCTATATTTTGCTTAGTAAATAATCGTTTTTTTACCTTCCAAATTAATGTGTTTTTATGTGAATCTAATGTATTAATCAATTTTAAATGTATTCCTAAATGATCTGAAAAACCGTAATCTTGAACTGATACATTTATTTTGTTTTTATTGCAGTTTGTAAACAAAAGATCTAAGCAAGTAGCTGTTGTTCTTGTGATACGAGTAGGCTTATTTACATATTGACATAGGTTATATTCAAGCATTAGGTTAATCAATACGGTAGATTCTTTGGTATTTTTTATTATATCTAAGTTAAAGTCTCCACCTATTATTATATCAATCGAATTGTATTTTTTCATTATTATTTCTAGTAGTTTATTTAATTGATTATAAAATAAATCGGCCCCATGGCTATTCCAATAAATTATAATTAATAAAACATTCAGTTTGTGAATTAATATTGAACTTATTTCTATACAGTATTCAACTGACAAATCTTCTATTTCTGTTATCTTTGTGCATTCAAAGTCGTCCCGTAACAATATAATAGTTCCTCCTCCCGTCTGTTGTTGCCTACAGAACGCTGACGTTATATTATATCCAGTACAATTAATCAGTTCGAGTTTGTCCTTTGACAGCCACGTTTCTGTTGCACATAACACGTGAACCGTATCATAATTTTCTTGTAGGAAAGCTTTTACAGTGTCCCTTTTTCCGTAAATACTTTGCATATTTTGAACAATGATGTTGAAATCCGTGTGTTTAGTGGCGAAAGTTATAGTTTTGAGTTCGTGAATATGATTGTGTACTAGTGCGATCGGAGAAAGATGCGTTGCCTATTGAGGAAGTTGAAGCGTGCGATTCTCGTTGCGATGGTCTCGTAGACACAGATGACTTATTTTGGAGGTAAGTGTGTGTGAGGTTCCCATCTACTATAAGTTTATTATTTCTAATTACTGCATGGTGGCCATCCAGTCGTGCTGCTCGAAGTTGTATTTGAAGGTTTTTTCTGGTCTGTAGGGACTTTTCATCCAGGAATTCGGATATTGATAGTCCCGAGTTTTTAAAGTATCGACTATTTTGCAGTAGATATTTAGCCATATTTTTACTGATAAGCTCAATTACTATCGGTCTGCGGTTTGAGTTTTTTCTCCCAATTCTGGTCAATTCCTCTATGTACCCTCTTAAATCTGTATTTAATATATTTTGAAAGATATTTATTATATTGTGGTGAAGATGTGTCTCTGTTTCGTAGTCATATTCATTTAAGCCATACAATACAAGTTTTTTTGAATTATCTATACTGAGTTGCTGCACAGTGCCTGAAGTGTTTGTTTTTAGTTGGTTTATATCATTTTGATGTTTTTTTATTTCTGCTTCTAATTTTTCTATCGTTTTATTGAGTGTAGTTATTTGGTTTTTCATTATAGATTGGTCATTTATCAGAATGTCCGTCTTTTTTGTTATATTTTCGTATAATTTCATTGTCACTAGTTCTATTTTAGTATCAATAGTACTTTTTATCTCACTAAGTATAGATATTTTATTCTCTTCAAGCTTTCTATCCAAGAGGAGGCTAATTTTTTCTAACAATGTTGAGTTTTCAGGAGAAATCAATGTCGGACTTTGCAGTGCTTGGTCATTATTTGACATTGTGCTCTGATGGTGTTTATTTCGGTCTGTATTCAAATGAAGTAGTCACCCAGACATAGCCTGAGGGCACTGGTGAGGATAGAGGTCTGACGGGGGCCGCAGGCCCAACTCCTATTGTAATAAACTCAGCCTGCTTTGTAATAAAGTGTCTGGTGCTACGAAAAAAATATTAAACAAAATGTTGCTTTGCTTCTACAGCTAACACGACCGACCAGTAGTAGGCAGTTTTGTAACTACGCGCTGTTGTATAGCTCTATTCAGTTGTAAAAAAAATACATGCACCCAAATTAATATACCTATTTAATTTACGTTTGACGAGATGAACTGCTTTATTTTAATTCAATTGAGTTGCAATTACGTTTCAAGATTGTTTTGACGACAGATTCTGGTGACTCTTAGAGTGATCACAATAATAATCAAATTTATTTTGAAAGTCATAATTTTTATGAGATAAAATACATCAGTTTAAAAGAGATTCAAGCCTAGGTCATGTCAGAATCGTACATTTTGTTATATATATGAAAAAATATTGAAGTATATTATATTATAATGTGAGTACATCTTCTTTATATTTAAAAAGCTTTATCTTGAGTGGCTTATTGACTATCTGAATGTAAGGCAACCTACGTATAAAGACTTGACTTAGCCAATACACTTAAATAAGTTGTTGAGTGTATGTTTATATTGTTTTTTGTGTAAACTCCAAATGTAATATATTTTTTTATGGATATCTTCAAATATTACTTTTCTAAATCTCTATTTAAAAATAACAATATTTTAATTTTTGTTTTTATCTTTTATTGCTGATAGCCATTGACCACAATCTCACTTGATGGTAAGTTATGATGGGGTCGAAGTTGTTAACAGGCTTAACCTAGAATAACTGGCTCTCAGCTCCCACATGGGGTGCCGGGTATATAGAATGGCACCTCCCCATATCATCTCGTGGGTGTCGTAAGAAGCGACTAAGGGAAAAATACTGGAAGGTGGGCAGCAGCACCTTCTAAAGAACTGCCATCTTACACTGCGATCCCCAAGCCGCCTGCTAAGCGTAGGAATTATGGCAAATACCCCCATAATAGGGGAGGCTGTGTTCAGCAGTAGACGAGTCGGCTGTTACAGTAAGGACAGCTGCCGGAACACACCGTTAGGCGCTAGGTGACAGATTTTCTACTTAAGGGTAGTAGTTAGGCAGGTGGGCATTCGCAAAATGCCCTACCACCACTAAGGCAACAACGGCTTACCGTGCCCTCCGACGAACGGAAGTGCTGCATGCTCCGAAGAGTTGAAGTGTAGTAATGTCACTAGGGTCTACCCATCCAACTCATGACCGCCTCAGACGTTGCTGAACTTAGCTGAACGGTTAAGAACGGCTAAGCAAACTTCGCTACAAGCGCTTCAAATTACTCGGTAAATAATAGACATACATATTTTTTATCGCAATTAAGTCCCGATATTTGTAACCTGTAAATACCTAATGTTTTTTACTTTCGATGTATAGTGAATGGGTAATGAGTATCATCCAATACTAGAAACAAATTTTTCAGCTCGTATTTTCATAAGTTTCTCCCTATGTTTTTATGGATGTAGATTCTGAATTAAAACGATAGTTTAATTTCCTCTTTGGGTCAAGAATTTACACAAAATATCTTAGGCTTATAACTAATTTCTTTAATGGGCTAGAGACCCGTGCTATACGGACGGACAACCGTTTTGCTTTTTATATATGGAGCCCTAAAACGGCATGTGCATTGTTATATGCCACTTAAATCACGTCAATTTATCTATCTCTTACTAGATTGTTTAAGAATTAAATTTATATTGATACTTTTATAAATTAAATGCTAGTATTATTGCATATTTTATAATTAGTGTAAATATAAATTAAAATTAAATTGCATATAATTGTGTTTAAATTTAATGAAATTTTGTAATTTTGATGCATTTTACTTGCAGCATTGACATATACATATTTTCCAATTGCCGTAACGCGCACATTGGGGAAAAAAATAAGAGAATTGTATCTTTGAATTAACTAAGAATGAAACCAAAAATTTAATTTTATGATTAAGTACACATTGTATTCTCTTTTTTTTCGCTGTAGTATTTCTTTTCCTTGGTGAAGTTTTCTAGTTTTTCTTTTGCATTCCAATGACTTATAGATATTACACAAGGTTTAACGTGCTTTTTAACAATAACCAATCGTCACGACCTTCAAATAAAATGTTGTTACTAACCTATAAGGAACCACTAAGATGTCTACCCCAGCGTATAGTCAACACTACAAACTGTGAGAGAATTGCTTGATCAAATTAATACTCTCCTATTCAGCTTCCATCAGAATTTTGATCATTAGTGTACTGAGTGTAAAGCTTCTTGTTAAAGCGTGTCGGTTTGTTTGACAAGTTTACAAACTTGTCAGTTGGAGCGCTTGTTAGAGTTATGCTTTGTCTGACGGTCGGTGGGATCAATCTTCATATTGGAAGTCTTGCTGTTGTAATTGAATACTTCCACTTTCTGTGTTTCGGGTGTATTCTATCATATGTATTGTAGCATATTCATATTGTCTTTAACATTACCAAGTCTGTATATATTTGAAAACTTAAGTATGTTCGTAAAAATTCGATTAAATCAAACAGTGACAATCACGATTACAACACTAGGAATAAAGATAAAATAGCGGTGCTAGGTAGTAGGTTTCAGATTAGCAAAGACAAATAAAAGGTCCTTCTTAGGTATTTGTGTACGGTTTTATAATAAAGTTCCCAAACATATTACAACGCTCACAGAAGGGAAATTCAAGTTGCATGTGAAAAACATATTGATAAAGAAATCCCTACTACACAGTTTGTGACAAAAGTGATTGGATAATTCCGCCTCTGCCAAGCTATCGCCTGTCACCTACATAATTTAAACAAATATTGTAATATATTTATTATATAGTAAGTATATAACACATTGTTAAAAGGCATTTAAAAGAATGGCCCCGAGTTTCTTGCCCGTTCTTCTAGCAGTGGCTAATATTTTTTGAAGAACGTGTCAATACAATTGAGTATATTTCAATAATAAAAATTTTAATTGACCTTCCTAAGAGCGCCGTGGACGTCTAAATTGAGAAATGATTTTGACTTTGACTTTGATATCTAAATATTGAGAGAGACATGCAAAAAATGTTAACCAAAATCAATATTATTGTACGAACTGAACCAAACAGTTACAATGGTATTGAAGGTTCAATGTTGTGCGTACATAGTTGTATTGTAACAGTTGTCGTACCAGCTAGATGTAATCTTATTACTCTTGTTAGCCAACATATACCGAACTGCAAGGGACGGTCTCGCTACAAATTAGGTCGATTCTACTCGTACTCATATTTACTTAGTAGACGAACACAAGTTTCTGTGAGTGTATAGTTGAGGAATCGTTGTATGTTACTTAAATTCACTTGCAATGCATTTTGAAGCAATGATGGCCGAGCGGTAATAGCTATGGACTGTCGTGCCGCAGTACCCTGGTTCGATCCCCACCGCCGGCTTGAGCTTCACCGCATGGTAGAAGGGCATTTTGCGATTGCCCACCTGGCTAGCTACCATCCTCAAGTAGAAAGTCTGTCGCCAAGCACCGAAAGGTGTGTTCCGGCAATAGTCCTTGGGAGCCAGTGAAATTACAGGCACAATGAGACTTAACAACTATGTCTCAATGTGACGGGCGCAGTGCAATTCGTGACTTGTGATGAATTGCAACTGTTATAGGCAGAGGTTAGTCCACTTAACAGCAAGTGGGCCTCGAGCTTGTTCCATCACAATAAAGTAAAAAAAAAAAAAAGATGCTGACGCTTGTCTCCCACTAAATTTGAACCAAATAAAAGACGACCATAAATTTTCATTTCGAGCAACACGTAGGTATTGTTCATTTTAATCATACCAGCTTACACCGCATTTTAGGTACGAAGTTTTTTTTTTAAATTGCTCTTAGGTATGCCTTTGACCACAATCTCACCTGGTGGTAAGTGATGAAGTGGTTGAAGGTGTTAACAGGCTTAACCTAGAATTATTGGCTCTCGAGGACAGTTGCCGGAGCACACCGTTAGGTGCTTGGCGACAGATTTTCTACTTAAGGGTGGTCGCTAGCCAGGCGGGCATTCGCAAAATACCCTGTCACCATGCGGTGAAGCTCAAGCCCACGGTGGGATTCGAACCATAGAGCTGCTGCGCGGCAGTACATAGGCAATGCCACTGAGCCATTACTCTTTCGAAAGGTACTGCTACAGGTACATCGTCTGTATCCATACGGACGGGATTACTCTACGGTGCGTGCTGCGTCAGAAGAGATCAGAGGTATGCGTAGCTATGCAAAAGAAAGAGAGACGCTTTGTAGTTGAATATAAACATTAGGTACGCCGTACTTTGCGTACTGAATTGCACTTTATTGTTTCGTAGCTAGAGTTGCTTATTTCTTGGAATGGCTTTGAGTAGTGATCCTTCTGTTCCTATTTATTCTGGAATCATACATTAATATTTATTAAGTTAATATCTGATGTTTGAAAAACTATATTGTTGGACGTTCGAACAATATGGTTTCGATCCAAATAGCTCTGATAAGATTTGGAAAATAAGATGAGCTTTCGGCCTCCACGCGCCCAGTGTGTCTACACTAAACGGCTCAAATATGTAACCACTACCGAGATTAGCATATTTGCGTCGCTTGAGTCTCTCCGCTGAAGTAGCCGCGGCACCAGGCCTCACGTTTGTTTCAGAATGATGTGATGGCGCTAAAGTGTCAACACACGTTGCGTCGCACACTAAGTGCCACCCTTCATCCTTGTTACCAGAGTCATACTTTCAGATCTGTTACCGTCGTCACGCATTTTATATTACATATTAGTCATGTATATACTTATATTTTTTGTTCTTAGTTTATTTATTTGAATAAGAATAAATATGCAAACAAAAGTAGATAATCGAATTGTTTACCAAATTCAAAGCCAAGTGTGGTTGAGACACTTGGCAGTTGCTCTAGGCTGTAACTTAGATGTAGGTGTCAAATTTCATAATCCGAACAAGTGGTGCTCATAAATCCTTCTACAATAAAATAAAGGCAAATGTAGTGCTTGGTTTATTTAGGTCTATTTATTTAGGTAGAATCTGTTCGGTATTATAGGTATTATGACACAGCGCTCGCAAGCTTGCTTCAAATAGTTTTTTTACAAATCAATGGCAAGCTTTAATCGGTAAGTATCCATGGGTGACCGGCGCGCTTACTTTCAGTCTCGGTTGTTGTCTTAGGAAGGTAGCCATTAGATTATATTGATTACAAATACGAATAAATATATGTAAAGAAATGTAAGTTAAGCTCAAAAACAGCAGAACGCAAGCCTTACCGTGGCGAATGAGGGTTTAAATGTATACCGTGTGGCGCAAAGACATTACCTCGACGCGAAAATTTCGATGCGATTATTTCTAAGCGATCCACCTGAACTTGGAATATTGTGCGTGCTTTGCACAGTGAAGTCAAAATCATTTTACAAATTAGTAGTCTACGACGCTCTTATGAAGTTCAAGTTTAAATAATGAAATATTCCACATTGTACTGCCACGTTCAGCAAAAAATTTATAGAACCACTGCGAGAAGAACGGGCAAGAAATTCGGGGCCATTTGGGTGAACTTGATGAGTCTGAAATCAAAACTCTAACTGTATGAGAGTAACACTTCTTTTCATATTTATTCGTAGATTTGCGATAGGAAAGTTTTGTTATAGCTGTCTAGCTTTATCACATGTTTGTTCAGCTAATATTTCATAACAATATAATAGATTATTTTGATATGTTATATGTATTTGATATAATTAACGGGTAAACAGCGAGTGGGTGTTTTGGTGTGTGGTCTTGTCGTTATTACCTCTACAACTACCTCAGGCAATGAATTTAATATTACAACGTAATTAGATGTAAATAAAATTAGAATTCAAGCTCCACATTTGGTTGTTTTGTCTTGAAAGTTTATATTATTGTGTGTATACCCTTATCCCACTTATGTAAGGGTCGGATATATACTATGTCTCTTATCAAACAAGCTAGAGGAGGTGATAGATACAAGGAAATAATTGTTAAAAGTATTGGCTTCGAACTTAGGACCAGCCGCCTTCCTGGCGCCAACTCTCCTTGGAGTCCTAAGCTTTCGCTGGTACCATACCGTATACCTTAAAAGCTTATAGTCCGGAACTAGGCATTTCTATATAGTCTAGCGGTTGATACAATCAAAATATACTTATAATTAGGCCGTGTTTGGTAGTTACTCTTATCTGATATTTTTGCAAAGAGTTGGCGTTATTTTTTTCAAACTTACAATATTTTTATATGTAATGTACAATACCGGTGCACATTTTATTTATCTGTAAAATAAGGCCTGTGACTTTTTTTCATATTTTTGACGGCAAAGCTTTATATTTCCTAGTATACGTATTCAAGTTTTAAACATCAATTAAAAATGACCTGAAATGATTGAGCCTCACTACCATCTTTATATATAACTATACTGTTATACTACGAGTAAACGGAACAAAGTCGAAACGATAACGCAACAAAGTAAGTGATTGGTCCCCGCGACTTGACGGCTACAAACCGAGGGATTTCACATGTCAATTGGAATGAGTGGGATGCGTGCGAGCAGAAAACTCGATTTGCGAGCGCCGAAGGGTACAGACGTATCACCGAGTGTCACCAGCAGTTAATGCAACTGAGTGCAACTGTACCCCTTTATTTTGTGGCACGTTTCGACCGCAATTTCGCTCTATTGGACTTGAACATTTCGCATCTGACGTTATGATTTTCGTGATTCCAGTTACCAGTTAACGTAGACTGCCCAGTAGACCTTTATATATTCAAGCGAAGGTACCTTAATAACATATATATATAGGTGTGCATGGTGGTCATACAATTTGCGAATGGCTGGCTAGGTATCACCCACAAGTAGAAAATATGTCTGTAAAATTACAGGCACTTGAGACTTAGCAACTGAATGTCTCAGAGAACGGGCGCATTGCAATTTGTCATTTATAACGAAATGCATACGTTATAAGCAGATGTCAGTTCCCTTAACATCAGGTGGTCTTGAACGGTCACAATCACATAAATATAGGTTTATAGATATCTAAAAAAAACTTGTTTGTAGTTCAATACAAATGAATATGTAAGTCGCTCGACAATACAAATGAAAAAAAAATATAAGTTAGTTTAATTATTGTCATATTTTTATTAGTAGTGTAAGTTTAATAAGGATTTTTTTTTAGCCCGGATAGGTAAGCCTTTGACCACTATCTTACCTGATGGTAAGTGATGATGTGGTCGAAGATGAAGTTTAGGCTAACCTAAAATTACTGGTTCTCAAGGACAGCTGCCGGAACACACCGTTAGGTGCTTGGCGACAGATTTTCTACTTGAGTGTGATAGCATAGCCAGGCAAGCATTCGCAAAAGCCCTACCACCATGCTGTAACGACTGCCATCTTAAGACAACAACCGTACCGACGGCTTAACGTGCCCTCCAAAGCACGGAAGCGCTCAGTCGTAATGTCACTAGCATAGTGGTCATCCATCCAACTCATGACCGTGGTGCTGATCGATTAAGAACAGCTTAGCAAACTTCGCTACGAGCGCTTCAAAGTTCTTTCTTCAAGGTTCATTATTCAATGATCTTCTATAATAGTTCTAGTCAAGTAGTCCCTTGATGGAGACTGACATAGATGAAGATGGACTTTTATTAAAAGGGAACGACAATTATGGACTTTTACTATAGGCAATGACGTGTACCTAAAATGGGCACTGATTCTCAAAGCTTGCTACCGGAGCACACGCTCAGGTTCTTGGCGACAATATTAAATTTTTGGGTAGGTACTTGCTAGCCCGTCTAGCCATTCGCAAAATTCCCTACCACCACGCTGTCACGGTGTAGCCCGTCACAAGATTCTATCTTTAGACAAATGCGTGTCATAGTTATAAATATTTAACTGGACTCATTCGCGATCAAACATGTATATATCTATTTACCTCGTGACCACGACCAATGCAACTTGGTTGAAAAGTCGAGGTAAATAAATATATTCATGGTTTATCGCAATTCAGTCCCGTTAAATAATAATATTTTTAATATAAATATTTTTAAAATATTTTAAGAAAACAATAAATTAATATTTTAATAAAACACTTAAAATATATAAAAAAATATATCTAGTGACAATTCCGCCTAATTCATCTGTTAAGCCGACGTGACATCACAAACGCCACGCAGCCAAACCGGAAAATTTTTGACGCGTTTTGCTTCTACATGAAGCATCCTCAGGAGGTCTTGACTCTACGAGCACCCGATCGAGAATATCTAATTATCTCTAGATCCAATTTCACTAGATATATATTTATTTATATATTTTAAGTGTTTTATTAAAATGTTAATTTAATGTTTTCTTAAAACATTTTAAAAATATTTGTTATTATTAAATATGGATATCCGCAAAGTAACGTTTGAATCTATTCATTATCCCGTCAAATACTTATAACTGTGTGTTCAAGTCGTGAAAGCCTGAAACACAGGGTACAAGATTGTAGTACAAGTACATAATAGTAGTACATAACTGCAGCAATACCCCATTAACATCAACTTCAGAGTTAGATAACTGCTCATGCGTAATATAACAGTAGAGTTTCCAATTGGATCAAATCAAATTTGATTTTTAAGTCAATGATCCTGATAATAAAAATCTAAAGTTTGAAATCTTAATTCAGTCAAATTAATTTTACAGCCTGGTACGAGTATTGGAACAAAATTCCGAGTTAACATCGTAGAACTGTCAGCAACATTTACAAGCATCCCAACAATCGGGAATCACGATGTTGACGTCATAACCATGAGCTGATGCATCAACACAGTCAAATGACGCGTAAGGACCAGATAAGAGCACTACTGACAAATGGACACAGTTAAACTCGGTATGAAAATTATTTACTATATTCATAGCAGGATCGGCTTTCTTCTCCAGGAAGAAAGGTTTGTTCGCTTAATTATGTGTTGTTTGTAATATTATCATGTTTTGGATGTAAGTATTAACATTCTTAAGGATTATTTCGTTTGGTTCTTCTCTCTCTCTAGGCATCTTCTCATACCTAACTTTAGTGAGTTAAAATATGACTTGAAATATGTAAAAATTTAATTATCTGGTTTTGCTTTCTTACGTTTACATTCATATAAAATAATATTGATAATATAAAATAAATCAAAGTACTTTTGAGGGACTTAATCGAGATAAAAATGTATTTAATATTTAATTCGATGTTTAAACCATGTTACACACGTGAACACGACTAACAAGTCGTGTTCACGAGCGAACTGAGGAGGCGTACGTCAACGTCTTGAAGGGCAGATATTTTATCTCAACTACCCGCATTTCATCTCGAGATAAAAGTCTTTAACATATAGTTTATAACTATCTTTTCAAGTAGCGAAAACCTTAAAATTACTATTTGATAGGTATATTGTAAGTGATATTGTAAGTGTATTTATATAATTGTTGCCAATTTTACCAAAGGCGGTGTAAATAACTACACTATCTTTGATTTCTATGATAAGGTCATAAGCCCTTGTTATAGAAATTAACAAGATTTTTCGTTAAAGGGAACCGTCCAAATTGCAGCATCTCACGAGTATTAAGGATGACGCAGGTTTTGATACGTTAAATTAAGGTATATACCTATGCGAGATCTTGCATTATCATTGGGAAATAATGGATTAAATCGATAAGTTGGAGTTTATAAGAGCCATATTTATTACTAAAATATAGCACCAATATGCATTAAGGACATTTTGCTTTGTTGACATACTTCGTTAAAACTTATTTGCTTTTGTGACGTTTTTAGTTAAGGACGATTTATTCCGCAATACTTTTCTACTACAGCAATATATTGGTTCAACTGACTTTGTGTCTAGCGGACCACATTGTGCAACATTAAGACCATCGTAATCAATGAAGTGACAAATAACAAACAGTTCTCATTGTGCATCACTCACCTTTGGGCATTTTCCAGTACTTGTTATTTGATTTGGGTTCAGTCATTGTGATCTTCACTTTCAATTGCCTTATAGATACGTCACAATTATATCCAATATCCCTTTATTTCTAAAACTATTGAAAAGGTAGCATTAAATTAAATGTATAATATAGAATGTCATTTAGAAAATCTGTCGTCAAGCACCTAACGGTGTGTTCCGGCAGCAGTCCTTGAGAGCCAGTGAAATAACAGGCAAAATGAGACTTAACAACTGTCTCAAGATGCAAGCTTTGCGGGTAACATAACAACAAACTCGCACCATCCAACCCTATAGCTGGACTATGCTCTAACCGTTACCCCAAAATTGTGTTTGAATCCTGTATATGACCACACATTTTTCTCTCATTGTAATTTTGTAATATAATCCATAAGTAAAAAACATGATATTGCCCTATTATTCCTAATACTATACGCAAACAAGGCAAGCTTTTAAAAGTGCACGATTAAGCACCTCAGTTATAATACCCCCTTTTCTAGTTTAATTTTCATTTAATGCCAATGTGTGGGTATGTTAGCTATGGCATGCTAACTTCTTGTTCTGGATTTGTGTCTGTGACGCTGAGTACATAAAATGCTTAAAACATCAGAATGGAGGATATACGCGTCCTAAATTGCGGTATTAAGTATTATTTTTGGAACGTAGTTCCTTATCTAGCGTTTCGAAAGGGGGCTAGACGGAAAAAATTAAGACCGAAAAATGTAACGACATTTTTTGCTATATAATAGTTGTAGGCCGTTTTGTTTGTATTGAATAGGCTCTGAAACTACTGGACCGATTAGGATGAAATTCGGTATGGAAATAGTTTGAGACACGGGAAAGGACATAAATAGTTTTAATCCAACTGCGCAAAAAGAGGTTAATGGTTTTGCGCGATAACCGATCTACTCAACCAGTTAAGATGAAACTTGGTATGGAAATAGCTTGACACACGGGGAAAGACATAAAATAGTTTTTATCCAACTGCACAAAAAGATGTTAATGGTTTTGCGCAATAAGCAAATCTACAGGACCCATTAGGATGAAATTTGGTATGGAAATGGTTTAAGACATAGGGAAGGACATAAGATAGTTTTTATCCAACCTCGCAAAAAGAGGTTAATGATTTTGCGCGCTAACCGATCTATTCAACCAATAAGAATGAAATTTGATATGGAAATAGTTTGAGACACGGGGAAGGACAAAGGATAGTTATTATCCAACTGCGCAAAAAGAGGTTAATGATTTTGCGCGATAACCGATCTACTGGACCGATAAGGAAGAAATTTTGTATGGAAATGGTTTGAGACACGGGGGAGGACATAGGATAGTTTTTATCCAACTGCGCAAAAATAAGTTAATGATTTTGCGCGATAACCGATCTACTCAACCGACTAGGATGAAATTTGGTATGGAAATAGTTTGAGACACGAGGAAGGACATAGAATAGTATTATATCCAACTGCGCATAAAGAGGTTAATGGTTTTGCGCGATAACCGATCTACTGGACCGATTAGGATGAAATTTGGTATGGAAATAGTTTGAGACAAGGGGTTGGACATAGGAAAGTTTTTATCCAACTGCGC
This sequence comes from Plagodis pulveraria, assembly GCA_963890685.1. Lineage (NCBI taxonomy): Eukaryota > Metazoa > Arthropoda > Insecta > Lepidoptera > Geometridae > Plagodis > Plagodis pulveraria. Next base: position 12,213,585 of record OY982951.1, read on the forward strand.
AAAAAGAGGTTAATGGTTTTGCGCGATAACCGATTTACTGGACCGATTAGGATGAAATTTCGTACGGAAATGGTTTAAGACACGGGGGAGAACATATGATAGTTTTTATACAACTGCGCAAAAAGTGGTTAATGATTTTGCGCGATAACCGATCTACTCAACCGATTAGGATGAAATTTAGTATGGATATAGTTTGAGGCACGGGGAAGAACATAAAATAGCTTTTATCTAACGGCGCAAAAAGAGGTTAATGGTTTTGCGCGATAGCCGGTCTACTCAACCGTTTAGGGTGAAACTTGGTATGAAAATGGTTCGAGACATGAGGAAGGACATAGGATAGTTTTTATCCAACTGCGCAAAATGAGGTTAATGATTTTATGCGATAGAAAAAATCATAATGCCAAAAAAATATAAATAAAAGTTAATTTAAATAATTATATTCAAACATTCTTTATTATTTTCTTTTCTTAGTAACCTGACTCATATAGAAAAGTTTATGTGAGTGTTTAATAATTTTCTTTTTTTTTAATACACGTGCGAAGCCGGGCGGGATACTAGTGAATAATAAAAAAATATTATTGTAACTAAAAAAAAATATTACAATTCCTTCACAAATTAATCGATAGGAACTTCGTTCTATCTGGCTGTCCCTAGACACCTCTTTTTTTATTCATATAATCCTTCAATGGGGTTTTAAAATAAGAACAGCATCAGGGCTCGTATAAGGAAAATGATTTTTATTATTTTTGGTAACTATAGACTATGTAAAGTTAAAGTTACAGCTTTTGTGTAGGAAAAATTTAATCACGCATTTTGGACCATATAATACTCGATCACAAAGTTTAAGGACTAAACATATTGAACATTGTCTAAACTATTTTACATTTATTATACCTACCTACCAAATACTAACGCTATAAAACATTTGACGAACTATTACATTCATACGCAATTATATTTTTATCTATTATAATTACATTCATACATTGAAAAGCAATTTGTTTCATTTGATGATAAAATACCAATTAAAATAAACTTTCTGCCCAAATTTTACCAATAATGAGTTGACCAAGTGATTGCGTGTTCTGATTTATATTTAATTGCAGATCCAACTTTAATCGCATTGGACTGAGTTAAGTATTTTAAAGTTATTCACTCTCTGTTAAATACATTTCGTTATTGTTTTTGTAGAGCATTCATGGCATTAATAGCAATTTATATTATTAAGTCCATATATGATTTGTGCAGTAATGCCCAATAATAATATGGTTATTTCAATTTTTGGTTTACTTTAGCTCCGCCGAAAGCCCTATTAATTATCTTTGTAAGAATGAGAAGTCTATGATTTTATCAATGCATCATATAAAAATACAAAAAGATCGGCCGCACCATCGTAGAAAAAAGCAAGTAATTTGAAAAAAAAAACGATATAGGATGATAGTCATTCTCATTTAGTTTTTTAAAGAAGGCATTCAACAAATTTTCATAATTGCACTTTCTCAAATGTTATATACCGATTGCGTTTTGGTTATCCACAAAGTATTGTCATCGTTTATCACCTATTAACCAATAATCACGTAGAAGTTACTAAAAAGTATTGTGGCAAAAGGTGAGACAAAATATCCGTATGTTAACTAATCCGTACGAACAAAATGTACTAGGTAATTATTATTACTATTATTTAGCAACCGGTTAGGACTTGCGTAATATTTACTAGGAATATATCCGACCAGTTTCCAACTTATTTGAAGTTCTTCACCTGGGAGTCACGATTGTCACGACGAGCGCGGGTCCTTAGCAAGTAGCTAGGTAAAAAAACATATAGAGAAGTATTTTTTTTCGATGAATACAATAATGTGGGAGGAACATAAAATTGTAGTTCAGTAATATTTATCTAAACAAGCCATCTAACATTGTATTTTTACACGACTATGTTTAAATATAAGTACCTATGTATGTTTGTGAGTTGCTTTATACGCCCATAACTTCAAAACGGCTCAAGCAATTTAAAAGTATAATATAACATTAGATTTGTCTTGATAGCGCAGGTGACATTTGACGGATTTTAGACGACATATTGTTAATTTTTTTTTCTTCTGATCCCATTGTGACTTGTATCGAATTAAGATCTTGAAAAAACGATTCTATATATATATATATAACTTGCAGTTTTCATTTCAATTCAACGATAAAACGCTTAACGAAAATAAAAAACTTGATGTCGGGTTTTTACATTTTTAAATAATTTATACTTGTTAGCATTAATGCCTGCTTAGCGAATAAGCTTAAATGGTTTTTTTAATATTATGTCTCCTTAAGATGATTAAATGATGAGAGCGAAGAGAAAAATTTAGATGCGACTCACTAATTACGGTAGCTGAGATAGAAGAGTATGTCCTGCTTATAGGGACGAATGGTTCGAATCCCGTTCATAGTTCAAACTTTTCCTAATGTTGTAATTTTGTTTGCCATCCAATTAATAAATATCTATACTAAACTCTAAACAACACTTATTATAGTTATGATTGTTATGTGTCATTGGCAAAATAAAGTGACAAAGACACCATACGCGTCGTACACATGAAGAATCATGAATAATTGCATTCTGCCCTGATCCATTAAGGGAGAGAGAAGATTGGCCGTCCCCGACTAATATCAGATTTCACGTTGATCTGCCTAACACTGATCAGTTCTGACCGGCGACAATCGAATTAACGTCGTCTGGTCTCCGTACGATTTTTGTCATATTTCCGCATCATGTGGTATCCACCCTAGCTTTGTGGGATAGTGATGTAGCTACGATAAATGTATCGTTATTTTTAATTTAAGCTGTCTTATAATTAAATTTTTGTTTTATTGGCTCGTGGGGTGCCGGGCTTTAATGTCCCCTCCCACTGTTACTTGTGGTTGTCGTAAGAGGCGACTAAAGGTAAAATACCGGAAGGAAAGCAGCGTCTTCTGAGAATCTGATAACTTAAACTTAGATCCCTAAGATGCCTGACAAGCGTGGGGATTATGTCAATCCCCTTCGTTATTCAGTAGTGGGCAATCCTGCTGATACAGTTATTTTATTGTTGTTTTTATTGCAGGTAGATAAACCCTTGACCACAATCTTAAGTGATGATGTGGTCGAAGGTGTTAACAGACTTAACCTAAAATTACTGGCTTTCAAGGACAGCTGCCGTAACACACCGTTAGGTGCTTGGGAACAAATTTTCTACTTGAGGGTGGTCGCTAGCCAAGCGAGCAATCGCAATATGCCTGCTGCGCGGCAGTCCATAGCAAATGCCACTAAGCCATCCCGCTGCTTCAAAATAAGTTTTCAATATATTATGAACTAATGTTGCGGTTTTTTCTATTAATTCCATGAGTAACAAATTTTCTTTTTCCTAAAAGTAGTAGTAATAGGTACGAAAATACATTGTACTAAAAACATAAGGCATCATAAAGCCGTTTATGCGAAGGTACTAATTTATAACTTAAAACTGTAGATCTAGGTCACAATGATTACTATATTTTGGTGACTAACAAATTCAAAACCCATTTTCTTCATTTTATTTAATCATTTCGCGTGTTAACATATGTTGATATGCTTTGAAAATGGTTAAACGTAATTTAAAGAAACAGACTGAAAGATAGTTGCTGACACATTTAGGTGCTTGGCAAATGATACACATTAAAAAAAGCTGTACTGTGCTGTATCAGCCGGCTCGTGCACTGCTGAACACAGCCTTCTCTATTAACCCATTGGCATCGGCGATAATGATAACAATAGAACTTCATTCTTAACTAGGTCCTGACGGTGCCTTATTAAGGGGATATTTGCCATAATCCCCACGCTTGGCAGATGGCTTGGGGATCGCAGTATAAAACGGCAGTTCTTTAGAAGGCGTTGATCCCCACCTTCCAGTATTTTTTTTATGATAATATGGGGAGGTGCAACACTAACCCGGCACCCCACGGGTGCCACCAACCCCATGTTGGGTAAAAAAATTACCCAACACCAAATACTACTCTAATCTTTGAATATCGATAAAATATTTTTTCATCCCTATCCTATAAATTATAGGCATATATACGCTTAATTGGTTTTGCGTTGCGGTCGCATGACATTTTCAGTGCATTGCCTTTGTCATCGGTTTAAAATATTTGCGCGGGCCTTTTTTACTGAATTAAAATTAAATAACGACCGAAAACAACGTGTTTCGTTGTATGGGAAATATGTTTACTGGCTATTTGAATCTTTTGAATATTGTATTGCTATCGAACATATATGTTTGTGGCCTCCTGTTTTCCTGTTGGTAAGTATTCAAAAAAATTATATTATACAATATTATATCATTATTAATACAATATTATAAATTGAAAAGATACTTAAACCAAAATCAATTTTTTTTTATGTTATTTTGGCGGAACAAGCCCGAGGCCCACCTGATGTTAAGTGGACTAACCTCTGCCTATAACAGACGCATTTCGTCAACGACGAATTGCACTGTGCCCGTCACACTGAGACGTCCAGTTGTTAGGTCTCATTAGCCTGTAATAAAAAAAGAAATAAAAAAAATATTAATATTATTATATTGAATTCCAGCAGCTGATTTTAAATTCGTCTTTCAAATACGACAGTTTCGTAAATGATTGTTGGTTGAAATATTTTGCGTTTACAATAAATAATATATTAATCGGTACTACAATCATCTGTTTGTCAGCAAACCTGTACAGTATTTTGTGTTGTAATAGAAAATACATCATACAAACAGAACCGACTCGAAGAGAGTGAGAGGAAGATAGGAAGATGATTTTAATACATTAATTTAATTTCTCTTTATTAACCCACCCAGTTTTAACGACTTCAAAAAAAGCAAGAGGTACTCAATTCGTCTGTATTTTATTAACGTTTGTTACCTCAGAACTTTTGACTGGGTAAACCGATTTTGATGATTCTTTTTTTATTTGAAAGCTCATGCTCTCCGTTTGCTCCTATTTAAATTTTATTAAAATAAGTCTAGACGTTTTCCCAATAGCTGAAAAATATTTTCCTATCTTGATGATATAGTCATTGGCAGTGAATGACAATCGATCCCATAAGTAGCAATGGTCACTAAAAAGGGTGAATTTTTTTTAATTATCATAAAATGGAACCATCTTCAACACTCAATTGTGTGAAATAATTTGTCGAAGTCGGCAGTCGGTACCATGCGCACAATATTGTGATAATAAGTACTTTTGAACCATCATGGTACCGAATTCAACAAGTTTGTTTTTTATTTCTTTATTACTTAAGGACATTTAAACAACATATTCATGTCAGCCCTGTAGTGACCTTATCATATTATATAAAGACAAAAAAAACAAAAATTATAACTAAGATGCGCACAGCGCGGTATCCACTTAACTAGCTTATCTATATCATAATCTACTTATAGTTAATATACTAATTTATAAATCATCTTTGCTTCATTGGAATTAGCTACATATAATAAATAACGAAATATACCGATATTGTTCATTTCACAAATTTGAGTTATGAAATTGAGTCCAATTATTGGTAAAAAAAAAAATTTTAATATATGTGTATGTGGCTATTTATATGTTCTCAATATACATCAATATGGCATTTTGATATGAATTTATTTAGTGAATTTAATAAGGGCATAAATGTTTAAATAAGTGAGTACGAGTATCCTGTACAGGAATGGACACAAATAATTCTAAATGTTCAGTAAGTTGCATCAGATATTAAAATATACGGACAAGTTCAACTTTAGTCTCTTTCCTCCCAATCAACAACTAGTTGGTCATTGTGACAGAACATTTTTGTATAAAACACAAATACGTATTTCATTTCCAACGTAAATTACCAGTGGCACACTTATCAAGCATTTTTATGTTGTTGTTGTTTATGTCGGGCGTCCCCGTCTGCAGTCAGTCGTCTCCAGTACCTTGCCGCAGCCACACTATACCTAATGTATTTCATTAAGAAATTTGAACATTATAATTTCTAATAAGTGATTAAGTGAAGTTTCCATTTTGAGACCTCATAACACAGTTGGGACTTGGGACAGTAGGTACTTACCAATAGGTCCCACATATCCAATGGAGGTGTTGAATTCCCATGTCACAAAACCTTCCTGGCATTTAATTTCAAAATGTACAAAATATCTCTCGAGATGAATTTCCCAAGTTTATCAAAATATTATCCGTGAAACGCTTATAAAAATGTTTTACGATACTTGATCCAAGCTTGTTTATTACTTTGATTTGGTGGCATGGCAAAAAATCTGGTTTTGCTTAAAGACTTTTCTGTTGTCTACACCTTAAAAGCTTTAACTTATGGGGAACACTCAAAACACAACATCTAAACTTCAACTACGGCAGCCTGAAAAGCTTAGAAATTTCTATGAAATAATGGCAACCTTCCCAAATAGCTCAACCTACAAAAAATATAGGCAGTTCTTTTAATTCAGAAAACCCAGAATCTTGGTCAGTTTAACATTGTAATTTTTGCATCAACGGCTTATAATCAAAAGTGCAACGAAAATATTTTTTTATTAATCGCTCGTGAAATCTGAAAAGTATGTACTTTTCAGACTTGGAAGTCTGTTTTGTTTTGTTCGTTCTACTAAGAATTTAAATGTATTTTATTTGCATGAGATATTCTACCAACCCTAAAAAAGTACAATGACTACATTAAAATGATGACGAGATATGTACTTATTTGATACAAATAGAATACAAATCATATCACTAAATAACAATGATGCTTCATTATCACATGCGTCAACAGCAACCAAAATTTTATTAAAACTTAATTAACAACGCCATAATCATCGCCGTTAATGCCGTCGAGATTAAAATGGACAAAATGAAAATATTTTCATTGCTCGCCGAGCGGTAATGCATATTATTTCAAACGGTAGCTGTAACCACAGTGCGGCGATATCTACCATGGAACATTCGTTTTGTCACCTATTGTTTTCAGAGCTGTAATAACAGTAGTGACTTAGCATAGAGATGAGTTTATTTATCCGGCAACCGGCAAAATTTTTTAGGATGTGAATTTTTAAATCAAGTTGCGGAAACTTTTGTGTACTGTTCATCAAGTGATATCTGAAGTTGCCTGATGGTAACCAATAAATCAAACATATATTGCAAATATTAGTTACATATTTAAAAGAAAATAAGTGCCTTTATTACATTGCGAAAACATCTCTAAACGTAAAACATGGATGATAGAAAACGTGTTTTTTTTTCAAAGTGATATAAACTATCAGGTTATTTATGACTTAGTTGTAAATGAGAACAATATAAAAACGATTTTACTTTATAAAAATAAAATAAAAGATATTAAAACGGAACTTGTTTTGATATATATGAAAAACTTAACTTATTTTTATACACCATGAAATAGTATTATTTTCCTACGCTTGCACTCACTTAAGTTAAATAACTTGAAGGTATCCCATTTTTAATACCAAGATCAAATACTATGCGGATGAGCGTTGTGTTAAATAAATTTCACTCAAAATACTAATGAACACTATTTTTACTTAGAGAAAGCGTTTCAAACTCTTAGATAAAATCTTAAAGGCGATTTAAGTCGATTATTTAATTATGCTGTATACTAGATATTTTGTCTTTCATTATTACTTAGAAATGATAACGTGTGATTTTGTGTGATGCCGTGTGATGTACATGTCAAGAAATTACCTATAACTTTTTTTTTATTTTGCAACGGAACAATCTCGACGCCCACCTGATGTTATGCGGACTAACCTCTGCTTATTACATATGCATTTCGTCACAAGTCACGAATTGCACTGCGCCCGTCACCTTGAGACATAGTTGTTAGGTGTCATGTGCCTGTTATTTGACTGGATCTTAAAGACTGCTACTGGAACATAGTGTGAGGTACTTGGCAAGCGAGTATTCGCAAGATGTTCTTCCACCATGCGGTGAAGCTCAAGCCGGCTATGGTGGGGATCGAAACATCGACCTGCGGTACGGCAGTTCGTAGCTATCACCGCTTGGCTATAACTAACTTCGAATGAAAGAATGAAAATAAATTTATTCACCTCACATACCAAATCGATAATTGTTTTTTTTATAATGGAAAAATATACGGAGTAACACTTTTGTACTTTTTCTTAAACTATCCGGCTAAAAAAGGGAATGGTCACTTCTTATATCCCAAGCAGGTACTTACTACACTTTATGCTCTGTGCTAAGCACTTTCAGCCATGTGCACTACGTGAGATAATATTTCATGGGTGTAGTGTAATTGCATTATTTTTCTTGAAAGGAAGTAAATGTATGAGGAAAATAAAATTATGCTATAAGTGACCATGCGCCATAGGTATAATATATTATATAACGAAAAGTTCCAGTAGTAGTTGAATGAATTTTATAATATTGTCAATGTTTTAAGAACTATCTCTACAACTTAAACCAAAATGCTGCAAATTGGGCATATCATAAATAATTTGTAAGTGGTTGATATGGAACATCAAATTGGTTGAGACAAAAAGTTTTATAATTTCTAAATAGTAAGCGAGTACATATAAGATATGTCATTTCTTTTGTACATCTAAATTAACGAGCGTTTTTAAACTGTAAAAAAAGTGTTAGTGACCAGACCACATTTACACTAATATTATGAAGAGGAAAGGTTTATATTCTCGTATGCAACGAATAAACTTAAAAACTACTAAACCGAGTTGGATGAAATTTGGTATAGACATAGTTTGAGACTTGGAAAAGGACACAGTTTTTATTCAACTGCGCAAAAAGTTATTATTAGTTTTGTGCGATAACCAACAACATACGCGCGGGTAGAGCCGCGGCCGGAAAGCTAGATGTTAATAAACTGATATTAATTAAACGCAACATGCGAAAATAACGAATATCAACATTGATGTTGTGTTTGTAAAAGAGTCAGTAAGTATTGCCTTCCATAGGAATGAAGTCCGTTTTATCACTTAGCAAAACTTTCATCCAAACATTTTGTTGGTACTTAAAGAATACTTGGTTCACATTCGCAATAAACACTATCATAACCGTCCAGGGACCCTCGCCTGTTGATTCACGTAATGAAACAACAAACAGCAATATAAAGAAAGCACGAAAGCTAATTCGGTAGCGCACGTGTTTCATACTTGTTGTATTCCTCTCACGTAATACGTAAGTAACGGCATCTTCGAGGTTCGCGTGTGACACCTAGTCTTACGTTATAGAAGAAGCAGAGGAGTAGGCTAACTCTGCATGTTGGAAAAGTGATGTTAATATTTTACAAATTATTGGAAAACAAAATTTTATGCCCCGGGCGGGAATTAAACCCACCTCCTATCCAGAGCGAAATCCTAAACCACACGGCATCCAGCGCGAAATTGGAATACGCGGATTCGATTCCGGGCCCAGTCTTAAAAATGTTTTGCTCCAATAACTTGTAAAATATGATTTTCGCTTAGCGCGCGATTGTGCTTGTAATCATATTTAGAAAAGTGAAGCTTAATAATGAAAATGTAAGGTATGTATATTAAATCAAATTGATTTTAATACCTCAATAATGTGGACTGATTCCGTACCGCCAATACCAATCGTGTTAAATATTTTGAATATCTTTCATGAATCTATTGAAAATATTTTTTTTGGTTCTTACGGGCTCAGAAGTTACTTTACAACGGACTATACAGATACATATACGAGCTCTTTCTCAATTATGAAGGGGCTTTAAAAATTTAACTAACAACACCGGAACTCTCTTTTCATATAATAATTTAGTGATTTAATAAGTGGTTTGAATTTAAAATACAAAATAGGACACACTGGCCGTAATTGACGTCACGGCCATCTACTACAGTATTATACCTCAGGTATTTCTAATATAAGGCAAAATGATCACAAAGTTCTGATAATAAAAGTCCGTCTTAGTGGGTACCAACGCATGTACATGCCGTTGGACGGCTTTATATGTCATTCTAGTTACTAAAACGCGAATACCTCTTGGTTCACCAGATTAATATAACTGATTATTAACAAGAGAACTTTGATAAATTCATGAGTTTATGGTTTCTGAGAAGGCATGGATATCCTCTACAAGCCTCTATATAAATTCCTCGAGATGTCTTTCTAAATTTTTTCACTGTGTATTCTTCGCAGTTTGTGTGACACCTAGCGTTAGGTACCGTGAAAAATGGTCCATTTCCCGACACGCGGATAAATTTATCTTAGCTGTACTATTGCACGTTATTCAAGTGTTAATATTCATTGTGGTACAATAACGTGACTTGTGATGTTGCGGTGTTCGCATGACATACTCGTATAGGTTTTGCATTTGTGAGAGCTGTTGGGAGTTTTTTTCTGTTTAGTTATTTAAGAAATTTCTTGCTGGGTCATAACGGGAGGCTGGACTTATTAAGCTTATGTATCTAAGTTATTATTTTTTTTTGCGCCTGATAGGTTAGCCTTTGGTCACTATCTCACCTGATGGTAAGTGGTGATGTAGTCGAAGATGTTGTTCACTGGATCTCAATGACAGCTGCCGGAACACACCATTAGGTGCTTGGCGACCGATTTTCTACTTGAGGGTGGTAGCTAGCCAGACAGGCATTTGTAAAATGCCCCACCACCATGCCGCACCAATACGAGACTACAAAAATGTTTTATATTCAATCTTAACATTTAAACTATTTTTTATTTCAATTTAGCTATTAATGGTCATAGTTATTAAATATAATTGAATATTTATCGCCATGATGTCAAATATGGAGGTCAACATTATTGAACATATTACAGTGGTAATTCCTTTTTCTTTTGAGTAATGTTAATATTTCCTAGGAGGAATGGTAAAAGCGAAAACGTGAAGTAAAAATGTATATATATTTCTTTGCAGATGTTTGAAAGCTTTAATCGTACCAACTCTATCAGGTTAACAATACTATTATTAAAACGTCTTTTCTACGTATTCTTCGTGGATTAAACTCATATATGACAGTTCTATATAACGCTTACGAATAATATAACCTCCTATGTTCATCCGCAACTTTTACCTGAAACTCAACACATTCAACCCAACAAAGGAAGGATACGCGATACCAAATAAAACCCAATAGAAAAGAAACTTTGTTGAGCGCAAACCACTCACGTCTGATGTATTTGACTGCTTCTTCAGCAGGAAGGAATTTAATTTGTCAGAGAACGACCGCAGCCGGCTAGAGCCGTCTCTGAAGTTTTTATCGTACAGCTGATAAGGTAACTAAGTAAGTATAATTTGTTGTTGCAAAGGGGTTGTTATAAATCATGTTGAAAATAGGGTTGGTAATGAAATATTTTTGTACAATTTCATGGTTATCGTTCTAATATTATTATAGAACCTTTTTAAATAGTATATATACAAATTTAAGAAAAATCCGCTGTTTTAATATGTCATTACGATATAATTCGTCTTGATCGAGATAAATTATTACTATAATATATTTTTCTTCATCTTGCCTATAACTCATAAAAATATATATCCTGTCCGCAGTAATTCCAAGATACGTATAGGTATAATGAATAATCTTGTCATTAAACTATTGTTTAGTGACTAATGTTCAGAGTTTTTTCTATAGGTGCTATGGCATCTAAACAAATAAGTTGTTAGAGACTAAACACACTACAGACACATAATCAAATTTAACGGCACGTGGAAGGGAATTGTGCGTGTAGGCTTTTCACATAAACTTAAATTCGTCATATTTTAAATACCAAGTGTTCTTACTCGGTGAAATGTAGGTATCCTGCATATTCTTGAGCCTAAAAACTGTGTTCTATTTTGACAGTTTTCTGTTAAATTAAGTATTTTCAATAATATTCGGAAAAATCGTTTTGGTGATACTTATTTCCTAATTTAGGGATAATATAAATGGTGAATCGAAAATCTGGCCAAACACCAGAAGCATAGATGTAATAAGCTATTATTTATTTAGATATTATGCATGCATTGGTATATAAAATATAACATAACTACGTTTGTATGGGAAGCGCCACGTGCCGCAACTTAATTTTTTTTATTTACCTACAATGTGTACTATTTTTTTTTTTTTTATTTTTTTTTTTTTTCACAATATTTTGACTAAGCTCGACATTTCGATCAAGTTGCATTGACCGTGGTCACGAGTAGACTACTCGACTAGTCATTCTACTCGTGACTAATGTCAATGCAACTTGATCGAAACGTCGAGGTTAGTCAAAATATAATTATTTTGATGTTTATTCGTGCGTGAATAGACCCGTTTAGAATTTAGAAAAATGTGTACTATAGATAAAAAACTTAGCTTATTAAATAAACTGTATAAAACAACAACTTATTTAGAAAGATAAGTTTTATATATTATACGATAATATTAAAAAAGTAGCCATGTGCGAGTCGCGTAGCACTTTATTAGGGGGGCACATTGCATCTGCCCGTAACAAACATGTGTTGGTTTTGACCACTACTTCAGTATACAAAAAAACTTGCACCTATATAAATAGTATATTTATAACTTCAATAAAAAATCCGCTGTTTTGACATGTAATTTATCTTCTCGAAGAAGGTTATCTAGATAAATAATAGTATAACCCGGTTTAATGAAGTAACGAATCTAAAATGGCATCGAAAATTATAACCTCTCACTGGCATATGTACAAAAATAGTTAATAGTCTGGCCATAAGAAACTATACAGCCTTTTTCACAATAAAATAACTATTATAAAAATGGTCTACACTAAAGTATATCAGACACGTCAGTTTGCGTCGAGTTGAGTGAGATAATGTTGCGTCGCCTCCAGTTGACAAATGACATGCGGGCACCCGCGACTTTTCAAGTGACAGCCAGCTAGCGTCAAGCTTATCAGTTCAAGAGCGATAGCACCTCGGGTACTGAAACAGTTCTCTTGTTTAATAGTATACACCTTTTGATTGCATTATTTACTGGATTTACAATTTTAGTTTACTACTGTATCAGCTGGATTGTCCACTGCTGAAGATAACCTCTCATATTAAGGGGGTACTTGCCATAATCCCTTGCATAATGGCTTGGAGATCGCAGTGTAAGACAGCAGCTCTTTAGAATGCGCTGCTGCCCACCTTCCAATATTTTTCCCTTACTCTTAAGACGCCACGGGATGGTATGGGGAGGGGCAATTCTGACCTGGAACCCCACTGGAAACTTTAGTTTAATGTATATAAAATATGTTTAAACATACGTCCAGTGATACGCTGGCAGCCAGGAGTTTCCACGCGTCAATTTATCAAAGTCAGCTCAGTTTGGGTTCCAAGGATACAAACATGACCTTCGTCGTAGTATAAGTAATCACGTTTTATATACAAACCCGGTTTCGTACATGTTTTTAACAAAAGAAAATAAACAACAAAAAAAGTTTTCGAAAATATTCTGTAGCCAATGTTCATCAGGGATAATGTAGGATTCTAATGTTGAAAGAATTTTTCAAATCAAACTTGAATTTTTAAAGTTTATTCGTTACATACAACGAATCTTACATTTTATTTTTTTAATTTTTTTATAGTGTTTGTGAAGGAACAAGCGCGAGGACCACCTGATGTTAAGCGGTATCCTCTGCCTATAACAGATGCGTTTCCAAACAAGTGACGAACTGCACTGCGCCCATCACCTTAAGTCATACCTGTTAAGTCTCAGCCTGTTATTTCACTGGCTCCCATGGACTGCTGCCGGAACACACCGTTAGGTGCTTGGCGACAGATTTTCTACTTGAGGGTGGTCGCTAGCCAGGCGGGCATTCCCTCTTTATAACCTCCTCCTACCTCTCAATAAAGTCACGATAGGTGCGACAACGATGCGAATGCTTATACAATCTAATATATGCTGATACATTATTCGGATCCGTAAAATTATGGTAACCTAAACAGGAATCCTTAGATAACTCTCCGTCACAACGTGATTTCTCCGATCTTTTTTATATTACGGATGAAGCGCTCGTAGCGAAGTTTGCTTAGCTGTTCTTAACCGATCAGCAAATTTACGCAACGTCCGCCGCGGTCATGAGTTGGATGGGTGATCGCTAGTGACATTACTACTGAGCTCTTCCGTGCTTCGGAGGGCACGTAAAACCGTCCGTCCCGGTTGTTGTCTTAGGACTGAAGTCGTTATCGCATGGCGGTAGGACATTTTGGCTAGCTACCACCCTCAAGTAGAAAATCTGCCGCCAAGCACCTTACGGTGTGTTCCGGCAGCTGTTCTTGAGAGCCAGTAATTCTAGGTTAGCCTGAACAACATCTTCGACCACATCATCACATTAGGTGAGATAGTGGCCAAAGGCTAACCTTTCAAGCATAAAAAAAGCAATCCTATGTATACCCCGTAGTATCACCGGGTGCTATGCGACGATGCTGCCAGTGAATTGAAAATTCTTGTCGAGGATGCACCTGTTAACTCTTTACTTGAAGACTGCCAGATTATATTTATCAAGAAACACAGACGTGGGTAGGGTGTTTAACGTTTCTGCCGTACGCTTAATCCTTACGCATCTATAGATAATGAGAACAATATAATTTCATTAATAAAATTTATTTGGATACAGTGATGGTTCAGTAGCATTGGCTAAGGACTACCGCGCAGCAAGTTTGAATTACGCCGCGAGGTTGAGCTTCACCGCATGGTGGAAGGGCATATTGCGAATGCCCGCCTGGCTATTAGAGACCCCCTTAAGTAGAAAATTTGTGGCCAAGCACCATACGGTGGGTTACGGCAGCTGTCCTTGAGAGCCAGTAACTCAAGGTTAAGCCTGCCACCTTCGACCACATCGTCACATATCTTCAGGTGAGATTGTGGTAAAAAGCTTACTATCAGCCATAAAAAATTGACAATATCGTCCACGCGGATGCGAATAGGTACGGAAACGCCACGAGAGCTTCTTATTTTTGGAATATCGCTTATGAACAGATATCTCGTTTCTGTGCATCTTGTTGCCCGATAAATTAAAGCAAATGGCGGTGTCTTGGCTGTTTTGATCGATCACACATTCAAATAAGACTTTATATCGACAAGATGGCAACTTTGCATCTAAGTTCAAGGCTTCGTAGTCTACAGCCTATACTAACGCATCGTCAGTTCTTTTGCTCTATTTTCAAGAGTACAAGGTTTCAAGCTGTTATTATCCCAGACTATACAGGTTTGTGAGGAACGAACTAAGAAGGCCTACTGCTTTTATTGTGATCGCGTTCTTAATTACTAAAAGCTATAGTCAGACTTATCAGTGCAAGAACGATAGCACCTTCGGGTTCTAAATTGTTCTCTAGTATTCCAATAGACCTGTTATAAATTGATTGCGTTCTCGATTTACTAATTGGCTTGGAAACTTTAGATAAATCTTGTTAGACTATGCACGATGTATGTATATATGTATTGATACAACTTGATGAGTTTCTTAAACCCGCGATTTTCGATCATCAGATGGTGTCAAGCTCGTTAGTTCAAAACGATATTGTTTTCACTTTTTACTTGCCGTATATTACAATATATACTAACTGCTCAACCAATTTCATAAAAGTGTATACGGGCCAAATTGGAAGTATATAACCCTTTCTGAAGAAAAAATATTATTTCGAATCTGACCACGGAGAACCCCTAAATAGAAAGAATTAAAAAAATCGGTGAACAGATTAAATGAAATATTTTCTAAGATAGATCTCTTCCTTTTTTGGAAGTCGATTTAAAATAATGTGTTTGTAACAGTAAATTCGCTTTTGTTGTTATTACATTACATAGTTATTTACAGTTTTTGATTTTATCGTTCACATGTGCTGTAAAACATTGTTTCTTGCCAAATTTCATGATTCTAAATCAAAGAGAAGTACCCTGTAGGTTTTGGTATCCTTGTAAAATTGCAAAATATGCCACTATTGATATTATCATAATGCATAGATTCAGGCTTTACTTTGCGGAAATCCATATTTAATAATAACAAATATTTAAAAAAACAATAAATCAAGTAAAGCCGACGTGACGTCATAAACACCACGATTGAGAATCTTCTCAATCGTGCCCTTGAAGAGTCAAGACCAAGAGGATGCTTAGTGTAAACGCGTCAAAAATTCTTCCGGTTTGGTAACGTGGCTTAACAGGAAAATAAGGTGGAATTGTCACTAGATAGATATATTTTATCGTAGTAAAAAGAGACGGGGGACCCGGGTACTTCATATATTCAACTTTACACCTGTACGCATTCCTGAGAACAAGTCTTGATAGACAATCTGATGGACAGAAGGACAACAAAGTGATGCTATAAGGCTTCCTTTTTCCTTATGAGGTTCAATACCCTAATTCAATCAATTAGAAAAAGAAAAATTTCATAAGTGAAAGAGATGAATATTATAATTGACGTCATCGTGTTCCTTTCATTATCCGACTAATTTCGTTTCGGTACAATAAAGTCTCCTCTTACAAGTCAAAGTAGTTAAAGGATCACGTTAAATATGTTTTTTACTGCTGATACATTTCAATTTAAATCTCTCCTGTTGTTAAGTGATGATGTAGTATGGGATGGTAAGCACGCCTATCGTAAAACAACTGGCACTGAAATACATCGGTCAGCCCATAACACATCGTTTATATGTAAATGAATGTTTTCGCGAGCAACATTGAAACATAATTGTACAATGTTTTATTTTCGGTTTTGTTCCGGGCCGCCGCCGTCCTTTGTAATTATTATTGATGTTTTTTTTTTCTTTTTATGTTATTATGACGGCCAAGCTCGAGGCCCACCTGATGTTAAGCGGACTTATCTCTGCCTAGAACAGATGCATTTCATCACAAGTGACGAATTGCACTGCGCCCGTCACTTTGAGAAATAATTGTTAAGTCTCATATGCATGTAATTTCACTGACTCTCAAGGACTGCTGCCGGAACACACCCGTTAGGTGCTTGGCGACAGATTTTCTACTTGAGAGTGGTAGCTAGCTATTCGGGTAATCGCAAAATGCCCATCCGCCTTGCGGTGAAGCTCAAGCCGGCGGTGGGGATCGAACCAGGGACCTGCGGCCCAGCAGTCCATAGCTATTACTGTTCGGTCATCATTGCTTTCTTTTAATGTTTTTGAAATGAACAATAATTCTTTGTTTGTACACTACAAATGTTATCCAAAAATATGCAGAACGAGGTATATTTCTGTAAATGATTACTAACATTAACGAAACTCCAACACCAACTACAGTACGGCGAATTTCACCAATAACTTATTTCTTAATTACTCTATATATAGATATAGATATAGAGCTTATGAATTAAAAAAGATTTCAGGCCCATTTTATACCTATACAAATCGAGTCCTTTTTAATGTTTGAAGAGTGTCTACTAAGAACGCAAAGAAAAACCCATTTACCCGGTTTCGAAGCTTAATTTACATGTTAATTTACAAGCGATGTAAAAGCTTTCCTTTTCATTTGAAATTATTTATTTGCGATAAGTAAATCTCATTTGGATTTTTAATTAACTACCCACGCTTTACTTTGCTAATGACTGCTAAAATTACTTTCTTAATTTACCGGCACATTTTTATTCACTGTCGAGTTTCGGTAATAGAATTAGAATGTTTGTGAAAACGTTTTCTGTCTCATAAAATGTCTTCAAAGACTTTTAAGTTTCAAATCATTGAGAAAGGATGATGAATATATATTCAGACAACTGCCTTAAAAGAGCATAAGGTTCTGAGAGATCATGTATGTATGCTTTAGAGATTTTTAATACCACTATTATTTTTACATTCTGAACAATTTTGAGGGTTTGGAGCAGGTATATTTGCAAACTTTACATCATCCTAGTGGCAGTCTTTTTTGGCATTCGTGTTATTTAATTTTTAATATAATATATTCATTGATAAAGAAATAACATGAAAATACTAGTAAAATAATAATCCCGATATATATAAAACTAATAAAGTGATGCAACTTATCGCTGTTTTTAAACGCTCTTAGAGACAAAGAATAACTAATAGTTACTACATAATTAATCACGCTCGGCGATGTGACGTCATATCGCGGTACGTCATCACAATAAGTATTTTATGCTAATACTACGTACGTGTTTTTTGAATCAGAAAAAAATACACATAAATTTAATTGACACCTTCGTTATTAAAATTCTTATGTTTGCAACAACGCCGGCTATGCGGATTACATTACAAAATTACAAATATAAGATATCCCGCACATTATTTTTTTCTATCGTTCATTTGTGATTTTGTAATGACACCGTCTTTATTTAATATCATTAAATATACTTTATGTATAATATAGCTTGAAATGTATTTTAAAATATATTATTTAAGTGCAATAGTTTTTTTTTTATGCCTGATAGGTTAGCATTTGACCACTATCTCACCTGATGGTAAGTGATGATGTAGTCGAAGAGGTTGTTCAGGCTAACCTAGAAGTGTCCTAAATTGCTTGCTGTTTAAATATGGTTGTCTGAAATTGATAGATTCTGATTGAAAAAATAATGAAATAGCATGAAAATACTAGTAAAATAATAATCCCGATACATATAAAACTGAAATAGTGATATACTCGTAACTTATCGCTGTTTTTAAACGCTCGTGGAGATAAAGAATAGCTAATAGTTACTGCATAATTAATCACTCTCGGCGATGTGACGTCATATCGCGGTACGTCATCACAATAAGTATTTTTATGCAAATACCACGTACGTTTTTTTGTAATCAGAAAAAAGTACAGAAAATTTAAATGGAAACCTTATGTTTTTATATTGTTATGATTGCAACAACGCCTGCTATGCGGATTACATTACAAAATTACAAATATACGATTTCCCGCACATTACTTATTTTTTTCTATCGTACATTTGTAATTTTGTAGTGACACCTTCTTTATTTAATATCATAAAATATACTATATGTATAATTTAGCTTGAAATGTATTTTAAAATATATTATTTAAGTGCAATAATGTCCTAAATTGCTTGCTGTATAAATATGGTTGTCTGAAATTGATAGATTCTGAATGTAAAAATAATGAAATAGGGTAAAAGTATCTTTGTTGTCTCAAATCTAGAATTTCCAATCCTAATTTCATACCATAAACTGCTTATCAATAATACCACTAGACTTACAACAGCTGCTACATGCCAGTATGACACTCTTGGAGACAGGTACTTCATTTGTCACGTTGATGTATTTTCTAAAGATATACAATTTCATAACTTGCAAAAACCTTATTGAACATTTAGTACAATTTTATTATAGTTTATATTTTGTATTGGAACAAAATGCACGCAGGTTAATTGACTTGAAAACATTGTATGATGTATTCGGAGATGGATGAAAAGAGTAAATAAAAGGGGTATAAAAATTGTGAGTATTTGAGAGGAATAGTAAGTTTAAGATTTTCACGATTTGAACACATAGTTCATCTAATAGACGAACTATAGCAGAACGGTTAATTATATAAGTACTTGTGGAAGTCGGACCTTGAAAATGCGACTTCAATGTGTTTGAATTAGTTTGAGTCTACTTGAATTTCGAAAGTTATGAATTTTTATGGTATTTCAATTCGCGACGTACTAAATATCGAGATCTTAAATGACGATCGATTTCATAAAATGTCACAGTATCTATATGTTGCCGAAAGTTCATATGTTCAAAGTCTGAAATATTATAGTACCTAAATCTAAGTATCATCAAAACAAAATACTTATATCTAAAGTTCTAAATGTTGAAGTACAAAATATGCTACAAAGCTGTTTCACATAGTTATGCCGATTTAATTAGGCTACATATTATATAGAGAGTTTAATTGAAATTGCGACAGTAGCAGAAGTTACTATTGTATTGATGGATACACGGACTCTTTATATCTATATATATATTTTAATTTGGGCGTCTACGGACCTCTTGCGTGAATGTCAATTACAAATTATAATATTGAAATATTCCACATTATACCGCCAAGTTCAGAAAAAAACGCAAGGCCATAATGATATAAGTTTGCATATAATATTTTACCGACTGGTAAACTAAAGGTTTATGTCTCGTAGGGTGCCGGGCTGGAATGTCACCTCCACCTCTACCCGTGGGTGTCGTAAGAGGCGACTAAGGGTTACACACAAGAAATTGGGCAACAACACTTTCTGAGGAACTGATATCTCAAACTGCGATCGCCGAGCCAAGTCGCCTGCCAGCGTGAGGATTAAGGCAAACCCCTCTTTGTTGGGGGGGGGGACTGTGTTCAGAAGTGGACTATCCGGTTGACAGTACAGTAACCTAATGTATTAAACGCCTAAAGTTAGACCATTTTTTTTACTTCTCAGTGTTTGAAGTCGGTCCGGGTTTTATTACTTATCTGTCATTTGTCTAGTTGCAGTCGGGAGTCCAGATCTGTGCCCGGTATATTGTTATTAGTTGGCTCTCTACTACAAGGACAAACATTTCTTTTACACCTGATTGCCTAACCTTTGACCACTGTCTCACTTGTTTGTAAGTGATGATGTGGACGAAGATATTGTTCAGGCTCACTTAGAATTACTGGTTCCCAAGGACAACTGCCGGAACACACCGTTAGGTTCATGGTGACAGATTTTCTACTTGAGGGTGGTAGCTAGCCAGGCGGCGATTCACATAATGCTCTACCACGATGCTATAACGACTGCCATCCTTAGACAACAACCGGGACCGACGGATTAACGTGCCCTCCAAAGCACGGAAGCTCTCAGTAGTAATTTCATTAGCGGTCACCCATCCAAGTCCAAGCGGACCTTGCTTAACTTAGCGGTAAAGAACAGCTAAGCAAACTTTGCTATAATCTGTCAAAACATGGGTGTTACCCTTCTGTGGAATAGAGTCTTGACTTTACTATGTAACTATATACAGGGTTATTGGTAAAAACAACCTCTTAGGGTTGACTTCTGCTAGTCCTCACAAACTCTTTTTTGTTTGTGTTTGCTATGTGTATTTGACGGAATAAGCACGAGGACCACCTGATGTCAAAAGTCTTTGTGCCTGTTATTTAATATTTCATGTTGTATATTACTTAGCTCGATGTAAATATTCAAAACTCTATTCAAAGGGAGCGCGGCGCGGTCCAGTGTTTCCACGACGGGCGCTCTTAGCTCGGAGTATGCATTATCTATTACTACGAGACACAGAACTTAAAAGTGTCAGAGCAGTATTAGAAAAACTTATTGTTTTAAGTTTTGAAACTCACACAAGAGTGCCCACCGCGGCAACACTGGACCGCGCCACGCTCCCTATGAATAGAGTTTTGAATATTTACAAGTAATAAAAAATTTGAAATATTCAATTACAGGAGACTTTTAACATCTGGTGATCCGCGTGCGTATTCCGTCAAATACACATAAACATACACAAAAAATACATCTCACAATAATTGTTAGGACTAGCAGAAGTCAACTAAGAGGTTGTTGGCATTTTACCAATAACCCTGTATAATGTGAAGTAGAAATGCTTACATAAACGAAGTAGAGAATACATAAAGCTCTTCTATTAACTGTAAATAATTCAATATCCCTTAGTGTAAAACTGTATCTAAGGTAGATATTAGGTCCTTACATATGAAATTGGCGTTTTTCGTACTGGCCACTTTAATCACGAATTTCTCCTCTTTGGTAAGGAATTCCAAATTCAAATTTGTACAGCTATAGACTCATGTATTTGTGCTTCGATGATCGTCATTCATTTGTTTTTTTTCTTCTGTTTTTTTCTGTTTGCGTCACTCATTTTACAAAATGGAAAACCTTAAATATCGCATTATTTACGAGTACGAGTTCCGCCGTGGCACTAGTGCTGCGGAAACAACTCGAAGGGTGAATGATGTGTATGGCGGTCGTGTTGCAAAAGAAAACACAGTTCGTTTTTGGTTCCAACGTTTTCGTTCTGGAAATTTCGACCTGCAGAACAAGCCCCGTGGACGGCCTGAGACTCAAGTTGATAATGAAGAGTTGAAGGCTATTGTGGAAGCGGATCCATCGCAAACCACGTCCGAGTTAGCTGCAGGCTGCGATGTTAGTGATAAAACTGTTTTAATTCACTTGAAGCAAATTGGGAAGATTAAAAAGCTTGAAAGGTGGGTACCTCACGAATTGACTGAAACGAACCGGCAAACGCGCGTCGACTGCTGCGTTACATTACTAAACCGGCACAATAATGAAGGTATTTTAAACCGAATCATTACCTGTGATGAAAAATGGGTTCTTTACGATAATCGGAAGCGCTCAGCGCAATGGTTAGATCCTGGCCAGCCAGCCAAATCCTGCCCCAAGCGAAAATTAACCAAAAAAAAGTTACTTGTAAGCGTTTGGTGGACTAGTGCCGGTATTGTTCATTACAGTTTTTTCAAATCTGGCCAGACTATTACGGCTGATGTCTATTGTCAGGAATTGCAAACCATGATGGAAAAGCTAGCGGCTAAACAACCTAGGCTGGTCAATCGCTCCACGCCACTGCTGCTTCACGACAACGCTAGACCACACACTGCGCTACAGACGGCTACTAAATTAGAAGAGCTTCAATTGGAAAGTCTAAGACATCCTCCGTACTCCCCGGACCTTGCTCCAACAGATTACCATTTTTTTCGAAATTTGGATAACTTCTTGCAAGGGAAAAAATTCAACTCCGATGGGGCAGTCCAAATCGCCTTCAAAGATTTTATTGATTCCCGTCCGACTGGTTTTTTTAGTAAAGGGATCAATGAACTACCTATGAGATGGCAAAAGTGCATAGAAAATAATGGTTCATACTTTGATTAATTAAATATATTATATTAAAAAATATTCGACTTTTTGTTCCTCCCATACAAAACGCCAATTTCATATGTAAGGACCTAATATATACACTGACTACATTTTCACAACCCCGAGGCAATACCGCAGCTGTGGCGTGCCGATAACTCCGCGTGATACCACGTACGTCATTTGTCACGTCATGCCCTGTTGTTTTTTTTATTAATTGTAGACCGTACTTTATTCATACATACTTTTTTGTGTTTGTTTTTTTTATTGAGATTCCAAGTCAACGACACTTACAATTATTAAAGTTAATCAAAAAATTCTAATAACATGTTTAGCAGAAAAGATAAGAATTCCCTAAAAGAAAAACATCTAACATTATAATTTATGCATTAACGCCTGCTTAGCAAATAAGCTTAAAATTACAAGGCTCAGCAAGCGGTAACCAAGTAAGCTAACAAAATTACAACGTAAGGAAAAAATGAAATTCCGTACGTTAGTGAGCGAAACTGTAGCCCAAGCACGAATAACTTGCGAAATCGTAACCGTTTCGTAAACGTATCGAAATGTCATTATTTTGTATGGGATTTGATCAGCGCCTCTACAGTGCGTAAAAGGAACTAAATTTTGACAGAAAAAAAGGTTTTGACAACTAACGTGTCGAGATTTTAACGTGAATGTTTTGTCACGTAAAAAGTTTTGTATGAAATCGCGAGCACGAACCTAATTCTAACGTAAGCTCGAAGGCTGGCTATCGAGGATCTGTCAAAAATCTACGAATGTCATGTCACTGAGAAATTTTCAGTCAGATGGCTGACGTAACGTATTCAATTGTGGTAAAACTTCGAAAATTCATGTTATTATTGTGTTTGTTCATTCATAATTTACCTATGAAAAGAGTTACAAACATTGCAGCAAGATTAGAAGTACCTAGTATTGTACCATGTCGTTTACCAGGCGCAAAGTAGGTATTTATTAATTTATGGCACTGGGGGGAAGTGATGCTAATATACGATGAACCCAATTCAGGACATTTTCCAAAACTCTGCATCAAACAGCGTCCATATTCCACCGTTCCAGCCCACATTTACACCAATTTCGCTCGTTGGATATGTCTTGCGGCGCAATAATGTTGCTATGAAATTCTTCATTGTGCATGGTCAAATTGAAAACAATAAGGCTCAAAGAAGATCACCTATCCATTCAAGATTTCAAGATCAACCAAAGCTGTCAACAAATGCACCAGAAGAACACAGGCAGCGACACGAAAGGAATACCAACGGATTGTCAGACTAACTACCTACGAACTCTGAGGTGATGACCATGCTCACGCCAACATTCTAACCACTACGAAGAAGAAGATTTTAATGTGAAACGTAGAAGCTGTGTTATTGGACTTTTGGTTCTTAATAAAAATAAACGAAGTGCAATTGTGCGTTTCATTTATTGGTACCTATATACCGAACAGTTCGTGGGTTAGGGATAATAGGATATCTCGTTGGATGTTGTGAAACGCGACTAAGACAAAATTCGTGGAAGCATGCCACTACTAAGGTCGGTGTGAGTGGGATGTTGCCACGCATTGAGCATACAACAGTGATGATGAGATGGATCAGTGTGTGCTTCTATTGGTGGCGCATAAAAGACTATTGGGTGGCGAACTCATAGCAGGGCCGTGAGAAGCATTTTTCTTCCCCCTCTGATCTTATAGGCTATAGGTAAGTTCGATATCGTGCTCGTTTGCCACACTATTCCTTAAAAATAAAGGAAAGTATATGAATAAAAAGACAAAACTACACCAACAGTTAAGTAATTTCTTTATTTTTGGTAATGTAATAACAGACACAAACATAATCCAAAAAAAAAAACCAACCATAAGCTGACTAATACAAAATAAACGCTTTAATTATCCTAAAATTAATATGAACTTAAAACAACACTAAGCCTAGACGGTTAAAAGTCACAGCACTCCCGATTTGTAGTAACGGCGCATTCATGAAATGCTACGTGGTTTGTCTTTGCAAAACTGTTAGATAGGTACATTACTACCGTATACGTAGTATATATTCTACTTCATCTATGATTACTACGCACTCCAGGTTTTCACAGCATTCTTCTTTCCCAGAACAGACGGTAAAATACCGCTGGAGACGAAAGTTCTATCGGGAATCACCTTTAGTGAACAATTAGAACTTATAGAATGCACTGCTTGAACTCAATAGCCTATTTTTCTGCTGAAACACCATAAAATTAAGCGCAAAATACACTTCACGCCGGCTGGCGGCCCTTCAGGGTTTCTTGAAACTCCTCCCTCTGTTTAAAGGTGTAATAGTAGCTGTTTGTAATTCATATAGTAAATTATCAGTGGCGTAGATTCTTGGCTTGAGAATTTATAGCTCATAATTTATATATAATGTTTTATTTTAATACCTCTAATGATGTTACAATAAAATTTGGTTCACTGAGCAAGTAACGCATAGAGAAAAGTAACATACCGGAAAAAAATATGTTTGGTTTTCACCAAATAAAAAGCTAAATTTGACGAATATCAATCATAGAGGAACCAGTCCAGCGTCACCAACCTTAAAATAAGGTAAAGTATTGCAGGTGCACCGATTTCTGTCCAAAATTACCAAATACGATGTCATTGTCACCTTGACAACTCAACTGGACTATCATGGCTATAGACTTATCATATTTTTTCCGGTAAATTACATTTCTCTATGTCATAATGTATGTCATGGCACTTTGTAAATATATCACCTCAGATACATTTTATTCAAAAATGTTAATATTTCATTGTGAACATCAATACAATACGGAAATCGCAAAGAAAATGCGAAGTTTGTGGTGTCGAAACACAAATAAAAATGTTTAAACAATAGATTTCCATGAGATCCAGAACCGGTGAGTTGATGAAAATATGTCATTGAAATTACATTATTGTTTCAGAGCTAATGATCGCTTGGTTTTTATTGTAATTTAAGTAGGTATGTGTTATCATGCGAATTGCTGTACTTACATATATTTGTATATAAATTACAAATATTTACGTAACGTAAAGTAAGTTTAGTGTTGCTCAAGGAAAGTATCGATCACCTTTGTAGTATCGATTTTTTATAATGTCAGTGGTATGGGTACATATACTTTTTCATAGTGTCAATAAGTTAGGAAATATCATATTCGATGCTGGTGATCATAAACCATCACGCGGAATGTTTTATTATGCCACGAAACTTAACATGTGTATTTTAGGGACTGTTATTTACATCTTTAGCTCAAAAGCATTTTGAAACACCAGGTATTATCAATTTTTCTCTACATAACTGGCACAGTACTTGCTAACTGAACGGCTAGAGCAATATTTATTATCTAACATATGTAAATCGACCTAAATATTATACAATTAATAATAAATAGCGTAAATAACGTCATATCTATGCTTGTGATAATAATCTGAGTTGTTTTTTTTTCAGTTCATTTAAACAAAACTCCGTCGCTTATATACTTTCAAAGTAAATGCTGAATCGATAGAGCTATGGCATGGAATTGAAGGTAATATGTCACCTCAATACTATATAAAAATCAACATGTGTATCAACATACAATCCCAATTATTTAAATACTTATAATACTATACTCTACATTGTTTGATTTTAAAATTAACCAACTTTCGAGTGCAGTTAAATAAACTATTTTTGTAATTTCAGATATGCATATGTTACGCAGAAAAATATTAATTGAATCAAAAATAAAACAAATCAGTGCAGAAGAAGCTTCTTGCAATACAAATGAAATAGATCAGCTGCAAGATTAAATGAAATATCTAAATAATTCAACTACCTACACCAAAAAAGTTTTTAAAAGTCAACAGTCTATATATAATTAAAAAAGGTGCGTCAGAAATACTACATTTTATGATTGAACTACAAATAATAATAATTGTTAACAGTTGATGACAAGTTTACTAGTGCAACTTACGTGCAGTATTTTTTACTTTTACATATACGACAGTTAGAAAATAAGTATTATATATTGAAAACTGTTATGTACAATGAAAAATATGTATTGTAAAGATGTTCTAGTACACAAATTACTTTGGAACTATGTATACATACCCCAATAATACGGATTTCGTTACTAGCGAAGATATATCGCACGATAAAATATTTTGATGATTTTGAATAAATTAATAAATCTGTGTGAAATATTTGTTTTATTTTATATTTCGTTAACATATATTTTATAAACCTAACCTTCTTACCATTTTTTCCTATATCGATTATAATGGAATCGATTTCATTGTAACTAATCGATTTTAGGGAATCAGTAGTACAACACTCACAAATGTCACTTTTATTGTGTTGGAAATATAGTTTTCATTTGTAATGGTTGGTATAAAATAACTTCAAATCTGAGTTTCAAAGCAACAAGGTCCGTGCCAACTCTTAATATTACTTGCTCAGTTAGAGGAACTTTTATTGGCAAAATAAGACTTAAAACCTCTTTTAGAATGAGTTGTTAGGTCTTAGAAAAAAGGTATGATTGTTGTGATTTACGCTGGATGACGTCACTTTTGTAATCCTATCGAGTTCACGTTAGCCAGCAAACGATGCGGCGTACTGTCAACCATTGCCTCCTGCGTAAACGGGCGGTGAACTCGATACGATAACGTTACGGACTATCGAAATGTTTGTGCTTGGGCTACTGAACTACTTACGCAATATTTAAGGGAAATGTCATTGCGTTGTCTATACAAACGTAGTTTTATCACAAAAATCTTGGAGATAAAATAAATACTTAAACATAAAACTGGTAAACCAGAAGCATAATTATTAGATTCAAGAACTTGCATGCATAATTTCAACGAGTTCGAACACTTGGTATTTAGAACATGATTATACTACTTTTGTATGGAAAGAGCTAGGAAGACTAACCTTAAGTAGAATGAGCGATTTCTAAAAAAATATATTTATACCACTGAGGTCTTTAAGGACGGAAAATATATTTCAGGTACTGTATCACATTTCATCGGGTTGCCAAATGATAATATATCAAAATGATTGTACATTTTTTGATGTGATTTAGTGTGAAGACACAAAACTTGATAAACGAAATTTTAGAGCTGTATTCGTGATTTTTTCAATCAAGAGAAATACATGATATCGTATTTTTGGATCTGGCACAGATTCTATTATATCCTCTAGACTAGAATATTATAAATTTCTATAAGGCGTACACTCAATAAAAAAAGATTTAAAAGTTTGCCTTTGGACGACACACTTCACCATTCCATAAACAATCGACTATTATAGAAAAATAAACCTAATTATTTTCTTTGGTATAGTAGATAAAGCAGACATAAAAAACTTATGAGAGTTCTGTTTTAGCTCACAATTGTTTATGCTAAAAAAACGTATGGGCTACATACGCACTGGTTTAAAGATTTTATTGCCACATGCACCTTTAGTAATTTAAAACTTATTGCACTGTACACAGAAGCGCTCGTAGCGAAGTTGACTAAGCTGTTCTCAACCGATCAGCAAAGTTAAGCAACGTCGCGCGCGGTCATGAGTTGGATGGGTGACCGCTAGTGACATTACTACTGAGCGTTTCCGTGCTTCGGAGGGCACGTTAAGCCGTCGGTCCCGGCTGTCGTCTTAGGATGGCAGTCGTTATAGCATGGTGGTAGGGCATTTTGCGAATGCCTACCTGGCTAGCTACCACCCTCAAGTAGAAAATCTGTCGCCAAGCACCTAACGTTGTGTTCCGGCAGCTGTCCTTGAGAGCCAGTACTTCTAGGTTAGCCTGAACAACATCTTCGACCACATCATCACTTACCATCAGGTGAGATAGTGGTCAAAGGCTAACCTATCAGGCATAAAAAAAACAAAAACAAAGTTCGTTTTACTTAGTATTCATATAGGCGTAGTTAGACATTAGCGCTATTAATATATACATTTGCTAACCTATGTTATACACAGTTAACTGTTTAGTGACAGATTTTCTACTTTTAGCTAACCAGGCGATATGCAATAAATGTAATACTGTCATCCTAAAACAACAACTGGGACCGACGAAGGCTTAACGTATTCTCCGAAGCACGGAAGCGCTCAGTACTACGTAATGCAACTAGCGGTCACCCATCCAAGTCATGACCGCGGCGAATGTTGTTTAAGAAATATATTGTTTTTTTTTTTAAATAAGTGTTTTATTTGTTTTCCGATACAAACAGCATATTTTTAGTTAATTAAGAAATTGATCTCCATTTCTAGTCCAGTAGCAGTACGTTAAAATTACATGCTAACTTTTAATTTTTCCAGCATGTAACAATATACATAAAAGTATCATTAAACTGATTTCCAGCCATTCTAATATTTTATTGAAAGCAGGTTTTGAAATTTTTAGTTTACCTAAGTTCCAAGTCTCTAATATTTCTAATAAGTTAATAAACCCAAGGTAACAATGTCCTAAATCAAATACAATCAGAATTTTTAATTCTAATTTCATATTCACGATCTTATGTAGTTTTTTTACAAATACCTAAATAATTCCAAATGCTACGGTCAAAATTTTCTAACTTTTTCAAAAAACCTTTGTAAACTTGTAACTAATAAACTGTGAAAAATTGGTTGAATCTTATATTTTCATAAGTTACGATCGTACTGCTACTGGACTATTCTCTTCAGATATTGTTCTTAACCTATATTCTTTAACTGAGTTGAACGGATATAAGAACAACTAAGCATACTTCGCTACGAGTGTTTCAAAATTGTAATGTTGTATATGAGATACAATAATATAATTTTTAACCCAGCTCATAACGGATTTTTAGTCTCATAATTTAGTCTATTAAGCATTTGTGCTTTTTCTACTTAATTTACCGCACTTGTGTTTTAAATAGAAAAAAAAACAACGTTTCCACACTTCTCACTAAGGAAATTGTAGTTTGTTTCTTTCGTTTTTCATATAAAACAAACCAAAGAGTTTTTTACGTACTGAAGTAGATTTTAAAAAGATTTAAATATAACCTTCTTAATATTATATAGATTACTATTGCTGTAAAAAGGTAAATTAAATATTTTCGTATCGATATTTTCGTATTTGTTCCTCGCTAGTATATTGAAAAACGTCGTACGACATACGTGCGCTTCAATAATTACAGCCTCTGCTTTCTTGTAGCCTTAAAGCAATATCGCCTCAGCGGTCATTTTCAACTAACCGCACTATATCATTGTACTATTTTGTATGTGTATAGATAAATGATGTAAATGTTCATAAATTGTGCCACATTACAGCTTGTTGTTCAATATTGCAAATGTATGTTTCAAGTTTTTGAAGCGCTCGTAGCGAAGTTTACTTAGCTGTTCTCAACCGATCAGCAAAGTTAAGCAACGTCGCGCGCGGTCATGAGTTGGATGGGTGACCGCTAGTGACATTACTACTGAGAGTTTCCGTGCTTCGGAGGGCACGTTAAGCCGTCGGTCCCGGTTGTCGTCTTAGGATGGCAGTCGTTATAGCATGGTGGTAGGGCATTTTGCGAATGCCCGCCTGGCTAGCTACCACCCTCAAGTAGAAAATCTGTCGCCAAGCACCTAACGGTGTGTTCCGGCAGCTGTCCTTGAGAGCCAGTACTTCTAGGTTAGCCTGTACAAGATCTTCGACCATCACTTACCCTCAGGTGAGATAGTGGTCAAAGGCTAATCTATCAGGCATAAAAAAAAAAAAAGTACAATGTACAATTCTGATTCCTAAAAGCCTGTCACTTCTGTAACTCTTTCACTTACACATCTCAACATTTTTATCGATAAAAAATGAGTAAAGTATAGAAATAATTTTACTATACTTAACTTTTTTTATTAGCATTACAACATAAGTTCTCAATAAGAAAAGACGATTAGTCTTCGAATATCCGCAATAGTTCAACAACACGGCAGCTGAGGCACGCTGATAAAGCCGCGTGACACCTGAACGTCATTTGTCACGCCTCGGCTTGTTGTTCCTTCCGCGATATTGAACTTGTTTGCTTACCGTCCCATCTATAGCGTGTCACCTCTTTCACGCCATTTTGTCGGAAAATTACCGATTTTATAGAGGTAGGCTTGTAAGCGTTTTAGTAGAAAATAATTTCTTTGTTTGTACTGTACTGTACTGTATCAGCCGAATCGTCCACTGCTGAACACAGCCTACCCCATTAAGGGGGTATTTGCCATAATCCCCACGCTTGGCAGGCGGCTTGGGGATTGCAGAGTAAGATGGCAGTTCTTTAGAAGGCGCTGCTGCCCACCTTCCAGTATTTTTCCCTTAGTCGCCTCTTACGACACCCACGGGATGATATGGGGAGGTGCAATTCTAACCCGGCACCCCACGGAGGACTCTCTTCTTTCTTCATTCTGGACTTCTTTGTTTACTAGTTTTATAATATGTGGTAATATATCTCAACCTTATTTTGAAGTACATAATATTATCTACATGGTATCTATTTTGCATGGTGGAAGGGCATTATGCGAATGCCTGCCTGGCTAGCTACCCCCCTCAAGTAGAAAATATTTCGCCAAGCACCTAATGGTTTGTTCCGGCAGCAGTCATTGAGAGCCAGTGAAATTACAGGCACATGAGACTTAATAACTATGTCTCAAGGTGACGGGCGCAGTGCAATTCGTGACTTGTGACGAAATGCATCTGTTATAGGCAGACGTTAGTCCGCATAACATCAGTTGGGCCTCAAGCTTGTTCCGCCACAATAACATTAAAAAAATATATACTGATAATTATCTGGACTAACTAACCGATAATTTTTTTATCGGTTATCGTTAGGCTTATTATGTGAGTGAAAACTTATGCAATACGGGTAATAGAGTCAACATACAGAAAGGTAATCATAACATATAATAAAATATCCGAATAATATAACAATATTTAAGAGGAGGCTATCGTTACCACCAGGTCGGCCTCGTGCTTGTTACATATCGATAGCTTAAAAGAAAGTTGTATACCTATGTAGAGCATCGTCTCTGTGTAGGTTCCAAACCTAAACAGAAATAAAACGGAACCCTTTTAGGATCACTTTGTAGCCCGTCTGTCTTTCAAGACCCTTTTTCTCAGGAACGTGTGTAGGAGGTATCAAGCTGAAATTCATGTCAAATACAGATTTACCGTTCCTTGGAGCTGTGAAAAAATCAAACTTCTAAGTCGAAGCAATCATAAGATACAGCCGTGTATGCCGCAAATGTTCGACACTCGCAAGAGAATAAAAACTACCTACAGGGTATTTACCGTGAACTCGTAATCTTGAAATTTGCTAAAAGCAACGTCTTATAGCACAGATAAAGTAAAAAATGCGAAAAGCATAAATTTTTATTAACACATTTTTTTTATTTTTTTTAATAATTTTAATATCAGATTTACTATATAATATACCATAATTTTTACTTATATACCTATAAGTTGGTACGGATCCCTCGGTGCGCGAGTCCGACTCTCACTTGGCCAGTTTTTTTTTTACAAACAAACAAACAAAATAAAAAAAAATGCTAGTTAGAGAAAAATATGCACGCTACTTGACTGACTTATTTTGCTAATTAAGTGCGCTGAAGCATTATGTTTACCCATCGAGAAACTAAACTCGTTTACCTATATTCATAAAACAAGAAAATACAATCACTATCAAAACAAATGAACTGCTGTAGACGGAAATGTGAGTTAATCCCGGACGGTGGTCGTGACGTCCCCCTCGTCACGCTCTGTGCAAGGGATGATCGCGTTGAACGCGATATTTCGGTAAAGGTATAGTTTTAAACCTTCAATTTGGTTTTGTTTATGCTGACATATAAAAGTGGGTACTTCAATGCTCAATATAACACATTATAACAGTTTCATAATTCGCTTTCGTGTTTCTTTAAAAAAGTCATACTATCGCTACTTACGAATTCGTGTCTTCTCGCGAAGGTAGTAGCTACAATGTCGTACTAAGTACTCAGATTTGTAGTCAGAAACATCTAGATATGATTGATGATTTTATATATATATTTTAGTAAATAATACGGGATAACTTACGTAAATAAGTCGAATAGCTCCTGTTCGGACCGATCAACTTATTGGGCAGTTTTCGAACGCACCCCTTTGCTAGTCGTCTATTTTGATCTATGGATTTTGTGTGTGAAAATAACTTGAAAATTTTGCTTTGTCACTTTGTCGCTGTTTTTTTTTGGAAAAACTTGGTTTTCAACACTTTGAATATTATGAACAATTGGTAAAAAGGAGGTTTTGTAAAATTCTTGAATTTGTGATGGTGCCCGGATTTTGTGAAGAGCCTCGCCCCCACGCGTGAGTACAATCAAATATTTCGTCTTGGCCAATACCAAATATTCAGATACACTCTAGTGGGATCGCTGACGCGAATTCCTCCCTTCATAAGTTGCATGTAAGTGTTATTGTTGTCACTTAATTTTCGTGTATTTTTTACCTTGTCTTTTTCAGCCCGGCGAATCGCCGGCTTGTTAAGTATTCAAAACAGATTGTCTAGGTAGAAGTACTCTGCTAAACAATCCCTGCCTGGGCAATCTGGAATCTTAACAGCTACGACTATAGTTTTAACCACATTCAGTGGTCTTTTTCAAGGAGGGCTCGGGACGCCCGCGTTGACGTCTCGTTTAGCACTAAGTGCTAAGCGAGACTTCAACGCGGGCGTCGTCCCGAGCTGACGTGGTTGAAACTATAGTCGGAGATATCTGACTAATTCACGTGAGTTATCCCGTATAATTTACTAAAATGAGTGAAAACCACGTTAGTTTATATATATATACATATTTATATATTGATATGTTTTGACCTGCCTTTCAACCGCCAATCAACTACAATCCAGTGGTACTAGCTATGGACTACCAGGTCGCGGGTCTATATTTAACACCCTTTAGTAACACAGTTACGTGCTGAGGCCCGCGCTCACCGCTGTGTAAATAATTTACATGTAATATATGGCTATAGTTACAAAATATATATATTATTTTGTATTTTTTGTATTTGTATTTGTATTAGAATATAATAAAATAATACAATTAATTAAATTATGTTTAAATGTCAGGTAGGTGCTGGTCAGGTACAATGATTTCCTTTTTGAATTCAAACTCATAAGGAGCATGTTATATAACCAACCAACTAAACAGTCTGAACTGTACTACCAATGTTGGTACGAGTATATCAGTCCAGACTGGCAAGCTTCAGGCCAGAGTCCGCCTGCGTTCGACGTGTGATATGTCACGCTTGTCTGAACGTGACTCGTGACTTTGGCTATTGACTGAAATTTGCATTTGTTTAGTTTTTTGAGTCTGGAGTAAGATGAAGAGCTGTTGTGACAGCTCTTCATCTTACTCCAGATGTTGACTGCTTAGATGTCAGATGTCACTTTGGAACCTTACTTAACCGTTATTGGTCTTTTCTTAGAAAAAACTGCAGTAGTCTGGTAATATAGACTGTAATAGGATTGTTAGACCCTATTTAATGAGACCAATATATGTCTGGAGAAACGTGTTTAACCTCTGCCTACTCCTTATAGTAATATAATAACGTATACATATACATATATATATATATATATATATATATATATATATGTATATGTATACGTATATTAATTAATAGACTTAAATAAAAGAAGCAGGTATTCAATCCACCTGTTATTTTTGTTTGTTTTACCTCAAAAGTCTTTACAAGGTTTCATGTCATGTGGTCCGATTGAGCGAGATTTGATGACTAGTATTTGATTTATCCCTAATAATGTGCATTTTCTGAATATAGCCCTTTGTTTTTTAACAAAAGAATACACAAAAACAATTGTTTTAACGGCTCATAATAAGCAATTAACTATTTTTAGTAACTAATTTAAAAAATATACTTAGAAATCAGCCATAAAAAAAAAATGACTTCAATCATAAATGGTTGAAGACATTTTTTTTTTATTTGAGTGGGTATAACTTTGCTATTTGGTCCATAATTTTATTTTATAAATTATATATTAGTCTCATTAAAATCGATTCAATAGCTTGGTTGTAAAATCAAATAACTGGTATAAAACCCAACCTATATCACACAAGTATATAAAACAAAATTTCGTTTAATATAGTTAAATTGTATAGTTTATTCTTTAGTGGTGCAAGTCAGTTTTTATAAAGAAGTTATCTACCCTTATAGCAACGCGTGTGTGGGTTTAATAAAAACATCAAATAATTCTCGCTATTCTAAAACTAATAAAGGAGACAAGCTCAAAGCTACGTGCACGCCATATACACACATCAAAAGTGCCAAGGGATCATGAATATTTTTAACTAAAAAAATATTCAATTAATATTTACCAAATCTATTTATCAAGACTGGTTTTTTAATTCATTTACCATGTAAAAGTTAAAGAATTGTAACCTAAGTTAATGTCGTCATCAAATGGCAGAAAAACGATAAAAAAAAGTTTTTTTTTTCATGTTTATTGTAAAATTATATCATTTAATAATCTGTGTTTCTACCATTTACACTAATCACACAAAGCACATCGATTTGGCATGCTTAAAATCAGTTCATCGAAATCACTTAGAGGAATGGCCGCCCACGTTCTTTGTAACAAGTCAAAAAGCTGTTGTGGGGTATGCACGGCATCCATACTTTTCAGAGTTCTTCTTTGTAGCATATCCCATGCATGTTCAATGGGGTTGAGGTCTGGCGATTGAGCAGGCTACGGCAAAACGTTGATGCGAGTCATGTCTGTGCATGAAATACCCATTTAATCTATATATAATTTCTAGATAATATCTATAAAATAATAGATGTTCGGATCGATCAACTTAGCGGCAAGGTTCTGAACGGCCCGCTAGGTAGTCGTCTATTTTGATCTGAGGATTTCGTGAGTGAAAAAAGTTGAAGTTTGCTTTGTCGCTTTGTCGCTGTTTTTCGGAAATTTGCATAGCTAGCTCGTGGCAGAATAAATTTGTTAATATAATTAGTTTGTAATTGTGCTGTGTCGTGACGTTAGAATCTCAAGAAGACTGGAAGAAGATCGAGCCCCCAGCCATAGTCGTAAGTACCTTATTAATTTTGCTGGCTAGTAAATTAATTAGGGTACGATAAGTTAGAGGGATCAACGACGGAACACAGAAAACCTATCATAAATTGTAGGTAATTTTCATGTATTGATTAATTGTACTTCTTGTGTATTTTGTACTTTATTCTTTTCAGCCCGGCGAACGGCCGGCAAGCAAAGCATTCAAAACAGATTGTCCAGGTGGAAGCCTCTCTGCTGAACATCCCTGCCTGGGCAATCTGGAATCTTAACAATAGAGACCCTGGTAGAATGTTCCATCAGCCTTATGCATATTAAACGTAGAATGAAACGGCTTTGTGCGTATATTTGGAATATCGAACATGTGCGAATGACGCGTTCCTCTGCGTCTTTTTGTCCAATAAAGAATATGCGTATAAGGATGTCCAGACCATTGAATGGACATCAAAATTAAGCCTGAAAAATATATTTCTTTTGATTGATAGGATTTTGGCATTTGCCACTTTCTACAGAATAGTAGAACTCTTTTAAGTCCCAATTACACATTATAAACAGAAATTCATTCTGTGTATAATGTGTAATAAATCTATTATTTTTTTGCATCTTTTTATTTATTTTTAATTAACTAACTAGCTTAAATGTGCTTTACAAAGTTGTATCTCAGGCAAACTTTGTTTTCGTGATTGGCGGTAATGTGTTTTGTATAAATAACTTCTTCTTGCTATGATATTTACGAGTATATAGTTTATATGCCAAAACAAGTAAATACCTCCAACTATCTTAATCCTAACTACACAAAACTTAGCAAAGCCGTTCCCTCCGATTGAACAGGAAATTGTCTGCTGTGTTTTTGACAGGAGCAATAAACTTGTACATTCAGAAATTCTGAATATATTATCTTTGAATCCCAATTGGAAGGCATTAAGTTGGGCACGACACATATTCAAAACTTCTCAGGCGTAAGTTCGCCGTTGAAAACTAGGCTATCGGTATTGCATTCGCCCGAGCAGTCTGCCTCACTACAAAGGAACGCCTAGAAACTTCTCTAATGAGATGAATAATTAAACAGGCCCGTGTATATGGAGCTAAATTAACGGGAATAATTGCAATATATTAACCCAGATAGGAAAGCAAACATGATCAAATTAAACCTACGAAATGTTCTGTAATTATCTTTCAAATTGATATGCTACGTACCGACTATAGTTAATGTGAATGAAATAATGTAGCGATATATTATAGTCTAAGATCCCGCTGCAGATTGGTGTGCTCATCGACTTTTTGTTTAAAACCAAATTTTTATGTTTATTTATAGTTAAGAGTATATATATTTACTAGGGTGCCTATCAAAATTTGGCCGCCATTATTTTTAATTAAATTATTTTTAATTGATTTTTGGTAAAAAATTTCGTTTATTTATTTTTTAAATAAAATAACGTCTACATCACGGTAATTAATATGAAGATTCTAAAAAATCACGGTTGCCGTTGCGCACCTGGCCGCACCTCTTTGCAGCCAGGTGTAAACAGGTATGATTTCGATGAATTTATACGTTTATAACCTATTTTTATTAATTATATGTCAAATTGAAGCTAATTTTTTTCTATTAATTATCATATAAAGTTGCTTAATTAAATCTGGCCGCAAATAAGGGTTGCTGGCTGTTAAAGATAATTAATATTTAAGGTAGAGTGAAAGAGAGTTAGCGCGTAACATCATTTGTCAGACGAGGACAGCGATTGCCGGCTGTGCGGCGCTTTTAAGCCATTGCGCATGCGTCGAATGTTAGTGTTCTCAACCACCGGGGAGTTATAGAGACGACTTATAATAAATACTCCAAAAAATATGTAATTTTTTTCAAAATGACAAATTTAAAAATTGCAACAAAAAATTAATATTGATTTGATATATCGACGGTCTAGTTAGCAATTTTTCTAACTCCTTATTTTTTAGAGGGTAATTTTTTTAACATTTTGATAAAGCAATAATCCAATTACAAATTATTTGAATGATTCAAACTTAAATATTATATCTCTATTAGATATAAAGGATATTAAATGGTTTTTTAAAATGATAATAAATTTTGAAGTAATTGTTTTTTTCCGTACAAATAAAAGATTCTCTAAAATGGAGTTAGATAATTTGCTAATTAGAACGTCGATATTTAATATTAATTTAAAAAATAAAAAAATAAAACCAAGGTGACTTAAGTAAAAGAAAATTTTATTGCGAAAGTATTTTTTAAAATTTTTATTAGATTTTATTCAAGTATTTAATTGTATTTATTAATTACTGCCACAAATAAACTCGATTAAAAAACAAAATACCTTTAAAATCTGGAAATATATATATTTTTATTCGCTGTTTGATCCACTCAAACTAAATGTATGAAAATGTTATTTTTTGTATGGTATAGGTAATATATTGGGGTATGGGGATGTTAGGGTGACATGTTTAGGTAATGGAAAACTACTTAGTACTACAAAAAAACGTTACGGGGCGTCGCGGGATAAAAAAACGTGAGCAGTTTGGACGATTGTGTCATAGGAGGTGGACAGATTGTACTCACGAGGGGAAAACGTTGTTTATTACGAACTCCAAAACAGCGTGGTTTTTATGTTAGAATAAAAATGCTGCATCTGTTCAGTTGAGAACACTAACATTCGACGCATGCGCAATGGCTTAAAAGCGTCGCACAGCCGGCAATCGCTGTCCTCGTCTGACAAATGATGTTACGCGCTAACTCTCTTTCACTCTACCTTAAATATTAATTATCTTTAACAGCCAGCAACCCTTATTTGCGGCCAGATTTAATTAAGCAACTTTATATGATAATTAATAGAAAAAAATTAGCTTCAATTTGACATATAATTAATAAAAATAGGTTATAAACGTATAAATTCATCGAAATCATACCTGTTTACACCTGGCTGCAAAGAGGTGCGGCCAGGTGCGCAACGGCAACCGTGATTTTTTAGAATCTTCATATTAATTACCGTGATGTAGACGTTATTTTATTTAAAAAATAAATAAACGAAATTTTTTACCAAAAATCAATTAAAAATAATTTAATTAAAAATAATGGCGGCCAAATTTTGATAGGCACCCTAGTAAATATATATACTCTTAACTATAAATAAACATAAAAATTTGGTTTTAAACAAAAAGTCGATGAGCACACCAATCTGCAGCGGGATCTCGTACTATTACGTACATAGATTTCAGATGTAGTTGTTATCGGATTGAAACATTAAATTTGATTTTGAATTTCGTATTAAACTAAATTGAATCAGTAATGAAATTTTTAATTCAATAGTAGTGTTTATAAACTAATATTTAGTAACTAATATTTGGCCAGCGGAATGTCACGATTGTGCTATCAAAATGTACGAAACTGCCTACTTATACATGCTCTTTTTTATTCTATTATTTCCAATTTGTTCTCCCATACCTATAAGTCCCTGATTAAGATGTTGCAGTTGATAGACCAATAAGGGAACGCGCTGGCTTAAAAGGACGACCGCTTGTTGCAATAGATTTTTTATTAACTTTGGATTATCATTATTATCAAAAGTACCTACTCCTATGATTCTTCTATAATAACATCTCACTGGAATCTATTAGCACTTCACATTTTCAATATCTAAGAGTAGTAGAGCTAACGCATTTGAAGACCCGTGAGTCTGCAATGACTTGTAGGTTGTCTAAATGATTTTATTGTTGTAGCTGGAGTATTGTATATAGTTCATAGTATTTCGTTGAATAAAATCTAAAAAGAATTAAGAAATATACCGTTATATTTTTTAGTGCCAGTTTTAAAGGAGAGCATCCGTTATGCACGGTTATTCTAAATATAGCAAAAAATTCAAGTGGCAAATTCGTTTGTTCAAATAAGCGTTTTAAGACCAGTCCACATAATGTAGGATCAAGAAGATAAATTTGTTCTCTCGCTATTATCTGTAAAATACTTAAGGTCCCTGAAATGCTTAATTATACAGGATTTAAATGGTTAATTACATGGGTTTTATTTGCTCAAAGCGCATACGTATTTTACATTTCCTCGTAAAATGTAGCTGGAAAAAAGCAAAAGAGTTTTAGAGTAGCACAGTTATTTTTATGTAATTGGACATAAGTTATTGTTGTTTATGAATTATTTGTAGACATTTTAAATACATTTCGTGATAAGTTAACATTTTGTTTTGAGACTCTCCTACTACCTACCGTTTTGACAAATACACAGGGTGTCCCAAGAAGTAGTGATATACTGAAGCTGGGAGGTAGAGAACCTAGAGGGCTATCTGAATCACCCCCATATATTTTCCGCGATTTTTCGTATTTTCGGAGTTATGACTTTTATTTTTATTTTTCACCTATCGCCGTGTACGATGAGAATTTTATTTATGGTGACGTGAATTATTGCGGTAGATGCTTGATTTTTTTGAGTGTGCTCAGCTGATTGATAGGCATTCAGTATAGTAACATTTACTATCGATATATCTTTGAATGGAATAAAAAAAAAATAACTGCCAAGAAAGATAGAATTATCCAGTATGTTCATAACTTCATAAACATACGTTGAACATACTGGGTAATTTTATCTTTCCTGGCATTAATTTTTTTTTTTCCATTTACTTTTCAGTATATCACTACTTCTTGGGACATCTTGTATACCTATCTGTTGCCAAACCACACTAGTAAGTTAATTTCGCAGTGACAGTAACACTGATAGTGTTAGTCACAGAAATGACAGTTCGGTATCGGAATATGACATTGACAGACACAGTGCAACCGTCTACGCAACGTTACGAAGGTTTTGAGGTCCGTGCTTGACGCTGTGCACAATCGTTGCTTCAGACTTTTTCCAAAATTTGCGGTATATATTACATGAATTGAGTAATAATTAACTACAAAGCTTTTCTATGAACAAGTTTCAAATAGAATTAGGAGCTTATCGAGTTATTATGTAGACTACTGAGCACATTGAGAGATTAAAAAGGGCAAGAGACTTAGAAAAGTAAAAACATATGCCTTTTTACGTCTACTAGCGTGAGTGGTTTCCCGCCATTTCCCTTTGGTTCATTTTTTCTTCACAAAAGTTGCGTTCTGAAAATGTATTGGTTGACATTGTTACTGAGCATACATGAGCTAACATGACATGACGTCATAACTCGAATCTTTCCTATCGGTCTTTAACCATCATATTGTGGAGGTGGATGGACGCGGGTTCGAATCCCGCACATGACTTAAATTTTTCCTATCGTATATTTGCGATTTTGTAATGTAATCCGCATAGCAGGCGTTATTGCAAACCTAATAAAATTAAAACAAGCGTATAACTTTTTGATTGTTATTAAATCCAAACACCTATTAAATATGATTGTATAGAAAAACAGAAAGCTTATACAAATAGCTATAAAAATTAACAATTTGCTAGATATGAATAATTTTATAAAAACATATCACCACCGCGCCAATAAGTTTATCAAATAAAAAGTAATATGACTTTTCTATGTCCAAAAATAATAATGTACAAATAATTTAATACGAGTAGTATTTTTATACAAATTGTTAATTTTATTTATAAAAACATTGTATTAATGACATTGAGTTAAGCGTATAATTGTTTTTGTATCACTGTTTAAAAAGCTCCATGAACTGGTCAGACATCCTAATAAGCTAGAGCTATATTTTTATAGTGTGTGGGCGGGAGAGTTGATCAAAGCTTTGCAGCGCGGTGGATGGATGACTGACTCTATCATTTATCCTGATGGTAGTCACTGAAACTGATATACGATGTAGGTACTACTAACGTATTTATCTTTTATATGGTTTAATTTATTTTATGGATTTACAATAAACACTATTGGATCTATAAAACTGATACTAAAATATCTAAATTTATTATGTTGTCTTAGGTTTTCGCGATTATTACACATATTATTTAAACAACTTTAAACGGTTTTAATTGCGTATATTTATCATTATTATTATTGTTCCGACGTTTCAAAAACTTTGGTGTGATCGTGGTCACGGGGTAATTCGACGTCGGGGCAAAAATAATGATATAATTATACGCGATTTAAACCGTTTAAAGTTGTTTAATTACTATTTTAATTTATTATCTTTTTTTTTAAGGTTATTGTGATGGAACACGCGCGAGGCCCACCTGATGTTAAGCGGTATTCTCTGCCTATAACAGATGCATTTCATCACAAGTGACGAACTGCACTGCGCCCATCACCTTAAGACATACCTGTTAAGTCTCATTTTGCCTGTTATTTCACTGGCTCTCAAGGACTGCTGTCGGAACACACCGTTAGGTGCTTGGCGACAGATTTTTTACTTGAGGGTGATCGCCAGCCAGGCGGGCATTCGCAAAATGCCCTTCCACCATGCGGTGAAGCTCAAGCTCTGGGCGGGATTCGAACCATGAACCTGCTGCGCGGCAGTCCATAGCCAATGCCAATGAGCCATCACTGCTTCAAAATTTTATTTCATAGAGCTGATAACCATCTATTTTCTGTTTAAAATACTGTAAGGACTGTTCCATAAGCTTCCATTGCCTGATAAGCAAGTCGCAGCTCACGCAATCTAAATTGGGGGCTATATCTGAATTTTATGTGCGCTAGAGGTATTTTTAACTGTGTAGCACCCGTGTATCCAAAAAGTAATGTGTATACCACCAACGAGAGTATTGATGACCCTCTGTCTGTCCTTCTATTAAGACCCAATTTTCTCGGGAGCGGTTAAATATACGCGTGGATCTTAACAGGAGAAGTTGAGCCTCAGTTACGCGCTGAGGCCCGTGCTCGTCGCTTCGCGCAATCGTGACTCCCAGACGAAGGATTTCAAAACAGTCCGAAACTGGTCGGAATCTTTCCGGTAAATATAACGCGGGTCCTAGCCGGTTCCTAATAAGTTAATAGGAGAAGTTGAAATAAATA
Organism: Plagodis pulveraria; assembly: GCA_963890685.1. Classification (NCBI taxonomy): domain Eukaryota; kingdom Metazoa; phylum Arthropoda; class Insecta; order Lepidoptera; family Geometridae; genus Plagodis; species Plagodis pulveraria. Next base: position 12,256,329 of record OY982951.1, read on the forward strand.
TTGAATACCATGGTCTTCAGTATCTTAAGAAGTTAGCTGTAAACATTAAAGGTTTTTAGCAATCAAAATATACGGCCTTTTATAATAAACCTCGCCAGCTCACTCACGAAAACCAATAGGGTACTTCCTGTTAACGTAGAATTATGAAATATAGCAAGAAGCAATATCACATAGCAGAAATAATGCAAGATAATTTTACGATATATAGTAGATTTTTTTGTGTTTACCAACAAATTTGCAGTTAATTGAAGACTCAGGCAAAAATAGTTAGGTAATATCAAACTTCAAAGTATTATCATTTTGTGCGGTCGATTGATCACTGTACCAATCAATCGACACAGCTTCAGTTCCATCATAGAGAAACACACAATCTCATTCTTGACGAGCAGTTTAGTTTTAAGGCCAGACACACTGGTCCAACAAGTGCACCGCATCACGGAGCAGATCCTAAGGGTTTCAATAAAAAACCCTGATCTCAAACGCCTGTAGAAAGCTTTTCGATGAAGTTGAAGCTTTTGACAGAGCCTGGCACATCAGCTCCATCTTTAAGCTGTAACAATTTAGAGTGCCAAATCATCTAGGCTTCAACAAATAAAATGTCAGCGTTCAATATTTAACGTAGATATAAGTATGCATAGGTTATTCCTATGGTTCTGTGACTCTAGCAAAGTTAAACTACAACAAACATCTACAATCTAATAATAAATCTAACTAAACAATTTATACAAATCGTAATGTACCTGATGATTTCCTGCATTTCTATATCATCAACCAACTCTATAAAAAATCCTAAATAACTAGTACCTCCTTGAAATTTAATATTATTATTACCTGCTTACTTTATTATCCGGATTGTCCACTGCTGAACACAGACTCCTCCAAATTTTTGCTACAATCCCCACGCTTGGCAGAAGTCTTGGGGATCGCAGTGTCAGATATCAGTTTCTCATTAAGCGCTGCTGCCCACCTTCTGATGTGTTACCCTTAGTCACCTCTTACGACACCCACGGGACGAGATGGGGGAGTGACGTTCTAGCCCACGGGCAGCCTGCTTAGGAATATCAACAAATACTTGCAATCGGTGCATCCGTTTGGGAGCTACGATGAAACGAGACATTATAAAATAATGACACATAGAGACAAATGCATCAAAATCCTAACAGGTATTGCCGTCGCGGAAATCAAATCAACAACAACATCAAATAATAATTATACTATTACCCCACAGTGGCAATTTGGCTATAAAACCCCATATGCGAGTAATACCCGCTAAAAACCTGTTTACATTTTAATAACCAAAGTAAAATTAAAAATTTGCAAATGTAAAGCAGTAATTGCGAATTATACGTATATTTTGTTTCTAAAAATTACGCATACAAGTAATTTAAAACCTGTTTCTTTTCAGGTAGCTGTATGAAGAGGCCTATTTAAATTTTCACTCTCGACATTAATGGAAGAGGAAACATGCGGCGGAATTGAGGATTCAACGCGACACGCAAATGTGAGGGTGCCCTGCTATCAACATAATTCACCAACTGTGAAGTCTTACTTACATCAGAAGATATTTTGATAAAAGATGTATACCATAAGGATGTCTGCTGTTCCAAATTTTAATTTCAAATTGTTTTTATATCGTCCTAGTTGGAATATGTAGAAGTACAAAAATACGAATATTATACAGCACCCAAATAGCAACATTCCACTAGATATTACTGCACATAAGGCACACATCAAATCTCATGACTATCTCATGTAGTTTCGTGTTAATTAAGGTTTCCCTTAGATTCATCTACACTAATTATTAGTAATATAATAATATTATTATAAAGAGGAAATATTTGTATTTTTGTATGCAACGGATCAACTTAAAAACTACAGGACCGATTTGGATGAAATTCGGTATGGAAATAGTTTGAGACCCGGGTAAGGACATAGAATAGGTTTTATCCAACTTTGCAAAAAGAGATTAATGGTTTTGCACGATAACCAACATATTTTTTTATTTACTGTGGGAAAAAAGCACGGGGTCACCCAACTACCAACCCCAAAAACCACAACCATTTTATAAAAACTAAAGTTATACAAAAACATACTCGTACAAACCAACACCAACTTTCAAAAAATTTGTTTTACAACAAGATCCCATGGCAATCCGTCTCGTCCCTGACCCATTCCGGAGCATGTAAACAAGCCGTGTACACACTAAGGCACTCTGAGGTGTTTTATCACGTCCCCCGTGTCATGACGCGTCGTCCACTGACGCAAAACATCAAATAAAGTTGTTTTACTTACTTATCTGAATGCGAGGGTGCCGGCTTGGGGTGCATTAATGACCCTGACTTTTATTGCCCGCTGCAAATACTTAGGATCTCGGATAATAAGCAGAAGTGAAAAGCCGTATCATATCAGTCCATTGGATTTGGTTTCATTATGCAAGATATACTTATAAATAGTAGGTACAATCTATAAACATTGTATAAAACGATTGAATAGGTAATTTAATAAATAATAGGTACAATCTACAACGATGGGATAACACGATTGGATAAGTAATTTTTGGATTGAGCCTATATTTAAGTCGTGGCGAAAATCTGTTTTATTTATGATTGGTACACTCGCCTTTTTACTTTAATTGCGAGAAAATTACAGAATATTATTTTCAGTAATATATCTATAATTAACATTGAAAGTGATATTTTAAAAAGTAAACTATTTTTTGTGTAATTGTTTCGACAAAATATATGTTTGGGTCTTGAATATTACCTTAACCTATGGATGTTCTTAAAGGACCAGGCAAACTTATTATATTAAATATATTAAGAACTGAACTCCTTTGATCAATAATTATAAATATATAAAAAATATTTTTTGCACTTGTGTATAAATAAAATTATGTGGGTAGTAAGAGGCGACAAAGGGAAAAATACCAGAAGGTAAGCAGCGTCTGAAGAACTGCTATTTTAGGCTGCTTTCCCCAAGCCGTCTTTCAAGCGTGGGCAAACCCACCTGATGGCGTAGCCTTTTTGAATGGCGGCTGTCATGCCTGTTGATGTTTTTAAATTGCAAATGTTTTAAATTAGTGATGTTTGGTTCAATTGGTAATTTAATGACAATCTACCTTACCATTTTATCTTACCTTTATCCCGCAAAGCTGAAGTTGGTACAATATGCCTTCTCTAACAACATATAAACTAATAAACTTACGTATTTTTGTAACACGCAGAACAACACAACTACATATTATTGTAGCAAACGGAACGACCACAACCTTTTAATTCTTCAGAGTACAAAACTGACCTTAACAGTTTTAGTTTTCTTTTTTTATAAAAGTTTTTATTTCGTAAAGTCTAGCGGTATTTTCTGTGATACACACTTTTCAAGAAAGCTATGCTGATAGTCTAATAAAAATAATGTTAGCTCAAATCGTTTACTATATAAATAACGAAAAGAACTATTTAGAAAAAAAAACTTTGTTCTTTCGGGGAAATATGCAAATGGGGCATAAATCAAGTAACTCAATCTTAAAGCTCGCTTTTTGATATAAACAAAAATAATAGCCCCGTCTGTATAATTTATACTATTCCTTTGCACACACAGGTTGCCTGGAAGATATCGGTTGTAGTGTCAAAAATTTCAAAAAACTATGATCCAAATGTAACAATTAGCAAATTGTTAAAATCATAGTGTTATGTATGTATTAGTCTTAGTGTCCATCTAAAATACAAATATACGAGAATAACAAGTATATGGCGAGGTTTTAGTTCGCTGCAAACCAGTAGTTAAAAATAAATGATTAAGGTTCATATCCCACTGCTAGCGACGAGCGATAAGCAAGTTGAGCTATAAACTAGATACCAGTTGGCGATCAGCGAAAAGCAAGTAGATTAATAGATTTCTAATAGATTTATCGCTAGTTTATATTATAATCGAGTAACAAGTGCGATGGGCAAATACCTGCCCACTCGCTAGGGGCAGCCTATACGCGTATGGGATTAATAGTTTTTTTTTTATGTTATTGTGATGAAACAAACACAAGGCACATCTAATGTTAAGTGGACTAACCTCTGCCTAAAACAAATGTATTTCATCACAAGTTACGAATTGCACCGCGCCCGTCACCCTGAGACATAGTTAATAAGTCTCATGTGCCTGTAATTTTACTGGCTCTCAAGGACTGCTGCCGGAACACATTGTTTTTTTTGTTAGCCTTTGACCACTATCTCATCTGATGGTAAGTGATGATGTGGTCGAAGATGTTGTTCAGGCTAACTGTGAGCTTTAAGATTGAGTTACTGTTAGGTGTTTGGTGACAGATTTTCTACTTGAGGGTGGTATCTAGTAAGTGAATATCTCTCGGCGATTGTTTTGACCACCAAGCGAGATCGCGTAGCGAGATTAGCCATTCTCGCTGCCAATAACTAGTGGAGTGCAAGTTCTCGCCGGCGTGTGAACATTCAGCGATCAACTATTAATATATGCAAGTATTTTTTGACACGTGACCTGTATCTTGTACATTTCTTGTGCGAAAAAATAGGCAATATCTACTCGCTTTTTCGCCGGCGCGCGACCAGGCGGTGGGTCATGTGCCTTAAACGGAAACACCGATATTGCAGAACCTAATTATAACAAACTGCATATGGAGAAAATCATTTTATGAATAAAGCTGTGGGAAACGCCATATGAAACGATTAGTAATTTCTATTATATATAGCTTTGAATACTGAGAAGGTAATTTGTTTACTAGATAACACGTCGTAGAATTCTCGGTTTAGCTTTACCGTTACAAGTAAAAAAATAAGATTGGAACATTGGGCTTTTTACTTAAGCTAAATTAGAATAAGGATCGAACTCTAAGATGACTGAATGACACTTATTAGATTGTCATACTATCTTTATATCTTATTTTATGGTGTTACAGAGAAATTGATGGCAAAGATGACGCGTTTATTATTCAAATTAATAATGAAGAAGACCATTTTCAACCTATATCGGAACGGCGAATAATTGATATCTCTTTCAGGAAAAAGCACGGCACAATAATTTATTTGAATGTAAATCAAGCAACTTCTACTTAGTTGGTGAGGGAAGACATGTACTCATATCAATATTTACATTTGAGTGCAAAATGTGTAAGTAGTTGGTTTGATTCCATCTGAAATCACGGAAGATACGGAATACGTCAATGCTAATATAGCTGCTACCACTGGAGTTATAGCTTCTGGTATAGGATTTTCTCGGATCGAAGAGTTGCTTCAGCTAGGTTAAGCCTGTAACCACATCATTTGAATTACCATCAGGTGAGATTCTGGTTCTGATTCTAGTGAGATTCTGGCTTACCTATCAGAAAAAAAAACATGCCTGTATTTTCTTCAATATATTTTTACCAAATGTAAAATAAAGTTTATAGAAATGGGAAGAAACTGCAAGCGTGACAATGAAAGCTGCTGCAAGTTAAGAAAAAGAGATTGCTTTAGCCTAAGGCCGAACCAAAAATGGCTACCCTGTTATAGATGTCTATGTTGATGGGGCTTGGAGGGCAAGATCATATGGCTCAAACTATAAAGGTTCTTCAGGCATAGCAACCAGAATAGGTAGAAGTACGGGCGAGGTTCTGTTCTTCAGTGTCAAAAACAAATATAGCCACGAATGTGCCCGAGTTAAAAATAAAAAAATTGCAGGTCATGACCGAAGAAGTGTTTCAAAATTTTCCAGGGATCGTCAAGTTCAATGGAAGCCGACACAATCTTAGAAGGATTCAAAACATTAAGTGCGACATATAGTCTTATACAGGTTTTTTTTTTGTTTTATTGTCATAGAACCAACAGCACTTAAGAAAATTACACTACAATTATTATATTAATGCTTACTGCCAATGACAGGTTCTTACTTTTTATACAAAAAAAAAATAATATATATCGCTTAAAAACTATCTACTAATAAAAGAAACAAACTCACTGTTATACTAACTTTCCGCCTTGCGCCGCCACGCCGAGCGCACCTCTCCGCAGCTGCAAGTGACCCTCCAGTGAGACCGCAATAGTCCCCGCACTATTGCCGTCTCGCCTGGACCATCGTTCCGACGCTAGTTGCTACAGTGCGCATTGAAGAGCGTGATCCCGATTCAGCTTGTGTTTGTCTGTGCAGGAGCTGAGAGTTTCGTCGAACGCCGTGCGACGCGAGCTTCGCGCTTGCTGAGGCGGCGCTCCACCGTCGAGCAACCACCGCCCCGGACAAGCCCGGGTCGGTGATGCTGCGTTAAACTGCACTGAAAAGTGCAGTTTATCCTTGTTTCGCATCTTTGTTTCTGCACGTACAACACCACCCGCTCAACAACACACTTTGTGCTGTTAAGCGGCATCGTTCAGGCAGGTGGAGCCCTACCGGGCTAAGCTCGCTCGAACGATCAAATCCGCCATTTGCTGCGGTCGCAGAGTGATCCCTAACGGTGCCAACTACCTCTGTTGATTTTTGGTTTAACCTTGTACCGCGGCCTTTTCCCGCCTCACGGGATCAGCCGAAACAAGCAGGTCTCCGGGGCAACTGGCCTTGGGGTCGCCCCTAGTCAATCCCGGAGTCGTTAGGACACCCCTTCGCCGCCCCAGAAAAAAAGTGCGGATAGGGACACACACCTAGGGATACACAGTAGGTACTCACTCCCTCTCACACAGTGAGCTCACAGGTTGTGCGAGGGAGACACTACCCTGGTTAGGGCATCCTGAGTGTACCCCTCATGATGCAGCCCCGCCCTACCAATAGTGAGGTCGAGGTCCTTCAGACCTTTGCCTTACGGTACCCCGAACTCTATGCTGCTCATCAAGCAGCCCTCACCTCAGACGCAGAGAGTGCCCGCCTCACGGACACTCCCATTGCTCCGTCCCCACTTACGATGACCCTCCGGCGCCATCCTACTTACAGGAGAGCCCGGACTCCCCCGCCCCCGGCCCTGATAACAGGCGCGCGGTAGTAGCCCAACCCCGCTCTCGCTCTCGCTCACCGATCGGTCGGTTTGCGAGCATCGAACCTGCCTATGTCGTTGTCGAGTCAGTTTCAGACTCGGAAACGGACATGGAGGTCGACCAACCCCGCGCCTCACGCACAGACTCTGATGATTCCGACAACGACGGCTACACCGTCGTAGATCGAAAACGCAAGCGCGCCCCTAAGGCCGCTAACTCCGGGCCTTCCGCCCCGCCCGCTAAGGCAGCCGCCAAAGCACCTACCGCCGGCAATAGGCCGACCCCCGCCCCGCGCCCCGCGTCCCCGCCTTCCGCAACCGCTTCGGCTACAGCGCCCTCTCAGGACGCTAATGCACGCCGCGAAAAGCCGCCTCCGCCTTTGTTCATACAGGACAAAGGCAAATGGGATATGCTATCCCGCCTCCTCACTGATCGTAAGATCAATTATACTAACGCCCGCTCCACGCAGCAGGGCATTAAAGTCCAAGTCTCCTCAGTTAACGACCACAGAGCGTTAACCAAACTCCTCCGTAAAGAGAGCATAAGCTTCCACACTTATGCGCTCGAAGAGGAGAAAGTCCTACGCGTCGTCATACGCGGTGTCCCGAAGGAAGTCCGTACAGACGCTGTACTTGACGACCTTAAAAGACAGGACTTCCCTGTCCTTGCCGTACACCGCATGTACAGTGGCAAAGACAAAAGCCCATACGACCTAGTACTCGTAGTACTAGACCGATCCCCGGAGGGCAAGACCATCTTCAACCTGAAGACGGTCTGCGGCCTCTCCGGACTAGATGTTCAGTCCCCATTCAGGAATGGCTCTCCGTCACAGTGCCATAACTGCCAACTATACGGGCACGCTGCCCGCTTCTGCTTCGCTCGTCCTAGGTGCGTTAAGTGCCTAGGCGATCATGCCACAGAGAATTGTTCTCGCACGAGGGACTCACCCGACCCACCCAGCTGCGTTCTGTGCGGCACCCAGGGGCACACCGCCAACTACCGCGGTTGCCCGAGGGCGCCACGCACAAACCGCAGGGTGGCAACGGAAAGGAGACCTCCGCCACCTCCTCGTCCCACCTATGATAGGTGGCAGCGGGTCAGCCCTAAGCTGACAGTAGCACCTGCCTCACAGGTGACTCCCGCTCCTATCCCAGCTAGGAACGCGTGGTCAAAGCCACCGAGCATGGTTAAAACCATCGCTCCCGCCCGCGCCCCGGCCCGCGCACCTGTCCCCGCCCGTACCGCGGCCCCTGCCCGCGCACCGGCCCCAGTCCGCGCGGCACCCCCGGCACCTCCTGCCCTCATTCCACGCGCCGCACCTCGCGTCGCCCGGCCCGTGGCCCCACCTCCTATGCCACTGATGGACTCCTCTCTTCAAGAGGATATAGCGCTAGTCAGCGACCTTGCTATATCCATCAATATAGATGAGGTCCGTGCTCTAGCACGCAAGATGCACTCCGCACAATCACCTGCGGAAGTCATCCAATACACGCTGGAACATGCCAGCCTTCTTAGCGCTCTAAAGCGCTTCGCCCCCCAAACTCCCCCTCAGTACACCCACTATGGGTAGTACAACCTTAAGGAATAAACCGCGCTCAGTTTCGTTAGCGTCCTTCAACGCTAACGGCCTCTTCAGACAACGTGACCTTGTACACGACTTTTGTAATACCCACCTGATCGACATTATATGCGTGCAGGAAACCCTACTAAAACCGGGGAAGGCGAACCCCAGGTTTGCCAATTTCAGAACGGTACGTAATGATAGAGTGACCGGTCGTGGAGGAGGCACTCTTATCTATTACAAAAGGTCCCTGCACTGCATCCCCATACCTACCCCGACTCTCACTACTATGGAAGCATCTTGTTGCATGCTAGCCATGACGGGTCATCAACCCCTAGTCATAGTTTCCTGTTACCTACCTTGTAAAAAGCGTATCGCCCGCGCTGACTTAGTAGCACTTTTCTCACTAGGAAGCGCCGTCCTTCTGATCGGTGACTTCAACAGCAAACACGTCCTGTGGAATTGTAATGTCAACAATTCCTCGATATGGCACTTTTCAAAGGCGTAACACTTCAGTTACGCTCTATGGAGGTGTGTCACGAATTACATTCTGACCACCGCCCCATAATACTGCGACTAGGCCCCGACCCAACATCTGACGTACCCTGCCCGACCAAGACGATAGTGAACTGGAAGCTCTTAGGTGAATCCCTAAAGGCTATCAGCTCACCCGACCTTGACAAAATCCCTGACGACATTGTGACTAAAGATGACGTATCCCTCGCTATCGACTCTTTCACTAATCACCTCTCCACCGTAGTAGGTGCATCCGCAAAGGAAGTCATAGTGCCGGACGACCGGCGCCTTGTCATTCCAGCGGATGTGAGACGATTAGTGACTAAGAGTAAAGCAGTGACCCGACATTACGACTCCTACCCAAGCAAAGTAAACAAAACTCGGAAACGCCACTTTGAACGCATGGTTGAAAGTCGCATGTCCGAGTTGCGTGATCAGAGCTGGGGCGACAAACTTTCAAACCTCGTGCCGAGCCACCAGGCTTACTGGCATCTCGCTCGAGGTATGAAAGGTGTCGGACAAAGCGACATGCCCCCCCTATACAGACCTGTCCCCCTCGTCCCAGCGTTCTTTGACGAAGACAAAGCTGAGTGTCTAGCCGACAGCCTAGAGGCTCAATGCTCCCCCAATGTCGATCACGTAGACCAAGCTCACCTCGATACGGTGGACGCTGAAGTCGAACGTAAAAGCTCTGTGGTCATCTCTGAACTCCCCCCACTCACCCCAGTATCCTTCGCTGAGGTGACGAGACTGATCAAGGACCTCAAACAACGTAAAGCCCCCGGTGCCGACGGCATCTCTAACAAGGTTCTTAAAACCCTCTCCCCCCCTCTCATTCATCTCCTAGTCAGCATCTTCAATGCGGCTATGAACCATTGTGTGTTCCCTGACACCTGGAAATGTGCAAATGTCATTGGCATTCACAAACCAGGCAAAAACTCCTCTGATCCCACCAGCTACCGTCCCATCAGCCTCCTCAGCGCCCTGGGGAAGCTCTACGAACGGATCCTAGCGAACCGTCTTCAATCCCATGCCCGGGAACACCACCTTATTCCCGATGAGCAGTTTGGTTTTAGACCCAAACACACATGCGTCCAACAGGTGCACCGCCTCACGGAGCACATCCTAGAGGGTTTCAATAAGAAACCCAAACCCCAATCGACGGTAGCAGTCTTCCTCGACGTAGCGAAAGCTTTTGACAAAGTCTGGCACAATGGCTTGATTTACAAGCTATACCACTTTGGCGTGCCAGAGCGTCTTGTGCTCACCTTACAAGACTTCCTAAGGGACAGAAGCTTTCGCTACCGCGTGGAAGGCACCCTTTCCACTCCTCATCCAGTCAGAGCCGGAGTCCCTCAGGGCTCCGTGCTATCACCCATCCTTTTCGCACTGTATACCAGTGACATCCCTCGCGCCCAACCCAAAGTTTTTATAGCCCAATACGCGGACGATACCGCCATTTATTCCACTGGCTGGCATGTAAATAGACAGACATATTTCGTCATTCAACGGGCCATCACCGAGATCGGTGACTGGTTCCGAAAATGGCGCATAGCGGTTAATCCAGTTAAAAGCACAGCTATGTGCTTTACTGAGAAAACCCGCCCCCGCTATCCGAAGCCACTAATTCTGTTCGATGAACCCATTCCCTGGGTGAGAACAACTAAATATCTTGGAGTAACCCTTGATCGGAATCTCACCTTCAAAGATCACATTAATACGGTCCGTAACAGGGCGGCCTTTGTCATGGGTCGCCTAAGTCCCTTAATCTGTAAAGAAAGTAAAATGTCTCTTAGTAATAAGAAGACACTTTACACTGCTTGCATCCGCCCCATCATGACGTACGCATCCGTAGTGTTCAGTCATGCTAGTGAGGCCCACCTACATAAGCTTCAAGCCCTCCAAAACCGGTTTCTTCGCAGGGCAACCGGCGCCCCCTGGTACGTCCGGAGCGCCGAGTTGCACTGCGACCTAAACCTTCCCTCTTTAGCGCAGTTCAATAAGGGCTGCGTCCGCCGACACTTTGATCGAGCCCCCCACCACCCGAACCCTCTGGTTGTCCAGGCAGCGAACTATTCGACTGCCTCATCCGACCCATACTTCAAACCCCCCCGTCGCCGACCACGGCAGGTATTGGACGACCCGGATGACCCCATCGCAGCCATTACGTTGGCAGCTTTAGCGTTGTCCGCAAGTCGTCCTGGTAACATCCCCAGGTGTGCGGTAATCAGAGGTTACACAATCAAACACCGAGCTCGCCGGCGAGCTCGAGGCAAAAATAAAAACCCGATTAGTGTCTCTCCAAATAGTCACAGAGCAATATTCAATAGGGCCCATTCTCAACGGTACAACACTGCAGTTGTACCGGGGCATTTAGTTCCGATTCCCCCTTTGTCTCTCGGCAGCGAGACAAGCCGAGGTCCGAACCACAGTGGTGCCCTTGAGCTCGCTGTCACCCCTCCCGATAGTAGCGTGGCGTTTTCGGCGCCCGCAGGAGACGGAGGTATAAGGCGCTTTTCGCCTTATACGCCCGTCTCAGAAGAAGTGCCCTCAGCGCTTCTTCCTCCTGGGCTATAAGAGGGCCTCCCCTCGCCCAAAGTCCGGTGGAGCTGTACGTCCGTATAGCGGTAGACAGCATCTATGTCCTCCCTAAAAAAAAAAAAAAAAGTTATACTAACAAACTACTGTATTTGGCACGCACCAAGGAGGAACATTGATAGAGAGGTAAAAGGTGGAACAAATGCTAACAACCTCTTAGGGTTGACTTCTGCTAGTCCTAACAAATATTTTGAGATGTTTTTTTTTTGTTTGTTTATGTGTATTTGACGGAATAAACACGAGTACAACCTGATATTAAAAGTCTCTCGTGCCTGTAATTTATTATATAACTGCAAGTTTATTATTTCATCTTATTAACACTTAATGAGTAAATAAACAATACCGTGTGATTATTTGTACTGTAAGATAATGTAATAAATAATTAAAGTAAAATAGTTGAGACGCAGTTTTGGATTTCCTATCAGGTACCTAGAGCCAATCAACTGTTTTAATTACACTGTAGCGTTAGCGTTTGGCTTGGACATCGAGCTATTCGACGCTCGGTGGACTGAGAGAGCGCTGTGCAGCTAGAGCGCCACCGCCGGGTTGAGCGCATAGCCAGCATTTCTTGCACACCGAATTTACCTACTATTTTACTACCAGGCATCCTTAAACGAAAAGTACGTTTTTATTACCGTCAAGGATTTCCAAGGTTTTGTTATTGAAAACATAGCCCAATTTATTATTAATTGAACATATAGCCCAAAGCTGAACTAAACGTTCGGTTATGAACAACTAACATGCTTCACTAGAGCAATTTAATGACGGTATGTAGATCTTTAATGTATAGATAACTCAATACTGGACAATGAAAGTGGTGATGAAAGAAGAGTGCATGTGGCAACGTATACTAATATACGGCTGTGTGCTATAACAAGAATAAATTATAAGAGTATCTACTGGTAAGGTGACAGGCGTGGTAAAGCCATAATTATATAGATAACTAGCTTTCCGGCTGCGACTCCACTCTCGCGGATATCGGTTATCGCACAAAACCATTAACCTCTTTTTATGCAGTTAGATAAGAAATATTCTATGTCCTTTCCTGGGTCACAAACTATTTCCATACCAAATTTCATTCTAATCGGTGCAGTAATTTTTAAGTTTATTCGTTGTATACAAACATACAAATCTTTCCTCTTTATACTGTTAGTGCAGATGTAGATAAAATAAATAAAGCTGTAGTTAATGTGCAAAAAAATCTTCGCAACCAATACGACTTTGCAGAACTTTCGAGATAACGTGTAGGTTACCTGTTCTTGTTATTTCATGTTTCGCTAAGCGTCATCCAAGTTTCTTACTTCCACGTGTATTCAATAATGTCTTAGGAAAAATTTACTTAAAAAATTAATCCACTTTAGGAACAAAACATTTAGTTAGTGAGTTGTTGCTGACTCAGTCAAATGATGATTCTGAAGATGTTATTTATTTGTGAGCAAATTCTAATAACAACTTTTCGCAGACAGATAGACTACATCACACACATATTTTCCAAAATAACTCTTCACACATATACACACGCATGACTTTTACTTATTTCTTACCTAATGAACACGCACAGTCAAATCAAAGATTAATAAACATACGAAAAATTCACAGTTTGAATGATTTTCAAAGACAGATAAATTTTTGCGAACGGAATTTTCTTATTACCAAAGTCTCTGCCACTAGAAAATCAAATAAAACCAGAAGATAAAATTATGGCTGACCTTTTTCATGACACTGAACATTAAACATTTGGGATACGTTATTCTGTAGGGCGCCAAGAAAAATAAATCACAATGGACTAATTTGAATGTTCCCTCCTTTATAAGGGAAAAAGGACCGCGATCGAGCCAACAATGGTATCCGCCGTCTGAATACGGTTTACCGTCTACTGAAAAACATTTTTTATCCTTTTTCCTTTGTGGAAAACGTAAACAGAAATGTTTAGGTTCCGCTCACCTATTGTTTTTATTAGCGTATGTAGAAATTGTTTATGCTGACCCAAGTTGCGTGGAAGGGTATTTAATTATTGTCTTAATTGACCGCTTTGTTTTTCTCTTATTAAATTATTATTGATGAAAGCATGAAAGCCCGGAGCATATCTGTGAATTTCACAAGTAATTTTAATTGTTAATTGAAAAGCAACTTTCATTAGGTATTATATAATATTTTATAAGTAATTTTTAAAAGTAAACTCTTATGTTTGTTAATATCATCGAAATTAGACGCCACCCTAGTTTTAATCGGGATCGTGGGTGGAACACTCCTTTGGCCTGGATGCCAGGTTCAATATATTTTGTGATACAAATACAAATACAAATATCTTTATTGTATAAAAATTTGGTACAATTTAAAGATGAAATCCCTGCCCGCTGCTGTAGTTTTCACTGTGTTGCAGAAGGCAGTTCCTTTCCCACAATGATGTATATTTAAACAATATAGACATATAATTTAGAATAGGTATCAGTATCGGAGATATAAGAAATAAAATGAAGGATAAGTTAAACAACATTTCCAACCACATCATTACCTACCATCAGGCGAGATAGTGGTCAAAGGCAAACCTATTAGCTATAAAGAAAGAAAGTTTTAACTGGAGAAGTCTTTAGATATTGTATGAACTGACAGTGAAGAAGGATCAGTCCTTGAAGTAATACCACAACATAATTTCCTCCGTGCAGCGGTTTCACGTCCTAATTCCAAAGCAATTACTTTGTAATCATTAAAGGGTAAATCCCTTTTTACATTTGCGTTTATGCGGCCTGTAATTATTCTGTAGAACGGCACTCGTAAATAAACTGGGATGAACGTTGCCTATATAAATCATTCGACGCGCCCGCGATCCTGCTTAATTTGCCATAGGAATCAGCAAAGAAAGAATGGTGTTACGACGACACTATGAAAGTTCACGTAATTGACATTTCGTGTTCACTTGTTTTCTCTTCCAAAACTGAGATGATATTTTTATGCATAAAATTTATTTTTTTAGCTTCTGTTATAAATAAAGAAAATGTGCCTCGGAAAATCACAAACAATATTAGTATGCCTTTGTGGTGCTGTGTAAAACCGTGACCAAGCCAAGACAGATATTATGAAAAATAGATTTGCATTTGAAAGGAAAAATAATAACTATTTTGATATATTTGTTATTATTAAATATTGGTTTAGATTTTGATTATATTATAATCTAAATAGTATTCTTTGAACAACCTGTGGGGCACCGGGCTTGAATGTCCCCCCCATCTCTACCCGTAGGTGTCATATGAGGCGACGAAGGGTATTTATACTGGAAGGTGGGCAGCAGCACTTTCTGTTCGGCGATCCCCAAGAGCCTACCAAGCGTGGGGATTATGGCAAACCCCCCCTTAATGGGGGAGGCTATGTTCAGCAGTGGTCAATCCTGCTGATAAAGTACAGTATTCTTATTTTTTTTTTATGTTTAATTTTTCCACAATTTTACTCGATGATGTGTTAAACAGGCTTATCTGAAATGTTAATTATATGATGTCGAAATGAGACCTTATGAAAAAAATATACACACACATTGGTGTGTAAAAAGAGAGAATGAATGACACCAGAGTCATATACTATCAGAGTTTCTAATTGGTTTGAAATGAACAATGAACAAAAAAAAAACAAATGAACAAAAAAGCCATGAAATGGACTGAATCTTGCAGAAATGTGTTTAAGTCAAAAAAAATACTAACAGTACCGTGTCTATACATACTTGAAGTAGCCAAGTTTGTTAAATCACATTATCAACTATTTGATAAGCCAAATACAATAAGCAAACGCTTGGCTACAAGACTGGAACTAGAAATGCCAGTGCCAACATTGGAATTAATTCGGAAAAGCTGTATGTATACTGCACCTCTCATCTTTAACTCGCTCCCCCAGCGTCTTTTTGGTTTGCCTTACCGACGATTTTGTGTTGAATTGGAAAAATGGTTGATTTTGGAAGGTTTCTACTGTCTCGCGGACTTTTACAAAAAAAGCTCTTGTCTTTACGTTGCTTATCAGGGTACGTTTTAGGTCATAGTCAACTACTTAATTTTATTTTTGTGGACATAATTATTTAATTTGTATTTTAAAGGACTTTTAAAGTTGTGGACATAAATTATTTAGAATTTTATTGACTGATGAAAATTGTAATCGTTCACTAATTATCATAGTTCTTTTTAGACATTTGCACACCAGTTACACTGGTAGAATGTATTGAGTCAATTTATTTTTACTTATAACAACTTTGTTACATATGTTCTGCAAATAAATAAATGAATGAATGAATGAACATGTCAATGTGGAAAAGTGGAATAATTCCTGCATTTCAACATATGTATACATTCATTTGATTATAAATGGTATTAATGGTATGTCTGTTCTTTCGAAATAAAATAAAAAAGTTCTCGTAAGCCGAAGCGATACGACGTCAAAACGGCAGCACTGGAGAATCGAATTCCCATGCTTCTTATTTCTAGGCGCTTCTTTCTTCGTTTAGTTCTGAGGTAGAATCTCTCTTAATTCGCGGATAGAAGAACAAAGCCCACGGAAATAAATATACAGTCGAGCTACAACGCAGCTAAATTAGACGCCTCAGCACTGAAGCGGCTATTTCCCATTTGCACCGATAAATTATTAAATTCCTTTACCAGCGAATGGATTGTGAGGCACGGAAGCTAGGAAATTGATTCCTTTATTGTAATTGCTTTTTGGTATTTTATTAAAACAATGGACTATTTCTAAACCTTTACAAAGTAATAAAAATAACTGCAACACATTATGATATCGTGATAATATACTTATAGGACGAAATAAACATTTTTTTTATATTCGAATGCATTTTTTTTATCCTTTTACTACTATGTTGCCTGTAGGTAAGAGATGATGTGCTTGAGGATGTAAAAGTAATGTCAGCTGTCGGAACACACCTTTAGTTGCTTGGCGACATGTTTTCTACTTTTGGATAGCTGGCCAAGCGCTAGCATATTTTGCGGAATTAATTACGCATTTTTAGTAAGATCAAAAGTATAATGAAGCATGAAATACATATAGTTAGACGATTTATTATAATTATTAAGTTATTGAACATATTTTCTATGTATGTATTATTTCTTTACTAACATCTCACAATAGTTAAAAATTTAGGTGAATCATGCCTTGTAAAAAAATTTAACATCTTGCTCCATAACTGAAAATTTTCTGACAATTATTTTGGCTAATCCATTTTCGTAAGTGATCTACTGCACGCGACAAGTTGCGAAGTGAGGCGATAATAATACGATGCAAGCAAATCCACAAACTGATCAACGCAACAACTTAGACCTCGTTTTGAATTTTTTTTTATGCTTGGTAGGTTAGCTTTTGACCACTATTTCACTTGATGGTAAGTGATGATGTGGTCGAAGATGTTGTTCAGGCTAACCTAGAATTACTGGCTCTCAAGTACAGCTGCCGGAACACACCGTTAGGAGCTTGGCGACAGATTTTCTACTTGGGGATGGTAGCTAGCCAGACGGGCATTCGCAAAATGCCCGTCTGGCTAGCTACCACCATGTAGTAGGTACATCTACTTTGTATTTATTTTTTATGCATTACGTTTCTTTGCATCTCGTAGCTTAGTCATGTTTGTTACTCACGTGGGATGATGAGTTTAACAAAACTCTTTAAAACTAGTATAGTTAACGAATCCCCGCTCGATATATCAAGTACTCTTTTTGTGTAGGTACTAATTTACCAAATAATCAGTTATGCCTCTACGCCACAGGCATGGCTGAGAATGTTCCAGCAAGCTGCGGTCTACCCAACCCGCAACCATTTTCCAAGTGGTTGTGCATCTCTACCCTCAGAATGCAGCGTTTAGTATTATATTTATTGCTACCTAAATGTACCAGAAAATACCATAAAATTTTTTTTTATTTAGGTATACAGCCTCGTTGGTGAAGTGACGAAAGAGATTCTCAGTATTGTTCGGAGACTGGAATTGTGCACGGTAAGGCAATAGGATCTACCCCTATCACCTGGGACCAAAACATGTGTGTTTCAATATCTCAGCCTACTCCTTCGGGAAATACTTTACGTGGACATTTTAGAGCAATAGTATTTATTTATGAATTCATTTATTACTTGTAATTACTTAACCTATATAACAAACGTATACAGTGTTATTGGTAAAATGCTAACAAACTCGTAAGGTTGACTTCTGCTAGTTCTAACAAACATTTTGAGATGAATAAAAGACATTACCTACACTGAGCCAAGAGCACTCGCAGCAGCAATACTGGACCGCGCCGCACTATCTTTGAATAAGGATTGAATATTTACGTCGAGAAAAGCAATTTTTTTATAAATAATAATTAATAGGCACAAGAGACTTTTGACATCAGATGGTCCTCGTGTTTATTCAGTAAAATACACGTAAACAAAAGAATTACAAAATGTTTGTTAAGACTAGCAGAATTCAACCCTAAGAGATTGTTAGCATTTTACCAATAACCCTGTATAATAAAAAGAGAAAAGTCTCCACAGAACCAAAGCAGCTAACAACAGAACGTGAGGTTAAAATAATGTAAGGAGATAACTGATATATAAAATAGTATCAAGCTGAAAATATATGTAAAATTGTATGATAAACAAATTATATACTGCACTCACAGCTATAAGTTATACCATCTCGTTGAATCACTTGGCTAAAAAGAAGTTTATATTTAGTTGCCTCTTTATTGACGCCAGATTAGACACGAAAAGATCGATGTCAAGATTATCTAGATTATTAATTTCATTTAATGTTTTGCATTCTCGGTACGGGTTCCTGCGGTGGTTTGTGTTCGCCAGGGGGACATGAACTAAGGCATTGTTCCGAAAGGATCTGAACTGTATATAGAGATTAATTATACTTACAATTTGAGGATAGTCAATGGAAGAGACGACAATTGTACTAATAAACACAAGTGACGACTGCGTCCGTCACCCTGAGACATACAGTTGTTTATTCTCTTCATGTGCCTGTAATTTTACTAGGTCTCAAGGACTGCTGCCGGAATAAACTGTTAGGTGATTAGCGACATATTTTCTACTTGAGGTAACCAGGCGGGCACTCGCAAAATGCCCTTCCACTATGCATTGAAGCTCAAGCCGGCGGCGGCGATCGAACCATGGACCTGCGGCACCGCAGTCCATAGCTATAACCCCTCAGCTATCATTGCTTCAAATATATATGTGATTTATTATGGCGCTCTTTAAGATGGAGGATGTATTACCAGGAAGTGATCTTTTCTGTAAAAAGCATCTTGGTGGTACTACCCCGCATTGTCAAATATTCTGCCTCGAAGCTTAGTGTGTTTAGGCGTATAGGGACTATAGTAAGTAAAGTGCTGCTCAAACGAGACTTAAGAACTTACGTCTCGAAGTGACAAGCGCAGTCCATTGTTAAACAGGACGAGGATGGTGACACTGCAACTGTCATAGACAAGCGCCACGGTTGCCATCAGACAAGTGACTTCTCAGTCTCGTCACTTCGAAACATAAAAAACTTGCAATCTGATGAAGCTTTGTTAAATTCTGCCAAGATATTTCTCTTAAATTAAATTAATGTTATTATTTCTCACCAAATATAAAACAGTGGACGTCCGCAAATATAGCCTCTCTAGTTGAAAACAACAATTAAGGTCTATTAACAATTTTTATGCATCTGCTTCCTGTTACTCAACGGAATAAAAATAGCTTAAACATAACTAAACTTACACAGGCGGCAAAGAATAGTTTAGTTATGTCACCTATAATAATATCACGGCAGTTTACTATTTATTGTGATTTTATTTTATATCCCTTGACCACTATACAATGACCGGAACACACCGTTAGTTGATTGGAGATTTTTTCTACTTGAGGGTTGTAGCTAGCCAGGCGAGCATTTATAAAATGCCCCACCACTATGCTATAACGACGGCCATTCTCAGACAACAAACCGGACCGACGGCTTAACGTGCCCTCCAAAGCATGTAAGCATTGAGAAGTATTTAAATATTATAAATTAAACCGGCAAAAACACTCACGTTGAGGATCGAATACGTCGACCCGAGCATATCAGATGCTCATCACATGCTCATATCGAGCCCAGCATATCGAGCTCCCGGCGGGACACAGTGCCTGCCGCACTTCGCTTCAGCTCGCAGACGCAGCTGCGCACCCTCCCTGATGATGAGCATCTGATATGCTAGAAACTCGGGTCGATGTATTCGATCCCCAACGTGAGTGTTTTTGCCGGTTAAATAATATTTAAATATGTGTGAAACTCACGAGAATTTCATTTCAAAAACACTCAGTTCACTGACTAGACGCAAGGGGTTGCAGCGGCCACAGTAGTGCCCGCTTGGGTGCAGATTTGGTTAGAACCAGTAAGCGGACAAAGTTTTCGAAGCTGTCATTCTGTTCCTTTCTATATTCATATGCTATTGACCTAATTTCATACAAAATACTTTTTTTACGTATCTCCATTCAAAGAATAAAATCTCTTACTAAAGAACAATCAGATTTGATATTGATTAATCAAAGCGCATTATAACATTGTTTATTTATTAACGTAATTCCTGGTGTTCCTGCTTCATCTACAACATCATTCCATACACCAAGTGGAGCTCCCCTAATCCGGCCGGTGCGTTAGCCTCTCGGGCACCTACCCTTGCAACTCTACTGAATAAAAACAGCTTGTAAACAAAACTAACCTAGGCTGTAAAAGAAAATCTCCACAAAGTGTAGTTACTTCGCCTATTGAAAGAAACTCACGGCAGTTTGCAATTCATAGCGCCGAGTGCATTAGCTCTCACAACTTGGGGCGAGCTGCGTAATCGTATTTGCATTATAAATTTCCTTCGTACACCTAATGGCGCATGGCGTCGCTGTCGGCAAACAAGTAGCACTTGCGGTATTCGATGGTGTGTAACTTTGTTATGGGGCTTTTGATATTGTGCCTTTGTACGTGATACCAGTCTGTAGCATCGTGGGGTCTTTTGATATTGGAAAATTACTTGTTCACCTGTGAGGTGAGCTAGGAAACGTATTTTTTTTTCATTAGAAATTTACGTGGAAAAGTTCTCACTTTGCTCGTGGTAATTATTTTTTTTGTTTATTCCTGTAACGTTAGCCTTTGACCACTATCTCACCTGATAGTAAGTGATGATGTGGTCAAAGATGTTGTTCAGGGTAACCTAGCAGTACTGGCTCTTAAGGACAGTTGCCGGAACACACCGTTAAGTGCTTGGCGACCAATTTTCTACTTGAGGGTTGTAGCTAGCCAGGCGGCCATTCGCAAAATGCTATAATGACTGCCATCCTTAGGCTAGCATCGGGACCGACGGCATAACGTGCCGCCGAAGCACTAAACGCTCAGTAGTAATGTCACTAGCGGTCACCCATCCAACCGTGGGCGACGTTGCTTGACTTTGCTGATCGATTCAGAACAGCTGAGTGAACTTTGCTACGAGCGCTTCAATCATAGGATCCTTCGCTTCCTTAGGTTTACAATAAAAGAACTCACGCCAAATAACAACTTTGCCCATCATCCCTACCATATAATATATTTGTTCTGTTAACACCCAAAAAAAATAGTTAAGTAGTTTGTGCGGCACTGCATTACTTATGCACTATGACAATATGTTATGTAATCATCTCAGACTTCTGTCATTTCATACGTCATCAAATGGTATTGATAAACTTTATCCGGAACTTAGATATGCAAACATTGCCTAATGCACGAAGAAGGCCTAACCAGACAAATTTCTACCACAAATTTTTTTAACATGCACTATATATAATTCCTTTATTAGTTATATTATTATATTTAGTTTTATTATTCTTTATTAGTTACACCACTAAAATACAAATGTGATTTTTACAAAAACTTAGACTAAAGTGTCACAATGGGCCTTAATAATGGCGGCCTCATCACTAAAAGCGATTTCTTCCAAGCAACCTTTGGATGGAAAGGATATACAGGAACTATGTCAGGGGTGTACATTATATTATTCTAATACTGTTGCTCGGCATGCGATAGTGATTGAAATCATATTTAGAACTATTTCTAAGACCATTATCAAATTTGATGTGAAATCTAATAAATTTAACGAAGTATCAAGCAGATTTAGATTCATAGCACTCATATTTTTACACGACTGCGCGAAAAAGGGAGTATTATGTTTTTCAGGGTTTATATTATATGAATGTATGAATGTGTGCTTGTGGGTTTCTTTATTCCACCATAACTTCTAAACAGCTTAACCAATTTTAATATCTGAGGTATCCTTAGATTCACCTTGACAGCGTCAGTGAAACTTGGTACATAAAAAATAAAAAAACTTACTTTTGGATTTTGTATGCCATATTGAAGGTTTTTTCTTTCCAAATCCATCCAGTATATCATGAAGAGATTCATTCAATGAAGAATTTTAAAAACGATTCTATATAATATATATAAATAACTTACAGATTTTTTTAATGGAACGATAAAACGCTTAACAAAAATGCATAATTTGCAGTCGGGTTTATCACTATTTAAAATAATGTATACGTGTTATTAAATAAATGTGTCAGGAGTTAAAAGTAACAAGTAAAGCTCGCGTTTTAAAGAGAACATTTTCAACTAACATCCAGAAATATCATTACTTTAGATATGTCCCAAATAGAATCTCCGTAATAAAAGTCTGAAAGTAGAAACCCTGCCAACTCCTTGTATCCGTTCTGCACGCTACGCAAGCAGAAAATGCTTTTATGAAAATAAAATCATTACCTTACAAACGTCATACTCCGGTAGCTTTTCACGCAGCAGACATACCATCCAATACAAATCCACATACTGTCACTCGCACGGATTTTATTTTCATTGGATGTAATATTGCTCAGTGAATTGGTTAAAGTCTACGGATTTTCGTACAAAGAGTGTCAATCAGCACTTCGTCTGAGCACCCCGCTTGATATTCTCAATTCGTAGGCATTCACACAAAAGAAAATTGGTCAACCGTTATATGTCCACTACGCTCAACCGTCCCATTGTTCAAAACTAGGGGTCTTTTATTCAAAGATACGCATAGTCGAATGGCTGAAGATTTCTTAGGAACCCTTTAGCCACACAAAAGTTTGTATTGGCCCTGATTGAATTTTCTCTTATCTTTTTGTTTGGTTACCACTAAAGATTTATCGGGTCTTGGCCGGAATTAAATGAAATCTGTAGATTTGTTATAGCTATTACAAGTTTGTTCAATAAGCAAGGTCAGTCAATCGTGATCAGAATACGATCCCAAAAATAAGCTAGTAAGGGAAAGAATACTGAAAATGCTCAAGTCCACGTGTTTATTCCCGATAGCGTGCATCTCACTTCTTGATCGTTTTAAGAGCCAAATTTTTATTCAATTTTTATGCTATTAACTTGTGGTGTAATACCAGTATAATAATTGTCTTGGCTTTACCATATCAGTTAATTTTGGTGGCAGATAATTTAGTTTATCACTAAGAAAAACTCAGGGTGTGCATCTTTTTAACTTAACATTACTTATACTCGTGGGGTGCTGGGTGATAATGTGACCCACCATTTTTTCATTCATTCACACCGGAAGGATGAACGCAGCGCCTTCTGAAGAACTGACAACTTCTATTGCGATTCCCAAGACGCCTACCAAGCGTGGGGAATTTGCCATCCACAATCTGGTTGATGTGATGATGATGATTATTACTTAATCATCTCTACAGTGTAGTGTACTGTATCAGCCAGTTTGTCTACTGCTGTACACACTATCCCCAATATAGGAGTTTTGCCATGATCCCCGCTCTGGGCAGACGTCTTGGTATCAAAGTGTAAAAGAGCAGTTTATCTGTGGTGCTGCCCACATTCCACGTATTTTACCCCTAAAATTAAAATTAAATTAATAAGCCTTTATTGCTGAGAATACAATATTAAGATGTTACTGACGATCGGTTTTTTTACCTCTCCCATTTTACCCCTAGATGCCTCTTATGTTATGAGACCGAGCGACAGGTCAGGTGAGGGCTTTACTAATTTGGCACCCCAAGGGAAATATCGGGAGAAATATGGATGTTTAAGAGTGGACTTAAATTTCCAGGGCTGATTCCAATGATCACTAGGTACTTGGAGTTGGAACACCTACCAGTTCCGTCAATTCTTAATTTTGGTTATAAGGCCAATGACATGATTTATTAAATATACTATATTTATAAATGTTTATTGCGAACTTATGTAATTCCGTTTATAATTAGTGTATCCAATATTTGAATATTACTTTACACTTGCCAAAAATGATCGCTATTTGTAAAAGCACAGAGTTGAAAATGCACTGACGCCAGGGCAACCGGCACGGTTTGCGACCGGACTGTATGTAGCAGTGTGTAGCGTTAGTTTGTAGTGGGTGTCTTTTGATTACCGACTTGGGCAAAGGCCATGCCCCCGCCAGCCGGTATCTTGCTTACCGGGCAAAATCAGTAATGTTTGAGGCTAGTAATACATCTTGTATTGAAGAATCAGCCTAGACCAAAATGTTTTAATTCGGTCCTTAACATCCCAGCCAACACATAACAGTAAAAGGCCTGACGATTAGCAGTTGCAAAGAGTTTTTCACTATAGCTTTCGATTCTTTATAACCACTCTTAGCGACAACATACTTATAACTTTTATTTTACTTATTTAGAAGTTTGAGAAGTTAATTTTAGACTCAAGTATCAACTCGCTACATCGTTCTAAGATTTGGTGCAAGGATACTCTGACAGGGGATTTCATTAGATGCAGCTTAACCACCATGAGTAAACATTGGGGACGAAGTCTTAGATATTTTCTCACTAAAAGATTTTTTTCGGTGCGCAATGAATTTCTATAACGTCGACGTGCGTTTATTACCTACCTGTTAGGTAGGATCAGGCGGCTTAGCGTGCTGAAGTTATAAAAAAGTCTACGCGTAGGCGTTTTACGGCACTGCCATATTGAACTAATAATAATAATAATAATAATAAAATATATTTATTTCAATTAAATGTTACACAAGTGTTAACAAAACTGGATGAAAGACTAATGTTTCGCGTTTCTTTAATAATGCATTGGCTCAATAACGAAAAACATACTAACATAAACTTTGAACGTGGTTTTTAGGTTCGTTTTTTCACTTATTCTAAAGACATTCGCTGTCTCTACAAATAAAATACGACAAGTCTTGGCGGAACTATATCGTATCTCTGAAAGCATTTACTTATTGAGTACGTATTTCTGTAAAGAGTGTTATACAATTATAATGACTATTGTTCACGTCAATTCGTTTAAGAAAATGAGTGAATTGAATTAAGTTGGTTTTGTGACTTTCTCTAACAAGTATAATTTACAAAAATTTTTATAATGAAAATAATAAAATCAACAATGAAATATCAAAACCTTAGTAGACGAACATTATGTAGAAATGTCTGTATTTCATATATAATATATATAAATATAAACATCCATTTGTAAATCAGAAACAATATAATATTAAAGATAAAATATAAAGCATATTGTGGTTCGAATACTTTTTGAAGTTTTGTTAAAAGTTCAATGAAGATAAAAATAAAGTTAACGATGACACAAAGTGTAAGAACTAATAACACTACATTGCTATAAATAATCATATACCTAAGCTAATTAAAATATCCATGCTTCGTATGACACATTCTTGTCGAAGTCGTAAGAGGTGCCGAAAGGGAAAATACCAGAAGGTGAAAAACTAACGCTGCTATCCACAAGACGCCTGCCAAGCATGGAGATGAAGTCAAATCCTTACCGAATGTACCGATTTTCACATGTGTAATTTTGGAAAGATAAGCTTTTGTTATATCTCATTGCCTATACATAAATATAGAGATGTTTTATACATATTTAGAAAATACGCGACCTGTTTATTGTGTCAGCATAACAAACTATTGAATATTTTTTTGTATAAATATGTATTATAATTCAAGTGAGGCTTTTTTGCCAATAGTTAAAAAACAGACTGTACACAGTTATTTAAAAACAATACATAAAATATTTATTTGAAGTATTATAGCCCATTTTATGGGCTTTCTATATTAATAACCAGATTTAACATGAGTATAACTGTTACGTAGCTAGATGTTTACGTTGCGAACTATATTTTAGATAGATATAAAATGTCGAATTATCAAATTTTTTGCAGCTAGCTTTGACTATGATGGGGCTGTTTTTTGGATGGTAAGATATATTTGCTCCAATAGCATTCGCTTTACGCCAATAAACACACTTGAACGCATGTTTTATAATTTTATGCTAACAATAAATTTAAGATAGTAAAATTTGCATAATTATGACGAAAGATTTGCATTGTTTTATCATAGTTATATCCACCATATTGATTCATTATTATTTAGCTGTAGTGATTTCTTGAATGTATAGCCAAGGAATGTTTTTTGTATATACCCACAACTATGCTGATTAGTGAATGGCATAATTTGAGTATTATAGTGATGACATGGCAAGTTAAAATTTTCCACAAAGCCTTGAATCTTGAACCTAGCAAGTAGCAACCATGCTGGAATAAAGTTTATTTCATTTATTTAATTTCATTAAATTTTGTTTCTATTCCTATAGTTGCATTACATCGTGCCTACTTAGCTTTACAATATTTTATACCCCAGCTGTCGTAGAGTAACATCATCGCAATATTCTAAACGAGGATTGATGTTTAATGGAAAATGCTACCGTCCATCCTATTTGAAGTAAAGTGTTCGCATTTGTATGATATATAACTAGAGATATGAAAAAAGACAGTTTTTGCCGGATAACATATAATGAAATTGTGGTATTTTATACATTTTCATCTGTTTGTTGTATTATTTTGGTAATTGTACCAAAATTATAACATATAATATAACATATAAAATATTACTGATTTTTAAATCACAATTTTGATATAATTTGAATAGCTTCCTATACTACTTTTTTTCCCGAAGGTTTACCTTTATTGACAACTATATACAAAACTACAGCTACTACAATAAAAGCATGTAGACAATCTATAAATAATTGCAGACTGACAGGCAGTCCAAATGCTCCAGCCCACTACCAGTAGGCAGCGTGCCCAGCATGCTGGCAGCATTGCCGTGTTAATATATACTATTAAATATATTATACTACCTTGTTATTTTTATTTAATAGTCTTAGTATCAATACTGTAGACGTAGGCAGTACATGTGACACTTTTTTAATTCACCTTATATGTGTTTCATGATTTAGTTATCTGTTCTATTGAATATCGTTCTAATTGTTTTTTTTTGTAAATTGACCTAAATATAGCGGGGTTCCTTAGAAATTCAAGGAAGCTAAGTATTTGCTTGCCAACCTCAAATATATAGTACATAAAAAACATTACGACGGAACGTATCTCAAGAACTATAAAACTTACAGGTTTACTTGTATATTTAGAAATTACGACGGAAGTTAAATTATGTCTCTAAATTTTATATGAATATTATTCAATCTCATCTTTTTATTTTATTTTTTCTGCATGTTCTATTGTTCAAGTATACATAGCATATGATTGTTTACTGGAGTGGTAATCATATACCTACTTTTTCCATTTGCCAGATGTTAGCATCGTAGCTTGTCCCTCATGCTTTTTTACTCTTATTTTTCTTTGTTTTAAGCTGTTTAGGGAACTTATGTCCTGGCTTTTCATATTTCACTTTAGGTGAATTCATTGTATAGGAAAAAAAATAGTACAATTGTTTTACACGACCCATTAAATGGTAATATGATGCAAAAATAAACATTTTTACCCGTGGCCAGCCCCGGAGAACAACCTCGGTATACTATTGTTATATAATCTAGGCTCGACACCCAAACTCTGATTTTGGCCTCCCCAGAAGATTTATAAATAGCTCTCTTAATTACTTAATCTGACACGTATTTAAGCACCCTCTTCATAACTATATTTAGAATAATACGTGCCCGTTTCAAATCCGCAAGATGTATTTTTCTCTGTCTGCCTAAAAGACTACGTTAGGGAGCTAACCTGTAAGTTTCATAGTTCTTGAGATACGTTCAGCTCTTTTAATACACACGCGGATGGATTTGCGAGAATCTTGAAGTGTAAAGTATTCCGACAGTTCTGACTTAAAATTTGTGTACTAAAGTACTTGTCTGCTAAACAAATACCAATGTTTCTTTTATCATTATTGCACCTTGTATCTGGGGTAAAATAATATAAACCATCATTGCAGCAATAATTAGTCAAGCTTATTGGCACCTTACTTTACACTCAGAACTGCTTCCGTGAATTTCTAGTTAAATAATCTAAAAGTGTTGTAAGCATTTGTCTGTTTTGACTTGGGAAATTAAACGTGACGCTTTTTCTTCTTAACCAACAAGAAGTGTGTATAATGTGATATATCTAATACATATATCGCCAATTCCAGTCAAGGAATACCCTAAACGAATATAAAAACTAGTAATTTAATGACCGGAATCCGGACAAATTATATTATTGGCCGGATCTGCTACATCTCTACAGTTGTATGAATAATGACATGTGGCCTTAGAACAATAACTTTAGTGAGTAAAAGTGTGAAACCAATCTCGCTAGATCGCAAAGAGGGAGTCAAACAATAGGATGGTATGAGGAAAAGGATAGATGACAAACATTTTCAGAGAAATGTGGGGACTTTGTTTTGCGCTCTTCTGTTTTGAGTCAACTTTCTAGCTAATGTGGTAAGCATTACGAGATGAGAAAGTGATGTAAGTGTAGAATCTGAGAGCAAGCGATATAAATAAAACAGCGACTATCCGGTAACAGGTATCTTATTCGAATGAATAACCAAAATCTTCCTTCTGAGTACATCGTCTACCCGCCGGTATTATTAATATGCTATACGAATCTGTCATACACCACATTCCTCCACACTAATTACACAATTATATTAAAACATTTATTTAAATTGTGATTAAACAATTACTTTGTAGAAGAAACGCAACTAATATATTAAACGGTGCATCAGGTGTTTGTTTAACTACATCTTATAATTAGGTTTGTCCTGTCTACACTGCCGTACAGGTCTCATCACAATATTACTTCGGCAGGAATCTTGGGGAGGCTCAAGGGCGCAAGATATAGACTGGGTTGTGGGTGCACTTGATGAAACATCAGGAATACAACTCGCTCGCTCGTCAACTTTCTCAAGGAACGTGCCCTCAGACACTGATGACTTTGATAAGTCTGCTGGCTCATGCTGTATGGAACGATCAAAGTCTGGGCAGACCAAGGAACTTCTACTCCTGAGCTTTAATTGGTCAACATGACGATGTACTTGTGTATCACCTCCTTCACTCACCACTTTAAAATTGGATGGGCCTATCCTACTATCTACTGTCCCCGGCAACCACTTATCACCTTTCAAATATTGCCGATACCAGATATCATCCCCTGGCGCAATGTGTCTGTTCGCGCCTCCTGCGCGTTCCACCTGCCGCTGCTGAACGCGACTCACCCTCGTCTCCCTGTCCGGTTTTAGGGCATCTAACCTAGTCCTTAGATGCCTACCTAACATGATCATAGCGGGGCTTTCACCCGTAGTTGCATGTTCCGTATTCCTATAGTAAAGCAAAAATGTATACAAAGCCTTAAGGACGTCTTCTTTTTCAAAAACAGCTTTTTTAATAACTCGTTTCAGAGTTCGAACTCCATTCTCAGCACAACCGTTAGAAGCGGGATGATAAGGAGCCGTAAATATATGTTCTATACCGCTACTTGTAAGAAATGACGCAAACTCGCTACTGGTGAAAGGGGGTCCGTTGTCAGTTATTATTTGTTTCGGAAGCCCCCATCGGCTAAATAATTCAATCAATTTAGTTATGCTCCAATTGGCCGCTGTGCTCGGAACTGGAAATATTTCTAACCATTTTGACATAGCATCCACCACTACAAGGTAAATTTTCCCATAAATTGGGCCCATGAAGTCCAAATGAAGCCTCGACCAGGGCCGACCGGGCCATGCCCAGGGGCGCGGCGCTTGCCGCGGTGGCGCGTCCGCCTGCGTCGCGCACGTGGTACAGTGTTGACATAATGCTTGTACAGCTTCATCGATTCCGGGAAACCAAACATATGATCGAGCTAAAGATTTAGACTTTACTATGCCCATGTGAGGTTCATGAAGCATTTTTAAAACTCTTTCTTTACATTTCTCCGGTATCACTACCCTATGACCCCACATTATGCAACCGAGCTCCTCATACAGTTCATTTCGTCTATTAAAATATGGCTGCATTCCCTTAATTTCACATTCCGCAGGCCAACCATCGCGAATAAAACCTAACAACTTTCCTAATATCGGATCCCGCACAGTGCACCTTTTTATTTCGTTGTAGTCCAATAATAAAGCATCCTGAGCAAAATGCAGGTGTGTTTGCTCAGGTACAGCAGGTAAACACCGCTGCTTACTCTTTAACGGCAATCTCGATAAGCTATCGGCAGAATTGTCCCCTGTCTTCACGTACTCAATATCGTAGGTGTAAGCTGACAATATTATCGACCATCTTTGCATCCGGCTGGCCGTCATGGTTGGGATGCCTTTATTTGGACCGAAAATAGACACTAGCGGCTTATGATCAGTACGCAGAGTAAAATTCCTACCATAAAGATATTGGTGAAACTTTTTCATACAAAAAACTATAGCTAAAGCTTCACGGTGAATTTGCGAATAGTTTTTTTCCGCGTGTGTAAGCGTCCGCGAAATAAACGCAATCGGTCGCTCCTCACCGTTGGTACCACACGGCTGTGATAATATCCCCCCTACTCCTTCCGCACTCGCATCACACGTCACGATTAGTGTATTATTCGGATCGTAATGAGCTAACACCTGACTACTAGTCAAAGCCTCCTTTATTCCATTAAATGCCCTTTCGCAATCTTTTGACCAATGCCAGTCCACGCTTTTCTTAAGCAAATTATATAAAGGAACTAATCTTAAGCTAAAGTTCTTGACAAACTTGGCAAAGAAGTTAGCCAGCCCCAAAAATGAACGAAGTTCCGTGACATTTTGTGGCCTAGGTATTTTGAGTACAGCTTCAATTTTTGCTGGATCAACTTTGATACCTACTTTCGACAAAATGTAGCCCAGATATGACACCTCCTCTACTAAGAAGACGCATTTGTTGCCTTTTAAACGCAAACCGTTTGCTAGCAAACGCTGAAACACTGCTTCCAGCGCCTCTAAGTGGTCTCGCTTGGTTTTTCCGCCAATTATTACGTCATCAATAAAAACCGCCACGTTAGGTATATTTTGTAATAAATTAGTCATTATGCGTTGAAAAATACCCGGACTGGAAGATAAACCGTATACTAATCTATTATAACGAAACAACCCACGATGAGTGTTTATAACAGTATATTTCTTGGAATCATCGAGAACAATTTGGTTATATGATTGGGAGAGGTCAATTTTACTGAAGAAATTAGCCCCATTTAAAGCCACAAGTACATCGTCAATCGTAGGTAATGGGTAGCGGTCAACCAATAACACTGGATTCAAAGTTGCCTTATAGTCTACACAAACCCTGAGCGATCCATCCGACTTGTTGACCGGCACCAGTGGTGACGCCCAGTCAGAGCAGTCAACGGGCTCGATGACCCCCGCCTGCAGCATCTTGTCGAGCTCCGCATCGACCCGGTCGCGCAGCGCAAAAGGCATAGGCCTCGCACGGTGGTACACGGGTACCGCGCCCTCTCGAACCCTGAGTGTCGCCTGGCCACCCGTGAACTTCCCCAGACTCCCGTCAAACAACTCCTTATGCCTGTTTAACAAATCATTAATATCGTTATCAGTATTTCCGAAATGATTACAATAAAAAAGGGGTACTTGGATTCCTAGTTCTGTAAGCCACTGTCTACCTAGAAGAGAAGTAGTACCGCCTTCGATGACAAACAATTCAAGTTCCTTGACCTTATCTCTATATTTTACAATAGGCATTATATATCCTAACGGCTTAATATTGGTACCGTCATAAAACTTTAGGTACATTTTATAGGGAAAAATCTCGTTATTTGAATAATACTTATCATATGTTGCTTTACTTATACACGATATGGCTGTCCCTGTATCTATCTCCATAGAAATGATTACGTCATTTATAGAAATCGGCAAACTCACCGCCTTATAGTCCTTTAAACATAATTGATGGAGGTCAACGTAGTCGTCTTCCGAATCGGTTTCACGTTGTTCCGATTCTACATTCACTTTGTTGTAATGAAACCCACGGTTCCCGGTACTATGTCTCTGGGGCACCACACCGCTTGCCGTGTTCCACACGGAACACATTCGCCGTAAATGTCCTCTGCGTTGACACTTGCTGCACACGTATTCCCGAAATTTACAACTCCCGTAACCGTGACCAGCTGAACCGCAACCCTTGCAGTTTGCAGATCGCGTAGGCGCCGCCGGCGCCGCTCGCGATTGTCCCAGTGCGGCCCCGTGCGAGCCACCTTTGCCGTTTATAAATCCACGGCGCTCCGTGCGTCCGCCGCCACCGCCCTTCTGCAGCGCGTGCACCGCCTCCGTCTCCGGCACGAACCGTGCCTCGACCGCAGCTGCATCACGTTCCGCTGCCTCAAGTGAACTTGCAATTTTTACCGCCCCGGCAAAAATTAAACCGTCATCCTCCGCAAACAACCGTTGGCGGATGACGTCACTCTTCAAGCCGCAAACAAACTGATCTCGTAAATTCTCACAAAGCCCTTCATTAAATTTACAATACCGTGCCAGTTTTTTGAGCTCCGCCACGTATTCACCTATAGTCTCTTCTTTTTCCTGCCTCCTCTGCCGGAACCGATATCGTTCAGCGAGTATTGATGGCGTCGGTTGAAGATGGCGTCTTAAAATATCGCTAGCCTCCAAATACGTCAAATCCGCGGGTTTCTTTGGACTCGCCAAATTCAATAACAGCTCATAAGCTTCATCCCCCATAAGCGCTATAAGTGTTGGTAATTTGAGGTCTTCTTTGATGTTGTTGACCTTAAAATACATTTCCAGCCGGTCTGCGTAGGACGACCACGCACCGTTTTTAACATCAAATTCACTTATTTTTCCGATCGACATGATAACTAGTTGCACGCACTTAACGGAACACTTAAAATCCTCGTCGCCAATGTAGAATCTGAGAGCAAGCGATATAAATAAAACAGCGACTATCCGGTAACAGGTATCTTATTCGAATGAATAACCAAAATCTTCCTTCTGAGTACATCGTCTACCCGCCGGTATTATTAATATGCTATACGAATCTGTCATACACCACAGTAAGTACTAACAATTTTATATTTGCGGTTCTTCAAATGAGGCAATTTTTTCCTGATGGGAAGTGACGGTACGGAAACTATTTACTGTAGATTTTGGGATCATCATTTCATATTATTAGAGAAACTTGAATCCAAAGCAAAATCTACTATTATATCTTACGGTAAGAATAACGAATTTATGATATGCACAGTACCCACGACTTGTAGGCAAATCGTCAACTTGCAACAGTGTTGCTTTCCCGAGGGTCACTACTTGGTGTTACAGATATAACGAATTATGTTGTGGCAACGTTGATGCTGGAACAAGTAAAGAATAGATCGCAGAACGCTTTTAAAATAACTAACTATAAATACTAATAAGTTATGCAGGTCGTAAATAATTTATAAATATAACTGTTTTTGTTGCAATAACTATTATTTAACATTAACTTAGTCATAAGTTGTAACTAGGTGTTTAAAAACAAAAAGCCTAGAAAGCTCAGTGTGGAATTTTTCAAAACAGGCACCTTCTGTTTGTGCCAATTGTTTTGAATTTGATTATGAAAAATGTACTTATGTAGATAGAAGCGAATTATGAAATGAGGTGATAATGTGATGAAATAAGACGAGTTCATAACAAATTTCCCTACTTCTCATTGTACGATGGTAAAAATTCACCTGATATCCCTGTTGTTCGTATACGGTATTTCGGTATTTATAGTGGTAAATTTGTCATCGTCGTCGGCAAACGTCAGTAATAATAAAACATGTATTCATTTTAATGTGTCTGTGTGACAACTTAACTATTACGAATGGATCTTGTAATATGGTTTTTTAAGCAATTTATATATAATTATTTTGTACGATAGATCGACACTTACAGGTCCTGAACGTTAATGCGAGAAGATTATCCATGACAGTTAAAATATATAATATATATGGTATATAATCTAAATTCAGTATTTAATATCACTGAAATATTAACTAGTTTCCAATATTCAAAGAAGCACAGAAGCGCTCAGTAGTATTGTCACTAGCGGTCACTCATCCAACTCATGAACCAGGTGTCACTTCTAAAGTTCAGAACTACTATAATAAGTAATAATCGAGAAAACCTCAGAAATAACTTTGTTTGTGAAAGTTTTGCTTCCATACGTGTGATATTAGTTTACAGTCCTTCGTTTCCAATACTGCTTAGTTCCGCAAAAGCTGTAACAAACACACTTTGATTATGTTTGCTTAGACTGGGTGGAAAATGTTGGAGTTAACTTCATATCAACTTTAGGAAAACACGTCGTTATATACATGTTTACTGTGCAAACTTTTGGTTCTATTTATGAACTAAAGCTCCATAGTTTACCCACCTATACGGATAACCAGCTCAGTGATTATTAACCTTGATATCACAGATCAGAGAATTAGAGAGTTGCCTTCAGACCGTGTTTGTTCACATAAAAGTGTCTCTTCCACCCTTTTCACTCTCACATTAATAAAAACAATAAGTATGGCATACTAACGCACATTTTCTACAACAGTACATTATGATATAAGTGCGGTAAGTTGAAAAATACAGCCGAGGCGATATTGCTACAATAAAGCAGAGGCTGTAAATATCAAAGCGCACGTATGTCATACGACGTTTTTCAACAAACTTGCGAGGACTACGAAAATTTTGATCCGAAAATATTTATTTTATCTTTTTGATAGCAATAATGATCTGATTAGTTTTAAATATAAACCGTCTTAAAGTTCTACTTCAGTAGGTAAAAAACCCGTTGCTTTGTTTTTATATGAAAAACGAATGAAACAAAATACAATAATAATAATATTTATTTCACAATTCAGGGTTACAATGTTTAGCTATAATTGTTAAATATCTTTTTAAAATCTAGAAGATCTTAGTAATAATAATACACAATCTCCTTGGTGAGAAGTGTGGAAACGTTGTTTTTTTTTTAAATCTAAAACACAACTGCGGTAAATTAGAAAAGAAGCAGGAGTGCGTAATAGCCTTTTTTTTTTTTTTTTTTTAACGTGTGAAAAATGCTTTTACGCATTTCCGTCCACCCCGGGGAAGGTGGCCGGGATATGTCGGGCTCGACACCAACTACTCCCACAGCAGCAAGTGCCCCTACCGACTAAATAACACACGGTGTTCCATCTCTACCGCTTCTCGGCGGGATCGCAGGGTCGCTTTAGCACTCAACCACGAACCCGCCACGGTTGTCCGTTGCCGGACCCCTCCTGGGGTGCTACCCCTCACGACGCACCAGAACACATGGCACGTCGCTACCACCGGTGACCAGGCCCGCAAATGGGCGCCAGACGACCCCGCTTCCAACGCCCAAGGTCCCCCTGCGACGGGTCAGATGAGTAGCCCCGTCGCCTGCTACTTCGGCCGCAGAGGATAGGGAGAGCGGCGCCTCGCTATACCAACACTCCTCCTCCCCTGCGGCCCCTCCGCGTCCGCCATCCAACGGTGGCGGCCCCACCGTGGCCACGGAAGGTAGGGAGAGCGGCGCACCGTGATACCGGCACTCCTCTCCCGCCGTGGCCCCTCACCGTCAGCTGTGGTGTCGCCCATACAACACCACAGCCCGCCTCAGATGCGGTGCTGCCCATACAGCACCGCAGCCTACCCGTTGCCGCTCCAGTCTGGACTTAGAGGCAAAGCCCAGTGGAGCGGCCCCTCTGGGACCGGCCGACTGCCCAAGCCAGCACGGCCCCTGGTTCCTCTTCGCTTCACCGTGGGTGACGAAGCCACGGCTACTAAGCCCCACCGCCACGACAAGGCGGGAACCCTTCGGGGGGAGTGCGTAATAGCCTACATTATGACAGTAAAATATGTGCATTTAAAGGCCCGTTTCGAGTTAATTTGTTGAAAATTATTTAAGACCACAGATACTACAACAAAACTCACTTTGCAACAGGCTGTTGTAGGTACATGAAGTCCAAATGCTCCAGTTTTCTGTCAGTTGACAAAGTGCCCAGCACGGTGGCAGCAATGCCCGTTTTGTTTTAGATATGAAAAAAAAAACTGAATGTCGCAAAGTCAATAGTTACCTAACGTAGCTATAAAATAGATGAATAAATTAGTTTCAAAATTTCTCGCTGATAACGGGTGTATTTTTTTGGAGTATCGAAATAAATCTTTTTGTGAAAGCTGTTCTGTTATCATTGTACTCGTAATAAAGCTTTAAAAAGACGATATTTATGTTTTAGGTCTACGATGCGAGCAGCATATCTAATAACAGTGTTCAAATTGATTAGCATTTGGGTCGAAAGGCGTAAATTGTAGTGTTCAGGCTCAAATCGGAATTCTGGGTTCGGTTCCCGGCTGAGAATAACTATGTTCTGACAACATACTTTTCTAGGGTCTAAAAATGTCTAAAAAGAGGACGATACCATACTTTTTTACCTTCTGGTCTTGAATTGGTTTGTTTATAAGGCGTGTGAAATGTTAAATATAACGTAAGCAGTATTTGACCAAATGTTGGGAATCGGGAGAGCATTCGATTAATGTCTGTCATAATTCCAAAATGGCTGAATCAAGATGGCCGCACTAACTAATAAATCATTATTTCAATCTTAATTTAGCATATAAACATTCACAATCACATAACTGATACAAGGGAAATCAATTAATGTACACTGGTTATACCCACACACAACGCTTAACAAAAACAGGGGCTGTACCGTCATAAGGATGTAGGTATAAGCAATATTAGCTGAGTGGCCAGCTGATATGACGAGTCGGCACCCATGATCTTAGCCTAACTATAAACGTATACAGGATGATTTAGGCTTAACGACTAGACTAGGACCTGAGATAATAGAGATTACTTGAATATTTTATAGTAGAAACCTTCGGCTTTTAGTGAAGGTAGATTGAAAGAAAACATCCCTTTTAATTGACATCCATAAATACTAAATTCGCAAATATAAGCTTATTTTTAATGTACATTATTGTTTTTACCAATATCTCTATAAGCTAAGTTTACTAAGGATGATCTTTATATTTACCATGTCATGTTTAACGTTTTTAATTTCTAATATTTGTATGCCAATAATACCAATTGCAGAAGTAAAAATTTCAGATATAAAAAAAACAAGACATGAAAACAAGTAGTAACATACCCGATAAAAGAACAGCTGTTTTTAGACTTTTTGAATTCGCAATTCCAAACCTGTGTAAAACAGATTATGGTAACTTTTCATTAAATTTCTTAAATAGTACATTAGTACTTTAAAAACAAAAATAAATCGTTCCATTCTATACCGCTAAATATGTATATAAATACTATATATTTTGGCGCACTAATGTTTACCTATCTAAGCTAAATTCCAGCAGCTAATTGACAATTTAACTGCTCTAGTGCAGTCAAAAGTTAGGTACAAATATTTAAAAACGTATTGAGATATATACAATACATACCTAAATTTTTGACCTATTTATGAATGTTTACAATCAAAACATTGCAAGGATATCTTTTTCAGCACTGAGTTGTTACTCGATAGATTGTTGGTAAAGGTTGGCTTTATACAAATCTTACTTTTGCAATTTGTTGACGTGTACTATCGTTAATGGAAAGCGTGTAAGCGCAAGTTGCAGACGATTTGGTACCAACACACAACAGTCATGTATATCAAATTTGTTTATGTTAACTTTACTGTTTCTGCCTATGGAAAATGAGCAGAAAACAAAAGATACTAGAATATGCCACAAGCATAAAATTTCTGCACGAAATCATTGTATCCACTATCTCTCTGACAAATCCGTTTGTTATTCTCCAGGAAATACACGTCCTGTATAGCCATAGTTGGGCCGAAACAATGATTGCTAGGGGAGCGAAGCAGCCAAATGGATAGAGCGAACGCAGACAGCGCCTCTCGTATTGTCTTACGGAATTCGCTGATGTCATTTATTAGCCTCTAACATAAAACATTTTTATGGGAACAGATATGAGTCGAACGCCTCGCAATAGATGCCTTCAAGCTCTTTGTGGAAATAAGAACAAGGCGATTTATAGATGCATATAAAATTGTATTGCGAGATATTTTGTTGCGTCGCCGTTTACTCCAGTTCTGTGCAATTCTATACGTCTGCGAGATCGTATTACAATATTGTATGGCTTGGATTTTGATTGGATGTTAAAGTGATTGAAAGTTATGGGCGTCTTCACTTTGTAGTATGTTTATTCTGAAGATGTTATGCTAGTTAAACTAT
This sequence comes from Plagodis pulveraria, assembly GCA_963890685.1. Classification (NCBI taxonomy): domain Eukaryota; kingdom Metazoa; phylum Arthropoda; class Insecta; order Lepidoptera; family Geometridae; genus Plagodis; species Plagodis pulveraria. The sequence goes on from OY982951.1 coordinate 12,294,474, forward strand.
TACTATTTGTGGTTTTACATGTATGGTGCTGAATTGTACATAATATTAAACCGGGTATATTGTGTTACAACTTTTGAAAAAATATGTATTTTTTTGATGCTGTTAGCTAGGCTTTGACTACAATGTTACCTAGTGGTAAGTGATGTGGTCGAATATGTTGTTCAGACTAACCTAGAATTAGTTCCTCTCAAAGATAGCTACCGGAGAGATTTTTTACTTAAAGGTGCATGGTAGCTGTCTTGGCGGGCATTCGCAAAAGCTCTTCCACCATAACGGCTTAGTAGCAATAACGGCTGCCATTCTAAAGGTTCTAGTCGGAACTGAGCTGCCGACTGCCACAACTGCGCGCTTGCGCTGTGCGCCTGCGACCCTGCGCCCGTGATTGCACTTATTCACTACTCAAGTACATGCTTACAACAAATAAAATATTCAGGCGTTACTATGCGGAAGTCCATATTTAATAATAAAAGTATTTCAAGAAAATAATAAATACTATTTTAGGAAAAATACTTTAAAATGTTGAATTATATATCTATACTATAGAATAATTTTCTTGCTAAGCCGACGTAATGTCACAAACGCCACGTAACATACTGGAAGTATATTCAACGAGTTTTAGGAGGTCATGAATCATCGAAAAGATTCATTCTCGAAGGTGTGATATATTTTTTTAATGTTTTTCTAATATATTATATTTATGATTTTCTTAGAATTTTGTCATTGTTAGTTAGTAAAATGCTAACAATTTTACCATCGTGATACCACAACAGAGATACCACGCATTAAGGGATTAACAGGCATACTATGTAGTGAGTACCTAGGTACAAAATCAAACTAACTTTGTTGCAATTAGGTTTATCTATCAAAACGCGCTATACGGTGGAAATGACGTTAAAATTTCGTCCGTAATATCTTTATATCACACAAAAAATTAACACTACTAAATACACGAAATTACAGGTTTAAAAGTATTTATCAAGACAGTTTTTAATTTATTAAATTTATTATGTTATAGAATCGTTTATATTAATGATTTGTTGTTACCACGATATTGCGCCTTATGTTATGGAGACAGAATAGAAAAAAAATGGTAGTCATAAATTAAATTCAGCTCAAATGCAATTCATCAAATGTTATATTCTTACATAAATTACTTTTATATTGAAGAAACAATATGTAGTTTTTAGGGATCCGGAATAGAAAACGGGTTGCAGTTTATTACAAGTGGTTCACACTGTACTGCGCCCGTCGCCCTGACACATGAATAAATACTACGGTACTTTATTCATGTGACGCAAAATATTCAAGTCTAAAATGCCTGTAATTCACCCGCTCCCATACAATTCAAACCGGAATATAAAAAAAAAACTTACATAGAAATGGAACCGACTTTAATACTCAAAAGTGTGAAATAACGTGTTTAATATTCAAAAGTGTTAAAGTGTGAAATAACGTGTTGAAGTTGGTACCATGATAGTTCAAAAGTACCTTTTATCACAATACTGTGCGCATGGTACCGACTTCGACAAGTTATTTCACACTTTTGAGTATAACCCTTGCCACTTAAGGGATCCATAGTCATTCACTATCAATGACTTTATCATGATAATGATAGGAAAATATTTTTCATTTATTGGAGCGTAACTCAAAAACATCGTGACCGATTTTGATGAAATTTAAATAAGGCCGCACGACAATCATCAGCTTTCAAATAAAAAGAGAATTTTTTAAATCGGTTAACCCAGTCAAAAATTCTAAAATAACAAACATTAAAAAAAAACAGACGAGTTAGAACCTCCTCCTTTTTTAATTCGGTTAATTACTGCTCAGGGGTACAAAAAGATAATATCATAAAGTACATTATACAACTATGTTAGAAATAGCTGTCCGTTATTCTCACTTGTCTAAAAGTCACAAATTAAATCACTTCTCCGACGCTGTCTGCTTTTACAAAGCATGTTATTAATCATCGAATTAAGATAACATAACATTTGAATGAAACAGGAAAACTCCTATAGGGTTTCATTGTCGCATGGAGGGGAGTCAACGTCGCGTGCGAGAAGTGACGGCTCGCGACGTGTGCGGATAACCAAGTGTTGGCTTGTATGGAGATGGAGTAAGTAGTCTTGATCAATGCAATTCAATAAAAAAATCAACGGGGCAATGCCGCAGCATGCTGACAGCATTGCCCCATTGCCCCGATGCTGACAGCTAGTGAGCTGCAGCATTTGGACTGCCTGTGAGTCTGCAATAACTTTTAGGTTGTCTAAATGCTTTTATTGTAGTAGCTGTAGTATTGTATATAGTTCGCAGTATTTTGTTGATAAAATCATACGACAGGTTAATAAGAATGTGTAAAATATAGACAGTTTTGTTGTGATAGAATAGAATACAAGTGTAGTCTGGTTGATGGCTCTTTGACGGTGGATCGGAAATCCACTAAACATAAATCCACTTAATCTTAAATATGATAAAAATTTAATAATAATCAAATAAAATCACATAATCAATTAATAAAATTAAGAGGTTAAAAAATAAGAAATGCACCTGTTTTAAACATATTTTTGGAGCTCTCAACGATGGTAATTTTAAACATCTAACCTATACTAAAATGTGACTACTTGAATACTTAATAAATCCGTATTGAAAACTGTAAAATCGGACCACTGTTTAATATGCTTAATATACTTTTAACATTGATATGTTAAAAGTATATGTGTATTAAAAGTATATGTTAAAGCCACGCGCCGCACGAATTGTAATTGAACTTTGTTAAATTTATGTATTGTTTGTTTATCCGTTACAAAGTCTTAATTTAATTGATCTGATTCCCCTCCTTAAACCGCACGACGGACAAACACAATAACCTTAACAAAGTCCATGTGTAACTTTTAAAACTACCTGTAACATGCTACAATATGAATTATGACTTATAATGCTTTGAACGTTTTCGTAAAACATTAGAAAATAAGCTTTACAAAGCTTTTATCTGCATTAAGTAAACAAAATGTAACGCTCGCGTGCATGACTTTCATTAAAAACCTGGTAAACTTGTTAAAAAACTTGCGGAAAAAAGCAATGAAATATCATCACACTTTACATAACATGCTAATTGCACATTCTGTTATCAAAAACAATAAACCTAGCAGTTAAACCTCTTGTATTATCGATATAACAAATCACATTATACTAGATTAAAATACAAAACATTTGCAATTGCATGTTAGCACAAAATTAAACATTGTGTTGAATCTGTTTTACTTGTGCAGTTTATGTTTAGCTAATATTTGTTATAATACATTTTGCTTTGTTTTCTTTCTTGGTGAAATGCAATAAAAAGATTTGTTAACCTTAACGAAGAAAGTTGTATCTTTTGTACGTGCTTAATTTAAAGCAGTGACTGGTGCCATGAATCTGACTATATTATGGATTCAAATAATATTTCTACCTCAGCAGCTCAAGGCTTTGCTGCTGGAAAACAGTGACCAAATGCGATTAAGCTGCGATAGTGAGACAAGATGATTTGAATTTAAAATACCGCAATTAGCATGACAAGCAATTAACAAACTATCGTAAACGCATGAGTATTAACCTAAAATTTAAAAGATATGCATCATATTTAAATCTGAATGTTTTATTTTAATAATTTCATCTTGAAATAAGGAAAAAATTATAGAAATATACGATCAAAAAGTTTATAGTTGCAGTTTTACCAATCTTTATATTGAAATACAATAACACGGTTGCAGTTTCGGAACGTACTTTTATGAATGACTCTAGTGACGAAGACAGCATAGTGGAGGTATTAATTAAATGACACATCAAGAATACTGAATTTAAATTCTTTACTGAAGAGTTATGAGAAATAGATACCTAAAAGCCTACGGTTAGATACCTTTTATATTATGTTCTTCCTGCTAAGGTAAAAAGTTCTATGAGCAACATGAGACCAAAGTTTTTTACATCTAGTGCTCGTTCGTCTCGTTTAGAATCCTTCGATACGCCCTGCCCGGCTAGCATGCGCACCACGAGTAAATTTTGTCTACACTCTATTTCGTGTAAAATAGACATATCGCGCTATGTCTACGAGTGCTAACATGGCAGGGCAAAGAACTCGTCCTTGTTTACCTGTATTTTGGCTACCCGTGGCTACTTGTCGACCATCACTAACATGCGCGCCTCAGTTTAATCGATTTTTGACACTTATCTGCGAGTATTTGCGTGAATTTTCTTGTCCTACTTTTTGAGGACGAGATAAATCTGTAGTCTATCTCGCGCGTCCCAGTATAATGGGGGCGATCGACAATTTAGTACAAATTTACTTTCCGTCCAGTGTTAGCAGACCCGTAATATTTGTGTGTGTAATCAATACAATCACGAACTCTTGTGCGTAGCTTAAATTCAATGTTTTTGAATAGAGCGGTAGGTAGTATTTTCAACTATTTTTAATTATTATATACAATATGTTGCTAATTATAAAAAAAAAACAGTTATATGTAACTAAAACAGAAGGTATTAAAATTAAAATGTTATACCTATTAATATTAAAATTTTAATGAAATTTGCAGCAGCCAATTTTTAAAGTAATCTAAATGAATAACTACTTTTAGGATTCCGTACCCAATATATTGCTAAGTATAAAATATTAATAGGGACTTATATTGTTTAATAAAAAGAAAAACAGATAAGCTGTTTTTCTTGGTGACGAATGCTAATATGTAGGGAAAAAAAGTTTTTATCACAGCTACTTAACATGTTTTTAGGGTCCCATTTATTTGTTATTTATTAAACAATACATGTTATAATTATAATAACATATTATAGCATCATGACCATCGTCAAAAAAGATAAAAATAAAATACTTGATGCATAAAAGTCGGCAATTCGTTTGAAAATTACATCAACGGGAACAGTTTTTAATCATAACCTTCATAGCCATCATACCTAACATAATTCCTAATGAAGTGTCGAGAACGGGAAAATAACTTAATCGTTCATAAAAGTATAGTATTTTATTGGTTCACAGTCCATCACTGCTTATTTCCTGAAACTGTTCCAAATTCAACCAACAAACAGCGCAATGGAGGATCGTCCACAGATAATCTCAATGAACAGATCTTAGCGTGGTGCGGCCGTTGCTATCGTCCGCCACTTGTCTCTCGTGTCGTGAGTGACATATTTCTTATTTGCACATGCTAGCCAGGCAGGATACCAATTTCGAAACACACTCGTGATTATAAAATCTCTATAGGTTTTGATTGTAAATTGTGTATTTTATTTAAAGAGCTTCTATTTCTGCTTGTGTTTCTCTAACTACTAAAGAGTGGTCGTCAGCTTTGCGGATTTATATTACATGCGGCATACAAAATACCGATAACCTTATCTGCGCTGTTAATTTTTGTCCACTCTCTAATAATTCTCAGCTAATTTCTTCTCCTTACTCGTTATTAGCCTCGTATTTTGCCCATGAAGATTATCTGTATTATAAAAGGGAGTAAAAATATCAAATTATGATGTTATTATATGTATCAAAACAAAGATAATATACCCAAGACTATAATAGCCCTCCGCTTTTAGCGACACGTTGAAGACCCATGACCAAAGATGAAATAAGGCCTTGATGTTAGAAATCCGTCTGAAATTAGACAAAGATGACCAACTAATCCGGAGAATTCTACGGGCATCACATAAAGAATTATATCAAGAGCTATAGCTAGTATTATAGCATTATATCATATTAATAGCTAGATATCTATTCCAGCTATAGCTAGTTTAGGCAGGTTTTCGTAACTTAAATTTAAGTCCTGCGTTCCTGTGTAACTTCAAGGCGCACTAAAATTTTACTCAATTCCTACATTCAAATGACAATATTTATACATACTGCGGTTCAAAAATATATTCTAAATCCAAGTAAGAACATCAAATATCAAGACATGGCATTCAGCCGTAGATATTTTTACTCGCGCCTCCGTTGACACTTGCGACAGTGCGTTTTCATTATATGCAGCTTAGAGGCTACGAGTAAATAAAGCACCCATATTGCAGTCGGCTTATTCTCACGAATTCTATCCGCCACGCGAGCTCACAAACTAGCGCGAGCGTAACAAGGATTACAATAAAGGGGAGAGAAAATCTTGGTTTCTTATTATACGAGCTTTACTTTAAGAGGGTATTTCAGTTCCAAATATTTCGAGACAAACAGTATATCAAGGTGTAATGATATCAAATTGTTTCAAAGGTGATGTTTGGATTAGCCCCTCGTTGGCTCTGACTTCATCCATGCTGTCTATAATCCGCTTTTTACGATTCTAGTCGCGAGGGAGGAGAATTTGAAATGAGAAAAATAGCCTCAAATTCTTTGTGTGCGAGTTGCGGTCGGAACCGTGTTTTGAATGAATTTCAACGGTAGGATATTTTGAGCTTCCGCGAAGCTTTTACCTTTGCGGCTTGCTACGGATTCACAATGAGTTATATACATTTTTGAAAGCTGAAAACTATTTCCAGACTCATCCATGAATTCTAAGCTTTTAAGTTGAACAACAGATACCACATAATTAACAAAATTTCGTAAAAATAGGTGTGATTTTAGTTCAATATTTTGAAAAGAATTTCAAACATATTATATGTTAAAGAATAAGCAGAAGCACATGATCGACTTATACTGAGTAATTTGCTTAAGTTGTTAAAATATTTCGATTCGTTGAAGAAGCGTGTGTGAAGCACTGATAGCCGTAGCTACGATTGCCAGTCAGGGTTCGTAGTAGTTCGAAATCCACTGCGGGCTTGAGCTACAGCAGTTTATCATATCGTTGGGAAATTTGCGAATGCTCGCTTGGGTAGGTACCAATCAAAGTAAAAAAACTGGCGCTATGCACATAACGTTAAGGTTGAAATTGCAGTTATTCTTGAATTTAAGATCATTCTAGGTAAAGCCTTTTTTGGGATTCGCACACCGAAGGTTCCGTATCAACACAGCACTTCTACCGAAAATGTGATATTTTTTTAGGAATTTCGAGATCCTTAGTTGGATACCAACATGCAATTGGTCTTGTTATATTTAGATAAGTTTGATGCTTTTATAAATTACCGTTTTGAGATAGCGTAATTAGTGAAAAAAAAAATCAGGTAATTTGTCATAACAACACGTATTTAGTAAAAATAGAAATAAAAATATTTAGTAAAAATTTGAAGCGCTTATAGCGATGTTTAATTAGCTGTTCTCAACCGATCAGCAAAGTTAAGCAACGTCGCGCGTGGTCATGAATTGGATGGGTGACCGCTAGTGACATTACTACTGAGCGTTTCCGTGCTTCGGAGGGCACGTTAAGCCGTCGGTCCCAGTTGTTGTCTCAGGATGGCAGTAGCTATAGCATGGTGGTAGGGCATTTTGCGAATGACCGCCTGCAGTTAGGTAGTTGGAGATTACATAAATCATTCGGGTCAAAAGAAATAGCACTGGGCCCAGGATGCTAACCTGAGGGACTCCAAAATTAAGGTGTTCGTCATCACTAACTAAATCCTCAATTTTAACGCACTGCTTTCGATTTGTAAGGTAGTCGCGAAAAATATCAAGAGATAAACCACGTATTCCTAGGTGTTCTATCTTCAAGAGTAGCGTAATTAAAAAACGACTTGATCGATTTCGATGAATTTTAAAAGAGACTACACGACAACCATTAGATTTAAAAAAAGTCAAAACACAGTCAATAGTTCTGAGGTAACAAACATTGACTATATAATCAAGATAGGTTAGAAACTTTTCAACTAGTGGAGTGTAACTAAAAAATAACTTAACCAATTTTTAAAATGAAAAGACACGGGAAGCATCATATTAAAAAGAATCATCAAAATGCACCCAGTCAAAAGTTTTGAGGTAACAAACATAAAAAAATACAGGCAAATGAGGACCTCCTCCTTTTTTTGAAGTCGGTCAAAAACTTAATGCTTTGCATTCTGAAAAGGAACTCTAAAAATAAAGACGTTTTCATCTGAACTGTATGCTTTTATGTATGTTTGCAACACGGTTACTTCGCTAATTATAAAATGGTTTATTTTTTATAACCGACAGGTAAGCCTTTGACCACTATCTCACCTGATCGTAAGTGATGATTTGGTCGAAGGTGTTGGTTAAGCTAACGTAGAATTACTGGCTTTCAAGGACAGCTGACGAAACACACCGTTAGGCACTTGGCGACAGATTTTCTACTTGAGACTTTTTATTTGAGGGTGTTGGTGGTGGCTTCGCCCGCTTGGTTGGCGGGCAATCGCAAATTGTCTTACCACCATGCTGTAACGGCTTCCGTCCTCAGACAACAACCAAGACCAACGGCGTAACGTGCCCTTCAAAGCACTGAAGTGCTCAGTAGTAATATCAGTAGCGGTCACCCATGCAAGTCTTAACCGTGGCGGACGTAGCTTTAGTTTGCTGATCGGTTAAGAACGGCTAAGAAAACTACGCAACGAGCGCTTCGAAATATTTTTTATTTTTCTTATGTTCCGAGTTAGTCCCATTTAAATCCCATCAACATTGGTAGGAGTATTGGAGTAGTTTTTAAGTACCTACCAATCAATTAACTGAAAAATTTATTTGCATACATGGACGATGCAATGGTAATTATGACTCTCGTCGATGGTGAACAGTGTTTGAGGTGATAATACCCGTGTACGTAGTATGCATCACTAGAAAGAGCAAAAAATTTAACTCAATAAATAATACCGACTTTCAAAACTGAAAAGTATGAAATAACTTGTAGGAAGTCTGACTATGATAATGTGAGGTTAGTATTTATAATCAGCAGGTGCCGGGGTTATTTCATACTTTTTAGTGTTGGAAGTCGGTCCCAAAAAAAGGTTAAGTTCTTAATTTGTGCGTGTTAACTCATAACTTTAGCTGATATTTTTTTATATTCATAAGCTGTGTGTGTTTGTCATGTAGACCCATTTAAATTTCAGCGAGATCTGAAGAGTAATACTAATACTGCGTATTTAATTGGCTTCGACTACATTGATTATGTTCTCAATTTCACTTGTCGATATAAAGTGAAAAATAAACTGTATACAGCGGTTTGGTTTATTTAATTTTTAGTGCGTTTTTGTTTAAGAATGTTATCTTTTTGAAATATTTTTTTTTGTTTAATATTTTTACTGTACTGTATCAGCCGGATAGTCCACTGCTGAATAAAGCCTCCCACATTAAGGGGGGGGGGGGGATTGCCATAATCCCCGCGCTTGGCAGGCGTCTTGGAGATCGCAGTAAAAACTAAAAGTTCCTCAGAAGGCGATGCTGACCACCTCCTGGTATTTTTCTCTTGTCTTACAACACCCCCGGGAAGAAGTGGGGAGTTGACATTCAAACCTGGCACCTCACGGGTAAGTTAATATTTTTAGCAAGAAGGTAATTTTATCTGACCCGCCTTATCTATTTTGCACCTGGTTAAGGCCTGTACCATTAAACAAAACCTACATTAAACAACATGAGGATTGCTTTTATGGAGCAGCTAAAAGTGCAAAGTACTGTTTGAGTTAAAAGTTTAACACATATAAAAGCGCAGTTGCATAGCGCTATCGTCCATTTTATTCACACACAGCTTACTTGTCAAAAATAAAGGTGCACAAACAAACTGACAACAACGCAGACCCATAAATACTATTTCATAAAAGTCCTAGTCAGCATTTTCCATCCGATGAGATCAACAGGACTCGTATTATAATTACAGTAAGGGTACTTCTAAAGTAACTTTCCTTTTAGTCTGTCTCTTCTTTAACTCTATACTCTTAATAAAGGAGTAGAAGCTAAAAAGTTTGTACATGGAATAAAAATTGAAATACTAGTAAGAGATTAAAAACAACATTCTGAACACGAATACTTGCTAATAAATCGGTCTGTCCGTCTGTCTGTCTGTATGCAAACGCATCACGTGACAAATGAACTGATTTTAATAGAATTTGCCACACAAACATTTTGAATGTGTTTAGTATACTATGGGTATGTTAGTTGTTGTCTTACAATGGCAGTCGTTATATTATGGTATTAGGATATTTTGCGAATGCCCACCTGGCTACCTACCACCGTCAAGTAGAAAACTCGACAAGTACGTAACGGTGTGTTCCGGCAGCTGCACTTGGGAACCAGTAATTCTAGGTTAGCCTGAACATCATCTTCAACCAGATCATCACTTACCATCAGTGATATATTGGTCAAAGGCTAGCCTACCTGCTATAAATAAAAAAACAATATATTCGTAAAAGAGAAAGAAAATAGGGCCCTACAGACCACGTCACGTAATGTTACGAATAACCGGCTGGTTATTCGTTACATTAATACATCTCATACTCAAGAGAACTTTCAAACTCAAAAAGAAAAAAAAAATTGAGTACATCCTCCTTTTTGTGAAACAGTATTTTTTTTTATGATTGATAGCACTTATCCACACGTACACAACAATGTCAGTAGGACTCTCAATGTGAGACTCCTACTGTCATTGTTGTGTAGGTACTAAGGTTAGCTACTATACACCAAGTTTTATGGACATTGGAAAAGGGGACCGAAATTGCGTTTACAGAATATAACTAAACTAAAATACTTGTTTTTATTAAAGTTCAGGTTTGTCGATAGGTGCGTCCCTATCCTGCAGTGGTGATACAGACGTCCCCATAGGAAATAAAGAGGCTATAACAGAGGGTGTTATTCGAGCTAGAAGTTTTATAGCTCTAAATTTATGATTATAAAGTGGTCTGAAGACATCATTGAGTTCATTAAAAAGCAATAATAGGTTTATTTCGATATATTATTAGATATATAATTTTGTGTTCAACGCCACCCCCTTGGCAGGTGTCTTGGGGATCGCAGTGAAAGTTGGGCTACTGCCTACCTTCTGGAATGTTTCCATTCATTACTCCTACGACTCTCACAGGATGATGTTGCGGGTGCAATTCTGGCCAGACACCCCGCGGTGACGATGATCAGTGATGCAAAATTTGATGACGCACTACCATGGTACTGCAATAGTCTTCATGTTTAGCATTTTTGCTATCGCAGACAAGCGATGGTAGCACTGAGGAAAAGAATGATTCACTTTTAGGCTAGCTTTTGGCTACAGTCATACCTATTGTGACAAACGGATGATGTGAAGAAAGATGGCAGGTTATTGGAATCTGGCTCTTAAAGACTGCTGACAGAACAATCTTTGATGGCGTGACGATAGGTTTATTACTTGAGGCTGGTAAGTTATCCTAGTAAGCCTTACAAAAACACTTTTCGGGTTATATTTTTTATTTAATAGGCCAGCCTTTGACCACTACCTCAGCTAACAGTAAGTGATAATGTGACCGTAGATGTTTTTCGGCTAACTTAGAATTACTGGTTTTCAAAGACCGCTGCAGGAATACACTGTAGAGGTTTAACAACAGATTTACTACTAGCTGTCCAGACGGGTATTCGCAAAATGACCTACCACCATACTATAACGACTGTCATTCTAAGACAAAACCGAAACCGACGGCTTAACGTACCCACTATAGCTTGGAAGCGCTCAGTAGTAATGCAACAAGTAATCACCTATTTAAGTCATGAAGATGTAGACGCAGCAGACGTTGCTTAACTTATTCATCACGACTAAAGTATAGCTACGCTAAGAGCGCTTCAATTGCTATTCAATAAATAATTACTTTCCCTATCATTTAAACATAGGTGATAGGAACTAACATTTTTATATGATATTAGTGATGAAACGGACAAATCGCTCGCTAGATTGTAAGCGTCTCACCTGTCCATTACAGTGCAATGTCATCTTTCTCGTTTTGCTGATACTGCGCTGCGCTTGTCATTCAGAGTCGCCAGTTCTTGTTTTGTTCACCCCGTAATTTCAGTTAGTGCTTGCTCACTACTGCTTGGGGCAAATTATATGACATTGCTGTGGTCGCCACCAAGACGGAATTTTGCGAAAGGAGCCTACCACGTGGTGTTAATTATGCCTAGTAAGGTAAATTCCTACCTTTAATGTCAGATACATAATCACCCCGAATAATGACTATTTGTTTTTATATATACTTGGGTAAGTCCACTACTTATCATATGTCATATTCTCTGTAAAATTCAATCAAATATTATCACGGTTAAAAAGATAAAGCCTAACCTACGAATAAATATGTAGACAAATGTAAGTTAAACTCAAAAAGAGCAGAACGAAAACCTGACCGCAGCGGACGTGGTTTTAATAGTGTACTGTGCAGTGCAATATGAAGTCCTTCCGTGACTTCACAACCGGCCTCAACGGAAGACCAGCGCTGGTTTAATAATCAGCATATGCTGAGTTGGGACCGATTCGTGGCATGTGCACATTATCTTTTCTTTGGTGTTCTTATTAGTTTCTATTATTATATGTCAAAAATATTGTGTTCATGTTATTAATAAATGTATCTTCTTTCTTTCTTTCAATAACATTACCTAGATGCGACCAATCGAATGCGATATTTTTGGCGCCAAATTAATTAATCAATCCAACGTCTGAAAGTATAGGTTAGCCTTTGACCACTATCTAATGGTAAGTGATATGGTCGAATATGTTGCTCAGGCTAACCTAGAATTACTGGCTGTCAAGGACAGCTGCCGGTAGTAACACCGTAAGGTGCTTGGCGACAGATTTTCTGTTGAGAGTGGTAGCTACCCAGGTGGGCATTCGCAAAATGCCCTGCCACCACGCTATAACGAGTGCCATTTTAAGACAAAAGCCTGCCCTCCGAAGCACGGAAGCGTCATGGTAATGCCACTACCGGTCATCCATCCAAGTCATGACCGCGGCGGACGTTGCTCAACTAAGCTGATCGGTTAAGTACGGTTAAGTAAACATAGCTACGAGCGCTTCAAAAACAAATTGGAAGAATATGTTTGTTTTCTTACTTATAAACTTGATGAGTGCATAATCAAAGCGGAAATTGCATTAGAATTACATCTCTTCATGTATTTTTTCATAGCCCTAAACGATAGGATGGACGCACTTAAGGGTACCGAAACATATCTCGTTTTTCGTTTGTTGAAAGTTATACGTTTTTTTTTCCTTTTTTTATGCTTTATAGTCTTTGATCATTATATCATCTGATGGTAAGTGATGATGTGGTAGAAGATATTGTTCAGGCTAACCTAGAATCACTGGCTGTCAAGGACAGCTGGTGGATCACATCGTTAGGTGCTTGGTGACAGATTTTGTACTTGAGAGTGATAGCTAGCCAGGCGGGCATTTTCAAAATGCCCTACCACCATGCTATAACGACTGCCATCCTAAGACGACTAACGTTGAAGCGCTCGTAGCGAAGTTTACTTAGCTGTTCTTAACCGATCAGCAAAGTTAAGCAACGTCGCCCGCGGTCATGAGTTGGATGGGTGACCGCTAGTGACATTACTACTGAGCGCTTCCGTGCTTCGGAGGGCACGTTAAGCCGTCGGTCCCGGTTGTTATCTTAGGATGGCAGTCGTCAGCATGGTGGTAGGGCAATTTGCGAATGCCCGCCTGGCTAGCTACCACCCTCAAGTAGAAAATCTGTCGCCAAACACCTAACGGTGTGTTCCGGCAGCTGTCCTTGAGAGCCAGTAATTCTAGGTTAGTCTGAACAACATCTTCGACCACATCATCACTTAACATCAGGTGAGATAGTAGTCAAAGGCTAACAAATCAGGCATAAAAAAAAAATAAAAAAAAAAACACCACCGACGTATTAACGTGCCCTCTGAAGCACGGAAACGCTCAGTAGTAATGTCACGGTCACCCATCCAACTCATGACCGCGGCAGGCGTTGCTTAACTTTGCTGATCGGTTAAGAACAGCTAAGCAAACTTTTCTACTAGCCCTTCGAATTCGAATATAACATTTATGTATCCTTATTCGGCACGCAAAGTATAAAAAAACCTAGTTAATTATCTACTTCTATGGCAAGAACTCTCCATGGATGTGATCGTGTAACCCTGGCAAATCCCCACTCAGTACCTTTCCATCAACATTTTTGTTATTTTTACACAACGTTGTCTTGAAAATAATATCCCTACTTTCTCATGATATTTATTCGTGGTAAAATCCCTTGTTGGAAACACAAGATCTTGTATCTTCTTACCTGCTGTCATATAATATTATGTGCCTAGGAAAGTTGGAAAGAAAGTCTAAGCAAATGGTAAAAGGGGTTTTTTAAAGTATCACTTCTTGTGGCGAAGTATGTTGTTGAGGTTATGATAAATCCATGGGTTGTAACTTGACTAGCTATAATCGGTATGAGGTAATAATTAAACAGCTGCTTCACTTTGTGGATCTATCATTTAGTGTAAAATGAAGTGTGAACTTTCAAAAAAATCATATAATATCAGTATTTAGAAAACTTACCTACTGGTCATAAATTAAAACTAATAAAGCTAGTCACCGAAAATTCGGTACCAACCATCATACTAGTAAAACATTAACTATTTTGAGTAATAATTTTATTGATCTAAATTAATTATTGTTAATTAATCGGGATGCTTAGCAGAATTTGCTACTAATTTTAAGTTGTGTGCACATTGTTGTATATAGTAGAAAAACAGAAAACGTGAAAAGAATCCACTTGTGTGGGGATTTTTGTTTTATATACCCACTTGTTTTATATTTTTTTGCAATGATACATAGGTTAAAAATTATCACATTAAACAGTTCAAAAGAGACAGACATTTAAGGATAGAGACGGATAGACAGATAGCGTATTCATAGTTAATAGGGAACCCGTTTTCTCGTACGGAACTGTTTTAAAATAAAATAAGATTAGTCATATTACGTCATATTAAATTTAACATTGAATGCATCAGCACTTTTAAAAGTCGTCGCTTTCAAAAATCCCTATTAGCATTTATTGATAGCATTTTGAGATACGTTTCAATGTAGGTTTCAATACATATAGTCTACGAATCATGTGATAAATTTAAATGTTGATTATTTCTAAAAGCACAACGAAGATGTGTTTTGATCCAGTGACGCACCACAGACTGCTCTATTTCCATGATGGTATTAAAAAAGCTGTTGTGATACCTCTCACCCACCGCTTTAGGGAGATACTAACATTTATTCCGTAGTATTTCGAATTAAATGTTATAAATACTACATATGTATATGGTATGAGCAGTTGGTGTTTACTTCCGCAAACGTCTTCGATGCGCTACAAGGAAGAGACAACCGTAGTAACATCCCATATGCGTATGACTGTGTAAGACATTGAGAGATCTCCTAGTACCTACCTATTAAAATTGGTAAACAATTGTAGTTACAGATTTAAGCGTTTTTTAAAATAAAATTTACTCACTGATACCACAGGTACATACTAATGAATTAAATTGTTATCAACTAATTTCAATTTGATATCTGTTAATTATAACAATGTACATTTTTAAAACCGCTAAGAGTTTACTTTAATTGGTAAACATTTTGTATAACTTCTAATAATTTAGAAGTGAATTAAATAATATAGTACAAAATTAAAGAAATATATGAATCTTTAGAAACGTTATTTTTTTTTGTATCCTATGCTAATATTGTAGGGAAAAATTGTACTCAATCGAGTTAAATTTAGATTTTCGAGTTAATCTTCTTAGGAATTAAAATGTATTCAAATCTGCTGCATATGCCGGTCGCAGTTGACAGATGTAGCTACAACTTGGCTAGTTTATTTAGCATATTTCCACAGCATAATATCGTGTGGATCATTTATGTTTGGAGCAGCAGCTGATATAGACCCCATCTTTATAATGCAATTGCAGGCAATTCCTCTTATATATGGAATATATTTTATCGTATTCTTGAAGGATTTTTAAAGAAATCAGTATATTACATTTAGGCTTTATATTACTAATAATACATAATTTGTTTACTCAAGTTGATAAAAAAAAATATATATGCGATAACAATCACGTTTACAATAATATAAACAACATAATTGTGCCACGTTTATACAAATAAAAGTATTTCTTCGGTAATTGTGTCCCATTATATAAAATATATAAAAAGACTCCAAATTTGACCACTATCTCATTGATGGCAAGTGATGATGTGGTCCAAGATGTTCAGGCTAACCTAGAAGTACTGGCTCTCAAGGACAGCTGATGGAACACACCGTTAGGTGCTTAGCGACAGATTTTCTACTTGAGGGTGGTAGCTAGCCAGGCGGGCATTCACAAAATGCCCTACCATGCTATAACGACTGCCATCCTTAGATAACAATCGGGACCGCCAGCTTGACATGCCCTTAGCAGCACTGAAGCGCTCAGTAGTTGTGAACGGTCACCCATCCAACTCATGACCGGATGCGGGGGACGTTGCTTAACTTTGCTAATCGATTAAGAACAGCTAAGTACACTTCGCTATAAGCGATTCAAATACATTAGAACTATCACATAAAGATAATTTAAGCTGCAAGTTTAAATGATATGCACAAGTATTACAAAATTTGTGATTGTTTAGAAAACAAAAATGCTTGGGACATTCCATCTCTGAAAAGCTACTGTCAGTCATTTATGTAATGGATATTGTAATAACTTTATAATAGACTTATCTTACAAATTATAATAGAGGAAAGACATCTTAAAAAAAGAATGGCGGTGAGTTCCTTGTCCGTTTTATTCGCAGTGACTATATAATTTACGGAAAGAGTGACGATTTTTCATCCTGATATTAAATGGTATTCACAGAAAAGTAAAAATTTAATATTAGCATAAACGATGCTCTTATGTCTTCATAAGTTGAATTATAAAATTAAGGTATATAGACCCTTAAGGTCGCGATGAAAACTTAAGGTGATTTTATTTGTATGTCTACCCATACAAACGTAGTTTCTTCGGTATATTTTTTGCAAGCGAGTTCAGTCTATTAATCAATTGATTTTCTTCTACAACACAAAATACTTAATGATCAGGCCACTTTTTTACAGAGCATATTGCCAACGTCACGCATGTTTTCCCCGAAAGCAGAAGTGTCTATACTACCGACTTTTATAGACATGTTTAGTCCCATTGGCAAGGTCTATTGCCACCTTTCGAGCATGGTTCAAGGCTCCAGATAGACTCCATAGCTAATAAGCTCAGTTAAACATAATAACCGATTGACCTTAGGAACGAACTTACGACTTTGAAATCCTAAAACAACGCTGTCACCACTCCACCGACGAGGCAATATTTATACATATTATCTAGTTGGCCTCCAAAATGTTACTGCGCTGATAAAATACAGCAAATACTACTACAAACATATATTCTTTACTTTTGCTTCATACAAAATTTACAAAATAAGTACCTATTAACCCTAGCCATAAGATATCCACTCTTACGACCATTAAGATAAAACTTACATTCGCTCACACAGCCTCCAACCACCTTCACGCCTCACATGTAACCAAGCTACTAAGCCACCTTTACATGTATCGTAATAGGTACTTTATAAAACACTCGCCCACTCCCCAAGTTCGTTGATTGATGACCTGAAACTTTGCAAGGAGCCCGAACAGGTATTATGTTGGTACTTGATTAAGGAACATACCAAACTACGTGGCCTGGAATCTTGAACAAATGGTTGCTTAGTTTGATTTTGGAATCGGGTTTTTACGAAGCGCATTTTTTTGTATCGTAGTGAAATTAACAATACCTCCATTTATTATACGAAGGTGGATCAAATAGTTTACGGAATACAATGGTTAGAATGAGACAGGTATTATTTCGTATACCTAGGACTATTTAATGACTCAACTTCTTTACTACAAATACAAAGTTTTGGGTAAATCTACTCAAGTGTTTATACACGCTGACGAAGCAACAAATGAACATCTGCGGGGCACAGCCCCACTACATGCCAGGCCGGTAGACATCGCGGTGAAACGAAAACAGAGAGTCTTTTCAAAAGCCTTCATCAAGATCGACAAGGATAGTGAATCCAGTACAGAGAAAACGAAAGTGTGGAACTGCTGGCTGACGATGCCAGTGTCGCTGGGATCAGCGACACTGGCAACAGTAAACACTTGAGTCCGGTGAGATTTTCGCGATAGGCGGGATCAACCTAACAAGGCCTGATTGCCCTGATCGAGCGAAAGCCGGAAGTCCAGGTCCGTATAGCATCGACATCTTCAGCACCGAGAAATGGTGCCAAAGACCATTCTCTTGTCACGGAATGATACTTGCCTGTGGCAAAATGCGTAGCACTAGAGCCTATCTCTCACATTAAACAATTATGAAATGAGATGACGAATAAGAAGAAGATCAGGTTACTTATGTTATGTTCAAGTTATCACCAAGTCAACAAGTTAATCGGAAAGAAAATGTAATATATCTAGAAAACTGAGTTTCGCGCCGTCATAAAATTCCTCAGCATGCTGGAAAATTTTTTTTTTTTTTTTTTGATATGCCTTTATTAACAAATACTACAAACTACATACAACAGTACAGCTACTACAATACTACAGCTACTACAGTAAAATCATTTGGACTCATAGGGAGTCCAAATGCTCTAGCCCACTATCAGTTGGCAGCGTGCCCAGCATGCTGGCAGCATTGCCCCGTTGAATTGCAATGCTTATTCTTTGAGCCAAATAGGTGCCAGCATTTTGATCACGCGTCGCATCGACCAAGCGCTCTGATAGATTTTGGAAAATACGATGAGCTCCCGGTCCCCACGGCCCCAACGTCTCTACACCAAACGGCTCAAATATGTAACCCATACCGAGGTTAGCATATTTGCGCCGCTTGAGTTGCTCTGCCGAAGTAGCCGCGGCGCCAGCCCTCACGTGGGTTTCAGAAAGGTGTGACGGCGCTAAAGTGTCTACGCATGTAGCGTCCCACACTAAGGGCCGTCCTAACTTCCATGGAACCAGAGTCATGCCGTCAGGTCTTTTACCATCGTCACGCATCAGACCGTTCGGTTCGAGAACAGCTGGAACATTGGCGCTGGTAAAAGCCCGGCGAATGATATCGTTAAGGCTGGCGTGGCGGGAAATTCGACCAGCACTTCGAGAGCAGGAGAGGCCATGGTGACCGAGTTGGTCAACTGCAGTACCACACTGGCAGTGATGTGCAACACAACACCTTGCACCCAAGCGTAAGCTTATAGCGAGACGAAAAGCGGAAGGATCTATAAGGCTACCAGTTTTGTAAGAAGGAATGGCTTGTAACCAAAGACCTGATTCCCACACAGAAACAGCGAGAATACGAGCACGATCTGCGATACTAGGGCACGTATTTAAAAGATCTTTCCGTGCTAGCTCGCATAGGGGCCGATCCCACTGTTTCTGAGATGACAACATTTTTGGGAACTCAGTATTTGGACAAGCCAGTCCCCATGTGGTTTTGGCTTCAGCCAGATATGCTACATCAAAAGAGCCTAAAGATTGTGCCAGATTTTTTTCTACTAATTTGTGTGTACTGTGTACAGAAGACAAAAAAGCTGGTAATGCCACACTAGAAATTTTGCGTATCCCTATGCCCCCCAACCTCACAGGGAGGGAAGCTTGCACCCAAGCCCTATCATCCATCTCAACATTCAAAACCGAAATTAACGTATCTTTTAATAAATTGTCTAAGCTTAAAAGAAGCTCACTGTGTTTCCACAGCTGACAACATCTCAAAAAGTATTTAAATTTAGGAACGAAAAGGCAAAATCTAATAATAGTAAAAGCCATATGGGCGTTAATTTTGAATAATCTGCTAGAAGCATTTCTAAACTTTTGAATTTGTTCTTGGACAAATAGTGACAAAGATTCGTCAAAAATCGGTGAACCCAAAAGACGGAGCGAACTTTTTTCTACTAATTTTATATTAGGCGCAAGTAAGTTGAATTTTTCAATAATCGAAATTTTATCCGGACAAGTATCACAAACAAAAAGTTCACATTTGGAAAAATTTAGTTCAAGGCCAATAAGACGAAAATCGTCTATAAGTACTCGCAAGTCATTCAATACCGTGTTCGCATCGCCACCTAAGGTTCCGTCATCCAAATACCAAACGTTAAGTTTTGATTGGAGACGTTGAATTATTGAGTGGATGGCAAGGCTAAAGATGGCTGCTCCCAGAGGATCACCCTGTTGACATCCTACGGAAGATAATATAACGTTGTTTTGGTATGTTAATTTTGATGGTTTCCCGTAACATTGCCAAAGAAAAGGGTATAATTCCGGAATTTAATCTTTCACTTCGGTCAAAAGGGTGCCTCTATCTAATGAGTTGAATGCATTTTTAACATCCACCTTCAAAAGCACATCTCCACAATTTTGATCAAGAAATGTGCGTAGTGAATGTACAGCAGCCTCACAACCACCCTGAGAACCAAAACCGAGTTGTAGTGGTTGAAAAAGATTACTTAAAAAAGCAACCTTTTTCCTACAACCACATTTGGCTGTGAGGCGACGATAAGTGGTGCCTACTGCTATAGGCCTAATACCCCCATCTTTTTTATTAAGGGCACATAAATTCGCACCGTACAGAATTTCGGTAATTTCATTGTTGACCTGACCCGACAACATCAAATTAACCAAAGCCGTGACATCCTTTAGAAGTGTCTCGCCTACCTCACCAGAACTAAAAGATAAAATATATTTTAAGTGCTGAGGCGTCAGGCCATCTAGACCACCGGCTGAGCCACTTCGAAAAGATACCACGGCTGCAGAAACATCCTGTGGGGTCACCTCAACAATGTCATTATTTTGTTCAGGAGAGTCGGGAAGGTGGAGACCTGCAGTTGCAGGCGGATGCTTTTCTATTAGGGAATTCAACGTGTCAGATGTGAAAGGGGCGATTGTATCACTCGAAAACAAGATGCGTGCCGCGTTTTTGATGTCACCATCATTAATTTTATTTTCTACTATTTTAATAGTAGCTGAATCGACATTATTTGTTTTTGTATTCCGCCGCAGTGGCGGAATTATTAAAGTTGAGCCAAAAGATTGCTCTTCCCGTGCCTTGTATTTCACGCAGTTTTCCTTTACTCTAGTTGTAAGGGATTTTTTGTTAGAAGGATCAAAATTTACGTGAAATACGTGGTACGGGAATGCTAGAAGATACTCCCAGGCTTGCCTAGTATTAGTAGCCAAAACTTTTTTAATCGAAGAAGATAACGATTGGGCAACAGAAATTCTCGCACCCCGAGGTATGCGTTTTATAACAGGAATATTATTTTTGTACGAGCTTAAAACCTCCCAAAACGGTTTGGCAGGGGTAGCAGGGCTCGCAACACTGCTACCACTTACTGTTTGATTATTTATTGGCGCCGAAAGGGGAATTTCCAAACCTTTATGACACCTTTTTTGGTGAATTTTGAGGCCTTTTTGACCTTTAAAATATCGAGCCTGGGGGCACTGCGGACACAACATCTGGCTGTCTTGCGATACAGAGGTCCCAACTACTGCATTCATTGTTTGGGTACAAAGCATTGTTTACAAAATAAATCAAAGCTTATCTTAGAATCTCTAGGGTGACGTCTCGACCCGGATGAAGTCTCGCGTCAACAACGTCGTCGAAGTCCGTAGTGCGCAGGTGTCGCAGGCACCGTTGCCATGGAAACAAAAAATAACCGATTAGAAATTAATAAGCTAATGAAACTACAGAGGCTCACAGGAGCCCTACAAACAATACCTCGCAAAATTCCAAGAGGAAGAATGCGGTTGATGAGCAGATAATGCCCATCTACTATCTGAAAATAAAATTAATTATTTTTTGTAAATAAACCTGAAATTTACTGACCTGTCAATTTGACTAAACATAGACAAATGGAAAAAGCCTTGCAGATCATCATAGAAGAGATGTCACCTGTTTACGGGGACTCTTGCCCTGTAAAATAATGATTTATAAATGACCCAATCATGAGAATCATAACATAAATATCTATGGGGCTTCTATTTATCTACATATTTTGCTCTATGGTTCTTACGTAGAATATGTACAGATCGTTAGTAATTCTAAAAGGATGTAGGAGGCATGTGTAGTCAAAATGACAGTTGATGCCCTTATTTACAATTATTATTTAAATGTAAACAGCATATATATAACATTACGTGGAATAGGTATCTCATGTGATAGCTGACAAATTGCCTAGAACTTGATGTCTCCCTTAGAGGGGCCACTAGGGGACAGCCGTGTCTTAGAAATAGCGTCCAGGTTTCTGGGACGGAAACCCAAAAAGTATGTTACAAGTCCACAAGTGAAATATGGCAGTATTGATATTACAGGTGATAGAGCAAAGGGTAAGAAAATTACATGCCTCCAAATAAAATACATGCATGTAAAAATACATAAGTGGTGACCACTTATTGTATGACGCAAAGAGAATAATACTTAGAGCTAGAATGCCCAGGGCACCGTCAAAGTTGTTAATTTTACGTTGGATTTATGTTGTTTGTATTTTTGGTCCCCAAAACGTGCGACATGTAATTAAAGAAGGTATTATTATGGTAGTATAAAGCTGAGCTGAAATGAATATTAATGAGAGAGACAGTTTTAAGCAACATTTTAAAGTCGTGTCGTGCTTGGATGGACTCAGATTAGCGTTGTTATAAATTATTAAAAAGAATTGAATCTTCTGGATGTAAAAAAAATCATCCCACGGGGGGTACAGGGATATAATTGTTACCCCCATATCTTCTTAAAGCAATCGTAAATGGCGACTTAGGGAAAATACCAGAAAGTGAACAGCAGAGGCTTCTGAAGAACTGCCATCCCACATTTATATCCCCAAGACGCCTGCCAAGCGTGGGGATTATCATATGGCAAATCCCCCCTTAATCGGGGAGACTGGGTTCAGCAGTGGACGATCAGGCTGATACAGGACAGTATGGGAACTGAATCACTAGTACAACTGCGGAAACACACCGCAAGTTACTTGGCGATGTATTTTCTCTGCAAAGGTGACAAGACGAAAAAAAAATAAGTTTTTCAGGTGGGAAGTAATGTATTTAACATGATTATTTCGTTCAACTAGATTCTTCTTGCGGCTTATTAATTACTCAGGCACAACAACTGACATATTAAATTGTTAATGCTACCCCGTAATGCGGGAGGCAATTGTTCAATGGTAGACGTTGTCGATGCTGATGATGATTGAAAATCAGCGTTCATCTTTAATACTTAACCGATTCAGAAGACTATTTAAATCGACTTGAGTATTTTATTACACCATCATTTCAAAAGATGTTTTCTAAAATTATACGTGTTCAATCCATTTGATCGAATTGAACATAATATACATTTTAAAACATTTCATCTTTAGTCACTTTAGTCGAGTTATGAGTAGCACATCAATATAGTGAGCTCCCAACACTAGTTGTAAATGTTTTTTTCTCCTGTCCATTGTGTACGCTGTTTTATATAGCAGCTGTAACGATTGTTTCAATTGACATAAATAGAATTTGCTATTCAAAAGTATTTTTGGCCTTTTTATTCAACAATACGGGTAACAGAATTTTTCCTACTTTACTGTAAAGTTTTTTATAAAAAAAGGCATATCTGCAACTTTAAGCCACGCTTCATCAACCACAAAGAAGAAATGGAAGCCGCAATAAAGTTCCGAGTAAAGTTATTTGTTCCCGCACAAGTTATTCGGAATCAAATCAAAGTTTTATCTGTGCTATAATGGAGCGGATATCGAGACGGTACAGAGATAAGGATCTGGTGACGGAAGGGGATTGTCCGGATTGTGATATGTTTACTTCTAACGTTGTCAACATTTTTGTTAGAATTCGTACAAGACTTTTATCCATACAAATTAATAAAATCCTTCCTACAAAAGGTCCTTCTAGGACCTTTTGTAGTACACCTCCAAGTTGGTTCCATTAAAATTTAATCAAAATTGATTATGTAGTTTAAAAACTATAAATGTTTACTTTAAAAGTTATGATCAAAAACAAAAAGTGTATTTGCATATTTGGATGATTTATGATTTATTGGATCGTCGTATGTATTGGATAGTTATCAGTTTTAGACCGTGTTTCTTTTGGAGTGTATCTGAATAAGTCAACTAGTTAGGAACAGATGTTATAGTATTACCATATCCTTTATACCAATTACCGCAAATTCTAAAAATGGCCGTTTACAACTTTATTTTTGTCTAACGTTGCGACACCGGACTCTAATAGAGAGTTAAACTATGCGACTTTTTTATCCTTGCTAAAAAAAGTTCAATTCCCTTACCTGCAAATAACTATACACAACTATGTAATCAGAGTGAATAGTTCCGAATCCACAAATTATTTTGGCACACGATGCACCACAAATCATTTCTCAGTGTGTACCGAGCAGAACGCAATGTCCGCCCATGGTTACTGAGACGTGAAGCGAGACATTTTGTATCGGCAGTAGGGGTGGAAGTAAGATCTTACTCCGGATACAACTTGGGCCGGATAGATATATAGATATAGTCATATGAGAGATTTAAATTATTTTTCATAGTCATAAACTGAAACGCTCTCGTAGCTTGTTACGTTCTTTTTTAACGACTTGACTGTTTTTTTTATATTTGTTACCTCAGAACTTTTGACTCGGTAAACCGATTTTGATGATTTTACTTTGATTTAAAAGTTAATGCTTGCCGAGTGGTTTTATTTAAATTTCATCAAAATTGGTCAAGCCGTTTTTGAGTTACATCCCAATAACTGAAATGTATTTTCCTATCTTGATGATATAGTTATTGACAGTTAATGACAATAGATCCCATAAGTTATTTGTTTTGTAGGGCATTTCGCGATTATACCGCTAGGCAACTAACACCAACAAGTAAATCAAAATCAGCTGCAAAACACTTAACATCCCCATACAAAAAAATCAATGGGGTTTAGGTCGGGGGACCGTGGAGGCCAGGCTAACAGACGAATCCATCTTTCAGGGTACCATGCCATTTTGTCTTGGACGTGAAAAACTATTTAAATCAAAGATACCCTGGTCCTCCACGGTCCCCTGACCTAAACCTCATTGATTTTTTTGTATCGGAATACTACAAAGACCTCGTCTACTCGAGAAAATGCCGCTATTTGGACGAGTTGACCCGGAAATTGAGAGTAGCAGAAGAAACCAATAAAAATAATAGAAGTGCATTCGGACGTTTAAAAGACAACTTTTTCCGGCGATGTCCCACTTGCACTGAGCAACAGGGGCCCCCCTGTTGCTAATGTAGTTTGAAAATGTATTGTTATTAAACACCTTGTAATTTAGGTTTTACTTTGCTTGCATTAATCATCATGTAAATCAAAATTTTGCACTTATCACATTTAGATTAAATTGTTTGATTGAAGCCTTATGCAAAATAAAATGAAATTTTCAGTGTAGCTACCTGATAGATAGAGCAAGTTTTAAAAAGCCAACGGTATTTTTTTATGTCATTATATTTTTGAAGTTGTGAACATACTGGGTAATTTTATCTTTCTTGGATTTTTTTTTTATTCCATTCAAAGAGCTAACCATAGTTAATGGTACCAAACGTGAATTGGTCTATCGCAATAATTCACGTCACCATAAATAAAAATGTCATCGTGCTCGGCGATAGGTGAAATATAAAAAAAAAAGTCATATATCCGTAAATACGAAAAATCGCGGAACATACATGGGGGTGATTCAGATAGCCCTCTAGGTCCTCTACCTCCCAGCTTCAGTATATCACTACTTCTTGGGACACCTTGTATAAACGACATTTTTTTTTCATTTTCTAGGGCAGTTTTTATTACAACGCCACGTAAGTTTTGAGTGGATAAAGCCAGACAATCTTATAATTTTGAGTGACGGAGATTATTTCTACACTAAAAATTAGGATTGTAGCTACGAATAAATATTTTATTCGTAGGTTTGTAGTCATTTATATATATGTTTACTATTATTAAGAGGTGTAAAATGTTGAAATGAAGAGGCGCTCTAGGACAGATGTTGAAACACACCGTTGGGTTTTTGCCTACTATACGGTGAAGCTTTAGCCCTCGACAGGGTTTAAATCAATTATAATCTGAGTGACAGTCCATAATACTGCCACTGAGATGTCATCAATGTTCTAATAGATGCTCCGTCCTGTTTTATAATTTAATTATGTATATTTATAGTACTTAGGTACTTTTGGCGGACGCCTTCCTCATCCCTAAAGAGAGGCTTTCATCTTACGCGGCGACTGTAACAAATGATGGGGGACGGTTTCCCGTGCCATTTAGTGTATTCAACTTTTCACTTAGGCAATGCTCACTGTTATTAACGCAAAAAGGGAAGGAAATGATTAGTTTGTTGGAAATTAGACGTTCATTAAAAACAAGTGAAGTAAGCAAGTAAGTATGTGCTTTGCAGATGCAGACAGCGTGACCTAAGTCGTTAAATCAATTTGTATGCAAAGCAAAATTAATTATTCATTCCAAAACTTCTTTTTGATAAAAATCTGATGATAGGAGGAGTATAATTACTCAATACAAATTACATTAAACATAGCAATTTTATAATACAAGTTTTTACCTAATATGTAAAGATCTATTTTAAAATCACCAAAAAGCAACGTTTCTACAGGGTTATTGGTAAAATGCTAACAACCTCTTGGGGTTGTTTGCTAGTCCTAAGAAACATTATGAGATGTTTTTTTTTTGTTTCGTTTTTTTTTTGTAATTTTCTTTTGTGTTTTTTATATGTATTATTTCATATTTTTAATTAATTGGCTCGATGAAAATATTCAAAGGGACCACGGCGGGGTCCAGTGTTGTGTCCGCAGCGTGTGCTCTTGCCTCGGAGTAAGCATTAAAATACAAAAAAAAATAAAAAAAATATTTAAAAAAAAACTCAAAATGTTTCTTGACCAGCAAAAGTCAACCCTAAGAGGTTGTTAGCATTTAACAAATAACCCTGTATTGATGGGAGGTCCCTGCAGCAATGTTCTGTCTGGTGACTATCACTGCACCAGATATCCGGTCTCGAAGCAATAGTGTGAAATCGCTTCTGTGTAAGCACTATAATTTATTATTAAGTAAAGTACCTAACGAGCGCGTCCATACGCAGATCGGTGGCATAACAAACTGCATTGGGCGGGCGTGATCCTTAACAACAGACGTACAATGGATTGTATGAAATAATTACGTTTCTTTCTTTTGCAAAATTAGTTGTAAATTTTGTATGAAAAAAAATACAAAGTAATTTAGCTTTTACATTTACAGTACTGTATCAGTCGGGTCGTTCACAGTAAGCGGTTACCACGCTTGGCAGACCTTTAGGAGATCGCATATACCTATTACATATACGTTTATAAATATTTGTATTATTTGTTAATAATTCCAATCTTTATTTTCTGCATTTACTTCTTACCTGTTTTTTAAATAATAAACACTATTAAAGGACGAAGTCGTAAGATCTCTTCGTCTCACGCATGGGACGAAGGCCACAGCCTGCAACGAATTTTGAGGATATGTAGAACTCGACCGCTCGCTGAAAGAGATGCAGTGCTCGGATCGTCCAGTTCTGTCAGAACTCTAGACTGCTTGCCGTAGGCCCTGTACCTTACGGCACACGAATAAATAAGTTCCAATCCTCGCTTGTCTTGTCGTGACAAGTTTCACACACAAAGCTGTGCGTGTAGTAGTAAAGTTTTCCTTCTGTACGGTTCTTTATTCATGTGCTTATGGTTTGCTTTTTAAAAGCTTCCAGTTTCGATACTCGAAATGTCAGTCGTGTTTTGTTTATATTTGACAGTTTTTATGCAAGGCCCTTTCAGGAAATCATACAACAGGTTCAATTCGAGTTATTTTTGCATCTATAACTACCATATTTTCTTCGAATTATTTTATTGTTTTAGTCGATGTTTAGCTAATTAACGATTCTACATTTTAACTATCCACACTTCTTACGTAAGTAACTCACGTGAAAACACTTCTATACGTTTCGTCCCTATCTCATTGGTAAATCTAAATTGAATCGTAGTATGGGGTGAACAGTCCATAAACTACCCTCGTCTAAGTAACGTATCAGAAACTGCTATATCTTTCGATGGAGATTTTGGATTAGGTCATTTTCGGAGAAAAGATATGGTAGGACGAGGATATTGAGCTTGTATCTGATTTAATATTTTCGGTGTGAACGCTTTTCGAGATTGTAAGCTTCACTGTCGTTTAGTCGCACCTTCGATTTTTAAATTATCTACTTGTACTTGTCTTTAAGAACATACGAATGTTTAATGTTCCTTCTGCTTTGATTCATAAAACTAGAAGCGAGATTACATCGTCGTTCTTAAGATAGTGGTAGACGTCAGTATATATATATATATATATATATTTTTTTTTTTTTTTTTTTTTTAATGGCGGTATGCCTTTATTAAGCAAATACTACAAACTATATACAACACTACAGCTACTACAATACTACAGCTACTACAGTAAAAGCATTTGGACTCATAGGGAGTCCAAATGCTCTAGCCCACTATCAGTTGGCAGCGTGCCCAGCATGCTGGCAGCATTGCCCCGTTGAATTGCAATGCTTATTCTTTGAGCCAAATAGGTGCCAGCATTTTGATCACGTGTCGCATCGACCAAGCGCTCTGATAAATTTTGGAAAATACGATGAGCTCCCGGTCCCCACGGACCCAACGTCTCTACACCAAACGGCTCAAATATGTAACCCATACCGAGGTTAGCATATATACAATTATAATATAAACGAGTAGGTAACTGTATCGTTAGTCGTTTGATTGAGTATACAAAATATAACAATGAAATAACAAATCCTTATTAATAGAGACAAGTTTAGCTATATGTTACTAGTTTTGTGGTGTTAAGCATTACATAATTTTTCTCCCAAATTTATGGTGATTTTATTGTCGCTGGCTCTCTTACACTCCTGCGCAGGCCGATAGTGATAGAATTTCATCATTTGACAGTGTCTTATCATTGTTCTCAAACGTTTTGTTTTGTATTATAACAAAATCACAAATATTCGATAGGAATTTTTTAAATTAAGATTTTTTGTATTGGTTTTGAAAAAAAAATTTAAGCAGTGATGGCTCAGTGCCTTTGTCTATGGACTGCCGTGCAGCAGGGTCATGGTTCGAATACCGCCGCGGGCTTGAGCTTCATCGCAAGGCAGAAGGGCATTTCGCGAATGCCCGCTTGCCTAGCCACCACCCTCAAGCATAAAATCTGTCGGCAAGCATTAGGTGCTTGCGGTGTGTTCCGGCAGCAGTCTTTGAGAACCAGTAATATTACAGGCACTTAACAATTTTACGTCTCATCGTGACGGCTACAGTGCAATTCCTCATTGACCAAGTGCATCTGTTATAGGCAGAGGTTAGTGCACTCAACATCAGGTGGGCCTCGTGCTTATTCAGACACAATAACATAAAAAAACACGTATCTTTGTATTTGTCAGACTCCCAACAAGTTATGTATTTGAGATAGTATAAAATATTAGAAATTGATAACTTTGACGGTCTAATTTATTTTTAGAGACCAAGGTTACATTGAAAATATATTTTACAATGACAACACATGCATAGTGCTTGCAAAAAGGATTTTTACGAATTTGTATTACAAAACTTAGCTTTAAAATATAATAACAAATACCGAGACCGGCTTCGCTCCTACTAGAGAGCTTCACTAAATGAATGAAAGCCAAATTGTCATCCGTATATCTCAGAAGGGGTAAACACTTTCAAAATAATACTATTTATGTTACAAAAAGAAAAAAATCGCACGAATCGAAGAAAAAGCTCGTTACACCGTCTATTTCTTTTTCTGTCACTTTACATGAAGTAAATGGTCAAATCCTCACTAACGGCTCGTCGGGGGTGTTGCGGCCGGTTCTATTACCCTAACGACACGATATTACGTTTACCCAAAAATGTTTATAGGGTATACGGTCGTTCGGAACCCGACCTAATCAAGCGACGCTCCTGTGAGGCTGTAACTTTTTCTATACGGTAACTCAGTTTATTATTGTGTTGTGCCTTGTGCCGGTCCGATAAGGTTTTAGCTCGGGAATGGTGGGATCTCATTAAACTTGTAAGAGTATTGGCTTTTTGGCGGTTATTTTCGGCTTTTATAAAGGTGGGATAATCGTAAACGCAGAATGTTAAGTCTTAATATTCTGGAATATTCTTTGTTAGGTTATTCGGTTAGCTTAGCAGGTGTTGATACCAAAATTACTGATTATACAACTGACATTAGAGATTTGTAGATATTTTCGTTCTGTTTTTCCGTATTTAAAATATAATATTACTCGTTTTCGTTCACGTTTTTGCTTACGTGTATAAGCACTTGATCAAGCAAATTGCATGGAAGTTTATTTTTCTTAAATAGTATTTATATTGATTTTGCCTAGTCATTCCACATCAACCAATGACAAACTATTGTTTCAAGAGATAGGGGAAGGCGTTGTGATAGCGACAGTGACATTTTAAGGTAGTCTTGCCACAAGAGTCAAAGCCTTGTCGAAACGGACGTCAAGATGTGACAAAGTGATAAGTGAAATAGAAAACGTGTATGCATTTAATCCGGGGCTATTTTAACTTAAAAAACTGATATTTCTGTGGAGAGTGCAGCAGTATTTCACATTGGGGCCGCTCTTAAACTTGTATCAAGGTCTACTAGTACATCTACTACGTTACACTGTAGCCTGGAACAGCGCAAATAAATACCAGCTCGAGGTATTGGATTCTTGTTTTTTATGTAACGTATTTATGTAGTATTATTATTTTAATATTTATATTTTGGCAATGGCGCATGGTAGTGTAGCCATATTTTTTTAGAAGAACACACTTAGCTTTACGACGGTACAGGTATGTGACAACAATATACTGCAAAAAGTTGCGTAGAATTTCGCCATTCATATCACAAAACACTCTTTGATGTCTGGTGATCAAATTATTATAATCAAGGTACACATAGGTAGATTTTGCATAGTGGTAAGGCAATGCGAATATCTGCCTGGCTAACCACCACCCTCAAGTAAAAAATCTGTCGTCAATCAACTAACAGTGTGTTTTAGCAGCTGTTTTTTAAAGCCAGTAATTCTAGGTCCGCCTGAACAACATCTTCGATTATCATCACTTACCATCAGGTGAGATAGTGGTCAAAGATTAGCTATAACCAGCTGTCATCTATAATTAATCCTTACGCACACATATAAATGAGAACAATAGAATTTCATTCATAAAATGGACGATATCATCCACGCGGATGCCAAACCATATGATAAAGAAACGAGTCGAAACGAAAATGTATGTGCGAGTGAGAGGTATAGCGGTGCCACTTTTATTTCTATTGATTTATTTATCAAGCTGGGTGAAATTTAGGCTAAGCTCTAAATTTGACCATAATACTTAATTGATCTTTGAATTTTTTATTAAGGAAAATCTAACACCTGAAGTAACTTATACAATGTATATAATACTTATAATAATATAATAGTAGATTCATAACAAAAGGAGCTAACAACCAATTTAAAGGCGAGAGTGTTTCTTTGAATCTAAAGCGGAACTAAGGATTCTAAAGTAGAATCATATGGATTCATATTTACTCTGTACCTATATACTTAACTTGTGTCAATAAAACTATTTGTATTGGTATGATAACCAGCGTAGCGCGGGATTCTAAAGTGGAACTGACTGCATCGAGGGATTCAAAGTTACTCAAGCTTGAAATAGTTGTTGGCTCCCGAAGTGGACACTTTTTTTTATCACCCTCTATGAGAAAATAAGTGAGTGCAACTTATGAATTAGAATAGTCCGTTTATTTATTTAGATATAAGTAGGATTAAGACTTACTTAACAAATACAGACTATTGTTTATATTTGATCAATTAAGGAAGTGCATCGTAACAATTTTACCACTACCATCCGTTACAGTTGTCGGTTTATTTACAGTTTGAGAATTAGGAACACTCTCATAAAACGTCGTCTCCGATAGTATTTGAGAAACTATATTAATTTCTAGGTAGTAAAAAAAAAACATTTTCTATTATTAATAGACAAAGAAAAACTGTCGGTAATTTGTTCATACAATGTTTGTTATTAATCTCTTTGATGATTGGAACTTTTACTAAAAATATCCACATCCTAAATTCAAATCACATTTTGTCCCTCAGGGATTAAAAATCTACTTTAGTCCCTGTTAAGGAGGAATGAACTAGCTCTTTTCGAATGTGATTAAAAGCTAATTATAGGTTTTTACTTGTAGAGACAACATAATAATAAATTATAATCAATGAAAATATCAACCATGAAACACATTTATGTAAGAAAGTAAAATATCCTAAACACCTTAAATAAATAAAGGTAATTCTTCGACAACTAATATCAAAATTAACTTACAATTAAGTTTAAATATCCACACTGAAAAAATTTGTACTCAACCGTTGTCTACTTTGAGTATGAGTTTACGCTCGTACAAAATAGATCTAGATGATTTTTTAACATAATCATTTTAAGTTAGATATATCTTTCAGGTTAAATATATCATTTTCTAGGAGGATAATTGAAATCTGTTTTTTTTTTATATATCGGCGGTACGTCTTTACTCACAAAATACTACGAACTTAGCAACACTGAGCAACACTACATCTACTACAATAAAAGCATTAGATCCCTATAAGTCATTGCAGACTCATAGGCAGTCCTAGTGCTTAAATTAAATTAAATTGAATATTCCCATAAGAAGAAAATTTGTTCCATAAGACCGAACGGTGTGTTCAGACAGTTGTCTTTGAGAGCCAGTATTTTTTTTATCGTATATTGTATCCAATATGGACAGAACCTTATGTATACAGTGTGAGAGGGCAACATATTATAAGCTGCACGTATTATTTTATAATAAAACATATATTATTTTAATATCAGCAACAAAAATTCTGAAATGAAAGTTCCGAGGAACATTTCGATTCACCTATGTTCGGTTAAAATCAAAATATTGTTACGCCGACTGAAATGTTTTCAAAGAGGGTGACAATATAACGACATGATTTAATATTTCGGCTTTAAAAGATCCAAAACCCCAGATAAAAATTCTCGTCAATATTTTTCCTAACAAATTTTCGCTAACACCCGGCGGCAGAGCGACGCTTTTACATCATATTACTCTCGCATTGAACGAGATTGATGTGTGAAAAAAGCTCTTGAAATTGGTAAAAAGGGAAGGCTAAGTGTAAAGGGCGAGAGAGTGATCGAAAAGCGTCGGCAATGTACCTACCCGCAATTTCGTCACGCGTTTTTACTGAACAAATGTTCCCTTAAGATTCTACTTAACTTATGCGACGCACGTTTTATTGAAGGTTGAATTCGTTAAGGTCGTATATTGAGTTTCATGCGAGTAATACAGGTGTAAACTGGTAATGATGTGAGTAGAAATGTATACACGACATGTTGTTTGTGATAATGAATTGTGTTACTCACAGGGTGAAAATCTAGAGCTTTCTTCCATAATCCTTTTTATTTGAAAGTCAAAGATTTTTTTGCCAGAAGTGTAAGCATTTATATTATTAAAAAATGCCATATACATCCTTGGCATAACTAGCATACAAATTAATTCAAAGTGATACCTTATACAAAAATTAAACTATAAAGAAATAAAATAATCCAGCAATAAACAAAATAAAAGATGTGTGTCAGTGAATAAATAAATGTCAATGAAGAGTGGCTAAGAATTTTAAAGATTAACAGCCTTACTTATTAACGCTAATTAAATTTTAAACATTACTTA
The DNA here is from genome assembly GCA_963890685.1 of Plagodis pulveraria. Lineage (NCBI taxonomy): Eukaryota > Metazoa > Arthropoda > Insecta > Lepidoptera > Geometridae > Plagodis > Plagodis pulveraria. The sequence continues at coordinate 12,328,140 of OY982951.1, forward strand.
GCCGCTGATTAGCAAAATTTCTTACTCATAAACGCTACATAACTTTATCCAGTACCTAAGTACTGCTTAAATCAGCTGTCAATTTAAACACCGTCCCACCCTTGTTTAAATTTTAAGTATCAAGATGGCGCCCATATTTCTGATCAGCTGATTTAGTTACAGACCCACCAACTTATCTGTTCAGGTGGCAGAAAAAAGAACTACAACATTCCTTCAAATTGTGACAGTTCATAGTTGATTTCCTTGACCAGTAGCGCCCTCGAAAACTGCACAGTTAAGTTGGTGGTACTATACAAAGAAAAGTATTATATTTACTTTTTAATTTCAAGATATTTAGCACTAGATACATGCTATTTGGCCATTTAGGTCATTCATAATACTTTTTAGTACAATGTTGTCAGTTTAAAATACGTTCGACCTCATTATCCATTGCTTAGCTAAACAGGTGCTTTGTAGCGTTTATAAGTAAGACATATTTAAGCAATACTTAAACACTGTTTAGTTATGCATTACTTAGCAACTGCATATCGATGTTTTTATAAGTAAGGGGGTTAATTATTATTTAGATAATCAATTAATTGTAATAACATTTCTCATTAAGTAACTTTTAATTTAAAGTTAGATGGATTAATTTTTTTAATATTTCCTGGTAATATATTATAATTCTTTGGAGGCATACAATATACATATTTTTATAGTAAAGCCATACGAGATGGTAGTTACCTTGAGCACAATGTTGAAACTTGGCCACACATTCTCAAATAGTCTTCACAGTGCCTTGTTTTTCAATGTTATTATGACTGAACAAGCTCGGGACCTACCTGTTGTTAGCGTTAAGCGGTATCCTCTGCCTATAACAAATGCATTTCTTCACAAGTGACATTGTACTGCGCCCGTCACCCTGATACATACAGTTGTTAAGTCTCATCAAGTGCCTGTAATTTTACTAGCTCTCAAGTACTGCTGCCGGAACACACTGTGAAGTGCTTGGCGACAGATTTTCTACTTGAGGGTGGGCTAGTCAGGCAGGCATTCGCAAAATGCCCTTCCGCCTTGCGGTGAAGTTCAAGCCGGCAGCGGGTATCGAACTATGGACCTGCGGCACCGCAGTCCATAGCTATAACTGCATGTTTATGACCGCATGGCTTAGTTACTTCAAAATGTCATATAATGAGAACAATAACAGCATTATCGTAAAATATTTCTTAATATTTCATTCGTTTATAATACTAGTTTTTTTCCTCTCCTACCCTCAGAAAAAGAGCTGTGTCGAAATTGCGTCGTATTTTATTATTTCTATTAATATTGTATAAAATTCGTTATTTAAACTCTGAGAATGTTAAAATAGTTAGTTATCCATCAAAAATCGTGTTCATATTATAATTGGTGGTTAATTTCGCGTCTGTGAAGTGATGTTAGTGTAAAACTGATTAACGACTTTTTCGTGTTGATTGTCGAATTCCGACCTCGAAAATGAAGTGTTTTGAATGTGAAGGCGATTTAATTGAAGACAATTTGGTGCAATGTGATGGTTGCAAGAGATTCAACTGCCTGCAGTGTAGCAATCTGACGAGTAGTGAGGCGCGTGTTATGGGGCTCAAAGGGAAGCGAACGCTCTTATACTTATGTCCCCCATGCCGTGAAGCTCTTTTCCAAGTGCCCAAACTAATAAAATCTTACGCTGCCCTAAGAGCGGAACTGAACGAAGTGAAATCCATGATGACGCATTCTGGGAAAAATACCTCGCCTGTGCCAGACGTAACCGCCGCGCATACCACAACTTTGGCGCCGCCTACGCATACCTTCGTACTGGGTCCAGTTGGCATCGTACTGGACCACTATGTCCTAGTTATGAATGAAATTCTATTGTTATCATTATCGCCGATGCCAATGGGATAAGCTACAAAGCTCTAAATTTGACCATAAAACGTAATTGATATTTTAATTTATTTAATTTAAGTAAAAACCAACAGCTGAAATAACTTATACAATGTATATAATACTTATAATAACATAATAGTAGATTCATAACAAAAGGAGCAAACAACCAATTTAAAGGCAAGAGTGTTTATTTGAATCTAAAGCGGAACTAAGGATTCTAAAGTAGAATCATATGGATTCATATTTACTCTGTACCTATATACTTAACTTGTGTCAATAAAACTATTTGTATGATAACCAGCGTAGCGAGGGATTCTAGTGTTCATAGCGAGGGATTCTAAAGTGGAATCCTGAATGAAGCGAGCGGATTCAAAGTAACTTAAGTTAAAAATTGTTGTTGGCTTCCGAAGTGGACATGCTACTTTTAATCAACCTCTATGAGAAAATAAGTTAGTACAACTTATGAATTAGAATAGTACGTTTATTTATTTAGATATAAGTAGGATAAAAGACTTAGCATAAAAATACAGGCTATTGTTTATTTTTGAACAATTATGGAAGTGCATCGTAATTATTTTACCACTACCATCCGTTACAGTTCTCGATTTATTTACAGCTTGAGAATTAGGAACACTCTCATAAAACGTCGTCTCAGATAGTATTTGAGAAACTATACTAATTTCTAGGTAGTAAAAAAAAAACATTTTCTATTATTAATATAGACAAATAAAAACAGTCTGTAAATTGTTCATACAATGTTTGTTATTAATCTCTTTGATGATTGGAACTTTTACTAAAAATATCCACATCCTAAATTCAAATAACATTTTGTCCCTCAGGGATTAAAAATCTATTTTAGTCCCTGTTAACGAGGAATAAACTAGCTCTTTTCGAATGTGATTAAAAGCTAATTATAGGTTTTTACTTGTAGAGACAACATAATAATAAATTATGATCTATGAAAATATCGACGATGATACACATTTATGTGAAAAAGTAAAATATCCTTAAAACTTTGAATTACTTATATCTTAACCACCTTCCACTACTTATTTCAAAATTAACTTACAATTAAGTTGAAATATCAACACTGAAAAAATTTGTACTCAACCGTTGTCTGGTTTGAGTCTGAGTTTACGCTCGTACAAAATAGATCTAGATCATTTTTTAACATTAGCACCTAACGGTCTGTACCGGCAGCTGTCCTTGAGAGTCAGTAAATCTAGTTTAGGCATGTTACTGTAATACCTTCGACCACATCATCACTTACCATCAGGTGAGATTATGGTCAAAAGCATTCCTATCAGCAATAAAAAAATAGATCTAAAGGAGTGTTTACAAAAAAACACACTTGAAGAGTAAGTACTTACCTACCTAACCTTAAACTCGGTAATTAATAAAATAATTACTTAGACGTAGTTCTGGATTTAGTAGCAGATACCTAAAGTTGATCAACTATTTTAGTTACACTGTGACGCTAATAGCGTGCGGCTGGGGACTTCGAGTGAGCGTCTTGACACGAGCTGTGCGACTAGGGCGCAGCGCCGCGTAGGGTCCATAGCCCGCAACTCTCGCACGCTATATTTGCCTACTGATTGACTATAAACGGGCCATAAATATGTTTATCATTTTCCAGGTGGATAATTGTTATCTGTTTTTCTTTTTCTACCGGTGGTATGCCTTTATTTACAAAATACTAGAAACTATATACAACAGTACAGCTACTACAATAAAAGCATTTATATCCATATAAGTCATTGCAGACTCATAGGCAGTCCTAATGCTTAAATTAAATTAAATTGAATATTCCCATAAGAAGAAAATTTGTTCCATAAGACCGAACGGTGTGTTCAGACAGTTGTCTTTGAGAGCCAGTATTTTTTTTTATCGTATATTGTATCCAATATGGACAGAACCTTAGGTATACAGTGTGAGAGGGCAACATATTATAAGCTGCACGTATTATTTTATAATAAAACATATATTATTTTAATATCAGCAACAAAAATTCTGAAATGAAAGTTCCGAGGAACATTTCAATTCACCTATGTTCGGTTAAAATCAAAATATTGTTACGCCGACTGAATTTTTTTTAAAGAGGGTGACAATATAACGACATGATTTAATATTTCGGCTTTAAAAGATCCAAAACCCCAGATAAAAATTCTCGTCAATATTTTTCCTAACAAATTTTCGCTAACACCCGGCGGCAGAGCGACGCTTTTACATCATATTACTCTCGCATTGAACGAGATTGATGTGTGAAAAAAGCTCTTGAAATTGGTAAAAAGGGAAGGCTAAGTGTAAAGGGCGAGAGAGTGATCGAAAAGCGTCGGCAATGTACCTACCCGCAATTTCGTCACGCGTTTTTACTGAACAAATGTTCCCTTAAGATTCTACTTAACTTATGCGACGCACGTTTTATTGAAGGTTGAATTCGTTAAGGTCGTATATTGAGTTTCATGCGAGTAATACAGGTGTAAACTGGTAATGGTGGGAGTAGAAATGTATACACGACATGTTGTTTGTGATAATGAATCGTGTCACTTACAGGGTGAAAATCTAGAGCTTTCTTCCTTATTCCTTTTTATTTCCAAGTCAAAGATTTTATTGCCAGAAGTGTAAGCATTTATATTATTAAAAAATGCCATATACATCCTTGGCATAATTAGCATACAAATTAATTCACAAGACAAAGTGATACCTTATACAAAAATTAAACTATAAAGAAATAAAATAATCCAGCAATAAACAAAATAAAAGATGTGTGTCAGTGAATAAATAAATGTCAATGAAGAGTGGCTAAGAATTTTATAGATTTAATTATTATTTAGATAATCAATTTATTGTTATAACATTTCTCATTAAGTAACTTTTAATTTAAAGTTAGATGGATATTTTTTTTAAATATTTCCTGGAAATATATTATAAATCTTTGGAGGCATACAGACACATATGTATATACATATATACATATTTATATAGTAAAGCCGTACGAGATGGTAGTTACCTTGAGCACAATGTTGAAACTTGGCCACACATTCTCAAAAAGTCTTCACAGTGCCTTTTTTTTTCAATGTTATTATGACTGAACAAGCTCGGGACCCACCTGTTGTTAGCGTTAAGCGGTATCCTCTGCCTATAACAAATGCATTTCGTCACAAGTGACACTGCACTGCGCCCGTCGCCCTGATACATACAGTTGTTAAGTCTCATCAAGTTCCTGTAATTTTACTGGCTCTCAAGTACTGCTGCCGGAACACACTGTTAGGTGCTTGGTGACAGATTTTTTACTTGAGGGTGGTCACTAGTCAGGCGGGCATTCGAAAAATGCCCTTCCACCATGCGATGAAGCTCAAGCCGGCAGCGGGTATCGAACTATGGACCTGCAGCACCGCAGTCCATAGCTATAACTGCATGTTTATAACCACATGGCTATCATTACTTCAAAATGTCATGAAATGAGAACAAGAAAAGCATTAACGTAAAACATTTCATAATATATCGTTCGTTTATAATACTAGTTACTCATTTAACGTACAAAATTGTAGGTAGGCATTACATCAACGCCTTGTTATCAGAGATCATTGTTAACGTCAACGTTTTGAGCTAGTTGCGATTTAAATACGTTAAATTAGCTTAAATTTTTATATTTCATAGTGTACTACAAAGTTGTGCGCCTTCGTACGTATTAATTTTTCTCCCGTAGTTCTTATCTTGTAAAAAACTTGCTCGACAAGTACTTCGTTTTGTTATGTTTCGACTTCGTAAAGGATAAATTAGTGTGGATTCTTCGTGGAGGTTTTCAATATTTAGAAACGAGAAACAGTGCGATTACCTTTGGACCAAGTGCTCCAAGCGTGAATAGATAAATACAGTGAAGTGTGATTAGTAATCTGTAAAGTACGAACAGTTCAGTGTTATAGTGTTGCTTTAGGTAAATGGTGAAGTGACTGTAGAACTGTTGAATAAAAGTGTCAGTTTGCCGAAAACTTATTGCATTATTTATCCGGAACTCTCAGCTCGTAACAGGACCAAACCAAGTGGACATCATGCATGTTATCACTATACCATAGAAATAAAACGACTTCGACCTACGTAATTGGTATGAATAGAATACATTACCCCAAAAATCTACCACAAAGAATCGATAACAGTTTAAGAAGACAAATACGAGCATACGCCACCACGTCTCCATAAAGACATGGAATAAGGGGCAATTACTGCTATTCAATGGAATGGCCTCCGCTGCAGTTTCATTATTCCCTCCCTAGAGTCCCACACAGCGCTTATTGAATCGGACGATAAGGTGCCTTAGTAATTTCCTGTCATTTACTATCATTACTCTTCGGGTCATTGTGAATTGGGTGTATTTGCGGGTCGTATACGCTTATTCTTTGCTAACACGTGTGGGGAAATCATTACATTTTTATTTTATGAACCTAGAAGCATTCTTAGCGAAGTTTGCGTAGCCGATCTTATCTGATAGGCTTAGTTAAGCAACGTTCGCCGTGGCCATGTCTTAGATGGGTGACCGCTGGTAACATTACTACTGAGCGCTTCCGTACTTCGCAGAGCACGTTAAGCCGTCGATCCCGGTTAGTCTTATGATGTCATTCGTAACAGCATAGCATGGTAAGGCATTTCGCGAATGCCCACCTCGCTAGCTACCACTCTCAAGTAGAAAATCTGTTGCCAAGCACCTAACGGTGCGTTCCGGCAGCTGTCCTTTAGAACTAGTAATTCTAGGTTAGCCTGAACAATATCTTCTACCACATCTTCACTTACCATCAGGTGAGATAGTGGCAGGGCTAGCCTATCAGCTATAAATAATAAAAAAAATGTTACAAAAGTTTTATTTTCAATGTGTCTTCACAAAAAAAGAAGGAGAATGAAGAAGTTAATTAACGTAAAATCATTTATTTGACAAAAGAAATCATATTTTATATAATTTATAAAGTAGCCCATGGTTCCTAAACTAGGCTCAAGACTCGTGGCATAGGTTCCAGAGTGGTCTAGTGCTTTTCAAATTTCCTTGAACGACAAGATGCAGTACGGCTTGTTTGTCCCTCCTTGAAATTTGTCCAAATAGCTTTTCAGTGTCACGCACGAAGTTAATTGTTTGAATTACAAAATTACAAATATACGATAGGAAAAATTTAAGTCATGTGCGGGATTCGAACCCGCGTCCATCCGCCCCTTTAGCCGGGGCATGCTCTAACCAATTGAGCTAACATGACATGACGTTATAACTCGAATCTTTCCTACCGTTCATTAACCATCGTATTGGGATGGAGCGAGAGGATTTTTCCTATCGTATATTTGTAATTTTGTAATGTAATTCGCATAGCAAGCGTTATTGCAATCATAACAATATAAAAATTAATTGTTTGAATCCAGTTGCGGGCTTGTGCTTATCGGAACAATCACCAAGCACCGCATTCATTATTTGGTGATAGATTTTAATATCGAGGGTAGTAGGCGGATATTAATGATAAAGCATTTTATTAATGTTAACATTTGTAATTTTGCTAAAACGCATGCTCTGCGGCTTACATTTTATTAATATCACCAGGTTGTGAAGTTCAAACAATCGTTGACATCTATAAATGTCAAAATATTAGAGTGATCATAGTGGTCAGGAGTGAGAAAACTACTTCCTGAGCTTTTCTATTTGGAAAATGAAGGGTGACACGCCAAAAGGCATTATTGTCAAATTGGTGGTACTTCAGTAAATTAGGGACTTTTTGTCAGATGGGGTGAGTGTGAATGTGGGATATTGTAGGTTGGGTTAATTGGTATGTATATGGTATAACTACATTTTGATGTGGATTTTTGGGGTAACACATGCGTGTTAATATGTACTACTGCAAACTTGAGATAAGGTGTTAGTTACCTTTACACTTATCTTTAGTAGATAAATAAATATTTAAAATGTAAAGCATTGGCCAAATAAAATGGTCAAACTTTTGTGACAATGTCTTTTGTAACGTCACGATAAAAATAACTCAAAATGTACACCATAGGTATTTAACTCGATATAAAACAAGAGCCTTATTGTATTTTGTTTACACTTTCGGGTTTATTTCCGCACAAATTGAGGCCAAAATAGCATTTTTCAATCTAGTTGCATCGATTGTGTTCACGAGCTCAGTGTCTTGGGACTTTTTTTTAACCCTTAATTACTCGCGTGGGGTCAAATTGACCCATTATGTTTTTTATCTTTTCATGTTATTTAAAGTCCAATCAAATGACCAAATGTGCGTAAGTCACAACGTATGATGACGAACACATAGATGGCCAATGGTAATATTCTTTCACATGTGCACATCACTGGTATCAACAGTGATGTGAACGCCTTTATAATATATAAGGCCAAAGTAGAATCCAATATAAGCAGGAGAGTATTCCTCAAAAGCAGCTTACCCTCTTTAAGGCAAAACAATTCCAACTAGTTGGATCTACGATAAAAACACTTCCTCATGCACTTCAAAATTGCCTGCGAAAAAATTAAGAGCATGACAGGTCCATATCTTCTCCACCATTTGTCCAACGTCAAATTCGTAGCAGATACCACATTTGTCCAAGATCCAAGGACGAAAAAACAAAATTTTGTGTAAAAAATTCAATAGTTATGTATGCAATGAACACTAAAGCGTGATAATTCCAAAAGTGTTGTGAGGAAAATAGTAAATGAAAAGGCGTTTTCTATGTGGTATTGAGTAAATAATGGACAGTTAAAAAGCAATGTCATAGTACTTAGTATAAAATATTATGTTAGTTAATAAAAAGTCAGATTTTTCATGCAGTCATTGTTTTATTGATGATTGAATTTCGGGGTCACCCACGCGAGTTGTAGTCAATGTTGATCAACGCGAGTAACAAGGGGTTAATTATCTGGGACATTGGTTGAAGTACATTTATCTGTGCGAGTTCGTCCGGGGAAGTACTTACACCATACATATTTCTACAAGTAGTAATTTTCACATTACTGTGTTCCGGTTTAAAGGGTTTAGTGCCCGTGAAATTCTAGGCACATGGGACTTCACTGGCACTTTATGTCTCAGGGTGATGGGCGCAGTGCAGTTTGCCACTAATGAGGAACTGCATCTGTGACAGGCAGAGGTTACCGCTATACACCAAGTGGGCCTCGTAGTTGTTTCATCGTGAAGACACACCGAGTTTCTCTTACGTAAACTGTAAATTAGAACTAGCATCGCAATTCACACCAATCATTAAATCATAACGATACAGAACAGGCTAGCCAATATTTTTTCATTATTCAGAAGTATAACAGATCTAGTCCAATAATCCCTCTCCACTTACCAAACTCATCCCTCTAATACATCAGCGTATTGGGTAGACCATACAGCATCGACCAATAAACAACCGTTCCACAAGAACAAAGGGGGGAGCATATGCAAGATCGATTAACGGTCTCTAATTACGCAATTTCTGGCGATCTCTAATTGTGGCGGACCAGTATATTCTGCGTGACAGTACGTTATTTCCCTGGAGAGCGGTAAAGATAGCGTTGGACGATGAGATAAAAAATGTGATGCTGGATATGTTATAGTTCTTTTTTTCTTTCGCGCGTTTTGGGTTGTTGGTATTCTCTGGATAGTAGCTTTTTGTGCAGAATTGTTTGTAGGAATATCGTTAAGCTCTCCAGGTATAATTTGTTGTCATGAAGACTCCTGTACGCCAGTGCAACAGATTTTTCTATCAGAGAGAACTCTCATGAAGCTATTAAGCATTAGCTACTCAAACGGCGCAAGTATGCTCGGTATTGATTACATATTTGAGCCGTTTGGTGTAGAGTCATCGGGTGCGTGGGGCCCTGGAGCTTGTTATATATTCCAAAACGTACCAGAGCGCTTGTTCGATGCTATGCGTGATCAAAATGCTAGCACTTATTTGACTCAACGAATAAGCATTGCAATCCAACGGCAATGCTGTCATCATGCTGGGCCGCCACAAAATGGTATTGGACAGAAGTATTTGGACGATCTGTATGCCTGCAATGGCCTTTAGGTTGCCTAAATGCTTTCTTTGTAGTAGCTGTAGTGTTGTATAAAGTTTGTAGTGTATTGGTAATAAAGACATACAGCCAGTAAAAAAACATGTCCGTGTGTAAAAGTATGGAAAAAAACGCGTTTAAACAATTTTGGGGTTTATGACGATCTTACATATGAGGGTCAATTACAAGATTTTACAATAAAAATTCTACTGCCACGTTCAACAAAAAGAGTATAGAGAGCCTTCTAGAAAAACGGGGTATGAACGGAAACTCAGGGCCATTGTATTCATATGCGTTTACTCTTTTACAATTTGTAACATAATCAGTCACATCGCTGACTGACGGTGGATTGACTTAGCGATTTCGGTGTTTTGAGTAAGTGGGAAACCAATGCATGGGAATTTTAAGTCCAAAAAACTAAATAGGGAAATAATCATTTTTCAGTATAATTTTTTGTATTCATCATAAACTAATTTCAATTTAAATGGAAAATAACGATGTTTACTTTCATTAATTTCAATTTAGTTTTTTCTGATGTCGCTTTAACTCTGTGAAAACCATATCTCATTTCTCTTTTAGCCACATCCAGGGATTTATGTCTCTCCTCATGTACCCAACGCGTCGCACCGCTGGTGCGCCGAGCTAAAATTATTCACTGAGTCGACGAGCATTGTTCTCTCATACTTTATTTGTCCTGGCCATACACACCATCTCCAAATGAGCTTCGCTAAATTAAACCTTGAGCCAAGGTGATAAGAGTTGAAATGGTTACCACTATGTGAACAGTACGTATGCTCTAAGCCGCCACGGTCTTTTTGGTTGGTTGCGTGTCGCTTACGGGGTAATCCTTCTGTCTTTGTAATTTGTGATTCAGAATAAAACTTCGAGTCAAGCTCATCAAAGCCCCGGAGACAATAAGAAGGAGAGTTGCAAATTGTCGTCTTCGAGGGTTCGAATTAGAATTAGCTACATATTGGTATTTTCTCGGAGATACAGTTGGTGTGCAATATTTTTTATTATATTAACTTTACATACACAACGTCAAGCTTGTTTTCCAGAGGTATGGAGGATCTCGGATTCACGCCCCATTTTTAGTAAAAAAAAATACTTCCTTCCATTTCATTATTTTATACATGAAATTGCTATTTAATTCTCTGTTCAAAATACGAATAATCTCGGTCTTCCCCTGCCGTCTGTTCCTTCAACACTTGCCTTCAAAGTCACTTTAGTTGCTTTGTCAGTCTTCTTTCGTTTATGTGTACACATACTACATTGTTTTATTTTAAGTTAAGCCTACATTAATTTGGTCTGAGTTTATCTCTTAAATTGGGTTTAGCTAGGTGTTTAATTTATGTTTTATAAACTCTACACTACATTTTAATGTAAATTTCGGCAAACTTATCTTGTTTGTAATTAGATATTCAGTTCATTTGCAGTTAAGCTATCTAAAATGATATCTGCTCTATGTTAAAATGTTAATTTAATTTTTAACTCAAATTATTTGCAGAAATAAAGACAAATAGTAGCAGTTTTCTGAAGAGCGAGATATAAAACCGATAATCTTGTACGTGATAAAAAGCAGGTTGCATTTAAATATCATTAGTGATTTAAATATATTAAATGATAATGCAGCCTAGATTTTTCCGTAAACATTGATTGTTTTTTTATATTATGGATTTGCAAAGAGCATGTGATTTACCTATGTTTGTGTGAAGGTGTGTTGGTGCTAGTTTTCCTACCCTCAGTAAGGCTGATATCTACAAGATGCATTTAAAAACATTAGTAATATAGCTGTTGCAAAATTTGCACATGCATGAATTGATGAAATAAGCTGTTCTTTTACGTTCATCCGTTACTTTCCATACAAGCAGTAAAGCCGATGATTTTATAATATGTCATTTTAATTAATTAAATAATAATGATGATAGCATTTGATGTAATAACATAACATTTGTAGGCCTTTGGTGTGGGACGCAACTTGTGTCGACACACAATCAGTGGAGAACCACAAAATGTGTAAATATAGTAGCCTAGAACTGTTTAGGTGTATGTTTCCGCTTTTTGTGGTCCTCTGCTACTGCGCTAGGTACAAATTTGAGCCTTTTGGGGGTAAATCGCTTGATCCATAGGGATCAGAGGATACAAAACATTTCTAAAATGTTTGGTCGTATACCGTGACTAAAATGCTAGCATGGTTTTTGCACCTCGAGTAAGTATGGTCATTCGACGTGGCAAAGCGGCCTGAACTCTGGAGACTTAACTGAATGGAAACGGCTTATATGATAATGATTGCATATATTTTTGTGAATTGGTGTTTAATAGGATTGTTCATTCTTTTTATTAAAACTCTTTACAAATTATGGAATGCTTCCATACTTTGTAATCAGTGACATGACATGAAGGTTTATAACAATAAGTTTGACTTCACAATAAAATACATTGACTTCAGTAACATCGGAGGGTGGAATCGCACTCCCCCCCCATTCCTCCCTCCACCTATATCTTCCAGTGAGAATCGCAAGAGGAAACATAGTAAGTGGGCAACAGCGCCTTCTGAAGAATTACTATCTTATGCACTATTTTACGTTGGAAAGGAAGTTTGCAAATACTCATTTTAATGGCTACCACTGCGAAGTAAAAGTTTCTATGAGTGCATTCTAACAGCCTTTGAGAGCCATATCCAATTTAGACTTTGATTCTTCAATGGTCATTCAATAAGGTAGGGAATTGGTTAAAAACTAGACTATTGGCATTAAAAATCCATTAGTGTATATACTTACCTATCACTTGAAGTGATTCAGGCAAACAAAAAGGTTCTAGGCAAACATACGTTAAAGGTCCCGTCAAATCAAGTCGTCGCCAGTGTAAATATTACTCAGCAGCATTCGGTATATCAAAAGCCTAGCAAAGAAACGAATACTAGCTAGTCTATTGTACCGTTGCTTAAATAGAACATCTGAGTTCATTCCCCTAACGTCAGACAAGTGTTACTGCTAACTGCAACTAATTAATGACTGCTAAAATTACTTTGCGTCGGCTATTGTTGTCAGAGTGGTGGAACGCAGGGTGTGCGTTACAAACGTAGTAACTATCGCTTAATCTGTGAGCGGTGCGGGTGTGTATATTGTACGTAAATTATTTTTCAACATATTTGCTCGTAAAGTGAATCTTATTGCACTGCTTTTAGGTTAATTATGCAGCTTAAAACAAGCGAGCTTCTTACTAATATTGTGATTGAAATACGCTACAACTTCACATTAAAACAGAAGTACTTGAATTTAATCTAAGAATCTTTAACGACTTTTTCAAATATTTTATTCTATTGGGGGAGGGTGTGTGAGAAAAACGTCAGTTGAATCGCATTGGTATACACCCGGCCCTATTACGCCCCTGCCTGTATTTCCGGATGCAATCTCGCTTCAAATGTAATGCCAATAATAACACTTCAAATGTTAATGAAAAAAAAAATATATACAGTCAATTCATATTGTACTAACACGTCTAAAATTAGAAAAAGTTACAGGTCCAAAGGGGTGGTGCGCAGTTTAAAATACTTTCTGGGAAAAACAAAAAACTATTCAGAATCAAATTTCACTGTATCCTTCCGGATGTCGTGAGTCTCCATTTTGTAAACGGGATGAGATTCAAACTCGATATTTTAATAAGTATTTTGTTTATAATTATGATCCAATACTAACATCAACACAATACAATACAACTTGGTGATAGGCCAGCCTGACATGCGGTAAAGCTTAAGCTGGCGGTGGGAGTCTGACCATTGACCTGCGGCACGGTAGTCTACAGCTTTTACCACTCGGATATCACTGATTAAACATTTTGATAAACGTGTTAGTCAAGCATATTTGATCCTTTACAGGTCATTTAAAAAAGAGCTGGTTAAAATATCGTAAAATTTTACGTGTTAATGTGGCGGGTATCCTAAAAAAACGTAAAAGAAATAAGTTTATTTTTAATCGTTTTCGTTATCTTTAATATATATAACATAATCATGGAAGTGTTAAATTTGGTTCGATTATTTTTCCAAATTCAAAAAGCCTACAAGTTATAAATACTGACTTACTACTGACTAATACTGACTATGTACTAAAGATTCCGAAAGGAAAAATGTTTCTTCTTTTTAATTACAAAATAAACTACGGTTAGTACACTAACGGATATAGGTAAGTTATTATGCAATAGTGGAGTAATTGCAGTTGCAAGTCATACTAGCTCTTGACCATAGTATCTCACACCTTAAATACTGAACACAAAAAGTGTTGGTTTTCTATTATAAATGCTTTGGTATATTAGATAATGATGGCCAATCGGTAATGGACTGCCGTGCCGGAGGTTTGAGCTTCACCGCATGGTGGAAAGGCATTTCGCGATTGCCCGCCTGGCAAGCTACCACTCTCAAGTAGAAAATCTGTCACCAAGCACCTAACGGTGTGTTTCGGCAGCAGTCCTTGAGAGCCAGTGAAATTACAGGCACATGAGACTTAACAACTATTCTCAAGGAGACGGGCGCTGTGCAATTCGTCACTTGTGTTGAAATGCATCTGTTATAGGCAGAGGTTAGTCCGATGAACACCAGGTGGACCTCGAGCTTGAAACGTAATAATAACATAAAAAAAATATAGAGGTTTAAGCCTCATATCACAAGGTAAACGTTAAACTTAACATGATTTTAAACTATCGAACATGATTCTAAGTATCCTCACCTCCGCACAAAACTGCGGTTCTTTTATCGTACCGCGCGTAAATTCTCGAATCCTTTGGGATCGCAATAAATAGCTGAAATCCTGAACTCGGCCACTGACACAGACAAGCCAAGATAGGGCTTGGGGCTTTTCTTTTTATTCAAGGTTGGACTTCTACAGAAAAAGAAACGAACAAAATTTGTAGACTTTCGCTCCCGTGGTGTATATAGTTTTATATCACTCTTCCAAAAAATATTCGACTCAATTTCTAGACATGTATTTGTTTTTGGGTCAACATTCTAAACAAAATATCTAAATTGAAGGCTTAAAACTCATCCCGTTTACGAGCTAGAGACTCGTAACATACTGACGGATAGACAGACAGCAATTTCTCATGAATTGTCAACGGCTATTGTGCCCTGTGGGAAAATCTAACTAGCCCTATTGTAACTAAAATCATTATAAACATAGAGAAAAAGAATTTTGCAATAATTAAACTATTGTACCAGTTCCTAAAGATCTTAAGATAACCATAGAGAATAAGAATTTTGCAATAGTCAAACTATTATTCCCGTTCCTAAGGATCTTATTGTTCATGCTGTTTTTACCAGACGCTAGGTAGGGTCTATCGCATATATGGGCAACGTCCGGCCCGCGTCTCAGGTTTTGAGTCGGCTCGCCAGACATTTTTAAATTTCACGAACTCAACTTATTGTTCGAATAATTGACTAATAGACTTACTTACTTTACAAAAATGGATCCCTGAACTTGTTTCCGAAGTTCAGAATCAAGTATCACATTAGCCGTTACACGTGAAATAGCTTCAAAAGTAACCTAATAAATGTATAAATAAACAAGACTAAATTGACAATAAATTAATGTAGAGAAGAAGTAAAAAAACCCGGCTTCAATTAATTTATTTTTGTTAAATGTTTTATAGTTCCATTAAAATTAAAACTGCATAATGTTGTCTTAGGTTTTCGCGATTATTACACATAGTAATTAAACAACTTTAAATGGTTTAAATCGCGTATATTTATTTATTTTTTTTGTCCGAAGTTTCAAACACTTTGCAGTGATCGTGGTCGCGGGGTGACTGTAAAACTGCATGTTATATATATTAATGGATTATATTGATGATCGTTTTTTAAAGCCCTTAATTAATTTGATATGGGTACACGACGCTATGGGTTTGGAAGTAAAAATATATATATATATATTTTTTTATTTTTTTTATGCTTTATAGGTTAGCCTTTGACCACAATCTCACCTGATGGTAAGTGATGATGTGGTCGAAGATGTTGTTCAGGCTAACCTAGAAGTACTGGCTCTCAAGGACAGCTGCCGGAACACACCGTTAGGTGCTTGGCGACAGGTTTTCTACTTGAGGGTGGTAGCTAGCCAGGCGGGCATTCGCAAAATGCCCTACCACCATGCTAATATCTCACTATATGCTATATATCACTATATGGCGTCAGATTGTTTTTTTTATGTACCTAGTTTCACTTGCACTATTAAGACGGATGTAACCATAACTCATATATTATATAAAATTGGTTTAGCCATTTAGAAGGTATGGTGGAATATAGATACAAACACCTGAAAAAGTAACTTTCCTTTTTTTGGGCAGTCGTGTAATTTTTTTTTTATTGCTTTGACCCACGGTTGCCCATGTCTGGTCTATTGGATGCTCTATCGGACGTCATATCAGACCTCTCATATCTTTCGTATACATAACATTTTTCATGCAGTCTATCCTCACTTTATTATTCTTTATCTGCTTTTAATTCCACCTACATTCATTTTCAATACTCTTTTGGTTATTTGTTTTTCATCCCGCTTGGCTGAGTGACCATCCTACTTTAGTCAACTAAATTTTGACTTCTCAATCAATTATGTTATATTGAACCTTTTTTGTTTTATTGCTGATAGGTAAGCCTTTGACCATAATCTCCCCTGATGGTAAGTGATTATGTGGTCGAAGGTGTTAACAGGCTTAACCTAGAATTACTGGCTCTCAAGGACAGCTATCGGAACACACCGTTAGGGGGCATGCCGACAGATTTTCTACGCTAGCCAGGCGGGCAATCGCAAAATGCCCTACCACCATGCTATAACGACTGCCATCCTAAGACTTAACGTCCTCTCCGAAGCACGGAAGCGCTCAGAAGTAATGTCACTAGCGGTCACCCATCCAAGTCCTGACCCCGGTGGACGTCGCTTAACTTTGCTGATCGGCTAAGCAAACTTCGCTACGAGCGCTTCAAAAATATGTAGATATATTATGTAGGAAGTAGGTATTTTTTGTAAAAAAAAAAATGTGAGGGGTGGATATATACCTCTCACGAAAGCGGGCCTTCTATGGTATATTATTAAATTTGTACGGGTATCTTACTTTTACATTACGTCGTAGTGTGGTTTTAAATGCTAATAATACGTTGGGCAAAAAATCAAATGTAAGATGATGAATGGTCAGATAGATAGTAGTAGTAGAACTACCTATACTAAAAAAAAAATATAGACGAGTTGAGAACCTCTTCCTTTTTTTAAGGTCGGTAAAATATATAATAGGACGCGCCTTCGTGTGTAGAAATGTCTGTCCCAATGCTTTGTTTATTTCAGAAAAAAATAATATTGTTGAAAACTTTTCAAAGGAACAAAAATAGAGAGGTAGTTCTATACCATATATTCGTACAATTTGACTGATCTATAATGATGGATCCGGAAGGAAGGAAGCCATTGGAACTTTATAACGAAACAATATCATTGTTCTTTGGATCCATTTGTTACAGTTTTCTGGAGTCTTACATGTGTTATTCGTTTTTGAACTGCTTCCTAAAAATGCAGAAACTTAAAACTTCGCCTTTCTCGTTCTAGAATTTATAAGTCACACTAAATTTACTGAAAACAGTAATTGCAAATATGTATTTTGTATACCAACAGTCTGATCATTGGAACTACAGCCGACGTGACGACTTCTTAAACTTTAGATTATGTAATATATATAATACCTTGTCAATGTTAGCGCAGGTTGTTAGAATAAGTAATGATACCGAATTCCAGAAGTTATTTCATATTTTCTAGTGTTATATCGATTACGATTTTTTTATTATTTTTATGACTCAAAGAACCCTAAGTTTAGATAAAATTAGTCTGATCTAGAAGTTATTTCGAATGTAGTAAAGATAGCTTCCAGAGGTACTCAAACCCGCAACCCCACAATACCGTCATAGTGTATTTCCAATTAGTGCTGTAGAAGCGGGTGATGGGCTATCGAATTTTTAGTAGCGGGCAAGTCCCACTGGAAGTAATCTGTTCTATCTGAAATAAATTCTATGTGTTCTTGAAGGTATGATGCATCAACGCTCTTTAAAATAATATAAGCGTAAAGTATTTCTGAAGCAGTGATGGCTCAGTGGCATTGGCTATAGACTGCCGCGCAGCAGGTCCATGGTTAGAAACCCGCCGCGGGCTTGAGCTTCACCGCATAGAAGGGCATTTTGCGCATGCCCGCCTGGCTAGCGACCACCCTCAAGTAGAAAATCTGTCACCAAGCATCTAACGATGTGTTCCGGCAGCAATCCTTGAGAGCCAGTGAAATTACAGGCACATGAGACTTAATAACTATGTCTCAAGATGACGGGCGCAGTGCGATTCGTGACTTGTGACGAAATGTATAAATTATAGGCTTAATAGAGGTTAGTCCGCTTAATCAGGTGAACCTCGAGCTTGTTCCGTCACAATAACAAAAAAAAATCTACTTTTAACGTAGTTATTAATTAAGAGCGTTTATGTAGTTATTCCCTTCATTTGACAACCTTGAAACTCAACACGAAAACTTTCCAGCTAATTAAAATAAGCTGAGTGGCGTAAAACTTGTTCTAACAATTAACAATTATTTCAGCAATACCTAAATTTTCCTTATTAATTAAACTTAAATTGGAGAAGGGCTGCGTAATCTTTAAAAGTTATTATCGGTTTGCCGTTATTCTACCCTTGTTAGAAGCACTGGCGCTTCTTAACTTCGTTTCAGAGATTTGTTGGATAACAAGAAAACTTGGACACTGGACTAGCGTGCTCGTCGAATGACGCAAAAATGTTGTAAAAAGAATTATATATATATTTCTATCATACTAAAGTGTATGAAAGGAATTAATGTAGGTTAAATTTTTTATCAAAAACCACGTTTTTATACACGCACCTAAAAATAATGAATCTAATAGGGAAGTCCTTTCTGTGTTACCAGATTCCATCTTAAAATGACAGACAGATAGTCAAACGAAAAAGTGACTTAATAATGCACTGTTATCAACTTGTGAGCTACTGCGAAAGTTTTGGCTGGATAGCTAATCGGGAAGTGCTTGAAATTTGAGTTGCAAGATTCCACCCAGAAAGACAGACAGACATACAGGCGAGCAATCGTAAGTGACTTAATAAAAACTTGCTACATAATTTAGATTTTGTTAAAAGAATATAATAATAATAAAAAACATTCTCTGTAAAATACATATACGAGTATATGTACAGGTGATGAATGAAGTAAATTGAATTTGGAATATGAACAATGTGTATATTGTGCCGATGGTGCTTTTGGGCACAGGAGTTCTTCCTAAATATGGACATGACAGCATCAAATTATTAGATTTACCTTAAAACATTTATTCAACAATGGAAAAAGCCGCCTTTTTTAATACTTTCCGCATTGCACATAAGTTTTTGCAGGACGAAACCACCACCACAATTACTGATATAACTCATGATAATGATCTTCACTTAGTTTAGACCCGTGGATTTCATAATTCTACCGA
Source organism: Plagodis pulveraria (assembly GCA_963890685.1). Taxonomy (NCBI): domain Eukaryota; kingdom Metazoa; phylum Arthropoda; class Insecta; order Lepidoptera; family Geometridae; genus Plagodis; species Plagodis pulveraria. The sequence goes on from OY982951.1 coordinate 12,347,549, forward strand.
TTTTTTTAAAATTAGAAATGAAATATACTTTTAAACAGAAAGTAATATTTTTATTTTTTTCTGTTATTGTGACGGAACAAGCTCGAGGCACACCTGATGTTAAGCGGACCAACCTCGGCCTATAACAGATGCATTTAATCACAAGTCACGAATTGCACTGCGCCCGTCACTTTGAGACATAGTGAAATCATGTTCCTCCGATTTCACTGGCTCTCAAGGAGCTTTTTTTTTTTTTTTTATGTTATTGTGACGGAACAAGTCCGAGGCCCACCTGATGTTAAGTGGACTAACCTCTACCTATAACAGACGCATTTCGTCAACGACGAATTGCACTGTGCCCGTCACACTGAGACGTCCAGTTGTTAGGTCTCATTAGCCTGTAATTTTTCTGGCTCTCAAGGACTGCTGCCGGAACACACCGTTAGGTGCTTGGCGACAGATTTTCTACTTGAGGGTGGTCGCTAGCCAGGTGGGCATTCGCAAAATGCCCTTCCACCATGCAAAGGAGTGCTGCCAGAACACATCGTTAGGTGCGTGGCGACAGATTTTCCGCTTGAGGGTGGTAGCTAGCCAGGTGGAACATCGCATAATGCTCTTCCACCATGTGGATAAGCTAAATCTGGCGGTGGTGATCGAACCAGCGATCTGCCGCACGGCAGTCTATAGTACCGCTTGTGAACGAAGACCGATGAATGATGATAGAGACAGGATATTATATTTTTCTATGCTAAAAAACGCATCTGTACCGTAGAAAAGAAAACCACCTAACCAGCAGCAACCAGAATCAACCAGTTTATTGATAAGTGCCTAGCCATATTCAATAAGCTTAGCTCAAAGTTAAGTCATCCAGTCCTTGAGAGAGCTATAATTACTTAGCACGATTTATACGATACCGTTTTTTCTTATTCTATAAACCAATGTAAGCTTTGCACTCAGGCTTTACAAGTTAAAGTGAAAGTAGGGATGTCACATCGTTCAAAGAACTGATTTCCACTTGGGAAGAATAAATCTCGCGTGGCAACCACAAACGGAAGACCTAGTGTAATAACCCTTATTAACAAAATACCATAAACTATATACATACTACAGCTACTACAATGAAAGCATTTAGACAATTTACAAGTCATTGCAGACTCACAGGCAGTCCAAATGCTCCAGCCCTAATAACCCTTAGTAGATGGAAGAACATACATTTGGAATTTCTTAAACGAGCTAAAATTATCACCCTCCTTCACACATATTTTCTTTGAACCTTACTTTGATACTCTCTTAATGAATATTTGAAAAGTAGCAAGTACATTTGAGCACGCTATAAATGAGACCGCTTACTGTAATTAAAAAACCGGCCAAGTGCGAGTGAGACTCGCGCACGAAGGGTTTCGTACCATTATCTGTAACGTAATCTCGCAAGTTACAGACACTTTTCTCAGTGTGCGATTGAGCTGAGAAGGTACGGCGAAAACCTCTTTTATTGTATGGGAGCCCCCTTAATTATTTATTTTGATTAATTATATTTAAAGAGAACATTAAACTAAGTATTCTGTGAATAGTTAAAGCGTCTACCTGTCACCGTTATTAGTATCGAGCAAGAAACGGTGAAAAATCAAGTTTGTTGTCTGGGAGCCACACTTAAAATATTTATTTTATTTTATTTTTGTTGTTATAGCGGCAATAGAAATACATCATATGTGAAAATGTCAACTGTCTAGCTATCACCGTTCTTAAGATACAGCCTGGGGAGAGACGGATGGCCGGATGGACGGACGTACGGACAGCGAAGTCTCAGTAATAGGGTCCCGTTTAAACCCTTTGGGTACGGAACCCAAAAAATAATATTTAGAAACTAGAGAAAAATCTATTCATTGGGTCAGATTAAGTCTAGTTTTCTGGTTGCTGGGCGTATACCGTCTCTTTTGGCAGTTTATATACTTAAATTAGATCACAAACTTCTCATCTCATCCACTCAGTCTCGATGGCCAAGTGGTTTAGGCAACCGAAGCGTAAAAGCTTATCAGTGTAATAACGCTTCGCATATGACAGCATTTTAAAACATATTTAGAAGTATAAAATAATAAATCACAGCACAACATTTGCATATCGTTCCACAGTCTTGTTAACCAAGGGCCAGTAGCCAATAAACCTCATTTTATTGAACATGTTTGTTCTTTAACGTTTGTACGACTGTGTTAAAAATAAGAGTTTACCTGTACTACATAAAACAATGTCTAATAACTTTTTATGGAATCATCTCAACACTGCGCAAACAGTCGCTCAACTTGCTTTTGTGAAGCAATGATGGACGAGCGTTAATAGCTATGGACTGCCGTGCCGCACGTCCATGGTTCGTTCCCACCGACGATGGCTAAGCTTTACCGCATGGTGGAAGAGCATTTTGCGAATGCTCGCCTGGAATGCTGCTAGATACCACCCTCAAGTAACATATCTGTCGCCAAGCACCTAGCAGTGTGTTCCGGCAGCATTGCAGTGCAATTCGTGCGGACGAAATGCATCAGTTATTGGCAAAGGTTAGTCCGCTTAACATCATGTAAGCCTCGTGCTTGGTCCGTCACAATCACATAAAAAAAACAACTTAAACTTTATAGCAATTCCGAATTAAAAATACGTATTGAAATTCGTCGTTCCGAATAAAAGTACCAATGCATTCGATATTATATCGAAACGGCCATTACCTGAAGTAGTTTGCGGAAAATCGTTATTGCTCAACGCTTTAGGGTATTACTATAATAAAAGAATAAGCGATTTCATAAAACACATTCAAACAGGTTTTAAAAGTAAAGCATTGTGCATTTATAAGTAAACATAACCAATGTTTGAATTATAAGTACGTATGCTATAGTTAGGTTACAACAGTACAGTCTCGCATCCTTACCTTCTTTGGCCATGTCTTGAGACGTGATAATCTGTCCATAGAGCGCCTAGTCGTACAGGGCAAAGTGGAAGGTACTAGACCGCGCGGAAGGTCACCATCGATGGACCGACCACATAAAGAAAATTGTTGGTAACCCCTTAAATGAATGCGCCAGGATGACCTCTAAAAGCAAAGAGGCCGGGCATCGTGAGGCGTGTAATGTCTGCCAACTCTGCCAAGAGCATATCGGCGTAAAAGCAAATGCCATAATAAGTCCCTATCACCCTCAAGTAAAAAAGAACTGTCATCCAAGTACTTGTATTCCGGCAACTGCCCCTGAGAGCTGGTAATTCTAGTTTACCAAAAAAATTCCCTGTGGTATGTCGAGCTAGAATGAAAGGCATACCCCATATATTTCTCTACGAGTTGCAAGCAGTGACGAAAGGAAAAACATCAGAAAATGGCCTGTAGTGGAATTGTCATCTTACACTGTTATCCCCAGTACGCCTGCGAAGGCTGGGGATTAGGGTAAAATCCCTAATGGGGTATTTCTTTAACGATAGACGTCATGGCCGCTTATATATGTATGATATAGAATCAAATAATTGACTTCTTATCATATTAACACTCTGACTATGCGACGGCCGGTTATAAAACTAATCAGTTTTTTTTACATTTACTTACACCATTTTGTAGTTTTGTTATAACCGAATACATATTTTTACACCATATGGCAATATTGTTTTTATAAAGAGGTCCCTTTTACTCGGTACTTACCCTATATGACTAGGATAAGGGTAGTAAGATGTATTATATCTTATATAGATGACGTTCCTTAGTTAAGCGTGTTTTTGTATGTAGTCTCGTCACAATTTGAATCAAAAACCTGTTAACATTTGCTACTACTCGCCTTCGCTTATAACTCTACAGCAGCCTTAGCATTTCAAGTGCACAACAGCTGAGCATGCAACATAATGCTTCCCCATTGACGGTGGAAGTGGTCAGTTTGAGCTGGAGCTCTCCACGAAAACAAAGGTGGTAGACAATATATTGGATTGTGAGAAAGTAAACGTGCTTTACGGTTTCATGAGTTGTTCGGGGAGAAACTTTTTTTGTCTTTTAAAATAGCCTTTTAAGGGAATGGAGACGTTATGAATGAGACCTAACTGTATGTCTGCCTATATTTCTATATGAAACGGGTCTGAGTAAAGAGTGTGAGTCACATACATGAAATTTAGATATTTTCTTTAGAATATTGGTCCAAAGTTAGTATGGTTTTTTTTTTCAGTGGGGCTCGTTTGTACAGGAAACCTAAAAAAAATAATTCAACTTAACACCACAGCATATGGGCGATCATTGCCGTAAACTTAAGAAGAATAGACTTCAAATATTACTTATATATTTAAAAAATAAAAAATAGAAAAACAGGGGCCTGCTATTTTTTGGTACCTACTGGGCTTAACTCAAGAACTAACTTAGTTAAAAATCTTTTATTTTGGTACATCATTTCCTGTATACAACCAACTAAAACTGAAACTGCGATTTATAATTTAACTTTTATTTTGCGTAAACACTTCATAACCAATAAACATCTTATTATGTGCGGACATACCGCGCGCTAAAGTAAGTTCCTAATAAATTAAACAAAATACAAAAGCTCATAACATTTTGTTTATTTTGAAACGCGTTAATATTGTTTGTTTCTTTTGAGTCATCTAGCTTTGTTGTACTTTTTAAAATAAATGATCCCAGAGTTCATTAACGTCACTACATCCATTAGGCAGATTCATGAGTACATTAACAGATGTATTTGAGAAGAAAAAACGTGCCGTAAAAACCACAAGTTATTCTTTGTTTAGATCACCACTTTAAGTTCAGTGTAAACATCGAAAAGCGCCCGAATTTATACACATAAACATACTTACTGATTTTAAACTTCAAATGCTTTACTTAGTTTTTATACAATTTATGTAGGACATAACAGTCCAACAAGGAAAACGCCTTTTAGACATAGGAATTTTCATTGGCTCTTCAGAAAATGCCTAATGTTTACAACGAGACAGCTGCCTCGACTATTTAGAAACACGACAGAGAGACACTTCCAGAATAACATATCGTTTTAAATACCGACTGACAGATGACACATTTCGACATTCTTCAACTTGTCGGTTCTAAAATACGTGTTCCGACACTCCTTTTTAGTTATTTTTGCTTCTCAACGTCTGACTACTTCAGATTAACTGATTTGTGTCTTATTCATCTGCATTTTAGATTGAAATTAAATGTGCACGGTTTTATAAGAAATGGCCATTTTGTACACAATGCAGTCATGCTAATAAGAGCGTACAAAAACTAAAAATCTAAAATCATTGTAAGCCAATAACAGACGCTGCTAGTTAACTGAACAATTAGTCAATTAACATTCTTTTAAATCCTTTATGTACTATTTTTGATGATAGTACTTTTAAAATAATAATTCAGTGTCATTTTAACCGGTGAATGTTTAATGACATGAAATTTATAGTGTCCATTATTTCTGTCTCTGGGAGAACATAAATATGTTGTCAGTTTATTAATACTCGTGATACTCTGTAAAGGCTAACACGTGTTCAACAACGGGGGCATTTTTTTAACGATTAACACATTTAGTGAGTCCATTATGTACTTTGTGACGAAAAAATAACAACAGTTACGTTTATAAATCAAAGTATAACAAGGCGTATTAGGGATTGAAAACACTACGCGTTATGAGAAATTTACTACAAGGAATTTTATATTAGCGAATGTTTATCTGGCAGTGCGGAAAAACATGCAAAATAATCTAAAATTACATCAACACCTCAAATTCATATTTCAGATTTCTAGGTTAAGAGGCTGACAAGTTCTAAATAGCTTTACTTGAACAGATTTTTGCACAAATGTATTTAGTTTGTAGCACTAAGAAAAATATATATTAATCTTGAGCACATTACCTAAGACCAAGAAAAGTCCGAAACAAGTTTCAATAAAGTTTTATGTATAGAATAAAGTTGCAAGGTTGTCCCTCTTAATTAAGTTTGTAGTGTATGAAAATATATAACAAACGAGCAAATTTTTTTCAAAATGTCAAGGTAAGTTACACTTTTGATTTATTTTTGATTTACGTTACTAGTTTTGTGTTATTGGGCTTAGTTCTCTTTTAATCCTACGCAGTCCGATAGTGACAAAAGTTTAAGAATTTGGTAGCGTCTTAACTATTTTGAGACCAAAAACCTTCAGATATTAGTATTTTTTTTCTGAGCGTAGCGAAAAAATCATATGTGTATGTTTTTTTCACTAACTAGTAGTAAGTAGTCTAACAAAAAAGGAATATGATGAATCACCCCTCAACATGTAAAAACCGGCCAAGTGCGAATTAGACACGAACCCGGAGGCTTCTTTATCAGTCAATCATCAAAGTCTAAATAACTTATTCAATTTTGCCGTTAACGATGCTCTAATGCATAAACGTCTATTACAAAATTTTACTACTAATATATTCGACAACCACGTTTAGCAAATATGGTTTAGAGCCACTCCGAGAAGAACGGGCAAGAAATAAGTGTAAATTGACCAAGGAACAACGGTTGCTTAGTAACAGGGATCCGATTTCTGGTACGGACATCTAAAACTATGATGTCATACTGTATCAGCCAGATAGTTCACTGCTGAACACAGCCTCTTCCAATATTGGGGAGTTTGCCATAATCCCCACGCTTGGCTTGGGGATCGCAGTGTGCGACATCAGTTCCTCAGAAAGTGCTGCTGCCCGCCTCCTGATTTGTGTTACCCTTAGTCGCCTCTTACGACACCCATGGGTAAAGAAAGGGGGGGGGGGTGCATTTGTAGTCTGTTGTATGAAGTCAAAAATATGTTTTACCTGTGAATCATTGTAAGAGCCGTGTGCTAAGCAATAATATAGTGTTTTAATAAAGTCTACACAAAATGTGACCTCTGTTGAGAATAAGATATATTATAAACCGACTTCAAAAGAGGAGCAGGTTTTCATTGGAATGTTTTTTTTTTGCGTGTGATGTAACGCTTTGCAGGGTAAACCGATTTTGATGATTTCTTTTACATTCGAAAGCTTGTCATGTGGTCCAATTTAAGTGAGATCTGACGACAACTATTTGAGCTATCCCTAATACTGCGTATTGCTAAACGTACGAACCTTACTTGATGTGAAATGGTGAATCTATACAAAATGCATTTTATTACAAGTGACAAATTACGCTGCACCCAGTGCAGTGGGATTGTAGCAGTTTGTACAGTTGGTAAGTCTCATGTGCTTATGTTTTCATAATTACTGTTGCTCTGAAGAATTGCTGCCAAAATACTCTATTAGATGCTTGCTCCACTTGAGGGTGAAAGCTTACCACGGCGCGGCAGTGGGAATAAAACCAAGGACCTGCGGCACGGCAGCCCATAGCATATATATTACCGCTCGGATAGTACTGTTTCGATAGCGTGAAAGCATTTTTTATCAAGACTTAAAATAAACATTTGGAATGTCTTGTAAAATTTATCAAAAATGATTACTTGGTCGTTTTAAACCGTGCTGCTTTATTGCTTTAGGAAACAGATTTGATTTAGTTTTCAATTCTGCAGAACAAAGTGATTGGGTACCTATATTTATACCCCTTTATTAAACACCTCGAATGAGATTGAAATCTTTTAAACCCTTTCTTTATTAAAGAGTTTAAGTAAGATTGAGGTCGATTCCGAATGCTGAATCAAAGTGAATCGAATCAGTCACGCTCAGTCGCGCGACGTCCCTTAAATTCTCTAGGATCCTTTCCGAATCTGTGAAATAATTGAGCCATTCATAAAGCTTGTGATAGGCTTGAGAGCCGCGGCACAATGACTAATAAGAAGTTAATCCGCAAATAAAAGTGGAATTGAAACAGAAGTGGAACGCCTTTGCGCCGTGTGGGTAGGCTAATGTCGATTTGTCTTTGTCGGCGTCACTGAACTCGTCAGAAATAGATTAAGCGCTCTCACTCCATCTAATGGCGCCTCATTTGTTTGGCTTTAAGAGAAAAATTGATCTTAAACTCAGCACGATAGAATGCGCTTGACTAGATTCGACCGCTTCTTTGCAATATGCTCAACGTTAAGGCTTAATTCACACTATAGAACAACAAATTGGTGTAACAAATAAAACAAACGGTTGTTTGATTTGTTAAATTTTGCAATCAACAGAATCTACGATGATTCGTCAATGAGTTTCAATTGCTTGACTAAAAGAACTTGTAAAGAGTTATGAGGACACACAAAAAACAGACGAAATGAGAACCTCCTCTTTTTTTTAAGTCAGTTAAAATATTGTCCTCTGTAATAAAAACATATACATAATACACAGCCAAGCGCAAAACATTAGATTCTCATGTATATATAATAGTGATAGTAGTAAATTAATTTCATATAAATTCTCGTCAGACTTATATATTTAGTACTGTACTGTAACAGCCGGACCACAGCTTCCCCCATTAATGGGGGTTTGCCATAATTCCCACGCTCAGCAGGCGTCTAGGGGACCGCAGTTTAAGATATCAGTTTCACAGAAGGCGCTGCTGCCCACCTTGCGGTGTTTTACCATTAGTCGCCTCTTACGACACACACAGGGAGCAATGGAGGTGGTGACATTCAAGCCCAGCACCCCACGGGCATATAATTATTTTGTATTTATATAATTCAATTTTATTATACCTGAAATCGCGACATCACATTACCATGTATGTTGCTATAGCAACGTTGCCGGGTCAAAGATTTAATTTTCCCCTTTGACATGAGTAACAGCTCATTCTAATAATAGGAATATAATGATATTTACTTGTAATAAAATCCAGGTGTGATGTTGAAACCAAATAGCATGTTAACGCCAGAGCGAAAGCAAACCTTAACAGTCCCAAATTCACTTAACACTTTCGAGTGGCACTTTCGCAAATTGTTTAAGTTGTTTCTGCTCGCATTCTCCCCTCACCTGAGAAAAAAATGTAATTTGTGTTTTTGCTCCCGTCTTATTTTTTCTTCTTTCATGGCTCGTTTAACTCCACCCAACGTTTTTTCAGATGCTCTGCATTGTTGAGCATATTTTATTTATTTTCTGGTAACATGGAGGGCAATTTCTAATTAACGTTTTCTCCAAATAAGTAATTAACTGTTCTAAAGTTGAAAATTGTAGCTTTTAAATGCAGCAAAACTGAAACCATTGCGAGAGTATTACGTATGCTTGAAGGCATTCTTTTAAATTTACTGAGAGAAAAATTAAAAATCCAAGAGTGCTGAACGAAGCGCGAAAAGTTGAGCCACAGATACTTCCATAGTTACTTGTAAGGTACAAGAAGAACACTAGTGGAAAAGTATTTAAGAATTTTCCTCGACAAAGTCTACGAGTTACTCGCTTGTGGTTTTGCCAGTTGTTAAGCTTTCATTGTTAAGTTTATAAATTTTAATTAATTCTTTGGACTGCTCCGTATTTAGTTAAAAAATCCTTTTGAATTTATTCATATTAGCAGCTTCCAGCATACCACTATACGTTTTGAGTTAGATTATATCATACGTAATAATACACAACTTTTATATATGTTAAGCTGGCGAACCACTTCTGATATATAAAGGATGATGTTGACAAAGATGTTGGTCAGGCTAAGTTTAAAATTGAAACCAGCTATCAAGAATAACAACTGGAACTCACTTTTAGGAGCTTGATAGATTTTTAGGTGACGGCTTAGATTTTCAGGTGGGTATTCTCAAAAGACGGTAAAATACCGGAAGGTGGGCAGCAGTGCATTTTGAGGAACTGATATCTTAAACTGCGATCCCGAAGACGCCTGCCAATCGTGGGGATTATGGCAAATCCCCCCTTCACAGGGGAGTTGTGCATTTCGAACCCCGCCGCAGGCTTGAGCTTCATGGTGGAAGAGCATTTTGTGAATGCCTGCCTGGCTAGCGACCACCCTCAAGTAGAAAGTCTGTCGCCAAGCACCTAGCGGTGTATTCCGTCAGCTGTCCTTGAGAGCCACTGAAATTACAGGCACATGAGACTTAACAACTATGTCTCAAAGTGACGGTCGCAGAGCAATTCATCGTTGACGAAATGCATATGTTATAGGCAGTGGTTAGTCCTCTTAACATCAGGTGGGCCTCGGGCTTGTTCCGTTATACGAACATTTAAAAAAACTATCGTTGCTGTGAGTCACTTTGCAACACACGATATTAGTGTTCATTAAAAATTATATTTATATCTATTTTTTGGTCGTTTAGGATTCTGTACCTAAAAGGCAACTCGACTTTGAGTCTGCTTGTCAATGAAATAATTAAAAATCTTATATACAATATTTATAAGGTAGAATGCTGTGCGGATACCAAGAATTAAATTATAAATTCAACCAAACAATTTTTCGGCTGTCTTGGAGTGTCATTAGAAACTATTTTTGTACAACTGCTCGATGCAAAGAAATTTAGTGCTAATAAAATACTTTCATAAAATACTCGGCGGGTAGCCAATGGTTACAAGCGCTAATAGCCGTTCTGAGTCCTTCTTAGTGGCGTGGCTTTTTTCAACAGTGGATGTCTTCTGGTGATGATGATGACTTTATTAACAAATCACTACAAAATATATACAACACTATTACCACAAGGAAAACGTAGCAGGCCCACAGGTAATACAAATGAGAATAAGAATTAAAGCTCCTATTTTATTTAGAGATACATAAATACATGTTTATTTTTATATCTGTTCATTTATAAAAAGTTAAAATGAACTTGTGTATGAATTTTATACCATTTATGCTATAGCCTCAAAAACTGTACTAGTTAGGAATTTGGAATATTTTTTTACATTTCATTCCATATTTAAATAAATACTGAAAGTGTCGAATCGTTAGTTTTAAAATAGTGTTTTTTTTTATGCCTGATAGTGATGTGGTCGAAAATGTTGTTCAGGCTAACATAGAAGTACTGGCTCTCAAGGACAGCTGCCGGAACACACCGTTAGGTGCTTGGCGACAGATTTGCTACTTGAGGGTGGTAGCTAGCCAGGCGGGCATTCGCAAAATGCCCTACCACCATGCTATAACGATTGCCATCCTAAGATGACAACCGGGACCAACGGCTTAACGTGCCCTCCGAAGCACGGAAACGCTCAGTAGTAAAGTCACTAGCGGTCACCCATCCAACTTATGATCGCGCGCGACGTTGCTTAACTTTGCAGATTGGTTGAGAACACCTAAGGTAACTTCACTACGAGCGCTTCAAAACAAATAACCATTTTTCTATTATGGCTTTTTGTAAAACCTTTTGAGCTAGTGTATATTGTATATTTTTATATATATAAAGGTAAATAAGGTGGACCAGCGCCTGAGAATTGCAATCCCTATGACGCATGCTAAGTTGAACGGTAGACTGTTGATGTATTCTACATATTATTATTTCAGTCAAATATTCTTGCTTTAGTGACATTTATTCAAGAATACATTTCTCATTTCATTCCCTTACAACAAAGGTAATTAGTAATAAGGAGTAATAATAATAGTAATAATAATAGTAATTAGTAATAAGGAGGTAGCTGACCTTACCTTCCTGCATAATATTGTCTCGAGTATAATAGATTGTTCTACCTTACTCACTGAAATTAAGGTTGTCATGTCCTTTCTGTCATTATGAAAAGATTATATTTATATTTGTGGTCACAAAGATGACCTGGTGTAGCACTAGATATCGTCAAAACTCTCATTTCCTACGAGTTCGTTAGAAACTTTAACGCAAACTATTCGCTGTATGTCCATTTATTTACTACGAGGAGAAATATCAATCAAAATCTGATTCATTAACACATTTTGATGTTGAATTAAGTGAAACAAGTAATTACTACTTGCATGATAATATTTATATGGCTTTGAAACGTTTAATCTGTTTTTATACTAATACTTGTATTTTAACTATTAGTCGAATATCTGCATTTTCTTGCCCATTTAATTGTTCTATTTGTTGTTACCTTAATTGCCTTGGGATTTTAAAATGTGTGTTATAATTTTAGAAGAAGGCTATTGGAAATACTTGAAAATAAAATAAAGTGTTAGTTATAATGCCTTCTACTCAGAAATAGTTCTTTTTATATGCTTTACTCAAGTTTCAAATCCAAAATTAAATCCAGTACAAATGTGATATTTAGTGTCCATTACCACAGCATTTACTAGCTCGTGTACAGCTCATATACACTATGCTTCCGTGTTAGTCTATTTGTAGTGCAATGCCGTGAAATAAGCGTGAACATCTCTCCCGTCGGCCACCCATCGCGGCGATGACTGCTTAACGCGCCGCCGTCATTTCTTCTGATTTATTGAAACGCGGTGCCGTCGGCGTCTCACCATTACACTTGTGGCTTGAAATGGATACACCCACAAATATTATTTTATAATTTAATGATATGCTAACATAATATACACTTAACTTAACATTATGATTTTGAATTATTAATAATTAACAATTATTTAAAAATTATAATAATAATCGCCAAAATTTACTTTTACATTTATGACGCGCGTCGCTTCTATACGCATCATTAGGACATCTTAATAAAAAAATTTCAATATATCAAATGAGCCGCCTGCTCGTTTGTCTTCCTAATTATATAAGCGTGGTCTTCTCTCTCGTCACAGCGCGGGCTAGAAGAATGCTCCGTCCTGTCGTAAGAGGCAACTAAGGGGATATACCGGATCATGCCCAGCAGTATTTTCTGAGGAAATGTCCTGTGTTGTGAAGACGCCTGCTAAGCAAGGGATTTATGGCAAACCCCCCTTAATAGTTGCTGTGTGCAGCAGTGGACAATCCAGCGGTTACAATACATTTACCTGTGATATCTTTTCTTGTAATGTATAGAAAAGCGGTAGCGGCGGAGTTATTTATATTTTTATAGCCGATAGGCTAGCTTTTTACGTCTATCACACCTGATGGTAAGTGATGATGTGGTTGAAGATGTTGTTCAGGCTAACCCTGAATTATTAGGCTGGAAAATAGTACACTAACCTTTGTCATGTGAGTTGACGTACAGATGTCGCTCCTCATTCCCTTTCGACGTTTAAATAATGAGAACGAATCAATTATTTACAATTATGGTTCATATTGGAAAACTACGGCCCTGACCTAGGGACGAACGGTTGCTGGTTTGAATCCCGCACAAGCTCAAAATATTATCCAACGTTCTGATTTGGTAATAGTACTCTTTTTTATGATCATAACAAACACGTACATGGTAAGTATCATTTATTTATACATTATCAATTTGAACTACAATCACTACAATCCATCTCAGCTACATTGAAACACGATGTTGTCAGTACCGTCATAAAATTACAGTTGGCGCAGATATAAATGGCAAGACAGTTCATTTTATTTATACCGTTTTGCAATATTGGAATTTTAACAATAAATCATTCAAGTAAGCACTTTACTACTGAATCCAAAGTGAATGACTCATCTGGCCACCCATGACGTCGATGACTGTTTAACGCGCTGCCAACATGATTGATTTGACATCTATCATTCCGCGTGTTAGGGTTGTCTTTGCGCTGTGGAAGGAAGCACAGCGGTGCATAGAAGTGTAATAAAACTGTGGAGACTGCGTCACTCTTTCTATCAAAGGCGTACGAGGTAGCTAATCAGAGCAAGATTGCGTAGCGGAGCTCTAAAGCTAATCTGTAAAATGAAAAGTTGTCAGAAATAACGGTGCACTAAGAGTTTAATCAGGACGGTGAAAAAGTCATGGCACTATTAGATTTGGCTCCTATATCTTACTACAATTTTAACGAGAGTATCTTATTTATTAGCACTATTAAATTAATAATTAAATTTCTTTGCATTGAGCCCTGTATGAAGATGATTTTTTTTTTGTGGATTTGAAATCCAAATTTTACGTTTTGTTGAGTCATTTGCCTTCAAGGGTGTTAACATTCCCACGGTTATTGTTTTTGGTTAAAACTTAACGCATAAACTAAGTCTCAAACGCTTTCCATAGTTTTGACATATTTTAAAAACCAAGTATTTGTAATTTTGCATATTTGTCCTTGAGCTTATTATCTATGCTTCTGGTTTGTCAGTTTTCAGTAAATTTAAGTATTTTCAAAAATATTCGAGATAATCGTCTTTTATGGGAATATTCAGATTAGAGGGTAAAATAAAAGATGACTCGATAAATTGGCAAAACAGAAGTATAGATATTAGGCTCAGATATACACATACAAAATTTCATAACGTTGGAATAAAATAAAAGCTGTGAGAGTCTGCAACTTCTTCATATAGACTATAGATTTCAAATAACACCACAGAAGAAGGTAACGTTGTGCACGAATACAAATCGACGAAACGGGAATTAACACTGCTTATAATTTTGTCAATTATAAATGAAGATCAGTCCTTAATCTTAACATATTTATATTCATCTTTGTATTCACTGAATGTGTAGAAGTTTCTAAATACGTCTTGACATACAAATTTTTGGATTTGAAAGCAAGCGTATTGGCAGACCCAGTATATGGGCGTACTGAACTGTCTTTAAAATTATTTGTCAGAAAAAAAACACAAAACTAAAACCCTTAGAATTGAACCCAGGACACCACTCAAGTAATAAAGAAGCCTTCAAAATTTTCAATATTCTATATCTTGTAATAAATACATAATCATATTGTTCCCATCTTACTGTTCAAACTAATGTGCCCTTGACTCTGGCCACAAGTGTACGCCCGATATTAACACTAGCTTAAATTAATTTCAAATTTGTGCTTTGAACATGGGTTTCTCACGCGGCTGCATCGGATCACAGCGGCAGACTTTAATTATAAAATCAATGATCCAACATCCATCTAAATGGATATATTATTTGTATAAAGCGCTAGAATTGGATAAAATATTTGTCCAAACAATGGTTATAAATAACGCGCCGCGTTGATAGGTTTTCGGTTTGTTACCACCGTGACTTATGGTTATGTATTTACATTTGAAATTATAACGATTTACTAACATGTTGTTTATTGGAATTCGATAATGATGTTCATCCATGTAGAATAAACAAATGAGCACGAATTATGACTGGCTGTGTATTTTATAGCTCTGTTATTAATCATATAAAAATCATAAGTTATATTTAGTAAATTAACATAACACTCTTCTAAATTTTTTGAAACATGGAATTTTATCTGAGCCAGGATTAAAACAACTAATTTTGAAGCTACTTATTATATACCAAAAGTATATGCTATATCGCAACTTAACACAGTTTTCAATTCCAAAAATACCCACAAATAGCTCTTAGCTACGAGATTAGGGTACCTTCACACCACAACCCTTGTCTTTTGCTACCGCGATACACATTATAACGCGCCGCGATTTTAAAAATAGTATTGATGCTCAAGATTCTAAGTAACCGATATTGATTAAACGACAAAGAAACTGATCTTAACAAAACACTTTTTAGTGGCCAAAAAAATATTTGATAAACTTCGATAAAAATATTCGATTACTACGTGAAAACGTTACTAATCTTTTTACTACTCCTAATTTTCAGGGAATAAAGTTGAAATTTTAAACTTTTTTTATCTACATCTAACACTAATATTAATAAAAAGGAAAGATTTGTATATTTGTATGCAACGAATAAACTTAAATACTACTGGACTGGTTGGGATGAAATTTGGTATGGAAATAGTTTGAGACCCAGGGAAGGGCATTGTATACTTTTTATCCAACTGCGGTTAATGAATTGCAATAACCAATTTAAGAGCGGGCGGAGCCGTAGCCCGAAAGCTAGTCTACACTATTATAATAAAGAGGAAATATTTATAGTATGCAACGAATGTACTTAAAAACTACTGGACTAATTTGAAAAATTATTTCACCATTAGAATCCTACATTATCCATGATGAACACAGAGTATGGAATATTAAAAAAAAAATAGGGATTTGTTTGAAAACTTCGATAATGTAACCCAATGTGTAAAAAAAATACTAAACAAATCGTTATATCGCGCACATTGCGGAAATTTTTGACAAAAGAGCAAAGTGATGTACTATATAATTTTACAGAGAACATCGATATCTACAAAAATGTCCGCAATACTATATGTCTACCTATTACAGTTATGTCACAATAACTACTTTTTATGTATTACAGTTTATAATTTTAGTTTCAATTTAAATATCCGTACGGAGGATGCCGGGGCTTATTCGCCAACCGGCGAGCGTGAAACTCGTAAGTGCGCGCGAGTTGGTACCTTCGGAGTTAACCTATTTTTTTTTGTCGTCAACTCGCGCGCACATATAATGTACAGTCAAATACAAAAAGATAAAAACTAGTTAAGTACCGACTATACCGAAAAAAAAGAGAGAAATAAAGTTAATAATGTTTATTTGACATGACATGATTTACTTATACAAAATAGAGCCACTAAGATGTAAGTATAGACAAAAATATGAAATTGCTTATTTTCCTAATAATTATTAACAATATCACAATGGTTCATGGTTTATTGCCTGTTATTGTAAAAATCTAAATAAAAACTATCTAAAACTAATCTAATTTATTAAACGAAATAACATCAATCATAACCTAGAAAACAAAACAGCAGAGTAAAGAAATTTCGCAGGAAAATCAACATATTCGTATCTTCAAAATAATGCCTGCAGTTCTTAGTTAAGTTGTCAACGATAATTTTATGTTAGAGGAGTGTGAAAATACTACTGTGTTAAGGACTGTGTGAAATTACTGAACAAGGCATAGGAGCTATCGTTTCGGAAGGGCGAGCGCAGTGCAGTGTCAAATAGAACGATAAAGGTGACACTGCATATTTAATGGACAGGCGTGACGATTACGATTAAGTGACTTGTCTTAACATAAAAAAGCCACATTGAATGACAACGACTATGCAACTGCGGTCCCCAAGACGCCTGCCAAGCGTGGGAATTGTGGCAAATCATAAGGGAAGATGGGGGCTTTTGTTCAGTAGTCCAGCTGATACAGTACGGTTAGTGTCTTATGAAATGATGAAATAGTCCTACGGAAAAATTTACTATTCCAATATTGACCTGTCTCATCATAATAATATTCCAACCCATATGGAGAGTTGGCCTCATTTAATATTTGAAGCATAAATTAATGGATATCTTATAAAATCCAACTGACTTAATTGAAGCTAGCTCATGAACAGATGCCAGTTAGGCATCGAATTATTTAATGTTATTGTGGTACAACGTTAATTGACAGCTCCATTTACAGGGTTGCCTAACCTCGCAGCTGATGAAAGAAAACAATTTGCCGTTGTTTTATTAGTGTCTTGAGTGGACGTAATGAGAACATCATAGCCGGGGGTTAATTTTGTAATGTCAAGGATCGCTTCAAAAAAACTTGCACATGATAAGTATATGTTTTGGCATTAATTTATGGCAGGCTGCCTACATGGAATAAATTCTCCTTGAGAATTCTCGGTGTAAGGCTACCAAAACAAGTCAGCTAATAAGAGCTAGCATTAATTTAAGCCAAATATTTGGCAATACTGCTTAATAAAGCATCATTATATTTTACCGCACATTGGCTTATAAATAATGTTATGCCTCTAATTTGGACCTTTATCCTCATACACAATCTATTTTAGAAGATATTGATTAATCCTGATGTGTAAGACGTGAAATGATGATAATATATAAAAGAGCTCATTATTATATTCTGCGTTGTTCAACTTGTAACTTTGAAACATCCTACGTTACCATATTTCATACCTTATATAATGTTTTCATATCATAACATGTGTTGTGACCATTTTAGCTACCGTTTTGGAGAGTACAGGCGTCTAATCATATAGATATAGGCGTCTTTAACATAATTTACGTAGATTTGTACATAATATGTTTATGAAATGGAGTTTTAAAGAATGGTGTTATAATAAGGACCTATTATTCATATTGTTCAATACCAGTATCTTCCTCTCTTTAGTGTACGCCTACAAAAGCAAAACACAATGGACTTTTATAATTAAGAACAAACAATATTCATGAAAAAGTAAATTTACTCATGTTTGATCTTCAACTTTCACAGTAGCTTCTAGCCCCAAAATTTCATCCTGCATCCGTCCATGGTGTCTAGCGAAGGCAGATAAGGTTGTCACTCGTTTTATTTGTTGCAACTACGATAAAAGGGCGAAACGGGCGTAGTTATTTACTGTTGAAAAGGTTTAAAGTTTGAAGGGTGAATTTTACGATCTGCGAGCTATAAAATCCGATGTTCGAACTTATGCATGTTTATTCGCCTTATTCATAGAAGTTATTTATTAGGCTGTAAAATTAATCTGCAAAGTTCTAAATATTCGAATTTACGACTTTTTAGAACATTGTCACAGTCGTCAACAGTACAAAATATTTCAACAAGTAAGGTGTTTATTTGGCTTGGGATAACTTACGTCCAATTTAAATAATGTACAATGCACAAAATTTAGTCTTGTAAGGACTTCAAACAAAATGAAGGTCAGGCGTTTTTAAAATGATCGTGAAATGAGATATATTGTAAATGATATTTTACGAACTTTTTTTATAACTATGTTTGGTAGAATTTTAAACAGCTAAAGAAACAGTTGTAAATTAGCTGATAAAATGGGGGTGGTACAAAATGTACAAAATAATGTGTGTATTCGCAGAATAACCGTACTCTGAGTTCTAACAAATGGATTGGTTTGATTTATTATTATGACAATAATTAAATATATAAATAAATATAGATATTTACAATATATCTCACATATTCATGATATACTTTTTGTAAATGCTCGTAAAGTACCTACCTACATAATTATTTTAAATGAAGCAAAACATGCTTTACCAGGTCATCAATGCTGCACCTAATACTGGAGAAACAAGTATGAGAAAATCTAAAGTCAACGTGCTGAGCGGGTAGAAAAAATATTTGATAATTACTCTTCCTCACTAGCTGACAGACACAAACGTTCTCCCAGAAGGAATGGTGGGGGTAAAAGTCGTAAAAGTGATGTGTGGGACAATTGTATGGACTGTTTTGGTAAGTATGGGGAAAATCTAGAAACTTCTTTCGTCAAAATTTCGTCGGCCAAATATAACGTAGCCAAGTATAAGGTCTCTGAAAGGGAAATGGTATGATTGCCTGAACAAATGCCATAGAGAAGATGAAGAGCATTCATATTCCTATTCAAGTATGGTGATCATGTAGATTTTGTTAGTAAAATTTATGATTGAAAGCGTCATTCTGACTACACTAATTAGCAACCTAGCCCCACTGCTATGGGTACTTTGACCTCCATACTATTGCACTTGACATGATTAGAATGAAGGAAAAATTTCCGTTCGACTGTCCGGAAACATCAACTCATCTTGGCTAGCTAAATGAGAGATGCATAAATATATTCAATTCAATTGAATTGGGTATGCTCTTCGCATGAGCAATGAAAAATTTTTAAGCAAATAATTACCTCTTACTATATCCGAGTGACGATTAAATTTTTTATTTTCTTACAAGTATCATAGGAAGGCTTCTGCTCCATGATTTATAATTTCTTTTAATGCACTCCCTGTACACCTCTTACGGTTTTCAAGATACGCCATGCTGCTAAATGCTCTTGGCAGGCGACATTTTAAACATTTGGCAGGTCTCATAGGAATTTTCCTACCATTTCTTATAGCATTAGTTGAAGCACTTCCTCCATATCTATTCCCTTTTTCGAGATACACTACCAGGGTACCAGTTTTAATCATGAGTTCTTTTTTTACAAGAATCACATGAAGGCTTCTTCTAATTACCTATGATATTTTTTCAAGCATTTGCTATATACATTTGTTTTTATTTATACGAGAAAAGCCTGCCTTCGATTACTATCTCACCTGATGGTAAGTGATGATGCGGTCGAAAATGTTGAGGGTGGTAGCTAGCCAGGCGGGTATTCGAAAAACGCCCTACCACTATTCTATAAAGACTGTCATCCTAAAACAACAAGCGGGACCGTGCCTCCGTAGCACAGAAACGCTAAATAGTAATGTCTAGCGGTCCCATCCAAGTCATGACCGCGGCGGGCGTTGTTTAACTTAGCTGACCGGTTCTGAACAGTTTAGAAAACTTCGCTACGAGCGCTTCAATACTTGTAAATAATTCAGCAATCTGACTATTAGCAGGACGATTATGTACTTATTATGTACCTGATTGCAATCAAATATGTCAAAATTAATTTTGGTTCTCTGGCCTCTATAAATACTCGTACCCCGATCCCGCCGCGGGCTTGACCTTCACCGCATGTTGCAAGGACATTTTGCGAATGCCCGCCTGGCTAGCAAAAACCCTCAAGTAGAAAATCTGTCGCCGAGCATATAACGGTGTATTCCGGCAGCATTCCTTGAGAGCCAATAAAATTACAGGCACCTGAGACTTAACAACTACGTCTCAAGGTGACGGGCGCAGCGTAATTCGTGACTTGTGATGAAATGAATCTGCTATAGGCAGAGGTTAGTCCGCTTAACATCAGGTGGGTCGAGACCCACCTGATTAAGCTTGTTCCGTCACAATAACATAAAAAAACTGTATTTTTCAGGGTGGACCAAGGTCCAGTAGGAGATGTTATGTCTTATGTGCCTTAATTTCGAATTAACTTACCGGTTCGAAAAGACTGCTGCCGAAACACACTGATAGGCACTTGGTGACATTTTCTGGTTAAGGGTGTTAGATAGCCAGGCAAGTATTCGCAAAATGCTCTTCTACCAACTAGTGAAGCTTAATCTGGCAGGGGGATCGACCTATGAACCTGCGGCACGTTAGTCCACAGCTATTACAGCTCTTTCATTTCGGGTATTTTCTTAAAATGCACAGGACACAAAACCAAATAAAAAAAATATGGATTATGATACACAGGAAGTCTTGTTTACATATTGTAAACAAGTCAATATTTCGTTCTAACAAACCTACCTACCTACCTACCTGACTCCAACCTACCTGAAGCTATCTCTCCTTATGAATCCTCGTTGGCGTTCTTGCTATTTTTAGTGAGATAATGCCCCTGCGAAGCGGCCTGTGGAATCCTTGGCAAGAATATCATCCCTCCATCTCTTCATGTGGGTGTCGTAAGAGGCGATTATGTTAAATACCGGAAGTTGGGGAGTAGCGCCTTCTGAGGAACTGCTATCTCACACTGCAATCCCCAAGACGCCTGCAAAGAGTAAGGATTGTGGCAAATCCCCCTTCAATAGAGGAGGCTGTGTTCAGTACTGGACTATCCGGCTGATATAGTACAGTCATAGCCTGCCTTGCACATAATGTAAAATTTCCACACGAGACACCCCTAATTCTAAAGCTGGGTACTGCACAGCTGTCTATATACATACGAACATAAGAAAGTCGCACTGTAAAGTACCTTGTAACAGTGTAACTACCACATATAATGTCTTTCATAGCCTGCGACTGCAACACGTTGCAAATGCACTTTTTACTGTTCAATCTTAACTTTCATCTCCACGTCGTAACGACTGTATTATGATGTGTCATATGAGAGTAAACGGTTTAGTAAAGTAATTTGTAACAACGTGTTGAATTGTCTAAAACTGTTGACAGCTTCAGTCGTAGCGTTGTTAGCAACTAAGTGGTCCATATGTAACAGATGTTTTTTTTATGCTTGATAGGTTAGCCTTCGACCACTATCTCACCCGATGATTGAGCCTGAACATGTTGTTCAGGCTAACCTAGAATTACTGGCTCTCAAGGACAGCTGCCGGAACATACCGTTAGGTGCTTGGCAACAGAATTTCTACTTGAGGGTGGTAGCCAGCCAGGCGGACATTTTCAAAATGTCCTACCACGATGCTTTAACGACTGCCATCTTAACCCTTAATTTATCTGTTAGGTCTCAGAGACTCTGCGCGTCGTTTTATACTGGCTTAATGATTTAAATATCGCGGTTATATTTTCGCGCGTCTTATATAGTACCTTCTACAGTGGCTTAGTTCACATAATGTCCTAACAGTAACCGGCACCGATGGTCACCCATTCAAGTCATGACCGTAGCGGACATTGCTGAATTTAGTGTATCGGTTAAGAACGTCTAAATAAGCTAAGCTATGAATGCTTCATATGTCAGCTTTTTTATTTTAATTTTTAAGTTTTTGTTTAACTAAAACTTAAAAATTAAAATAAAAAATAAAAATTTCAAACTTAGCAGAAGTCAACCAAAAGAGGTTGTAGCATTTTACCAATAACCCTGTATATTGTGTACCTATTTCTGCCGCCAAGCAGAAATGTTCACATTACTGTGTTCCGGTTTCAATGGTATGAGTGCCGGTGAAATTACAGGCATATAACACTTTACAAGTGTGTCTCAAGACAGTGCAATCCTCCCTGTTTTTACGAACAGCATCTGTTACAGATAGTGGTTCCCGTTTAACACCAAAGGGGTCTAACTCTCACCTCTTAAAAACTATTGAGGTAAATAAACGTCATTATTTCAAGCTTAAAATATTAATACTAAGGTTCATACCATCCCTGTCACGAAACAGTATTGTTCGTATACCGCTATCTCTATTGCTCAAATGACTTGATTCTATGCTTGCAGTCCGCTCTCATATTAAAGTTATTATGTAAGGTTACTTAAATGATATTTAATGGTGCGAAATAAAATTTTAAATCTAAGATTAAAATCAAACTGAGTTCAGTGGTGGTACTTACCTCCCAGGTTGGTCTTGTGCTTGTTCCACTTGTTGTTCACTATAGCATAAAAGTTGAAAAATAGTATGGGCTAACTTTGAATAAATACAGGTTTGAGTAAAACGTTTTACCTCATGCCTTACATTTTATGAATAGCATTTCTTTCTAAAGCGTATAGTTGTCGGTAATTATGACGGGGAGCTTACGACTTTTTTTATGTCTTAGTTGATGAAACTACGCTGAATAGAAACAAACGGAGCATAACACGGATAGTTAATTAGTTAATTTTGGGTAGCTCACTAAAAAGTGTCTTTATCTGATTAGTTTTATCATTACTCTGCAAATGTATGTTGGTTCATAGATTATCTCATTGTTTCTTGAAAGTAGGTACATTGCTTACATTAAGACAAGAAATAAGGATTCAGTTATGATCTGACGAACGTAGACAACATTACAAACAAAGTCACTTTCAAACAAAATAAATAAAGAAGAACATTCATATAAAGCCCTTATTCTGTTATCACCTCTTTTTTCATGCCATTAAGACTGTTTTCCTAGAAAATGGAGGCATATGGAGACTGTAGGTGTACTGTAAGCCGTTCCATTCCCGGTTTAAGAATATTACAATCACTGTTTATAAGCACTGATTGTGTTGAAGTCCAGGGAACAATTGCACCTATGTACTTTTAGGAGTAATAATTTTCGAGAACAATGGGCTTCTAAAAAGTCTAAAGTCTGGGAATAACACTTCAATATCCTCCATTGGATATCGGCAAAAGAGACTAAGAGAAAGAGTGCGCCAAAAGAGCTGCAGCTGCTGCTGACAAACCAAAAGATAGCGGACATATTACTTTACTTCTAAGACTCTTCTATTCCTAGTATGTTAATTTACTTCTAAGGAACTTCTATTCCTAGTATATTACTTCTAAGGAAGGATCTAGATCCTGTCTAAGCTTTCCGTAGATCCACAGATCCACAGCAGTTTCTATTACAAGCTATACAAAAAAATCGACTATGAGGTGACCTTTTAAACGAAATTTCATTTCGAATTACAAAGATATCTCTTCAAATCACTAGATTTGTTTCCGGGTATGATAAAATTTAATTGTATTTTATATTGTATTGTATTAATTGTAATTGTAATTGTATCTATAATATATTGATATTTTATTAAAATCGTAAATGATATTTATTACCGTGTTACGGTAATAAATATCATTCATTTCAGTTAGAGTACGAAATTTCCTTAATTCACACAACCATAACAGATGAAGTTTTCTTTTACACTTGTTTTAGTGCACTCAGGTTTTGCTGGGGTGCTGTTAAAAATATATGACAGAAACGTTAAGTTTTATGTTAACGTAAAATCTTGTGGCGTATTAAAACATGAACTTGGGACTCTGAAATTATGGTCCTGGTCACAGGCTGTTTTTTTGGCCTTTTATTCCCTGTGAAATAATAACAAACAAATAAAAAAACATGAAAGATATTAAAAAATATATCTAGTGACAACACTGCCTAATTTTACTGCTAAGACGTCGTGACTTCATAAACCCTACGTCGTGACTCTGATGAGCTTCGTGCAGAAACGAAACGCGGCGAATTTTTGCAATTAGCTTTAAACTTGTTAACGGTTACGTAACCTTATAATGTTATTATTTATAATTTTAGATTAAGCATGTGGCTTTCATTACAAAATTACAACCATAGGAAAAATTATAATCATGTGCGGGATTCGAACCCGCGCAATTCAATCCTATAGCCGGGGTATGCTCTGACCGCTAAGCCAACGGATTCGAATCCTGCACACCACTATATTTTTTTCTTACGTAATATTAACGTCTACTTATTTTTTTTAAACAGGCGGTATATGCCTTTATTTCAAAATACTACGAACTATATACAACGTGTAAGTTCCTCCGTGGGGTGTCGGGTTAGAATTGCACCGCCCCATATCGTCCCGTGGGTGTCGTAAGAGGCGACCATGGGAAAAATAATGGAAGGTGGGCAGCAGCGCCTACTAAAGTACTGCTATCTTACACTGCGATCCCCAAGCCGCCGGCCAAACGTGGGGATTATGCACATCGCCTACCCTCGGGCCGAACGGTTGTGTTTCGTAAATATTAAATTTAATTTAATCTTTTTAAATATTAAAAGATGTCCATTACGGTAGAAGATATCGAAAATATAGTGAAAAAGTGCCTAACTCCATATGACAACAAGCTTGATTGCATAATCTCGTATATGAAGCGACTTGAACACAAAATAGGTACGTTCCACGAACAAGTTCATGAAAGCGTCGAGAACACAATCGCCCCCGACTTACAGACCAAAAAACCAGAAGCAATATTGCCTACCAAAACGCAGGCAGCACACCAAAAACCTGTGGGCTCCTTGACGAAGCCGACCATTGCAGCTGCAACTGTCAAGCCATCCGTAACCGCACGAGCACAGCGAGCTACTTCCCGCCAACTGCGCCAAAGTCCGATGAACACCTGTGATAATGTCACACCTCACATCTCCTCAACACGGTCCTCATTGACAGCAGCCGTACAACAACAACGTCGGCTAAGCACCCCTACGTCCAGTACTACCAGCAGTACTCAGATGAGCGCCAAATCTACAGAACAATCTGTAGACCATACAACTACTTCACGAGCACCGCCACCAACACAGGATCACACACAGCAAACCGTAACTTCCAAACAAAACGACACAC